>OV884021.1:85460200-86778848 GCA_930367235.1 Sarcophaga rosellei
ATATAGCCTCCTGGTGTAATACCTAATCGGTGGTTCTTAACGTGGGTGAGCAGGATGCCATTAAGTGGTTGTCAGAACCTCAGCTTCTCGTCTGATATTGTGCTCTTCATCGTGATATTAACTACATATTTGCTACAAGGTCGTAAGTCTTTAAGTTTGTTTAACTTCCTTTACTCTGTTTGAGTACGAAAACTTTTCTTGATTTTTGCTCACTTTGCGGAGTATTTGCACTTCATTTTGAAAAAGAGCCGAAAATATTCCGTCTGACCACGCTATCTAAAATGATGAAAAGGTTTTTAGTTTAGTTTGCTAGTGAAGACCTCGCCAAACCCTTTAGTCAGAAAAATAACATCATCTATCAACGTATCTTAACTTTGATACGTTGTTCCCATAGCATAGCCTCCATGGTCTACGTTGTATTTGCTGGGAAAAGAGTCGTTCACAGACAAGTTCCCTCTGTCGTCCATATGGACCCTTGTGTTATCTAGTAAGAGGTTAGGCCACTTGTCATGATCCATTATTGGTGGAATTAAATCACCCCGAGCTCCAGACGAAACAGGCCAGTTTCCTTATTGCCACGTTCACCGCCATGCCAAGATCGCCAAACGTTATGTTACCCCAAAACCAATGGCGTGCAGGGCACTCACATAAAAGGTGTTGTACCGACTCCGTTTTGTCTACAACATGGCAGCTTCTGTAATAATCCCGTTAGGGCAGCCCAAGCTTGTCAGCGAAACATCCCCGTTAGAATTCCGTTATCTTCCCTTGTTCTCAAAATAGATTCAAAATCGAAGACATTGAGAATGCAGGCGCATCATTTTAATCGACAAGTGAAGGTATTAACGGTCTAAGGCATATGAATTTAATACCAAACAGTTTTCCTGTTCTATTTAATTGGTATCAACTGTAACTGATTATGCGACGTCTGCTAATGTTTATTGTGGTCGAAAATTTTTAATGAGGCCACGATTGAACCATAAAATGTCAATCACTGTGACTGTGTTGTACCATGGCTCAGTGAGTAAGTGTGTGAATATGGGCAGGAGAAACCGTATATGTGTGTGCAATGTACTTGTTTCACAATTTTAATGTCGCAAGTGTATTGGCATGTATTAAATCGTGGTTAATCAGTCAGTATTCTTTCATTAATTCTACTTATTTTCAGAGTTTTTTTTCTTCTATTTTTTAGTGTATTAATAATTAATTAAACACACACAAACACACACACACATAATGCATGAGGAAAGGAGGACACCTACACGTATGAAACATTATTAAAAACACTCTTACGGACCAGAGAGTTAGCAGAGTTTGGGAAAGAAAGAGAGGGAAATTTAAATTAATTTATACGCGTACGACTTTAAATTTAAATTAATCGGGGATTTAATGTTGCCACATATATTTTTTTACTAGTGTTGTTGTTATTATTGTTTGTTTGTTTATATAATTTCCATTTCATTCTTAAATATTCTACAACTGCTGCTGCTACTGCTGCTATTGCTGTTGTTAGTATGTGCAACACGTTTGCTCAACATGTGACAATTTTATCACAAGTAATAAGAGCATGTTGCACGTTATATAATGTACATTTTTATTATCGCTATTGTTATTGCTGCAAAAACACTCTTTTCCCATCATAGTTTCGGTTTTCATTTTCAATCGAAGAATGCATTAAGATTACATAAGAAACGAATTAAAATCCGATGGCAATTTTTGTCTGCAATTGTAATTTCACAATTTCGATTTTCTTTCAATTGTAATGTGTCCTTAGTTTAATTATATTAGCTTGTTTGCAAAAATGGTGTAAAAACACTTAATCAAGGCAATAAAGTTCATAAAATTTTATTGAACTTCGTTGTGATTGAATGGGTAGTCAGGTCATAAGAAAAGCTGTCCCATTAAGTTTATGAATATAAAATATCTTGTGGCTTATTAGGCTATTTATAGCCTTGAATTATTATCATAAACATATTTCCTAGCACTTAATAAATATCGTCTAAAATACTACTGACTTACTATTTATATACATACATAATTGGTCATTACAACCCTGCAGTCATGATTACGACCTAGTTTCTGTTACACTACTTATGTTGTGTGTGTTAATTTTATCCATAAGTGGCGGGAGCTACAGTTTAAAGTCGACTCCGAACAACAGATTTTTTGAGAAACTTTTTCATGGCAAGTTTATTTACTCTCAGAGTTTTTGCTAAAGAAATATTCTTTTTCTTATTTCGTTTTGATGTCTGACCTGGGATTTGAACCCGGGCTTTACGTCTAATAAGCGAACATACTACCTTCTAGACTACGGAGACTGCGGTCTACTGACTTACTGTTTACATATAAGTACACATACATAATTCAGTCATAATTGCGACCTAGCTTCTCACATCACTTATCTCGTGTGTGTTAATTTTATGCATGAGTGGCGGGACTTACAGTTTAATTTCGACTGCGAACGATTTTTGAGGAACTTTTTATGGCACTATTACAATAATTCTTTTTGGTCGGCAAAAGCATAAAACCCTTATAGTATACGGATCGGTACGTCAGTGATCTTCTTTTTTTGGCTTTGTTCCCGGAATCGCATATTTTTACGCATCTTCATCAACTAGCAAGTGGATCGCAATACATAGAGAGTTCTTGATACGATTCTTACGAATGTGTTACAGTTTTCCCACAGAAATATTTTCTGTATCTTACATTGAAAACAAATTCAAATCTAGTGTATATAGGTTCCTGGTTCCAACCCATTGTACTGCAAGAGCAGTTGCTTTAGGTTAGGTTAGATCAGTAAGTAGCTTGCCATTCACAGGCAAGTTCACTCTGTATGGACCATTGTGTTATCCAGTGTGAGGTAAGCCTATTTGTCATGATCCGTTTGTTATGGGTTTTAATCACCCCGAGCTCCGGATCATGCCCAGATCTTCAAACGTACTGTCACTCCAAAACCAATGACATCTGTTCTGAAGCACAGGACACTCGCATAAAAGGTGTTTCTGTTTCCTGCACATTTTGGCAGCTTCTGCAGTACTCCCGGTGTGGCAGACAGCGAAGCTACCAATAGCGAAGTGTCCCGTTAGAATTCTGTCCTTTTGGCAAACTCAAGTAGCTCAGTTTTTAAATTCGGCAACCAGTTAATTTCACTATTTTTTTATGATTTTCATACTGGGAATTACAGAAAATTCAAAGAATATTTATTCAAAATGGGAATCTCTTCTCGGAAATGTAGGACACGTATGCGATGTTAAACGGAGTTAAAGTTACTAATGTGGAAAAATATCCGGAGGTTCACCAGGACTATATGCCTGAAGAAGATATTGTTTGGAAACCCTGTATATATTGAGCACAGCAAATAGAACATATGGTTGCAGTACCTTAGTGGCTCCACACAATAGTAATAGAAATCAGATGACAAGGTGGCATCTCATGTCTTGGGCAACTTTACAGTAACGCCATGCAACAAGTCAGACGGATATTCTCCTGTTTATCTTATTTATTGCGACTAAAGAAAAATATGTTCGGGTCGGCTTAAAGTATTTGTGCTTTCATACGTTTCGAAACCACATGTAATATATGTTTCACGGGTGCCTGCTCGGTGACCCTGCTGTATCTTCAACAAACTGAAGTTTATCGTGCGGAGGTATTCCAGAATATGGGAAGAAAAATAGCAGAAAACAGTCGAATGTAAGAAAACCAATGCCTTAATACAGCTGCATGAAATATTTAGGTTTTGTTTTCTCTTTGTAATGCTCTTCGGCGTGAAATCTGGTGGAAACTTGAAATAAGTAAATTGAAGACTTTTGCAAACTGATGTCTGAGTAGCGTAATACAATATTACTACAGTCGTATCATCAGCAAAGGATGGGTTAGAATTGGTTATGGACAGGGTCGTCAGGTAGCATACAGAGAGGGCACGTAAAGTTAACATAGAGACGCTCTTGCACTTATCACTTATCCACTAATGATGATCGTTAGCTAGTATGGTTACAACGGCTTTCAAAATATATACCAAAAACGATCCAAAATTAGGGATTAAAACTGTCTCTGCAAAATTTAATGAACATTTTTAATTTTATTAAGAATTTATTTGCCTTGTCTGAGAGTAAACATTACGAAGTAGTTTTTTTTTCATTTCCATTTTCGATTTGGCCTTTTCTGCATTTATTTTTAAATTTGGAATAGTCTTTGTTGTTGTTGTTCTCCTCATAATTTTTTACAAATAACATCTGGTAATTTTTTTTTTTTTGTTAACAACAAATCGAACCGAATCTGTATCATTATTAATAGATATTCTTTTACTTCTCCATCACAAATTATTTTCGATGTTTTTTTCTTCTTCCAATTTTTTGCACAACCGAAGGGGGTGAAAACGTAAGGGGACGCAGGGAGGCGATAGGAAAAGAAAATGTATTCGATACTTTATTTTTACCCACCCTCAATGCTAAAGTTATTTTTAATATTTATCCATGGCATGCCAGCCATTTGCAGCAATGGATGGATGGATGGATGGAAATAGAAGCACAACACAAATAGGCCCTCTCTTTTGAAAATTAGCAGCAACCATTATCATCATCATCATCGTATCAGAATCATTTCAATATATTATTGTACTTTGCAGTTCCAGCATCTGAAACAAAATTTCGAAAAAATTCCCATTTTTTGTTTGTTTTAAATACCAAAAGAGAAAGTGAAAAACAAAAAATGAATTCGCATGTGCGAGGATTTATTTTTAGGTGCCATATACTACCATAAACGAGTGTTTTTTTTTTGATTTTTACTTTCCTGCATTTAATTT
Organism: Sarcophaga rosellei; assembly: GCA_930367235.1. Taxonomy (NCBI): domain Eukaryota; kingdom Metazoa; phylum Arthropoda; class Insecta; order Diptera; family Sarcophagidae; genus Sarcophaga; species Sarcophaga rosellei. Next base: position 85,464,999 of record OV884021.1, read on the forward strand.
TCTTTTAAATAAATTTTTAAATTTCCGTTTAAATTTGAAAAAATTAACGGTTTTATTTTTTATTTAAGAATTTATTTTCATTGTTTTTTTAAACTGGAAACTTGTGTTTTCTGTAGAGCTTAAATGCTTAAATTCAGCCTCCTGGACGTTCTCTAAACTTGTTGATGTTTCCTCTCCAGCTGCGAAACTATCCGTCTGAGCTCAACGATTTTTATGGGCATTTGCCTGGTATCAAGGTTACCAGGTTGCTCGACCGAGAAGCCCTGGAAAGCTTTGATATCTATCGATTAAATCAAGACCAAACTCTTGGTTTAATCAGACATGTAAACTTGCTTTCCGAGCCACATTGCACGCATTCAGAAATTGACGAAATAACAACTGCCAGCCCACTGACCTGTTTAGCAAACAGTCGAGGAGTTCGTATACCGCAGAGAGGCTTCTGTTTCATGCTAACACTCTTTCTTTTTCAAAGGAATTTAAGAGCCTTTGATTAAGAGCATGGGGATCCTTACTAGTTCGATTTCTACTCTTCGAAAAGATTCACTAGCCCGGTTGGTAAATTAAGCGTTTTAGGTAAAATAATTCCAAACTACCGGATAGCAATTAATGAATGCCCACGCTCGAAAGGTCATCAGTATACTGGGGCTAATAATTTTGTCGAACACGCAGTTAAGAATCTCTACAAAAAAAACCAATCTTCTGTGCCGTAATATTCTGTGATATTCCGGCACTGGCCGGAACTGTGTTCTTAGACGCTTAGTGTCTCATATCGTGCGGATAATTTTCCTTTTACTGGACGGTTAATGGCCGGCAGGTTCCAATAGTTCTGAATACTACTGTTCCGCACTTTCCAAGGCTGTGGAAAGTATGATGGGTAGGCAAATAGGATAGGAAAGGAACGGACACACTCAGGCCACACAAAGGGCCCATTGTGATACCACAGCTTCTCATTTTCTCCAGGAACCATTCGGAATCTCCGATGAAGCGATTCAGATTGCCGATATCAATGCATGACAGTTCATCCAGATCCCTCATATAGTAGGCGCCCAGGTGCTTCTTTCTCCTCCGACTAAGTGTCGGGCATGTACACAGTCTCATCCTCCTCCCCATCTCCACAGATTCTGCAGAAATCATTTGTAAGATGTCCAAGATCAATACGCCTCGCATGCGGTCCTATAATAATACAATGCCCCGTAATAATCTCGCTAACAGTGCTAAGCCTACTTTTTTGGAGTTTAAGCAGAGCTGCCACGCGCTTTTTATCCAGCCTTGGCTAGATTTTCTACGACGCTCTGCCCGTGTTGGAAGCTGTTCATCTACTGTTGACAAGGTCCACGATTGCATTGGGTCCACAGGTACCCAAAGGGATCTCCAATGTCGAGAATTCATCAGAGAGTTCGATGGTCGTGCCTCTTCTGTCCAGTTTATCCGTTCTACAGTTACCGGGAATGTCTCTATGTCCCGGCACCCATGTGATACAATCATCATACCAATTTGATACCTCTTTAAGACATCTGCAACATGGAAAGTATGATAAACCATTAACTTGTTAAATGTCTAGAGTCTAACAACCTGATCGGTGTGGGGTTGTACGGTTTCCAAACGACCCATTATTTTTTTAAAGGTGGAACTAGCCTATTCCACGATTTGAGAGTGCTATTGTAGCTCTAGACATATCCAAAGCATTTCACAGAGTGTGGCTGGGTGCAGACTTATCGAAAAAATATTAACACCCATATTGGGACAGAATTTTGGTCAACGTAATCATAATCAGGCGAGCGGTAATGATTAAGTTGTCCAATGATTAAGCCTATGGCTAAGGGGACCCACAAACAGAGATTACAAGGGGACTTTTTAGTACATTTTTTTGTACTTTTTTTGGGTACCATTTAGTACTTTTTAGTACTTAACTTCAAAGTTTGAGTAGAGAATTTTTCATAATTCATTAATTTTTTGAATTGTCCTTTTCTAAAAGTACTTTTTGTTAGTACCTCTTTTGAACAAAATTTTGTAATTAAAGCAAATATCAAAACAGTTTCGATGTTTTTAAATTGTTCGTATCATTTTTAAGGTACTTTTTAAAAACATTTTTCTCCCCCTCTTAAATTTTGAAATATTTTCCCCGATTTTAAATAAATTGCAAACAAATCGAATAAAATTGTTATTTTTATAAATTTTTGTACCAATTCCGTTATAAATAAATGATGTGAACGGCTCCCACTCTACAGTTCTATACAGACAGAGCAGATTCTATTTTCGTTGTTGTTGTTATGTTTGGTTTATCTTTTTCTGTTATTTGTTCAGCCAGCAATCATTCAGCTCGTAATTGAATTCAAATTATTTTCTTCGTTTTATAAAAATATTCATTTTATTGTTGTTGTTATTATTGTTTGTGGAATATAAATAAAGAGGATTTAAACGCTTAATTAGTCTATAATTGTAACAAAACAATTACAATTATCCTCTACTGCTAACATATCTACTTTGGTTACATTAAAGAGGGTCATGCAGGCGTCTGGTTAGACAAGCAAGCTGGCAAACAGGCTTAAAATGTTCATGTTCATAAAGGTTAAAGGTTGTTAACTGGTTATTAATTTTTAATTTCCTCTTTAGTTGTATGCTTTAAAATGGTATTCAGCTGGGATTTAATTTCAAAATTTGTTATTAAACGTGTTTTTAGTTGGCTTTTCAATATATTCAGCCAGCTGAATATGCATTTAAAACTATTCAGAATATTTGTTAAAATTTTTTTAAGAGCTTTTATACCTTAAGAGCTTATTCAGCTGTGGTTTAAATAAACTTAGAGTAGAGCTTTTAAAATTTGTCCATTAGTAGCAATTTTACTGGCTCCTAAATATATCCATAAAGCTCAATTTGAATTAAAACTTATTTTGAATACTTTTTAAAGTTTTTTTTAAGATATTGATCAGTTTTGTCAACAATTCAGCCTCTATCCCGTTAATTCTTATAATTTTTTTATTTTATACTTTAAAATGTGATTCAGGTGACATTGAATCAGCTTTAAAGAATAATATGCTCGTTAAAATTCGTTTTTTGCACTTTTAACTGAATTGAACTAAGTTTTTAACATATTCAGCTAGCTGAATTTAATCTGTGCATAGTTTGCTATTGCATCTATTGTTTTCGTATATATTCAGCCAGCTGAATTTGAGTAATCGTTCGACTTATTAATATTCTTTTGATAATTTAGTCATATTCAGCTAGCTGAATAGTAATTTTAGGCTATTTGCCACATATTTAAGATCTTATTTTTAAATAAAATATACCACAGAAAATGTTTTTGACATACAGCGAGTTGAACAACATTTCTATATCCTTTTCAGCATACTGAATAATACATTTATGCTTGTTCTATTAGTACGCAAAATTTCTTTGACATTCAGCTGGCTGATCTTAATATTTCGGTGTAAATACATACATATGTTCCATTATCCTGCTGAAATTTCTGCTCTTTACTGGTTACTTTAAGCATTATATTTAGAAAAAATACTCTGTTACAATTTTCTTTGACAATCAGCTAGCTGAATTTCATATTTTGGTATTGTGGATAAATTTCCCATTAGCCTGAAGAAATTTCATTGATATTCAGCTAGCTGAATAGTAGTTTAAAGCTCTTTACTGGTTATTTAAAGTATTATATTTACAAAAATACTCTGTTTGCAAAAAATACTCTGTTACAATTTTGTTATTCAGCTAGCTGAATAGTGGTTTAAAGCTCTATGCTGGTTACTTAAAGTATTCTGTTTACAAAAAATACTCTGTTACAATTTTGTTTGATATTTAGCTAGCTGAATTTACCATTGTGGTATTGTGAATATACACTGCTGTTCAATAAAACAGATTCACCATGATCAACATCTTGCAATTAATTAAAGAAGAGTCACGCTTCAAATTTTTGAAATGTATTCATAAGAGGCCAGTAAACAAAATGCAGTTACTTTTTTACATATACTCCTTTGCATAAGATATGTCTAGTAAAACTTTCGGAGAGCAGGTGAATCTATTTTTTTGAACAGCAGTGTATTTCTCATTATCCTGAAGAAATATCATTCATATTCAGCTAGCTGAATTACAGGTTAAATTATTTATTATTCAGCTGCCTGAATAACAATTTTAAATTAACTATAAAGAACACATTTGTTTCTACACGTTTTTTTCCTTCTCGTTTCAATTGTTTTTGTATGAAATTATGAATAAATTTAATTTTAGCTTTTTGTTCTCTTTGAAATAATTTTTGCTCTTTAGAAGAGTATAAATCCTAATACTCTTAATAATCTGCTGAATATAGAATGTTTTAATATAAACAAATGAATTCAAGTGATTGTAGGGTAGGGGATATTGAGAAATTAAACGAAAAAAAGTTTTAAAAATAAAAATTTCTTTTTGAAACACAAGAAAAATACTTGAATTCATCCAATGTTTTTGCCGATTTTTTAATGTTTGCGTTGTTGTTATTGTTGCGTTGTATTTCTTGTTATATTTTTATAAAAATCAAATTCAACAACTCAAGTGAGAGCACAAGAAAAAAATTGTTTAAAATTGAGAAGACGAGGAGAAAAGCAGCAGATTTTCTGTCGAAAGCAATTTTTTTATAGAACATTTGTGTTGTGGTTGGTGGATATTTTGGGGTTATACCACCTCTAAAATTAAAAATGGCCCAAAACAGTAATACAAATGGGTTTTAAAATTAAATTTTTGAAATTGAATTGAAAATGAAAAATACAGTACAGAACAATCATTTCACCAGCCAGCAATCATCCACCCCAAACATCACGATTACCATCACTATCACCTCCACCAGCAACTACAACAAAAGCAACAACAGCAACAGCGTCATCTTTTTAGCATCATCCTGTCTGATTATCGCTAGTAGGCAGCATCAATGTCGAGAATAACGGCTGTGGCAACAGTTGAAGCCACATCTTCAACAGCAATAGCAGCCCATTACACTGACTGCCGCTGGTGATTTGGAAATTTTGAATCTATCGAGTAACGGTTATAATTTATTTGGAAAAAAACGCGCGCGTTTAAAAGTGTTAAAAATTGTTTCTTTTTTACTTTGGAACAAAAAATTTTGTAAAAAAATGTTCTTTTGCAAAAGAAATGCTGTGTCAAAGTCAGAAAAATCTTTGTGTTTATTTATAAAAGTTTAATTTTGTTTTAAAAATATCTACGAAGGACGTCAGTCTTATTAATAAATTATTAAAGAGTGTTGAAAATCATAACCAATCAAACCAATAATATTTTAAATTCAAATTAAAAATAATTTAAAATTCTTCAAAAGAAAGTGAAATCAATAGTTATTTAAATAAATAAGAAAATAGTTTAAAAATATATATTTTCAAAATCTATACGATATTTTAAAAATACAAATTTGCAAAAAAAAAAAAAAATTAAATTTCTTACAAAAAAAAAAAAATCAACCGAAAATGTTTAAAATAGCCATTCAAAAATGCTCTTAAATTCAATGAACATCACTCTCTTTGTGATCAAAGTAATTTAAAAATAAACAAATGCACACTCTCGCGCTCTCTCTCTATTGTTCTCTTCTTCGAAAATGTAAACAAAAATAAAATTTCCCTCTAGAAACGAAACATCTGTTTAAATAAAAGAAAAATAACAACAATTAGTGGAAATGTGTGTGTGTGCGCGAGTGTGTTGTATTTTGATAAAGTTCTTAAAAATATCCCATTTGAGATTTATTTTACTGCCATCTTGTTGTTCTTCTGTGAATGATCACATTTTCAAATGAATGATCAAGATCTGTGCTTAGTCAAGTTTCCAACCGTATTAATAATGGTGTGTTTACGTGATCATCATTTAATTGTGTGGAATAGTGTTGCCAACAGCGATTTAAAATATATAATGTAAGTATTCAAGGTGGCCATATGATATTTTGTTGTTGTGATAATTGAAATCAAATTCAAATTGTAGTATAAAAAAAGAAAAGATTGCTGACATGTGGCGAAGCAAGAAATGTTCAGTGAGGCCATGAAGAATTTAAATTTTTTTATGAAAAATTTTCGATTTTAATGTGTGCAATAAACAAAGACAGCTCAAAAGCCGTTAGTGCTCTCTAAAATATTCCTCTTTTTACAATCATCACTACTCATGCAGTGCATTGCCGTGGAACTAGGAAAATAGATTATTAAAAGGAGTACAGAGAAGAGGTAATGTGAACAACAGACAGACACAGCACAAGAACCGTTAGTACACTCTGAAATATGTCCTTTTTAGAACCATGGAATGGGGCTTACTCATGCAGTGCATTACATTAGGTAGAAGTGGCAGTCCTCTCGATGCAATCATGAGCGGACACACTTAGGCCGCAATCCGGGCCCATTGTGATACCACAGTGCCACATTTCCCCTATTCCAGGAACCACTTGGAGCTTCCGATGAAGCGATTCAGACTGCCAATATCCGTGCATGACAGTTCAGCTAGGTCCTCCATGTAGTAGGCACCCAGGTGTCTTTTTCTCCTTTGACCAAGTGCCGGGCATGTGCACAGTAGATGAAGAACAGTTTCTTCCTCTTCCTCATCTCCACAGCTTCTGCAGAAATCATTCGCGAGGTGTCCTAGTCCAATACGCCTCGCATGCGTTCCTATAATGCAATGCCCCGTGATAACCCCGACAACAGCGCTGAGCCTGCTTCTTTGGAGTTCAAGCAGAGCCGTCGTGCGCCTCCTATCCAGCCTTGGCCAGATTTTTTGCGCTGTTCTGCCCTTATCCGAAGCCGCCCACCTTCTGTTGACAAGGTCCACGATTGCATTGTCAATTATACGCTTGCAGGTATCCAAAGGGATCCCTAATGTAGAGAATTCATCAGAGGGTTCGATGGTCGTACCCTTTCTGGCCAGTTCGTCCGCTCTGCAGTTGCCGGGAATATCTCTATGTCCCGGTACCCATGTAATACAGACATCATATCGGCTCGCCATCTCATTGAGACATCTGCGACAGTCGTTCACCGTCTTTGAGTTTATTACACTAGAATCCAGTGCCTTGATGGCCGCTTGGCTATCGGAAAGTATGGTGATTTCTCGCCTGTGAACATTTTTGTCCACAATAATTTTCACCGCAGCCTGAATTGCCGACACTTCCGCCTGAAAAACGCTGCAGTGATCTGGTAGCCTTATAGACTTGGATATTCCAATTGATTTCGAATAGATACCAATTCCAACGGCTCCCTCCAATTTGGAGCCATCGGTGTAGATTTGTACGGCATTCCCCGCGGGATGCACCGCACCTTTCCTCCAGTCCTCCCTTTTCGGGATGGAAGTTCTATAGTTTATTGAGAAGTCATATCGCGGTGTCATATAGTCAATGCTCCCGGCAATATCAGTTTCCTCAAGTATCCTTGTATGACCAATGCTCGATGCATGCCATTGTCCAGTCGCCCAAAGACGCCTACTTACCCTAGCCGCCACACCCCTGCAGTATAGGTCTAGTGGTAGAAGGTATAGGATCATCTCCAGAGCGATCGTCGGAGCAGTGCGCAGGGCACCACTTCTGCATTACATTGGAAAGAGAAAAATAGATTGTTGACGGGAGGACAACTAAATATTTTTGACTATTACATAATAATCTGTTCATATTATAAGAGTCGAAATAACTTCTCCAAGATTGACATAAAGAATTCTCTTTATAATGCACTATGCATTCTATTGGTCAATCAACCACGAACGGATGTACGAGACAGATGAGTTTAACCTACAACAAGGGAACAAGATCCTTACATACTTGCTGCATTAGCTATTACAACCCTTTGGTCAAGCTTCTGACACCACCCGTGTTGAGTGTATTAATTCTATCCATGAGTAGAGCGTCTCACAGTTTAACGTCAACCTCGAGCAATAGATTTGAGAAGATTTTCATGGCAATTGTATTTACTCTTACTGGAAGACTACGAAAATAAGGTCATCGAGTGAAATATTGTTCTCTTTTTTTTCCAAGATGAACAGTAAGCCAACGCACTTTACCTACGAGACTACCTCTTATTTCATTAGAACATAATCGATAGAATCGTGAACATACAAGCCACAGAGTGGTAGTGTTATAATGAGTCCGAACAGTGGCATACCATCTACCGTCATTTATGAACATATATACGATCTGTCCTGTACATGGTCGACAGAGTTGTATTCGTTTTAAGAAACCATTTCAAAAATGTTCTTGTACCAAAGCACATCGCATTGAAATATCGTGTCCAAAATATCAAGACTTTTTTAACCAAATATTTAACTGTCAAATATAATGGCTTTCTTCCGCCTCTTGTACTCTCTCAGCATAAATTTCTGCTTCAAAGATAACCGCGAATTTAACCTCGGAATATTTTACTCTATATCCATATATTTCACTTCACCTCCTGTCCTAATATTTGTTCTTGGCGAATCCTTATGCAATAGAGACTTCAACGTTGTTATGGAATGGATTTTCTTGGTCCTTGTTTATGAACTAGTCCAAGGCTAGATAATTACCTCATGGATCACTATAGGTCTGCCCGTATCCAGTGCATAATCTTAGAAGCGCCTTAGTCTAGTAGGTAGTGTGTTGGGTTATTAGACGTGAGGCCTCGGTTTAAACCGCAGGTCAGGCATTTTCAACAAAACGAAATATGAAAAAATATTTCTTCAGCAACTTCCTCTCAGCAGATTTCTGGCAAAAACTCTGAAAGTAAATTAAATTGGCATAAAAAGTTTCACATAACTGGTGTTAGAAGCTAGGTCGTAATCCGGACCGAAGGTTTGTAATTACCATTTATGTTATGTATGTATCTAATTTCCTGAAATTCTCTCTACATGATCCCTCCATTTAAATTTGTTACTCAGTGATATTCTTCCTCAAGTTTCCGTGTTATTATCTCACCAGGAAGTAGAATATTTAGAAAGTTATCTTTTTTTGATAAGTGGTACTATTGTGGAATTGCCCTGGTTTATCCTTTATCCAACGAATTCAAATCTCAAAACGTTTTTGAGCTATGTCCAAAGATACTTTTTAAATTTCACTTGATTTATTATATCAGAGCTACATATATTAACTGCATATCATTGGTAGTTAATTCCTGCTTCCGATAATTTCATCAAGAGTTCATGCGGAACTAACATCCACACATTCTGTAGTTGTGGCGACCCTTATTAGTTCGTTCTCTGCTAACCTTCGTTTATTCTTACCAAATCGCCTTAAAAAGCGAATGCTTCAGTAAGTGAATCCCAGGGATCTCGTATTTGGGTAAAAGACTTATAGCTGTACTATTCGCAAAGATATCAATCTGAAAATTGTAGAGAAATCCTGTTCCGGTTTCTTATAATATCTTGAAAGGCTGTTTTTTTTTTTTTTTTTTTTTTGAAATAACAGAAGTATAGTTTATATGAGAAAGGAAAGAGGGAGTAGTGTGCGACAATTTTTATTTCGAAACATCGTTGCTCTGTAATAATTCTCACTTTCTTTTTCTATTTCGGTTAATCATATAATGTCAACCGCAGACAATTATAAACCACACAGGGTCTCTGAATGGAAATCGAACTCAATGCCTTGGCATTTGAAGTTTAGCACAGTACAACTAGACCATCCGGGAATATTGTGAAGTGTGCAAAATTTGGAACCATTTTGCCTGATGTTATTAGTACCGCTTTTTACATTCGTCTTCTAATCATCTCGCATACTAAGACAGTATTTTTAGTGATGACAAAACCTGAACTCTTGAAGTTTACGGAGGATAGCTGGTGATATGATTTTTTGACTGATTGGTAATCGGTTTACCGAATTTTTCAAATGATTCCTAATTGCCATGTGCTTGATGTCTCGTTCCTTTCTTCCTCTGCCTGTTGCAAAATCTCATGCAATTTCTCAGTCATGCAATTCTCAGTCACTGGTCACTCTACTCGTTATAACGTAAATTAGAATGGAATTTGCGGATTATGGCATGGCATTTGATAAACAAAATAAAAAGTAAAAATGAATTCAATTTCAAAGAAAATATTTTCATATTTAAATTCATTTTGTTTTCTTAATGTAATAAAATCTGAATAAAAATTAAATCCAAAGTTTTTAAGCTTTTTATTACAACAAATTGTTGTAAATATTTTTTTCTTTTCTTTTTCTTTCTTGCTTAGCATTTTACAAAATAAAACAAAAACAAAAACTAAAAAATTTTTCTCTTCTTTTTCTCATTTTTTCTACATTTTCAAAAAGAAAAGAAAAAAAAAAGAAAAAGATTCGAAAGAAAAAAATTTTTAAATTTTGGCTAAAAGCCAATATGAAACAGAAAAGAATTTCAAAACGATCGTCGTTATAGTTGTCGTTGCCTTTGGTAAACCATACGAAGAATGTTGGTGCTCAAATTGCCAGAGACGAGACGATGCCTTTACCGTATTCACGATGATGATCATAATGATGAGAATGCACCATCACTTGTACCCCTTAAAAGATAGACACTGTATGTACTGGCTTTTACGGCAGATCGTCAATAAAATTTTCCAATATTTTTTTCCTTCTTTAATGTCATACGTTTTTCCGTTCGTCTTCTAAATGATGTAGCAGTTATTGCATATACACACTTGGAAATGCTTCAGCGAACTGGTGATCATAATGACGATAATGATGATGATAAACTTACAGTGGTCACAAAGTGGTTTGTTTGTGAAAGGCGACATTTAAGGCTTCGCTTCTTAAAATCACAGCATTTTGTGAAAAGTTATTGAAAATTGAAAAATGGCTTAAAATTCGCCACATTATCGTTGCGTTTTGCTCTTCTATTACAGAAAACTTAAGGCTGTGAGCTCAGCTACTAAAAAAGTTTGTAGTTTATGAAATAGAAATACAGCAGCGACATGGTAGCTCGTATACAATCTCTATAACGTTGATCTTGAACATGTACCTCGTCTTCTCACACCACGTATGTCGTGTTTATTAATTTTATGCATGAGTGGCCTACAGTTTAAAGTCGACATGGTATACCTCTACCTAATTTTAAAGAAGCCCATTGATCTTAAATTTGTTTAGGATATCAACAATTTGCCAATTATCATTCCTTTAAAAATATAGTAGTAGAAGTCGCTGTAGTCTAGTAGTTAGCGTGTTTGTTTATTAGACGTAATGCCACGATTCATACTCCAGGTCAGACATCAAAACGAAGATATGAACAAAAATATTTCTTCGGTGACTTCCTCTCAGCAGATTTCTGGCAAATAAAAACTCTTAGAGTTAATAAAATTGACATGAAAAGATTCTCAAAAATCTGTCGTTCGGAGTCGACTTTAAACTGTAGGGCCCGCCACTTGTGTATAAAATTAACACACACAACATGAGTGGTGTGAGAAGTTAGGCGGTAATCCTGACTGAAGGCCGTATTCCTGACTATAATGACCACTTATGTATATATGTAAAAAAGTAGTCGAGCCTATTTTATATTGGCCGATGCCATTTGCAGTTTGAAGTTGCCGTTAAACTGTCGATGTTAAACTTTTGGCCCCGCCATTCATGGGTGAATTTAACACGCAGCATGTGTGGTGTGAGAAGCTAGGTTGTAATCCTAACTAAACAGTTGTAATGACCACTCAAGTAAGTAAGTTAAGATGTCGTTGGCGTTACAGAAAGTGATCTTAAAACACTTCATGGGTTGCAAATACTGGCTTGCATTAGTGCAGACTGGATACTTAGAATTCGGGATTCGTATGTATATCACTTTTTTCTAGCCCACAGTGTCTTTTAAATCTTTTTTGTTGAACAACAACTGTTTATCTGCTCATGTATGTGTATGTGTGAATCTGTATAAATTTCGTTTAAGAAAAATAAGAAAAATGGCGTCGGCCAACAGTGAAAAAAGCGGTAAAAAAAAGAAAATTCAAATACGCCAAGTGGAAAATGTCAACAGACGAAAATTTCAGCTGTCGTAAATTTTTTCAGATTTTTTGTTGTTGTTTTTCTTTTAATGATTTTTTCTCTTGTTCAACTGAAAAATAGTGGCGGAGGAAATTGTAAAGGAAATTGTATTATTTTCATTGTTGTAGTTGTTGTTGTTTTAGTTGTCAATTCAAATTCAATTTATTTAATATTCTGAAACACCGAAAAAACGAAGAAGATAAAATAGTATTGAACATCTTTATTGTGTAGCCGGTACATTAATTTTCTCCCAACTCACTATCGTCCATAATTTTTTCGCTATGAATTGCAAAGAACGTTCAATATTCACTGCAAGTAAGAAGAGAGAAAAAAATTGGAAAAATTTGTTGCCGTTTCTTGAGATGATTCCGAGAAGATTTTTCTTATATTTTCCCAATTTTTTTTTCAATTTCTTTTTTGTTTTCTTATTTTATTTCGTTTTTAATTATTCGGTTTTTGGCTGTGAGCCAAAAAAGTGGCAACAATTTTCATTAAAAAAAAAATTTGTTTTCGTTAGACGGAGAAGAAAACAGAACATCAAACCATCATAAGACATATTCGTACGTTTACTCTCTATATGTTGTTTTTGTTGTCGTTGTATTTTCTACCCAGACTATATAGCACGGTCCTTAGAGGTGACGTGAAACGAAAAATTTGTTGCTAAGATCAGAAGGGGTTCTAGCAGCCGTAATGGAATATAAAGAGGCGCGTGACTGATTCATGCCATTATGTATGTATGAAATGAAATTAAATGTGTTTGTATGTATGCATATATGGATGTATGTATGTATAACGGTTATGTGCAAGTGTGTATGTTCTAGATTACATACAACAAAATGGCTTTTTTTCTCTACAGATGTAAAAATGTATATTGTTGGGTATATTGGGTGGGAATAACAGACATTTCGTAATTCCCCTGAACTTGGGTACCAGTACCAGTACCAGAGATCAGCAATGATTATGAAAAAGATGAGTAGATTCGAATCATACTAATAATTTCTGATACTTATACGCATTCATACTTATTTTACTTATAATATTATACTCATACTACTCATATTCAAGGTTTGAAGTACTCATCATACTCATACCTAACAATACGCATGATGTTGTTGATTTCGACTCTCCTTTACTCAACATTTACAAGAATCACAAAATAAGTACGAACGTTCGCGTACGAACACTACAATACTCACTAGAAGGTTGTGTGTTGGCTCTGCTTGATGCTCTATCTTTTTCGTGTCACTTGAATCATTCTATTTCTAAGGTTATGAATCTACTACTTTAGCTAAAGTCACCTTTAGCGAAACCCAAATTTAACGGCAAGTTGTAATAAAACTTAAAATCTTAAACAATTTATATTATAGATACGCATTTTCAAATCTGTATAGCTTTTCATGTGAGCAACGATTAAAAGAACTATCTTTTCATAAAATACCAGCTAAGGTACCAGAATATGTAGGCAGCCCCTCTATTTAATAGCAAACAAACCAAGGCACTTAATTTACTTGATATTATTGTAAGTTTTGAGATTAAAAATGCTATGAAATCAGAATGAAAATAGACTTAAGGAGGAAAGAAAACAAGAAAGAATTTTTTTTTTTTACTAAATAACTCACTTTAATATCTTACGATATTACATTTGCTCCTAACCAATATTATTTGTATTGATCAGATTATTTCATCATTATCAGCACCAGCATCAGCATAAACATCACGTTACATGATGGGGCATCAGAGAAACAAACAGACAGACAGACATACCGACAGACAATCTGTTAAAAGATGTTTCGAAGACATTTTTCAGCTGAACACAATTGTTGTTGGTTATACGACCGACACCGTTCATTAGTTCATACGATTGATTTTCAAAGTCTTAAGGAATGTTTTGATTTGATTTGAACACCAAATGTAATCGATTTGAAAGAGATCTTTTAATTTTATATACAATATGTACCATACGATATACAAAAATATTATGTATGTATACCTAGAGTATAAGCATATATACAAATATATCTATATATGTATGTACATCCCTCGTATACAACCCACAGAAAAAAAAAAAAATAAAGAAATGAGGGAAAATATCATACAAAATATTTTCATGTCATTTCACAAGCATTTTTACTACACAATCATGAAAACATGGAAAATGAATCTCGTTTTTATAAAATTTTCAAAGGTGGGTGGAAAATATGTTTAACCAAATATTAGCCAACAACAACAACAACAGCAACTAGTAGTACAACTGACAGCGTAAAAACAAACAGTTTTCTTAGATTTTTATGCCAAAGCCAAGATATAATGGAAATTAATTTAAAATGGCATTTAATTATTAGAACGACAACATCATTCTCGGTTTTTTTTCTTTGGTTTCCCTTTTTGGCTTTTAGTATAGGAAGGCCTATTGCATAGCACTTCTAGGCATTCTATTAAGAATTTTTCATCTGAAAAAACTTCGTTTACGAAATGTCGGTAGATGGCTTCAAAATGTAATAATACAGCGGCCAATAATATATGTATCTTGTTTGAAAGGTAACATTTTAAGCTCTACTTTAGGTTAGGTTAGGTTAGAGGACGTGTACTTGTCAATTAAGACAAGTACAGTACCCGGAGGTCGAATTTACCCATTGTACAACGTCCTTAAAGAGGAAATATAATAGAGGGAATAGGATAAAAAGGAGAGGATGTAGGAAAGGGAGAATAGTAAGCGGAGGGGTCACACAGACACAACAAAGAAGAGAGAGCGCGACTACCCTGATGAAGCCCTAGCGCCTCTCAACCAGACTAAGCCACTAATGAATCTGTGGAGAGCCTTGATGTCGGCTCTCGACACAGAGTACAAACTCTCAAAGGAGGCCCTGCCAAGGGTCCTCAACCTCAACCTACCAAGGGCTGGGCAGTTACAGAGGAGGTGTTCGATAGTCTCCAACTCCTCCTCATCGCAACATGCGCTGCAATAGTCCGGCTGGGATCTGTTCCAGATCCACGTCAGCGACCTAATCTCGCAGTGCCCCGTGAAAAGACCGACAACCAACCTTAAGCTGGCCTTATCCAAGCCCAGCAGCCAAACTGTTCTCTTACTGTCCACAGCAGGCCATAGACATCTAGAAACAAAACAAACCGATCCGTTCCCCCAACGTCTCTGCTCTTCCTCCTCGACCCATCCATTGATGAGACCGTAGAGGTGGCAGACCGGGGAGTCAGGACCAACTATTATATTGCCCCCAGAAAGCGAACCTAACCTAGCGAGGGCATCCGCCGTCTCATTGCCCAGCATGCCGCTATGACCCGGAACCCAGCAATGACGGATACGCTCTAGTCCAAAAGCCCTCAACGACTCTTTGCACTTGCGAACGAGCCGTGATTTGCACCAGGCCAACTCAATGGCCCTAAGGGCAGCCTGACAAGCTCTACTCTATTAGAAGACCTTATTAAGATCACATTATTCTATAAAAAGTTATCTTCGTTTAAAAATGTACGATAATTTGGAACATTACTGTCATATTTCGCTTTTCTATTGTAGTAAAGATAGGAGTACGTAGTAAATTGTTCAAAACTTTAAAAAGTTCTCGAAGCGAATGCAGTAACTAGTAAAATAGTAGCTGTTTTCGGTCCGATATAATGATTGGTCGATGAAAGCTTTCAGTGGAGCATTGCGATTTTCTAAGTTCTTGGAGAAATCCAACTCAATGATGTCGCTGGCTAACAAACCGCAACAAAATGGTCTAACTGGTCCCTGCACTAAATTCGACTGCAATATTTGTTGATATACATACAATAAGACTGATGATGATAGATTATTTCTCGATGGGTACACATATCCAACACAACAAAAATTTTGATAATAAAGGGTGGGCCATTTAAAAGTTTAGATTTAAAAATTAAATAAAACAAAAACGGTGTGAAATTTTGCCAAATTTATTTTGTTGTTGTGAACTACGATTGTTTCGGTAGAAATGAAATATTATTTCATTTAAATGGCTACCTCGGCTGGCCTCACAGTACCTCATTCGATTGGACCAATTTTCAAGCAGTTTTTCAAGTGTATGGGGTTGTATTTCGGCAATGGCATCAACATTGTTGGCCTTCAAATGCTCAATTGTCTCTGGATTGTCGGCATAACACTTTTCTTTAATGGCAACTCACAGAAAATAGTCCAACTGTGTCAAATCGCTGCTTGACATCATTATTTTGGCTAATTAAACGGAAATCAAACGTTTGACGCAATAAATCGATTGTGGCATGAGATGTGTGGCAAGTTGCACCATTCTGTTAAAACCAAACATCGTTCACATCAATACCGTGAAGGGCAGGTCATGATACGGTAGGTGTCTCCGTTGACCGTAATAGTTCCGTCGTCCTCATTTTCAAAGTACTATGGGCTAATGACGACTCCGCTCCAAGATGAAAGTTAGCTACAACCGAAAAGATTATTTTTTTTTCGCAAAATTGACATTGTCTTGCAATCTAGCGAATCGAAAACGAAGCGAACAGTCATGCGACTTCAATACTTGAACCAATTGAACTTTGTAAGGCGTCTTACTGAGATCTTTTCGCAAAATTCTACGTAAACTGGCGCGTGTTCAATTCTTGAGGACGATGATATTGATACTTACTCACGCACACTCTCAGCCACAGGTTCGATATTTTCGGGTGTACGCACTGTCCTGGCAAAAAACTTGCTAATACCGGGCTCTGTTGGTACTTCTCTGCGACTAAATTTTGTATGACATTTTCGTGCAATTTCCGAGCAATTGCTTTTGTTTTTGAAATAAATTTCGAATAAATCCTAAGGTTGCTCAATAGCAAATCGATTCATTACGTTCAGTGGAGATAATATTCTGAATTTTTTGACAGAATAGATGGTTCAAATTTAAACAGATATATGGCTCACTCAATATAATTCAGTGATTTGCAAATGATTGATGTAATGAGCCTTGTTAACATTTGCACATGTCACGAATTTATTTTTTACACTGCGAATTCTAATATCAAGAAAATCACCCGTTATTTTTGTAATTTTTGATTTTTATTTTTTATTTTTTAACCCATTTGGTTGGTACTTGTAATTATTTTCTAATTATTTGCCTTGAGTTGTTCCACAAGATTTCATTTTGAGTCATTCGTAACGATGTGAGAGTGACTGTCTCTGTGTGTCTGTCTCATCACTGGCCACCCATATAATTATCGTTCTTTTTTATGATGAAAATTTAAGAGTGAATGAGTGGGTGGTTGTTTGGTTGGGTCTCCATGCATTTTTTTATATTCTTTTAGAGGGGCGAAGAAGTTTTGTGTTTTTTTTTTTAATGTTTATTTTTTAAGTAAAAACATAAATCATGTACATACATCGCATTTCTCTTATAAATTTAAATATTTTTTAAAAATATTCTTTTATATTATTCTTCTTCTTCTTCTATTTACAGAATTTTCATTAAAACAATAAATCGTTTATGGAAACCTCAATATCAACGTAAAGTCAATTGAATACTTTTTTGTTCGAATAAAAAAAAAGGGCAAAAGTAAATATTTTGGATTAAAAAAAAATTGAATTTTAAACTTAAAAAAAATTAATCTTAAGGCAACAGAATTAAAGGTAAGTTTCAATATTTTTAATTTCAAATGTAAACAGCTACTGACACTTAAAGAAAAATACTAGGAGGAGAAGTTACATATTTTTCTCTTCTGTACTCTATATGTAATGTGTGCTTTGCATCTGCCTGTTGAATTTGTTTTATTCATTTTGTAATGATTCTGTAATTTTGTTTAACAAAAACAAAAAAAAAATATTTTTTTACATCAGCCCAAACGCCTTAAATCGGCGCATAGTTGTTGTTGGTTTGTTTTTTCATTATTTTCATATGCAAATTGGCACGTTTTTCACATTCGAAGTGTATGAGAAGTGTACAGGGCCCATGCATGCATATGTATGTGAATGTGATGAAATAAATAATAATAAAAATGGCGGCATACCGAAATGACAGGTGCCGCTGTAACAAAAAAAATTAAGTTCCAATTGCTTAATAAAGTGAGACCGAAAAATGGTTCATAAAGTCTAAGTACAAACAAATACTCTTTACGTCTCACTGGATTCGTATTTCACTTCAATTTTTTTGTATTTTCTTTCTATCTTGTATTGTATCTTTTGTCGATCATGAAATAACAAATTGTATCTCAAATATTACGTAATGCTTTTACCTACTTAAGGACCACCAACGTGATTCAAAATATCATGGGTATCTATCATAGGTTTATGGTACTGTTATGGGGTGTGCCGTATCTCTTCTTCTCAGTCGAATATCATACAAGAATTTAAGGGCCAATGAAGTCAATCGAACGTCTGTCTATCTTCCTTAAATAATTTTTAGCATAACATACGATTTTCTCTCCAAGCTTGGGCTCGTTTCGGCCTTTATACGGATATTCGAATGCTCATTACAACCCTGTAGTCAGGATTATAACCTAGCTTCTCACAACACCCATGTGGTGTGTGTTAATTTTATTCATGAGTGGTGGGACCTACAGTTTAATGTCGACTACGAATGAAAGAGTTTTTGAAGCTTTTCATGGAAATTTTTGCCAGCAAACTGCTAACTTTGTTTGAGGTGTCTGAGCTAGAGTTTGGTGGTCTCTTGTCATCACGTTGACTGTGTCCTCGCTAATAAAATTTTGTTTTAACTCCTTTGAATGCGTTCAGCGTTTGAAACTTAGCCAGTGTTCTACATTTGCTCTCCTTAGAATTAAATTTCAATATCGCCTTACATTGAACGAGCTTACAGCCTAAGCTTAGGGACGAGTTTCTTTGAACAACCCGACTTATTTGTATCGCCTACAATTTCATTTCGATCAACTTAACATCTATGCTGAACAGAGATCAGCAATGAGTATTCAAAAAGATGAGTAGATTCGAATCATACTCATAATATCTGATACTTATACGCATTCATATTTATTTTAATATCATACTCATATTACTCATATTTAAAGTTGGAAGTACTCATCGTACTCATACTTGACAATACGCATGATGTTGTTGATTTTGATTCTCCTTTACTCAACGTTTACAAGAATCACAAAATAATTATGATTCGCGTAGGAACACTACAATATTCGCTAGAAGGTTGTGTGTTTGCATTGCTTGCTGTTTTTGTCTTTTCCTTTCTTTTTTTTCTGTAAATGCAACAACAACTAAGACTGTAAATTTTGATGAATGATTCGTATCACTCGAATCATTTATGAGTACTATAAGTATTTTTGTAAATTAATGAATCTGAATGAGTAGGCGTATGCATCAATCATATTTCGAAAGTTATGAGTTTGATGTCAACGTTGTACTCATACTCATTGCAATCTGTACTTATAAATCAATGTTGTAATGAGTACGAATGAATCAGAGTAGTTGAATTTCAATACTGTTGACTCACTCATACTCGAAATTTCATGAGTACTTAGGAGTAGCGAAAATAGGATTCATTGCTGATCTCTGGTATTTAAGCATGACTTCTTTAGAATCAAGCTGACAACTAACCTGAAAATTTAATGAATCTAGTGATCGATCTGATATCAACTAAGGATAGCTTCGTCAGACTATCGAATAAGGGTGCGTAACATGGGCCTGCGTCTATGAAGAGGCGGACATTTATAAATGATGTGGGCAGTACTCTTTTCCTCTTTAAACAATACATACATATGTACATAGAGCCTTGGCTTGACGTGAATTGTCGAGACTAGTTAATCAGTACCTGTTAGCGGTCTGGGGCATCATTACAAAGTACCACTATGTGAGCTAAAGTAAGTGGTAATTTCAATCATGAAGTTATTGGCATGAACACTAACCGATTTGTAAATTGATAATCACCTTCATCTCCTCTTTGAGGTCTCTTTATTGTCTATAATGCCCAACTGATAACAAGTAAATCCTTATTACGATGTTCTCACCTCTCTATTGGAGAATATAAGGAATTAAAGCAATTAAAGAGAGAAATTTTTTGTTGTTGTATTTTATTACAGTAAATTATTATAATGAATTTACCAGAAACACTGGGTAATAAAAGTAAACGTAATTAATTATAATAATTCATATTTCTACGAGATTTTTTCCTCTTCTTTATGTGTTTTGTTGTTGTTGTAATGTCAAAGAATTGAATCATACTCAAGTTTATCAAGTGGCAGGTGATTTATGGTGGTAGTGGATGAATGCAACTGCCTACAGGATATGAGTGTTCTTCATCATCATCATCATCATCATTGTAATCTCTGTGGTGATAATGATGTATTAATAATGAATGAACATGTTTTCTTTCTAAACACTAATGGTTACTTAATCATCTTATTTAATGATGAGATAAAATCTGTTGCTTTTTCTCTCTCTCTCTCTTTATTGTTTATTATTCTTATTTATTAATCCAATTATTTTCTGTTATTTTGTTATTGAACAAGAAAAATGAATTTTAATTGAAAATATTAAATGCAAGATAAAGCAAAAACGATAAAAGAGAAACAATTTAAAAGAAAAGGCCCAAGAAAATTAGAAAAATTAAAAGAAAATATTATTATTAAATCTACAATATTTAGTTTATACTGACGTTTGTGACACTTTAAGAAAAAGCAATAGCAACAGTAACAGCTTTCGGTTGCAACTATTTACTCTGTAAATATATCTCATAAAACTCTCGTATGACAGATGGTATCTAGAATCTTTTAAATTAAACAACTATGTTATCCGTCTTTGTCGAAACAAATGGAAGTCGTCGTAGCCTAGTATGTTGGTAGGGTGTTGGCTTGGTAGACGTGAAGCCACGGTTCAAACCGCAGGTCAGACATCTGCAACATAACAAAATCTGAAACAATATACATATCTTCGGCGACTCTCCTCTCAGCAGATTTCTGGATAAAGCTCTGAGGGTAAATAAAATTGCCAAGTAAAGCTTCTCAAAAATTTGTCGTTTGGAGTCGACTTTAAACTGTAGGTCCCGCCACTCATGCGTGGAATTAACACACACAACATGGGTGGTGTGCCAAGATAGGTTGTAATCATAACTGAAGGGTTGTAATGACCAATTATGTAATGTATGCATATACTGGAAATTTCTTAACTATTTAATCCTAAAGCTCAATCGAATTAACAAGACAATTTAAGGCAAGGCAAATCAACTCAATAGCAAGCTTATTAGCCAAACAAATTTAATCATTCGGATCAGATCCCATAGACTTATTGGCAGAAGTAGGGCAAAAACTCTGAGAGTAAATGAAACCTGCCATGAAAAGTTTCTCAAAAATCTGTCGTTCGGAATCGACTTTAAACTGTAGGTCCCGCCACTTCCGTATAAAATGAATACACACAATATAAGTGGTGTAAGAAGCTAGGACGTAATCCTGATTGAAGGGTTGTAATGATCAATTATGTATGTATGTAGTCTTATTACCTCTTTCGCAGTCAATTATTTTTTCGAAATGTCTAGTGGTAGCCATTTAAGTATGGTGATAGCGACAAGATATGTGGATAGGGATAGAATAGGGAGATATGTTTAGAAAGTTAAACTCAGTGAAAGAGGAGATAGAGATTTTGAGTTTGAGGCATCTTTACACTTTTGTGGGATAATTTGAGTCACGCATCGGATTTTTATAACCAGGGGTTTCTAACCGGTTTTTTGATAAATCACTTCAGATGCAAAGAACACTTTTTTGCAATGGGTATCGTCTCGAACCCAATATATGGGTACCGCTGCAGACTCAAAGAACACTTCTTCAGAATGGATGTCGTCTCGAATCCAATATATAGATTCTGTGATGGTGAGCATGAATCATCAGAACACATACTTAATATTTGTGTGGGACTTATGCATCCCAGAAGGAGACGCTGAGGTACATATCAGTAGCTGGATAAGGCAGTTGTTCCTGTTGATAGCGAACAGCATCCTGAAGTTTGTTACGGCTATAGGCTTAGAGCAGACATTACAGGAATACCCTATTTAGATTGAGGGAAGTACAAGATTGATATTCAAAAGAAACGCAAACTATTAAAATTAAAAAAAGTTCACGTTGCTGTCACTTTAAATACGATTGATATGAGACATTTGCTTTAATTTTTCTTTTAGTTTCTCAAAATTCAAGGTTTTCTACTTATTTAAGGCCACATTTGATGTTTTCCTCTATATTTCCTTGACCCAGTGTAGGGTATTCCATTGATATTTTGTGTTTGTGTTTCAACTAAAAATTCTACGCTTCATGACATACGTTTTACTTCTTCTCTCAACCTCCCATCATGTGTCACTATAGTTGTCATATCTGTAGGTATACATGTGTGTATGTATATAGAAAAAAATGTATGTTTAGGTATTTACATATGTATGTACATATATAACGGTATACATATGATCAAGTAAATGACGCACCAACTGAACGTACAACCGAAACACATAAATTTTCATTTGCGTTGTTGTGTTTTTTCATTTTCTTCTTCGTCTGATTTTTCTACTAATTTTTTCCGTGCTCCTTAATTCTTTTGCAGGAAAGAACGATTAAAAGAAAAACAAAAAATCACATAAAAATTATACCCCCTCGACTCATACAAAAAAAAAATCAGAATACAACTACAACTAAAACAAACAACAAAAGTGAAATCATATTTCTTTTGCTGGGTATGAGATTTTTATGTGTTTATTTCAGATTCAGAGGAGTTCGTCGTAACTGTGTGTTTGAAATAAAAAAATTTTTTATTTCTTGGATTTTTCTTGTTTTTGTTGTTTACGTGTTATTATGACCACAATGAAATTAATTCGTTTTCGCCTCCGCCACATTGTTTTTCAAACTACCAAGCCAAACCAAACCAAACCAAATCATGCAGCCACCCAACTATTTCAGTTTTTTTAGTGAGTGCTTGTTTATACGAAACAAATTTTATTCGGTTATTCGTTTAAGTGATCACCATTTATGATCTTTATTAAAAAATGTTTAGAAAGAATTCTGAAAGCATTGCGCTAATATTAGGCAGGTTGTTGATCAAAATATTCAAAAACCAAACATTTTCTTTGTATTTTTCTATACAAAATGAATTTATTCGATTATTTCTTAAAGGAATTTTGAAGTCCACAATCTTGTTTACTTTAATTGGTCATTACAACCCTTTATTTAGGTTTACAACCTATTTACGCTCACCAATCATGTTGTGTATGTTGTCCATGAATGGCAAAACTTCTGTTTTTGATAAAAATTGTATGACAATTTTATTTTTTCTCCGAGGACTGTTGAAGGGAAGCCGCCGTAAGAATTTTTTTTTATATTTCGTTTTGTTTAAGATATCTGAGCCAGGTACTGAACCGCTGGATTTTGTCTAAGAAGCCAATATACTACCTAATAGACTCTGGCGGCTGCATATCACTACGCCCATCTTAGGCGAGTCTTGTTCGAAAATATAGAAAAGATCGTGCTTTCTCGGCTCAAAATGTTGTTATGTTTTGCATTGCCACTAACATGTTTCCCTTTAAAGCCCACTGCTTGCTTTTCAACGTCATTATTATCACTTATACAAAAACACACACACACATACGCTCCCTTATGATCGCTTAGTTACACACATTTGCTCAGAGTTTTGCAAAAATTTTTTTTGGCTTTTTGCCAAACGGGAGCAAGAAAAAAAATGTGGAAAACAGGCGCAACTGTGAAAAACAACAACAAATTATTTTACTTCAAGCGCGACAACGTTTGGACAATAATAATTAAGCGTGTAAGTCAGAAAAAGAAGAAGAAAAAAATTCGAGAAGAAATAGGGAATAAACAAATAAGAATAAGGCATTAAACAGTGATGGGTGTACCAGCGAGGGTTGTATGGAAATTTTACAAAAGTTTTTATGCTAAAAATCTTTAGGAAATAATGCTGTAGCAAAGCATTTTCAAGTTATAATTTAATTTTTATTTTGTGAGCATATTTTTGCATATTCTATTTTAGCCAATATAATTGCATACTTTGTCATATTTTAATCGAATTATATGTTTTTAAGCAGTGCTACAGAGTACTTTACAACATATTCCATTAACATAAAATATGCAAATTGTTGTTTTTAAAAAATAATGCCAAAATGCCGAACATCATTACTGATTACTATTCGCATATCTACATGCAAAAAAGTTATGTTTATATCGCAATAAACTAAAATATGTTTTTAAAATATGTCGAAATATGCTTAAAAAATTACCAAAAATGTTGAAAATTAATTAATAATGACTATTCGTATATTTATTTGTGTTCATATGGCATTAAAATAAAATATGCAAAAATGTGTTTTTAAATAAAATTTAAATATGCAAAAAAATGCAAAATACACTTTAAATGTTTGAAACATATATGTAACGATGGGTTGTAGTATATTTATGTAAAGGAATTATTAAAAAATATAAGTTTAAAATAAAATTTGCAAAAATATGTTTTTAAATCAAATTTAAATTTGCCAAAATATGCTCTAAAAATCTAGTAATTTATAGGTAATGATAGTTTGTATATTTATATAAAAGAATTATTGAAAAATTTTAAATTAAAATGAAATAGGCAAAAATATGCTGAAATATGCAATAAAAAATGTTTTCTTTTTTTATGAAAAAACAAATGTTTTTAAATTGTGTTTTTTATAAGAAAAACAAAAAGCAAAATATTTGAAATTTTCGGCTTCATCCCTCGTTCTAGCCACTGTTTAAATATTTTTCTTTTATTTTGCTGAGTGGGTTGCACAAAGATGAACATATTTTATGATGTATTTGGTTTTTTTTTGTTATTGTTTGCTTTTAAAACTCTTGGTGGTTTGTAATTCAAAAGAATTTTTAGAAAAAATACTTCAAAATTTAAACAGTTACACTTATACCCTACCTTACACATATTGCATATCGAAATTTTCAATATTTCAATGCACTTCAAAAGTATGTGCCTTTCTTAACCGATCTGCTATGGAATCGTTCAAATGCTTTTGTCTCAGTTGGTGTGGTTTTGGTTTTTTCTTGTTGCTTTTACCATTAATATTTATAAACTTATTCATCATCATCGCTGTCGTTGTCATTGTCGTCCGTCGTCATCATCGTTACCACCACCACCGCCGCCATCATTATGACCAGTAGCTGAGATCGCTGAGGCATTAGTGTTTTTTCCTTGTGGTCGATGTCGTTGGATTTTTTCTTTTTCTTTGTTAATCACACATTATTTATGGTTTTATTTTGAAATGAAACAGAAATTATTCACTTTCTTGCTTAAATAGTGCATTTAACAATATTTCAAAGGAACGCGAAGGGTCTTATACAATATTTTACGCCGTTTTAAAATGTGTCTTAAAAACTTTATTATAAATTTTAAAGATCATTTACATATGTATGTATATTGCCAAATAATTTATTTTTTTGTAGGGTTTCGAAATCATTTAAAAGTAAAAGCGGATATGAAATATCACATATTATTCAAATAATTAGATTCTGATAATGTCTTTACTAAAATAATTATAATAATAAGCAGAATGCCCTAAAAGCAAAATAGCTTTATATCAAATGCCCTAAAGAAATATGCAAAATTAGTTGATGTTTGATTTTTATAGAACTATTCAAATCCACTTCTAAAAGCAAAAATATTTTTCTTAATGCAGTAAATGAATGAAATATGCTCTTAAAATCAAAATATGCTAAAATATGTCCTCATACATTTACTTTAAAATAATATAATATTGGTGAATCAATCCTGAGTCTCTTCTTTAGAAACTTTTTCTCATAAATGGAAATATGCAAATATGCTTTTAAAAATTTGTCAAAAATACGCTTCAAATTTAATAATAATTTTGTTAATTTTTTGGTTTTTTTGAAATGCTATAAGTAATATATCTCTGATCACCTACACCTACACCATTACTCCTCATTAGTTAGGCTTACAACCTAGCTTCTCATACCACCCATGTGGTGTAGGTAAATTTTATATAAGAGTGATAGGACCTAAAGTTTAGCATAGATTTCAAATGATAGATTTGAGAAGCTTTTCAGGGCAATTTTGTTTACTCCCTGGGTTTTTGCCAGAGGAAGTCGCCGACAGAAATGGGGGGGTAGGATCACCGGCTAACGTCTAAAAATTCAACACACTATCTTCTAGACTACGGCGACTTCTGTTTGGTCGATCGATCGATCTTTGCAAAACTGAAACAGTGCTTCTTACGAGAAGGTACAAAGGACTGCATTTTACACTACCAAGAGAAGACTTATGTAAGTCTAGTTCTAGACCCTAAGCTCAGCTCATAAACTACCTTAGGTCACTTACTGATTCAGCATTCCAATTGATGTGAAATGTAAGGAATATAATCGTTATGGAGCTGCTTTCTTGCGGGTTGCACTCAATAAAAATTAAATAAACTTTAAAACTCCTGAAGAACATTTGTTGCGATACTGATTGCGGATGTGAAAGGATACCTATACGTCGTCTGAATTTGTACACAAAAATTCCGAGTAGAGAACTGAACCTCAGACATGTTGCTGAACTAAACTTGAAAATAAGGTGGTAGACTGTGGAATTTTCTACTAAAGGCTTGATTTGAGAGTGTATTTCTCTGCTTCCATAACAACTGTGTAGTGAGTGTATTGTTGCAAATCGTGTTAATGATCGTAAATCACACTGCTAATCTGATATGTAACTTTGCAGATGGATTGGTTGGTTGGTTGGTTTAAACTGTTTAACGATTCATGCAGCAGTTTTGTCTCAATTTCATATGGATTCCTGGTCATTAGGTCATCCCGGTTAATTGTGGAGCTAATGAACTTGCTGTATAGGAATCCACTAACCTAAAAAACATAGTAAGTGTAACAGTTAACTACTTAAATTAGATCGTAGGGGCATCCATTTTTCTGGATCATTGCTTAGTGGATAGATAAGCGTTGATACTTTTGAAGAGATTATACAGTCAAAGAAAAAAGTCTACATACACCACTATATGTAGACTTTTTTCACCACTGTATGTCGACCTTTTTCTCGCTGATTTTTACCAAATTGAAAAAGATGTTAGAGCTTTGTTTAAGGCATTTATAATTAAGAACGTTTGAAGGAAAAGCAAATTTAAAAAATATAACGTAGAAATTATTGGGAAAAAAAACATACAACGGTGTTGGTAGACTTTTTTCATTGACTGTATATCGCCTGAGGAACTTGAGAGTCGATTTTGTTTGCTAGTGTTCATTACATTCCTTCCTGATATTCTAATGGAGCTATTGTTACTTGATATCGAATCGTCTATTTAATTCATTAGCCATTAGACTTATCCTCAGCTGGATTCTAAAGAGCTCATGGTTTAATTGCAAGCTCTGTTACTGATTGTTGGAACCCATAAATTTACACATTTCTACACGAAGTTGTTAGTCCCTATAATTGAATTTTTATACACTAAATTTCCAATATGTATGTATGTGCGTTAAAACATAAGGACATTTTTTCTTAAAAAGTTTACATTGAAGTTTACGAACATTTTAAAACATTGTATTACTTTGTAAGCAGTTTTCCTTTCCATTTGGAGTTTTTAAGATGGTTTTCTGTTTTAATATTGTAATATTTCTGTTTCAATATTTTATTGGATTCTGTTTGCTTTTAGCAACCGTAGCTTTAATACTTTCGTAGCTCTAGAATAAAACCTCAATCATAAAGTTTCGCATTAAAACCGCAAAATGCGTGCTAGCCTAACTGCTAACATTACACATTAAAAATAAATGAGTGTTCGTATGTATGTATGTATGTATATGGCAACAGAAAACCGTGTATTTTACCCCATGCCAAGTGTTCATTTACTATGAAATCATGGGTTTGGTATGGTTAAAACAATAACAATAACAAGAACAATAATAACATATTGAAAAATATTTACATTTCATAAAATATTTACAAACAATGAGAAGAAGAAAAAAAACCATAAAAAATGTATGCCAAACATTACACATGTACGATACGTACGTATGTACATACATATGTACATGCGTTAATAAAAATTGCCATAAAAATTTAAATAAAAAAAGGAAAATCAAAACAGAAATCTTTTATTTTTTGAGAGGGAATAACACACATTTTTTTCTAGAGGGTATTGTAAAACAGAGACAACAACAACAACAGTAGCAGTAGTGGTAGTAGTATGGTAGAAAAGTAAATAAACAATAATAGGAAACATTATAATTACACACAGGAACAATACAATAATTAACGAAAACAAAAATGAAAACCGAACACACAATAATAAGAAAGAAATTCAATGTAATTTAATCACTTCAAAACTAATACTTAAACACAGTATGCAATACACAACACATTCAATGAGAGGAAGAGCAAAACATAAACAAATACACGAATACACAAAGACGGAGGGCAGCAGCTATAAACACTTGTGCATGAAAATGAAAACAAACAGCAGCCATAATGTACACGATCCTCTCATACACACGCATACACCTAAAAAACAGTAGCAAATGCTTGAGTAAAACAAAGCAAACATGTCGTCTGCAGTGCGTATACATAACAAACCCATAAACGAATACTCTCACATAAATTGATCTCGTATACATGCTCTTGTTGAAAATAACGGAATGCTTTAAGGAGAATATTGTGTGTATTATTTAGTTTTAAAGTGTGTTGCTGCCTGTGTATGTGTGTGTATGGGTTGAGTGAATTGAAAATTCATTTCTATATTTAGACCGATCTTATGACCGTACCGTGCTCGATTGTATGATGAGTAATGGCAAAATAAATTGCATTTGTATGCGAGCAGAGCATGCGCCGCACGCAAAGTGATCAGTTTCTCTTTTTTCATCTTCCTTTTTTTCTGTTTGTTTGTTCTTTTTTCTTAAGGTAAATTGTATACAACGCTGTTGTGGGTCAGTAAAGGCAAAAGTGACTGAAGTAAAGAGTAAAGAGGGGGGTATTATTGTATGTATGTTTTAAGGAAAATGTCTGCCATTTTATTTTCGTTTTTCCTCTACTTTTCTTATTTCTATAGTTTTCAACGTCATTATTTTGTATTTTTCTTTTTAAAGCAGATTTTATTTTAGAAGAAGAAAACAAATGTTGGAAATGGGAGAAAATGATGAAAAAACATTCAAATTTATCTGGAAATTAAAATTTTTGTAAAAGAATAAAAGCAGAGAATTTCCAAAACAGAAAATATGATACGAAGAGAAAAACTTTTGTTTCGAAATGACGTATTGTTAACGTAATTATTTCTTAAAATTTTGTCTTAAATGCAATATCACAAGCAAAATTATTTCTTTTATCATTAAATATGTGCCGGATTTGAAAAAATCCTTAAATATTATTGCCCAATAATCAATATGACTTAAGAGCAAAATATGCTAAAATATGATTTTTAAAATTTTGCTTCAGAGCAATATATGCTGAAATATGTTTTGTCTAGTTACAGCATCGGTTTCTAGTTAGGCATTCTTATGTCTTTTGTAATAGAATAACAAAATTCTGAATTTTTAAATTTTAAATTTTAAACGCAGATAAGCTTTCTTAGAATAATTCTATTTTATTAAGGTGAAGCTTAATAAAGTAAAGCTTAAGATCTCATATTTCATACAAGCTTCGTCGTTATGTGATGCAATGGGAAATTGCTCCAGGGATTATTTGACATTTTGTATCAAAATATGCTGAGTTAGACGATGCCTCTAGTTCGTGCAGTGCATTGTGTTGGAATACAGGAAAGATAGTTTATAGGAGAAAGGAAAGAGAGGGTAGTGGGCAACATTTTTTAGGCCACTGTATATATGTACCTTCATCACTTTTCCGAGAACTGCTTTTTAGTAATAATTCTCACTTTATTTTTTCTATTGTGAGTACTCACACCTAATGTCAGACAATTACAAACACCCAGATTCTCTGGTGGAAATCAAACCCATAACCTAGGCACTTGAAGTTAAGAACACTACCACCTGAATAATCAGAGCACCTAAATTGAATACCTTTTCATGCCTTTGAAACTCATTTCGAAGACAATCTGAATATATTTAAATGTCTTTTTAAATAAGAAATAGCAAAAATATGCTAAAACATGCATTAAAAATTATTTTGAAATGAATAAATAACTTGCAATACCTTTACAAATAAATATATAATATAACATGACTTTAACATTCATTATCCAAACGTTAGAAAATCATTAAAAGTGTTTATGTATATAAAATGCAAAAATATGCTAAAATATGCATTAAAAATTCATCGAAAAAAAACAATCTAAGGATCTTAAAATGTCTGTACGACTGAAAAAGTAGTTGGAATTATTAAAAATATTGCTTGAAATAATTAAGAAAGTGACTCTAGATCGAAATATTCTAGAATATGCTTTTAAAAACTCAAGGAAAACATCATCGATGCCCTAAAAAAGCTTTTAAAAAATGCTTATATTTGAGAAAAAATGGTAAAAATAGTAAGAAATTAAAATATAAACTTGACCCTTTTCAATCACATTGCATTCAACGTCATGTTCTTTAACAAAATCCGTTCATTATGGAGCCACTTACATCCGGAGTTTATAACCCATACAGCATACTGATTACCAGCTGTTGTACTTCATTTTATTTAAAGAATTATTTCATGTGTTTTAAATGCTTTTTTCAAAGTGATTTCTTTTTATATTTTTTTTTTTTTAATTTACAAAAATAACTCACGTGCTGTTTTTTAATGGTTGTGTTGATAATAAAAATTTCAAATTAATTTTTCAAAATATTCGATTAAAAGTGGAATCAGTTAACACATGGACATAAAAGCAAATGAGGGAGGGAATGGAATAAAAGTGTATAGGAATGATAGAAATTAGCGTCTAATAAATATATAAAATTAAAATATATTTTTTTATTACATATTCTTTAATTTTTTATTATTATTTATTAATTATTATTTTATATTATATTATTTATCGGTGATATATATAGCTATGTAAATTAATAATCAGAAAATATAAATTTTTTATTAGGAACTCAATAAAATACAAAATTGAAATGTTTCTTTGCTTAAAAAATAATTTCGCTTTTATGCTAAAATAAAAGATTTTTATAAGAAAGTCAATACGATACAAAATTGGTAAATTTTTTAATTTTTGCAATTGTATAGCAAAATATCCTGTTAAGAAATTTAGCTTAAAACTAGTACTATATTTCGCCAAAACCACAATATGCTTGGATATAGAAAAATATGCTTTAAAAATTTTATTTTTTAAATACAACATTGCATAACTTATGTACTATACATATATATTTTTAAATAATTGGCAATACTTTGAAAATAATGTTGAAATATACTAAAATATGCAGTGAATTTTTTAAAGTTTTCTTCTAAATTCTTAAGAAAAATATACATACATATAGTATTTTCACAATATTGTTTGAAAAGACATAATTCATGAAAATTATGCTTTTAATTGCTTTTGAAAAGAAATTAAGAAGTAAATATTACATAAATATTGAAAAATTATCAGTTTTAAAAATAATTTTTTTTTTTTTTGAAAATCAAAATATGTCAAAAAAAGCAATAAAAGATTTAGAAAACATATTTTTTTCATTTTATTCTGAAATTTCCACAGTTTGGGTTGCAAATCATAATATGCATAAATAAGCATATAAGTAATATAAGTAATATAATATACATATATAATAAGCATATAATATATTAATACATATGGGTAATATGCATAAAAATATGCATTAAAAATTTTATTGGATATTGTTTGAATATTTTTTTCCCTAATATTTGTTTAAAATACTTAATATGTGAATGTGTGTGAAAATATTTTAGAACTTATTTACTTACTTAATTGTAATTAATAAATTATAAACCTTTAGGCTAGATTACAACTTTGCTTCTCACACCACTCAAATTGTACGTGTTAATTTTATACATGAGTGGCGGAACCTACAATTTAAGGTTGAGTCTTTTATGTGGCAATTTTATTTACCCTTAGAGTTTTTGCCTGCTGAAAGCAAATCGCTGAAGAAATATTTTTTCGTATTAGTTCTGTTCGGGATGTCTGTACCAGGGATTGAATCATGCCCTCACGTCTAATAAGCCAACACACTAGCTATTAGATTAGCGCAACTTCGTATTTTGAAAATATTGTTTAAATAACAAAAAATGCCAAAATATGCTTTAAAATTTTTTTGTCGAAATTTTTAAAATGTATAGAAAATTGTTTTTTGTTGATTTGTGGTATAAATTATTTAAAAGCTTGAAAAAATACAAAAAAAAGGAACACAGTAGCTTTATTTTACTTTTTTTATGTCTTTGTATGTATTTCTATGCGGTCTATTAAAAACCTCTTCGAAATTAGTCACAACGTGCTTTTAAGAGGGGGAAATCCTTTTTTACATCAACTAGTGGGGCGCCAGAAATAATTAAAACATATTAAAAATTTTAAATAATTTTATTTTTAAATAAAATTTTTCTTTAAAAATAATTTTTCGATAAAAATAATTTTTCGATAAAAATAATTTTCAAGTTCAATTTTTTATTTTTCACTTCTTATTTCTGAAAAACAGAAAATAAAAACTTAAAATAGAAACATAAACAAACATTAGCAACAAATGGTTGGTTGTTCGGTTGGATGATCGACCGGCCAACAGACGAGATGAGACGAGATGATACCGGTCGTTCGGTTCGGTTCGGTTTTGTTTTTGTTTTGTTCTATATGTTTCTGAATATTTTGTTTATTTGTTTTAAAAATAAAAATCAATAAAAAGATTATTTTTATTTTCATCAACCAGCTTACAAACATACAGAAATACAGACAAAACATAACAAAAATTTATTTTTAATTCTCGCAGTGGTTGTCTATTAAAAACTAAAATTAAAATTAAAAATAAAAAGAAAAATTAATTTTAAATTTAAAAACAGATTATTTTTGTATTTTGTTTTAATGCAAAAAAAAAAAAATTTTACCTCAACCAGACAGTGGCGGTGGTGTTGGTGGTAGCGTCAGCACACAAGGAACACCAGATATGTTTGTATACATACATATGTATGTATATTAAAAATAAAACACACTAGAGAGGCAGAATTCAATGAAGAAATTCATACATCCCATCCCTAGTCCGCATTAATAACATCAACAGAAACAAGAAAAGATCGGGGGAACATATGTATATCCTGGCTATTTTTAATCTCTGCATTTTATGTGTTTGTAAAAACAATTTGTGAGAGTAAGTGTCTAAAAGAAAGAGAGCGATAGTTTACAGAGGAATAAGGCGAAAAATAGACGAAGTATCATCTTTACATTATTATTTGATAACTGTATTATTTACTTACCAATACATACAAATTAAATAATTTAGTAAAGATGAATGAATATAAAATATTTTAAAAATAAAAAAATTTTGACCAAAATATATCTTAGTCACTGTAGTCTCGTAGGTAAGGCGTTGGGTTATTAGACGAGCGCCCGTGGTTAATACCCTGCTCAAACATCTCGAACAAAAACGAATCGGCGATTTCTTTTCCCCAAAAACTCTAGGAGGAAATATGTCTTTCGCTATCGACGTTGCACAGTATCTGTCCCTCACACATACAAGATTGGCTATATTCAGAGATACATAGTTCGAAATCCTGATGAAAAGGCTGTAATTAAATCTATTTAAAAGTTATCGTTATCGAAATATTCTCCAGAAAATTATAGTTATCAATAATTTTTTATAAAAAAATTATCGTTATCGAAATTTTTATAAATTTTTTTATAATAAATCGATATCGATAGATAACTATAATTTTTTGGAGAACATTTCGATAACGATAACTTTAATTAATCATTAAATTTTGCATAGATAATGTTGTTAATTTATTGTAACAGAAAACTTTTCTCTGAAAGCTTTCTGGTATCGTTATCGATTTATTCTAGTTACCGAAAATTCATTGATTTTTCCTTTTTCTGCTTCCTTTGTTGTTATCGAAAAATTTGTCGAGCAAAATGGTTTCCACAGATATTTTTTCTTTTGAAATCAATTCAAAAATATTTGAATTATTTACTGCCTTGTATTTGCCCATTTTGTTCATTCAAATGTAAACAAAAATTTACTTTACTAAAATGTTAAAAAATGTTCTTGTTTTTCCTTTGTATTTTTAAAAAATCGTTCAAAAGTATGTATGAAATAAAATGGAAACCTTAAATTAAAACGAAGAAAAGATATACCTGCTAATAAAGGTATTTGTTGTACACGTGTTTCTAAGAACTTTTAAAAGAGTTTAACAAAATGAATACATTCTTGTGTAAAGTAAAGAGCAGTGTAAAATACTATTCCATATCAATTATATGAAGCCTGGAACCTTTATTCGCACAGCTTTTTACAAAGAAATCCCTGACAATTTAAAACACAGTATAAACGGGAACTATAAAATGCTTCCCCTTGTCTATAATAAAAATTTAATTCCCCCTCTCTTTCTACCTATTTCTATCCACAATACGCACTTCAAAGAGTGTAGTCGTAAAAGAAAACACACTTTCACTGTCATTTGTGTACCTTCAAACGGCCATAGTCTAAAGCTAAAACTGTATTTGTGCTGTATCTCCGCACTCACTTGATACTCATTCATTTATTTTCTCTTTCTCTGCTTCATTGAGTTTGTTATTATAGAGGAAAAGAACAAACACCTTTGGTTTATGTTAATTATCCATCATCATAAGAGTCCTGTTATAATTATTATTTCTACGATTTTTGTTTTTGTTTTCTGTACATTTCTCTCTCTCTCTCTCTCATAAAAAAGCGAGATTTAATGGAACGGAAACAATTAGTTAAGCTGAGATTATTATTTGTTAGTATGTGGGTGTATGTTCTATGCGTTTGCTTTAGCATTATAAGCTACTGTTCTATCATTATAATCGTCTATGTGTGTGTATTTGGTTCCTCGACAATATGTGTGTGTATGGAAATGCTTAATTGTGTTATTTGATTGCAAGAAATTCGAGAATTTTTTTTTATTATTATCACTAAGTATGAATTTTCTTTTATAAGACTTGTATCTTGTGTCCAGGAATTTATTGAAATAATGGGTATTAAATAGGTGAAGTGAAATCCATCAGTTGTATGAAAAAATGATGTGCCTAATAAAAGTGACTTATTTTCTCTTCGCTTAATAGAATCCGATTAAATGTATTTGTTTTTTCAGAACATTAGTTTGCTACAGATTTTTATTCATTAGAATATTTTTCGGTAACAATAATTTTCTATACAAAATATTTCGATAACAATAATTTTCTATAAAAATATTTCGATAACAATAATTTTCTACAGAAAATATTTCGATAATAATAATTTACTGTTAAAATTTTTCGATAATAATAATTTTTTCTACAGATACTTTTTCGATAACAATAACTTTCTATAGAAAATGTTTCGATAACACAAATTTTCTATAGAAAATGTTTCGATAACACAAATTTTCTATAGAAAATGTTTCGATAACACTAATGTTTCGATAGCAATAGTTTTCTATAGAAAATCTTTCGATAATAATAATTTTTTTCTAAAGATAGTTTTTCGATAACAATAACTTTCTACAGAAAATTTTTTGTTAACAATAATTAGCTATAGAAAATGTTTCGATAACAATAAATTTCTGTAGAAAATGTTTCGATAACAATAATTTTCTATAGAAAATGTTTCGAAAACATAACTTTCTATAGAAAATATTTCGAAAACATAACTTTCTATAGAAAATATTTCGATAACACTAATTTTCTATTTAAAATTTTTTTTATAGCAGTAGTTATCTATAGAAAATTTTTCGATAACAATAATTATCTATAAAAAATTTTCGATAACAAAAACTTTCTATAGATACTTTTCTGATAATAATAATTTTCTACAGGAAATTTTTCGATAATATGTATTAATTCTACTAATACTTTGTATATGATTACTTCTTACAAAAATGTTTATAAAAAATTTGTTTGGGCAATACAAATTTTATGGCAGTGTATGTATGTAAAGCAGGTATGATGTTTCATATATAAACACTTCGAAACACATGCAGAGAAATAATTTGCTGTCAACATAGAAAATTTAAAAGATAATTTAAACGCCATCTTTGTATGTATTCCTTTTGTTTTTGTAAAAAAAAAAACATCAAAAACAAATTTCAGAGACTAACAAACTGTGTGTGGATGTGACACTTTTGAAAGCTTGGAAAATTGAGATTAAAGAACAGCAATTCAAACACAGCATGTAAGTGGTCTCTTTGAATTTTAACTCGTTTCTGTATTAGTTTTACTCTGTTAATTTTTGTCCGTATTTGGGTATTTAAATTTTTTGTTTCTTGTTACATGTGTGTGTTATGTAGTTGTGTTATTATAAACAGTTATTGCAGCATGCATGTGTTGTAACGTCATACACAATACACATTTCCTTTGAGTACGTTAATGG
The DNA here is from genome assembly GCA_930367235.1 of Sarcophaga rosellei. Classification (NCBI taxonomy): domain Eukaryota; kingdom Metazoa; phylum Arthropoda; class Insecta; order Diptera; family Sarcophagidae; genus Sarcophaga; species Sarcophaga rosellei. Next base: position 85,501,294 of record OV884021.1, read on the forward strand.
AACGTGTGTTCGGAGGTATTCATTCCACTACTAGTTTTCATAGTTTTTTCTCTTATTGTGTTGTTCTAAGCAGCACTTTTATTTAGAGTTGCCAGACATTATTTTCCTGTGAAATGAAGGTGCTTATTATCGTCTTAAGAAAAAATATAATAATATGTATGTATATAGAAAACCGATTGGCATTTTTATTTTTCTAGTTCACCCTCGTCTATGTGTCTCTTGCATGTATGTTTGTATTTTGTCTATACCTCCAGACATAAATAATAAAATGTGCACCAATTAGATTAATGTAACGAAGTACAGCAGCAATTTCCTTTCGCTGAGAGTTGATACAGACAAAACATCCAAAATAAACACACGATTTACTTCAAAACAAGACAAAAAATAAAACTGGGAAAACGAACGCATCAGAAATATTTCACGTTACTGAAAATTATAAAAATAAATTTCTCTAGACGATTTTGCAATTACTGCAATTACATATGTACTTAAGTTTTTATTTTCCATTGACAACAATTTTTTTAAATTAAATATTTGCTACAACCTAAATTTTTTGTCGAAAAATACAAACAATTTTCTGTCGAAAATCTTTAATTAGAATAAATTTCTATTGAAAAAAATTTTCGATAACTATGTATATTTTCCTATGGAAAATCTTTCGATAAATATTTTTTTATTTTTTCTTGCCTATGTAAATTTTTTATATTTCGATAACTGAAATTTTCTGTATACAAATTTACGATATCTGGCATTTTCTGTATACAATTTTTCGAATGCCAAACAATTACTATGTTTAGTTAAAATTTTTCGGAAACAGCAATATATTTCTATATAAAATATTGTCGATAACTCAAATTTTCGAGAACTGAAATTTTTTGAAATATGGTCTACAGAAAATTGTTCTATAAATATCATTTTCTATGATAAATTATACGTTAGCAAACTTTTCCTGTAGACTATTTATCTATAATAATAAATTATTGGAATAAAAATCGATAACTAAAATTTTTCACAATAAAATAATCGATAACTAAATTTTTTATAGAAACATTTTCTGTAAATGAAGTTTTTATAAAAAGTATTCTATAGAAAAGTTTTCGATAACTTAAGTTTTCTATAGAAAAAGTTTTCCGATAATTGAAGTATTCTATATAAAAGTTTTCGATAACTGAAGTTTTCTATAGAAAAGTTTTCGATAACTGAAGTTTTATATAGAAAAGTTTTCCAGTAACTGAAGTTTTATACAGAAATGTTTTCTATAACTGAAGTATTCTATAGAAAAGTTTTCGATAGCTGAAGTTTTCTATAGAAAAGTTTTCTATAACTGGAGTTTTCTATAGAAACGTTTTTGATAACTGAAGTTTTCTATAGAAAAGTTTTCGATAACTCAAGTTTTCTATAGAAAAGTTTTCGATAACTGAAGTTTTCTATAGAAAAGTTTTCGATAGTTTTCTATAGAAAAATTTTCGATAACTGAAATTTTCTAAAGAAAAGTTTTCGATAACTCAAGTTTTCTACAGAAAAGTTTTCGATAACTAAAGTCTTCTATAGAAAAGTTTTCGATAACTAAAGTCTTCTATAGAAAAGTTTTCGATAACTAAAGTCTTCTATAGAAAAGTTTTCGATAACTGAAGTTTTCTATAGAAAAGTTTTCCGATCATTGAAGTTTTCTATAGAAAAGTTTTCCGATCATTGAAGTTTTCTATAGAAAAGTTTTCCGATCATTGAAGTTTTCTATAAAAAAGTAACTGCAGTTTTCTTTAGAAAAATTTTCGATAACTGAAGTTTTCTGTGAAAAAGTTTTCGATAACTGAAGTTCTCTAAAGAAAAGTTTTCGATAACTGAAGTTTTCTATAGAAAAGTTTTCTATAACTGAAATTTCATATAGAAAAGTTTTCGATAACTGAATTTTTCACATACATAATTATAACGATAACTTATTTCAATATATTTTCGAGTTGTTTCGAGCAACTTGTTGTTAAATATTGAGTACCATAGATTCTACTATTGTATTCACTTACTTTGACGTTCATTCAGTTATTCATTCTTTCACGCATTTGTAGTCACTTGTTCTTCTTTCGGCCACGATTTATTGTATCCTTTCAATTTAATTTCATAATGAGTTACAACAACAACAAAAAAACAAGACCGCATGACTTTCAATGGAATAATGCCACTGCAAAGTTTTTCTTTTTTTTTGTTGGAGTTCTTTACCAAAACTAAAGAACACAATTTTTAAGTCATTATTTCTTTTTAAAAAACTTAGGGGGAGCAATTTTATTTGTATTATTTTTTTCTTTCAGGCATCAATAGTTCAAGCAGGGGTACTTCTTTTTATTTTTTTTATTTCATTTGTCACTTTGAGTTTCTTGTTTTTTTTGTTTGCCCTGGGATTCTCTGCTACTGTGGCACATTAAAAAAAATCCATTTTTTTTGTTCCAAAGATTCAAAGGCACATGGAAACGGTGACAGCAACAGACTTTTGCTAAAACTCGAAAAATTCCACCACATAAAACATTGCAGGAGGTCAGGGTTTTTAAATGTGTTTAAAGCGCAAACAGACAAACAAACAAAAAAAAGGAATAAAATTTTAACAAAAACAACGGGGAAATTATTTTGTCACATGTTAGCATAAGTACTTTAAAAGAGATTCTGTCGTATTGGTTTAAAATAAACCCCCGTCAAGTGAATGAACCGCAAAAGATGCACAGCCTAAATTAATGATAGAGAGTACATGACAATTCTTTATTCTCTTATGAAATATAAAGAGACGATTAAAGGGTCGGTAGTAGTTAAAACTTTTATGCATATGAGAGGATCTCTTTGCTTTGTGGCAAATTCGCATATGTACCTACCCGAAAGAGCCTAGCGATGTCAGATCGCATGATCTCTATACGTAGTCCTCATCATCTTCAAGTGAGACGACCATGCTGTCCAATCGATGATGCAAAGTGACATAAGCTATGCAGCTGATAGCATTACCCCCTTGAAACCACATGTCCTTGATGTGCAGGCCATCCAATTTCAGACAAATTAAGTTAGTAATTATAGAGCTATAAAGCTTGTCATTAACAGTGATGTCCCGGCCAATATCATTCTCAAGGAAATAGGGACCCATTAGGTCGGCAGTTGCATTGGTTGTTCTTGGATCTTATGGGTCTTAGTATCGTGCCAAACTGAACAATTCATTCATAATTGTGCCGAAAATGATTTTCGAATCAAAATTAGGGTCAGTTGATAACTTCTCCTGAGAACATTCAGTGAACCTCGCCGTTGTCTGCGGTCGTTTCCTTCAGGTCCTAAGTCAATTGAATTTTGTACGAATGCAGGCTCAAGTTACGAAGTAATATTAGCGACGTTTGAGTCTACAAAATGACAAAAGGCCGAGTTCGTGTGAGCTACGGCAACATTTTCCAAAGAACTTGCGTTTCGTTAACGTGCGGTTTTGTTCGATCATTTACTGAACCAATGGACACGAACTTATCCACCCCATTGCGGTAGGAGTATTATGACGATCCTAAAATTAATATGTTACATGATCCGAATACATACTTTAATAAATTTTGTATGTATTATTCCACGTCCATGGTGATTGGACATAACAGACTGAATAAATTTCAATTAATTTGACGCAGTAAGTCGCCGTAGTTTAGTAGGTAGTGTCGCGTGTGTGTTGGCTTATTAGACGGGAAGCCACGGTTCAAATCCGCGGTCAGACATCAAAACGCAGCAGAATTCTAGCAAAAACTCTGAGAGTAAATGAAACCTGCCATGAAAAAGTTTCTCAAAAATCTGTCGTTCGTAGTCGACTTTAAACTGTAGGTCCAGCCACTCATGTATAAAATTAACACACACAACATTAGTGGTGTGAGAAAATAGGCCGTAATCCTGGCTGAAGGGTTGTAATGGCCAATTATGTATGTATGTAATTTGACACAAATGTAGCTTCAATTCAATTTGTCCTCCATCCTTCCTATTAACTAAGATCACTTTCCCACTTCACCATTTGTCATGTGGTTTTATAATATTTTTCATAAAAATGAGGGACATGTGACTGAACTAGTTTGTTACCACTTATGCACGATATTACCACCTTCCCAGAGTGCCTTATCAGCTGATGCTTTTGTCGTAATAATATCGTAGCTTAGTACTCTATCAACTACAATATATAATTATCCTCGCTGTTTCCATACTATGACGTAACGTATACATTTGAAATATTTAATGAATATTTTATAAATTTTTCAGTAAAATATCGTATTTCGTTATCAATTTATTGGTATTTTTTGTTTGTTATTTTTTCTATTCGTGTATTCTGAATGGGCATATTTTTATGACATGTTAATAATCAGAATCTAATATTTAATATTCATAAGAATAAAATACAAATATTGCGTAATAATGAAAGAAGAATTTGACCTCTCACATGACGTCAATAGTTTTCAAAAGGAAATAAAACCATTTATTAAAAATGCCTTAAAATATGCTTCATTGTTCACATAATGTCAACAGCTTCAAGTATGCTTTAAAAACTGAAATTTGTAAAATAAAAAAAAAACTTTCGGTTTAAATTGGTTAGCATCTACTGCGACTCTCTTAATCAATTCTCGTAATAGTTTTAAGTTAACTAACTGACTTCTTGGTCACTAGCACAACACGATTAATTGTGTAGCTTTTGAACTTGCTAGAGCAGGCACACTCTTAATGCATACCTCCGTCAGGCTGTCCATTAGGCAAAAATATTTATTGGCCGTCTGAAACTGGATCAAAGCAGTATCATATTTCATTGATACACTCAACTGACCTCAATGGAATAGGAAGGGTCGCCATCAACTATTTAAACTGGATCGTAGGAAAATTGCTGTATCTATACATACGGAGTAGACATCTAAAGTGACTATGCTTACCTTCTTGTTCGTAGATTGGTTGAAGTGGAAAATTTGTTAATGTCCCACTCTCAGACTTGTCTGAGTTACGGCATGCCATTTTTCGATAGTCTATTGGAGCCAAATTATTAAAGTTTTAAGTTACTTTCGAGCTTGATTCTTTAATTCAAATTCCAGATGGCGATTGTCAAGACTTGCCAGTTAGCTATGTGGTATCATTTCATGTGGTATCACACTGGGTCGCTATGTGTGCTTAAGTGAGTTTTAGTTTCGACAAAGCTGTCACTCCCTCCTGATCTATCTTATATCTGTGACAGTAATTACTGCTAAGATAGCTGTCTGAGAAGATACTTATATTTCAATATCTGCTAAACATTCTTTACAGGCTTCTTTTATACTGTTCAGACTTAACGTACATCTGACGGGATAACGATCTCTGTTATTTTTCGATTGTAAAATTCTTTTTAAGTATTCTTAATACATATATATTTCGAAATATTTTAATAATATGCCTAAAAATATGGTGTATTTTTCACTTTAAAGCCTTAAAATATACTTGCTTTAATATTAAGCCTTAAAGTATGCTTTGCTTTTAAAACAGAATTAATTTTTAAAGAAAATTAAAAAGCTGGAATAAAAAATCATTATAAACTGATCTTAAATTAGTAGGTAACGCTGATTCCTTATGTCTATTAAATGAACTTTGGAGGCTTACACTTACCTGTTTTTGAATAGCGCCCTTAAATATGCTATACTTTTCAAATAAATTGGCATACGCACTAAATAGGATTTTACAGAACTTGCGGAAATAATTTAATATTTTGTATCTTTGTCTCTCTCTTTTTTAAATACATTTTGTAGTCTATTTTCATTAAATATTAAAAACAAAATAAAACATTTTTGTAGCTCTCCCACACTCTGGAGAGTAGATTTCACTGTCAGATGTTTCCTTTTTTTCCTGGCAAGACACGGGCAAAAGGAAATCCTCTTTATAACATAATTTGTCATTTCACTTTTGTACTTTTTTTTTATTTAAGAAAACAAAATATTTTGCAAATAACAGTATTTCTTTTCCTTTTTCTTTACAGAAATTGTACCTGTCGTTTGTTTGACAAAAAAAAAAGTAAAATTAGGAACCCATGTTACAACACATTACGTTTGAGATCTTGTTCTTTATTAAAGAGAAGAACAAAAATAAATTATAAGTAGGTAAGTAAGTAAGTAAATAAGTAATACTATATTAGGGATACGTAAATAAAAATAACAAACACGAAAACGAAAGCAAATTCTCAATACAAAATCATTTATTGATTGAAACTTTTGCTTACCAAAATTACAGTTTCACTTGTAATAATTTCTACAAGGACATACAAGTGCCTTCTTGTTCGTGATTAGGCATTTCTCCTGCAGAGCAATTAATTTAATCTCATATCTAGGCATTAAGTTCTCTAAAGATGCTCTTCCGAACACGAGAAATAGAAAAAACTTACAATAACAAATCAACAGTAAGTTCTCAAAGTTGCTAGAGCAATAATAAAGGCTGGGCCATTTAAAAGTTTAAATTTAAAAATGAAATAAAAAACGATTTAACATTTTGCCAAATTTATTTTTGTGAAGTACAATTGTTCCGGTTAGAAATGGAATATTATTTCATTCATATGGCTGCCGCGGCTGGCCTCACAGTACCTCATTCGATCGAACCAATTTTCATGCACTTTTTCGAGTATATGGGGTCGTATCTCCGCAACGGCATCTCGAATGTTGAACTTCAAATGTTCAATTGTCTCTGGTTTGTTGGCATAACACTTTTCTTTAATGGCTCCCCACAGAAAATAGTCCAACGGTGTCAAATCGCAGCTTCTTGGCAAGCAATTGTCATCATCATTTCGGCTAATTAAACGGTTATCAAATGGTTGATGCAATAAATCGATTGTGGCATGAGATATGTTGAAATCAAACGTCGTTCACATCAATGCCATGAAGACTGGGTACAAAAAAATCGGTTATCTCGATTGACTGTAATATTCGCGCCGTCCACGATCTCAAATGAATATTGGCCAATGATACCTCCGCTCCACACGCCGCACAAAATAGCCAATCGTAATGAGTGCATTGGATTTTGTAAGACCACGTGTGGGTTTTCTGAGCCTTAAATATGGCAACTTTGCTTATTAACGTACCCACCTAGACGAAATGACTTTTATCCGAAAATGTGAGTTTTTTTTTGTCAAAATTGATATCGTTGTGTATCGAGCGAAGCGGATAGTCATGCAGCTTCAACTCCTGAACCAATTGAACTCTGTAAGGTGCCATACCGAGATCTTTTCTCAAAATTTTCCGTAAACTGGTGAAATGTTAAATTCTTGAGAGTGATGACGAGTTGATGATAGATTATGCACACTCTCAGCCAAAGCTTCGATATTTTCGTGTGCACGCACTGTATGAGCACGCTCGTTTCACGAACTTTGTCACCAGGCACCGTTGGTCTTTCTCTGCGACCAAATTTCGTGCAATTTGCAATAAATCCTGTTAAAGCCCTTGCTTCACCCAAATCATTGGAATCGTAATTTACTGAACTACCGTATCCGTATTTACATAATAAGGCCGCCATTCAGATTTCTTGGTGTTTACCAGGCATAAATAATGTTAATTTCTTGTTTAGATATGAAAACTTATTATCTCTTCAATATGAAATGAAATATTCAATTAAATTATGTTGACAGAACTAAAAAATTTGGTTTCAGAAAGTCGTTCTAGATGGCTCTCACATGCTAAAACAACACCCTAACCTATGTAAGTCTGAAACCTATAACAGATGCTGTTATTCCTACGTACATATGTTATTTAAACCATCACCTAACATTCACGAAAGTGGCTGATTTGTAACATTGTTTTGAAAGCTTGGTTTGAATACTTTTTAATCTCACTGTACAATATAGCTTTTCGAATTGTTTGTAAAACTAAATAATTTATATGTCGAAAAGTGTGTATTTGTTTTTGTTTTTTTTTGTGGTTTGTTGCTGTTATTATTGTTTTTTCTCTTCCTTTTCGTGGTATTAAACTTTAATAAATTACACGTGCCACAGATAAATGTTTTGTTTTTTCTCCCTCTCTCTTGTATTCCATGTGTCATCTACACACCGAAAGAAAAAAGATTTATTTTTACATATGAAAAACTTCTTTGTACAGACACACACACACACTCACAAACGCATGTTATTAAAAATAAGCATAATTTCCGGAAAATTATGTGTGTAAGTGAAATGTTACAATAGTTAACATTTTTCATTTGATAGCTTTCACATACATATACTATGGATTTTATTTTATTTTGACCTTAACCCGTTAAGGGACTCGAAAGAAAATTTATTTATTACTTTATTTGGCTCTTTTTTCACCATGCAGAAGTTCGGGCTTTCGAATTTGAACGTGGAATCACTTTTATCAACGTCGTCAATAGCTTAGATTGTCCCTCAGGCTTTTCAGCCGATTCTAGGTAAGAAACAAACTGGATTTAGTCAATAAAGATCATATGCTCTGCTAATAAATAGCCTTTGGATCCGTTTAGTGATGGTCTTCGCTATACTTTGTATTCACAAATTTTGAAAAAGCCTTTGACACAATTGTTAAGCCTGCTATTTATAGTACCTCAATATTTAGATACGTACACATACCTTTCCGCGATATTTAGATACATACACTTTATTTGGCAATTTCTAGAACCCTACTTGTTGACTTGTTATTGTTATATGTTTATGATGTATGTTTCGTAATCATTGTAGTTTTATTATTCTGTGTCAATATTAATGATTGCATATTATCAAACCAATTATAAAAGTAGGAACGAACGGTTGCTGTCATTGTTACTGTCAAAGTTACCTTTAGCTAAAGTTACCTTTAGCTAAAGTTACCTTTAACTAAACCCAACTTTAACGACAATTTGCAATAATAGTAGCGCTAAAACAATTATCAAATCAATAAATTTTCTATTACAGTATTTATAAATTTTATAAATATTTTATTTTATAAATTTTGTTAAGAATAATTTTTTTTTAATTCTCAAGTATCTATGGCATTATGTACTTACAATCCATTGTCATTAACACTAATTAAGAGAGAAACCTATTTCTGTGCTGTCTACTACCTACACTTCTTCTATATCTCGAATCAGAAACAATTATAAGCCATCATTTTTAATTAGTCTCCGTTAAATTAAAATTGACACTTTTTTAACACATACATACATACATACCTACACACACACCTCACATATACTCTCCCACTCTCTTTCTCGCTCTCTCTCTTATATAAACACAGTTACTTTATATAACGGTATAACAAATATTGTTATTGTGTTATAATAAATTTAAAAAAAAAAACCAACCAACGGGTTTAAAAATACTTCCATAAAGCGGAAATAACACACAGGTAAAGGCACGTCACATCCACACACGTTTCAGTTTAGCTGGAGAGAAATTTTTGAATTTCATTCATTGAGAAAAAGGAATAATATCAACAACAATAACAAGAAACCAAGGCAGTAATGTATCTCTGTCCCTCTCTCTTTAAAATAAAAATACAATGGCAACTTCCGGAGAACAAAACATTCTAATGCAGAGGTCCTCGTAAAGAGAATATGATTAAAATGTGTCTGTAGTTGTGAGAAAGAAGCATGTCATTCGGAGTCGACGTTAAACTGTAGGTCCCACCACTCACGTATAAAATTGACGTACACAACATGAGTGGTGTGAGAAGCTAGCCCGTATTCCTAACTGAAGGGTTGTAGTAGCAATGCTCTTTATTTTGACGAGTACAATCCATTATAACAGAAAATGTGAGGGTAGGTATTTCTGCCTTTTCATTATAGGAGCAGGGCACTGCCACATGAGGTGAAATATAGGGTCCTCCACCGCCAAGTCTATGGACATGCCTTCTAATAGGACAGTAGCCCATCAGAATATTTCTTCTCCTAAGACCTACAGCTCCTGCAGAAGTCAATCGGGGGAATGCCAAGTCAATCGGCGTGTCTTCTAATATGATAGTGACTCATAAGAATCGCAATTGTGTAATTGATAGCCATGTGGTTCTCTTCTTACATATATAAGTGCAGCAGAGTCTAGCAATATTGCTCTTACCTTCCTTTTGCCAACGAAGTTAAGCTTCCCTGTAAAATCAATGAAAAATACGTAGTTGAACTGAAGTAATCGGAACACTTTTGACCTCTAAAATATAATATATATTATGTAAACTCCGTAATTAGAAGTTGTCAATTTATTGGCAATGCATCTCCCGGTGATATCGCAATGTCCAGTCATCAGAGATGTCTTTAAATGATTCGAAATTTCCTTGAAAGAAAACTGATGCCCAGGTGACGTGCGTTAGGGATTTAATCCCAGCTTGGTTGTCCAAGTAAATTAAGAAATTTTAAAATGACCGTGACCTTTGCTTGGAAAACATTCCAGTGATTGAGAGAGATTTTGCCAAAGCTTCATATCAAAACCACGACCTACTCTGTTCAGCATGTTGCAGCCTCCGGTGTACTCCTCAAGGGTACCATTGGAAACTTCGGATCTCAAGACCTAAAGTCCCTAGTTAGAATCCCAAAATCATAATATCCTATTCAAGAAGTATACGAAAAAAAATAACTAACCGGGCTGTGACTATATCATCTTAGGATTGCCAAATATCCATAGTCCAGCTTTGGCCACGATTTAACTGCATTCATCCTTACTGCCAACAGCACAGCCATCTGCTTCAACAGAAAGCCCGATGGTAGTCAAGTGAACACATTGGCTTACATGGAATAGAACAGAGTGCTACACTGGCGATCAGCCTGCAGTGTTTCCAAACCGTCTACCAAACGTGAGCACCGCAAATAAGCAGTTGAAGTTCAAAGAGTCCATTCGTCCTTATTTTAAAACATTTTATATTTGATGGTCACTTTGGCAGTCTCTCACTTTACCAACATTACCAATAAGTTTTATTAATTATTGCCATACAGATGGCGCCAATATGTATACAACAAAGTTGCTTTAATGGGAGTTGTTGTTGCCTATCAGCTGGCATGCAAAACTCTTCATACTTCAGATGAAAACCATGTGTTGCATGAACACATTCAAATAAAACGTGCGCGTTGGTCACTTAAAATCAAGTGAAACGTTTCAAATCGAACGTTTTGAGAAACAGAAATGCAAACAAATGCTGAAAGAAAAATATTAATTTGATCTCCCCGAAGGATGTTTTACTTGAAAACTGTTGGGTTCAGCAACCAAAGAAATATGTTCACTCATATACAATGTGTTCTCAATAAAGTACAGGAATGTCCTTGTAATTTTAAACGCCTCACTGACTGACTGTCTGTCTGTCTCACTACTTTACTTAAATCGTGTAAATGTTGAAAATTTATGGAAGAAAATCTTATTGCCGTAGTACTTGTGTCTCATTAGCATATGAATTGTAATGCATGTGTTGCATTGCGCCTGAGCAGAATTTTTACAAACTCTTGCTTTTGTTGTTGTTGTTGTTCTTGTTTTTATTTATTTATTTTTTTGTTTTAAAGAAACGGCTGCAACAATATTGCACATGTGTGCAACATACTTTAACCAGCCACACAGCAATGACTTCTTTTAAAGGCTCGCTCAAGAGTATCAAACAACAATTTCATTTCAGGGGCATCTTTGAAGACGGTTTGTCAGGGATTCCATAGAGTCTTTACATACATAATTATTTGTATTGTTGTTACTGGTGTTGTTTGATTCCTACTTTTGTTGCATTTAGAGGCGTTCTGTGTGTCGTTAAGTTTCAATTCCATTGCATGTTTAAGTGGCACATGCGTAAAAGTGCGAAGATATATTGGATGCCAAAAGTCACATGTTCAAATGGTTGCCTTTTGTTAGTTTTTTTTCTCTTTACTTTGTTTGTTGTAAAATAATCATCCCCCATTTAAAAGAAATAAAATTAAGAAAGACTTTATATCTGTGATTTATAAACATACGTGTCTTCAAACATACGTGCAATGGTCACAGGCCACAGCTCTTGTATCATATGCAAGAGAAGAAAAGAAAACGGAAGGCAAAAAGGAAGTCTACTGTAATTAAATTCAATTTCATACAGCAATACCAAGCAAGTTCATTAATAAAGCCTTCCTCCAATGTAATGATCTACAGTCGGTGTGACAGTTTTTCTAAACCTTGCAGTACTCCGGTATAACCGGGTTCCAAGTATCCATTCTTATAAGGTTCTCCTCATATTTTCGAACAGGAAAATGTCACAGAAAGCTAAATGAGTAGTCACTAGCAAAGCAGAGTGATCGAATGCATAATGGTCAAGTAAAAGCCCAGAAATTTTGCGTTCTCAACATTTCAAATCGTGGAACCCTTGCGTTGAACAACTCCTTCCTCTTCCCTGATTTTGGTATAACTTGATCAGTACAGGGACTGCGTTCACCCATGGCATCACAACGGGCCGCTATGCATGCTCAAGTGAGCTTTGTGACTTCAGAGCTACCACTCCGACCTAACCTAACATTTCAAATCCTGTTTCTCTCAATTTCTCTTCAGTATCTATGTCGGCTCTTTGAACAAAATTTAATGCTTTTGCCAAGTTTTATATCTCTTTCGACAACTTGCTCTTGCGTTCTTTCAGTGGCCTTACTTAGCTTTATCTGCTGAAGTCACCATTATTCGTTTAGTCTCCTCAGTTTTGGTAACAGAAAAATGATGGAAAAAACCAAATCTGGTGAAAATGGCGATTAAAGCAGTATTGCAAAGTAAGCTTATAAGGCACATACACAAACTTTTTTTACCCTGATTGTGTCAGAAAACAGTATTAGCGCTCATTCATTATTCTCGATATCACAGGAACTCGTAGTCGAAACGGTTTATTAAAGGCCATGGTGAGCGAGATGTAATTTCTACGCTGAGTTCTCAGTAATTTTTTTTTGTTAATGTAAGAGTACAATCTTAACAATCGCTGTACACAAGGTTAGGTTGTTAAAGCAATAACTCGGGGTAAGGGCGCCAAACCTTCATCCGTTTTAAAAATTGTGGCAACCCCTTATTGAAAAGGAAATACTGTGGTTGACCATGCCCTTCTTTTTGATTTTGTACACGATACCAGATAAACCAAATACTTGCTGTGACTTGTTAACCTAAACTTTGTTCTATTTATGAGAGTTATAAGTGAGCTCAGTTGTATTTGATTCACGGGGCCTTAAGGTATACATGAAAATGAGTGTGCTACAGCTGGATAAACCAGAATTGGAGGTAAAGCTGTGTAAAAAAGTAAAATAGTTGAAATTTTATAACCGTTTGTAGCGTTTTTGAAAAATGGTGCCCAAGATAGTGGCTTAAACATATAGAGATGGTATAATAACGTTTGGCTTTTTGAAATAAGATTTGATTGATTTACCGTAACCTACAGCAGAGTCTTTAAATTACCTGTTTGCTCGCCGACATTGTGTTAGTTATTCAATCGGTCACCAGCCAGGCTATATTAAGATGCCGAATAGAGTATGTAAGGGACTTACTTTAGTATTCAAGACTGGGATAGAGTTCGCGACAAACCTAATTGACTTTCTTGTCGAAGTTCTGTTGTGCAAAAACGACCTGGCTGTCTAAGTCTGAATTTCAATATGACCGAGACGTTGCTAATGTAAATACCCATAGGTATCAAGAAGTTCTTGAATCTACTGTTTCAGTGTTCGCAATGAAACGGACTATTTTGTGTTATTTAACACGTTGACTGTCGCGGCAATTTTCAGAAAACTGGCCACGCAAGCCAACATTGACTTTTTGTTCTTTTCCCAGAAGCCATTTATCGATTCTAGCACTGATATAATACGATTTTATTCGTAGCTACACAAAAATGGCAGGTTTAGTGAGCACGAGATAACTCGTAGTTGGCACCCTAGGAGAGAACGTGATTTACGAGTTATCTCGTAGTTGGCAGTCAACGTGTTAAAGTCGCTGGCAAATCATCACACTGTGAGATGTACCTATGTGAGGAATAGATGTCCCTATGTGAGGAATAGATGTCCTTATGTGAGAAATAGATATCAGAAGTAGGCGAATATGTAGATATCTGATAATATTTGATCCAGTCAATGTATTATGTGAACTATAAATCTAATCTAAACAATCTTATGTACATGGATCATGGTACGTAGAATGTGAATGCGAGGACCAACCTCAAAAGACCAGAATTAATGGGTAGACAATAGTTCAAATCGCTGCTTCGTTTTACTAAGCACGCTTATTCGAAAGAGATTGTATTCGAGATATTTATGTTGTAGGGTTGTACCGAAAGCCTCTTTTTCATTCAGGAAGTACTTGTGTATTTAAATTTTACAAATTCAAGTTTAAGAAATACGATTTAGTACTTGTTTTCCATCTTGAAATCACCTCAAATGACTGGATATTTATTTCATAGAAGCTCTACATCATTTAGAAAAAACAAAAAAACCTCAACTTACTCAGCAATTTAAACCACAACTGACTTAAACACCATGGAATTCATATTTCTTTCTGTTTTTTTTTTTTTTGTTTCGATTTCTTCTTAAAATATTTCCATGAATAATTGAAAGTGGTTTTCAAAACTCTTTCTTTGCGCTGTTTGGCTTCTGTTTTGTTTTCCCCCACATTGGATGTGTAATGAAACTATATTTATATATAAATAAATTCAATTACAATAACAATATGAACGTAAATATGATTTATTGTGGTACAGAAGAGAGCCAGCCGTTCTCGATTAACCTTCCATTTAGAACCACAATAAGGTCTGATACACTTGATAAACGTAAACTTGGACACAGTATATAGCAAATAGTAAATATTTTGTTTTTTATTTTATTCTACTTATTTATGTTATAATTTTAATAAATATTTAATTTTTTAATTAGTCGTTATCAATTACTTTCCAAAAAAAAAAAACAAGGTAAAACAAGAAAACATAGCAAAAAAAAAAAAAAAAGATGTAACAAATCGAGCCTAATTGAGTCTCAATTGCTTGGCAACTTAGTCTAAGAAATGCTTGTGTTCATTCATTCTCTTTTAGCATAAGGTTCTTATTTTGTGTTTGACGTCATAAGATTAACATTTTTTGTTTTTGTTTTTTGTATAAATTTTCCTAAGAATATTATCCCGTATTCCTTATTTTTCCAGCAAGCCTATGGTAATTTTCTATGACGAAAAATAATTAGAAAATAATTGTTATTGAATTCAAATTGGAAATTTAATCACTTATGAACACATCGGCAAGGTCAACAAACAATAAAAACAACAACAAAAAATTTATAGTATTGTATGGGAGTTACGAGTTCAATTCCTATTGAAAATTCTGTAAGTCTTCGAAGAAGAACTTGATGAGAAGCGTATATACTTAACAATTATCTGTGGCCCTTAGAATCATTTTATGATCAGTAGAAACCATGTTTATGTTCAGACCCTCTTCAATACTGTTAACGCTTGTACATGCATGGCCATATTAGTGTCATAAAATTCTTGAAAAACATTTTCAACACGTTGACTGCCGCGGCAATTTTGAGAAAACTGGCCACGCAAGCCAACATTGTCTTTTTGTCCTTTTCCCAGAAGCCATTTATCGATACTACCACTGATATAATACGATTTTATTCGTAGCTACACAAAAATGGCAGGTTTAGTGAGCACGAGATAACTCGTAATTGGCACCCTCAGAAAGGAACGCAATCTACGAGTTATCTCGTAGTTGGCAGTCAACATGTTAATTGACAATATTTAAGGTCGCTTCACATCGGTTATTAAATAAAAAAAATCATTTTTTATTCGGTGAAAACTGAGCAACTAAAAACCAATTCTGATTTAGGCATCCTTATCGTAGGTGCACATATTTGGTCTCTTTATTTGTGAAGTGTAGTGTAGCGTTTAATAAACCACTACACTCACTTTGAATTGATTGAGTCTTGGGACAAATAAACGATTTCTAGTAAGTCATTGTTCTCTTTTAATTGACCTTCATTTAGCTTAATTAGGCTGGAATTGTATTACTTAATCCTTGTTTTGATTGAGTGCATGGAGCAAGTACACAGTTTGGCCCATATTTGCCCATAGTTTTGAAAACACTTTTTAATCCACATAGGAATAGTGCATCTACAAAAAATAACTATCCCTCTAAGCTATTGGATATGCTCATTCTCTATGAGAATAGCATGGCAAATGAGCTGGCTACCAGAGACCAGCAATGAATCGTTTTTTCGCTACTCATAAGTGCTCATGAAATTTTGAGTATGAATGAGTCAACAGTATTGAATTTCAAGTACTCTCATTCATTCATACTCACTACAACATTGATTTATAAGTACAGGTTGCAATGAGTATGCGTTGACAACGTTGACATCAAACTCATAACATTCGAAATATGTTTGATTCATACGCCTACTCATTCAAATTCATAAATTTAGAAAAATACTGAGAATACTCATAACTTTACAGTCTTAGTTGTTGTTGAAAAAGAAGAAAGAAAAAGACAAAGACAGCAAGTAAAGCAAATACACAACCTTCTAGTGATTCTTGTAAATGTTGAGTAAATGAGAGTCTAAATCGACAACATCATGCGTATTGTTAAGTATGAGTACGATGAGTAGTTCAAACTTTGAATATGAGTAGTATGAGTATGTTACTAAAATAAGTATGAATGCGTATAAGTATCAGAAATTATAAGTATGATTTGAATTTACTCATCTTTTTGAATACTCATTGCTGATCTCTGCTGGCTATTGCGTTTCAAAAAGGCTTTTATTTCTTGAAATTCAAAACAATGGATGGTTGGGTAATTCCCATATTTGAATATTTCCCTGCTGATTACTCCAAGAAAGCATTATTCGAAAACCTTATTTAATAATCTCCATAAATTGTTCACATCCTGGTATCCTCTCATTATTATTCTTATCTTCTTGGTATTGTTCTAACACTATTATTACAGTCATTACCCTTTATCCTGTATTGTTGTCCTTGGTAATCAAATCAATTAAACCATTACCGAAGGCATGTTTGTACTGTCACAGAGAAGAAAAGACAGCCTTTGTTTGCCACAATGACACATGGATGGTTATATAATATCTCAGCTCAGGAAAGGAATTTTTGCAGAAGACTTTGACGGGTTAAGAGATACGTATGACTGACGTGAATTGACTGCAAATGAATTTGTTTTTTTTTTTTCGTTACATGCCTAATTAAGGTTAATCTTTTAATAAATTTTTAATTGGTATTTACTTTTGTTGCGAACTGTAAAAGAAATATTTAAATTACCGTTTAAAATTAATTAAAACAATTAAACTTTTTCTATCTTACCTTTGTAAATGTTCCGGCTCTTTGTGCAAGACATATTTCGTTAGGGGCCCTCATCCTGAGCTTTGCAAAAAGTTCATGTTTAACGGTCTGTTAACTGTTAGCCAGAGTATGGAGAAAAGAAAACATGTACAATTATGTACACAGCCGAGTACACGTTTTAGAAGGAAATTCTTTTATTTTTACAAAAATTTCCCCAAATATATACTACAAATAACGAACAACAACAGCAACAATAAAAACAATAGCCTTAACGGTTATACAGAAAAAATTTACCAACAAACTGTTGCTCATTGAATGAATATTTCCTATGACGTCCATACACCATGAAATCAAAGCAATAAGAAGTAGGGAGATATCGAGAGAGACATACTGGAGTTTGTCCATAAAACCTGCCGCTATTCCGTTATACATTAATAATACTACGCAGAGAGAGTAACAAGGAAAATAATATCATGATACTTTATTAAGCTCTTTAAATTGTATACGTATGTATGGGTGTGAGTGTAAGTGTGTTCGAACATGTGCGGTTATGTATGTTTGCGTAAACACCTTTGCGTAGGTGTTTTGAGTAAAAAAAAAAAACAGAACCGAAACCAGCAGTAGGCACTCTAGTTGTAGGAGTAAAGTGAGAGAGTAAAGTAGTTGAGGAATTGTTATGATTGGATTTTAATGGTTCATTGCCTGCCTGTATGTATGCATGTACACTGTACACATGTATGTAGATACCGTTAAAATATTTTGTACCGAGTGACAATAACAAAAATCATATGTTTATGAAAATCTTCTAAGTGTTGTTGTTTGTATACAACTTTTGCTTTCTTTTTTCACCCTCATATTCATTCCAAAAGCACCTCCACACATGCAAAGACTTTGATGTGTATTAGTGTAGGTGAGAAATATAAAAATTGAGTGAAATTTAAAAGCGCAAACGTGAGATTGTATTGTTATTTTCTTGTATTCTTTTCTGCTTTATTATACATACATTTGTGTAGGTGTTTTGAGTAAGAGTACCTACGCTGAAAAAAAAGAGAGGGAAATGAGAGTGGAAAAAAGAAAATAATTGTGTTTGCAAAGATATTTGATTTCATTTTACTTTTGCCATTTTGTTTATATTGATATTGTTTAAGTGCGTTAGTCACTCATGCTCTCTATCTCTCTCTCCCACTCTCTTTCGTTGTTTCTCTTTTAAAGATTATTCCGGAAACAACAAAGTTGCAGCAAACAAATAAAATATTGACCACTGTTATACTGATTTCCTTTCGATGGAAGGAAATAGTGTCGTGCAGGTCTATATAAGGGGTACTGAAAGGAAAAATATTATTTTTACCAATAAATAACGGAAGACATTATTATTTTTAACTGTAATCAGCATTTAGGCTATGATCCCTACTCATGCATTTCTTTGTGTGGGGATACCAGAGCTTTTCACTGGGGTTCAAGTCGAGTGATTGTGTCAGCCAATTAAGGACATGAACTTCATCCTTTTCTACGAACCCCTTGAGCAACCTCGATTGGTTTTTCTAAAATATTTGTACATAAATCGATCGATTATGACGTCAAGCATCGCACGCCATAACGTTGCCTCCGCCTTGCTTAAAGTTCTCTGAAAATTCATTTTACAATTCTACGGCTGTAGTTTCTTACCAGGCATACATATGTACGCCTCATTACACACATACCAGCAGAGTAAATACTCTGCGGAACAGTTGGCAACTGGTTATAATTTTCATCGGAAAATCATCATGGGTACGTGATCAAACAAAATTGGCAAATTCGGAACAATACCAAGCCAAATGAGGTCCAAGAGCGCCCAATGCATTGCGCCAGTCAGTGTCTGGTGTTGATTTTCGACTGTCAGCGTCATTAGTACATATTTTTTGACAACGTTGTTGGTTAGGTTATGACTTTCAATGGCGACCACTAATGACTGATGATTACCAACCTTTTTTTGGCTTGAACTAGATGAGCTGAACACCAACGATATCTGTTTTCCACAGAATGGCGCTACGTATCGTATCTGACGTGGAGGTAAAGTGAACTGGCCACTGAGATCGTATGCGATTTGACAATGTTAGACTCTTTCTTATGGGGTTTGCTAAGTCGCTGGTATATGCAAATAAGCCACAGCTTTCCTCTAAGTCAACAAAACCGATTCCATCGGTCAAATTCAACTTGATTTATGTACCAGAGTCATTGGATATTTCGATTGCACTAGACCCAGAGAAGCCACGAAGGATATTTCTACTGTTAATTTAAACGAATAAGAAATTTCGAAGACATTTCATACACTTACTTACTTACTTAATTGGTCATGACAGCCCTTTAGTCAGGATAACGACCTAGCTTCTCATACCACTTATGTTAAGTCTGTTAATTTTATACATATTTGGTGGGACCTACAGTTTAAAGTCAACTCCAAACGGCATCTTTTCATGGCAATTTTTTTTTAACTCTCAGTGTTTTTGCCCGAAATCTACCGAAAGGAAATCAGCGAAGAAATATTTTTTTAATCTACGGTTTGTTAGAGACTACATCTCTCACTACGAAGGCTTCAATATATTTAATACACACTTTAGTTCATTTAAACTTAAATACTGGAGGCGCTTAATGAAAAACTTTATTCTTCCTAGCAACGTCAGCTTGCGTCTCTCTCCTCTTTAGCTCAGTAATTATTTCTGTTGCTAAAATTTCACAATACCCAGCCCAACCCATTTAAATAAGATCAATTAGTATCAAAAAAGACTTTAAACTTATTTCAGAAATTGACAACAAGAATACTGAAACCCTTCAGAATTAAACCTTAGGAAGTACCGTTATTTTAATTCTGTCTCTCCCGTAGAAACAATGAATCTGTCTTATATTTCTCTCTCTCACAAGACATTTGTTTATACAGTGTACACTACAAAAGTAAGCTAAAAAATTAAGCCTTTTCCATAAGATTTATTTGGCAACACTTTTTCTAAAATCTACCGTTATAACTAACAAACAGGAAAACCAAATGAATTTTGATTTACCCGTTTGTTTACAATTTTTTTTTTTAAATACAAACCGAAAACAAGATTAAATTCTCTTGGATTGTGATTACTTTTCTCTCTTTTCAAAGAGTTCCAGAACATTTTTATTATTCATGTACC
This sequence comes from Sarcophaga rosellei, assembly GCA_930367235.1. Taxonomy (NCBI): domain Eukaryota; kingdom Metazoa; phylum Arthropoda; class Insecta; order Diptera; family Sarcophagidae; genus Sarcophaga; species Sarcophaga rosellei. Next base: position 85,521,640 of record OV884021.1, read on the forward strand.
GTACCGCTTGGACATGTAAATGTATGCGTACTACTGACACGTTCATTTTGTCCAGTACGAGAACACGCATTATCGCATGTATGTTTTGTTTACTGCCGCTCTTGCTTTACGTTGCTTGTTGTTATTCATTTTAATCGGGTTGCCTTTTTCATCATTTCATTCTGCTCGTCTTTTTTAAAAAAATTATCCGTGTTTTTTTGTTTTTTTTTATGAAAATTACACAAAAATTTGTTTCGCTTTTATTTGTTTGATATGGGAATGTGTGTGTGTGTGTGTAAGTGTAAGTAAAAGAGAGTGCGTGCTTTAAGTTGTATTGTATTCTTGCTCCCCTTTTAAATGTTTTCTTATATTCTAAGCTTCTAGCTTTCATTTTCACACACATACGCACACAAACACAAAACTAAGGGTTCGTTCGTTCGGTATTTTTATTCGTTTTGATTTAGTTTCTTCGATCGAGTATGCGAGTATATTAGAGTGCATTTAAAAAGGCAAATATAACAACAAATAATGTTGTAGTTGTTGTTCCTATAAATACTTGCCTCGGTTGGTGTTGTTATTGTGTTTGTGGCGTTTGTATAAGAACGAGAAAATTTGTTTGTATTGTTTGAGTTGAATTTTATAAAAATTTTCGTAATACACAGTTACGTTTTCATTCGAGTACTGACTGAACTCTTTACGAGACGTGACGCGCAAATTTTTTTTCGTTGATTTTTCGGTTTTCGGTTCGGCGCTATTATTAAAATAAATAAATTTTTAAATAGAATATATGTACATATATATACATACATATACAATAATAATAATAAAAACAATAACAACAACAATAAAAAAACAGAGAAAACCTACCAAAAAGTATCTGAAAAAAAATAAAAATAAAAAAAACAAACAAATAAAATAAAAAAAAAACTCAGTTATTTTTATTTTTAATTTTTTTTTGTTTCGTTTGAGTTCTATTACGGTAACGGTAACAAAAAATGTTTGTATTACATTTGGACGCGTGTTTGTTTTAAAAATAATCCACAAGAAATAAAAACAAAAATAAAAATATGTTTTAAAAAATTTGAAAACAAAAAGTTTTTTATTCTAAAATAAATATTTTTATAATATTTTTTTTGTTTTGCTGCAAATCAAGTGGAAAATTAATGTTATTATAACTTATAAATAAAAACAACAATTACAACAACAACATAGATAGAAGCAAATAAATAAATAATAGCAGATAAAAAAAAAAAATATTTTTTTTTCATATGTGTACATACCTACATACATACATTAGATATTATTTAATATACTATGCTGTACTATGTGTATTTTTGTTAATTAAATATTTAGTGAAAAATTAAAAACAAAAACACAAATTATTAAACAATTAAATTGTATATTAAATTTAATTATTTTCAAATTAATTCAATAATATTTTGTTACATGCGTAAACAGAAAACAAAAAATTTAATGTATTAACAACAAAATAATAAAAATAGTGTTAAAATTTAATAAAATTTAAAACAAGTTAAAGGAAAATAAAAGCATTTATTTATTGTTTTTTAATAAGCCACAACTCTTATTGTCTACATATCAATACAACACATATTTTTTGGGGAATTTTATGTGCAATTAATTACAAAACCAAAAACAATACTTTACAACAGCAACAAAAATAACAGGAACCAACCACTTTTAAACAATAAAAAAAAAGAAAATAAATTAGCAAATAATAAAAATGTAAGTTAAATATTATTTTCCTTTCTTAACTTAATAAAAATTGAAATTAATTAAAAAAATATTTAAAAATTATAACATTTAAATGGAAATTAACAGTTTAAATGCGACGGACGAAATTAGGATATAATAAAAAATTAAATAATTAAGGGAAAAAAATTTAAAATGGAACGAAATTTTAAATTAAATTAAAGAACGTTTAAGTGCAACACTAAAAACCAAACAAAAATTAATTAATTGAAAAATTAAAAAAAAAATTAAAATTTTAATATAATTTATTTAAAAGAAAAATAATTATTCAATAACAAACATTTTTTTCAATTAAATTAAAAGATATCAGATTAAAAACAGCATAAATAAACATTTTTTTTTTTGTAACTAAAGAAGAGCAAATATTTCAATTTCAATGTATGTACATATTATAACAAAAATGTTTTAAAAATTTTAAGAAAAAAAAAATACTTTTTTGAAAATATAAACATTTTGTATAAAAAAATTAAAAAAAATGTAATTAATTTTTTTTTGTTTTGTTTTTTAAGTAAAATAAATATAAAAATAATAAGTTCAACAACAAAATGAAAATTTTCTCAATTAAAAAAAATAACAAATAAACAAATACATCAATAAATTTTTAATTTAATTCCGTTTTTAATAAAACATTATTATTTCAAAGTAAAAATATTTTATAAAAATAATAATTGTGTTAGAACTGTACAACTTGACTTTTTTAAGGAAAGAAAAAAATACTTTACATTTTGAAAATTAACATCTTATTAGGAACGAATTATTATAAATATGAATTAATAAAAATCAAAATAAATGTGTATAATCTTAACTTTTTAATTAATATGTTATTTTAAAGTAAAAATAGTTTTTCAATTTAGAAAAAATAGGCATCTAAAACAAAATAAATTGTTATTTAATAATAAATATTTGGAAATAATTTCATTAGTGATGATGGAAATGTACCTACTGTGGACAAATTACATGACTTTTGAACATTTTCAAATAAGCACTAATTAATTTCTTTAAATTAAAAACAAATTAAAATGATAAATTTATAAGCAATAAAAATTTAAATTTAATTTAATTCTTGAATAAAAATTAAAAAGAAAAATTTTACTGAAACTAAATTAATATGTGCTTAAATGTAAACATTTTTTTGAATTCTTTCACTAATTTTTATTATAAATTAAAATAAAATAAAAAAAACAATTGTTTCTTAATTTAATTTTTTTTTTTAAATTATTGTTTCTTTAACAAAATAAATAAATTTAAAAATATTTTTATTTTTATATTTAATTTAATTATTTAAAATAAAACTCTCTTAATGTTGAGTTCCATAAAGACTTATGTTGGTAGTTTAATAAGGACTAATTTTTTAACCATTTCTGTGCTGCTAAGAAAAATACACATAAAATTTACAAAAGCGAATGCAAAATTGGTAACCCGCGGCAACGGTGTATGTGGTCTCTATGAAATCTTCAAGGCATCAAGCATAAGGCTGTAAAGCATACAGCTGTCATGGACAGACTTGTCTCTGCATGCAAGAAACGTGGAGCAGCCAATGGACTGCTCCAAAACGTGAGGTTAATTAGGCATTAAACTCGCTTTGCAATAGGTTTGTGGTATCGAGTTCGGTGTGTAATCAACGGTGTGTGACGTTAGAGTCTACGTCAACCGAAGCTTAATACCGGTTCGCGGAAACTTGGTGGATAATCGCAGTGTTGTCGGGTTTTGTAAATTACGAAAAAATTAATTATTTAGTGTTGCACTTAAACTTCTTTTTAGTGTTTATTTTGGTCAAAAGTAGTAAAAACGTTAAACAATTTTTTTATATTAAACTTGAAAACAATTATTAAAAAAAAAATATTAAAAATAAATGAGTAACTTTTTGTATGAGTTATGAAGTATGTTGATGATATTTCCTAGTATGAATATGGGAGGTATCCAAAACAAAATTAATCACATGAAAAATCTGTTTGACGTTCATTTCATGGTATTGTTGGAAAGTACCGTCAGCATTTAATTGTGGTTAAAAGAATTGCTTTTCTGAAAAAAAGTATTCGATAAACTCTAGTCAACTTTAATTTGAAAAAAGGAAACATTTTAAAATTCTGAAAATTTCTATTTTCTTACGAAATTATTAGAATAAATAGAAGTCGCCGTTGTCTAATAAATAGTGTATTGGCTAATTAGACATGAGGCCTCGGTTCAAACCCCAGGTCAGCCAACTCCAACTAAACGAAATATTTCTTCGGTGACTTCCTCTCAGCAGATTCTGGCAAAAACTCTGAGAGTAAATGAAATTGCCATGAAATGTTTCTCAAAAATCTGTCGTTCGGAGTCGACTTTAAACTGTAGGTCCCGCCACTCATGTATAACAATTAACGCACACAGCATAAGTGGTGTGAGAACTAAGTCGTAATTCGGACTAAAGGGTTGTAATGTAATGTAATTGTATGTATGTATGTATGTATTGGAATAAAAATTAAAAAAAATGTAAATAATTTTTTTATTTTTAACTTTTTTATTTACAAACAAATTATGTAAATACAAATTATTTTTATAAAAAATTTTATTAAAAAAGGAACGTGTACATACATACTATGTGTTCTTTAACTAGAATTTTGTTATAAAACAAAATTTAAATAAATTATATTTTTTCTAAAATTAATAAAAAAAACAAATTTTTATTTACCCAAAAATTAATTACAAAAGAATTGTTTTTTAATTACATGCATGCATAATTGGCCATTACAACCCTTCAGTCAGGATTACGGCCTAGCTTGTTTTTTAATTAACATTTTTTTAACTTTTTCTTAAATAATTGTTTTTAACTAAATTTTTATAATTTTTTAATTCAAATTTTTTTTTTTCAATAAAATTATTAAAAACTATTTTTCTTAAATAATTTTTTTTAATTATAATTTTTATTTAAGAAAAAGTTAAAATTTTTTATTAAATAAAATATAATATTTTTAATAGAAACATTTTTTTTATAATTTTTTTATACATACTAATAAATATTTCTTTTTTAAATAAATTTTTTTTAATTAGAATTTTAATTTAAGAAAAGGTTAAAATTTTTTTATTAAATGAAATATAATATTTTTAATAGAAATATTTTTTTGTAATTTTATTGAAAAAAAAGATTTGAATTAAAAAATTATAAAAATTTAGTTAAAAACAATTTTAAATTTTAGAAAAAAAAAAATATAAAAGTATTGAGATTTCTAAACGTTTGCTATTTCGGAAATTTGTTTGTTTCAGAAATCTGTTGCATTTAGCAACAGGTGAATGCTGCATTCAACATTTCAGTTGGTGTTAATAGCAATGACCTTGACCTTACCAAGCAATATTCCAAGTATTTGAACTTTCCATTGAAAAACGCCTAATCATCATATTAAGTGTTTTATTTGCAATTTCCCTTTCTAAAGTTATCAGTGTTTTAATTCTCTTGGTTTTTTTTGTGTTCATTTGTTGGGTGCGTGCGTGCAGTTTTCAGTTCGTATAGTCGAAATAAAATTTTATTACTGATAAAAAGAAAGAAATTAAAAAAGAAAAGAAAATAATATGAAATTGTTTTAATCGAAATTATTGTATATGCATTATATTTCATTTCTCTTTATTTTTATCAGATAATAACAATGAATAGAATGAAATAAACAAGCCAAATATTATCCAAAATTCTTTTTTGGAAATTTAAAAAACAAAAATTCTTTTAATTTTGTGGTCAATTAAAAAAAATATTTCTTTTTAACTTTTTCTTATTAATTTCTATTTGTTTTAGATTTTTTTTTTTTAATTGTGGTCTTTATAAACTTTCTAGAGATTTTTTGTTTTTTGGTTTCTTTCCAATATGTGCTTGAGATAGTGGCACGTGTGATAAAATTATGTTTCAATTCATTTATTTTTTTCTTTTTTTTTTATAATAATAAATTATTATTTGTTATCAACAAAAAAACAAAAATTTTTCGATAATCATGGTAAACAAACAATTACCGCCCTTTTGTTAATCAGAAACATAATCATAAACGTCATAAACATCATAAACTTACTAACATTCTACAATGATTACAAGATGGGGAAAACTAAGTACTAAGTGAGTTATCTGTAGCTTATACAGTGTTGAAAGAAATAATAGGGACACTATATAATTTAAGTTTTCTTTAATTATTATTAACTCTTAACATTACATTCAATATAAGAAAGAATTTGTGAAAATATTAACTGCTTCCATTGTATAAATAAATAAAATCTATGCAAGTAATGTTAGGAGGAAATAATAGGGACACGTTTTTTTTTTACAAAAATTCCCACTAAACCGTTTTATTATTTTGAAACTTAATTGAAACTCGTTTCATTATTATAACCTCCTGGCATCACAGGAACGCATGGCATTTACAATTTTTCAACAAATATCTTCGGAAATAGAATACCAAAGTTCCTGTACCACACGGTAGAAATATTGTCTTCCATATATACACTTTGCATGGGGCTTAGCGGATTAATTTGTTTAAGTGACAAAACAGCTTTAATAGACTGATCTATGCTTGTATTATGACGATCATAAAAAGTTATGAAACTAAGAGTCCATTCTATTCTTAAGAACTCAAAAAATGTGTCCATTACAAGTAATTGATTTTTTTTAAACCCCGATTTCACAGCCCTAGGGGACTGCTTAGTAGAACTGTGTACAATATGAATTTCAGCATTCCTTTAATATAGACATTTTGATAACGTAGTAACCAGAAGCAGCTGTAAATCACCGTATTTACACCCCCTTAAATGGGGGTTTTGGGTACATATGATTTTTATCCTGGTCCCAACAAATTAATCACCTAGATTAGTAAACTGCAATCTTCATCATGCATTCAGTTTACTGAGAAGAGATAGTTTTCGTGGACACCCCCCCATAAGCCTAACTTTCTCAAGCGGTATATAAGGCTGGTTTAGTGTAAATTATATTGAAGTCGCCGTAGTGTAGTAGGTACATGTTGGCTTCTTAGACGTGAGGCCACGGTTCAAACAGCAGGTCAGACAGGTGACTTCCTCTCAGCAGATTTCTAGCAAAAATAAAAATTGTCATGAAAAGTTTGTCAAAAAACTGTCATTCGTAGTTGACTTTAAGCTGTAGGTCCCGCCCCTGGATAAAATTAACACACATACCATAAGTGGTGCGCGATGATAGGTCGTAATCTGGACTGAAGGGTTGTAATGACTAATTATGTATGTATGTTAGCGTACATTTTTAGAGTATAAAAAATATTCATGACATGTGACAATACCAAAAATGCTCGGCAAGGCTCCCCATATCACCATGAGTAAACTAACAACCGAACAATGCTTAAAAATCACTGAATTTTATTATAAAAATTTATGCGGCATGAAAAATTAAAGAATTGGACTTGGTTGACAATGGGATTTAAAAAAAAAGTGTCATCTGTCACAGGACATGCGGTACCATTATGTACATTTTATCTTACGTTTCGCAATAGCCCCATTGTCCACCAAGATCTTACTATTTGTAGGAGTATGTGAAATTCTCTTCCAGTGAGGGAAGAGAACATTGAACAATGTTACCCACGCTTAGCCCATAGCCTATAGTCCATAGCTAAGCGTGGGCAACATTTACATGAAATAGTCTTAGAAAACTTAACGGCAGGCATTCATGTATCGTCCCAAATAAATATTTCACTTGATTTTACAAATTATCTGCGTTTGTTTTTAATTAATTTGCAAAATCCAAACAGTTAAAAAATCACCCGTTAATATGTTAAATATCCGCTAAATCGAAAACTTACGAAATCTTTGGTTACTTTGTTATACAAAAAGTGTAACCCAACTACAATTATGAGCAGATTGAAAATCAGAAGGAGAGAGAGAGAAAGAGGTCTGTAGCAGAAAACATTGTTATTCTTACTTTTTATGCAGATTTGTTTTAATTTTTCTTTACTTCTTTTTTTTTTGTATATTTTGTTTGTAATCATTATTTATTATTTTATTGTTATTGATAAGCCATCGAGGAAGAGAAACTATACACGAGTATGAATGAGTGTGTGTGCGAGAGTAATGAGATATGCAAGGGAGTACATTGTAGTGAGTACACTTACAGTGTAGTGGTGTTAATAAGTGTAATTCAATGTAAACAATTAGTGTTGTTAACTTTTCATTTTAAAAAGCCTCTGGGAAAAGACATACACAAACGCTGAAATTGTGTAAAATTTGAAGGTTTTTGTAAAGAATTTTTTAAATATAAAAAGAAATATGTATACGTAGAATTTATGACAAGCGACGTATATCAAATGACGTGTTGTAATACCACTGTGGCTATTGTATCGTCTAACTTTGACTTCCCAACTGGTAATTATCTGCCGATCTTATACAAGTTTCGATTTTAATCAAATCACAAGTTCTGCTCATAAAATATATGTATGTGACCAAAAATCGTTCATTTCAGGTGCCAGAAAGCCAAACAAGGGCAGAGGAATAATCTGTGTGCATCTGTGACAACTGACGTCACGGCAATGAATTTCTGTTCAGTAACGTTGAACTTGAAATTATTGCTTTTAAAAGAACAAACAATACAGTATATACTTAAGCTAACAATAAGTCATAAGGATATTGCCATCTTTAGCTCGATTATTTTTGGTCAGTCGCCTATTTTTCAAAGGATTTCCTGCCTTGCACAACCATGGCTAGATACGATAAATTCTGTGCACCCAGGTTCAGGTTCCTAAGTATCGTACAATGCGTTCTGCGGTATCCTTATTTTCTCTTCATTACAACGTCTGTAGAAGTCGTTGTTAGCTAAGTATTGTACAATGCGTCCTGCGGTATCTTTCTTTTCCCTTCATTACAACGTATGCAGAAATCGTTGTCTGGTAAAGGTTCTGTATAGCCATTATGTAAATATTAAGACAATGCATAACTCGTAGGCAATACTTAAGCTAAATAAACGCCGTCTCTTAGGAAAAATTAGGTTCTGTATGGTGAAAGTTTCCACGGCAATTTTCAACTAATTTTTAACTAAGTCGTCGTTTTCGGCAACGATCCAGTACATACTGTAGGTGAAACACCCTTTTGATTCAATGAAACTAAAGCGCTTAAAAAAGAAAAAGTATTCCCTAGCCGCTGTTAAGCTTTACGGCTGTAAAAACTTTATTACCATTTTTCTGGCACCACTTGGTCTCTGAGTCAAAAGAAATACTAAATTTTGAGACCAGAAATAAATGAATGCAAACAATGTTGTATGTATGCCCTGTTCTGAAGTTAAATACATTCCAATGTGATGTTTTTGAAGATAGACCTAAAAATCTGTTACCCTGGACGCAAACCATTTCAGTTAGAGAGTTATGTTATGTTACTAACAGAACTCTGCTACACAACAGTTTAAAGCTTGGAAAGAAATACGGGAAAAGAGATTAAAATTCCTGGGTAAAAGTAATTAAAAAAGCACATAAGTCCTATAGTTATTCACTGTACCAAAAGATTCGCTAATAAGAACTGCAATAAATATCACATATTTAAGAAAGCTAATGTAATCCGATAAATAAATCAATATAGGCATTAATCAGGACAACATATGTAGGCGGACAAAGTGTCGTTGGTTTTAATGCATATTACGTCCCTTTAACTAAATTAGTCTCCAGAACTCTTAACAGAGTGGGTTTTGATAATAGATTTTGAAATTTTCTTACAAGTCAGATTTTAAAACCCACTAAGTGTCTAAGTGTAAAATCTATGTTCACGCACATTCCAATGGGAGGATTCTGCATAAGTAGAAACTAAAAACTGATGGACACATTAGAGTATAGACTATTAACTGATCTTGTGATAACTTGAATTCTAGATGTAGATGTAGATTTTTGACTTTGGCGCTGATTCTGCTTGTTATCTAGGCGTTAAATGCGATTGTTTTGCTTCAGATTCAAGGCAAAAAAATTCAAACTCCTATCAGAACGTCTTCAACAAAATGTAAAAGAGTACAATATCTGTTTTGAATTCTACATTTTTAAGTTATACACCCGTTTTTATTAACCGAAAATATTTATAAGTACATTTCAAAAACAAATTGACAACACTGTTTACAGTTCACAAAACAAATCAACTGATTTTTATTTCATTACAAATGTGGGTGTGAAAGAGAGCGAGCGGTGGGGAAAAGTGCGTTTTGAAAAAAATTTGCATAGTCCCTGAGTATTTATTTACTTTTATCATTATTATACAAGTAATATGATTATTTATTCTTCTTCTTGTTATTATTATTTTATGCTCTTTTTTTCTCTGTTGTTCTTTAATATTATTTTTTTTTTTTATTTTATTACAATAATCTTTAGGAAATTGATAACATTTTATAGCCAATTAAATGGTAAAGAAACAAAAAAAAAACAATAACCACTAGGGAGAGTTCAAATGAGAGAAAAATCTTACACTCAGTTTTGTGTTACAGCACAGTGATGTGATGGTCAAGGGTTTAAATTTTTTTCATAAACATGATATTTAACCCATTAATTGTGTGTGTCGAGTATATTCGTCCTAATGTCGAGTATACTTGTCATAAACTTAACAAATTGCATTCGCTTTATTATTCTAAAATTGGATTTTGTTGAGTATAATCGTCCCAATACAACGAAATTCTTCTCGCATAATGTCGAGTATACTCGTCATAGAGTTAAAAAATTATATTCAATTTATTATTTAAAGAATCAACTGCAAATTTTTTTGGGATAAAAAGTTAACTTCCTCAAGTCATCAAATAACTTAAAAATTTGACTTAATATCGGTGTTTGAAGAAGCTTAACAAGAAAAGTGTTTCGTTGATGTTGGAATTCTTGGTGGAAGTCAACGGAGAGTAGCTGTCCTTAGCAAACAAAATGCACGAAAATGATGAAAGTTTGATAAGCATTATCAGCGTCATAACAGCCGAAATAACACTTGCGGCTTCCATGGAAACCTTTTGAACAAATATATACAAACAAGCCGATGGCTGGTTTCTTCCTCTCATCTAGCATTGGTGCCACTGAGATGGCAATCAATGTTAAAAATGTTTCTATAACTGTCAAATACTCTTCATGCCAACAGTTTGTGCATTTTTAAATTAAAATGCCTACTAATTATGTTAAACTTTTTTAATGGAGGCATAGCTCACTTGGCTTTTATACCGATAATGCCTATTTCCCCATTTAAATTCAACTCCTGGTTGACATTTCTCAACATTTCTGGTTAGACTAGTGCTATCAAGAACTTAGGGGTGTACTAAAATGCTGCGTTTCAGGTTCCCAAGTGAAGGACAATAACAAAAAAGATGTTCTATAGCCTGCTCTTCAATACAGTTTCTGCAGAAGCCTCTACAAGTGGCTTACTCCGGTACTTTCTTTTTAAAATTTCGGTACTTTAGTAGAAAAAAAAGTTTTTCTTGCTAAAAACAAGTTTTTTTTTCCAGAAATAAAAAGTTTTCTAAAAAAAATTACTGGCAACGCTGTATATGAATTCAATTGATTTAAATTTTTCCTTGTATCCAGCTTTTGAAATTGCGTCAGCTGTTCAATGACCGCGTGTTCAGGAACTCACATAAATATCACGATATCTTCTTCCGAGACACCCGATTTTCTAAGACAATATTCATAGTAGTTTATTATTGTCAGTAAATATGTATACATCTCTGGCTGATATACTTTCACACTGTACTCGCACAGCGGCAGACTTTATATTCGATTAGTCTAAGGGCCATCTAAGATTCAACATTACCAAGAGGATTCCACATTCGAGTTTATCGCCTTATTCGGTATATATGTAATATGAGGACTGGCTATCTCAACAGATATAAACCATTGTCATAACAGGGACATATGTACACACATACATTAATTAGTCATTGCAACCCTTTAGACAGGATTATGACGTAGTTTCTCACATTACTTATGTTACGTGTGTTAATTTTTACACACGAAGGGCGGGACCTCGCATAGCAATTTATTTACACTTTTTACCAGAAGACTGCTGGGAGGAAGTTGCCAAAGAAATATTTTTTTATATATTTTGTTTAGTTGGAGATTTCTGACCTGAGGTTTGAACCAAAGCCTCACATCTAATAAGCCAACACACTGGACTACGGCGCCTACATAACAAAGATCTATTCGGTATTTTTTGTTACAAAATTAGGATAAAAAGGTGGTTCAGGTATCGTATAGTCAATAGCGAGAGTCAGATTTAAAATTTAAGCAAGGTTTCATGCTCTTGTCATGTGGTCAGTCGTATTGCTGTGTTCACAATGACTTGTTGCACTAAAAGATCGTTTACTGGTGTGTTTCTATTATTTCTTCCATTTCTGTAATTGCTTAACTTTTCAGACAGAAACAATATTCTCTGTTTACGCTAAGTATACTCACTCTCACGACTTTGCTTCAACTAGTCTGTGAAATGGCGCGTAGTCTAGTAGGTATTGTGTTAGACATGAGGCCTCGGTTCAAACTCCAGGTTAGACATCAAAACAAAAAGTATGAAAAAATATTTCTTCGGTGGCTTCCTCTCAGCAGATTTCAGGCAAAACCCGAAATAAAATTGCCATGAAAAGTTTCTCGAAAATCTGTCTTTCGGAGTCGACTTTACACTTTAGGTCCCACCACTCATGTAGAAAATTAACACACACAACCTAAGTGGTATGAGAAGCTAGGTCGTAATCCTGACTAAAGAGTTGTAATGACCAATCATGTATGTACTCGTATGTAATCAATCGGAAATTGATTTTCGTAACAAAATTAAACGTTTAAAGGGTTAAATAAGATTTCTTTTTGAAAGAATTTCCTTCTGTTTTGTTTTGTAAGAAGAATGTTGGCGTTGTTGTTGTTATTCATTAAATGCATATCTCTTTACATCCGTACGGCATAAGTAGTGTATAGTATTGCATCGCATCATTGTATTGCTTGATAAATTTATCAATTGTTTGTGTTTCATTTTATTTTTAAAAATTTCGCTTTCTTTCCTTTTCTCTTTTATTTCCTTTTTTTTACTTATTCTGTGTGTTGTATTCATGGCATGACATTTATGGTATGGTAATAAGGTATTTTATAACATTAAACATGTGAAAATTATTTGAAATTTGTTGTTGTTTTTTTTATGCGAATTTTAAAAGTCAAGTTAGTTTTTATTTTGCCTTCCTTCATTTATCCTTTTAAATGTCACTTAAAATAGCTAAATTGGTAATTTGATAGCCAGGATTAGTTTTCCATTCCTATGGTTCATCAAGGGAATTGAAAGCATTCAAGTATATTTGTGTATGAAAATACAATATCTGTATATAGAATGACTTTTAAAGGATAACAAAAAATAAAATTCTGTTTCATTTCATCTTTAAAAGTCCTTTTAAATGTCATTTTAAGTTTCTTTTACGAGGCGTGATTATTTTTATTCAGCTTAAGGTTAGCTTTGCATATCTTTTATTAGAATATTAAGGATGATTAGCAGCATCCTATGTATCAGTATCCTATTGCATGTTGAAGTGAATATCCCAAGAATTAGGAATAGATACACTGGGGCCATATAAGGTCAATTGCGATAACTCTGTTGTCCGTTGTTCCCCAACCATTTGGAGCTGCTAATGAAGTGGCCGTAGTCTAGTAGGTTGGCTTATCAGACGTGAGGCCACGGTTCAAACTCCAGATCAGAAATCTCAATCAAATCGAAATGTGAGAAGTATATCTTCGGCCATAGTCTAGTAGGTAGTGCGTTGGCTTATTAGACGTAATGCCAAGGTTCAAACCCTAGGTCAGACATCAAAACGAAATGTGAAAAAAATATTTCTTCCACGACTTCCTCTCAGCAAATTTCTGTCAAAAACTCCGCGAGCAAATAAAATTACGGTGAAAAGTTTCTCAAAAAAATCTGCCGTTCGGAATCGACTTTAAACTGTAGATCCCGCCACTCATGTATAATATTAACACACACAACATGAGTGCTGTCAGAAGCCAGGCCGTAATCCTGACTGGAGGGTTGCAATAGCCAATTATGCATGTATGTAAAGACAATGCTGATGTTGCCAGTCAGTATAAGTAAAAAAGAGTTTTCAGTTAAAGGAAAAGCATTTGTAAAGTTTTCCGTTAAAGGATCGAGAGGACCACTAATAATAAACATAGTTAATGGTAAATGGCGACTTCGCTTTGGCATTGGCTGTATTTATACTTTACTTAGTTTTGATCTGGCAACTTTTAGAACTTTTAGTGTTGATTTGTTAGTGTAATTGTCTTGTTATTATTATAATTCTTTGTTATTGTAACTATTTTGTTGCTTTGTTTTTAGTTGATTCTCTTGTTATTTTTCTATTGTATTCTTAATTAGATTAGATTTATCAGTAGTTTGTCGTTGGTACTAATTATTGCAGTTGTTACCATAAGATCCTTTTTAAAGCTCTGCTAAAAAGCAGTCGCTAGTCTGAATGCTAAATTCACTTTTTCTATTTTCTTCTCAAATCATACGCTAAATTATTAAATAACGGCAACTTGACAAGAGTTAACTGCAGATGCCTGTTGACACAAGCCGTATTGCTTTGTCAATTAAAAAGTCATTTTATTGTCCCGCCCTAGTAATCCATAAAGTTCAGATAAATTGTTTCCAAATTCAAATTCTTCAGTAAATAAACCAAAAAATTAATAAATTTTAAATCTTTTACGACTTTTTTGATTACCCATTTATTTACCGCGCTCGTATTTACCTAGAAAAGCTTGTCTCAAAACATAAGTTTATCGCACGTCGTATACGTGTTTATTATTGACACTTATTTGTTTGTATTTTTATGAAGAAAAAAAAATGTGTTTTAAAATTTTATTTCCTTCAAATTTCATTTTACAAGTTCAAAGTTCAATAAACCTATTCTTGGCTCTTTTTTGTGATTCTTGCTTAACGATATGACGGCAAAAGGTGTTAATCAGAGGCAGGCTAAAATGCTTAGCCACCAGACAAATAAATTGACAACAATATTTTTTTGTAAAATTCTTGACAACAACAGGTGTTGAACCAGATTTTTTTTATTTATTTTTTTACTGCTTTTTTCAACATTTTATGTCATTGAAAGAAATTTAATTTGTTTTTGTTTTTATTTTTATTTTTGATTACCTTTCGATTGATTTGTTCAATTCATAATAAATGATTGAAACAAAAATTATTGGAATTTCATTATTAATCCTTTAAATACATTTTCAAAGAAAATAAGACAATCGTTATCGAAAATTCATTATTCGTTTGTAATGCAGACAAAAAATTTTTTTTGAATTTTTTATTTCCTTTTCTATACACACTGTGCAATAAAAACAATGGAGAAATTATTTGATGGAATACACTACAGGGATGGAAAATCCAATTCTTCAAAGCTTTAATACGGCACAACAATTAATCTGCAGAATGTTAAAATGTTAAAAATGTTCCAATTCTTTTGACCAAAAATCGATCTTTTTCAAAATTAATTTTCTCAAATCCCAAAATTATTCCAGCTATGCCAATACCATGGCTCGAAAGGATCCTCTTTCTGGACAACCTTTTCCATATAGTGGGGTAAGTGTACCATGTTTCATGTGTTCCACTGTTTCATATGCCACTGATATTCTAGAGAATTTTCATGCAATAAATTTATATTTTCAAAGCCAATTTTCTCAATACCATATCACTTGATATGTGACTATATTCATGATTATATTAAAAGGCATTGGAACCTTCCTTTGAATATGATATGGTTCTGATAGAGCAAGTATTTATCCTAATATTAGCTCCTAAGCAAGTGGCATCGGTACAGATCGATACTGTAAAATCGCTAACAGTGCTCTGTTAAAGAAAAATTATGTTCCGTAAAGAGAAAATTTCTCTGATCTCTGAGCTAAATGTGGCGCTGCTAATTTAAAATTTTGGATTGCGTCTTGGGTTTTCAAATTCGAATTTATCTTCATACGCATTATATTTCAAACGAGCTTTATTTAAGCGAATATATGATAACATGTTACGGTTTTTAGTTGAAGGCCGGCTTTCTGACCGGAAAACTGATTCAATTTCATTTTGCAAGTCTCTACGAAATTTAAGATTGCATCAATAAAATACTTCTGCACAGATCGAAACAAATGATACTCTGAAGGTGCAACTTCCTTATTAAATGGCAGTTGCATCAAAGTCTCGCAGCTTAGATCGCCCTGATTTGAACTGATATCAAGGATGTATGTGACATGACGTTGTAATGATGAATGAGAGAACGAATTACGAAAAATTGCTGCCGTGCGAACATAGCATAACTACATATATCACATACAAGGTTCAAACCCCCACGTCCAACATTTCCAAATAAACCAAATACGAAAAATATTTCTTCGGCGACTTCCTTTCAGTTGATTTGTGGCAAAAACTCTGGAAGTAAAATAAAACTGCCATGAAAAGTTTTTCAAAAATATGTTGTTCGTAGTCGACTTTAAACTGTAGGTATCGCCAATCATGTATACAATTAATACACACAACGTAAGTGGTGTGAGAAGCTAGGTCGTAATCTTGGCTGAAGGGTTGTAATGACCAATTATGCATGGATGTATGTATGGTAGACAGTGGTATCGGATGTCTGATAGATATGAACAACAACAGAATCTCTACATAATGTCAACCATTCTAGAAGAAGTTGCGTGCAAATGTATTATTATTATATTATTTTTTTTATAACTATGGGTGTTCCTATTTATTTCTATTTTAATTGTAATTTAATAACAATTTGACAATAAAAACAATAATTTAATGAAATTTTTGTTATTTGTTTTTGAGCTATTTAAGCTGATAATGAGTAGATTTACTTGTTAAATATTTCCTCATTTTATTTAATGATTTTTTAATAAATCATATTACTGTCCTTATTATATTTTCCTATACTGTATATACACTGTTGCATTATACACAGATACAGAAATTGGTATCGCGATATTATCGATTAAAGCGTGCTGTTAAATTGAAATTAAAAGTAAACAATTTCTTGTATTTTTAAAATTTCAATCTTTCAATCTACCGGAAATGCTTGTTTTAAAAAATAGCACACCTCGTATATCTAATTTTAATATTTTTTGTTTTTTGTTCGAAATAGATCAGAGTTCTATTTATAATTGTATGCATTTATTGTCAAATAATTTTATCAATTTTTTTATTTTATAATCTATTAACGTAGGGTCTTATGATTTGCTTTAATTAGTCTTTTAATTTGATTTTTATGGGTAATTTATTAATAAATTAAACCAATATGTATTATTATTATATTTGTTTTTTATTTTATTTTTAATATTCATTTTATTATCAGTAACGCGTATACACACTTTTGCACGCCAAGCCCACTGTAATTGTCTTCTTCTTGTTATTATTATACTCGGTATATTTTTTTATTTTGTTTTATAATTATTTGTTTTTCTCTCATTTTTGTTGTTAATGCTTTTTGTCATTAGATAGAGTGTTATCAAGACTCTCTGTTGTTGTCGGGTTGCCATTACGCTTATGTGTACGTATGTGTACAAAACTTACCAAAAAATTTTGTTTTTGGTTTTTTTTCTTGTTTTTCATATACAAACGCCAATAATAATAAAGAAAACAACAACAATAAATCGCAAAAAATATATGATTTCATATACATACATACACGTACACACAAATATAAAAACGCGTAAACAAAACCCACACACGCACTTATACATATGCAGCATACATATGTTGGTATTGATGTACTCATAAATATTAGAGTATTAAACCAGAGAGTGTGAATGAGTGAATGTTTATAATTTTTCCAATTCATATTCACATTTCCATAAATGATAAGATAAGAAATGGCAAAAGAAATACACACCAAAACAAAACAAAACAAAAGAACTGAACTGAAATGAAAAGCAACAATAAATTGTATTGCTATCAGTAAGTGGTAGTGTGTTGTGATGATGATGGTAACGGTAATGACGATGATGAGTTTTCGCTGTATTTGTTATTGCTTTGCAAAAGGAATTTTTGGGGATCAAAACAAAAACAAATGCTGATGTGCCACACAGTGTATGAATATACCGTTTAAAAGAGAGCCTTTTATAAACATAATAACACACGTAATACCACCGTTAAAGTGATTTGCAGGAATGGGAAAGTTGATCTCTAAGTTTTTTTTTAGTTGTTCTATTAATTTTTGTTCATTTGCCTTATTAAGCCGTATAGAGAATAACTTTGTTAAACTTTCGTATTAAATTTTGCCAAAAGTCGATGACGTTTAAACACTTCAAACAAATCGTAATCAAAAATTTTATCAGATGATAATAAAATTGCTTTTAATTTATTCAAGGCGTTGTACTTTAACACTTTTACTTTTTTTTATATACTATTCTCGGTGTTTTTTTCCTTAAGAAATATAATAATTTTAATCTAAATATAAAAAACAACAAGTGAAAGTAATAAAATTAGAAGAAATAAACACCGTGGAATTGCAAAAGAAAATAGATTTTATAATTTTATTTCATTTTTTTTATAGATATTATCACGAACTCTAGTAAAAACCCGAGTAGGTTAGCTTATGTTGTTTGCGTTATTCGCAATATATACTTAGCGGGGTTATTTGAAGGCTCTCTATTGTCCATTGTGATACTGTGATAACATCTCATATCACACAAGTTGATTTTGTGTATGAGTAGCAGGACTTACAGTTTCATGTAAACTTCGAACCACAAATTTAAAAAAAAAAATTTTTGACGATTAACTGCTGAGGGTGACTATTTGAAAGAAATATGTTTCCCCCTTTTTTTGGAGGAAATTATAGGAAGTGAGGTTTAAAATTTAGATGTAGTAAGAAACTTGACTAATTCAAGTTCACACACCTAAAAACGGAAAAGAATGTTGTCAAGGTTTTCGATCTCCACCAAATAATTCATCTTGGTAGTCCCCTGACCCTTTGCCCCAAGGACAACGAATATCATACATGCATACATAATTGGCCATTACAACCCTTTAGTCAGGATTACGGCCTAGCTTCTCACACCACTCATGTTGTGTGCGTTAATTTTATACGTGAATGGCGGGACCTACAGTTTAACGTCGACTTCGAACGACAGATTTTTGAGAAACTTTTCGCCGAAGAAACATTTTTTTTTTCATATTTCGTTTTGATGACTGACCTGGGATACAAACCCGTACTTTGAGCCAACACACTACCTACTAGACTACGGCAACTTCTGAGCTTAATATGTACTAACTTATTAGAACATCTTCTTTTTTTTAGTATGGGTTTTAAGGGTTATAATTAAAAAAAATGTTTGTAGATTGATTTAGA
This sequence comes from Sarcophaga rosellei, assembly GCA_930367235.1. Lineage (NCBI taxonomy): Eukaryota > Metazoa > Arthropoda > Insecta > Diptera > Sarcophagidae > Sarcophaga > Sarcophaga rosellei. The sequence goes on from OV884021.1 coordinate 85,540,664, forward strand.
AAATTGAAATTGTTCCACAATTTAATTATTATTTCTACACTGTAAACCTACAATGTTTAAAACATACTAATCATACCCTTGTTTTACGGAATAAAACTTTTATTTACACACTCTTCAGACATTATAAAGTGTCATACGGGGTATTAAATTTATTTAAAACATTTCCATCTCTGGCTAAAACAATAATTAGAAAATAATAATAATAACAACAGCAACAGAAACAGACAATAACAGTTAATAATGAGTTGTATTACAAAAACAAATATAAAATGTTGTGCTGTTATGTTTATTCTGTTTTTATTACACTCCTTTCAATTCACTCTCCCTCTCATTTGAGATTACGTGTACGAGTACTACTATATGCGTGTGTAGTATGTGTGATAGCATGGAATATTTGTAGTACAGTGGTTTAAGTAGAGTCAATTGCACCTTAAAACTGTGCAAGAGTGTGAATAAGTGCTTTCAGAATTATGGAAAATGAAGGGTATTTTTCCAGTTTTTATGAGCCAACTTTTTTTGAATGATATTTTAATTTTTTTTGGCTTTTCCTTTTTTAATTATTTTTATCTTAAATATTTAAAGTATTAGATTATAATCAGTCTTGTCCAAATTAAATATTTTTTTTTTTTGATTATTTTTCTTGTTCTTTTGTTTGCAAAATGAAAAAACAGGCGAATAATAAGTTGCTGTTTTTTTATTTGCTTTTGTTATTCATTCATTATCACCACAAGTGTGGAAGTAAAGTACTTGAGTGTTTTTTCTTTTCTTTTAGGTTCACAAGTATCAAATGCGTTTAAAGATAATAAAACCTTAATTTTAATAAAAAAAAAAAAACAATTAATAAAAAATTTTAAAGTGAAATAAAATTCACAATAAGTTTTATTGTTTAAAGATTACAAATTATGATGAATGAATTTGTTTTTCTTTCAAATTGTTACTTTCAAATACTGAATTAAACATACATACATACTTTAGAATTGCAAATTTATTCAAGTATTTACAGAGAGGCCGCTTTTTATATACTTTTTATACTTCAACATGCCAATTTTTTTTTTTTTCAGTGAAATTTTCGGTAATGCTTCGTAGGTAGAGGTACTACCTTGACAATATTAAACTGAATTATGCTCCTAGTTTATTTATATAAACATTGCCTTTGAGATGCGCACATATTCACGGTTTATGGGCTGAAAACATGAATACAGCTACCAGAAAAACTTGATTAATAAATTACTCCCTAGCCTGTCTTATCATCCATGTTGACTGTACTAATGTTATCCATGAGTGGCTGGACCTACAGTTTAACGGCGACTGCAACTGACATACATACATACGTACGTAATTACACATACATACATACATACCTAATTGGTCATTACAATCCTTCAGTCAGGACTACAACTTAGCTTCTCACACCACTTATGTTATGTGTGTTAATTTTCTATATGTACATATGAGTGGCAGGACCTACAGTTTAAAGTCGTCTCCGAACGACAAATTTTTTTAGAAACTTTTCTTGGCAATTTTATTTGCCAGAAATCTGGTGGGAGAAATTCGCCGAAGAAATATTTTTTTTCGTATTTTTGTGGACCTGGGTTTGAACCATCGCCTTACATCTAATAAGCCAAACCTTTACCTACTAGACTAGGACGACTTCATCCATCATGGATGTTGGCTGTATTAATTTAATCCAAGAGTGGTAGAATCCATAGCTAAATGGCGACTCCGAACGACTGGAGCTTTTTTAATGCAATTGGACTGCTAGTAGACTGAGGGGCCGTGGAAGAAATATTGATGTAAGAGCTGAGGCTTGAATTCTCTACTCTTGTCTATAAAGCCAATTCTGTCTACTAGTTTACGACAAGTTAAACGTTAAATTGGTATTTGATAAAAAATTGTTTCGTCAGCCTTCATTTTTAAATGTCTTGGTATTTTTATACATACATACATACATACATAATTGGCCATTATAACCCTTCAGTCAGGATTACGGCCTAGCTTCTCACACCACTCATGTTCTGTGCATTACTTTTATACGTGAACGGCGGGACCTACAATTTAACATCGACTCTAAACGACAGATTTTTGAGAAACTATTCATGGCAATTTACTTTACTCTCAGAGTTTTTGCCAGAAATCTGCTGAGAGGAAGTCGCCGAAGAAATATTTCTTCATTATTTCGTTTTGATGTCTGACCTGGGATTTGAACTCGAGCCTTACGTCTAATAAGTCAACACACTACCATTTCAATGGCAAAAGGAAGTTGGTGTAGTGACTTAAGAATTGGTATCATACCGAGATCTTCAATTATTGAGAACGATGACGAGTTGATGTCGATGGATTCCCACACACACAGGTTCGATATTTTCGGGTATATGCACTGTTAGGGCACGCCCACGTACTGACGCATAAACAAAGAAACCAGTTTGACGAACTTTAGCAATAAACTTGCGTATACCGGGCATTGTTCGCCCTTTTCTGCGATCAAATTTTGTACGACATTTTCATGCTATTGAATATTGCCTATTTAGTTCTTTGTTTTGGAAATAAATTTCCAATAAATCCCAACGTTGCTCATGCGTAAGTGGAGCACATTACATTTAGTGGAGATAATACCAGATACGAAATAACCGCGGGTTCATATTTAAACCCATAGATGGCCCATCCTATATAACTCGTAGTCTCATTTGGACACAGCAGCAGAGATGTTTATTTAAATCCATTTCTGTTCCATCCATTCTCTATTCTGTTCATTCAGTTTCGAGTTATACGGTGTTCAGATATGCAACTTTATTGCGTAAATCGCAATAAACGCCATTATTGAGCTCAATATTTCATATAAAGTTTCAATTAATTATTGTGCAATAAATACGCAAATTGTTATAATATTGAGTAAAACTTAAAGTGCAGCACAGTCATAAGTATGTCTGGTGCGCGTATTAGAATTATACGAACACTTTCTGTTGATGTTTGACAACTCAAAAAACAAAATAAAAACAATGTTATTGAAACAATCAGCTGTTTTGTTTACCAGCTGTCAAATGAAAATTGAATAAGCAGCTGAACTGTGTATATTGTTATGTCTGAACACTTGTGCCGAATATTGACTCAATAAAAGTGCTTATCTGAACATAGTATTATGCTGGTTGTTAAGAAGTAAAAGAGGTTTTAAAAGAAATCAAAAAAGAAACTCAAACTTGTAAGATTATTTACCATATTTCTCCCTTACAGCCAAACGAAACATTTTGTATTGGAAATCATTAATTAATTAATTTAATTGAATTTTTTTTTTCTTCCTTATTGATCATTTCATTCATTGATTTTGTTTGCAAAGAAGGAAAACATTTTAAAACAAGCACCCCAACCCCCATCCCATGTCGCTTTTCAAGTGTTATTACAGTTTATTTAAGTGCATTAATCACCTACACGTGGTTTATATTGTAACATCGTGAAAAACAAAAGAACGAAACAATACAAATAACAAATTCTAATTATTTTATTTAAAATTGGTTGTGTTTCTTCACGTTTAATATCACGGCGTAAACAATATCGTTACCAGTTTCCTTTAAAACTTGTTTAGAAAGTTTTTTGTTTGTTTCTTTTTTTCGTCGTTTGAACAACAACAACAATAAAATAAGTTCATTAAACTAATAAAACGAATTTGTTGTCAAAAACTCAAATACGGAAATGATTTCGGCGTTGCAAGCCTGGATATTTCATTAACTGCCAACGATTATTACTTAATCAGAGAATTTATTATATTTTGTTAATGAAATTTATTTAAAGTGTGAATAAAATTAAGAAAAAAAAAACTAATTTACTTTCCTTTTTTTTATTTTTTTCTTTGCAGACTTTTTAAAGGAAACAAATTTATGAAAACAAGGCCTATATAAACCACAAGAGAAAAAGGTACGTAAAAATATTGAAATATTGTCAAAAAAAAATTTTTGATTACAAATTATCGATAGCCATCTGCTATACAATATTTTAAATATATTTTTGGGTAAAATTAATTCCATCAAGGAAAACTATATGCCTTGTTTAGGCCGCATTTTCTTAAAACATGTCAGTATTTTGTAAAAAGTTATCTGCGTTTAAAAATGAGCGAAAATTCGTAACAACACTGTCATATAACAACTGCTTAATGATTTCCAATACAAAATGTTTTATTTGTCTTTAAGGGGTACATATTCTACATAATCTTACCAGTTAAAGATTTTTTTAATTTCGTTTAAAACCTCTTTTACTACTTGACAACCAGCATAACATGGTCAGATATGCACTTTTATTGAGTTAATATTCGGTTTATTGAGTACAATATTTTAAGTGTTCAGACATAACAATATACGCAGTTCAGCTGCTTATTCAATATTCATTTGACAGCTGGTAAACAATACAGCTGGTTGTTTCAACAACATTGTTTTTATTTTGTTTTTTTTTCTCGCTTCAGTGGGTTAATTGTTGTCTGTATATACATATCTCCCGTGATAGGAGTAACAATTATACATTTCTCATCCTATCAAATGCAGAGCATTACCTTAAAACAATATTCTGCTTGGTCGTAGATGTCTTGCACTTGAGTTGTCATAATGAGGCCAGGTCGTAATCCTGACTGGAGGTTTGTAATGACGAATTATGTATGTATTACAGATCAGTAATGAGTATTCAAAAAGATGAGTACATTCGAATCATACTCATAATTTCTGATACTTATACGCATTCATACTTATTTTAATATCATACTCATATTACTCATATTCAAAGTTTGAAATAGTCATCGTACTCATACTTAACAATACGCATGATGTTGTTAATTTCGACTCTCTTTTACTCAACATTTACAAGAATCACAAAATAAGTATGAATCGCATACGAACACTACAATACTCACTAGAAGGTTGTGTGTTTGCTTTGCTTTCTGTCTTTGTCTTTGTCTTTTGTTTTTTTGTAAATGCAACAACAGCAAAGACTGTAAATTTTGATGAATGATTCGTATCACTCGAATCATTTATGAGTATTATAAATATTTTTTAAATTTATGAATCAGAATTAGTAGGCGTATGAATCAAATATATTTCGAATATCATGAGTTTGATGTCAACGTTGTACTCATACTCATTGCAACCTGCACTTATAAATCAATGTTGTAGTGAGTACGAATGAATCAGAGTCTTTGAATTTCAATACTGTTGACTCACTCATACGCAAAATCTCATAACTACTTATGAGTAGCGAAAAAACGATTCATTGCTGATCTCTGGTATGTATATATGTATGATATAAAAAAACTCTTTCATTATAAAAATTTGTTATCTGTGGGGTATACTGTTTTCGTTTTCCTCTAATAAATAGAAAAACCGCAATACTTAACATCAATTAAATGAAAATCAAAGTCTTATTGCTTTCCTATGTGTCCTTATCGTAAATAGAAGAAAGAATCCAATTGTGTAATCAGTTGTGTTAGTGGTAGTGTTGGTGGTGAGCATTTTCAAAAGATAATCAAAACATATCCTTTGGCCAAAAAGGATGTACGAATTACACACATTCGCTAGGCATGTCAACAACACAAATAACAACAAGAAATAGATGAAAAAGGATTCTATAGAATTGCAAGGCAATTGTAAAATAAATTCAAATAAACACACACACGAACACATTCACACCACTTTTGATGTTTTACATACTTACAGTCATTGTATTGTATTGTGTTGTGTACACAAAACAAATACATTCACACCAACACAGATTTCCTTCCGTTATAGACTTAAGTAACAATTGCATAGCATGTGCATAAGTATGTGTGAGTGCATAAGTGTAGAAAAACAAGACACAATTATTGTAGAGAACACCACATGTGCTTAAGTGGCCAAACCAGTTGTATTCGTGTACTCACTGTGTAACAGTAACACATTCATAAATTTCACTATGTCTCTCTCTCTCTCCCTCCCCTCCGCTCTCTCTCTCTCTTCCTTACTCTTACTGCATTTTGTTTATTTCCTTTAATTCATTGTGTAGAATAATTGTTGTCTGTTACGCTGTGTAGTTTCTCTTCTAAAACAATTGCGTTTTACATCTTAATAAGTATACATGTGTGTGTGTGTGTGTGTGTAAGTTTTATGTATTATCAAGCGGTATTTGTGTTCCAGTAGCATAAAGAGGGCGAATGGATGTGAATGTGTATAAGTGGTGGTGCATACAGTGTTTGTAAACAAACATATTCAGGTGTTTTTAATGACATATGGAAACCAAGTCAAGTTATGACCGCAAGCCTTTTGTGAAACTCTTATGGTCTCTCTATTCTTTTTTTATGCAGCCAAGAATTATTGCCAACGCATGATTAAAGGAACTGACAAAGATTTTTTTCTATTTTTTTTTTTACAAGACGCCAGGAAAAAGGAATAAAGTGAAACTAATTAATAAAAAGGCACACATACGCACAGAGCTTTTGAAATTATTTTAAAAATTTAAACATTTACGAGGAAAAGAAATGTTTTAATTGAAGAGATTAAAACATTGTTTTGGATGGTAAGAAATCATTATAATTTATAGCAGGATATGATACACAAGACCAGGTAAATAACAACAATGCCTAAGTGACTGAATGTTACATAATTGGTCATTACAACCCTCTGGTCAGGAATACAACCTAGATTCTCACATCACTTATGTATGTTGTGTGGACGAGACTACGGTTTAAATCGACTTCGAACGACAAATTTTTGAGAAACTTTTCATGTCAATTTTATTTACTCTCAGAGTTCTTTGCCAGAAATCTGCTGAGGGAAAATCACCAATGAAATATTTTTTCATATTTCGTTTCATTTAAGATATTTGACCTCAGGTTTTAACTGTGGCCTCACGTCCAATAAACCAACCCACTATTCATTAGACTCCGGCGACTACAATAATTTTATGAAACTTCAAAAATCATACATCATAGTGTATAATCCAACAGTGTTTATGAATTGTGCTTTTTATTACGTTACGTTTCTATCGGGTGGGCCATTTATCGGTTTAAATTTGAACCATCGGTTATTTCGAATCTTGCAACACTTATGTCATTCCATTCTGTCACAAAATTCAGTATATTTACGCTTGAGCAACGTTGAGATTTCTTTCAAATTCATATCCAAAAGAGAGACAATTGTTCGGAAATTGCACAAAAATGGCGTACAAAATTTGGTCGTAGAGAAGTGCCGACAGTGCCCGGTGTACGCAAGTTTATTGCAAAAGTTTGTTGAACTGGTTTCATTGTTGATGCACTAAGACATGAGTGTGCTAGTAAAGTGCGTACACTCGAAAATAGTTGTGGCTGAGAGTGTGCGTGAGAATTCATCAACATTAACTTGTCATCGTTCGAATTTTCTCAGTATGACTCCTTACAGAGTTCAATTGGTTAAAGAAGTCGAAGCTTCGTTTTCGCTTCGCTAGATGGGCCAACGAGAAACTGCAAGATGATGTCGATTTTGCCAAAAAAAAATCATCTTTCCGATGAAGCTCACTATCATCTTAGTTGTTCCTTAATAAGCAAAATTGTCGTATTTGGGGCTCAGAAAACCCACACGTTTGCCCTTTACAGAAGCCCTTACACCCATTACGAGTAACTGTTCTATGCGGCGTGTGGAGCCGAGTCATCATTGTCCCATATTTCTTTGAAAATGAGGACGACACAACCATTATTACGGTCAATGGAGACAGCTATCGCATCATGGTATTGATATGAACGATGTTTGCTTTCAACAGGATGGTGCAACTTGCCACACATCTCATGCCACAATCGATTTATTGCGTCAAACGTTTGATGGCCGTTTAATTAGCTGAAATGCTGATGCTAATTGGCCACCAAGAAGCTGTGATTTGACACCGTTGGACTATTTTGTGTGGGGCGTTCTTAAAGAAAAGTGTTATGCCGACAAACCAGAGACAATTAGGCATTTTAAGGCCAACATTCGTGATGAAATTGCCGAGATACGTCTCCATACACACGAAAAAGTGCACGAAAATTGTCCCGATCGAATGAAATATTGTAAGGCCAGTCGCGGCAGACATATGAATGAAATCGCTCTTCTACTGTCAAAAATTGCACTGAAAACCTTTGTTATCCTCGTCAGAATAATTATGTTCTTTGTCAATGTTGGCATGAGGTCTTAACGACCCTTGAATAAGTCCACTTCACTGAGCCTGGAGTATTTTTTTTTTCTGATATTTTTAATTTAGTTATTATAAGTGTAAAAATTTTAAATAATTTTTCCTAGTACCCCTGGTATAAGTACTTGAATTTATTGCAAGAAATTTAATTGTTCCAATTATTTTCTATTTTTATTAAAAAAAAAAATGTAGTATAATTTCTATAAATTGTTGTATAATTTTTGTATTCTTTGACCTCTACTGTGACGTTCAAATGTAAAAATTTATCGATTAAATATTGATTTCGAAATAAGTCCACTTATAAAATATGAAACAGCCTTTTTTTGTTCTCAAAAAAAAGAAGGAAAAATATGAAGAAAATAATCACAACCAAATAATTTATAAAAAACAACAAATGATGGATAATATTTATTTTTTTTTGTTTGTTTGTTTTATTGTTTTATTAACAGAAGTAATGACTTAAATAGCACAGACAATCCAATAAATTGTGAACACATTTGTTATACGCAAAGAAATACTCTCTGTGCTACTCTTCACATGCAACAAAACTGTTAGAAACTCACTCACACACGAATATAATATATATACAGGGTATTTAAGTATGGTACTAGAATTTAAAGCAATTTATTTCGTTTATTATTCAGTTTTTAAATAGTTTAAAAAATTTTATTTTCTAAATTTTATGTGTCACCACACAGTCCTACTTTAGTAGGATAACTAGTAATCCAAGTACAAGAAAACAAATACAACATACGAATACATATGTATGTATGTAGTGTGTATTATGGTGAACCAGTTGGAAAGTAGTAAAATAATCCTATAAAATGTTAAAATTTATTGTTAAAAACATTTTCATTTGTCACAGGACATTCCAACATCAACATATGGAATTAAGAATAACCTTCACCTTGAATTTAAATTAACATACACATACACATGTACACACTTTAATAAATACTGTAACACAGGCAAATGTTAAGGCTAAACAACCATAAATTTATTTGTAATACAAATAAAGTGTTGCTTATAATAAAGGGCAAAAGAGTAAAGTACTTAAAAAAAGTACTTTTTTAGATTTTATTTTTAACGTTGTTTAGAGACACATTGGGAGGAAGAGTCCTATAATAGATATAAAATCGTGATTGTAATTGAGATTGGATTGGAGATCGGAAGCAATGTTGTGTAGCATAACAGACCAGAATCTCCGCAAAGAATTGAACCCACAACTCTCACGCTCATAGTCTAGCGTACTAGACTACCAGGGCACCGGGTCGCCAGTAATAAAATCACATTATTATGTGAAAATTACCGTGAACATTACCGTGATATTGTATTTTGCTTGTTTCTGCAGAAAAGATAAGAATGCGGCTGCTGAAGAAATTCGAAAATTTATAGAGACAATGCTGTAACTAGAAATATGTCAGTGAAATGGTTTGCTCGTTAAGGATCTGATAGTTTTCATTATAAAAGTGTTCTACAGAGTGGAGAAAAATTCAGAAAAGCCACTATATAAGCTCCGTGAACTTTACTAGGAATCTAGGCGTTTATCTGCAAACTGTTAACCTTTTAAAGAAGATTGGATACATAACGAAACTCGATATTTGGGTGCCACATGAATTGGTAGCAAAGTGTTCTAAAACGTGGAGAAAAATTCAGAAAGGCCACCACATAAGCTACGTCAATTTTGATAGGAATCTAAACGGTTATCAAGCTTTTGAAGAAATCTGGGTACATAACGAAGCCTGATGTTTGGGTGCCACATGAATTGGCAACAAATTATTCCAAAGTGTGGAAAGAATGGAGAAAAGCCACTACATAAGCAGCGCAAACTTTGCTAGAAATCTAGGCATCCATCACTAAACAGATATCAAAGTTTTGTAGAAAACTGGATACATAACGAAGCTTGATGTTTGGGTGCCACATGAATAGACAGCAAAGTGTTCCATATAAGCTGCGTAAACTTTGCTAGGAATCTAGGTGATGAAAAACTTCTCCAAAATCCGTCATTCGGAGTCGTATTTAAGCTGTAGGCCCCGCCACTCATGTATAAAATTAACATACACAACTTAAATGGTGTGAGAAGCTAAGTCCTAATCCTCACTGCAGGGCGTATTTAACAAAAATTTAGTTCAAACAAAGTCCATCACTGTTATTAAAGCTTTTCTGTTGTATTTGTTTTCAAAGGAAACCCTATGAGGTTTTTCAGGAAGTTTTGTAATTTATGTATACACGGCCATTGAATGCTATTCAAAGTATTATTCTTACTTCCTCAGTTTATTTACACCACTAACTCTAAAAACGGGCATAAATATTCTTCTGTAATGTGGTAATAATTACAATAAAAAGTTAAATAATTTTTTTCTTCTTTGGCTTTATATAAGGCCGTTACTATAGTACCAGTCGTAAACATATAAACTGCTTTTCCAACTTTCTGTAATGAAGTTGGTTGGTTCGTAGTTTTCGCGGGATTGTTATGGGAAAAACCAAATGATAGCATTTTTTGTAGCAACATTTGTTCTTGTTGTTGTTATAGAAAATTATGGTTTTTCAAGGCTTTTCTTTTCTATTTAATGGGGTTTTCCGCATACTCTAAATCACTTGTTAAAAGTATGACTATGTACTTAAAACAAAACAATTCTTTTTTCGGCTGTCAAGACAGAATTACAAGACAATTTTCTTGAAATGATTATTAATTTATTAAAAAAAAATGTATGAAGTCCAAATAAAAGCCACATGCCATGTAGTATAAAAAATTACTACGTGGCAGGCTTTTACCAAAACATTAATTGAAGCTTGTGTTTAAGATTTCTATCAGGATCACATCTTAGAACTATGATTGGTCACGCATTATGAAAATTAGACTTGGATAGCAAGATAGATAGGTCTGTATGACGGGTACGACCTATCTGTATGATGAGAAGCGTGTAGTAGGTAGTTTGGTGATACTTTCTGAAGCTTGTGGTTCAATTTAGTCGCCGTTGTCTAATAGGTAGTGTGTTCGCTTATTAGACGTAAAGCCCGGGTTCGAGCCCCAGCCCAGACATCAAAACGAAATATGATAAAAAAAAAATATTTCTTCGGCGACTATCTCTCAGCAGATTTCTGGCAAAAACTCTGACAGTAAATAAACCTGCCATGAAAAAGTTTCTCAAAATCTGTCGTTCGGAGTCGACGTTAAACTGTAGGTTCTGCCACTCAAGTATAAAATTAAGGTACACAACATGAGTGGTGTGAGAAGTTAGGCCGTAATCCTGACTGAAGGGTTGTAATGGCCAATTATGTATGTATGTATGTAAATAAGTACTATCATGCGCTATATTATGCTCAAGCAAAGATTCAATAGAAGTTGTTAATATTAGCTCTCCTTTAAGATTGCTTACTGACTTACTTAATTGGTCATTACAACCCTTTAGTCAGGATTATGCACTAATTTCTTACACCACTTATATTGTGTGTGTTAATTTTATCCATAAGTGGCGGGAACTACAGTCGGAGTTGGAAGTCCCCAACGAAATATTTTTAATATTTGGTTTCGTTCAAGATATTTGACCTGGGGTTTGAACCGTGACCTCACTATTTACTAGACCACGAAGACTTGATTAAGGTTAACCACTTTAAATCGCACATATGCTCTATAAGCCAGATATTGGTATTCTTTTCATTGTATGCCCACAATCCGACATACATAAGTTAAATTATTCTCTCTCAGCTATCACGAAATCCTTTGGGCTGCAAAGTTCATACGTTAATAACGTTAACAAAGTCATAGGCGAATAAGGTTTGGTAATAATCAGTGTTGATGGTTTTTTCCCCCTTTTGAAGTTAGTCGATGAATGTTTATTCGTAAATAATGATGCCACAATCTTGCTAACCGACTGTTGAGTCTTTTCACGCCATGTGCTGTCTACTCAGAATCGTTTTGAATCTGATGTGAAATGATGGAACGACGTTTCATATCTTATCACATATTGATGCATAAATTCGAATTTTTATAGTGTGGCAACTTTTACTACCGATGAGAATCATTAATTCGTTATTATTTTTGGTACGTATTTGATTGCCTTTGGCGCCAAGTGCGAATATTGTGTATCTAGACAAATCGTGGAATCAGCTTTATTAACAAACTAACTAAAGTTGCTAATAGTCCGACAGCTGTATAATTTACACACGTATTTTTCGATAGTAAAGTTTAAATAAAAATTGTGTGGATTTAGTACTAGTAGCGCATTCTGTATGTTTACTTTTGAACAAATTTTAATTCTGTATGACGTATATATACGTCATAAGCCATTAAAGTAATAAATTTTCATTGTTATCCTAAAATTTGTTTTATAAAATCATTTTCATGAAAAATGCTGTAATTCTGTATGACGTATATAGACGTCATAAGCCGTTAAAGTAAGAAATTTTCATTATGATTCTGAAATTTGTTTTATAAAATCGATTTAATAAAAAAAATTGATATTCTATATGACGGGTATAGACGTCATAAACCGTTAAAGTAATAAATTTTCATTGTAATCCTAAAATTTGTTCTATAAAATCTATATCATGAAAAAATGCTGTAATTCTGTATGACGTATATAGACGTCATAAGCCTTTAAAATAATAAATATTCACTGTAATTGCCAAATTCCATTTATAAAATCAATTTAATGAAAAATTTTATACATTTTTAATACTTCCCCCTTTCTCCAATCCTTCAAATAGGCCATAAGGTCTCAAAAATATTTCAATAAAAATCTAAATTCCTTCATAAATATATAATAACAGTGAACAATGAATGAAATTTTTGTCATATGAAATTTGTTTTCAAAGTTAAAGAGAAAAACATGTTACGAACCCCATGTTTAGAAAAGAAATCTAAGGAGTCTGTAGTAATTTATAAATTCTCTGTTTGCAATATAAATTCTAAGAAATTCCTAAGCAACCGAATAACGAGAACATGCGTAGGCTGGCAAATGATCAAATAACGAAAAAAAAAATATTTGAAATGCTTGTTATACTCGCTGACATAGGAAAGTCAAACGGAGAAAACGAAGAAGATGAAGAACAAATATGCTCCTAAATAATAACCCTGGGAAACCTTAATAATTGTAGGAGATGTAGTAAAAAAAAGAAGAACAACAAACATAAAGTAAATGTAATGAAATTTTCATTTAAAATTTTGAAAAACTCATTTAGACACAAGCACCGGAGAATTACTTGCCTTGAAGGGAAAACAAGAAATAAAAAATTGGGAAAAATGGGGAAATGGGGAAACTTTTTATTTCCTTTCTTGATTATATTCTGTTGACATTATACAATACAAATATATCCGTTTTCATTTCCGATTCGAAAGTAAAAATCATCATCAGCAGCTGCAGGTGCCTTCTTGCCAACCTGCTGGGTGCTGAGTGTATGTATGCAAATGATTGAGTATGTATTTATTTGTAAAAATAATATTTAATTTGATTTTTAAATTTAATCAAATACTCTTTCAAATGCTATTACATTCCGGAAGCCTTCTCAAGTACTCAGAAGACCTTTTGTGCACGCTTGTGATAAAATCAGTTTCAGTAAATACAGTTCTTCAAAGTGCTCAACCTATCTAAGATAACTAAAAGATATCGGATGTGTTTTTGTAGCTGAATGAGAATCATAAATCGTTTGACGTTTAAGAAATCTGTTTGGGAAATTCACACAGCTTTTCGTTCATTTTACATACATACATACCAGAGATCAGGATGATGAGCAATGAGTATTCGAAAACATGAGTAGATTCGATTTATACTCATAATTTCTGATACTTACACGCATTCATACCTATTTTAATATCATACTCGTACTACTCATATTCAAAGTTTGGGGCACTCATCGTACTCATACTTGACAATTCGCATGATGTTGTTGATTTCGACTCTGCTTTACTCAACATTTACCAGAATCACAAAATAAGTGTGATTCGCGTATGAACGTCATTGTCTTTTTCTTTCTTCTTTTTTTTTTGTAAATGCAACAACAACTAAGACTGTAAATTTTAATGAATGATTCGAATAATTTATGAGTTTTATAAGTATTTTTCTAAATTTATGTATCTAAATGAGTAGGCTTACGAATCAAACATATTTCGAATGTTATGAGTTTGATGTCAACGTTGTCAACTCATACTCATTGCAACCTGTACTTATAAATCAATGTTGTAGTGAGTACGACTAAATCAGAGTAGTTGAATTTCAATACTGTTGACTCACTCATACTTAAAATTTCATGAGTACGTATGAGTAGCGAAAAAACGATACATTGCTGATCTCTGATCTGGGCCAGTGATATAGTGTGGTAAACTTGGCACAAACTTTCCAACAAAATAATGGCTTAGGTGTATGTCGATAGAAATGAGAAGTTGAACCTTTATGGTTGGTTTTCTTCCCTTTAACCGCACAAAGTGTAACAGAATAGAGTCTATTGCGGGGATTGAACGGAGGACTATTAAAAATATAAATTTTTGTATTATTTCTCAATGTCACAGAACATGAAAACCACATACGTTTTTCGACAATTAAGAAGACAGAAAGTTCTAGACTATAAAGGCTCTAAGGGGACATGCCATTTCCTTATTATAATAATAGGTTTTATATTCATTTAAGAACTTAATTTTATTAAAATTTTAATAATGAAAGTGAAATTTTAATTTATGCCCTGCTAGCTACGTTTCATTTTAAATCACAGCACATTTTCTCTATGCCACCTAAATGGCGTATTATTCCAGAAAGGCAATTCATTTGAAAAGCTTTAATATTCTTATGGAAAACGAAGAGGAAGAACAACTTCAAAGGCAAGCAGTCACTCAGCCAGCCAGCCAGTCAACCAGCTAACCAGCCTACATTAACACCAACACATCAAATGTAGTTAATGTTTGTATATTGGGGGTGGTAGGCGGAATTGGGCGATAGGAGTTGTTGCCGCATTTTTAGGTCATTTGCTTTATACCATGTTGTGTATACATTATCCTGGTTTCTGCTTATAAATAAATTAAGCGTATTGACTAAGTGACAATATTTATGAAAGAAAAAAAGTACCATGTAGCATGTGCCATGTGCCACATAGTATGTGGCATGTTGGCATGTGCCATAAATGTTTGGGGAAATGTGAAATGAGTTCAATGAACTTGTTTATTCAAGCATAAAACCTTGAAAAAGGAAAATGAAAATGAAAGTGAAAAGGACAATAAAATAAAATCAAGCAAGCAAGGCATTAAGAGCAGCTACTCCACTCAGACGCAGAGCTTTTGAGAAGCTTTTAAAACAATTTCTAAAATGTTTTGTACTTTAAACAATTTTTAAATAATTTTTATTTTTCCTCCTTCTTCTCTTTCTAGTTAAACTTGGCGTAGAATACAAAAGAATTTGATATGAAGTGGTTTTTCACTTGAATGGCCACTGAATTCAACAATATCTAGGAACCGTCCACATTTATTACCTGTAAAACTGGAAAGAAATCTTCAAATATTTGCAACACATACATATACACCTACTATAACCTGAGAAAAAATAAAGATTATTCCAACAACAAAAAAAAGTACTAAAGTACCAAAAAAAAAAGTACTTTATAAAGATTTGTAAAATGTTACAAAATGATTTAAATTTTTTAAAACCAAACATTTTTAATTAAACTTGAAGACAAAATCAATCAAAGGAGCCCCTCCCTAAACAAGCTATTGACACCCTTTCCCTTTTACACAGAAAGCAGGTCTTTTGTAAATTTCATCGGGAAAGTAGAAAAAGAAGAAGAAGAAGTGAATATAGTTTGTAAATCACATACAAATTGGTTTTTAAGAAATTAAACGAAAATTATATAAGAAAACATTGCTCAGTTACAAATATTGCCAACATGGGTAGAAAGAAAATTCAAATATCACGCATAACGGATGAACGAAATCGGCAGGTAAGTGAAACCAAAAAAAAAATACATTTTCAAAAAAGAAAAAGTATCAAAATAAAAAGTACCAAAATAAAAAGTACCAAAATACAAAGTACCAAGGGTGTAGCGTACACTTTATTTGGGTGTTTTCGTTTTATTTGACTTAGGCTTCCTCAGAGCTATCGTTAGTTGATATCATTTCATTCAGATTCATTAGGCTTGGTAATCAGCTTAATTCTACGAGAGCAGTGCTTGAATGGGAAGCCCTAGTGCTGGTTGTTAAGGCCGGTTTGTGTGCTCAAGTGAGCTTTAATTTTAATGAAGCTGGGACTACTTTCTATCATATCCTAACACTCAAGCCATAGTCCTTATGTTAGGTAAAGGAGTGTAGAGTTCCACTGTATTAGCACCTACAAATTTTCACCTAGAAATTGGGAAAATTGGGAAGAAAAAAGGAAAAGTGTAAAGAAATAAAATGCCCTAAAACCATCATCACCAAGGGGATATAGTGCCCGATAGATAAAAACCAAGTTACAAATAACTCTCTAGCAAGTCAATCCCTTTTACGGAACTTATTATATTATCAAGCTTACAATACTTCAGATCTAACAACCGTCCTGCAGACAAGGACAGTAAAATAAAATAGAATCCATTGTTTCTTTTTCCCCCAAACAGAAATCAGAAATTATTCCAGTTCCATCTGTTGACTCTGTATCTAAAAGGTCACATGTCATGCCTCGATAAGACTCCTACAATCGCTAGTTTTGTAGCCATAGGAATAAGCTTGGGCACAATAATTCCAAAGAAAAAGTAAGTTGGCGGTTTTACTGAGCTCTCTCCTGTTGTTATCTTCAAAGCTGATCGTGATCTTACGAGTTAAGCCCGGATTAGCCAAACGTGCACGGAACGTGCGTTAGTTTTTAGTATATGAAAAGCAATGACAATGATTACCGAACCGCAATGCAATTTCGTTAAACCTTTACATGACTCTTCATATGCTAAAAACGAACATAGCTTCCGTGAATGTTTGGCTAACCGGGGCTTTAATCTGCAAGTTTATCGCCAGTAACGTCGCAACAATGAGGTACCCAGCAAATTCTAATTAGGTAAGACGCCATAAGATCGCTCAGCAGATTTTTACAATTCAAAACCTGATGTGACCTAAAACCATTTCCCTCAAAGTACAGCCTGATTATCAGATCTATTTGTTATTAGTATATTGTAAAGTAAGACGAGAAACCAAACTATGCCTTCGTTTACCAGCTTATAATACGTTTTTTCAAGGTGGGTACGTAAGATCAGTACATACATATATACATAATTGGCCATTACAACTAACTTGTTGCTATATAGATGGCTCTAAAGATGGAGATAGTATCGGAATTGTTCTGTAGTGAAGCAGAAACCAAACTGGTCAAATACTGTTTAGGACCGTAAGAAGGCGATCCGACATGCATTATATAAGTACCCAGTCAGGTAGGAGTGAAAAGGGAAAAGAGGAAGCGAATATTATGACTCGTAGATTCAAAGTATTACATGATATGACATGAATAATCCAATGCTTTTCGCTGCATTGAAAACCAGAGTGAAGAGGTGGGTGGAAACGTCTGATCGATTATCGTAGAACAATGACACGCGATGAAGAACTAAAAAGATTCTTTGGGTCAATCCTTGCCTAATTTTTTTATGCGGCATAGTGTACTTGTGGTTTTATTTCAATGATATCTCCCATGTTTTCAAAAGCTTATGTTAATAGTTCTTTGAACTTTCTTTCATATCCTGCTGACATTTATCGGAATAATAATAAATTTTAGAATTTTTATTAAAATTGTGACGTCGTTAGGAAATTGTTTAGGTGTACATACATAAAATTATGTACGCAAATGAATGACGTACATACATACATATCTAGTATATCGTTTAATACCAAAAACATTAGGGGAGGAGGTTTCTAAGGAAATATTTTTTTAAATTTTATTTAGTTGTTATAAGAATTATTATTTAAAGTCATATAGTGAATATTAATAGAAAGCGTTGCCACCCTAATATTGTTATTCATTTCCTTATAACCTTTGATGACAAAAATTATATCCTTCTTGAGGAAAACAAAACAACAAAAAATTTAAATGACTTTGACAAACAAAATTATAATAATTGGGACAAGAACAAGAACACGAACAACAAGAGCCAATAATCAAAGAAAACATCTTCCTATTTTTTTGTATTGATTGGCCACTTAAGGCCGACTGAATGCTTATGCATTATTGATGATGATTTCAAAGCCTTTAATTTTTGTTTCCTTTTTCTTTTTATTGACGTTACTACAGGTCACATTCAATAAACGTAAATTTGGTGTCATGAAGAAGGCGTATGAATTGTCAGTGTTGTGTGATTGTGAGATAGCCCTGATCATATTTTCGTCCAGTAATAAATTGTATCAATATGCCAGTACCGATATGGATAAAGTTTTACTCAAATACACAGAATATAATGAGCCGCACGAGTCGTTAACCAATAAAAATATTATCGAGGTAAGTTCAAGACATTCAATTTCATTAACCCTATACGTATATTCTACTTTTAACAATAAATAACATTTTTAAATTGAAATTTTTGCATCCATATCAGAGATTAGCAATGAATCGTTTTTGCACTACTCTGATTCATTCATACTCACTACAACATTGATTTATAATAATACAGGTTGCAATGAATATGCGTACAACGTTGACACCGAACTCATACAATTCGAAATATATTTGATTCATACGCCTACTCATTCAAATTCATAAATTTAGAAAAATACTTATAATACTCATAAATGATTCGAGTTATTCGTATTATTCATCAAAATTTACAGTCTTAGTTGTTGTTGCATTTACAAAAAAACAGAAGAAAGGAACAGACAAAAACAGCAAGCAAAGCAAACACATAACATTCTAGTGAGTATTGTTGTGTTCGTACGCGAATCATACTTATTTTGTGATTCTTGTAAATGTTGAGTAAAGGAGAGTCGAAATCAACAACATCATGCGTATTGTTAAGTATGAGTACGATGAGTATTTCAAACTTTGAATATGAGTAGCATGAGTATGATATTAAAATATGTATGAAAGCGTATAAGTATCAGAAATTATGAGTATGATTTGAATTTACTCATCTTTTTGAATACTCATTGCTGATCTCTGATCCATATGACGGTCCACGAATTGTTGAGTGTAGCTTTAGGGTTTTCTTTTTTTGTTTTTGTTTTCTCTATCTAAAGTGTTAATATTATAGAATATATATTTTTTTTTTTGGTTTATTTTTTTATTTTATTTTTATTTATTTTTTATTTTATTTTTATTTATTTTTTATTTTTTTTTTTTATTTTCATTTTCTGTTTTAGTTATTATATGTTTGATACGTTTAATAATAATTTATTTAAATATTTATTGTATACATTAGTTCGTTTACTCTCTATATTTTTGTCTGTCTGTCTATCTGTCCTTCTGTTTCTATCTCCACTGAAACAACAAATACCAGAGTAACCGAGCAGCAGAAAAAAAAACAAAAAATATGCAAAATAAATTGTGTGAAAATAAGATAAAAAACTACAATAACAACAACAATAGTAATAACAAAATAAATACAATATTATCGTAGAAAAGAAAAGGAAAAGTTCAGAGATGTCTGCTAAAGAATTCCATGTGGAGCATTCAGTGGCAATACAACAATAGAATATGAAAATATTTACTTGTTCGTAAAACATCTTGATATCGATACTCATATAGAAAACAGAAAACTTTACTCTTTCTAATCACATTTTTTTATTAACGTCACTTCTATGACACAGTGGGAAGCATAATATATAGACAAATTTGGCTACAGTATTGAATTTTTTCAAAAATTGGTAGAAGGCCGTCTGAATAATTACAAATTTGATCACCTAAACTTAAAGCACTCTTTTCTTATATTTGAAACACACTCTTTGTTCGAAACATGACCCGGACTTTTTAATGTGTCAACAAAAGTGTATATGACTAGGACACTGTAATGTTAAACAGAACCGAAAACGGTTTATTAACTCTGATCAGTTTAATTGTTAATAGTAGAGATCAGAATCAATCGTTTGCCTATGTTTTAACAGCCCACAATATACCATTCACTGGTTATTTCACCAGATTAAATGGTATAATTCCCATAAAAAAAACTAATAGAAACTCTCTCTCAATACAACATGAATTTTGATAATAAAATTTAATGTTTTGCAAGCGATTTTCGTTTGTTAGTCTATTCATTACGAAATGGTAAATCTTACTCAGCAATTTTGTCATCGCTGCATGTCACGAATCTTTTTTTATACTAAAAAATTTACACATTAAAACCAATCTCAGCAGAACTTTGATATTTGTTTTAACAGCACCGTGAGTCTAGAACAATGTTTTCGACTGTTTCTAATTAGGAAATCACTACTGTATAGTGTTGTTGTTTATTTAGAATTTAAACTCTAAATTACATACATACATATGTATGCGTACATATAGGCTTTTTAATGACATAGAAGCTGAATATGTAAATATCTTTTTGACAGATCTGACATAGTATTTGTTTTACATTAATTTTAATTGTTATTTTATTTCTATATTATTTTATATGTGTATGTATGTATGTATTTCAAAATGTTTTTATTTTTATTAAAATTATAAATTAAAATATTGAAAAGTAAATTTTAATTTTTTATAAAATTTATAGATTCTATCTTGTCCATTTCAGAAGGAAAACAAAAATGGTGTCATGTCACCCGAATCCCCAGAACCGGAAGCTGATTATACGTTAACGCCACGCACCGAAGCCAAATACAATAAGATCGATGAAGAGTTTCAATTGATGATGCATCGTACACAGATGGCGGGCGGTGCAACAAGTGCACGTAATATGGCAAATGCAAATTATACGTTACCGGTATCGGTGCCAGTTGCTGGTGCATATGGTGATAATATGCTACAAACGAGCAGCCCACAAATGTCCCACACAAATATTAGTCCGCGACCCTCGAGTTCGGAAACGGATTCAGGTGGGATGTCTTTGATAAGTTAGTAATAGTGTGTTGACAACACATACACCAGCACATTTTTATTTCTTATAAATCGTTTTCTATTTGTTTGTTTTCATTGTGATGTTTAATTTTTGTTTAATTGTGTTTGTTTCTGTTTTTGTTTTTGTTCTTTAGTATTTATTTATCTTTATTTTAGTTTTTCTTATTTTTATTAATTATTTTTTTTTTTCTTAATTTTTCATTAACATTTTAAATTATCGTTTTAACTAACAGCATAACTCCCAGTATATTTGGGGTGAGGTGTGTAGTAGACCGACATTAAAGCTTTTGGGTTTCAAAATTTTTTAGAATATTTTTCTGGTTAGAATTGTAGGCGTATTGTGATAATAAAATCAGTTTATATTTCATATATTTTTAAAAACTCCACACTAAATGCAAATCCTGAAGCAAAATCTATTAGATTCCTAGGCAGTGAAAGTAGTTAAACCGATATAAATCAAAAATTTAATTTAAAAGACTTCTTAGTCAATGCAGAGAATTGTAGATTCATCATGCTTATTGTTAAGTATGAGTACGATGAGTACTTAAACTTTGGATATGAGTAGTATGAGTATGATATTAAAATAAGTATGAAAGCGTATAAGTATCAGAAATTATGAGTATGATTCGAATCTACTCATCTTTTTGAATACTCATTGCTGATCTCTGGTATAGATCACTTAGCTTAGTATATTTCCTAAAAGCACTAAAGGGAAAACATTAAGGCCAATTTAATTTGACTATTAATAATGAAGAGACTTAAAAATTTAAAGTATTTAAAAATTGTTAACTTTTTTTGTAGACTTTTGTATCACAGTTTTATTATTCACATATCCTTTTTTATTTAAATTTTACTTTTAATTGGATTTTTACATATTTTTCCCTTCTCTCTTTACCCAACACCCACTATCCACTACACACATTTGCATGAGTGTTGTATTGATTGTGTTGTTTGAATTTCGTTGTTTTTTTCTTTTTTGTTTAATTATTTTAAATTAATTTAATTTCTTTTTATATATTTTTTTCTCTCCTTTTTTATACAACAAATTCCAATTCAAACATTTTCATCAAAAACGAAACAAACTGAAAATTTAATTTAAATTCAATTATTACCAACACACCATCATTACTGTTCATCAAATATGCATTGCCAAACGATGTCGAAACTACAACTACTACAACCTGTCATCATCACCATCATTATCAACATATTTTATTATAAATCATTTTGATTAAAAATTAAATTTAAAAAAATAATCACAACAACAATAATAATAATAATAAATATAAACAATAATAATAATGCATTTACATAATACATGATAAACCAACAAAATCAAAATTATTAAATTATTGGCTTTACAAAAACTTACCATACATCCTCATCATACATATAGTTTATCCATCCGGTTCTATGTTGGAGATGTCCAATGGTTATCCTCATTCACATTCGCCGCTTGTTGGTTCTCCCAGTCCGGGTCCTAGTCCTGGTATAGGTGGGCGTTTAATTTTATTTCTTTTTTTTTTCTTACACAAAAGAAAAATTATAAAAAAAAAACAAAATAAAATATTTAATAATCTTTAAATATAAATTCTTAGTTAAAAATTTAAAAATTTAAATTATTTTTGACTTAAACAAAAATTTAAAAAAAAAATTATTAAAATTTAACATTAATTAATAATATTAACATAAATAGTAATTAAACATTAATTAAAAAACATAATAATTTTAAAACATTTAAATAAGCATGTTTAAGAAAGTAAATTTTATAGACTCATTTAAATCATTGCCATCGTTAAAAACAAATTCTACTTTAGAAGATAAATATGCCGAGCTTTTAATTGAAGCAATTCTATTTTATTAAGGGCCACTGTAAATAGGACATTAATATATGTAGATAACCGTAGTTTTTCTTAATATTTCGAGTATATTTTTTAAGTTTTTAGGCGAAAAAAAAGCTTTTTATACAGGAGATCGGGTTTTTCAATAGAGCCCAGACTTATTATTATTTTTCCAATAGCTATAGCATTATAACGGGTGATTTTTTAGCAATTCAGGTTTTGAAAATTAATCAGTCATTTGAAATTCGCACATGTGAATGTAATAATTATTTTGGACAATAAATTTCCTGTAATTGACCTTTTAAAAGATTATTTAAAGCACATTTAAGTAATAAGAGTGGTTCGCCTGTGAAGTACAACATTAAAATACTTTTTTTTCAGCAGTTTAGCTAGTGCCATTGGTCAGCTTCAGAATTATATTCCAGTGCTGGAAATCAGGCTGGGTCTCACAAAAAATAATCTAGTTAGCACAAATCGAATGATGCTAGCGGTTAGTGGACTGCATTAAAACATGAGATTAATTGCATATCGAATTCGGCTCTCAATGGGTTCATAGTATCGTGCGCCGTGTGACATGCAGTAACGTTTTGTTGAAACTACATTCATCCAAGTCAAATACATCCATTTTGTCCAAAAAAAGTTAGTAACTCAACCACGATACATTCTTCTATTGAAAGCAGTTTTGTGATAGCCATCTTTCTTGGGGAAACCGCCTTCCCATAAATCACACACAGGGTGCAAAGAAAGCTTTGGATTTGTCTTTAATTGCTCTTCATACCAATTCGTTTTTTGAAGTACTAATTGAGCTAAAAATTAATTTCGTCAGTGTATATAATTTTTTTGTAGTCGCTGTAGTCTAAGACGTAGTGTGCTCGCTCATTAGACGAATAAGCCCGGGTACGAGCCCCAGGCCAGACATCAAAAATGAAATATGAAAAAAAAAATATTTCGTCGGTGCCTACTTCTCAGCAGATTTCTGGCAAAAACTCTGAGAGTAAATAAACCTGCCATGAAAAAGTTTCTCAAAAAATCTGTCGTTCGGAGTCGACGTTAAACTGTAGGTCTCGCCACTCAAGTATAAAATTAAGGCACACAACATGAGTGGTGTGAGAAGCTAGGCCGTAATATTGACTGAAGGGTTGTAATGGCCAATTATGTATGTATGTATACCAGAATTTTAGAATTTTTTCTAGTTTATCTATATAATTCTAGCGAAATTGTTAGCCATCAATTTAGATAGTATATACATATTTTAAGACAGGTCAAAGTTCAGTATTAAGAAATAAGAAATAAAATATATATATTATGTATGATACTTTGTGTATAATAAACAAATACTTTCATTTTTAAATTATTCTAAAAACTTATTTTATATAAAAAATAGCATAATAATAGCATTTACTATAAAAAAAATTGCATGCTACAAGAAGAATATTGATTTCTAATTAATGTTTTGTTTTTAAGTAAAAAAAAAATAATTTTTTATAATCATTAAACACTAACCACTTATTACAACATATTTACTAAAATCCATAATTAAATTAAGCACGTTTAAAATATTGTTTTTAATATTCATTTTTAATAGATAACTTTATTATAATTTTGTTTTCTTTTCTTTTTTTATTAATAATAATTCAGCTCATCAATTAAGTCATAAACAACAATCGCCGGGTAGTCAAAATGGTAGAGCTTCCAATTTACGTGTTGTAATACCAGCGGCTTCAATTGCTCAAAATATTTCCACCGCAGATGAGTTGGCATACGGAGATGTAAGTTTGTTTATCGTGTAAATTTGTTTCATTTATTCATTCTCTGGTTTTTATTTTTTTAGCGTCACAATCAAACATCATTAAATACTCCTATTATGACATTACAAACGCCAGCGCTGCAGGGTTATCCGTTTGTACCGCAAGATTTCTCTATGAGTACCTCCGATGTTATGAGCCTGTCGAATTGGAGTACGCATCAAGGCTTAGTACATCAGACGGGGTGTGTATTTCTTAACAATCTTTTATTTGTCTCAGCATATATTTGAATTAAAGTGAATATTTTAGAATATCGAATTTATCGGTACCGACTAGTACACCACCACCTGCCACCTCACCTGTTAATATTAAAGTCAAATCCGAGCCACAATCACCGCCTCGTGATCTCTCCGGTGGTCATCAGCAAAACAGTAATGGTGCTACACACACGAATACCAACTCAAATGCCAATAATGGCCCTGGTGGTGGTGGTGGAGGTGGCAATAATCACTCAAATCTGAGTTCAAATAATCTGAATAATTCACTGTCTATAAGCACTCATGGCTTAAGTGTTGGCAGTTCTGTGGGTGTTATAGCAGGTTCTAGTCCGGGTGGAGCTGGTGGTGGTGGCGGCGGCGGTGGTGGTTCTGGTACAAGTGTTATTCCAAGTGGTGGTGCTTCAAATTCTTCCTCAACTTCAAATGGTTCGCCCAATGATCAGGCTACCAATTTAAGTGTTTTAAATCATGCCCAACAACATTTGGTAATGGCTGGCTCAAGACCATCATCAACGGGTCATTTAACACCCACACAGGGTATGTAGATTTATTAAACCATTCAAAATTATTAAAGATTTCTTTAGTTTTTTTTTTTTTCAAATTAAATTAAATTTTACTAATATTTTTTGGAAAATTTGGAATTTTCTAAATTAAAATTAAAGAAAACCGGATATCATTGATAATTTCAAGCTGAGTAAAGTTTATAGAAGGGTTTTGAATGACATCCATTTGTCATTATGAAATAAAAGTTCTTATAAAATTTAAAATATGTTCGAATAAACAACCTTTTCTACATATAATCTTTTGAGGCTTGAAATTATTAAGTGTGAATTATTTTAAAGCTTTTTTTTTATATTAATGCATGAAGCTTTGTTGGTTTTTTTTTCAAAATTAACACAAAATTTTTAACCAAATTTATAAAATTAAAAGAAAAACTAAATAATTATTTACATACATATAAAATAAGTTAAAACACACCGAGCATTATCAAGAGTTTAACCATTGCAAAAATAACAATTATTTTTTAGGCCTAGATAAGTACGAAGGTTATCCGTATCGATCACAGCTGGGTCAGAATTCTAGATTATGGAATTTTGGTAAATTGGCTTAAATAATATTTACATACATATATAGCGGTAAATACATTTGAAAACTTTGTATATTGAACAAGCAACGGGTTTGAAAAGAAAGGAAAAGGAAACTGGAGCCTTCAAAAAGAAAAATTAAAAGTTTTAAATAAAATATGGCAGTATGGTTTTTAGAACATATCTTCTTTTTGTACATCTCATAATCTGTGTACATTATTTTCATTTCTTTTTCCTATGAATTATATAATTTATTTGTTTACTCTTATAAAAGTAAATATTTTCGTTTAGTTTTAGTTATCATCTTCATCGTATTTTGGGTTTTCATATACATACATAGTTTGTCAACATTTCTTTTTTCATTCATTTTTTCACAATTTAATGTTTAGAAGACTATCTATCTGTCTATCATCATCAAAAAAAAAAAATCAGTATAGACCCAGTGCATGATAACCTTTCTGTATGAAATTGTTTTAATTTTTAAAGTTGACATTTTCTCATTACGTTTTGGATAAAAATACAGTATTTTGTTCAAAAGGTCTACTATGTATTTCGATTAAAAATGTTTCTTTTTCAAACGATCTTATACTTGAATTTGAACACTATCTCTTGAAATTATAACTTAGAAGCCCTCATTCTTTACATATGATCAATCAAAACGAGAATTTAGTTTTTATCTTTACATCCACAAACATTTCACGCTTGAACATTTTTTATTTTCATATGGATTTGTTTGAATTACTCTATTCGAACTGTGCTTGTTATTCGCATTCTTTCTATTTTCAAAGATTATTCATTTGAAATACAGTAAAGAGCGTTGAAAAAGATACAAAGTATACACCGTCGCTATAATACACCGTCGGCGTAATACTGAAACAGAGTTAAGCGTAAAAGCGTTAAGCGGGGTCTTACTGTAATAAAAAAATTCTTTTTTAAAGTGATTTGCAATATAAAATACGTGAAATTGCTCACTTCTTGAAAGAAAATTTCAATTTGGTATTTTAAGTTAGGTTAGGTTTGAGGACGTGTACTTGGCATTGAGGCAAGTACTCAAAATGACAAGTTCTCAATATAACAAGTACTCAAAATGTCCCATTGTGAATGCGTCCTAGAAGAGAGGGAGAGAGAGGGAGAGAGAGAGAGAGAGAGAAGGAGGATAATGAAGGAAATAGAGAATTGAAAAGGGAGAAGAAGTATGGAACGGAGGATATTAAAGACGGCGGAAAAAAGATAGACCACAAACACACTTGAGAGCGTGGCTACAACTATGATGCCCAAGCACTTCTCAACCAGATCAACATATCTACGAATGTATGAAGAGCCGAAGAAACCCCTGTCCAGGGTCCTTAACGTCAACCTACTAAGAGCTGGATAGTTGCAGAGGAAGTGTTCGATAGTTTCCAACTCCTCCTCATTGCAACATACCCTGAAATAGTACGGCTGGTATCTGTTTCAGATCCTTGTCAGCGATCTAATCTCACATTACCCTGTAATGAAACCAATAACTAACCTAAGCTTAACCTGGTCTTATCTAATTACAGCAGCAAACCTATTCTAGCACTGTCTATGGCAGGTCATAAACACCTATGCACATAACATTTCTATCCATCCCCACAATGCCTATGCTCTTCACCTCTAATCTATCCAGTGCTTAGGCCGCAGAATTGGCAGATTGGGGACCAAATATCAAATCACCTCAGAAAGAAAATTAATTCTAATTTTTAAAAATTGTCTCAATGAAAATGTATTATCTTATGTACTTTTATGTCTTGTATACAGTGAGACATACTTATTCGTACAATTAAAAAAATTAATTTGTTTTTATAACGATCCAAATCCTCCCGAACGTCCGTGCTCAAAAACAGTTTTATAAAGGAGTCCTTGGGGTTTCAATTCCCCTCCAAAGTTTATCCACCGAAGTGATACCAAATCACACGTGAAACATTATCCTTTAAATGAATAAATGAATCAAGAAAAACATGAATGGCAGTGTTATCCAATGGGAAAATTACTATTTGGGTCGCCAGTTACTAAAAAATATTGTGAAATCGATAGCAAATCGTATTTTTTAAGTTCGAACAAATCATGATTATTAAAAATTAAATAAATATATTTAAGTTGACAATTAAGATAATGTGAAATTCTTTTATTTCGTATACCGCCATTAAATTGGTTTAAAAATAAGGAGCCGTAGTATAGTAGGTAGTGTGTTGGTTCAAACCCCAGATCAGACAACACGTTCGGTGACTTCCTCTCAGCAAATTTCTGGCAAAAACTCTGAAAGTAAATAAAATTGCCGTGAAAAGTTTCCCAAAAATCTGTCGTTCGGAATCGACTTTAAACTGTAGGTCCCTGCATTAATGTACAAACACACACACAGTATAGGTGATATGGGAAGCTAGGTCTGAAGGATTATGTATGAAATTCTTTTATTCTTATTCTTTAATACTTATTCTAGTTCCTCGTTATGAAATTTTCAATTCGTTGAAAATTGTAATGCAGCTTAAAAGATTTTTTTACAAACATTTATAGGCAAAAACAATAATCGACTTAGGTCTTTTGGACTCAATATTTTAAATCGTAATATCTGATGAAATCAAATGAAAAAATTACACAAATTTTAAATATAAAATATTCAATTGATTCGAGAGTTTTATTCAGAGGATTATTAGATATCGTAGTAAAAACAGAATATGTATTGTAATAAAACTTTTTCTTGTTTATTTAAATATTTATCTTTAACTATATCTCATTAAATTTATAATTTTAATGTATTAATGTTGTAAACGTTTGTCTAACATTAAATCGCTTAGTTTTACTAAAACCAAAAAAAAAAAAAATTTAATCATTAAAACTAGACCAACGCACAAAATAATACCCTTGCCAGTTAAATGTTTGCTAACCTCAGTAAAAAAAATTTAAAAGCTGCCATATTTTTTATAATATAATAACTGCATTCCCCGAAGAAAAAAAAATTAATCGCAACACTGTGTAACACGTTCAATATTAAAAGAGTGAAATGTATTTAAACGTTAAAACTAATAATTTTTTTTTAATAGAATTTATTTTTATCAATACAGGCTCTGTGACGCCAAGTAATGTACCCTCACCCGATATGCGTTTAAATGATATGCAAAAAACTGTTAATCAACAGCAGCAACAGCATCATCAACAGCGACAACAACAACAACAGCAATTAAATGACTACGATGGACCCAATCAGGCTCATAAACGACCTAGAATATCAGAAGGTTGGGCAACATAGCCAAATGAATATAAAGAACAAACAAATAATCGGCATCATCATCAGCATCAGAATCAGCATCATCACAATCAACATCATAATAATAATAATAATGAACGTAGCAAAACTTTAGTAGACAATTATCATCAAACACATCAAACGTCACAATATCACAATAGCAACAATAACAATAACAACAACAGCAGCAGCACCAGCAGTAGTAGTAATAACATTAGTACGCATAGAAATAATACCAGTAATAGCAATAACATTACAACTCAACATATAACGTCGCCATCGTCACAATTTAGTCATTATCAGCAGCAACCACAAATATCCAATAACAATAATAATAACAAACAACAACAGCAATTGAATAATAATAATTCCAATATAATTGAACAACAACAACAACAACAGAATAATAGTAATACCCATAATTATATGCAAAATATAACAGCTGCTAGCAACAATCAAAGTAGCAGCAACAGCAGCACTCCTCCTAATGGCAGTAGCAACCATACAAATACGAATAGTTATACGATAACACGCCACAATAATATGAAACAATTTATGCAAAACCACCTGAATTTAAATGACACCCACCAAAATCTACAACAACAACAACCACGAGAAGAAGAACAGCAACAACATTTAGTAGCACATCTTAAAAATTGTTCCAATTTTCTAATAACGCCAACGCCGTCGTCTACATCTGCGACGACACCAAGTGCTGCTGGTAATGCATTGGTGGCAGCAGATGTTAGCGGTGGCTTAAGCGACAATTTAACTGCCTGCTCCATAACATCATCACCATCAAGTAGTAGTGCTGTTAACTCAATGGGTACGGATAATAATACTTTTATGTATCAACAACAATTGAAACAATTTTAAAAACAACAGCAACAACAACAATAACATTTATTACATTATATTTAAAAGGAAAACAATTTTAATACTTAATTTTGTAATACATAATAAGAAATTATTAAAAAAAAGAAAATAATTTAATACAAGAAATTATAACTTAATAAAACAAACAAAAACAACAAAAAAGTCATTTACAAATTTAAATTTTTCTTTTCACATTTAAAATTCATGGAAAACTTAAAAAAAAAATTCATTTAAAATTATACTGGTCAATAGATATCAAATATATACATAAATTGTATGAAATTTATATACATGCAAACATTCGATTTTCTTATAACAAACGTATGTTTTCAATATATTGGACTTTTAATTTTAATTTGTTGTTTTTTTCTTATGTTACAAAAATTATTTTGCATTACACAAAACTTTTCTAAATGTATAAAAAAAAATATTAAAAAATCCATTAATAAACTCTTTTGATTCCTAAGATTAATTCTATTACAGTGTTGCAAAATTGAAATTTTGAAATGGTACTGAACTATAACGGAAAGAGTACTTTTTTGCATCAATATTCCCAGTGAAATAAACAAAATTATGTGATTAGGAATTATTTGAAAACTCAACTCTTGTTGGTCAGAGCAAACCTTTTATGCAAGCACAAGAATAGATGGAACCTATTTAGAAAAGTTAACTTGAAAACTTCTATATTAAAATGGAGTCTAAATTATAAGTTATTTCCTTTTTCTTTAACCAAATTAGTATGAAAATTATTTGAATTGTATAGCTTTTTGGAAATAAATTAAAAATTGTCTTCTAGACTTCCCTATTCGTTTTTCGAACATAATTTAACATATTTCTAATGCAGAACAGAAACATTATATTTTTTTAATTAATGTTATGAATAAATAAAACAAATTTTTGAAATTGTAAAGCATTTTTAATTTAAAAATATTATTTTTGATTTTTCAAACTAATTATTCTTCTTTCTACAAACCAAATAAAATTTTAATTTCCTTAATTTTTTTAAATTGATTGGTTTTCTTGCCATAATCAAAAGAGAAATTTGTTTTTTCCCTTCTTAGTTATGTATGTTAATAAAATTTTTAAATTTATAACAAATATCCTTCGTTGACCAGTAATTAATTTTAATTTATTTTTTTTTCCTTTTATATCAACAGATAAAAACAATCCATTAACGCAGTGTCATACATAAAAACTTAGTTAAATATAAAATAAATATTATTATTATGTATTAAGTTTAAGTCTAGTTAAATAAATAAAAAATAAAATGAAATTTTACAAAATAATTAATTCAATAAAGAAAAAAGTTTTAAAAATTCAAGTCACATTAAGAAATGGAAAGTAAAAAAACAAATAAAACTAATTTACAATACACATTTTGTAAATTGATTTTTAACTTTCCATTTTGGCAATTAAATAATAAACAAATCTTAAGAAAAAAAACAAATAATTTTTTTTAACAAAATATTTTCTTTAAAAGAAACCTTTTATTTTGTAGCTAAGCATATAAAAATATATTTAAAAACCATTTAATATTAAAAATAAATATATTTTTTAACAAAACTGTAAATAGAGATTTTTTTATAAATAAATTTTAACAATTAAAGGAAAATAATTTTAAAAATAAATACGTAAACAAAAAACAAATTTAGTCATCATCACCATATGAAACAAATTAATAAAAAAAATTATATATATTTATAACGAATTAAAAAAAAAAAAAAAAGAATTAATTGTACAATTACAAAAGACTCTTTAAGAGTTTTTAAAAACCATTAACATTTTAAGGGTTTTAGAAAGTAAATAATTATTAAACTTTAAAAATATCGTATAAATATTTTAAATATTTTGTGCAATTTTTAGAAAAAAAAGGCAATAATTTTATTTTAACTTTAAATTTTTATTTAATTCTAAAGCCTTAAAATTAAAGCATTGGTTTACTCATATATGAAATATAAATTTCGTTTCATTATTTCATTTTAATTTTTTTACAAATGTTTACTTATTAAGCAGACATATAGATTTCATTATAAAAAAAAAACAATTTATTTTTTAATTTAATAATATTTCTTTAATTTAAATTTAATTGCTCTAAAGTCATTAATTTTAAAATATTATATAAATATATATACATACATATACTATATGTATATTAATTACGTTTTATCTCAAGACTTGGTTTTTATTTTATTTTTATTATATGTTTAAAAAAGAGTAAAATTATTTTAATTTTTCTTTATAATTGTTTATGTAAACAATTAAATTTTGTTTATGTTTAAGTACATTTGGGCCTTAAATTGATTATGAAATTTAATTTTAATTTATTTTTTATTTTGTTCTTTTTTTTTCTTTCCTTAAGTTATAAAATACATAATTTAGTTAACAATTTCTTTATGATTTTTACTGTAAAAAAAAACACAAAACCTTATAAGTTTTTAATAAATAATTTTTATTAGAAAAAAATGATGAGTTTATAAACTTTTTTTTTTGTTATTTGCCTTAAAGGCTGTAAATAATGTAAATACGACATGTAATAATACAATTTAATTTTACATTAAATCATCCGAACTATGATCTTTAAAATTAAACTTCGCGTCCAAGTTTCTTATATAAAATTTTCAAATAATTTAATGAATCCTCAATATAAGAGAGCATTAGTAGAAATAAAACGACCAAACCAAATCTTAAAAAATGTTGTACTTAAATTTTTAAAATTTTCTAAATTAAAATACACTTCTTGGACAAAGGACCCTAAAAGAAATATTCAAGACCCTAAAAGAAAAATTTTTAATTCAAATAAAATTTGTTAATATTAGTTGTCATTTGTAATAACAATACTATTCGGTTGGCATCCACAATCAACCCATTAGTAAATTTACTGGTAAATATTTAAATTTGAATGCTGTTCGACATTAAAGCGGAAGATGGTGAATAGTTCCCTCTTTCTTACAAGCAAGATTACTCCTGTATATGGTCTTAGGAGGTCTAAAATTTAGCAAATTTACAAACCTTTTGCTATCTTGTTTGAACCATAAGGATTTGGGATGTTATTGATTTTCAGCCAGCCACTATTAAAAGCTTAATTATTGTTACGAGTACATATGAAATTTCAGTAAAGTAGATACAAATACCACTGAGTACTTTCATAACAATCTAAGCTTATCCAGTTTATTTGTTGTTACTTATAATTCCATAAGGATCTATAAGGCTTTTGCTTTAATAATAAGATAATTTAATCCCATAAATGTTGCTCTATAAGCCTTTTGCTTTAATAATAACCAAAGTAACACATTAGTTTTTATCTGGAAATCACATCTGTAATTGGATAGCTTAATAGAAAATGGTTGATTGTCTTTGGTATATACTACCCAATCAAGGCTTTAAAAATGTATAAAGTGGTTCTAATTTTTAGTCTTGGGTTTTTCAATACTTTATACGAGTCTATAAGTAATGAAACAAACAACACGGCTTAGTGCTGGTTAAAAGTAATATTGTACACAACAAATAGAACAACAACAAATCTAAAATTTTTAAAAGCCATACCCATTCTATTGAACTTTCATCTGAACAACGATTTGTGTTCAATTAAAAACATTAATTCCATTTTGTTATTGAAAAACAAGGCCTCAATAAAAGTAATTCATAACATAAAACTAAATAATGAGGCGATTGAAACTTTTTTAATGCAAAGTTTCTAACCTTTTGCAGGGGAACGAAGCAAATTAAATCTGAAGAACAATTATTTACAGTTTCTACGAAATCCTTTATAATCAATGAAATATTCGGTCATATCATCATGTGCATACAATACATACATCTATCATTAGGATAAATATTGTATATACATATGTATGTATATCCATACGTAAGTACATACTTGTGTAACATATAATTCATTGTTTTCATCGAATGAAAAATGAAAAAACACACTCATTGGTTTCTTGTAAATGACTGCACAGACATGTTAATTTAAACCAAAAAAAAAAAATAATAAAAAACAATAATAATAAAAATAAATGTTAAATGTTCCTTCCACCTCAGAATAAACGATAAAAAAATTTCAAAAACTATAATTTTTTGTTGAAGCCTTTAATTTTTAATATGATTTGCATTAAATAAAAACAAAAATAAAAATTTCCAAAATGTTTCCAGAGAAAAACACACAATTTCGAAATTATTTTAAATGAAAAGCGGATATTAAATCGTATTAAAAAAAAAATAAAAAAAAAGTAAATATTTTAATATCGAATATGGACATAAAATAATATGGCAGTTAAAAAAAAAGTAAAAAAAGGAATATTTTTGTTTACTTTAATTTTTTTAAACAAGTTTTTTTAGGAAAAAAAAATTCTCTTGATAGCTTATACCTTTATTTGAAAGATTCAAATTTAAGGTTTCAATTTTAGTTATTTTTAAATTTTTTGTGGAATCACATCTTAGTTTTTTATTTATTTATTTTTTAATTTGTAAATAAAACGTGAAGAATTAATTTAAATATATTTTCTGTATTTTAAAACATTTTAAATTGAATTTTTAAATTAAAATATTTCAAAATTTATTTCCGATATTACGGTACTCTATTTTGGCTGGAAAACAATAGTATTTGTTTGTTTAAATTATGTAAATTTTTTTATTAATATTTTATGGTCACAAAAGCAATTAAAATTATATTTCGCAGCAGCTTGAACTTGAAAATAATGTTTTGTTATCGATAGCAACTACATTTTTTAAAATCAGCCATTTAAACAGAAGATGTTTCTTCTCATCAAAACAATATCTGCAATTAAAATGAGGTCGAATGTTATTAGAAAGTGATTCACAAAGTGGTGAACTTTATCTGCCAAACATATGTATATAAGCTTGTAGTTGCCGAAAACACTAAGTGTAATACCGACTTATACCGTTTTTTCGCAACTGACAACTTAATTGGTATTCGATTGCCAACCATAATCGACCGATAAATAAATAAAATGTAGAGATAATTATAATGTATCTTATACATACATGCATACATAATTGATTACAAACCCTTCAGGAATACGACCTAGCTAGTCACACCACTTACGTTGTGTGTATTAATTTTAGACATCAGTTTAAAGTCAACTCCGAACGACAGATTATTGAAACACTTTATGTTAATTTTATTTACTCTCAGAGTTTTTACCAGATATCTGCTGAGAGGAAGTCCCCGAAGAAATATCTTTATTTACATCGTTTTGCTTAAGATGTCTGCCCTGGAGTTTGAACCATGACCTAGACGTACGCCAACATACTACCTACTAGACTATGGCGAATGATATTACAGTTTATAAATAAAAAAAAAGAATTTTTTAAAATTATAATTCTTCTTTATCAATCAAATTTGTTTCAGAAAAATTTTAAATATTTTTATCTTTTTTTTTTCATAAAATTTATTCCCTTAAGAAAAATTTTTTTGACTTGAAATCATTGTTTAAAAATATCAAAGTATACGATTTTTTAAAATAAAATTTTACTACGATTTAATACCGTTTAACAATATTTTTTCCATTTTAGTTTTGTAAATATTAGTTTTACATTTAAACACATGTTTTGTAAAAAATATAAACAAACTCCACTTTGTAGATGCCTTAAAAACAGTGCCTCTTTTTTATATAAAAAAACCAAAAAAAAAAAAAACAGAAAACATATTAAATTAATGTAAACTACAAAATTCCTAAAGAAAGAAAAAAAACAAAAACATTGATATGAAATAAACAAAATACCTTAAAGAATATAAAAATTATTTAAAGAAATTTCAGAGCAGGTGGTTAAAGTTTTAAGTCTAATAATAATAATAATAAAATAAATACATGAAATAAAAACAATAAGCAGGAAACTTAACTGGCTTTAATAATCCAAGGAAAATAAATTGGAATGTACAAATTATTCAATAAAATTCAAAGCTGTGGAAACATTAAACATTTTTAAATACAAAAAAAAAAGTTATAAAATTAATAAAAAAATAACAAAATATGTATGAAAAATTATTAAATTGAAATACACACAAATAGGCTGTTATAACTAGAAATGGAAATTAAAAATAAATTAAAAAATAAAATAAAAATTATTCGAAGAGAAGGAAACCTGTTGAAAGGAATAAATTTTAATATTTATATACAATATAAAAAAATTAACAAAGAAGGTAAAGTAAATAAAGGATAAAAGCTTAAAGAATCATTTTACAATTGATTGAGAATAGCAAGAAGGAATTATTATTTACACTTGATAACTTTCTAATATTTCAAACAAAAACTTAGAGAATTTAATTTAATGTGCTGCTACAATTTCTTTTTAATTTGTTAAAAAAAAAAGAAGAAAGAAATATAAAGAACATAAGGCCCAATTGAAATATTTTATTGTATTTCCTTTGTCTACATGTATAAAATATTGGCATTCTCTAAAACAATAAATAAAAACAAGCACATCAATTAAAATTAAATAAATAAAACTAATGTCCTCCAAAAATCCTATATATTAATAAGAACCTTTAAACACAATTTAATTTTTTATTAATGTTGCCAATCCATTACCTTAAAATTATTTTCAGATATAAAATATCCAAAATAAAAAATTAAATTAAATTAAAAAAATAAATAAATTTTAAATACTTGTTACTTCTAAAAAAAAAGAAATAAAAATAACAAGATAAAGAAATAAAAAAATATATAATTAATGTTAAATGTGTGTTATAAATATCTTTAAAAAATTATATAAATACTTAAATAAATGTATGTATTTAAGTTTAAAACCTTGAAAAACAAAAACAAACAAAAAAATATAATTTCCTTAAAAACCAAAAAAAGTAAGTCTTGTTTCTTATAAAGAAAGGATTTGCCATAATAAGGTCACAGGGACCACACACACACAAAATACGATATTGATATAAAATAAATTCAAATGAGAAAATAACTGTGTTTTAACTTATAAAATAAAATTAAAAAGAAAACTAAAATAAAATCTTAAAAATGAATTTAAAGATATCTAGTATCTACACTAATTTATAGATAGTATTTAAATATACAAATATCAAACAGATTAAAAAACAAAATTATATATATTGTACTCTATGTTTACA
Source organism: Sarcophaga rosellei (assembly GCA_930367235.1). Classification (NCBI taxonomy): domain Eukaryota; kingdom Metazoa; phylum Arthropoda; class Insecta; order Diptera; family Sarcophagidae; genus Sarcophaga; species Sarcophaga rosellei. Next base: position 85,577,969 of record OV884021.1, read on the forward strand.
AGGTAAAATATTAAATGAAATTTAAAAAACAAGTTATAGAAAATTTATAAAATAATAAAAAAGAAAATGGTAAGGGTAAAGGAAAAGGAAAAGAACATGTTCACATACTGCACAAAATCATAAATTAATTCTAAAACTAAAAATTAAAAAAAAAAATTATTTCGTTAAGTTTATATGTAAAAAAAATTGTTTTTAATGTTAAATTTAATGTTTAAAAATTTAAATTTAATTTTAATGTGTATAAAATAAAAATCTTTACATTAATTATACCTCTACCTTGCCTCTCCCGTACATTTATATTTTATACACTTTGAAATTAAATTTGTTTTTAAATTAATAAAAATAAAAATCCCCTAAATTAAGTGTTAACTTAAAAAAAACATACATATTTGTAAATTCTATATCATTGTTTTTTATGTTTTATGTGTTAAAAAGAATAACATATTAAATGTTTATTGGAATAAAGCCTACAAAATAATTTTCTAATGATTTAAGGGTATTAAAAAATAAATAAATAAATAAAAAAAATAATGTGCACAATTATTAGTTGGTTTTAAACAAAGAAAAGGTGTAAATTAAAAAAAAAAACAATACAATAAAAGAAAATATTTTAATTGTTGACTGCACTGAATTTTAAAGAAACAAAAAAAAACAAAAATGATATTAAATTTTAATTATAAGTTTTATGTTTTAAAATAAATACAAACAAATAATAATAATAATAATAACAATAAAATGATTGTATTAAAAGATAAACTTCAAAAATGACAAACAATGTTTTCTTTTCTTAATTTTTTTTTAATCATTCAATCTTTATTTAAACATAACATTTTCAATAATTCTTTTACAATAAATCTCAAGAAAAATTATGTTGAATTAAACTAGCGTGGGAAATGCAAAACATACATATAAAAAATTAAAAGAAGCATGTTTTATGGATTCCATAAATTTACATGCCATTGTAAGCTGGACCGCCACCACCTTCGGGTACCACCCAGTTAATATTCTGTTTAGGGTCTTTGATATCACAGGTCTTGCAATGAATACAGTTCTGAGCATTAATTTGCAATTTCATATTGCCACCTTCTTCATTTGGCACATATTCGTAAACACCGGCAGGACAGAAACGTTGTTCGGGGCCTTCATATAAAGCTAAATTGTGGTCAACCGGTATGCGATCGTCTTTCAAGGTTAGATGAGCAGGTTGGTCGCCTTCATGATTTGTTCCGGTAAGGGCAACGGAAGACAATAAATCAAAAGAGATTTTATTATCAGGCTTAGGATATACAATCTGTGGACATTCACTGGCAGGTTTAAGAGTTTCGTTATCGGGAGACCCATGTTTCAAAGTCCATGGTTCACGGCCACCCATGAAAATAGAGAAACCACTCAGAACCAGACCGCCATATAAACCTAATGGATTGTGGAAACTAGGGCGTACATTACGTACACTGTGTAAATCTTTCCAGATAAAGGAATCTTTAATTCTGCAATTATTTGTTCCAAAGAGATAATTAATTAAATATTTACTATGCTTTCAACACAAAACATACTTGTCAGGATAAGATTTGGGTGTAAAACCGGCAGTTTCTTGCGATTCACCCACAATAGATTCAAAAGCACTTTCAGCTGCCAGCATACCACTCTTCATCGCATAATGGGATCCCTTGATTCTAGGCACATTTAAGAAACCAGCACTACAACCTATCAAGCAACCACCCGGGAATGTTAATTTACTGGGTAAACTTTGTATGCCACCTTCGTTAATGGCACGTGCACCATATGCAATACGGGTAGCACCCTCGAAAACATCTCTTACTTTGGGATGTGTTTTAAAACGTTGGAATTCTTGGAAAGGACTTATCCAAGGATTTTTATAGTCTAAACCTACTACAAAGCCTACAGCAATTGTAGGCGTAGGTTCATTTAAATGATACAAAAAGGAACCTCCATAAGTAAATTTATCCAATGGCCAACCAATCGTATGTTCAACCAAACCAGGTCTAAAGAAATCAAATTTATGATGAAATTTGCCAAAATCAATCAGAAAACACTTACTGATGTTTTTCAGGTTGAATTTCCCAAAGTTCCTTTAAGCCAATACCATAAGTCTGCGGCTGACTACCTTCATTCAAATTGAATTGACGCATAATCTGTTTGCTCAAATGACCACGGCAGCCCTCAGCGAAAATAGTCGTTTTAGCATGCAATTCCATACCGCGAGCAAATGTATCTTTAGGAGAGCCATCCTTGGCAATACCCACATCGTTGGTAGCAATACCTTTGACGCTGCCATCTTCATGGAAAAGTACTTCCGAAGCTGCACAACCCGGATAGATTTCTACACCCAAGGCCTCAGCCTGTTCTCCCAACCACTTGACTAAGTGACCCAAGCGTACAACATAATTCCCATGATTATCCATGGGCCAACCTTTGAATATTGGTATGGGTATACGGCCAGAGTTGGTCAGGAAAGAAAATGTGTCTTTAGATACGGGTGTATTCAAAGGGGCACCCAATTCCTTCCAATCGGGAATGAGTTCATTTAGCGAAATGGGATCAATCACGGCACCGGACAGTATATGGCCACCAACTTCAGCTGATTTTTCAACAACGCATACACGAATTTCTTTCTCTTGTTCTGCAGCTAATTGTTTCGCTCTAATAGCGGCAGACATACCGGCTGGACCACCGCCCACAATCACAATATCTACCTCATCTACAAAACGTTCCATATCCACCTCTGGAAATTAAAAAAAAAAACAAAAGGCAATAAAATCAAGCTCCGTCTGTTATGGGTTAAAGTTTCTTTACCTTTCCATCTTTCATCCTGTTCCCTGGGATGAATAGTATAGTGAGTAGTAATTTTTGGATATTTAACTGCATCGGAAATGCTACGCACAGCCAGTGGCTTAACGAGTTTGCTAACTGAAACGAAAATTAATGGTAAGGGTATGTAACACAATAAAAGGATAACTAAAGTAAGCCTTAAATGACTAATTCGTAAATTTGTTTCTTAACTTATGTAAGTAATTGTGTTACCGTAAGAGGCTTAAGAGGTGCCTTAGTACTTCGACAATACGACCTATTGTACGGCTATCCCTATGATGTCTTCACCAAGGCCACTACATACATACATACATACATAATTGGCCATCACAACCCTTCAGTCAGGATTACGGCTTCTCACACCATTCATGTTGTGTGCCTTAATTTTATACTTGAGCGGTAGTGTCCAAGACCACAACCCTGAAAAACTCAGGATGTTGCTCGGTGTCAACAATGACAATTCCCTGCCTAGCACTTGATGCTCACCCAGGTTTTACCTTCTAGGGTGCATTACAGGTTCCATCACAGGTTCCAAGAATATGTTCCAATTATCCTTCTAATCGACACAGAACAACAGAGCCATGTTGGGACTCAAAACAACACACATTCTGAATAAGTGTAGCTTGAGTTAATGTCCTGTCCTGTCCTGTCTAACCTGGTAACCAACCTCAGGTTATATAGTTTGATAGATGACTCAGATTTCCTCTTAAGGTGATTTTCCAACAAAAGTTTTAATTACCTCAACCAGACTTAGTTTAAGAAGAGTCTTTGCCTCTTTTTATCTGCACTTTTGTTGAGCATACCTTTCCCATTCGCCCCCAATCCACAGAAGGGCTTTTCGCCACATCAACGGCGTGGAAGCATCCCTCTTCTTCATTGTCAAAAATTTCCACATGACTTGGGATCTAGCAGAGAGTAACCTTACTTTGCCTATCTATGTAGCTACTTCAGCTTAGTAGGTAAGCAATTAGTAACCCAAATAAATAAAAGAAGTAAATCATATCTTGCCAGTTGTTATAACTATTGTATTAAAAATAAATTTGATAGACATTATTGTTGTATTACTTGAAGTATACACAGTGTTGGAGAAAATAATAGATACAAAATTTCTTTTTTTCTCAATACAATGGCATAAAAATTTTGATGGAACTCACTCAGAGAACTCTAGGGAGCCGATATTAACGCAACTATCCTAACCTAACTGGATATTATGTAGAGTAATATATGTATGTACATATAATAACAAAAGAAGCTGTGACTATGTATTGAAATAGTTAAAGAATTTAAATGAAATATTTGTGAAAAATATTCAAGTTTGTTAATTTTGTACATATTATTTCTTCCAAGCATTATTAACAATAAAATGAATAAATAGAAGTAATAATAAATTAAATGAATAAAAACAATGAAAATACATACACTTTCCCTATTATTTCTTCCATCACTGTATTAAACTGATTTGATTACATTTATTATCTAATTTTGCAAAAATATAAAATTTGATACTAGTACACCTAAAGAACTAAAGAGATAACAGTCTGGACAACATAAAAATAAGAATACCTGTGCAAAAGCTTTCATGATTTTATTTAGAAATCAGAATCGGAATCAAAATCGGAAATTATACTTTAGAAAAATATTTAAAAAAGTTTAAGTTTTTTTTAAATATTTGGAAATTCTAAATAAATTTAGATAAATAATGGCAATCTTGATACAGGTTAGGTTAGGTTAGGTTAGAGGACGTGTACTTGTAAATTAAGACAAGTACAGTACCCGGAGGTCGAATTGACCCATTGTACAACGTCCTTAAAATCTTGATACGGCAAACCAATCATCTGCTTAGCTGGAACATCAACAAATATATACCAAAGAAACGGAAAGAAGACAAAAATGCTTTGTGGAAGCCATATGCTCCTGAGAGGGGTACTGGAAACAAATTGCTATCTTGTAATCTATCAGAAATGATAGTCTTTATTGGTGATTACAACACTATAGTCAGAATTACGACCTAGCTTTCTCTATCAGAAATAACAGCCTCTACTTGTTTACTTTATTGGTGATTACAATAGTCAGCTTCTCGTAGCATCATCTTTATTGAGTGTACTTATTTTATCCATAAGTAGCGAGACTTATAGTTTGTCCCCGACTCCGAAAGACCTATTTGCCAACTATTACCCTCAAAGATTTTGCCAGAAGAATGCTGATAATCTAGGGCTGCGGTATGAACTCACTAGATCTCATCTAGTGAGTCTATGGCACTACCTAGAATACAACGATGATTCTAATATAAAATATATTTTTCTTCGAGTTTGTTAGAAATTTTTCAATTGTTTCTCGTCCTGTATAATCCACATGCGAAATTTCACTTTTAGTTTAAATTTCTAACTCGATTTTATTTTATTTTTATAAAAAAATAATTACTTATGGAAACGGTGTATAACCATGGCGACATGCAAAAAATATATCTGCATGTACTTATATGTGTATGGCGAAAATTTTCCATCATTATGGTAGAATAAAATTATATAAATATTTAAAATTGCGTTTTAATGGGTAAATTTCTTTACTGTTTATTGTAAAAAAAGATTCATGACATGTACATATGTACATAATTAGTCATTACAACCCTTCAGTCAGGATTACGGCCTAGCTTCGCACACCACTCATGTTGTGTGCGTTAATTTTATACGTGAGTGGCGTGTGACAGATTTTTGAGAAACTTTTCATGGCAATTTTATTTACTCTCAGAGTTTTTGCCAGAAATCTACTGAAAGGAAATCGCCACAGAAATATTTCTTCGTATTTCGTTTCGATGTCTGACCTGAGATTTGCACCTTGACCTGACGTCTAGTCTAATAAGCCAACACACTACCTAGTAGAACAAGGCGCCTTCGACAAACCAACAAACGCTTCCAAAATTCAAAAACTTAACTTTAGCCACGATGTTCATTTTTGGTTCATTGGGTACATCTACACATAGAATTGCCGAAACGGGTGTGAAGGACATATAGAGGCGATCAATTGACGCAATTGATAGACGGGATATCGGGCGATAATTATTGATTCTTGTTTGCCAAAAATGGAAGAATTAAACTTGATTAATATGTAGTTTGAACAAAATGGCACCACATGCCACATAGCACTCAATATCATGAACCTATTTAGAGTCAAGTAATTAATATAACGTTTTGAAGCACTCCATAGGCCGTCAAGATCATGCAACTTGGCTACACACTAAGCAATGTTTTATGGAGGTTTCAAGTTCAATTAGTCAGATACCGGCCGAAATGCTCGAAATATTTGAGCTTCCAGTTGGATCACCTACGGACAATTTTAATTTAAATTGAATACCTAGCTTTAATTTATCGCTCCAAGTAAATATTTCATTCAAATTTAACAGAATGACTCCTTAACACGTTCACTGCCAACTACGAGATAACTTCTAGGGTGCCAACAACGAGTTATTTCGTACTCACTAAACCTGCTATTGTTGTATAGCTACGAATAAAATCGTATTATATCAGTGCTAGTATCGATAAACGGCTTCTGGGAAAACAAACAAAAAGTCAATGTTGGCTTGCGTGGTCAAGGTTCTGAAAATTGCCGTGGCAGTCAACGTGTTAAAACATTTTTAATGAAGTTAGAAAATTAAAACTGGTCACCCTAAGAAACCAGACTTAAGATACAAAATTAAAGATTATCAGTCAATGCTTAACAGACTCTAATTGGAATTGTTAAGAAGATTGTTAGATTTTAAAGTCATAAATAAACTAATTTTAAATGCAAAAAAGAAATTTAAATAAAAATACTAAACATAACATGATCTATTCACCATTGACAATGGCTCGCGCACTGATAAGATACAGGCAAACAGGCAAACAATTACAACAACAATTAGATTTGATTGAAAAACATACAAAACATTCTCTCTTCCTCCCCCTGTTATTATTCAATATGATGGTGATCAGTTTTTCTTTTTTAATAAATTAAAATTATGTAACACAAGGAAGAGCTGGCAAAAGTAACAAACAAATATTTATCACATTAGAAAGAAATATAATACGAAGAAGAAGTGAGTAAAAGAATCTTAAAATTAAGTAAAAATTAAAAAATTCATTCTATCACTTACCTCTGGCCAATTTGAGCAGAGCCGACATCCTTTCCAATTATTTCAACACTGTTTCCAAATCCCAAATAAATGTGTTTTTTACGTTTTGTAATAATTAAAATGCAATATTTTTATTTTCGGACTATTATTTAAAAAATATAACAACAAAAATAATAATTTATTAACAATTTTTTATCTGCGGTGTTAAAAAAAAATAAAAGAAAAATATTCCACACACTGCCTGCATATACAGGCCGCCGCTCTTTTGATTTTGAATAGAAGAAGAAAACAATAACAACAAACACACTGGCAGTGGGTGAGCACTACAAGAGTAATGAAAAACAAAAACAAACTATGTAAATAACAACAGCAACAATCTAATACAAAATTGAACTTTAGACTTTGCGTCTGAATTTTCACAAGATTTCTTTTTTTTACTTTTGCTACAATTAAATTAATTTTCTTTTTTATTCTTTGCAGCAATTTTTTCACTCACTACCTTAATTTTGTGTAAATAAAGAGCAACTTTATCTACGGAATAACACTTTTTATTTTGCCAACCAACACGTTTCAATTTCTGATTGCACTTTCGTTAATATTTTCTGCTTCAAAATACTCAATCCACTGAAAGCCAAACAGCTGTACATGTACAACCAAATATTTTTGTTATTTGGCTGTGCTCTTTAACAGCTGCTTAGTTAGTGTGATTCGTTTCCATATCATTTCGCTACTTGTTGCTTAAGTACAAAAGCAAGTTATTGATATGGCAACCTTTGAGTAGCAATAAAAATAAAATTCCTCAAGCAAATGAAATGAGGCAAAAACAAAAAAAAACACAACAAGTAAAATTTCATATTCTACACTACAACAGAAGGTGGTCGGCAACAATGTTGCCAAGTAATAAAAAATTTTGCAGCCATTTAATTACTGAAAAAGAAATCACCAGAAAGAATATATATATATATATATATATATATATATATATATATCGATGTATATATATATATATATATATATATATATATACATATACATATATAGTTATATGGGTGCCCTGGTAGTCTAGTGGGTAGTGTGCTAGACTATTAGTGTGAGGGTCGTGGGTTCGATTCCCACCAGAGACTCTGGTCTGTGACACTACACCGAGCACATGGTCAAGTTACTCCGCTCGTATAAAATTAGAATATAATTTGTAATTGTATTGTAATTAATAAATAAATATATAAATAAAATATAGTTATATAGTTAGTGTTAGTTATATATATATATAGGTAGTGTTAGTTATATATATATAGTTATATGTATATATAGTTATACATAGTCGAAAAGAAATTCATCCTCTATCATATATTTTTTGTCTTTAAAAAGTAAAAAAAAATCAAAAATTTAATTATAAAATAATAAAATAAATAAATTTTAAAAATAAGCTTTTTTAGTTTTTATGCACTTCTTCATTACACAATTTTTTTAATTTTAATTTTTTAGATACCGAATAAAAATAATTTACTGACATTTTGGCAATACTACGTGTTCTACCCATTCCTGTTCTCATCCCAATTTGTTTATGGCGAGTTTGTTTTAACCCAATTGGCTCCACTAATTGAGATAAAAATTACTTATTCTAGACATGAACCAACCAATTCACCTTAGTACTGTGATTTATAGTAATACAGTACATATTCGGAATAACGCCAGTTTGGTGAATTTCAATTTTATTGACCACCTTTGGAAATTCACCACACTTTGAAAAATTCACCAACCTAAAACTCACCACATCGAACAAATTCACCACATTTCCCAAAAATTGATTTTAGAATTCTCAAAAATACTGTTGGTTCAATTGGATTGTGAGATTATAATTAATTTAAACGCATTTTTCACGTCGTTCCCGTGTAAGCATGCCTCCAAAGCGACAAGCAATTTATCGACCAGATTTAAAACCGATAGAAGCGTACTACTCAGGCCTTGTTGTTTCGTTTATTTAATTTATTTTTATTTCTCGTCATGCCTCTGCAAGTTTAATATTTGTTGACCAGCAATAAAATATAAATTTATATTATTAGCAAACATTTTTAGATGGTACTGAACTAAAACTGAAAAAGTACTTTTTTGCATCAAACGGCACTTTTAAAAAAGGTATTTATTTATACTTAATACACGTACGGAAATGCAATAGAAAAACTAACGACTTATATATAATGTTTCTCATATACAAAACCAAAAAAAACTAATTGTACCTTTAGCACTACGTTGAACATGTTGCACTATAGTTGAAAATCGCAAGACGTAAAATATGTAATAAATAAGAAAGTACTCAAAGGATCGCGGGGGTGTTGCGGCATTTTTGAAATGAAAAAGTGCTGAAAAAAAGTACAAAAGTACTTAGGTGATAAATAAATAGGGCTTTTATAATTAAAAAAGTTTAACATGTCGATCATTTATTAAAAAATATCGTTTTTATTTATTAAAAAATATTTCAAATTTTAAATTATTATAAAAAATATAGAAAAAAGAAAACACAAAATTAAACTCAGCAAATAAGACGTTTTTGTTCAATAGACTAAATAAACCTTCCATAAATTGAGGTTGTTGTATTCAAGAGATTAATTGGAAATAAATAACGAAAGATAAAGAAAAAGCAGTCAAGTGAATTGTGATGTTCAGTCAGTCTTGTGTGAAGACGCGGTGTGTTTGAAGAGAGTAATAATTGTGGTTTGAAGATCTCTGTTACATCCCTTTATGCAAAGGGTGTAAACAGAGGAATAACACACAAAGCAATTGTTATTGTTTACATAAAGTTGTGAACTGTGGCACACAGAAGTGTGCGAATAAAAAAGGATTTTAAATGAAACTAAATAAATTTTGTTGGTTTATTTGCAATCTACGATCTCATATTTTAAACGTTTCCAAAAGGTAAAAACGTAACAATAAAAAATCCAATGTGGTCTCGAGAAAATGTGAGTTTTCATTAAACATATATTTTATGTTCTTAACAGAATTTAAGGAGATACTTTCGAAATGAATTTTGACAGTTCGATGAAACGGTCAATTTGATCAGGAGTAAATGAGTAACCCAATTGTTTTGCTAATCCAATACAACTAATAATAGTGAATTCATTATCCCAATTATTATACTTAATGGAAACAATGTTCCCTTCCGTTTTAATATCTGAAATTTTAATAATATAGGAGTTCCATAGTTTTGTAATTCGTTCTAATTCAGATTTTTTCTCTAAAAATTTGTTTTTTATATCATTGCTGGAAAACTCAACAACTAAAGAATAATGCACATCTCTCGCATAAGCGTAACAAATATCCTTTGGATTAAGAACGTATATACGTTTAACATTATCGGTCGATAACGACAAACCCATTAGTTCTGCTGCTCCAATAACATTAGCACTAGCTGCAGCCATATTAAAATAATTTACGTTATCAAAAAATGATGTATGTCCACCTACATTGGAAATTATTAACGATTTTGTTTCTGGGAATTGTTTTAAAATATATGTGTCCTGTAGAAATGCGTTTTTCATTTTCTGACAATTAAACCTAACAGTATACGTAACACAATTTGGTTTTGTATTATACACGTCTATGTCGATATGATCGATAGAACTCCTAATATTTGTCATTCCCATTTTTTTTGCTAACCCAAGCACATTAACAAAGGCTGTCTCTAAACTCCCATCAGAAGATTGAAAATTCTCAATGTCAACAATACCGCAATCACTATAATCAAATATTTGTAAATATCGTCCTGTATTTGGATTGTATTCAGAAATAATTCTATTCTTTAGAAATTCCTTTTTACTGTCCTCGTCACGAAAGTAAACGTACCAATTGGGATAATCCATGTCTATATGAATGACAGAATTGTCAGCAATCCGTGCATTCATTTCGATCGTTAATTCACGAACATAAGAGAAAGCCTCATCCAAACTTGCACAATAACGTTTAGGATTGTCTATGTAAACACAATTATCTCTTAAATCTAAAACTTCTTGCTTTTCGTGTGGTACGGTACACGTATGGCTTTGTATACTGCCACTGGCAACATTGTCAGTATCATTATGCTGCTCACCGCTTAAGTTGTTTTCATTGTGCGTTTGAGTTATATTGTTGCCACCATCTGGAGCCTTATCAACGGGTTTGTTCTTTTCAAGCATCTCTATACACTCTGTTAATTTATTTCCATCAGATTTGGTTTGTTGCAAAGCATCTCCTAAAGTTTTAATTCTGGCCTCCAGTTGCTGTACAGATTGCAACACACCATTGTTAGAATTGTTGGCAATATCGCCAGCGTTGTCAACGACGTTAATCGATAAAGTGTTTGCAAGCTTTTCTACGCAATCTATTAGTTTACTAACATCATCCTTTAGACGGTCCTTCACAAGCAAAGCATCTTCTAATGTTTTAATCTTTGCCTTGAGTTTTTGTACAGATTGTCTGGCACATTCTTCTTCAGCTTCTGTCGTCAGTGTTGGTGTATCAGCAAATTTTAAATTCATTCTAAATAGCATTATTTGTTGGCAATCTGCTAATCTAATTGAAATACAACATTAAATGAATACATGATTGTATTGCAAACACTTACTTTCCATGATTGATGTGCATGCAGGTTGAATGATAGAGTTGACCTAAATTAGAGCCGAATATGTCATCCTCGTTATTTAGCAACACATTACAATTTTCACAATAAATTCCATATTTTTTTAACATTTTTGTTGGGGCTAAAGTTATTATTAAACAATACACACAACCGCTCTTTAAGGCAATTTCATTCAAACTAAAAAAGCTGGTGTACAGAAAAATCAACACAGAGCTTATCGTTGAAATGAAAGGGAAATCCCCTATTTATCATCATTCTTCAATGAATCTTCATCTTCGTCGTCATCTGGAAAATTATCAAAATCTTCATCGTTTGCACCGTTTTCTAATAATTCACTTTTTTCTGCAGACTCCACCTTGGATAACTTTTGACCCAATACAGCAGAGGATATTTTTAAAGGTGTTACAACAGGACTATTCTCACTGACGGGCTCATTTAGCTTCATTGAACAATTATCCAAAAGAGTTCCACTCTCCTTGTTTAATTTAATAGCGATTAAATTTGATTTAATTTTCTTTTTCATAGACAACTGGTAAAAACCGCAAAAAATTTCCTGCACCTAAAGGTTTTCCTTTTTTTTTTTTTGTTTATATACGCTAAAAAATCGCGAAGAACTTTGTTGTTTATCTTTTATCTACTCCTTCTTCTTTAAGAAAACAGGGGGATATACTCTCAGCAACACATATAATATATATGACAGCTGACATTTATGTAACGTTTTATGCCACCAGACTAATTGAACTTTAGATGCCAATTTAGAAAAGTACATTGAATTAAGTTCAATCTTTTTAGAAAGATATGCGTATCAATAGAAACTTTCTAAGATAAATCAACATCGCTCAATTATACCCCATCTAAATAATTTTCTAAGAATCATAAACGTTCTAACGTCAACGGATTTCTTCATAGCCCTAGACAACAAAAAATGATGACGAGGAAGTAGAAAATATTTTAATAGTACTCTAAATCATTCCAAATTCTATAAATATCATCGTATTAAGAATGTACTTCCAGATCACTAAAAAGGATACTTTCTCAATCTTCAATCTTATTTGTAAGGCATAATTTCATATATCTGATATCGACAAGGTTGCCAGATCAATTTTTTTCAATGTATTTGGCAGTAGAAGAAAATTGATTAGCGAAAAATTAAATTCGTTTTAATTAATTACCTTGATACATCTGATGTGCCTTTTGACTTTTTAAATACACATATATTCGTTAAAACAAAAATATTTACACTGTTTTATAAAACTGTCACTTTCTTTAAATATCATTTGGCAACCTTACACCAAAGTGCAATTTCGAATAGCCCTCTCTATGTAACGAAACTCCTTTGACAGTTTCATACTGTCATATACACGGCGACTAATCGAATTTATAAGTTTGCTAATCTCTCTCTGTGCTGGAATTATTTAACTTTTAACAGAAATATTAGTAGTTAAAAAAAACTAGTAAATAAAATATTATTAACTTTTGCTTATAAATTTAATTGGTGTTTAATTTGTTAATGTAAAAACAGGAGAAGAGTGCTAGCGTAGAAAAAAATACAAGAAATAAAATTAAGGGTGTCGTCGTCGAGTGTTAAGGAAAAAAAATACCAATTTTGATAAACTCACCACAGTTATTTCGTTTTGTTGCTGTTTTTTTTCTCATTTTTTATTTTTTTGTTTGGGGTAAAATCGATTCAACTGTCAGAATTTTTCTATAGTTTATCGATTTTCTGATAAAAAATACATTTTTCCTTTACCATTTAAAAGCCAGATAAACTGTGAATCGAATGTGAAAATTTATGAAAATTCTCTAAAATAATTGTGGAAGAATTGATAAAGAGAAAAGAGTGAAGGAGTAAAAAGGGAGGAACTTTTTTCTTGTGTAACAAAATGAATATAGATTTTGCCAAATTGTGTGGTAAGCATGGAGCGATTTACGAGGCCTACTATAAACAGGTAATTTGGAGTCGTCAAGAGTCTGATGGTTTCGTAATAATTATATATCTCTTACGGGATGTTTGATGTTTTTTTTTGTTTTTTGTAAAGATGGATCCTAAGGGTGCGGGCACCATAGAAGCAATGGCTGCTGCAAAGTTTCTTAAAAAGTCAGGCCTCAGTGATGTGGTTTTGAGCCGAGTTTGGGATTTGTCAGATCCGAATGGAAAGGGTTATTTGGATAAGCCAGGATTTTATGTGGCGTTAAAATTGGTGTCATTGGCTCAGCATGGCCATGTTTATAATATGAATAATATTTACATGGATACAGAAAGGCCACCAAAAGTGGTACGTAGAAAAGAATTTATTGACCTCTAAGATTAAAATATATGGAATTTGCCCAATGTTATTTTTATTAGGGGGATCTTCCAAAGATTGTGCCACCTCGTGTACCGGCTGCACCTGTGGTTGCTGGTGCTGCTGTTCCAGGAGACTGGTCCATTAGTGTTATCGATCGGCTTAAGTACGAACAGCTATTTGAGTCTCTAAAACCTGTAGGAGGTATGTTGCCTGGCAACAAAGTCAAAGGAGTTTTACTGGAATCCAAATTGCCAATGGAAACCTTGGGTAAAATCTGGGATTTAGCAGATCAGGATAAGGATGGAAATCTGGACAAACATGAATTCATTGTAGCCATGCACTTAGTGTACAAAACTTTGGAGAAACGTACAGTTCCCGATGTTCTGCCTCCAGAGTTAAGAAAACCAGGAATGGGAGCACCACCAAAACCCGGACCACCTGCAATGCCACCACCTCCGGCAGTTCCTGCTGCACCACGGGCATCATCAAGTGATGGTTTTGGTGATGGTGGTTTTGTGGCTAATTTTCCAAAAGATATTGCACCACCACCAGCTATACCCTTACCTGTTACGGTACCACCGCCAATGCAACGTGTTCCCCCAGTCGGTGGCCCGGCCAGTGTGGCTCCACTTATTTCCACTGATCCTCTTATACCAATTGGTGCTCCACCTTCTGTAACTGCCAATGCTGACTGGGTTGTAACGACCGAAGATCAGAAGCGCTTTGAAGTAATGTTTCGGGAAGCTGATCGCGATAAGGATGGTTTGGTGTCTGGCTTGGAGGTGAAAAATGTATTCTTACAGTCTGGGGTACCACAAAAGATGTTGGCTCATATTTGGTAAGATTCTGTTCAACAACGGTTCCTAAAAATGCGTAATATTTATAATTGTAGGGCTCTTTGTGACACAAATCAATCGGGTAAATTAACTTTAGAGCAATTTGCACTAGCCATGTGGATGGTGGAACGCAAACAAAAAGGTATAGATCCACCTCAGGTTCTAACAGCCAATATGGTACCACCATCTATGCGTGGCATTGTGTCTGGTGTCGATGTGCAGGTAAATGATTTCAGTTAAATTTAGGGTTATTTATTTTATCGAATGTCCACTATTAGGAACCCAAACCAACCTACACTAACCCTGAATTAGAAATGATATCGAAAGAGATCGAAGAATTAGCTAAAGAGCGAAGAGCTTTGGAAACAGAAATAGCTCAAAAAGAGGCTGATATACGTATTAAAAATGGTGAAGTTCGTAGCTTGCAGGTGAGCCATTTGTGAATGATAATTAATTACTGAATAATTAATTATGAATATTTTTAACTTTAAGAGTGAATTGGATACATTATCTGCCACCTTAAAGCAATTAGAAAATCAACGTGGCGAAGCCCAAAAACGTTTGGATGATCTTAAAGCTCAGGTAGGTGATTTTTTTTTATCAAGATATATATATGTACAATTTCGAAAGACGTACATAATTCAACAGTGTTAAATACAAGTAGTTATGAATAATGTTATCATATTTGTACAGTTTGTACTTTTCTTTTTTCGTTTTGATTATGCTAAATATTAATTTATTTTTATTTTTTTAATTTAAAATTTATTTTTATGGGTTTGCACCATTTAAACACTAAAACACGTGTTTCTCTTTATATTATTGGCCACAATTTGTTATCATATCATAACTGAATTTAATATGATACTAAACAAAACTATATACGAACCCTAATTTCACAAATCCATGTGTACAAAATCCCCAAATCAAAACGAAATTCATTTGATACAAAAGAGCTCTGAATACGAGATGTCCTTAGAAAGTATAAATCTAGAAATTTCCCACAAGAGAAATCAGGTTGGTTTCGTTGTTTGCCCTTAAGCATTTGTACCTTTAACTATTATTTGTTGTGTTGTTGTTAATTATTTTTTATAAATTAGTTTGTGTTAATCATTGCGTATATTTTATTTAAGCACTATGTAAAGATTCGTTTAACATTTATTTTATCAAAGTTATTTAAAATCAAACAAAATTGAACGAAATTCGAAATCAAATACACATATTTCTTATAGCATTTGCATGTGTCTCAGAAAGAAAGTCATAAGTTTGTGTATTTTAGCTAAATATTATACATTTTCTGTATGTTATCTTTAATGCATGGTATGTGTTTTTGGGTTTGCTTTTCTCCATCCTCTAGGTGAACAAAATTCGCGAACAGTGCCAGAAGCAGGAGGAGACGATTAATGAACAAGAAGGTGAATTAAATGCAAAACGTTCTGAATTACAAAAACTTAAAGACGAAGAGAACTCTCTACAAAAAGAATACGATGAAAATAATAGAGAACTTCAAAAACTCACCAATCATTTACAAAATACACAACTGCAAATTAGTTCAGTAAGTATAATTTAGAAAAGAAAGTTAAAAGAAAAATGATAATCTAAGTCAATATTTTTAATACATATTTAGATTCGTTCTATGGTCACACAATTGATGGAGACTCAACGTCAAATGACCGATGCTTTGTTACTATGTCGTGCTGCAATCGAATCTGAAAATGCTGAGTTAGTTTCAGAATATCAACTGAAAATTGAACCAGATTTTGATGAGGCACGCAAAACTTTACAAAAAGAAATTGAAATAAAAGATGATCCATTTAACGATAATAAGACGATTTCAAATAAAAATAACGGTTTTACAACAAATGGGTTTGAAAGCGATCCATTTGGTGGTAGTACCACAACTACAATAACAGCAACAGCAAAAGGTGGCTTCGATGACAGCTTTAACACAGGATTCGATGCCAACTTTGATGCGTTCAGCAGCCCTTCAAATTTTGGTGGTGATGCATTTGTTAGCAACAAAACAGAGGTAAGTGAAGGAAAGAAGAAAGTAAACGAATATGTGAATTAATTATATTTTTGCTCGTTTACAGCCTGTGAAAGACGATTTTGATAGCGATCCATTTGCCGCATTACATGCACCTACTGGCCAGGGTCAAATTTTGAGTCCCAATACACAAAGTACAACTGCAACCGCCGTCAGTTCGAAATCATTACCACCACCCAGACCAGAGTCGCCTAGTCCAGCTTTACCACCCAAAAAATCGAAAGTACCACCACCAAGACCAGCACCACCCAGGCCCTTACAGGTTTGTAAATATAACAATTTAGAACTGTGTACTATTTAAATTTCAACTATTTTATTTGAAGGCTCCTAATCGTCCGGCGCAACCTGATGCCTTTGGTGCTTCCACAAATTCTGGAGGTTTTGCTGACTTTGCCGATTTTGACAATAAGGTTGGTAATTATACAGTACGTTGGGATCGGTGGTAATGCATGCACACCGCTTTTTTATTATTTTCTTTTTTTTTATCCGAAAGATATTTAAAGTATTACTTTTTCACAATAATTGTTTTTCATATTTTTCATTGTTGTAGTTTTGCAATTGTTTAATTTTCATTTTAATTTTATTAACAGAAATATAGTTTTGGTTTTTAAGTTGTTGACTAATAAACATCTAACAAAACTGTAGTTTTTATTTAATTATAAAAACCTCATTTAATTTTTTTTTAATTAAAAAAATTATTCTTTCCAATTCTTTTTTTTTTTTTTTTATTTGTTATGGCTAACAAAGTTTGCTGTTCTAAGCTGAAAATCAAAACAAATCATACTAACTGTATGCTTTTAACATTTTTTTCTACAAACAAATCTATTTTCAGTGAACATCATACTATCGTATTACATTTAACTCTTTAACACTATTCTATATATATAATATATATATATATATTTAATATATAAATATATATGTTTAATATATACATATAACTGCATCAGAAATATAAAAAGTAATAAATAAGGAAAATAAGAAACTAACACCGATAATACCCATGCAAGCATACACATTTACTAAAAGAACTTAAAATGTTTAAATGTTTTTTTTTTCATAATTTCGTTTATAACAAAATTTAAATACCAACAGTAATATTATGTGTAGAATGTAATTAATTGAATTAACAAAATATTTATTATCATATAATAACCATGTTCTAACTTTGGCTTAAAGTAATACCAATAATAAAACCATTAACTATAGTTAGTTTAAGATTTTAAAGCATACTTTAAATACTACCAAACCCAGCATAGAGCATATAAACGCTGTTCGTTTTGCTTAATTCTACAGCTTTTGCTAAGATTTTTCAAATACAAACTTCAATGAATATTATTTTCAAATATTTTTATGTTGAAAAATCGTGTTCCTCAAAAATTATCATTGTCCTCATTAAGATTTTGTTTAGTTTTATAAAAACTTATTAAGACTTTCAATAAAAAAGAAAATTTCTGAAAGGGTTTCCATTAATTTTAAATTTTATGATATTAGACACATTCTAAATTCTATCACTTTCCTTGGGCTTTCATTGCTGGGATTTCTACCAACATTCCATTTAGCAAAAAAAAAAAAAAAAACTAGAACTTTGTTCCATACCTTTATTAAGCTATTTTTCTAAAAATACATTTCAAAGTGACTTAACAATATTTAGTGAATAATTGTTAAATATAAATTAAAGCGTTTATTAATTGAACATAAAAAAATATCTACAATAACAATAATAATACATATGATTTATAAAATAAAAACTTTTACTAATTATAATTAATATATTAAACAAAGACTCAAAGTTACAATTTATTACACATTTCTTCGCTTAAAATGTTTCTTCGTGTACCTTAACATCTATAAATAAAAAATGTTCGTTATTAATTAAATTGTAGTTTATAATTTAAAAATTTAAAAAACCACAGCACCCACTTTAAAAATTTTTTAAAATATAAAAAACAGTGCAAACAAATTTTAATAATAATCCTTAAAACTTTGTTTTAAATTGAAGTTTTTGCGCTAACCAATATAAACCATAAAAACAGGTTTTTTTTTGTTAATTTGTATTTTATTTCTCTATCTAAATTGTTATAAAATAACCATCTTTTCAATACTCACCTCCTATTTAATCTACAATATGTTCAAAAGTTCTGATAAAAAAATATATGAAAATTAATAATCAAAACGTTAATTGTTTAGATAAATATCACTAATTCAATATATATATATTTTTTTTTCATATTTATATGATATAACAAAATATGTATAAATACATACATATACACATACATACATCTTGACCAATTGATAATATAATAATCATTTAATAGTAAATAAAACAAACATAGTTAGCAAATGTGTTAAATGTCTAATCATATAGGGAATTTTTAATTTCATTTCATAGTATTTCTAAATCTATTTCAGTCATAAATTTTAAATAAATATTATTTTTTCAAGCCATTTAAAAGCCGTCCAATATTTGTTTTGGAACTATTTTCACATTAAATTCGCTTATTTAAAACTGGATTTCTCTATTTCTTTATAAATATTTCAAAATTGAGAGTAATTTTAGAATCGTTGAATATTTTTTCCACGTCTTTAATAAAACATTAAAAACATTTTTTTTTTTTTCAATTACCGCTTTTAATCTAAAAGCATTATATGACAAAAATGACTTGCTAAATTTTTCACTATATTAGGCATTCCTTTCTTTATTCGTTCGATACGAATACATTTGAATATCAAGACATTTTAATTTAAATTTCTCTATGTGATTTCCAATATTATTAAAAATGATATTCTTCAAAAAATAATGCTGCACATAAATGTCATTTCGAAGAATATTGCATACATACTTAATATAAAAAAAAAAAAAAACATTAACGAATCAGTATACAAAAAAAGTAATTCTCCTTATCTCATATTTATGAAAAAATATTTAAATCAAATTAGATGCAAAAACAAAAATTACAGCCATGAATACAACAACATTAGGACAGCCAATAAAGCAGAGAACTCTTTACTGCAGTAAATACAATCTTTTCGCGTTAACATTATTATACTTCGATACATACTTCTAAATTGTTTAATACAGATAACAAGTGTTTTGTTAAATTGTTTATTGATTTTTTATTGATAATTATGTTTTGCAATTATATTTTTTGATTTAAAGTAGGCTATACGCCAAGTCATGGCTGTAAGAATGTATTGAAATCGAATAAAAAACAACAATAACTTTGTAGCAATCTCAGTTTCGAAGTATGTAAAGATAATTAAAAAAATAAAGAAATACGAATAATAAAAGAATAAAAAAAAATAAATAATAATATTAAATGTATAATTCAAAAAGTTGTTTTTATTCACATACTTCCCCATATGTTGGTATCGCGTCTTTACAATCTCTATAACATTTTTGATGGCCATTATTGCTAGAAGCTTAAATTATAATTTTTATTCCGATTTTATCGTATCAACTGATCATTCACTAACGTAATTAGTTTTTAATAGTGGTGGTTAATTTTTCTTTTTGTAGTTCTTTTGCCTTGGGACATAGTGTTAAGTTTTTTTGGTTTTGTTTATTTCATAATAATTATAATTTTATAATTTCCTCAAGTTTGAAACATTTTTGTTAAATATTATTTTACATTTATTTTCTGTTATTTTTTTTTTTTTTAATTTACCACCCCTTAAACGTTCTGTAGGCTCCCACTTTACCTCCACCACCATTTGCACCTATAATACCTGCAAAGACACAAACGCCAAATAATGTTAATAAGTTAGTAAAGACAGCAACAACATCATCAGCAACGTCATCCGTAACATCATTATCCACAACAAATGCTACATTATTTGATAATTTTACATTATTATCATCCACAAACAAAAATACACCTGCCCTCAGTCAAAGCGCTGCATCCTTGTTAGGCTTGAATACAACATTAAATAAAGACGCTTTAACAGACTTATATAGTAAGACAAATGCAAGCATTTCCACCCTGACTACCGTTGTCGATAATAGCACTTCGTCAACCTCAAACACAAATAATCACTTAACACGTTCCACTACACCACTGCAGCTGGCTGCCTCGAAATCCCTAGTGACAACAGCCACCTCAAATACATCAACTGTATTTGACGCTTTTGGTACTATAACAACAAAGATATCGGAAAGTGAAAGTGATCAATTTAGTACTATAAAATCAACATCTTCGATTATAACTGGACCTACAGATTTTAAAGATGACCCCTTTAAGGACTATCGTTATGAAGATCCTTTCAATATAAAGGATCCTTTTGATGATGATGATGATGAATTTCCAACAGATCCAGATAAAGTATTTAAAGATGACGTGGTAGTAGGAGGAGTTACAGAAGGTGCGTAATGATTGTTAAAAAAAATAATTTCAAGTAAATTTTTGATAATTTTAAAAATTTTATTCTAGAAGACAAATCAAAATCAGGTCTCGATGTAGACAACAATAATATCAATGATTCATTTCAAACAATTGCCACAAGCTCTTCGAGGAATTCGAATAACGGTTTAAGTGCGGCCAAATCAAGTTCAACTGTTAGCAATGAGTTCTTAAATCAATTTGAATCCTTTACCATACATTCAAATCCAAGTCCAGTGCCTTCACAATATTCATCTACATCTTCGGCTTTTACTACGTCCGGTGGATTAACAGATCAAATTAAAGAACAAGGTTCGCTTAAATCGAAAAGCAATACACCCATTCCGTTGAACGCCTCAACTACTACACCATCAAGTTTATTCGATAGTTTTGCTGATTTTGACACATTTTCAAAAACAAAGTCGTCTACCTCTACACTGGACTCAACTAAGAAATCTTGTACACCAAAGCCAGATCCCTTCTTAGATGCATTTAATGATAACTTTGAAACCAGATCCAACAAAAGTATTGATTCTAATTCAAATCAAGTGAAAAATACTACCAAATCCACTATTTCACTGGATGTCTTCGATGCTTTTGCCAGCAAAAATACTACTGCATCTACAGTATTCGATGCTTTTGGTGATAATTTAAATCAGCAACAAGTTTCTGACATGTTTGGTGTTTTTAATGACAACAATTTCGAAGATGATTTCTTTAGAAATTCTAACTTAACAAAAGATTCCAGCAGTATCACATTAAAAGAAACCAATTTAAATAAGAACTACAACAAATCCAACAAATCTCCCTTACCATTTAATGACAATGATTTCGCTAAATTTGATGCTTTCAGTGGGATAAACGATGATTTTAATAACTCAACAGTCTCTAACTTGAATAATGCTAAACAAAAACCAAAATACTCATTAACGAAATCTGATAATTTAACTAAAGTACAAAATAAATTAACAGTCAATAATAATACAGCTGACAAAACAACTGAAAATGGTGCTAAACTCCCAGAAAAATTCGTAGCAGATTATTCAAAACCCGAAACTTTTGATGATGACTTACAGGAGGCCATTAAACGAAGCATGGTGGATCAGTAACATATTTAAATATTCTATTACTATTATATGTATATGCTTAACTATAAACTATATAAAAACTATATTTAACTATGCTTTAAACTATTTCATTCGAAACATAGCTCTTACAATCATTTAATTTCTTTCCCTCTTTATCTCGATTTATTTTACAATTATAATTAATAATTGCTTTGTTTAAGAAATCAAAATGAAATATCTCCTTTTCTCAAAGTCTAACTTTGAATATTATTCCGTATATTATTATATCGTATAGTATATTTATTACATTTCTTTATATAAGTTTAACAACGTTAAAATATTCCATATATTTTATTTTAATTATGATTTTTGATTGATTAAACAAAAAAAAAAAAAAAATAAGAATGCAATCATACAAACTAAATCGCAAGTTAAAAAAACGAACTGAGATAAAAAAAATTTTTTGTTCAACTTTTTGATAGAGTTTTTACGTATTATTTACCATACTTTTTCAATATTAAATTTAATTGAAAACAAGAATTATGTATATAACTTATATTTTAAACAAATATAAAAACGTAAAGCCTTGTATATGCAATCTATCAATATGCACAAAGGAGGTGTGTTACCAACTGACCGACCGACCGACTAATTCAAGAATACATAGCCTAAACGATAGATATAGAAGTGCCTTGACTTTGGCGGTACAAGTTCGAATCAAGAGTTTGACTGCAGGAGAACAGAACACAGTAGAGTAACTCTTGCTAATAACACTAGTATTTAGGCATTTCTACGATCCGACAGAGTCGATGTCCTCTTTCTCACGAATGGCTGTTCTAAGAGACCTCACTGTCCTTTGCGTATCTATATACATCTCTGTCGATAAGCAAACGGGATCAATAGTATTTTATAATAAAGTTTAAAATAAATCTTAGGAAATTCTCTTCGGCAGTTTAGTTCTAAAGGCGAAAAGTTTTTAAAAGATTATCTTCTTGTATACACATTTTTAATCATATAGCGAGAAAATAATTCAAAAGCTTCTTTTTTATTGACCGAATTTTCAACGATCAACAGTGTTTTAGAATTTAAACGGAATTAGCAGTTAAAAATTATAAAAAAAATACAGCTTTTTTCAAACAATTTCATTCCTCAATTCGAATATCGTTCCAATATTTTTATTGTTGGGAATACAAAAGCTTTCAATATGTACTTGAGTTCTTACTCAAGTGAATTTTAGATAAGCCAAAGCTTATCATTTGATTGCTTTAACGTCAATAACAAATGAACGAGAACTACTAAACAAGCAAGAGCGTGCAGATACACAATTTGAAAATAAAAATTAGAATTTAGTTCTCTGTCAACGTTTGTATCATCATAAGGTGGTTTAATTAAGTAATAAATATAGTTGTTGCACTTTTTCTTAATTGCATAAACACAAAGGTAAAACCACTCTTCTAATACAACAATATGTATACAGTAAACAAATATAATATTTATACATACGTACATTTAATTCTAAACTATAATTTTGTTCTTATTTGTTGAATATCATATCAGGTTTAAATTATAAAGGCGATATCATCAGCCGGTTTGATTTTTTTTTTCTTTTGTTTTGTTCACGTTCTACTGCGAATTTTACAAAAAAAAAAAGTGTGTGAAAAATAAAACAAGTGTATTCTATCCATATATATATATATATACAGTGGAAAACAATATAAATAATTCATGGAAAATTTTTAAATTGTTTTTTTTTTTTAATAAATAAATAAAAAATAAAATAATTTATATTTATGTTCGACTGTTTAAAATTGTATACAAATCAGTTCAATATTTGGAACGATTTATGATCTAAGACTTTGCGCTAGTGAGCCTTAATAAGAATAAGTTGTACCATGGGTTGACAGACTGTTGTAATTTATAACAATTTTAGAAAGATCTACGATATACTCGTAATTGAAGAATAGGAAATATTGTCAAAAAAAATGTTTCCCAACACGTGAGTATTTTCGTAAATCTATCTCACGTTGTATAAATACGATTAAATTACGCAAGGTTGCTTTAGAAAAATAAAATTCTGTAATTGCTTGAGAGCATATCAAAAATAAACACCCGCAATAGATGTAATATACAATATTAATTAGTTTTAAAGGTTTACTTATCATTCTTGAATAGGCCTCGTGAAAAGAAAAAAGACCGCCATTATTGTTTTAGGCTGTTGTCTATAACTAGAAAATGTTTCTTTGGTTATGGTAAAATTTTCGAACTACATATATAAAGATTCAGACTAACAATAACGGGGTTTACACTGAGCTTGTCCGCAAATGGGAATAGTGGCATAACTAATGTATACATACATTTGGATGTGTGTATGCCCAAAAAAGAAGATACTTTTTTAATTTTTTATAATTTCATAATAATTTAATAAGAAATGTTTTTATTATTGTTTTAGAACAAATAAACAACTGTTTATTAAAGAACACTTTAATAATGATAACCTGATAAGGAATTATCTCTTATTTTCAGTAGACTTGTTTGAATTAAAAGCAAATCTATTCAGCACTATAATATAATAGAATATTTAATGAAAGCAATAGTTTTACTTTTTCCTAAATCAATAATATTGTATCCAGACTTACGCACGTTTTTGCTATCCACTGTAATAGAATAATATTTAACAAAAACAAAAGCAATTTTATTAATAATATAATATTTATATGTGTACGTTCCCATATAGCAAATAAATAATGTATTTGATAAATTTAATATACCTTTTACATGTTAGCCTTTGTATGGCATTACATATTTATCAATTTATTTGTTTTTTTTTTTTTATTATATTCAAACAATGTACATATGTATGTAACTTATTGCTTTTCCTCTTCCCTTAGCAATTAAATTAGTTAATAAAAGTTGTCAATACGCAGCATTTATTTTAAAAACTTTTGTTTCACAATGCGAATTTTGTGTACATTTAGGCTTTAATAATAATATCGAAGTCGATTGATTAATGAATATTAAAAGATTTTATTAAATTATTAGCTATTGTTCAATTATTCACTTTAATTAAGAATAGTTAGATGGAGCGCCAATAAAATACGTTTTCAACATTAGGTAGATGATAAGGTACTTAAAGTCGAATGGATCAATTGCAATTAAACTGTGGTGGCACCTTCACATAAAATAAAAAAAATATTCAAAATACATATACATATATATTTTTTCTTATTCAGATAATAACGATTCATAATGACTAAACCGATTTTATTCATGGCCACCTTGAGTCCACCCTCGAGAGCTGTTATGCTGACAGCAAAGGAGATTGGTTTGGAATTAGAATACAAGTAAGTTTTCTTAAAATAAATCTTAATTCATAAGCCAAGGTATTAATACATTTTCTTTTCAAGGCCCATTAATCTTCTGAAGGGTGAACATTTAACACCCGAGTTCATTAAAATGAATCCACAACACACCATACCGACGTTAGTAGATGGTGACGCTGTTGTCTATGATTCTCATGCCATATGTAGCTATTTGGTGGAAAAATACGCCAAGAATGATCAATTATATCCCAAGGATTTGAGAAAACGAGCTGAAGTTGATGCCCGTTTGCACTTTGATTCTGGTCACTTGTTTGCCCGTTTACGTTTCTTATATGAGCCAATTTTGTATTATGGTTCCACTGATTGCTCCGTGGATAAAATTGCCTATATACAAAAATGTTGGGAGATAATGGAGCAATTCTTAAAGGACCATCCCTACGTATGTGGAGACGAGTTGACTATAGCTGATTTTTGTTGTGTTGCTACCATAACTTCAGTTAATGAAGTGGCTCCCATTGATGAGTTTAAATTTCCGAAATTGTTGGCTTGGATAAAACGCTTAGCCGAATTACCCTACTATAAGGACACAAACGAAGAGGGTGCTGAGGAATTGAAAGCAATTTTCAGAGAAAAATTGGCTGAAAATCGTGGTGCCAAATAAACTGAAGGAAGTGGATATTATATAATTATAAATCTTTTTAATATTTCATATACACTAGAGTTAAATGATAGTCGCACGTACATCTGAACGATTTATATTCAAGAAATAAAAGAAAAACTAATATCCTTTTAACATAAATGTTTAATTTCTAAAAAAAAACTAAAAAAAATTCATTGAAAATTAAATTTATTTAAGATAAGTACAACGCATTATTTGCAAATTGTTTAAAAAAAATTATACTGCACCCCAACTATACTACAAACAAATACATTGGTGAGAACAGTGACGACGTCTTTGTTTTTTTAGGTTAACGGTCAGCTGATTTAATACGTTCACTTAGTTTATTTTTCTTCTTTGCATTTCATATTATTTATTAGCCCAACAGATGATATGGGCCTCTTTAGCTCAGTGGCAGAGCACTGGTCTTGTAAACCAGGGGTCGTGAGTTCAATCCTCACAGGAGGCAAAATTCTTTTATGCCGACGACTTACAAATATTATTTTTAAAGTTAATTTTATGAATATTTATTTTGATTAAAAAAAATTAAAATTACTCACCACGTCTGCTGAGGATTTCAACTAAATTTCAGTTACGAAATCCTCTTGATTCAATATGAATTACAAAACTCGGCTTCAAATAAATTATTTTTAAATGAAATACATACATGTATGTGATGAGTCTATTTTATATTTTTTTTTAAAGAAAATGAAAATATGTATACATTATACATACATTAAAAAATATAAATAGAATGTACAGTTTATAAAAATTATTTGATAAATTAATGTTTAAAGAAAATATTTAGATAAAAAAATATATATATTATAAAAAAGAGAATGTATAATCGTTATTAATTATTGAATACAATATTTTTCAGTTTTCTTTTGATTTGGAATAAAAGTGTTTTTATCTTAAATATTAATAATAATTATTATTTCAATAACATTCATAATAATTCTTTCTTCTTACTCTATTTTAACCTGCGTTCCCCCCACATAGGCTTACTTCTACAACGTTATTTTTACTACATTTGTTTTTTAGGGCAAGAGCACACTAGTATTTTAATTTTTGTTATAAATGTTATTTTATAATATCGGTAAATTCTTTTCAATTATAACATTGTTTATTTTTATAACAAATAAAATAAATGACCAATTTTCCTTAAGGTTTTAAGGTTGTTTTTTCTGCTACGTAACAAATCGGCCAGTTGCAATTCTTTTTAAATATTATTTACATTAAAAAGTATTAATTCTGCGTAGTAATGAAGCTGTGTATTTATTAATTTTGAAAGTATTTATTATCTAACTTCACGTGTTTTGATTTTTTTTTCTAATATAATAAACTTTTTTGTTTCTTATAAAGTAATATATGTATATATAAAAATAAAAAAATTGGAATTCAATAAATAAATACAAAATTTTCATATTTTTTAACTTAAAAATAGTAAAATTTTACATATTGTGCGAAGTGAAAGATAAATAACTAAAATATTATTGGTTATTTAGAAAAACGAATAAGGTTTTAATTTAGTTTTTAATAGTTTCAAAGAGAGGGTTAAGAAGGAAGGTAGGCGATTTTTTGCAACTTTGAAAAGTTTTAGTTATAAGATTAATTTTATAAATTTGTGTTTATTTTACTATAATTTAATATTTTTATAACAATTGTTTTTATTATATTCTTAATACGACTGGTTGTTACCACACTTAGTCCTGACCCCTCAGGAAATTCTTTAAGCGTTCTGGCAATGGTAATTTTGCAATATTATGCGGTTTTATATTTAGTAAAATTGCATCGCGGCAAGCATTTTGTAGAGAAACAACTGTAAATAAAAAACATTTTCTTAAATGAACACAGCCAACAAATTTTAGACATTGCGATCGATGATCGAAAGAACATGTTATTTTGAACAGTTTTTTCGGAAAACAATTTTAGAATTGTATTCGCTATTTAACTTACTACCATACAGTTGGATAATCCGTATTTGTTTTGTTGTGCCATAAACGTCTATGACCACATGCAAAGGAGCATTGTCCAGGGGTATGTCTTTAGTACAGGGTCCCTGATCTACACCATTAATTATGAAATGCATTTCGCCTTTAGTATCATCATATTCGGTGGGAACAAATACCACTCCTATGCGAGAACCTTTGTCTGTCAGTAAAATACCAGGATTACAATCCCCGCTTCCATTTACATCGGCTACAGAGGGCCGCAGTAAGCGTTTCGGTATCATGCCTCTAGGAGTACGCACATACATGGAATCACCTAAAATTGAACCTTTTAGGTTCGTTCATTCGATCAGATATTTATTTAAAATTAGATCGGTATTTATTTATTTATGCATACACACACATATATATGTGAAAGAGTGGAACTTACTTTTGTTTGAGTTGGATGAACTTGAGCTTGGATGACCGTCACTTGTTGAAGCATCTGTTCCTGGTTCTCCAGAACCAATAGCTGAATTACTGGAACTACTGGCGCCAACGGCAACACCACCTCCACCAAAATCGACGGGATTTGAACGTGGTGCCAAGGCATGAGATTCAAACTTAGATATAGGATAAATCCAACAAGTACCCAAATTTGCTAAATCGGGCAAAGCGAATTGTGGCAAACCGTCCTCCATTGTGCCCAACACATCTGGCACCAATTGCGTGAGACCTAGTCGCATATGACCAGACCATCCTCGTTCATTCTTTTCAATTTCCACTAGGAATATTTCACCCATCTGTAAGGGCTTCTCCGAAAAAGTAACGGCATCCGCAAAGCTGGCTTTGCGAAAAGCCACTGTATTGTCGTCACACAAAATAATATTAGCACCATGATATGGATGAAATCTGGATAATTGACGCTTAGATGTAGCTGGCGTGTAATTAGTTGCTACTACTGCATTACTAGCTGTGCAAACACCACTACTGGCATTGTTCGCAAGAGCTGCAGAAATTGATGCAGCTGCGGCTGTTGCTCCAATGACTGCTGCCTCAGTGACCAAACTTGTACAATCTGTGACGTTATTGCTATCCGCTTCACTCATTTTTATGCGTTTTAAAAAGAAAGTTTTAGAAACTTGTTATTTTGATTTAACTTTTTTTAAGTAAAAAAAATGGTGCAAACTCGGTTCCTTTCTTTATTTATATTATTTTGTCTCTTATTTGCTTTTTATTTAGAACCAGTGTTGCCGGACTTGGTTGCTTCTAACCAAAACTTGTTATTTTTTTATCAATGTGTAATTTTTCTGGTTTTGGTTAATTTTTGTTGTCAAAAATGTAATTTAATTAATTATTTAAACTGAATGAATAAACATAATAATTTAATTATATTAAAAATAAAATATAAAAATATTTGTATATATTTTCCAATTTTAGTGATTTAATTGATTGCAATATTTTTTCTTCCTGGTAACACTTTACGGTTGGAAAAATTCGTTTGTTCGTTCAAAAAAAATAAACATTCTTGAACTAATTCGCACATTCTTTTTCCGTTTCCGGTTTATATAAATAAAAATTAAGCACTGTTTGTTTTAATGGGAATTTATGGCGTGTGGTGTGTTTGTTTGTGCGATGGTGGTAATTTATATACAGTATACGCAGTAGCGCGAGAGGTGGAAGGAAGGAAAAAGAGGGAAGAAGCAAGAAAAAAAGGGGAAAAAGAAAAGAGAGGAAGGAGTGTGAGTTGTGTGTGGTTGTCGTAAAATTCTGTGGTGTTTGTTGTTGCGCTCTCTCTCTCTCTCTGCACCCGCTTTTCGTTGTTGTTGGAGTTTGCCACCCATAATACGAACGGACAAAAACAATTAATTAAAATAAAAATTTTTCTATTTTAATTTTTTTGAAGTGTGGTGAATTTCGAGTGTGGTGAGTTTTACAAAGTGTGGTGAATTTATCCGGTGTGGTGAATAACATCGAAACTCACCAAAGTGCCGTTATTCGAAATGGTACTGTATTACTATAGACCAATGTACTGTATATTGTGAATTGAACGGTGTATGTCTAGAATAAGTAATTTTCACCCCCATGAGCGGAGCCATTGATTTTAAACAGACCAAATAAATGGACTGCTAAACAACAATGGGTGGAGTCTCACGCAGTGTTGCCATTGTGTCAGTAAATTCTTTTTATTACACATCTGAAAAAATAAAATTTAAATTATTTTTAATTAAATTTTTGAATAAATTTTTTAGTTTGCAGATAAATAACGGAGGAAAATAGAAATGTTTCTTTTCGACTAACGAATCTTAAAGTTTTTCTGCAAATAATATACATAATATATTTATAATAATATAAAAATAGAATAATTTAACTAACATCCGCAAAAATTAATAATAAAAAAACTATGAACTAAATAAATTTAGTTATTAATATTTGCCTCCTTGGTGGTGATTCCTTTTCCCGAAGTTGTTACAAAATTTTTTATTTCCTGGCAACATTGCTTAGAATAAAACGAAATGAAAAAAAATCATTCGTATACATTCTCACAGCACTTAATAAATTGGTGAAGTACCAAAACATTGCATTCGGAATTTAAATTTAACATTTAAACTATAAAACTGTGGACATTTTTGATTTTTGTTTGTATTTCTTTTAATTATTATTTGAAACTTAAAGTCTTGGATAACTTGGCAACAGTGCTTATGTTTTTGTTTTATCGTTTAACAACACTATTTCGTTTGTTCAATCGCACAGCTGACTCTCGGACTTTCATAACGTTTTTGGAAAACGCTTAGCAGAAATTAGAGAAATTATTTTTTAAAAGGAGGTAAATATTGAAAAAGGTGTATATATATCTAACTTTTTAAATCAGTATAGTAATTCCTTTTCGTAGAATAATTGAGAATGCGTGTGCCAACCTGTGTTTATGCCGCTAAACATAAAGCTCGTGCTCCTCAAAATGAGGCCGCTGTACCATTTCAGGAAATCTTACCTTTGCGTTTAAAAAACTCAGTCAGTGGCAAAGCTGACTCTGGCTCTGATGTAGCTTGTCTTCAGGAAATGACTGTGTTATTTGCCTGCCTAAAGGATAATGAATTTGTAGAAAAGTTCTGTTCAAAAGAAATTTCGCAATTCAAAAAATGTTACAAAGTCTATATGGACCGCAAGGCAACCGCTAAAGAAACTATTAATCAGGGTATTGTAACGCCGGGCAATAATTTAAATTATAAACAATTGAACAAATATATGAGACGGTTTCCAAATCCAGAGTAAAATTAGTAGACATTAATAATGTAAACGTTTAAAGTAAACGTTTTTAATATCTTGGAGTGATTAAATGATTGGAAGTGAATATACATTTATAAAACAAACATGGTTCTAATAAAAGTTATTTCTCAAATCAAAGCCTTAATACAGTCCATTTCGTAAGCGGATGACATTAACTACAGATACAATCGTTATATATTATTGCCTTACCCCAGCAAGGTATAAATATAAATAAATTTAATATAAGGGATCCAATTATGACATTCGGTACTACATACAAAATTATGGCTATGTATTGAGGTCTTATTTCGTAAATCCAAGATCCGATGTAAGCTGCATGACATTGTATATTCCGAACGTAATTTATATCTTACTAATAGCTTGTTTTATTCCACTTCAGTGAAAAATTATGTACATTCTACAAGTTTTTTTTTCTAAAGTATATATATTTTAATAATATTTTATTATTATGTAATTAAAGTGTTCTAACACTTACAGTTATAATCTTATTTGCACACATTATTAATAAATTAATAAACAACATCAGCATCTACTAAGCCACCCGATGATGAACTGCAACCAGGCGACGATTGACTTAAAACGTTGAGATAATTATTTGTGTGTCGAGTTAAGCCAGAACGCTGTTTCAATTCGTACAGTTCTGCTAGAAGAGTTTGTTTTTCTCTTTCCAACATTGTTATACGTTCGCTTTTTAAATGTCCTTCATTGGCTAATAAACGATTTTGTTGGCGTAATCTATCTGAAACCGTAGTGCTAGCATTAATACTGTTGCGAGTAATACTCGTTTTCGAAGGTGTTCTTATAGCTAGATTAAAATGAAAGGGAAACCCTCCCCTTTCCCAACATTCTGCTAAAGCTGATAAACTTCTATTGACTTCCAAAATACGGGCCCTTTGGAAGTTTAAACGCTCCTGTTGCACCTCAGACCATTGTTCCTACAGAAAAAGTCCATAATTAATAGATCAGTTTGTAAAAGCTAATAAGTTTATATTTTTTTTACCGAATTTGAGGATCCCATACGTCCTAAATATTTAATTTTCTCTTGCACACCAACAATTTGCTTCATATACCATTCACGGGCCTTTTCTACAGAATTTAAGCCCAACAGCAAAACTTCTCTTTCCTCTTCATATTGTTTAAGGCGTTTCAACATGTTATAATCTATGCCATTTTGCAGAGTATGTCTTCTAGGCTCTCTCCTTTTAGTGGTGGTCTTCTTTATGGGCATACTTGTAAAATTCCCACTATCTGTGGCCGAAGAAGAACCGCCATCGGCACTGCCCCTATAGCCGCATTGTTGCAAAAAATTATTGTTGGACTGTTTATCTTTTAAATCCATTTCATTACGCATAACACCCATTTGCCAATTTTGCAAAGCATGTCTTATTTCAGCCTTATTGGTGGCACTTAAAACGCCTTTATTTACATTGTTGTTGTTTATAGCAGAGGCTCGAGGAGGCTTGGGAGGCGGTGGTGGAGAATTATATGGTGATCTAATGGTATTAGAAGATGTTGTCAATTCTCCCTCTGAATCAGGACTTAATTGGGGCATACTTAATGCTCTATGAGCTGAAGAAATGTTATGAGGCCTTACATTAACTGACCACAGATTGGTAGACACTGGATTAGCTATATCTAAAGCTGGAGCAGAAGGAGGTCTGGCTACTTTCATGACTGGCTTGCTTTTCCATACCCCAGCAGTGACGGCAGTAGTATTATTTGAAATAGTTTTAATGTGATTATTTTCAGTTTGCATGTGTACTTGATTCTGATTTCTTAACAGACATAACTTGAGTCCTGCACAAAAACGTTCGAAAGTCAACAAACCATTAGTTGGAGTTACTTTACGCAAAGATTCTATAACACCTCTAGGTAACCCTTTGCTGCCGTCATCTTGCCAACCTTTTTCTATATCTAAAAACTTCACAAACCCTGTTTGCTGGTCGTCCAATATATCAAAAAGGGTTTTCATAGATTGCACAAAAGGCTTAGGTAAAGCATCAAATGCACTGCTACTGCCCCCACCTTGTCCAGTATTATTTTGTATATTGATCGTTTGATTATTGTTTAGCACACCCATGATAACGTTAGTTTCGCCTGGACGAAGCATTCTTAAGTTAAGTACGGTGGCCTGAAGCGAACTAACTGATAGCTCTTAGTTTTTCCACGGTCAGTAACACCTTTAAATTAGTGTTCAATTTTAAAGTGCAGAGTATAACTGAAAATATTCAGATATTCAGTGAGTAAAAAAAGTAAAAGTTGAAATAAGTAAAAGAATTAAAATATATTTTATAACATTTTAGAAATAAATTAATTAAAATTTAAAAATTAAAAAATGGTTGTTATAATGGTTTATAAATGGGCCTATAATGTTGCTCTCCTTCTACTAACTGCAATTAGCAATAGTATATTTGTTTCAACATATGATATGTTAAAAACAAATAAAATAATGAACAAAATCAAAAATGAATAAGTAATAAGTAACTGATGAATAAAATAATTAAATAAATAAATACTAGTAAATAAATAATAAATAAAATAAAATTAAGAAATTTCTAAAAATGAATATACATTTTAAATTAATCAATTCGCCATTCGTGCTTCTCACACCACATGTCTTACGTAAATAATATTGCATTGTTTTAATATTTTTTTTTTTTATTAAATTAACAATTGTTTTTAATGCAAAAAAAAAAGTAAAGAAATAAAAAGATTACTACCACAGTATAATTTATGCATTTTTTATATTAATAAAATATATGCCAAACTCCCACGCAAATAGATATCAAACACAAAATAGAAGCTAAGATGATTGACAAATTAACATAAAAAATAAAAATAAATTTATTTAAGATTTCAACTGCATTGGGGCATTCATTTTAGATAAATCATTATTAAATGATTATGATATGGATTTAGAATAAGAAGGAATTCAATTCGTTTATAGGTTATACAGTATATAGTAATTGTAAAACAAAACAAAAAAAAAAAAAAAAAAGGCGCCAAATAGCTGAGTCATAAGACAATCCAAGAAATGATCCTGCACAATAGGATTCCAATACTCTCAAAGTTACAAATACCTATTGATTGAGGTAATTCTAACTGAGAAGCCATTTCTATTCCAGGATCGCAAGTGTTTTGTACTTTAGTAGCGTCTTCAATCTCCAAGTCATCAGAACTTCACTGCATTAAACAAAGAGATGTGATAACCTCGTCCAAAAGTATAGATAAAAGTAAAAGAGTAAAATATATAGATATATATAAGATAAGATACATTTTTTTAGAGTCAGCTAGTGAACATCATTTTCTATATTATACAGGAGAAAGGTGTTCGAAGTCGTAGCGTACGCTGATTTAATAGACAACCTTGCCCCTGCTTTAATCGTAATTTTTTTTTTATCAATGTTAAACCAATTATTTGGTCAATGTATTAAAGAGGTCAATATGACGTCCAATTACTATATTCAATAGATAATCTAGTGCCTACCCTTGCTACCTCATCTGCAACCGGATAACCATAAATGAATTCAGACTGGGACGAAATTTTAAAGTCATATTTAACACAATTAAAAAGCCGTTATTTAATCGTATCTAAAGACTATAAAATAGACAATGTGATGTTAAGGCTACATACATATGTATATGCGAGTAATACATACATATGTATATGTACATATAAATATAGTATAGCCCTAATTTGTAATTCGATTATAGAAAATGGTGATACCGCAGCGTAACGTAGTTTTTCATGTTGATAATATATTTATCAAATCTATGTACATACGTATGTATATTCGATTTACCAAATATTTCTTCTACTCAGGTACATAAAGTATTTGAAATTAAACTGAATTATCCATTCCATTAGCTTTAATGTTTATTAATATTTTCTAAAATGAAAAACAATAAAAGTAACACATGATGTACTTCATTTCTTTTTAATGAATTATTCAAAAATTAAACTTGTTTTAATTTTCTACTACAATATACATATATATTGTTAGGTTTTTTCTTTCCAATGAAAATGCGATGCTTTTTTATTGTTTATCTGTAATCTTAACCGCAAATATGTATTTCAGTTATGCTTGTTAATTATTTATTTCTGCAGAGGCAAACGCACTTGTAAATTCCATTTAAACAATGACAGCCAAAGCACAAGCAAAAAAAACAAAAAAGATATATTTAAAAATATTACAACAACAAAAGGTTATACACATTCACTTGCATACATTCGTACACTGGCTAGAAAAATTTAAACTAAACACGTTTGTTCCTACAAAAAATTTTATACAAAAACAAGAGACTTAAGACACAAACCTGATTTGTTTTTCATGCACTCCACAACACCACTTAAGCAACTAAAAATAACTGGCTCGTTGTTGTTGTTGTTGTTGTTATTGTTATTTCTTCTTATACTGATGCTGTATGGTGCTGTTGTATATCTTAAAAAAGAAGTTTTTTTTCCTTTACGCTTTAGTTCTTCCACTTCTTGTTACTATAACCACTTTATTAAATACATAATATTTATTTATTTATTGGAATTTTGTTACATGATTAATTGTGTAATCAAGCGTTAAAAAATTTTCCTTTTTCATATTATTTTCTTTTTGTATTTATTTTTTTTTAATGTAATTTGCAATTCTATATGCACATTTAACACGTGTATAAATTAAAAATTGTTTCAATTATTATTTTCATTATACTTTAAATATGTATTGAGAATGAAAAAAATTCAACAAATCTCATGAAAACGGTTCCTGATGGCTGATGGCTGATGGGCGATGATTTACAATTCTTTATTGGTCTTTAGGTTCTTTTTACATTTGACCATTGTCTGTTGTGTGCTCTAAGATTATTTTGACTTTATACTTGAACAATTTTTACTTTAGTTTGCATTCCTGTTGCTTTAATTTATAGTTTTTTTTCTGTTTTGAATTTATTGACTGGTTATCTAGGTCTAAAGGTTATTTCCTTTTTTATTTGTGTATAAATATTGTTATTTGCAGTTTAATTATTTCGTATTTCGTTAGTGTTACTGGCTGGAACAGTTTGTTGACGTGCGTTCTGCTTATTTGCTTTCCATGAACTAACTAAACTAATTTTGTTTTTTGTTGGTTTGGTTTTGTTTATTATCACGAATGAGTTTGAGAGCTTAGCTCAATTGCTTATTGGGCTTTAACAAGAAGGTTGTATCGTGGTTTATGCTTTGCATCGCCCAAAGTTAAGCTTAAGTCATAATGCTGGTGGTTGACTGATAATTTCTCAGTCGAACATGTTTGCCATATAACTCTGTTAATATATTTTCTTTTATATATGTATATTATTATATTTTTGTATTGAAAAGAAATGTTTATCATATAATATATTGGTTTGGTGCATTTCTTTTTAAATAAAAAAACAAATAAAATCATAATAAAAAATTATTATTATTATTTATTATATTTATTATATATATTATATATATTTATTTATTTATTTATTATTATTATGTTTCGAATCATATAGTTTTAACTCAAAAAATACATGCAGATATTGATTTTTTCTGGGCTTTCAAGCCGAAAAGTTTACTAATGCGTTTGTAAGGATTGTCAGGGGGAATAATTTTGTTGATCGATTATCTGCAATACGGCAAAAAAATAGTGGATATTAACCTGGCTGAAATGATTCTAACTGCACTAAATAATTATTTTTGATCTGAGTTTTTATTCGGCCCCAATAAAATAAATAAAATTAAAACGATTTTGAATGAATGACAAAACGAACAAAACATTACGTGAATAACTCTAACAGTTTAAACAAATATTGTTTTTGGTTTTATTTTAAAAATATAATGATTTATTACGTAAGTAAACATTTATTTCTATTTACTATTATACATATGTATGTATATGTATGTAAACCATTTCCTTTTAAGTATTTCGAGTATAATAGTATTTTAAACTAATGGAAAAATATTAAAACAAATAATAGTATTCAGTCGAAAGGCAATAAATATAAAGAAGTTAATAATACATTAAATGCTAAATTAAAAGTTTATTAAATATAATTTAAATTAAAACAAATCATAATTTCTTTTTAAATCACTTAGTTTAGCAAAAAGAATATTCAAAATTATTAAAACTACATATTTTAAAAACTCGGAAAATTATGAAATTTTTACGAAATTTAGACTCTTAAGAATCCTTCTCTATATATTTATAAGATTCACAGTTTTTTTTATAAAATTTAGGATTCTAAGAATGTAAATTTCATTAGACGAAATTAGAAGAAGAAAAAAAGAAATGAAAAAAGAACTTAAGACTAAACATTTACTAAAACTACGGAATTTATAAAATGAATTCATTAAATAGCATTTGAAAATGAAGCAAGGAATTGGCTTATTTATTATTATGCACTCAATATGTAATTTTCTATTATAATCCTTCTTTTGGGCCACATTATCTTACAAATCGGCAACGGACTTTCTGCGTACATATTTGGCAAAGTAGTCGGGACGCCAACATTTACAGGAACCGGGAATAAGGAACCAATCGTAGTACAATCTTACTTGGAAACAACCGATTTCGTCATGACCGTCACAATGTTGGTTGAAATCACCTGCAACATTGACATTGCCATGACTGGTGGCATCGGAAGCTGTGGCTACACCAGCACGTTTTTGTAAATATTGCTGATAAGCTTGAAAATCTTGCACTGATGGGGCTTGTGTGGTTGTAGAAGCCTGCGGTACAGTATCCTCAGCATTAGGGTAGAAAATTTCGGCTACTAAAAGACTAACCCACCGTGGGGAGGACAAGCAACCACCGTCCAAATAATGGCAACGAGCCTGTATGCAGCGGGTTACCTCAACAGTCTGCGTGAAATAGCCTTCATATGGTATTTGTACAACATAACGCCAAGAGCCTTGATAGTTCTTCGCAAAAACGGGAGTAGCATATTCAACTTTAGCCGGGCAGGGAGTAGGTGGTCCCTCATAACGTATGGGACCAATCTCCTCACGACGTTCTGCTGTTAATGGAGCCGCTTGAGGTGTAGTTGTATCACCTTGTATAGCCTTGTAGATTGTGCAGAATCTGTAAAAGGCATTAGTGTCATATTAGAACATTTCTATACTCATAAATACATTCTAATCAAATATCTCAAATCGAGACCGAGACTACTTACAGCCCCCCACCATCACAAAATTTGCGGGGTTTGCGTTCCTCGGTTTCCCTTTGCTTTTGTGACCGCTCTTCTTCATCAATGGCTGGATCGAAGTAGTCATAGTTGTGTGATTCTGGTTTAGCTTCTACCTTTGAAGCAACAGCCTCACGTTTCGTCCTAACAGCATAATGGCGATCGATATTATTGCTATCTAAGTTCTCTACAGGATCGTCACGTATTATTTGCGTAACTTTAGGCAGAGTATCGTCAGCTTTTAAGACTGGTAATGTTTTCGACAAGAATTTTAATGTATGATTGCGTATCAATTCACTGAAAATAAAAAAATAAATAAAATAAAAATAAAGAAAATAAAAAAAACATACAATTTAAAACTTTTGTTAAGAGTTTTTATCGTTGTTAACTTACAAAGGATAAGATTCTCCTAGAACATTTTGCCTTAACGGATTTTTTGGTATTTGGCCCTTATTTAAGTCACCACAGATATTATTAACCGACACTGATGATTTTTTGCCGTTGCCAACATTTTTACAATCGATATTCACATGAGTATAAGGTGGTGGTCTTACTTTAGGCGGTATGGCATTGGGTGATTCCACAAAGGCATAATAGCCTTCTGGTGGTTCTTCGCCCAAATCATTTTGGCTTTGACCAGCTACTAACAAGGCAAACAGGAGAAATGAGAGTATTTTCTGTAATGGTATGAAATAAGAGAGGAATTTAACAGGATAGCAAGCGTAAAGTAAAAAAAAAAACGATTATCATAATAGCTTGAAGCAATTAAATCGATTGGGGTTTATATGTTATGGAAGCTTTATTATAGGAAATTATTAAAAACTTTACGATTGTAGGCCTATTTACCGAATAGTAAAATTGGTCCCACCGTGCGTCTGGTCTACCCTATACATATTGCATTAAATCGATTCGTGTACATTTTCTTCGAGCTTCTTCACAAAAATCACGTCTGTCTATACAGAAAATTGATGGAAGTGTATTTCAGCTGTTTAATAAACGTGTTCAACGTGAGTCTTACTTGCCTTAGATATTTTAGAACCTATCTTGTTCATTTTCCTTGAACATTGAAGATGATTTGTAGACTATATTTTATATCTAAAACAACTTCATGTCGCTAATTTTGGTAAACAGATGTTTGATAGATATGAAACGAACTGATGGGAGAGTCAGCCCGGAGGACACATATGTTACTCGGTAATTAATATTATATTATGAACAATGTCGCATCATTGGTGATCTGGACAGGCAGTCTAATAGGGAAACAGACACGATTATGTCGCGTCACTTTTACTGGTAAAGGCAACACGAATCATCACTTATTGAGGTCTTTCTAATGAAAAATTCAACGGACTTTTGTTAGAATTTGTACGAGTGGATACACATTTTTTCATTGTTTGTTTTTCAATTGAAAGCGTATTAATTATAGAATAATAATAATAATAATAATTATAAAAATCGGCAAATTAATTTACAATACAATACAATACAATATTAATTTAATATTTGCTTTTTTTACATCTTCAGAACTATTTTCGATAGTTTTAGCACGAGCAATATGCTAGGAATTGTCCATATTTTTAATAATCACCTTCATTCTTCGGTGTTGTTTTTTTTTTCAAGTACCTTTTTCAATAGCCCGCACGAAAACGTAAATAAATAGCGAAAGTTTCTTAAATAAATAGACAGGCTTGTATGAAAATGAAGTCGTTATGAAAAAAAAAAAAGGCTGGAATGACTTTTAAGATTTTTATTTTTTTAAAGTTCAGTGTTACTTTTTTTTTTTTCATTATTATAAAATAATTAATAATAAACATTAAAAGACACGAAAGCGATCTGAAATAAAATGAAAATATTTAAATCATCTCAAGAAATTTCGTTTTTACTTTCACTTCTTCCATTTTTTTATTTTTTTATTTTAGGAATTTAAAGTATTTGTTAATTAATCATTTTATTTAAATAACATTATTGATTCCTATGAATTTCATTAGAGAAATAAAAATATTTCTTGGGTTTTAAGGGAAATTTTTTATTTACTCTAAGCCTTTATGAATCTATGCGAGATAATACATACATACATATGTATGTGAGATAAGAAAAAATATACTTCTGAATAATTGGAATATCGTATATATACATATATCTGATAATAGAGCCCGTAATCCAATCGTTTTTAGACGTAAGATTGTCGTTAGCAGCAGTGGTGTTGTGCTAATTTTTTTTTTACCGGAACGCGGATATATAATTATATAGAGAGGACCGGTCCTGGGTAGGCGGTCGCTCTATGCGGTCTCATGTCCAAATTTAACGACGGGCGGGAGAGATTTCATGAGTTGAAATTGTTTCGGAATTTTTAAGTGGTCGATGTGGCTGGTATTGCCGTCTAAATACATAAAGTTAAGTTGAGGCAACAATATGGTGGATAGGTGGGTGCAATCATGAATGATGATCGTTTACACTACTTGTATAATAATAATAATAATAATATAATAAGACTGTTTTCAACAATTTAATGAATCTTATATATGTATGTATGTATTTAGGCAAATGTTTATTCTAATACAAGTTATTTCTTTCTATTGGAAGCAAATAAGCAACGTCTGCTTTTAACACCTATATATCCTATAATCTTTGTCTCATTACTAAATAAAAAGTAAACACTCTCTGGCCTATAATATTGAATAGGTCACGGTTTGGCGAACTTATTAACTAACAAAAGAGAAATTTTTAAATTCATTTCACTTCACCGCTTTATATTTAAAATTAAATTGTTGATCTTAAAATGAAATGAAAAGTGACGGTTCGTTGGTTGGTTATTTCTTTTCATATAATTTTTGTATATTTTTAAAATTAGCCTTAAAAAGACAATAAACGAGTTACATTTCGTTTATTTTATTGTGTTTATAACGGCGGACTGGTGGGAGTTATAAAAAAAAAAAACAGAAATTTCTCTTTCTTCTTAATTTATGACCAATCATTTCTTTTTTTTGATCACTGCTTATTTCAGTTTGGATTTCTAAATTCAAAATAATTCGAAACTTTAAATTTTTATTTTCAATTAATTCGATTTAACTCTTATTTGAAAATTTGTTTTCAGCCTATTAAATATATTATATACTCGTTCAGCCGTCGCAATTAATAACCAGATGAGTAATTTCAATTTAAGTTGACGCAGCTACAAACTAATGAAGATGCTTTGCATACTTAAATAACCATATTTTCTATATTTTATAAAAAAAATAATAAATAAAAAAACAACAAAAAATAAATGAAAGAAAACAAGTTACTGCCATTATTGTTGATCGTATAACCAGAACACCATACCATAAGAACAGGCCAGATTGACCGGCGACGTCTGAGTGTATGCCAAGAAATTGGGTCAAAAAATCCGCATTCTTTTAGGTGATTGTCAATTAAATTTGTATCTACATTATTATACCGTTACTGTTATAGTGAGAAATCCACTTTATATACAACAACAAAACAAACAATAAAACTTTTAAAATAAAGTGAAAAAAACACACACACACAAAAGATAATATACATATTTAATTTCTCCAGTAGCAATTTAATGAAGTCACGACATAATGCTTCAAAAGCGTTTTATTCAAATATTTCAGTATATAAGTATGTATATTTTCAGTCTGAATATCAAAACAAATGCAACTAATTAATTGTGGCAATCCATTTATACTCTGTTTTTTAATATGTATGAACCTGCAGGCCATGCATGCATGTAATCAATATTTAAAACTGAATTTCGAAAATAATTTGTTAAAAGAGTAAGGATGTCTACTGGTTGTAAAGGTTATTTTTGTTTAAAAAGGTACTCAATTCATTGCATTGCGATTATTTACAGAAAATTATAACTTCGATAAAGAGATTTGCAATGTAAATAAGATATGAGGCAGTGGGAGACCAACGAAGGGTCTCATGCCTCTCGCCATACCCCTAAACCATTAAGTAGGCGGGTAGAGTTACGTCTAGTATAAGTAGCGTGTATCCCAAAATCTTGGGATCTCAAGTTACGAAAGTTGGATAATGATATAGAAAGTTTTCCATGATTTCAAAGTTCAGTTATACGTGCAAGTGAGTATTCTTATTAGTATACTCAACTAGCCTTTGTTCAGTTTCAATATTCTCATGGTTTGGCTTGGTTTTTAATGCACTAAGGGGGATTGGATTAAGGGGGCTTGGATTATTATTGTCATGTGTCATAATGCTCAGACTCCATTAGCCAGATTACATTTCGATCACACTTAATGATTAGGTGTCCATATAATGCGTAGCATGCTAAGTCTATAGTAATTGTTAATCGCCTTCTTACATTTCAGGACAGTTCTTGATCCCCTATCCCTAAATGTTTTTAATCTTAAATGGTATTTGATAATTTGTAAAGCCCATCAATTCTCTTTTTGACAAATTTACTAAATAAGCACTGGCCTAGATTATATATTTCCCAATAGCATGTACATCCGCTTGAATGGCCGTATTATAGTCCAGAAACCTGAAGAATAGTTTGGTCTAGTTTGTTTTCCTACATAGAGACAATGTCGCGTTCTATATTTAAGTTTAGAGGCATCCATGTTGCAATGTGAATCAATTTGTGGCTCTGGTTGCTTCATTCCACTATATATGTTGAAGCCGATATGCTATAAGAGCCGCCTCTAGATGGAGAGTATATTGTTTCCAATGCAATTGAGCGTAATGCCCTCATTGCACCACTTATACATCCTTTAAATCTACTGAATTATACAAATGTAGTATTTCCAATATAGCACTAAAGTTAGAATAGGTCTGATTACGCTTCTGCAGAGCCAGTGAGTCATTCTTGGAGTGAGCCACCATTTAGAATGTCAATGGTTTTCCTACATATGAACCATTATCTGTGGGACTTTGTTGTTCTATCTTCAGATGCTGTGTCCATTTCAATTTGCGATCCAGGATAACATTCAAATATTTGACGTTGTTGGGTATTCTAATCTCTTTGCTAGTACTGCAATAATAAGCGATCTTTGGCTTCACATTTAGAGCCATGGTGTTCTTATCACGAAAGTGGTTGCCATTGATAGTTTTATCTCACATATCTATACATAAATATTTAATATGCTATTAAAAATATTTCGCATTTCGAATATGAGTACATATATATGTATGTATGTATTTATGTATGTATGTAGGTTATGGTGCTAAAAACATTGAATATGTTCTGCATATAATTTGTTTGTGCTATTTTTGCTTTTTTACATTTTTTATTATTTTTTTTTTTTGTGTTAACGGGAAAGTTGTTTGTATTTTGATGTCATACATTTTTTTTCATGAATTGAAAAAAAATAAATAAAATTAAAAAGAAGACATTCCGCCTGGCACCATAAAACAGTTCACGGTAAATAAAATTTCTTATTTTTGTGTTGTTGATTTCATTGTTATTTTCTCTTTATTAAATAGAACTAAGAATTCATTAACATATTTCAATTGTGTGCGCATATATATATGTACATATATATGTATATATACATACATATATGTGTATATACATACATATGTACATATAACAAAAGCGAAAAAATAACAGCTACTGGTGTGAAAACAAGCAAATTATTTCAGAGTGTTTATGACTGACTACACTTTGCTTTTTTAAAAGAAATGGAAGAAAAAAACTAAATCATGAAACAGAATTAACGGTAAATGTTGGAAATATAAAAAAAAATCATAATAACAAGTAAGCAAAATAACGAGAGCAACAACTCTGGAAAGAAATTAATACAGTTTTCATAACATACAACCATAGAAACCAGTTGCTGTTGCTGTTGCACTTTTTCTTCTGGCAGCAAAATTTATTAAAAATAAGAACAAAATGAAAATCAAAACCATGAGATTAACTCAAATAAAGTTGCAGCATCATGACAGTTACAATATCTTATACAAAAATAATTACGAACGAAAAAAAAAAGAAAAAATTGCAAAATATTGGGAAACAAATTTTTTCAAAATATGTAATTGCAACGACAAATAATCGTATTGCTTAACGAAAACTTTCAATTTCCAATTTCAGCGCATAACAGCTGTATAAGGACCCAATTATTTGTTGTTTTTTCGTAAGTTGTTGAAATGAAAGAAATCAAGTACTATATCACATATAATGGAGTTAAATTCCCCTTAAAGATT
This sequence comes from Sarcophaga rosellei, assembly GCA_930367235.1. Taxonomy (NCBI): domain Eukaryota; kingdom Metazoa; phylum Arthropoda; class Insecta; order Diptera; family Sarcophagidae; genus Sarcophaga; species Sarcophaga rosellei. Next base: position 85,622,673 of record OV884021.1, read on the forward strand.
CTGTGGATTTATGGAATCGTAGATTCTATAGATACAATTATGGTATGACGCTGATGGTACGATACTACGCCAATTAATTTTAAAAATTCTGTAGTTTAGCTTAAAATTTAATTAGATTAAACCTAATTTACCGTTAGGATAATATTATTTGGGAAATAAAGACGATTTAAAAAATCCTTTAATTTATCTCTTATCATTGGCATATATTTTTTAAAACTTTATTCAACGTAAGAAGATTAAAAGAAAAGATAAACAATTTTAATAAATCTGTAGAGAATCTCTTGCATAGAAAATCTAATAACAAAAGACTGTAGACACAAACTTTCAAACGTAATTATTCTAGAATTTTTTTTTAATTTAACTATCCTGATTTGACAAATTTTACATACATGCATACAACTACATATATGCAATAATTGGCACATACAAAACAAAAGACTTAAGACACAAACATGCTTTTAGTTAATCTTTGTTTGTGAATAGCAATCGAAAGATCCAAGGCACAAGCACAGCCTTAACAATTTCCTTTTCATTGTATTTTTTTTTTGTGCTAATAAAATTATTTTGTAAAACATTTTCTGTTTATTATATATTTTTTTTTTTTGTTTCTTCATTTGGCAATTATTATGTATTGTTTTAAATTATTAACACCACCTACCAGCATTAAACGATAATCCATATTTGTTTTATTTCCCGTTGAGTTTTCTCTTTAATTCACAATATTCTTGCGTTTATTTTCTTTTTTTTTTAGTTTCTATAATTTTTGTTTAAATTACTGTTTAAATGAATAAGAGTGTATCTTTTTCTCTTTTTTTTTTTCTTTGCTGTTGTTGTAAAAATTTCACCGTTTTTTTATATTATTCTTGTTTCTATTTTTAACGATTCTTTTTTTATTTAGTTTTTTATTGTTTAATTTTTAACACTTTTTAAGAGCCTTGTTTTTATTACCAAACAGTTGAATTGTTGCAAAAGAACTGATTATGAAAAGCCAACGCTCTTACCTTGTTACCTTTCGAGAAGTGCAACAACATGGCCAAGATCATTAAAACAACTCAAGCAATCCAAGCAGAAAAAGAAATGCCTGAAGAAATTTATGTTAAAAAAAAACACTGAAAAACAGCATTTTACAACACTTCACTCCAATACACTTCATTTCACATCACAGTTTATTTTTATTTCTTCATTTCATTCTATTGCCAATGCCATGGCCGCGTATTGCTATTGAAAAACAAACAAACAAACAAACGAAAAGAGAAAAAACAAAAACAAAATAATTTTGAGTGCGCTGTTTTTATGCTTTTGCTTTTGAATTTGAGTATAATTTCTGTTATGAATGAGAGCAGAGGGCTTTTAGTTTTGAGTGGTTTTGCCTAAATACATATATAAATTCTTTGATCACACTTTCTTTCCTTTCCCAAATTGAGCTTTTGTTTTGCATTTTATTAACATTAAGAGCCCATAAGAAACAATTCATATTTAGAAATACAATGAATGTATCAGTTAAAACTCTTAACCTTTGACACAATAAGGAATACTAAAAATTTGCTATTTCCAAGAAAACACTAAATTATAATTTCTAGATTCTTGCAATTTAAATAAAAAAATTATTTTAAAAATTCTTCCCAGTATTCTGTGGTTGACTGTCGCTCATGCATTTTGTTGTACTGGTTCTAGGCATAAATTGTGTCAACCACTGAAGCTTGCATTGCGTAGAGATGTGCGTCATTTTCGTCATAACTCTTATTCATCTAACCTCTTAACTATTTACTCAACCTATTTTGTATTTACAGTCATCGATTCACAAATTCCAGACGATTTTAAGCCACTGTTTCATTATAAATCAATAACTTCTTCGAGGATGAAGGTGCTTATATAAAACAGTAGGGTGTTCAAAATGAAAGCAAATAAACCTAAACTTCCTTGTGTGTAAATTAAATTAATCACTTATTGCTTTTATTAATTATTCAAATGGTTAGGTTTTTGCAGACTGCCCAAGATGCGCATAATTTTATTTACGACTCATGTCTTTCGTGGGCCTAAACGGATCGTGTAGTTAGTAAATCGGCCAACATGTTATCGAGAGTATGCGTGCTTTAGAAGCACCATTTGTATGCAAAAATTTTTCTTGGGTTTGACGAAGTAAACGATTATAGACTTATGCAAAAAAAAACCTTATTATGACCTTAAAATGAACATTAGTTAACAACGACTTTTAGCTTAATAAGCCATTATTAAAAAAGTATATGCAAAAACAGTATTTTAACTAATATCCATTTTAATGTTTTTTTTTTATTTGATGCTGGCAATACCATTATTTTATTATCTCAATTTTTCCTTAATGTTGTGTATGAACGATTATTAGTTCATTTGGTCTTTGTGTCTAATATTATTTTTTTATGTTTTTATACAAAATAATTGTTTTTATTAACATAAAAATGGGGTTGTATGTATTTGTTTATTTAACAAAAACAATGTACAAATAAAATAAAACAACCAATGTAATTAAAATATTATAGTTTGTTTAAAGAAAGTATTCGAGTACCAGTTTCTTTAAATTTGTTTTGATAATTTAGACGTCACTAAACTATTTTGTAAACAAAATTTATATTTTTGGAAAAAGAATAATTTGGATATTTTTGTTTTTTTAATAAATGTTTTATGAATTGAAAAAAAATGTTTCTATTATTTCCTGAAAATACTTAGCTCTACAATGACTTTATTTATGAATTAAAAATAATTTTCAATAAAAGTTCTTAAAATTGATTTAAAGTAGGGTTGAACCATTGTTAAATTTCTTAGATTTAACAATGGTTTACTACAGGTGTTTTAAGCTAATTATCGTTTTTGGGTATACTTTTATCGAATTTAGCTTAACAATGATTAGTAAAAATGTTGTAAGCTTTTTTGCATAAGACTGTTAAACTTTAATGATATACACACAAGCTCTTTCACCTCCCTTTTCACAAGCTATTGTACTCTACTCCTTGAATAGAGGCCACAAGCTGACTGTTGCCCTTACAAATAAACATTATAATTACATATTGCGTTTAAACAACTTGTGTTATTTGACGAAATCTATTCGAATCTATCCATTTTTTAATAATGTTGCATTATACATAATAAATTACAATACAATAACATTTAATTGGTATTAAAGTTGCAAAATCATCTAATTGTCTTGGACAAGACCTATTGTTTTATAATTCTAAGAAATATACAAACGTCATTGACAGAAGTCACTATAAATTGCCAAAGAATTTCCACAAACTTCAATAGTCTTTCGTAGAATTTCTCAATTAAATTGTAAAAAAGAAAAGGAAAAGTAATTTGGAACGAAATGTTTGAGGATATTCAATTGATTTACATGAATGTGAAAATTTTAAAATTTTGGTCTCTTCTGTATGACCAAAATTGGCGCCGGTATGTGTGTTTGACGCCGGCTACATTTCTGGTTTTCACCCAATTCTACTATATGTTCATGACCCATGAGGGCATTGATGCAATTATACGTAATTCGTATATGTTGGTTCTATGGTTTAATACCATCATAAGAGCGTACATTTTGATTTACGACCGAGAGAAGTATGAACATTTAATTGGGGTATTGGAAAAACATTTTTATGACTTAATGGTGAGAGATTTTTCAAATCGTCGTTTCAATTCCTTTAATTAATCTTTTTTTCTTTTCTTTTCTTTTTGTATTGATATTTCTAGGCTAGTGATGATCCTTACATTGATAATCTATTGAGCGAAGTAAATTCCATGGGGAAAGCCATGTCAAAGGGTAATTTATTTTTGGGTCTAATGACATGCATTGGATTTGCACTTTATCCATTATTTGCTGTAGACAAAGGTTAGACTTTAAAATCTAGGCTTAAATTTATTTCCATGTATTAATTCACTTTTTAAGTGCTACCCTTTGGCAGCATGATTCCCGGTGTTAATGAGTACGAGTCACCGTTCTATGAGCTGTGGTATGTCTTTCAAATGGTTATAACTCCCATGGGCTGCTGTATGTATATACCCTACACCACCCTGATAGTAACGTTCATAATGTTCGGCATTGTTTTGTGTAAAACACTACAGCATCGTTTGAGGACTCTACATCGTTTCCATACTCATCCCGAGCAGATTGAGCGGCAAGTAATACAATTTATTAAATTTCAAAAGGAAATTATTGAGTAAGTAGATGATTGACAATTGATGTCTAATTTCTCTGTAATTTCATTGTTTTTTGTGCAGCTATATTGAGACCGTGAATCGCTTAACCACATTTATTTTCCTACTGGAATTTATAGCCTTTGGCGCTCTACTGTGTGCCCTATTGTTTCTTTTAATAATTGTAAGTAGTTAACATAACACTCACATTGAGTATTCTGACCTTAGCTTATGACATTCTTGCAACCAGTGCGAGACTACTCATGTATACTTATTGAGAGCAGAGGTATTTACTTCTAGCGATTTCTGCATCCTTATTTGATTTAAAGTCTGAATGGCTAATGGAAAAAGAAATTAAAATTTTTTCAAGACGTGTTTGCTACTCACTCTCTCTTTATTTACTATTTTTTTTTGGCAAAACCTCTGGTATTAATTGCCATAAAAAAGCTTCTCATATCTGTTGTTTGGAGTCGAATTTAAAGTATTGGCTACGCCATTCATGTATAATATTAACACATACAACATGAGTGGTGCGACTATCTGGGCCAAAATCTAAACGGAAGCATTGTTATGGTTAATAATGTAGGTATTTCGCTAAAGTCCTCTAACCTCAAGTACAAGTTGTAATCTTTTTAAAAAGGGTTGTTGTATTAGCCAAGCTCTTTTGTTTGAGGTGGATGTTAAACTTTTTTTAAGATCTTGAATTATAACCTTATGCCTATGAGTTCTCTGAAATTCTCAGATAATTTTGGTCGAAATAAAGTTGCGGATTCGCTTTATATTCTCAGTATTCTTCTAAAACTCAACTCAAAGTCATACCCTCCTAAAATAGACGAGTTATGGGAATAAAATGGGAATGGGTACAGATAGTAGTTATGTCTTCTACGTAATATTGTATCATTAGAGTTATTATCTGGAACATTTTCGGATATTGCAGAGATATAAAACAAATCTGTTCTTTTTTTCTGGTAGAAATTTCGCAGTCTTTGTGTCCTACAAAAAATCATAAGATAAGTTGAGAAATTTTTCTTTAATTGTGATAGTTGTACAAGCAACTGGATGCTGCGCATGAGTATTTTGGACATTTGCATGATCTGCTTTTACGAAGGCATTTAACCAGTCGTTCATTCAGAATACATGAATAAACAAATATCAGAGATAAAACACAAATATAGAGTCAAAAGAAAACATAATAGACAAACTGGATTCAAATGTATTCTTTTTTTTTTTGTTCTTTTTTTAATTTATAATATTAAATGGAAAAATTTTAAAATTGTACTAATATAGGTGGACTCCATGGTGCAAGCAGTAATTGTATGTGCCTACATAAACATGATATTTGCTCAAATATTGGCCTTATATTGGTACGCAAATGAACTAAAAGAGCAGGTAAGTAAACAAGGAAAACATAAAACACTATTTCGATGAATGTTTATGTTTATGTTTATGGCATTCTCAGAATAATTATGTTAATTATGCCATTATGATTTAATTTAATTTGCTATTACACATTCTTACATGCGCTTTTAAGCATTTGAAAATAGCTGCTGCTGCTTACGAAACTGAATGGTTCACTTTTAAAATACCGGTACAAAAGAATATACAACTTCTAATACTAAGAACTCAGAAACCCTGTTCGGTAAGTATAATCATAAGCAGTTTATATTATCTATTGGATTATGTGATAGTCGTTTTCCATTTTAGATTAAAGTTGGCAATATGTATTTAATGACTTTGGAATTATTTCAGGCTTTATTAAATGCATCCTATTCGTATTTTACCTTATTGAAAAGGGTATATGGTTAGAAATAATTTAAAATCTTTGGCAAAATAGTTTTATAAGTCTTGTTTTTATTTTTGTTTTTGGATTTTAATAAATCTTAAATATGTAATTTCCCTCGAATGTACAACACATTTATGTATGTATTTAACGTTTCACAATTTATTAATTATTAAATTAAAAATTAATTATTAGTTTCGGAATAATGTTAAATGTTTTGCTTCTTATGAATATAATAAAAAAAGAGTTTTATGCTTAATTATCAAAACGTATACATACAAGATATTTTTTCTATATCAGATTAAAAATTTTACATTTTAAAATACATAAATGATTTTTGTTTAATAATTGCAAATTTTAAAACACATTGGAGAGGTCTACATTCGTTCAAATATAGATTACTACAGCTTCGTAACTTTGAATATTGTTGTAAACTTAATTGAACTGTATTTCAAATTGAAAAAGAAAAAACAAATGTTTGTTTCAAAGTTATAGTTGCTTATATAAGTAGTGCTCTGATCTTTCTGTAATTTTAAGAGAGAATTAAACAAGAAATGTTAACTCATACCAGAGATCAGCAATGAGTATTCTAAAAGATGAATGGATTCGAATGATACTCATAATTTCTGATGATTCATACTTATTTTAAAACCATTCTCATACTATCCATATTCAAAGTTTGAAGTACTCATCGTACTCATACTTAACAATACGCATGATGTTGTTGATTTCGACTCTCCTTTACTCAACATTTACAAGAATCACAAAAGAAATATGATTCGCGTACCAACACTACAATACTCACTAGAAGGTTGTGAGTTTGCTTTGCTTGCTGCATTTGTCTTTTTCTTTCTTCCTTTTTTTGTAAATGCAACAACAACTAATGTGTTGTTTTTGTAAACTCAATTTTGTTTGTGTTTCCCATGCAAACAGACAAGCAAGTGAAATGGCCTGCCTTACAAAAACATCACATAAGATGTAAATTTTGATGAATGATTCGAATCACTCGAATCATTTATGAGTATTATAAGTATTTTTTCTAAATTTATGAATCTGAATGAGTAGGCGTATGAATCAAACAAATTTCGAATGTTATGAGTTTGATGTCAACGTTGTACTCATACTCATTGAAAGCTGTGCTTATAAATCAATGTTGTAGGGAATCAGACTAGTTGAATCTCAATACTCAATACTCAAAATTTCATGAGTACATAGGAGTTGCGAAAGAAAAAAAACGATTCATTGCTGATCTCTGGCTCATACTAAGTTGTGACACTGCATTTTCTGATTTCGAGGCATTGTTTGCGTAATTTTTTTTTTATATTCTAAAATGACAACTCTATTGCTTTATTTCAAAAACGTTTTAATACTGCATACCTTATAGCATTAAAATATATTTTCATAAAGATAAGCGCCTTAAGGTAAGCGATATGTAAAAAGAAGACAAGACACACACAAGAGACTCTAGTTTTTCAGGTTCCAAAGTACTTTGTTTAGTTTGTTATTCGAAATACGTTTTAAAAATTCTTTCAGACACTTCTTTACTACCTTTCTATGCTCTTCTCTAGATGGCAGTGAATTAATTAAACTTGCCACAATCCCAAGCGTATAATAGCCTGGAGATGGAATTAATACGTTTGAATGAGATATATAGAGAGATATAAGAAAAGCAAATTTCATTATGCCTGCTAATTACTACTCATCCTTAGATGTCTTATATAATTTTCTTTCAGAGATTCAAAGGTGAACATAGAACATGGGCTGGTATTCGCAATTCACATAATAACAAGGTGCTAGACCTGATCTCAAAGAGATCAGTATTTTTGAGGATATTCCTGAAGCGATTTATTCTTGAACTTTTTGAATACTGAAGTTAATGTTTCGAATATGGATGTCAATTGAACTCAATTGCGTTGTCAGCTGCCGAAAACGGTATTATAGATGGTAGCTAGCTACAAATATTTAAAATTTTACGTACAAAATTTTTATTATGCCAACTGGCAACGTAATTGGAGTCCAGTTGGCGTCCTTTATCGAGCCATATATCTAAGTCTAAATAAAAATTGCAATCTATTACCGAAGTAACCTGTAAGGCAAAATATCAAACTACTGGGGGCTCTGCAAGACTAAAGTATTCGCAAATGGAAATATATGGTCGTTTTAAGTAATTCCTTTAGAATTTTTAATTTACTCGTAAAAAATTATATAAGAATTTACAAAAATAGCATTCACTCAATTCAATAGCATTTATTACGCTTCACTGTAGAATCGTTCTAAATTCATGGCATTTTTTAAAGTGGAGACTATATTTCATCTCTTAGAACAGAATTTCTTTTGAAATATAGAATATATGTATAGCGTATGCAACCTTATAATATCTAATCAATTCTTACAGAAAAACTGTCTGATTATACCCTAGGCCGACATAGATATATTGCGGGCGGAGGAAGACTTGTTGCTTAATGAATTCAACAGTCGCCGAATAATATCACCCTGTAGAATTCTGAAGAAAATATTTCCGGAAAACAATTTGAATGAATTTCTGTACGATTCTAAAAACTCTATAAATCATAAAGAACAATTGGGATACGGATACAAAAGATAGGATACAATTTAATAATAATTGATGGATAAAATAAAAACAAATTTATTATCATTTTCTTTTTCTTTTAACTTCAATTCTTTTTAATAATTTAATTACAATTACTCATCATTGTACTGTTTATTTTTGCTTTTCATATACATACTTTCTTTCAATCCTTTGTTTATAATTGTTTTTCTTTTGTTTTTGTTTTTGTTTTTCAATAATAATATTTAAATACTATAAAATAATGTTTTATTTCTCAAATTTAAACATTAAAAAATTCCACACACAACACACATTCAATGTGTTCAATCCTGTAATTCGTTTTATTTAATTCTATTCTTTTTTGTTTTCTGTTATTACTTTGAATTTTTTTTTAGTAATTTTGAAAAAATCCACTAACAAACAACAGTTACGTACGTTTTCTATTTTCATAATTTCAATATTGATTTTTTCTTACAAATATTTTAATACTTTATGAATAGGTTTCAGATTTTATAAATTACTTTTTTCTTCTCTTTCTCTTTCTATTGATAAGAATTAACTTGGAAAATGCTTTCTTTTTATCATTATAATACTTAGTAATTGTTTATGGTATATGCCATTTTATTTTTAGCTTAAATTTTACATAAATATTTTGTTAAACTTACATTCTTGTAAAAATCGTATAAATCTCTATTGTATTTTTGTTTAATTTTTTTTTTTTTATAAATATTTTAACACATTAGATAAACATTAATATTCAGAAATATTAGACCTCATTACCGATCATATCTTATTAATAATCATTTCATAATTTATTTGTATTTTGTTCTCTTGTCTTTATATACTAATAATTATTTAATAATTATTTACGTAGAAAAAATGTGAATTTAATTTTTTTTTGTTGCTTTTTTTGATATAAATGTCTGATGATACATTGTTCATGTACGTATGTATGTATGTATATATTATTAATGTTATATTATTTTTTAAAGTAATATTTATAAAGTAATTCTCATATTGAGTCTGTCGTCTTAATAATAATAAAGAAAGAAAAATTGATTCGCTTACACATATTTTCTTTTTCGTACAATTAATTGATTTTTATTTAAAAGTTGAATAAGATTTCGTTTAAATTGTATCTCAATTTTTTGGAGATACAGTTATAAGTTTATGCGGCGTCACGGGAGATATCTGAAACAAAAACAATAAAAATTTATTCAATATTACCATTTTGGTTTTTATTAATTTTTTTTTGAAAAATCTCTTCAACTATATACAGACTGATTTTAGAATAGAAAATTGTTTTCACTTACCCATAGCGAACGACTGCCCATAAATGTAGAATCATCATCGTCTTCCATTAAACTGTGGTGATGATGGTGACGATGACTGCCATGATGATGATGATGATGATGTTGTTGTTGATCCAAAAATATCAAAGTGTCTTTACTGCAAGTATTAACCGAATTTCGTAATACCGAAGATAAAGTATCTCCACATTCTCGTAAACGATAATTCGAAGCGGTCGAGAAGGAATGTCTTAGATGGAGCGAAGGGTGTTGCTGAGCACCTGATGCTGTTGAGGGTTCAACAGCGGAAACACTAGAACGGCTACCATGCCAAGGTTGGCGATAAGTTGAGTAGTGTCCTGCTAAAGCAGAACTAATAATACTGCTGCTATTACTCTTAAGGCTAGAGGAGAGCATTTTTTCTTTTTCATTTGTTGTCGCCGTAGCTACATCTACGGCGTTGGATTGTAAAAATCCATTAAATTTATTTTGTAAATTATTGGCGGCATGCTTAGACACTGTCAAAGAACTGGGTTCGTGAGATTGCGAGGAAACAGAAGATAAAGATGAGGCTACAGAAGAAATAGGAGTCGTTTGTTTGTTAACATGGTTAGTCGTATCTCCAATCGTCATCAGTTTCAATTTGGACAAGTCTTTTTTGTCAAATCCATTTATTGGCGTTGTCTGATTGGAATCTAACTTAACACTTATAATTTCTCCATCTATGCAATGCTTAGAATAGTTCTCTTCTATGTTAAGCTTTTCGTTTTTAGCAAGTATTTCCTTGTTATGATCTTTGTTTTCTTTAATGTCTAGTTTTTCTAATTTTTCTAAATCCTCAGATTCTGGATTGGCAATATCGATATCAGCATCAGCATAATCCAACAGTTCTTCCAAAGCGTCTAAATTATTTTCATTAGTAGTTAATTGAGCACTGGTTGATGGTGTAGCAAGTGTTGGTAGTAGCAATGGTGTTTGCTGATCTTTTTCAGGATGAGCTAAAATGTAAAGAAGTAAATAAGTAGTGAAACAATAGTAGAATAATATTAAACCCACCTAATTTCTCTTCCACTACAGTTTCAGTTTTTTCTTGCGTTATTTTATGTATTTCTTTCGTATCAGATTTCTGCACTTCGGCTTCAAGTGATTCAATGATTACTGGCTTTTCATTCACTACTTGCGATTTTATAACTTTCTCTACATTGTTCTGTAGCTGTACAGCTGTCGCTGTTGAACACGATGCTGCTTGAGCTGGTGCAATACGGGAAACCCAATGATCACTCGAGTTCGAGCTTGAACCTGAATATTCAGCATTTTCCGAAGTTCTACGCTGATAGAACAACATATAAGCCTCATTATTAACAATTTCATCAGGCAAAGCATCACTGCATACTTTCGTAACACGTTGATCATCGAATTTGTACCATTGGCGATCGTAAGGATTCTTACAGGCGGCTGTATAATGACCAGTTTCTAAAGTATCGCCTTGATGATAGCAGACAGCATAGAGGTCGTACCGAGTTTCGCGATTCTCGCGAGAACTCAATGTGGAAGAACGTGAATCACCAGGTCTTGACTTGCGCCAAGGACTTGGACGGTTAAACGATGAACCACCACCGCCTGCTCCGTTTAAAGTATTGTTAGTCGTAGTGCCTTTGTTTTCATTCAGTCCCCTGGCCAGATGAGGCGACATATCGAAGGAGTGTAAAGGAAATTTAACCATTGTAGTTAATTTAGCAGCATTAGCGCCTTTGCCGTGATGTTGGCGAAAACGTTTAAAATGCACCACTAAGATGTCGGGTAGCGACCATAAACCCAAAGTTTTCACAACCGGCAAATATTCCTGGCAATGGGGGCAACGCCAGGCATCCTCCGCACTTAACGTTTCAGCTTTGGTATAATGTTCCAGACATTGTTCCAACGTCAAAGCGGCAGTATCATTGTTCTTATTGGCCAACAGACGCGGTACACTTTCGTGTTCCACTACATGGTCGGTGATATCAGAAAAGTATTTTTCTGGCTCTGGCCATTCTAACAGCAGTTTTATGTGCGCAGGGCCCGCATCCGTTGACAAGACCGACAATGCTAAATCAATCATCTCTGTTAGAAGGGGATGTTCCACTTGTTCTATGAACGTGTCTGGATCGGCTGAGGGATCTTGTAGGCGTATTTGAAACATTTCGTTAAGGGGAGTGTTATAAGAAAATACTTCTGGCTTTAATAATACTGACATCTCTTTTAATAATTTTTTCTGCAATTCCAAATAGAAACAATCTCTCGGTATCTGCAAGCAGAAGGGAGCACCAAAACGTTCTAAATTGAATTTATCCTCCACTTTTGTTTTCTTAACATTCGCCACCAAAACCAATAAATTAGCTGATTGTGGGCTATTCACATTTATTTGAGCATCTTTTTTAGCATCTTTTTCCAGGGGTACTTCTATACAATATATCGTTTCAATACCCTGTAAAGTACTTACTGGCTGTGTATCATAGAAAACACGCATAAATCCTTCTTTTTGCAAATCAACTAGAACCATGCGTTCGTTCGATATGCCCGTATCTTTATGTAATTGCTCCCTAAGGGCTATTATAGGTGAGCCGGCAGTGACTTTTAAACCCATACGTACTTGTCGTGGCTGTCGTGTTAAATAGACAACCGTAACAAAGATTGTCTGTTGCGTTAGTTGCGGTAATTGGACTGATATACAATGGAATGGATCGAAGGTATTGGATTGCTTTTTACAGCGTGGACAGGTGAGTGATGAACGAAATTGTGCTTGAAATACGGCCTGTACAAAGGAATTATTGCAGCGTATATGATTAGCCAGAGTTTCGGCAGCAATTACTTCATCTGGACGGCCATAGTTGTTCTAAAACAAACGAAGTTTAATTATTTAATTATTTATTAGAATAAATGATTTTGTTAAAGAAAAGAAGATTATTATTATTGGCAAAATTCTTATCTAAAATCTGCTTCAGGTCTATGTATTTTTAAATAAAATAAACAATTCTATCAATATTCAAAATTTATTTCCAGCACTGCGTTAACAATTTTTGCAAAATACAAAATACTTCTACATTGAATGGAGTAATTATCCTATAATTAACATTAAACTCGGCATGATCTAACATTTCATCGAGACTCTTTCTTAAACATTTCCATTTAAGATATACTTTAATGTTTATTTAAATTTTATAACAATTTACAATGAACAAAAACAGAGTTTAAATAATATGGGTGATGGCGTCAATTATTTTATCTTATCATCTTGGCAACTAACAGTAATAAAGCAATTATTTTAAAATAAAAATTAACGAGCAAGACAAAAAAATTATTTCTCAATTTGAGAAATATTGTATGTATTTTATAAAAAAAAATTTATATTAGAAAAAAAATTCAAGTGCAAATTATTAACAAATCACTTTACGTAATACAACAAAGAAACTGTCGGTGACTGGGACACGTACATGCAGGGGAATAAAAAAGAACAAGCCGGAAAATTGCACAACGTTGTGAGCAGTTTCTTAGATAACGAGATAGGGTGAGAGTATTAAAAAGTGCAATACAATTGTCTCGAAATAAAAGAGAAAATATTGACTCCCTTTTGTTTTCTAATTGCAGCAGCAATGTAGGAATAATCAAATTTGTTTTACTTAATATTTAATATTCTAATAAAAAATTTTAAAATAATGTTTATTTACATAATACAGATGATTAAATATAATATTCAACATATGTATATGTATATATGTATGTAGTTTGTTCTTATCATTGTAATATATTTAAAGACAGGGAGAAAAAACATCAAATTTTTATTACAAATTAAATAGAACACTTAGGTAAACATTTAAATTCTTTATACAAATTTCTTAAATGCAGTGACGATATAACTGCTATTGTATAACTATAATATTACCTCAATACAACATTAATAATAATAATAATTATTTTCAAAAAATTTCTAATCTGAATTCAAATCTAATAAAAATTAGTTTATTTTGCTCTTCTCGATGACCATTTTCCTCTTTTCAACTGCTAATCCTATGTAATGTTTTGCAGATGATAACAATATTTGTTGCTTAACATATAGGCAAAGTCGCTTTTGAGATTGGAGCACAGGGCAATACGTTTCACGTCTCAAAGAGAGTATTCAAGATTATTATTGTTTTTTTAACGATGTAAATAACTTTGCCTAAATAACTTTACAAAAAATCGTTCCACAGGATGGAATCTTTTTTTCTTAGTTTTTTGAATTTTCATTTCAGTTAATGTTAACCAGGAGGAGACAAGTGTTTTGTTAGAAAAATTTACTCCAATACTAATTAGTGTCGTATGAAATTGCATTTAAACACAAAAATACGTTTAATTAGTTACACAAAAACTACGTTTTTAATTTAATCATTACAAACGCACATTTATAGCGATTATGAAACAAACAAATTTAAAAAGCCATTGAAATTATTTACAGTGTTTTTTTTTTTGTTGCGTTTTTTTGTTGCGTTTTTTCGCTATTCATAGTTTTAATGGTGATAATGACCGGTTGAGCATTAAGTTATCAATACAGTGCTAATGAAAATAAAAGAATGAAAGAATTCTACTTACCTTAACACTTTTGTAACGTCTCTTTGTGGCGGTGTTTAAATCTTCGTGAACCTTATCTAATAGCCAAAATAAAAATTCTTGAGCATCATGTTGAGTGGAACTACGAAATTGTGAGCCGTAACGATCAACAACAGCCTATTTAAAATATATAGAATAATTCAAATTAATATATGTATAATTTCTGTTATTGAAATTGATATAGTTTTACCTTAAAACTGGTGCTATGATCGCTTTCATTTTTACACGTCCACAAGGCCTTTAAGACATTTGCTAATTGTTCAGTCAATTCACCTTTGGTACCAAACTTGCGTGAATTGATTTTATTGCGGCGCTTTAAATCAGCCTATAAAAGAAAATTAATTACAAACACATTCTTCAACATACATACATATATACATGCTATATAAAGAAATAAAAGAAACAGTAGACCAACAATGATTTTTTCAAATAATAACAATTTAAGTTTTTACCTTATATTGATCCAAAACAAAATATTCAGCCAATATATCCGTATGACTGAGACACTGTAGAACGGCATTCATGAAGCAAGTGTTGCCATGATTTTTAAGTCCCATAACACCTGGCGTTTGATCATTTGGCCATTGATAACCACTAATGGGTGGCACACGATCGGCAGTTGTTGATAAGCCATGACCATTTGCGGTTGCTCCCGTTGCAGTTGCTAATGTGCTGCCATTTGGTTTATTCGTCTGAAAAAACAAAAAATATTTTTAAACAATTTCTAGCAAGAAAATAAAAAAACATGAAATTAAAATTTATAAAAGAAATTATTATATAGTATGTAGTCATACACATATGTACATAATAATTGTAATTTGTATTTCGATTACAAAATTTTCTTATCTCATATTTTATAGCGAAATAAAAAAAAAATACTCAAAAGTTTTTGTTTTTATTTGGTTTGTTTGTTTTCTACAGACCAATTATAAAAAAAAACAAAAATTTGCTTGCAAAATTAACTGCGTAATAATGTACGTAATACGATTGAAAACTAAATTGCAACAGTTTAAAAATAAAATACTATAAATATGAAATAAATCAAATTGAATCAATATTTCTGGTTTTCCAAATCCAAAATTAGTCGAGAGTCATCAAATTTCTCTTCCATCATGCGCAAACATAGACATTTTGAGAATTAAAGAAACATTTATGAGAGACAAATGGGTTGGGAGAGGTGTGCCCATTAGTTTTAAAAAGAAATCGATAATTTCTTCTCAAAATTTTTATTTGCAAAGTTCTTTAAATCATCATTATGCATGAGTGTACACATAATGTATAAGAATCACATTCTTATAAATATGAGTAATAAATAAAGAAAAGCACAATTTTTATGTTGAGAGCTTGATCATCTGTGATGAGCCAATTTTTTTGCCTTAGCAAAGTGTGAACCAAACTAGTATTTAGGTGAAGTTTGGGAGATGCTCTAGAAAACAATTCATGACTTTGACAATGCTACAATACTTGTGTTCAGTAAGTAGATTTAGATTGGCTTTTTGACATTATCTCAGCTATCAATTCAATTGAATTTGGGTCACTGAGACTTTTTTCTTTCTTCACTACCAAAGAGCCGCTTAAAAGTTCGAAAACTTGCTGCGTTTAAGTAGATAAAAACTAACATCTTGAAGAGCTCTAGAATATATCGAAAAATGCTTTCGTCGAGAGGTACCAATTTGAGGTGATGGAAAATTAAAATTTTCATAATTTTTTTTTTTTAATAAACCTTGTACTCAGATTCAGTAACATTGTTAAATTTAACATCCTATAGAAAAAGCTTCTTATGTTTGTTAGAGTAAGGTGTAATTAGTATATGCCGTAGAATACGGCAAGAAGTTTTATGTTTTGTATTAAAACGTTTGACGTTTAATTGCCACAAAATATTTTGCTTTTCCTTTTTGAAATTCGCGCCTAACGTTTAACTGGGATTTATGGCGCTTAGTTGTTGTTTTGTCAAATAATCAAACCTTCTTTTTTATAGCAAAAATAGGAAAATAGAAAATATAATCAGTATTGTTATCCACACCTACAGTGTAGGCGTTAAAAAAGAAACAAAACAAAACTAGTATGTAATAAGATAGTGGGTTGAGACAGAAAATCACAAACAAATGAAAATTAAAGCGTTAGAAATACATATTCATATATATATATATATCTTTGTATGTTTATATATCTTTGCATATATCTTTGTATATGTATATTCCTCATATATATTTGACTTTTCTCGTAATTTTTCAATTTTTTTTTTCTAACAAATTGATGATGTTAATAAACGAAAAATAAACGAGCAAATAAACAGTACGTAGTACTTGTAATATAACCAATGGGATCTACAAAATATTAGTGACGCTAAAAAGGAGAAATAAAATAAAAGTACCTTTTTTCTACGCCAACATCCAGTATAAAAAGGCACAATATCAATTAAATTCGTTTTCTCCGATATTGTTGACTTTTTTCAAATATTTTTGTTTTGTTTTTTTTTTTTTTAATAAAAGAAGAAGAAGACAATTTATTATTAGTGATAAAAATGAAATAAATACAAACATTGTATGAGATTTTTTAATTCCGGCATTTATAATTCATCTGTTCAAAGGCTTTTTCGCATACTTAAGGGGTTAGTGCATTTCCCAATTTTCAAAAAATCAATTTTTACTGTTTTAGTTATTATAGAGCCTAAAAATTAAGGTAGAAGTCTAATTTTCCACTCAAACGATGCCAAAAGAAGGAGAAAAGCGCAAAATAGTAAATACAATGCATCCAGGTGTGCGTAACTTAAACGATTTTTCTTTTAATCACTTTTCTGAACTGGCATCACTTTTCTGACCGCTAAGATGAATGATTTCAGTTCGAACTAAGATATTTTTAATTTATTAATTACTTGGGATCCTGTCATATCAAATATGAGAAAATTAAAAGAAAAAAACCTCTCATAATTTGCCTATAGAGGCGAAGCATTTACCGATACATACGTACATACATACATAATTAGCCATTACAACCCTTTAGTCAGGATTACGGCCTAGCTTCTCACACCACCCATGTTGTGTGTCTTAATTTTATACTTGAGTGGCGGTACCTACAGTTTAACGTCGACTCCGAACAATAGATTCTGGAGAATCTTTTCCATGGCAGGTTTATTTACTCTCAGAGTTTTTGCCAGAAATCCAAGCATTTACTGATATTTGATTCAAATCTAGATGATGATGAAGTCGATCATAATCAATCAATGTGATAACATAATCGATAACAAATAAATATTGCTGTTTTAATATTTATTTTTGTTTTATTTTAGCATATAAAGTAGCCTTTATACATCTACTAAGTATGATAACTTATATAATAAAAAAAAGTAGCTTCAAAAAATTCTAGTAACTCATCCTCACCCAAAATGCAGAAGGGCGTAACAACACTTTTCAAAATTTTACAGGAGAGGAAAACACCAAACAAAATGAAAACTTGTTTGATATTCAAAATGATTTATTCCAATTTGTATTAACATTTATATGTTCAATTCTAATTTTATCTGGTTGGTAGATAATCTTTGACAGTAGGATTATAATATTTTGTCTGAACATATATTTTGAAGCAGTATATCAGAATCAATCTTAAATTCAATTTTGAATTTTTTGGTTGTTAGGCCCTTATGCATTTCAGGTCAGGATTTTTTTTATTATGGATTTATCTTCTTTAAGCGAAATAACGATTAGCTCCCACGATTTAATTCCCATTTAAGGCATCTGACCTACTCAAAATATCCTAGTTTAGGCTATAGCCAGTAACAAATTTTATAAGAATTCACTTCGATTTTTGCTTTCAAACGCTTCTAACTCCTCAAATCATCGACGACTAATTCTGGCATGATCCTCAACAATTGAAAATAAAAATTATTATTATTTATAAATATAAATTTTTCAAGAAGAGACTATAGTACTTCGTGTAATAAAATATTATAAAATGAATGTTTATTATTTTTGTAATAAACAAAAATTGCTTAGAGAACAATTCCACTTTTCAATACTTATGTATTTCGTTTTGAATTTCCTATTGTCATATCCAATTTATAAATAATAAATAAATAATTATACGGTTGACTTTAAGAATATTCTATGTATGTATGTATGTATGAATGTAAGTATGTCTGAATTAAATAGAGAAGAAAAAAAAATTGAAACCAATAACATGATCGTCTGCTGCTAATTGATATTATCAATATAGACAGGGACAGACACTCTATACATATTTGCAATAGTGAAGAGTTGTACGAAAAGTGTAACGTAGTGACTTGTTATGACGTATTAAATAGTCAGAGAAAAAATTAAAGTAACATTTAATCTAAACGGTGAAATTATTTATTTTTAACATAAAGTGAACATACATTTGTTTTTATTATAGGCATATGACCAGATAATTACATTCGAAAATTTAGCAGCGCACATAAGGTCATACATATAAATCCTCTTATCTCGTCGTGTATAATGTTTTGATATTTTTTTTTATAATAAATTATGATAAATTGTCTTATTGCATGATCAATTTTATACATTTTTTAGAGTTATTTTATTATAAACAAAAATTTGTCAAGATAAAACTGATGACTAGTACAATAATTATTAATATTAACTAATTTATTATTATTAATTTAGATGACTTCCATCATTTTTCAATATTAGTACATATATACATACATATATCACTTACATTTTTCAGTGATTACTAACTAACGTACTCGCTAAATATTTTATAGCAGTTAAAAATATAAATAAAGATTAATAAACTATAACAGTCAACCTGGTGCAATATTTTTGTAAGGACAATTATCGGAAATGAAAAAATGCACAATTTCGATTCATCACAATCTAAACATTGTGCAAAATACATTTGGAGGCATTTGCAAAAATCTGGATAAAAAAAAAAGTTGAATAAATTGCACTTGATTAAAAGCAAAAATGACGAATCGCAGTGACCGCTGATGCCAATGTCTTTTTGCCAATATCAAACGAAAACTATATGCTAATCACATTAATCATTTAACTTTAACTGGCTAAAAAGCTTTCAATTTCATGCAAGAATTATGTAGTTTTCCAAACCGATTTAACAAATCATCACATTTTTTTAAAGCTTGAGTTCCTACATCAAAGTAATAATCTTCATCTCGTTGTCTATTGGATCCGTTCAGCGTATGGAACAGGCAAAAAATGTAATAAATAATCGTAGAGAGAATACGCTCTTTTGCAGCGGTATTGATATGTGAATTATTCTTTAAGAAGAACTCTTTCCTTCTTCTTAGTTTCAAATCTGTTGTCTGTAGGTAATGCTCTCAATTTGATCTCTCCCAAGATCTGTTTTTCTAATCGACTACAACGCATTGAATGAATATTTTGTATATATAAAGTCCATGAATATTTTTCTACGACTTCACAATTTAATTTTTATTTTTTCCGCATACGGACTCTATTTTTTGATATTGCCATCTATCTGTAGAACACATCAGTGTATATATTTTCGGGATGGAAATACATAAAAACATAAGTTAAAAAGATAATTAAATTGATCGTAGGTTTATATTTTGAATTAGTTTTTAAATTGTAATAAATAATTATCATAAGTTCTATTAAAATGCATTTTGAAAACAAAATAATATTTGTTCTCATTTTTCATAAAATTGTTAGCTTTCGTGGCATACTGTAAATGCAGCATGTGTTTATTTTTGTTTTTTTTTTCATAATAAAACGTTTATAATTTAAATAAATATATTTTGTCAGGAAATTATTAAAGATTTAAATAGAAGCAATAAATATCAAATCAAATCTAATCAAATCGAATGACATGGTATGTACAGATATACATACGTATACAATCATATAATAAATAAGTAAATAAGTAACTAAATAATGAAAAATGTAATATGTAAAGTAATGTGAGAGTAAACATTTGAACAAAATGTGTGATTATTTACACAAGCAAAAAAAAAATGTTTTTTAAAAAAATATCAAATAAATATATACATATAAAAGCAAAAGAATTAAAAGGCATAGCCTTAGTAAGTCAATTATAAAGATATTTCGATGAAATGTTACCAAGAGTTACCAATAATTCAATTAATTGGTGCCAATATGAAATAAACAAAATACTCCAATTTCTGTTACATCTAAACTTACAATCTTTATTTTAATTATAAATAATAATTATAAGTATGCATTGATTAATGATTTTAAGCATTAGATTGAAGAAAAATTATTTTCCGAAGATTAAGTTTCATTCTTGATTAATAGTATATACATATATGTATGTATATACATATATATATATATATGTATGTATGTATGTACATATGTATGTATGTGTATTGTGTACAAGTATAACCTTAACCTTTCTAAAGTCGATTTCAGTGCCGTTTTCCTTCTTCGAGACCTAAATTGCGAATTCCGTTCTAATACAGCACGTAGTATGTCGTAATGAAGCTTACGTAGAGTATATCCAATCCAATTCAATTCTATCAATCTGTAACTATTTTCTTTCTTTACATTTTCACCATGATGTTTGAGGTTTAATTGGATCAGATTACACTCAGGATTCTACTCCATCATCTAGAGATATAATGTTGTTAAGGACAGGTAACAGCCATTATTCATAAAAATACATGTTTAACTTTTAGTTAAGCGTGCGGCAGGCTAGAGTGTAATGCAATAGTCCGTCAGGGTAGATCTTGAGAAGGAGGAAATTTTTGCGGATCTGCAATACAGGTCTTTTTACTTTATTGGCTAACACAACCCTTTATTCAGGATTGCTGCCTAGCTTCTCATACTACCCATGTCGAGTGTGCTAAACTTTTCAGAGCAATTTTTTGCACCAAAACTTTTTGCCAGAAGTCTGCTGAGGAAAGATTGACGACAAAAATATTTTTTTTCATAACACATTACCTACTAGAATACAGCGTTCTCCAGTATCTGACTAATCCAGGGCTTCGTCAATTTTAGTTTTTAATTTGATCAACACATTTCTTTAAACTTCTTTTCTGTCTGGAAGTTGTGATCCCTCCCTTACCAGCATAAATACATCTTAAGTGAAATAATGCGCTCTATTTGAAATTCCTCTTTTCCTTATTACCGACTTAACACATTTTTACATGACCTAAAAATTATTTCAAAATAATTTTATTGCCATACTTTAAAATTATTATAATGAAATAATATTTCCTCTTTATTGTTTATGTATGTTTTATGTATAAATTAGTCTTTTGTTATTGTTATTATTATTATTTAATTTTTATTTTACTTAAAAATATGTTTTTAATTAACATTTGAACTTTAGTGATTTATAACACTAAACAATATTATGCTACACTACAAGAAAATGAAATATTTCATCATGCAATTGTTTTCTTTTTTTTTTTTTTTTGCTCAGTGTAAAAGCGTGGAAAACAAATCCAAATGATTTTTTAGTCAAGTTTTGCGAATTGGAAAAATAATATGTATTAACTTTTTGGAAATATGTATGTATGTACGTAAAATACAGAAGTAAAATATATTGTTTTTTTTTAATAATAAATTCCCAACAAAGCTTTATTATTTTCAATACTAATGGAATTGGCTTTATTGATGCCTACTTAGAATGTCGTTGTCTAATTCTGACACATTAAACGTTGTAAGTACACAAACTAAGAGCATAATATTGTAAAAAAAAAATCTTATATAACATGATTGGACACGCATTTAGTTGCTAAGATCTAAAACAATATTGATTGATTTGTGTACATATTTCCGAATACTATATGCATACATATATTAGGCTCGATTAGTAGATCCCTTAGATCGCTATTTTGAAGGACAATGATATGATTTTTGATGAAAACAAAAGATGTATTACTTTGATAAAAAAAAATATCAAAAATTTAAAATCACTTCTCTTTTCGTTCCAAAAAGTCGTACCAAACTAATCAAGAGACTTTCATTTGCTGCTGCAGCACTACAAAACAACGTATTTTCAAGTAAATTTCGAATTTAACTAGCAAAGACAAAAACTAAAACTTTCAAAAGAGACAATGGATGATCGATATTACGGAAAAATGCTACTTACTGCAGTTATTCCACTTTACACAAATTGTAGCTTAAGGTGTCCCTAATAGAACCCAATTAGTGGTATAGCCCAAATTATATTTTAACTTGTTAAATCGTGCACTCTGTTAATAGTTAGTTTCTGGGTACGATGATCGATATTGTGGAACAATAGAACTTGTTGCAGGCTTCACACTATAGATCCATGGTATCAAGGATTCCAAAACAGGTTTCCTTACAGTCGGCCTTTATTTGGGGCAGGAGATATAGGCGACGAAGCTAATTGATTTCTTCAAATGAGAAAAAAAGGGGTCTATTGAGTGTCCTTGTAAAGACTTTTTCCAAACAAATTCTGAATAAAATTTCTCTATCACAAGCGTACGTATAAACAATTGTAAATTTTTCTATTTTATTTAAAAACGTTTCCACATACTTGCGTTAAAGAAGAATTCATTTTTGTAATATGTTTAAAATATGATACTTAAGACAAAAACGGCATAATTAAGTATCTTTAACTTGTACACCAAAATTAGCACCGAATAAAATTTAAGTTTTCCCTAAATGTATGAGATGAACGCAAAGTATACGAAATTCATAACGCGTCTAAAAATTGATGCGAAAATTAGTTCATAGACTCTGGGTGTAAATTATTAAACTTTTTTTGTTTAGACTGTTAGTTTTGTTGTTCAAAACAAAATTATTATTGTAGAAAACGTATACCTTTTCAGGCATTATAAGATAAAAAAAAAACAAGCAAGCAATATGAGTCCAAGAGTTGAATTGTGTAATTGAAATAAGGTCTGGTCACAATCTACTAAAATTATGTCTGTTTCAATAGTCCTCAGGAGTTGTACATTATATTTAAAAGAAAATACACCATATCTTTTTAGCTATTCTACGATTAGAGGCGAATTAACAAACTGGGTGGCTAAAATGATGAATAGTTCTTATGGTCCTGATTCTGCAACAGCCAATCACACTCAATTTTAGGTCCATCGTTTCTCTTCTGTTCAGGCCGTTGTCAAAGGCACTGCATACAATTAAAGGAATTACATATTTTATGGTTTCAACACATACATACATACAGAACGTAAATCTTGGATGGGATGATTAAAACTCGAGAACGTATTGCTGTGCATTTGGATTGACAGGCACTCATCTACTGTAAGTAACCTGCTCGCTATCAAGATCAAAGTTGTTACGCATAAAATCAACAATCCTAAAGGTACCGTGCACTCACAATCGCTTATCTTTTTGGAGAGGTTTTTGGAAGTTAACTCTTCACGATTGTTCTAATGTCCTAATCTATGGCGTGTAGTTTTCTTGGTGACAAATATATATTTTACCTATAAAACTTATTGAAAACTTTAGGTTTTTCCTCATAGGAACGAAACAGAGGGCGTGCCGCCCAGTACACTTAAAAACTACAGCTGCTAAGATAGTCAATTTGAAAATAAGATATTAAAGATATCTATTGTTTCAAATATTAGAAACTTTAGTTTAATTTAGTTTAGTTTAATTTATTTAAAAAAACTTATACAATTACAGCGTGTGTATTGTTTTAATTAACGAACACTTGTTCAAATTAGATTTCTAATGACACATTTGACTCATTTCGTCTTCCTGTAAATTCCAACAAAAATAAAACATTCATTTTTTACATTCATTACTTACTACGAGAGACTTAACCGTCTTATTTTGCGCTCTATTAAAGAAACTTTTTTTTTATTTAATTTCAGTTCATATTTTATTGTTTATATGCCATTTTGTCGTTCTACTAGCGGTGAAATAAAATTCATTTCGCATTATTGCGACAAATTTTCTGTTTTTTAGTTTAGTTTTGGATTCAAAATGAATTTTCAAGGTGAAATCAATTGAGATGAAACTAATTGAGTGGAATTGAATGAATGAATAAAAAAAAAACAGTAATAACTAAAATTTAAAAATAACAACAAAGAAATTTGCTATATTTTTCAAAAGTACACACTGCGATGAGATCAAATCATCGTTTGGTTTTCTTTTTTTTATTGTCTTTAAAATTATTTGGACCTGGCATAGTTGCTTTTTTTTGTGGGTACGGAAATGTCATCATCCCATCAAGTGCTCATCATCATACATCATCCGGCTTTTTGTAGCCTAGTACAAGTGCACTTAAGTCTTTGTGAAATTATAAGACAAAAAGACGAAATTGGCTACTTAGAAGTGGTACTTAGAAAACCACACACAAAAATGATTATAAAATTTAAACAAATTCCGATCTATTATTCAGGCAGAAACAAACATTCACAAAAATACAATGAATTTGATGCACCATCTAATATTGGACACAATGGATATCTCGTGGTAGTTCTGGGCTTGCAATTATTCGGCCTGAAAAAAACAGCTATACAACAGTTTTTGATTACTAGGGCAAAAGTAAGGTAATGGAGCACTCTGACATTAATACAAAAGAAACAGTCGCCGAATACGTTACAGTCGTTCGATAGGTTCTTTATTAGTTTATTGGAACTACTCATCCCACGCTAGACGTGAATTATGCAAAAAAATTATTACAAGATACCCATCTGAAATCCTCAACATAGATGTGGTCATTAAACTAATTAACATTATGTGTTTCTTCTAGGCGCACAAATTAGAAGTGTTGGAGACTGTTGTGCTCTGTTTCAAAAATTTCTATAAAATTAAATCTTAAAAAAAATTTTTTCATGATGTAGGAAAACCTTTAAGAGCAATCGCAGGCGTCTAGGTTGGATCGTGCCTTAAAATTCCCAATGATGTTTCAAGCGTGAGACGTGTGAAACAGAAGTTTATTCTGAAACTGTTTAATTTGGTTGGAAGTAATGTCGAATGATTTTTGCCCACATATGCGGACGTTGGCTACTAGGTAGTGTGTTGCCCTATTAGATGTGCGGCCACGGTTCAAACCCCAGGTCAGACATCTCCAACTAAACCAAATATAAAAAATATTTCTTCGGAGGCTCGGAAATCTCGGAAAATAAATAAAATTGTCAGGAAAAGTTTCTCAAAAATCTGTCATTCCGACTTTAAACAGTAGGTCCCGCCACTCATGAATAAAATTAAGGCACACAACATGTGTGGTATGAGAAGCTACATAGGTCATAATCCTCACTGAAGGGTTGTAATGACCAATTACATATGTATGTATGTAGGTATGCGGACTCCATCAAATGAACAAGGATATAAGGATTTAGATCGCAACAAAAGCCAAATCATCTCAATATTAGAACCGAGATGAAAAACGCATTTCAACTGCGATTAAATATACTGACATAGTTTTTGATTACTATACGATTAACAAGGAAGGGCATTGCCTTTAATTAAGAGCCGTTTTTATGAAATTCTTAGCCGAAAACATTATGCCCACCTACCCTTTATATATCTAATGGGTTTGATTCTCTGCCCACTGTTGTTATGAGAGAAAAATTTACCAACTTAGATGGATCATATTTCAAAAGCTATTAAAATAATAATTCTTGATTCGTTTTTTCTTTTGTCTTTTTCTCTTTTTTGTTTTCATTTAATTTATGCGTATATGATTATATTGTACAATATGTGCTTGAATGGATGGATATTAATTTGTGTATCAATTTAGTAAAAACAAATTTTAATACTCCAGCAGACCAACAACCGAAATAAATTAAAACTTTTGTTTCATTTTTTCTATTTCGTATTTCTAGTTTGTATATCTTATTAAAAGGTTTTAACACCGATAATTAACAAGAAAAAAATAAAACAAAATAACCATAACCATTGTACATAGTCCACCTATAAATCTCTACTACATGAACTTGGACAGTTTAGTGAGGGACTTTTTATTAGAAGCACCCATCGTATTGAAAATATTACTTTTGAACATTTGGTTTTAAACCCAATAAAAAAAAATTTATTTAAATTTATTTAAAAGTCAGCCAATTTATATTTTAAGATTTTTAAGGTTAAGAAGCGAACTATGTTGTGCAATAGGCATGTCCAAGTTCTGTCAGAATTTTGGGCGGAACGTACCAATGATCTGCGACGTCCAAATTTTGACGTTATAGAGAAGTTTCAGTGAAGTTTCTTTCATATAAATAATGCTTCTTTTATAAACAGCATACCTGCTATTAGCACTTTCTATTCATTTAATTTCGAAGTGAACGCGCTATTAAAAAGCTTGTTGAAAGTGATTGTAAGTAAACCAAACATTAAAAAATTCTGTGCAACATATCGTATACTCTACAGTGTTATAGATATGTATGTCTATTTATTGTAGGCAACCAAATGTTGTATGGGAGAGTATGTTCAAACATATGTTTACAAATACAAAGCACACACAATATCCATACTATATCCATACTTATGTGGTAGCATGAATGAACGAATGAATGAATGAAAAAACGAATACACATGTAAATTTATTTTTTTTTTTTATTTTGTGTTTAAGCTGCGGAAGTCACTGCCATAATAAACACTAACACAAAGAAATTAAAAAAGCTTAATAAAAAATCAACAAAAAATACAAAAACAAAGACAGAAAGTAAAACAACAGAAACAATATCAACGTTAATTATCATCACTTAAATCAAAAAAGAGCACACATTCAACACACTTCATGGCAAATAAATCAATGCAACAATAGCTACAGCTAAGAGAAAATAACTTAAATGAATATAATGGGGGAAAAGCACAACAACAACAAATTATCCTATATTTATTCACTGAAAGAGAAGAGAAACTATGTGTGTTTCCTGCATAACAAGTATTTCAAGAGTTCGACCCAAAGTGGTTGTAATTGGCAGTGACAGCACAAAAACAGAGCCGCCATATAAACAAAAACAAAACTTCGGCATAAAAACACACTCTAGCATAGCATAGATATTGCAAACAACAACAAATGATGACGATATGCAAAATACAATATGCAAAAATGAAATACAAAATTTATTTACAGCTCGATTTCACCGATATGATGTGAATATCATTAATATTGCATTTAATTTTAAATTTCTTATTCATCTTCATGCGAGAGAGTGCATTTTAAATATCACTAAACACAATTGTATACATATATTATTTTTATTTTTGCTCTATTAAAAACAATTCATTGATTTTCTTTCTTTTTCGGTGACGTGAAATTACAACATGACGTTATTACTTATAAATAAACTACTGGGCTCTACAGCCAAATATACATAATCTTAATAGACTTTTAGAATAAATAAAAAAATAATTTCATTTGGATTTGTTACAATAAATTGATTCAAGCGTGAATTGCAAGAAAAAAAAGAACAGAATAAAACTGTCACATTTAAGAACTCAGAGAAGTTAAAAAAAAAGAAAAATAAAAGTGATATCTTAACCCTAATGTTGAAGAAAAACGTTAACATATTTTAGACCCTGGAAGCAAACCATTAGCAAAATTTGAAATTTTGTGACAGTGTGCAACATAATTAGAGAAACATAGGGGGATTTTCATAAAAAGCCTTATGGAATTATCTGTAAAATGCTCGCGAAGATAAACTCCGTTTTTAACTGAGTAAAATTATTCTCATTAAATCTTTTAAGAGCCATACAAATATGCAAATAGATTTATGTTTACCACAGATTATACAATATTTAAAGTGTTAAAGAATTTCGGGAAAACTAACGTTTTGATGAAAACATTACCAACGCTTAAGGGCTAAAAATAGTTCCACTGTTTTCTAAAGCAGCTACAAAGACGTCATGCAGTTTACTGCTACAACTACAGCTACTAGTGCCATGACGTTTTCGAAAGGTTGTCTAGCCAATATACACTATACAATTAAAAACAAAAATAAGAAGAATAAAGACAAAAAATAGCAAGAAATACGAAAGAAAACAAAAACACCACACAATCTATTCTATTTGGCAATGGCAGTGGAAACTATAGCACAAAATAAAAACAGAAAATAGAAAAAAAATATTCGCAAATACGCAAACATGCGGATCTGATTGTATTTATTATTTAGATTGTTTCGAAAAACAATAAAAAATACAAGCAATAACATAACACATGATTATTTTATGAGGTAATAGCCAAACGGAGAAGGCGTAATACTTTCCAAGTAGTAGGTTCAAAAAGTTAAAAATAATGTTAACCAAAATCTTTTAAATATATAGAAAATTACCTGAGATATTCGATTAGATTTATTAGGTTATGAAAAGCAATTTTTTATTTCTCACCCCAATGTGGATGTTGCACGAAAAATTAGTGAAGATTACACTTAAGAAACGCTCATTTTGAGGCGTTAAAATTTAAAAAACCTACTAAAC
The DNA here is from genome assembly GCA_930367235.1 of Sarcophaga rosellei. Classification (NCBI taxonomy): domain Eukaryota; kingdom Metazoa; phylum Arthropoda; class Insecta; order Diptera; family Sarcophagidae; genus Sarcophaga; species Sarcophaga rosellei. The sequence goes on from OV884021.1 coordinate 85,651,434, forward strand.
CACTAAAAGTGTTTTTAACTTATATAATTCTCTACATAGCAGTAGACGTCCGCTAATTGCTGCTTCAAGAAGGAAATAATGTGTTGAACACCCTATTTTTTATTTACTTCTAGCATGGTACTGATTGCGACTACAAATACAATTCTAACTGAGTGATAAACTACAAATTCAAACAGACCAATGTCAAGTCCTTGTATAAAAAGCGGTATTTAAATACAATATAGTATATTAAAACGATAACGAATTGTAAAATGTATTTCTATAAATATTTACATACGAACGCATATTTATGAATGTATATACATATGTATGTACATACGAATGCAATCAACAAAAGGTTGCGTTACAAACTGCAAAACTAATTCATCAACGCACATCTAAAACGTGTGAAAGCAGAAACTGTAGGTGCTTTTACTAATGTGTACATATGTATGTGAATATATCCGATTAAGATGGATTTTTTGAAGTTGACACTTTAATTTGTCACTAAATTTCTTAAATAATAAAATAGATTACGTTAAATAAACTTTTAAATTAATTAATCCGAAAATTATTTATATTAGCATAACTTTTGATGGGTCACTGATCTGTCACTGGGTTATTATGCCTCATTTCCATATGCTGTCTTGCTGGTAAGAAATCGCTAAATTTTCTTTATAAATATGTGTGTATTGAATAATTTCTTATTAATAAGTCATTAGGTATAATATTATTAACTAACAAAATATTGAAATAATTTTATACGCTGACAACAACTTAATCAATCGATGCAGTTTTATTTATGTGTATTGAATTTTTAAATGTATTTTCTTGACATAATCAAGTCTTTCTTTATTTTAAATGAAGAAAAAGCTAATAAAGAGATGATAAAAAATAAAAACAGCAGATATTCCACATACACTCGCTTATTATAATAATAAAGTCCATAATAACGATGACGATCAACATTATTAGCACGATGATTCATCAGAAAGTCATTAGATTTGTGACATAATAATATAACAATTATATCAATAGAGTAATAATAATAATGCAAAATAACATTTCATTAGGAGGAACCGTTATTTTATTATTTATTAAGAATGGGTGATCTCCATAAAAATAAAACGTTGTACCAAAGTACAATTTAGGTAAATGTTTACAACATTTCAAAAAAGAATTACTTTTCTATTCGAAAATATAATACATATGAAAATTAAAAGAAAGCATACTTATGAATATACAAAATTATCGTTTAAAATTATAGAAAACTTTTAAATAACATTAAACGTTTGATATTGGCAACATTGCTGGATGATTATTTTGATTTCACCATTTTACATTCTACATTGTGATGTTTCTTTGTTTTTTTTCTTATTTTCAATGTTGATGTTGACTCCTTTTGATTTTGTTTTGCTATTCTGTGTTATTGCTGACGTTATTTTCAGATGATACAATACATTTTTACTGATATTAACTTTGTTGTTCTTCATCTTTATTTTGTTTAGTTTTTATTGCTATTGTGTAAATTATTGACAAAGAAATGAGTGCAGCAATACAAATGTACATACATACTTACAAAAATGATCGCATGTAAACTCATGCAAACACACAAACTTGCACACCCACACGTGTAATAAGTACATACAGTGTGTAAAGAGCCAGACAAAATAAAATAAGGGAAATGGAACAACAAAAACAAAAAGTAAGAAAAGGCACACAATTGTATCGTGGTACTTGTAGCAATATTGCTCCTGGCTTTTTAGCATTTTGAGTAAAATGGTGATAACAACAAGGAAAATAACGGCAAAAATAAAACATACATACATACATAATTTGTTAAACTAAATATGGAGTCGTAAAAGAGTTAAATATTAGCAAGTATTTTTACGAAATTTTCTTTTCTTATTTAACCATTTTTTTATTTAAACAATATTGTTTTAATATGTACCGTATTTCTTGTATTTGTCAGTCAGCCAGTTTGTGTATTTGTTTATATTACAAAAATTAAAATGCAGTCGAATGAGTAATACTTGTAATTATTAAATAAACACAGACTATTTACAACACTTGAGACCCGCTTTCATTTTTCTGCATAAACATTTTGTACATCATGTACGAGTAATAAACAAAAGACGTATAAAGAAAAACATTAATAAATAATTTCTTTTTTAATATTTTTGTCTATTTATTTTCAGTTTAATGTAATAAACATAAAAACCAACCAAAAAACGATTCAGTTCATCACCATCATAATATAATCATTATTGTCAGACGTATGTATGTATGTACATATATACACATAACGACGCTAATATTTATTTACTTTAAATTGCAATAACTTTCTTTTTATTTTCCTCACAAACAAAAATAGACCGTTTCACAAAGTAGAAATAGAAAACTTTTTCAGCTAAGTATAGTAGTAAAATATCTTTTATTATTATGACAGGGCATTAGACATCTTCTTGCTTAACCCCTTATCGGAGAGAGTGGTTGTGCAAAAAAAAATTATCATAAATGCTGATCAAACAAGAGACTCATGATCTTGTTTACAAGGCCAACATAACAAAACATTATTTGAAAATCTTGAATAATTTTTACTTCATTTTATCTACAATTCTTTTTTATACATTGTATTACTATCTGGGAAACCTCGCGGGAAAATTAAAAGAACTTGCTATAAAGCTTCTTTTTTTTTTTGATATCTTTCGAATTTTTGTTCTTCTATTTCTATTTACAAGTATGGCATTAACCGCACGCTATAATTGATTTAAAACCAAAGAATGTGGCAGAAAACAAAAAGAAAACTCAGAAACAAAAGTGAAAACTAAAACTGTTTATATTAAGTTGAAAATAAAAATAAAAAACTATTACTATATTGTGTTGTTGCACATTTCTTTATGTTCTTTGAGAAATTACTGGATGTGAAATCATACGATCTTCCAGATACAAAAGAGATAATATACAAAAATCTGCAGAATCATCATAGTATTTTTTGATCGTTTCACTATTTTTATTTTTCTAAATATTTATTTTTATTTATTTAAGAGTCTAGCATGAATGAAAATGAAATAAGTTAGTTTTAATGTCAACAAGAAAGAATAAAATACCATACATATAATATTTTTAAGAAAATTTCATTTTCCATCCCTGCAATAGGTTCATAAACAAACACATATACTCTCTTTTCTCCCTCTCTCTTTTATTGTTTTCGTCCTCAAAGAAAAGAAAAAAATATATACAAGAGAAAAACTACTAATACTTGAAAATAACCACAAACAAAACAAACAATAACACACATTGTAACACTAAAAAAATAGCTACTTTTGCTAATATTGCAAGTCAAATAAGAAAGTGTTAAGGGGTGCGAGGGTAAAACAATTAAACAAAGAAACTCTCCTCTCATGAATGCCCCGTACAGACGTATGTATGTATGTAAGTATTTAGTTAAAAATCATGGAAGAAAAATTCAAAATGACTTTCTTATGGTGAGACACAACGACGACATCAAAAATTAGAAAGAATAAGATGAAAAATAAGACGACAAAGAGAAGAAAGAGCAATAAATACAACAAAAAATGATAACATTTAATGGGAATATAATTGGAGGCTGTTAAAATGATAACAATCTTTCTTTCTTTATTTCTTTGAGTCTTTCTATTTATCACTCAGTAAACGAAGAGTAACAGTAGTGGAAAACAATTTAAATACCAAATATGCAGTTAAAGACCTAACGATCTATGAGCTAAAACAGTTGGCATTTATTTCTTAACTTCATTTCTGGCCGTTAATATGTTCAATTCAAATTATAGTACATATATACATACGATATACAATTTTATTACAATCATTTGAAGTTATTTAAAACCCAGATGTAAACTTTTTAAAATGTTTAAAATTTACATAGTTTTTTTACATTATACGTATGCATCACAAATTAAGATAACTTCATTACCGTCTGCACTTTACGAAAAAAAAAATTACAAATTAACGGCACTTAATATCTGTATATCTAAAGGATCAGAGCTATATCATAGAGTGAACCCGACGTATACATTTGGGCGATATTATAGGGCTTGTTTCATAACTTTCTTGTCAAATTGACAAATTACTTAAAAATCTGCAATCAATATGACGAAAAAATCAATTATTCAATGTATTAGAAAAGAAAATAAACTTTTTTACTTCAATAATACATACATACATACATATATGTATTAAATTTGTTGAGTATCGAAATTAAGTTCAAAACATAAACGGTTACTGTTGCATCTGTTCGAAAGAAGAAAACAAAGACACAATATCTACCCCATATTCCCTTCAACATTTTCAACATTTTATCGATAAAATATCGTTTATAAATGATGACATTTATTTGTACAAGATTGTGATGTTAACCTAAAAATCCTGATTCTTTTTAAAAATAATAGCAACAAATAAACAAAAAAAAAGTTGTTATATAAGGTCACACTGATTACTTTTAACAATTGAACAACGTCTGCTCGTACAAATACGAACAAAAAGAACTTCAAAAGCCCATAAATAGTTGAGTTTTGTTGGTCTTGTTGTTTTCATTGTGTAGCGACTTTTTTCATCTACTGTATTGTGGGATTTTCTTATAAGAAGATATGTTAAGAAGAAAATCTTTCTCCTCTTTTATACATATATTGAAAATGTTTCTTCTTCGATGTTAGTTGTTGTGTTTCTTTTATGACGCTTTTGGGGTCAAGCATAATACAAAACGATTTGTACACGTTTTGTACATTTAATGGTACAAGAATATCTTAAAAATTATATTTTAGAACAACAAATGTAATCTTTTTTTGTGTAAATTAAATTAGGAATGACCTTAAATATATAAAACAAATTTCAAGATTAAGGATTTTGGAAAGAAAAAATTAACTTAAATTAAAAATTTTTGGATATGTAATGTGTATAACGAAATAAATTAGTTGTATTTGAAATATTACTTTATGCCCATATTAATCAAACTGATTTCTGGCAACACTTTTTTTAGTTCATCCCTATGCAATGAAAGGGAACTGATAAACAGTGGATATACATATTATATTATTCTTCGGAATATAAACAAATTTAATAGGGCGACATTCATAGTTAAGCCAGGCAAAGATTACCCAAAAATGGATATCTACAGACCCATAATGATGGTGGACAACTCTTCTATATTATACTCAATGACAAGTATAACGCAGGTCGACCAAAGTTGCACACTTAACGCCAAAATAAAACTCACACAGAAAAAAATTGCATTGTACCTCATATCCATAGATTTTAAGACGGCTTTCGATGAATAAATATGACAAGCGAGTCCGTGCGTTGTTTTTCTCGCTTTGATGATAACGTGCTGGGCAATAGCAAAATACCAGACAGAAGAGCCTTGGCTAATATGGAAAATGAAAGCCAGAAACATTTTTCATAAGCTGTACAATGTTTGGAATTAGAACGAACTCTCCCTAACGACTAAAATATCCGTATCACTGCTAACCAACTTAATCCCTTAATCGCTGTTTAAATATATCGATCGCTTAAAACCATGTTCTGCAATACATTTGTAATCATCTTTGGTGATAAAAGAAAAAACAAACCTAATTTTAAAGTGCCAATTTTCACTTGCATTGGGATACTGCTTCAGTATTGAGAAAATCTTAGGACTAAAACTAAATTTTATAGCATAACAAAAACCACATAGATCACTCTATGAGCGGACTAAAAGTATTGCTTTTTAGTCTACAAGAAATTATATTTTATATAATGTCTATCTTGTAATAGCTAATCTTGTCTTTAAAGCTTTTTATATACTCTCTTACACACTATCACATATATGTTCTAGTAACTATTCATTTGTTAAATAAGACAAAAAATAAAACAAAATAAACTCACCGATGCTGTGACATGCTGGGCAATACGATTTAAAAATTTGCGAAATGATGAACGTCTAAAGATACGATTATTATTATTGTTGTTGTTATTGTTATTACTATTACTGATTCCAGCCGGCATCGTAGATGATAATGATGCACCACCATTTGCCAATGTGGTAGAAGCAGCATTTGGTGAGGAAAGACTGGAAACACCATGAATTGTGTTTGATTTTGTTGTAAATTTTTTATTTGAGCTTTTCGTAAAATCGTTCGATTTTTGTTGTTGTTCTTCTTGTTTTTTCGAAGGCATCATGGATGAGTGACTTTGTGTATCTTTGCTCCCAATGGCTGCGTTAGTAGAGCTGATGGAGGTATTATTGTGGGTCTTGTTGTTGGTGTTGGCACAAGAGCCATCATTATTATCATCATTACTATTAAGGGATAGAAAACTTTCAGCTCTTTCTCTTTTGCCACCTACACACGAGGATAAAGTGTAGGATTTGCTGATGGCAGAAAAATTCATACCACCTCCTCCTCCACCAGAGTCTTGGGTTCTTCCGGTCTTGTGTTCGCCGGTACAGTTGGAGTTTTGGTTAGTGGCTCTAGCAGCAGATGTTTTCATTTTATGCGTCCAACGAAAAGGATTTCGCGGCATAGAAAATGCTCTTCTAATTTTCTTGGCGGCATTTGTAGCCACCGTGGAAGCCGGATTTGTTGTTCTCGGTATTATAATCACTAGTGGTGATGGCGAGGGTTTCGGTAATAATTTTATATTCTGCTGCGACACATTGTCAGACATAACAACGGCAGCAACATTTTCGACCTCCTCATTATTACCAACGATACACAAAACTTCATTATTAACATTATGAACGTCATTATTAGTAACGTCATCGATAACTTTATTTAAAGTATCACTGGTAATTGTGGTGGTGGTGTCGTCGTTGCTAGTAGTGGTAAAGTTATTGTCATTGATGTTGCTGTTGGAGTTGTTGTGGCTTCTACTACCGCTTATAGTGTGGGTGGTAATGGCGCTGGTGTGAGCCAACGATGTTGTATTAGTGTTTGTATCTGGATTGATGGAATCCAAAACAGGGTCACTTGCATTATTTTTTATATTCACAGTATTATTCGAATTATTAGCATTTGTTTTACCGCTTGTAACCATTTTTATATGTTTTTATTCGTAACTTTACATAAAATATGTGGCTTTTATCAAAATTTTTGCCTAGAATTATTGTTTTATTTTCTTATTCGCTCTGCCCTTTTTGCAAACACTTTCTCACAAACTTTTAACACTCACTGAAAATACTCTCTCATTATATTTTCCACTCAGGCGAGACACATTTATTCTTTTTTTCCTTTCCGCTATTTTCCTTCACTCATTAAAACTAAGAAAACCTACACAGAATTTATATATTTTTAAACACTTTCTCTTTTAATTAGAATTATTTAATTAATTGATTTATTAAAAATATTTCACTTTTTTCTTAATGGTGTATACTTTAAACTATTTAATTTGCTAATTTGGTACAAAAAAATTCGTTTAATATTTTAGCATTTCTTTTTGCTTTCGTTTTTTTCCGCAATGCTTTGCACCCCGTTTAATAAGAAATTTACGAATGACAACAAATTGAGTAAATTATACACACGTCAGAATTTGACAAACAGAATTACGAGGTATATATCGAGACAGCGGATTTCGAATCGAGTTTTGTGCACATGCATATATATAAAAGCTAATGAAGAGAAATTCTTTTTTGGCAAATGGTTGGCAACGTGTTGGCAATCAGTTTGGTCGTAATTTTTCAGTCACCAACAATGAATGGTTGTTTGCCAGGAAAATAAATAATTATTTAATCAACTTTTTAAAGAAATTTGTATCTTCTTTCAAGGACACAATTAATTACACAATATTTTAATTTTTTAGAGCTGTAATGCACACTACATTGGTTGAGTGTACTTCTTTATTCAGTGTTTCACTAACGAGATTAATTATCCTTAATGCAAACACAACCATACCGTTGGTAGTACAGTGCATAATGGTAACCGGTCATAACGGTGAATGTATCCGCTAACCGAGGTGAACATTGTTTATTCTAGACGTAAACCATTCATTCGCAATATACAGTACATTGATATATGGTAATACAGTACCATTTCGAATAACGATAAATTCACCACATTTTGTAAAAACTCACCACGCTGGAAACTCACCACAACCATAAAATTCACCACACTTTAAAAAAAATTAAAAAGCTATTTTTTTTTATTAAATAATATATATTTTTTTTTTCTCTCCCTGCCTGTCGTAAAACACCCAACGACGAAGAGCGGTGCAAACTAACCACAACTCTCTATTACAACATTACATATATATATATTACCCACCCACTTCTCCTCTCCTCCTCTCCTCCCATTCTTCATTCGCTCTCCTTCCCTCTCCCCCCACTCACACTACTTTTACTCAATTGCCAACAACATCTAACTAACAAAAGGCCCCCCTACACATAAACACACCAAACAAATCAACAGAGAAGCACACACACAACAAACACCCAAACAAACAACACAAAACATCGTCCACACCACACCACCCACCACACACACACACGCCATAAATTAATGTTCCTGTTAAAAACAAGCGGGTTTAACTTTTACTTATATAAACCGGAAACGGAAAAAGAATGTGCGAATTAGTAAAGACTTGTTTATTTTTTTGAACGAACAAGAACGAATTTTTCCAACTACCAACCAGTGTTGCCATGAAATAAAAATTTTGGTACTCAACTGCATCAGTGTTGCCAGAGCAAGAAAAAATATTCTATAACAACTCACTGATGACCAGTGTTCAAAGCTCATATTTTGAATTATAACTTAAAAAGTAAGTACTTTTTTGTATCAAATAGTACTTTTTAAAAAGATACACTACATCATTATTTTGTGTGTGTTATTTTATACATGAGTGGCGGAGATTTTTGAGAAAACTTTATCATGGCAATTTTAAAGCGCAAGACATAAAAAATATGTAATAATTAAGAAGTACTGAAAGCGTAACGGGGGTACTGCGGTATTTTTGAAATGAAAAAGTACCGAAAAAAGAACAAAAGTACTGAATTTTTCAGCTCTGTTGCAAAATAAGAAATATCTCAAACAAAAAACTTTCGCTGAAAAAAACAACAACTTTATAAATGAGATTATTCTCAAAATAGGCATTGAGTTCTATAAATTCAACAGCATGGTCTGGGTGTAGCTTTAGAATTAGTTTGTCTGTCTTGCATTAAACATTCGAATTATAATAATTCTTATCTATCAAGCTTAATTATTTTGTTAATACAAAAATTTTAAATTTTACTTATTTTTACAAAAAAATCCTACCCTACTACACATACAGTGATTGTAAGAAAAACAAATAAATTATTTAATAATATTGAACAAAAGATATATTTATAATATATATAAAAAAAATAAATTGTAAAAAAACTCTACTTGGGAAAAGCTACATATTAAATTAAAAAATGTGAGTGAGTATGTAAAATAATATGACAATCAAATTTTGTTTATTTTTATTTAAAATCTCACTAAAAACAAATTTTCGCATCATAGTGAATTTTTCTGAGATTTTTTAGCTTGATCAAAAAGCGAAAAACCCGGAAAATTAGATTTGCCTTAAGGAATACTATCACATTTATAAAAATAAAAAACTTAAGTTTCTTAGAAATGCGATTTACTTTATTGTACTTTTAAACATATCCATTGGGGAGCGCCGTGGTGGTATTAGGGATCGATATGTGTGGATATCCCTAAAATATGTCCGACATATTGATAACATGCCAGTTTAAAACTATCCAGAAAATCTTTCGCGATACTACACCGTTGCCAACGAGAAAGTTACAATCAAGTACAATATATGTAGTAGAAGAATTTTTTTTTCGCTCTATGTCCGGAAACTTTATTACAATTTTATTTTGTCTTAGTATTTATTTTTAATTTATTTATATATATATATTTTTTATTGTAATAAATTTTTGAAGTCGTCGAATTCCTTTGAATTTCTGCTGACGATGATCCTCGACCAGCTTTATAGGGCTTTCATGTATCTGCAAAAGGAAAAAAAGGCAAATGGGTTCTTCGAAGGATTAAGGCACGTTGAACGTATTACAAAATTATACGTATACACATATATGTATGTTTTTACAATTAGTTTCGATTTTTCGATAGCATATTCTGAAAGGACTATAAATAAATATAATAAAGTTATGGATTTTAGTAACCATGGTCCTAATGCGTGGGAAATTTTGTAACAATCCAGTTTGATATTTTGATACTAAGAAATGAGACCTTTCATAATAACGACCACTTATTTAGAAAAAATTAGTTAATCATTTCGATTCAGCTAAAATTACAAATATATATGTGCATATATATATTTCTTTTGTTTTAATGTTTCTAAAAAAATGAGTTTTCTAAAACCCACAGATGTTTCTCTTAATCGGAATAGGGATTCCCATTGAAAAGATACGTATAAATAACATTTGACCTGTAAAATATTTAATTAAAAAAAATAAAAAATCTTTCTGCAGGAATCCCCACTAAGAAATTCCCGATTTCCATCTTTTGAAAACATATCTTTCTGAACTGTGTAAAAAAAATACTAACCAAGAGAAATAATTTAAAAATTAGTAAGAAAAATTCAATTAAATGGCCTATATAGATAGGTGCACAAAATTATAATTTCTTTCAAAACAAAGTATTGTCTCTACATACTAGAATTTTTACCAATATTAAAATGTCGTTAACCTTTTGTGATCCCTAACAAATTTATAAAAAAAAAACAAAATTTCATTGTGAGAATAAAAAAATTCCATTGAAAACATAGCAATTTGAAAATTCTATGAAGTGCTAGTTAAAACCGGAACTTTTTTCAGCATAGTTGTTTGACGTGACTTTTTTGAAAGCGTAAAAAAAATTTAAGAGTCATCATTAAAGTCTTTCTACACGTACAGATATATTACCCACCTCATACTCTCTCCAACCTTTCCTCCCACCATTTAAAACTGACCAAAACCGAAATAAAAGAATTATATATAAATTAATTGTACTGATAACGCAGGGCAAAATGAAATAAACAGATTCATGTTTTAAAACTAGCTCAAACTGGTTTCTGAAAATTAAAAATAAGCCTTCGACTTTGTCTATAGAAAGCAGCAGATTGTTTTGTTTTGATTTTTCAATTTTATTCCAACCAATGAAAACATTTTAAAATGTTTTTTATATTCTAAAAATAATATATTATTACAAATTTTATTAGTTTTTCTTCTGATAACGGTCATATTCTGTTATATGGGTCTGGGTGGTTACATTTTCCAAGAGTCGTCTACTTGTAAGCTTCGCCTATCTATACAACTAGCTGGCTAACTGATTTAGCTAAGGGGCAAAGAGGTTCATTTCTCCTCTTTACATCATAATCATCACTCTTTATAAATGTCAGATGTGTGTTGCTTCATTAATCGATATGAAATAATTTTAAAGGCAGCTCAAACTGGATTTAAAACTGGTTTATTGAATTTTGAACTTAAGCGATTAATGGATTGAACACAATATAAACACAAAAATATAGGCGATATGAGAACAAAAGATTATTTATATATGTATTTGTAATTATGAAATGGGGAGCGGCGACTTAAATGAATTTTATTTTCTATGTAGCGTACATCATACGTAAAAACAATCGTAATTTAAATTTTATTAAGCATTAATATTAAAAATATTTTATAAATTTTCTAAATTTATTAAATTTGCCTTACAATTTGTAAGCAATTTTGACTAAGATGAACAGTTTTTGGCAACATTTACTTTATTACGTTTTCAGTTTGACAAGCGACTACAACCTTTCACACGGATTGCTTTATTCTATCCCGTGTGTTCTGAATTCTTTTGAATTTTTAATCGAATAAAACTAAAAGGAGTAGATAAGTAGCTACATGTGCGTTATATCGCTTTTGTATGCATACCCAATGAATGATTTATTTTATTATGATCTCACAAAAATCTTACTGTCACAAGCTATATTCAGCCTGTGGTTTCGACATTTTCTTCAAAATAAATGCTTGTTGGGCAATGATCATAATATTTGACAACTAATAAGTATAATATTATATACACATCATAAATGACGGACAAATGACTAGTCATTTGAATGTTCTGGTAGGGATCTTGTGTCAAAAAACAAAAAAAATAGTTTTTGTTAAATATTATCATAGATATAAGCAAAAATAAAAGATGTTTGGCAACACTTTACATATTTCCATCTTTTTTATTTTGCTGCAATTAAGGAATCTTACTTTGACACACATTTCGTTTATAATAACTGAAAACAGCTGTCTCTTAGTAAAGTGGTGACTTACTATTTTGGCAAGAATTCATGCCCATTTATTTAGTGCGCTGTGTTGAAAAATAGTAGTCAGAGTTTAGGTTTCGGCAGAATTTCGGATTTTAATTGTCGCAAATTATTCTCTTATGGAAACATGACAACGTTAATGTTTTGTTAAAAATTTATAATGTAGAAAATGGATTACTTTGTTTTGTAAAAAAGAAAACAAAAAACGCTTACTGCTAGTATAAAAAAACAACTATACATAGGGGAATTTCTTTTATAAATTTTGACAACGTAAGTAAATTTCTTAAATTATTATATATTTTTTTTATTAATTTGTTTATCATAACATTTCAAGTGGAAATTATTGGCTCTATTGAATTTACGTGGAAAGTAAAAGAATTCTTTATTTTAATGATAATCTAATAATACTACTCTACACTTTTGTTTACTTGTTTACTATTTACAGGAGCGTGTGGTTGTTATAGTCTTTCGTTCTTTGTGCGCACAAAGTGCAAACTTTGCTACATTCGGTTTTTGTTTATTTTATATACGTATATATCTCCATATATTCATTTACATTACTTAAATATGTATATAACTTTCATATATGTATATAGTAATTTGTATATTAACACATACAAACAGTTATAACCTTTACATTTATATTGTATCGCATTCAAATATGGACATCATCTTCTCTATAATATTTAATTATGGATTTGGGTGACAATGACACCAAGTGTTAAATTTAAGCAACAAAGTATCATAAAATAACGCTGTACATTTAAGGAAATATTGTTGGGGCAGAGAATTTGGTTAAGAAGATGTGTATTTCAATAGTGTTATGCAAAACCGTCGAATATGATAACTTATCTGTGCAGACGCAACAGTTATTTATATTGAAGTTTATTATTTTTTTATGATATTTTATCAAAACAATATTTTTATGGTTTATTTTCAACGTACTGTGCCAATTAACAGTAGGTTAGATTATCTACGTTGAGCAGGATAGTGTCAGTTTACCCAGAACCGTCCCTACTTGAGTTCAGGTGTTAATACCTCTTTGATGTCCGTATAAGATAAAAATAATCGAATTCGTTCATTTAATGCCAATGGATGCTATTTCGTCTAGTTGATCACAATTGATTCTCCTCACATAATTCATTTTCTTACATAAATTTTGTTTTCACCTTTTTCTGCCACAATCCTATAATTTTGCTGTTAATAGATTGGATGATGCTCTTTTGCTGCACTGTAAACCATTTCCGAAAACTTAGTTCGCTTAACATCGGCTTCCAAACATAGAGTGAAATTTTAGAATTTTTTTATTGCTAAAAAACGAAAATAAGTTTCGAATGTTCGTATATTCCTTCGATTTGGATAAGAATTTATAAATACCCAATTAAGTCCTTCTAAATTTATTCGTAAAAAAACAAGACAAAGAAGACATTGCAGACTTAACACCCGCCAGTTTTATTGCAAATGATAAGATGGAGAATAAAAATTGTAAATACAAAATAATTCCCAACGACGCATTTATAATTGGTCAAGAAAACGAAAAGAGATATTTATGGCCAATATACATTTAATTTTTTAAATGCGTATGTACAATGTACATACATACATACATACAGTTGATGTGTTTTATTTTTAAAATCTATAATCGACTTGATAGTTTTGCATGCTTATTAATGATGATACAATAGAAGTTCACAAATGTAGTTGAATCAAAATATTCCTTATAATCAAATCAATGTAATATAGAAATAAGAATTCAAATATTCTTTTAAACATCTTTAATTTTTTAATTATATGTAATATTGCATCTTTTCACAAATCTTGAGTTTGGACAATAGTATTGAAAATAACTTGCATTATTAAAAAAGAAAATGTTTCTCTTTCCATAAACCATTGTCCATTGCCTTGAATTTGGACAATAGTATTGAAAATAACTTTCATTATTAAAAAAAGAAATGTTTCTCTTTCCATAGACATTGTGATGTATTTTAAGATAATCAGTTTTGTTTAAAGCCATTTGTTGATTAATTAAGATAACAACGTGTAACAATTGTTACAAGTTTTTTTAAAGGATTGATTAATTAAATTAAGGATTAACATGTGAAAAAATGTTAAATATAAATTTTACCTTATGTGTGATACCTGTTTTTATTATCTTTAAATAATAAAACTAAAAGGCATATAGGAGTAGTAAATCTTATAAAACATACACACTGATTATTCTTTTTAGATAAGAAAAACAACGAATGCTTCATAACTTCTCAAATTTCTTTTCCATCCGTATCAGTATTAATGAAAAATAAATATTAATTTGAACACATTTTTCTTTTTTACAGTTCGCTAAAGAACACTCTATAAAATGGATACTACAGAAACCATAGTGCCTGATGGCGGCTGGGGTTGGGTTGTAGTTGCGGCAGTAGCCTTAATTAATGTGAGTTTTGTTTTTTACCTTAAGAAGCAAACAATAAAAATCCTAACCTTTTGTTAATTAAACAATTTGTATATATGTATCTAGATGACAAATCAATCTATATTGTCGGTATTTGGTTTGCTTTTTGTCTCCCAACTGAAAGAAATGCATCAAGAAACATTTACAGCGGCTTTGATAACAAATCTTAATAGTTTGACTATGAATTTTTCCGGCCTCTTCATAGGTCCAGCTATAAAAAGTTTTAAGCCCCGCAATGTAGCTGCTATCGGTTGCGTAATGGTATCATTCGGTCTTATGCTATGTTCCTTTGCTACTCAAGGTTGGCACTTTATGATAGGCTATGGTTTTTTTGTAAGTTTTATTCTTTTATTTTTATTTTGATCAAATCGTCTTATATCTTTGTTTTTTATTGAATTTTTTTCAATTCAGGTGGGGTTTGGTTTGGGTTTATTAGCACCCTCTACATTTATGGTCATCAATTCATATTTTTCCTCTAAACGTGGAAGAGCTGTGGGAGTTTCTATGGCTGGCACTGGTTTGGGTCAAGTTTTTATACCCCATGTGGTTAGAATATTTTTAGAACAATATGGTTTCCGTACAGCTGTCTTGGCCATCTCATTGCTGTCATTGACTGGCTTAATTGGCGCTTTCTTTTTGAAACCCTTAAATCTTGTCAAACACAATAACCGTCAACATTTAAAACTTATTTTGTCAGACCACAACAAAGATATGAAAAATGATAATTCCGTCATGGAAATAAAAATCGTTAACGCTCATAATGCTGACGCTCATGATGAAAAGAATAAAGGCCTAGAACGTGCCCTATTAAATGAAAATAATAAAGTGTATCAAGAATGTACAGAAAAAGTGGATAAAAGGGAAAAATTCTGCACAAAAATTTGCCAACGTTTAGTCGAGGCCATGGATTTGGAATTGTTAAAAGATCCTGTATTTTGGAGTTTAATTATAGGCATGGCCTTAGTTTATACTTCCTCCATTAATTTCAACATGATATTTCCCAGTTTTCTAGAGGTAACATTAGCAAATTAAATTTTTAAACAATGCAAAATTATTAAATTTATAATGTTTTCCTTTTAGTATTCTGTTGGTTTCTCGAAGCATACAACAGCTAGTTGTATGTCTATAATGGCTGGAGCCGATATCATTGGCCGTTTATTGTTACCCTGCATAACAGATAAATTGAAAATACCTTATCGTGTTATATTTTTATTAGGTGCTGTGGGTCTATTGATATCCAGAGCAGGTAAAATTGATTTAAATTAAAAATTTCTTTATAAATACAAATTCTTTTGTTTGTTTTTTATTTTAGCCATGGCTGAATCTGTTGACCTAACCAGCATAGTGGTAATGTCTATCTTTTCTGGTATGACTAAATCGGCTACAGTTTTAAATAACAATTTAACTATATCGGGTCATGTTAGACCAGAAAAACTACCTGGTGGTTTGGGTTTAAATATGATTTCGAAGGGTGTTTTGGTTATAACCGTGGGCCAATTATTAGGATGGGTTAGAGATGCTACTAATTCCTATGTCTTGTGTTTGCATGCTCAAAATGGTTTGATACTCTTGGTTATTGTTGTCTGGACACCAGAAATTTTCTACCGTTACCGCAAACATATAAAAGAGAAACGTTTAACTAAACAACAAGAAATATTAGACGTCGAACAGTCTCAACGACAGGAAGAAAATGAGAGGTGTTTGCCGTCCACTGGTACAAAGGGTGACTGTTAGTTTCTCTTTTTTTACTCAACTACTACTGCTGGAGGAATAGAATATTATGCCTGATAGTTTTTAAGTAATTTTTTTATTATAAAAAATAAAGTATTATTAGTCCTTAGCTAAGTAATTGTAAGCCTTTGAACACAAGGTAAAGAGTGATATTGTTAATAATTTATTTTTACGATTTTTCTTTTCATTAAGATTTTTACTAAAAGCGAACATATTTTTTATATTTTTAATAAAAAAAATATTTATAATTTAAAGTACATGGATTTATCAATAGAACAGGGCGTAAGTTGTAAGGGTCAGAATTTTAACCAGACACTGGAAGGACATTTGTTTTCTGTCGACCAAACATTTAAAACTTAAGGGCTTAAGAGTTAGCAAAACCTAGTTTAAAAATCAGTATCTGTAAAATAACAATATGAACGATAAACAGTAATTCGTTAGCCAGGAACAGCTCGTTACTATCTCGGATAATAAGACAGTGGAAAATCAGATACGATATGTTTCACGGGAACTTCATCAGAAAAGAAGAAATTATTCCCCTCAATATTTAAATCAATTACTTAAAACGAAGTGCAACCAAAAGCCTCTATTAGGAATATATTATTGGGGTTCCATTTTCTTTTGTATAAAATTATTTACCTTTATTATAATTATTTAAAGTATCATTTAATGCAAATTAATAGACAAATACGATGCTTTTTTTATTCTCCAACAACAACTGGCTCTCCAGTAATCGTGTTATAGAAAATTTTACGTTCAATACCATCTTCATTAATAATACCAATACGTATTACACCGCCAGAACTGCCGTCGTGGTAGATGGCATGACCCACAGCTAAAAAAAGAAAAAATGCAAACAAATTATTTTAATTTAGGGCATTAATGATCATATAACATGTTGAAATCTTAAATGAAATGAATACTAACGATTTATATTTGGTAATAATAACACTTTAAGCAATAAAAATCTTATAAGATACACAGAAATTCGAAAGCCCCGAGAGTACTTAAAATAAAATTTATTGTTGTGTAAAAATTTTCAGCCCATACTATTTGCTATACCGTACCTAGCTAGTATGTATGTCAGTCGATTTTAAGAAATTATAAAAAGCACTTACCCTTCTTTACAAATTCAATACATTCATCTTTCTTCATATTAGGCTTAAAGAATTCACGAACAAAGCCATAAATATAACTCGAACCGGAACCACCGATAGTGACGGGCTCACGTTTCAACATGCCGCCCAAAGGAATGGAATATACCTGACCACCATTCTTTTTGTCCCAGCCAGCAACAATAATACCAGCCACCAAAGAATCTCTGTAGTTGTAACAATAATTACGGAATTCTGAAGCAGCTTCGGCAACTAAAGGTTCTTCGCCAGTTTGATTTTCATGATAGTTTAAAGAGTACGCCACAATGTCGGCAATAGCTTGTGTATCTGCAGCGGATCCACTGCGGCAACAATAAATCTTATCCGTAATGCGAGTTAATTTATCAGTAACCCTGTTGGCTACATAAACGCCGGTACTGGTACGAGAATCGGCACCAATCACAACACCGCCATCAAATTCCACAGCCATAATGGTGGTCTTTAATTTAGAGATATACAATTAAAAATATTTTTTGAGAACTTGTAAAATGTTACACTTACACCAGTGCTGTGGGCAGCATCCATCCAATTGTCACCGAAAACCATTTTTATATGTATTGATTAAATCAGATATTTTATAAAATTAATCGAAAAAATTTGAGCTATTCTTAAATTTCTTGCAAAATGACTTGAATGTTTTTTGCCTGTTCTTATTATGCTTTGCAATTCCTAAGGAAATGACATCTCTATGCAAGTCATTTGCCAGAGTTACCAATAAATAGCTACAGAAAGAAATAATATTCTGAACAACAAGAATATTAATTTTACTCTCTAATGAATTTTAAAGCATTGGCTAATAGATATCTTATCTTTAGGCTAAATATCAAAATTATTAATCGCTCAAATCTGCTAAATTTAAATTATTTTAAAACTTCTTTAAAGGCGTAAACGATCTGGCCCTTCTAACATTATATGCAGTCTGGTAGACTCTCGTTGAATTTGACATGTTTTGTTTATTTCAAGGTAAACATAACCTTATTTTGAAGTTTTTAAAATAAAATTGTTTAATTTTTTAAAGCAGTAATACATTTACTTAAACATGGCTAACATAGCCCTTAGTGAAGCTGAGAAAACATTTATTTTACACGGTGTTGAGGTATTTATATTCTATTCAAGCAAAATTATTCTTCTACAGTTTTGTTATAATAGGAAGATTTCCGCTGTGATGGCCGGTCACGTCGAGACTATCGGCCAATGGAGTTAGAATGTGAAGTGGTTAACAATGCTAGCGGTTCGGCAAGATTGCGTCTAGCCAATACAGACATATTAGTGGGGGTTAAGTGTGAAATAGACAAACCATCCGCATTGTTTCCAAATCAAGGAAAAATTGAATTTTTTGTGGACTGGTAAGTACGAAAATTATTCTAATATAGTATGTGTAAGTTTTCTAAGATAAGCGAACTCGTAAACATCTTTTATTTCAGTTCTGCGAATGCTACACCGGAATTTGAGGGCAGAGGTGGTGAAGAATTGGCTTTAGAATTATCAGACACTTTAGCTAACGCATATGAGTCTCCGTTAGCGTTTGATTTAAAGCCCTTATGTATATTGCCGGGTCAACAATGTTGGAAGCTTTACGTAGACATATTGGTAAGTATTTAGGTAATTATCCAATAAAGAAAAATGTTAACAAAATTTAAAGATTTTAGAATGTGGAGGTAATTTATTCGACGCTGTGTCTTTAGCTGCCAAGGCAGCCATATTCAATTGCAAAATTCCGAGGGTAACAGCAGCTTTATTAGATGCTGGCGAGGCCGAACTGATCATAAGTGATGATCCTTATGATTGTACACGCATACAAATAGAAAATATCCCTATATTAGTAACAGTATGCAAAATTGGTGATTGTTGTTTAGTGGATCCTTCGGCTGAGGAAGAAGAATGCAGTACAGCTAGTCTTGTAGTGGCGGTTTCCAAAAGAAATACCAAAAGTATTATATTCTCTATTTTTGTTTATGCTTTAAATATAACTTTTCTTTTTCCTAGGCTATGTTTCTCATACGCATACAGTTGGTGGTGGTTCACTACACAAGGACACAATGTACAATTGTCTAAAGTTAGGCATGTCAGCTGCTGATCACTTGAACAATGCTTTAATGAAGGCTTTAAAATTAGAAGAAAGCCGTGTTGGTCTCAAGAGGAGGGAAACTGTTGGATTTTTGAAATGATTCTTAAGTGAAATTGTTATTTCGATTGTTTTAATCAATTTAGTACGTTTAGGTTTTATTAAAAAAAGAAATATATGTTTCGTAAATATTCAATTAAACGCTGTATTATTATTATGATTAGTTACGCTTTTTGGTCTGCTTATTAGACGACGAAGATTTCTTTTCTTTTTCTGGTTGTTTAACAGCACCGCTAAATAGTGAAGTAAACATTTCACTTATCTCTGGCATTTCATTATTCATTTTCGGGAATTGTATGTTTTCTAATTCCTTTTTAGTCTCGGGATCATTAATCATTTTCGGTAAAACCAGCATTAATAACAACGGCAAGACCATCATTAAAACCATTGGACTGAATAGGAAATCGGTGATCTTTGAAATAAAAATTAAAGTTATTATCGTATCAAAAGAGATAATTATAAAGCATTTACCTTCCACTGCTCTCGGGTTTGGAAATATTTAAATCTGGTCAAAGCCTTTAGTTTCAAGGGATATGGCACTTGTAATATCTGAGCAGGTTGCACGTAGTTCACCTTGCGGGCACGAAATTTGCCCTTAGGATTGATTTCAACTCGTATGGGCTCATAGAAATAATCAGCATTATGTACTTCTACCACATAGCTGCCAGAAGAAACTGAGCTAATGACAAAAGAGCCATCTTCTCGAATGAAACCTTTGTATTCGCCACCATTAATTGTCAAGTGCGTTTCCGTCTGCCACTTATTGTTGTTGTTTGAATTGGCCGCATTCGGGTTGTAGCTCATGCCCATTTGAATTTCTGGAGGATAGACTTTGCCCTCAATGGTATATAAACCAGAAACCTCATCCTTAAAAAAGCAATTTAATTAAAACATTCCAAACAATTTGATTGCATCATTTCTTACTAATATTTCATCTTGTACCATTTCAGCTTTCGTTAAATATTGTAGTGAACATAAGGCTAGAAGCCCTATTATTAATTTGTTGAACATATTGTGTTTTAAATAAACTGTAATTTTTTTTTATTAAATTAATTAATAATACGTAAAGCAAAATTTTCTCACGAGTCAAATGTTGTTTTTACTCCACTAACCACACCAAGAAAGAACAGTGCAGTCATACGTCTTTAAAAAGTTGTACCAAGTTTACTTTTTATTTACATATATACAGAGTTGTCAGCTCAGAAAGATAGGTTTAAGCAATTAGCGACTGGATGTTTATAATAACGGTAGCTTTTTAAAAGTTTGATGTCTAAATTATGTATTTATGTAAAATAAACACTAGAATTGTGTTTGTACACAAATAGTACAAATAGTACTGGATTCATTTTTGCTACACCAAGGCGAATTCATGTAACCGGTGGGATTATCTAAACAGCTGACTACTACGATTGTCAAAATTTGAGTGTGTTTGTTGTGCGTGTGTGTTTTGTTGTTAATTTTTTTTTCTTTTCCTTTTTTTTTTCTTCCTATTTTGACAGCCGAAGGAGTGTTTTACAAAAACAAAATGCCTGTTGTTTTTGCATTGTTGTACTTGTTGTAGAGTTGCGGCTACCTTATATGAATTTGCCGTGTGCTACACCCGAGAATATGGTAATACTTTGTAAACAGATCTAACACAACTATAGCTTTTATAATTGTTTCATATTTTTTGAATAATCATTTATTTTTTGTAAAATCATCACTTATTATTTAGTTTAACCTTTAAATAATAAAATTTAGTCTGGTTCTTAATTGTTTATCGATGATATTTGCACGTTTAATCATAAAATGACGTAAAAAAAGATTAATGAGTTTAAATTTATTTGAAATAAAAGCCCTAAAGTGTGCTAAATGTTTAGTTAAATTAAAATGATAACAAAATTAAATAACATTAGTAATCAAGTATAGAAAATGTAAATGTTAACTCAATTTAAAGACAAAAATATCGTTATTTTTAAATACATCGATACGCAGAGCAACTACTTTATAACTGAAGTAAATTTACGCACCATCCACCTGTTGTATGACTCATACTAAGCCAGTATCTGTATTAAAAATGCAAATCATAATGTGATAATACCATTGTGTTTGTAATGTCACATATCTATATGTATGCAAAAACTGTGGAGACATAACAAACATGTGATTGTGAGAAGAAAATTATTTTAAATGAAAACGAAATTAACAGAAAAACAAAAACAACAACCATAAAAACGTGATTAAACAATAACAACAAGCAATGTAAACTATGTGTAAAAAACTGGACAAACAACATTAAATGGGAACGTACTAAACAAAAAGGAAACTGTTTACAACAACAAAAAATAATAATTTGTTAGTGGTTACTCGCTAGTCTATAAAACTAACAATGACAGACCAACTGAAAAAAGAGAGTTACCGATGCTTATTTGTGTGCGTTAGTATCAACCAGAGTTGGAAATTTAGATTTCTTTATGATTTGATTTAAATAATAAAGTAAACATTTAAACAAGTAATAGAAATATAATATCTAGGACAGCACCTAGCCGAAATTAAATAAATTGTTCATTTTAGATAAGAAATATGTCAGTTATAATTCCAATCGGAAATATTTTTTTAATTGTAATAAACTACCTCTTTTATTTTAAAATTTCGCACACAACAAAATTTTTCTAAAAAAAAAAAACACATCAAACTATCACACTAGAAACCACTCAAAATTGATATGACGTAGCATTAACAAATTACTATCGTATCAACATTACCACCTCTGATATGAGTAAACCACTACTACATACATGAGATGCTTAATAGCACAATCCAACACTCCACTCCTAAGACGCAACCAACATTAGGTTAAAACATTACAAGTATTACCAACATTGTTCAGTTGAGTGCGGTCTGGTGTTAGCAACGGTTGTGAGTTAACGGAAAAACATAAAAACGTGAAACGGGTGTTATAAATATATGTAAATTATAAAAGAAAACAATTAGAAAAACAAATTCCATTTGAATATTAATTAAATCAATGAA
This sequence comes from Sarcophaga rosellei, assembly GCA_930367235.1. Lineage (NCBI taxonomy): Eukaryota > Metazoa > Arthropoda > Insecta > Diptera > Sarcophagidae > Sarcophaga > Sarcophaga rosellei. Next base: position 85,674,166 of record OV884021.1, read on the forward strand.
TATATAAATATATATATACATATTTCTTAAGGTATAAAGTGAGTGACAGGTGCTGTATGTATAAAAAGATATGTTTTAAATTAACACAGATTAAAAATATTTAAATTTGTATGAAAAAAAAACAAACTGAGAAACTTGTTTTTGTCTTTATCAATGCTATTTTGTGTTAAACTTGCGCATGACGTTGATTATAAATTTCATTTACGCACACCTCTTTTAAAGAAAGTGTTTTCTTGGTTTCAGTTTGTCTGCCACAGGCTAACGAATAAAAAACTATAAAATACTTGACATTTTTTGCCATTTTTCCTTTATAATAAAGTAGTATAAATGTTTGGATTTGCAATTATTGCTGCCATTGCACATGGTTCAAAACACAAAAACAAAAGTGAAAACCTGTCACAACAAGAAACATAATAACAAACGTTTGGAACGAGACACATTTCAAATCAAGTTTATATTTAAAGAAAAACAATTTGAAATATTTCTCTTACAGACCCGCTGCACCACAAATTTCTTAACCAACGGCCGAACAATCGACACACACACTTATAACCAACTCAATGACATCCATATGAAAAATAATAACAAATCATCTATCTCATCACGCTCTGAGAAGTTTAGTGAGATAATTTTGAAAAAAAACAAATCGTAAGAAAATACCGTAAAACTGGTTATTGTGTTTCTTCATTGATGCTGATTTTGTTTGTTTTTCTTATTCAGCAATACTCGACTCTAAATGATGTCAGCTCTTTATTACGTTTTTTTTACTGATTCATTAATGAAATTTGTGAAAATTAATTTTATTGTTTTATTAATAATTTAATTTTGATTGCAACACTATGACTGGAAGTATAAAACGAACACCTCTCAACTATGGCATCTGTAATAAAATGTTTAATCATATCGAAAATATATTAGAAATATATATTGTTGCCCGTTACAAAATAATTTATTAAGGGATTAAGTTAAGAAGTTATTAAATACACGGTATAGAAAGTAATCAAACTATTGTAATAAAATACGGTTGCACTTATCTCGTAATGGAAACTTGTCCACATATTTGAATTTTTTGTTTGTTTAGAATTTTTAGATAATCCTCTAAAAGCTTCAATACCCTTGTATATTTTATTGGATTTAATGAATTTCAAATTGCTATTAAAATCTTATAGAAATCATCTATTAATTCTAAAAAATTTAAAATTCTACTCTACTTGACTACTTGGTGTATATAGTTAATCTATAAATTATTCATTATGTATGTACATTTATCTGTACATTCATAAGTATTGTTCAGTTAATTGCAAGTGCGACAAGCAACTCTGACCAACAAAATCTTGCAAAACTTCCAGTATAAGAGTATTAAACGAAACCGATGTTAATAATATTAATTAATTGGTATGTTATAGGTTGTGGTTGATGCTGAAGGTAATACTACCAATAACAACAATTGATTAAAAAACTGGTTTTTATAACTCGGAAAAAAAAAACAAAAACAAAACAAAACAAAATTGACACTGAATACTTTAATAGCAAATGAATTTTTAATATGCTGTTAACGTTAAAGTTTTATGAGTTTTTATGAAAAAACAAATTCTAATGTTCGCTACACCATACATACAAATTGACTTAAAATCATAACAATAATGCTCTTATGAGAATTTTATTATTTAAACAAATATAGTGAATTTTTTTTATTATAAAATATATTAAAATTATAAAGACTACAGTTTAATATCGACTCCGAACGACAGATTTGAAAAACTTTTCAAGGTAATTATTAATTTACTCTCTGAGTTTTTGCCAGAAGCCTGCTGAGAGAAAATCTCAGTCAGGAATCGATACAAGGTTCTTAATAAGTCAACACATTGCCTAATAGACCACGACAAGAAAATTATTCGCATTTTAATATCTACATAGATAAAGTTTGGTTTAGTTTTAAAAATTAAAAAAAAAATTTAAATAAGAATAGTTAAGTTGTTCAGAACTATTGCTGCTCAAGCTACGAAGATCATAGAAAACTGTAAGCTTAGCATTGACTTCATAACACCATACTCCGACATCCAAAATTTCTGAAAGATGCACGTGAGACCTAACTTTGCTGAATCACATTTCATGTCTTAAACATCGAGTTCCTTTACTTTATCAAAACAATCTTGATTGACTTACTTTTCATGACTGAAACTTCTAAAATAATTGCATTGCGCTCATAATAGCTCTAAAGATATATTTTCAACGCATATCTTGAAAATCTTTGAAAAAAGCAAAATGGTGAGCAAAATCTTAATATTTAAAGAAACCTTTCCTTTTTGGAATCTTCCGCTGGAATGTTTGACACTTGATTTGGACATTACGAACATATAATTATGGTTTCTTTCAAAAAATCAAGATAATCATTCATGTTATCTAGCGTTTTCTGGATTGTGCAAAATAACTGTTTTTCCGCTAAAAAATTAAGCAGTTTGGCTTTTATATAATAATAATCATATATTATATATGTATGTATGTACATATAATTATGAATTAAATATTTTTTTAGTCAGAATAGACCCACTGTCAACGTTTCAAAGATTTTGACCATTATATCGGGAGAACATCGCCGATCGTATCGAATTGTCGTTATCTATAAATAAGAAAGAGCTAAGCGTTTTTTTTATTACACAATTATTATTGGTAATATCACAGTTATTAATCATATGATATTGCGATTTTATCGATAGTAGACAGCTCTTGAAATTTTTATACTCTAAGATTAAAGAGTGCGTATATGTACACGTGTTGAATTATCGGCTATTATTCAGTTTTTGCTTTTACACTTGCTTAATAAATACCTTTGGTACATATGTACATAGATAAGAAAGAAAGGGTAAAACCCGTTTATTATAAATATTGACTGTCTGACTCATTAAATATTAAACAAACTAACAAATGTTTGCGTTTGTTTTTGTTATTATTGAATTAAATAACATATAAATCAAATGCTAATTTTAAACCGCTTTATTGATCCAAAATATGATTAAACATTTGGAAATCGACAATTTAAGTCTATTTATACTTCACTTAAAACACCATAAGACATATATACATACTTACAATATGTACTGCATGGAGTTTTTCATACTAACACAAAACACCATCCTAATGGTAGAATTAGTTGAACCTTCACGGAACGTACATTCACTTCTAGCATATGAAAAGCATCGAGAACGATTACTCGTATTAACCGTAAGGGAATTCCGGTAAGTATTTGCATTGTTTTCGTATACAATAAACGAACGTACGTATGTTTCGTTGCGTTCCGCGAACGTTCTGCTAATGTTAGCTTTGGGTTCTTTAGGGTAACATTCTTAGGGGATACATTGTTGGAAAACTTGATATGAATCGAGGGCAATATATGTAATAGGTTATTTGGTCGCAGTACTTTGATCTTTTTGCACGACATTACAATACAATACTTTAAACATAATTTAGAATAGCAACGATGTTCAAATTCGAATTGCAAAATGCTTTTGAATCATTAGTAAATGGATGTGTTATTTTGTTTTATTTATTTCTTCTTTTTTTAAATATTTTTTTAAGTGCATAAGTGTATTGAAATCTTTTAAAATAAAAGAAATGCATTAAATCCATAACACAAAAATTTATTTAAAAATAAAGATGGTGTTAATTTTTTACTTAAAGTTCATTCACCTTAAACTGCTCAAAGGTTAAAATGGTATTTGATTGTTAAGTTTTTGTTTCTTCTCATAAATATGCTAAAAATACGAAATTTAAGACGATGAGATATATTTTCAGGCTAAAATTAAATAAAAGGCGCCATAACCATATTCATTAAAAATCTCACATAAAATTTTAAAAATAATTCATAAAAAGTTGATAAGTTTGTTGAGAGACTACAAATATTTACATACATACATAATTGGCCATTACAACCCTTCGTCAGGATTACGGCCTAGCTTCTCAACTACAACAAACTACAAATATTTAGAAATGGAAAAATTGACAATAATATGCATATTTATGCAATAACTTTTATAAAATCTTGTTATATTATTATGTATAAGAAATAAAAAAATTGGCATCAAACTTACTCGAAAATTTCGGTTTAAGAAATTCATTTTCTATAGTATTTAGAAGAATAATTACTACTATACATTTTGCAACATTAATAAATAATAGAATTTATAAAAAAGCCAAAAAATATAAATAAATTCAATGAATGTAAATATCTATAGTCAGGTATACATATGTATGTACATACATATACATATGTTCGATATTTTTTTATATTCAAATGCAATGGGCAGCAATGCAAGCAGTCAGCCAAAACTACGTTGACTTTAGTAATTATGGATCTTAACTGGGTCAAATATTTTACAATGACAAGTTTTCAAAGCTACAACCACAAAAAAAAAACTGACGCACTTGGCAAATCTTATCGTCCGTCTAAGCCAACAATAGAATACTAACCTTTACAAAAAAAAAAAAAAAAATAAATTATAAAAATTTACTGACAAAAAGAATTTTAAATATGTATAGGTCTTTCGAGTGACCAAAAATAATTCTCACATAAAGCAATTTTTATCGGTAGTGTAGTTTAATAAGGCTTTAAAACTTAAAAATAAATTTATATTTTAAAGAAATTTATATGTATGTTTGTATATACATATTATTTAAGTAAATAAAACGGATTTTTAATCGATCAATTAAATCTAACATTTTTTAAAATATCCTGTCTTTAAGTTAAGAAATATATAAAAGATTCTTAGAATTTTACAACTTTATTAAACTACATTTATTTAGAATAATTCCCCATTTATAAGAAAATTGAACATACAGGTACATTTAAAGCACCATCCACCCACCACCTAATCTAACCTATTAACCTATTTCTTTAAAGAACAATTTCCTGTTTGCGTGTCCCTATAATGAAAATTAAACATGAAAAAGGCGAATGTAGTAATTTTAAATAAAAAAAAAAGAATCCCAAAGAATTGGTCACACTGACCGTAACATAATAATACGAGTAAGACGTTCAATTATTTATTTATGATTTGCGTATTTATGTTAGTTTTTAACAAAACACTACTACCTGAAATTGCGTCTATCTTAAAGAGAACTAATAAAAAATAAATAATTTATACTTTGAATTCATAGTCATTGATAGTAGGGTTTTATCCACATTTACCGCTTAAAGCTTAAAACCAGTTTTGTTCTTATTCACAATGAAACAAAATTATGACGCATATTTTGTTTGATTTGGAAAAAGGGCAACAAATTTTAAGTAAAAAGTATAGAAAAAAATATATTTAATGAATCATTAATACGACGTATCAATAAAAAATATATATTTTGTTTGAATTCAAAGGATTTTATATTTCAAAACAAATTGAGGTCATTAAGTTGATTCAAGTTATCACACTTGAATCAATATTAATCTGGCAATTTAATAATTTTAATTTTTTAATTACATATCACAATTTTTATATTGTATTTAAAGATTACGTATAATAGTAGTCAGTGTACATATTAATAAAAATAAAATTTTACTAGCCTATTTACAAAGTTATATTTGAAAAAGTCAAAAAAAAAAATACAACCACCGTTAGCTCTAGAACCTTGAATAAAAAATGTTTCTCTCACGCATATTGACTTACTGTAAGTAAAAGCTTAGGACAGTCATAAAAAGTTTCTAATTTGTTGCAGATGCCGTATTCATGATGTTGAACGGTCGATTGAAAATTTTTCATAAAATTACAATTTGTGTTCGATGATAGTACGCACCCTTCTTCTTCTTTGAAATCCTAAACAAAAATCACTATCACAACGGTAAGGAGCACCATACAATGAAAATTCTTAATTTAAATGCAAAATGTCAATGACAATTTGTTAATTAACCAAGAAGAAAAGAAAAATCAATTTAATTACCATGCTGTTACAAAACAATAGATTTTTAATTGTTTTTTTTTAAATTTAATTTATCAACGAATATTAAAAAAAATATTTTAAATATTTTCACTCACCACCAATGTATCTGTGATACTATAGTAGATATTTGTCCGGTGCTGCGTGTTTTCTTGAAAATTAAATGTTTTTCTTTATGTACTTTATAAACATTTGTTGTTGTAATTTTCAGAAAAAAAAAACTTGTAAAATATTTTGTCAAACTTCACGTTCCAACGCTTGAGCACATTCCAAGCTATTTTTGGTCTTCATGCTGGTTTATGAATATTAATAACAAAAGAAATTCAAATTTTTGATTATTTTCGTTTTCAATTGTTTTATTTATATTGATTTAAACAGAGAGAGATGGTTGGTGTTGGTGTAATTAAAGAAACCTTTTTTGTAAATTTGGAAAAAAATATAAAATTTCTTTTTATAATTTCACTTTTTAAGTATTTTTTTTCTTTTAATTTCTCTACCAATAATTCTTAAAAGAGGCAAAAGAAATTTAAACATTTTTAATACATAATAAATAAATGAGTGATTGGTAATTTTTCTTTTTGCTCTTGTATATACATATGTAATGAAAATTTAAATTTCAATAGGCTCGACTGGTAAAAAAACAAAAAGAAAAGTAGATTGTTTTTGACTTCAACTAAATTAAAAATCTAGAAACGGAAGTTTAATTATTTCATTAAAATAAATCTTAACTATTTTTGTTTTTAATAAAAAAAAACAATAACAACAAACAATTGTTAACAATGTCAAGACAACTGAATGCTTTAGCAAAATATAAAAAAAAATGTATTCATTTATTTTCAAGGTTTTTTAAAAACGTAAAATTAAAAATAAAAGCAAATAAATGTACGCAAATAAAATTAAATATTTTATAGGCTAACACCCCTAAAATTTTTATAATTTGTAAAATGGTTTTTTGAAAATAAGAAAACCAATTTTGTTTTAAATTTAAAAAATAAAATGTAAACATACTATTGGAACTTTAAATTCAATTTGTTGTACATTTCTTACTTCAAATAATTACAATTCATTAGCATTTCTCAGTTAACTTGTCAATTAAGTAACAAAAAAATTCGTGAGAAAACCTTTGAATTTTTAACTTTTTTTAAATTTAAACTTCAAGGTAAACATTCTAAAAAAAAAAAAAAAAACAATAATTGTATAATGTTTGAAATAACTTGTATATTAGTTTTATTTTTATTATACGCAACGTAGGCAGAAGTTTTCTTGAAATGTTGGCCACTTCGAGATTGTAAACACACCAACCTGTTATCGTAAATGCGGGTGAAAAAGATTATTTGAAATGGACTAGTTAAACCGAGAATTTCGCGTTGAGCATCAGATCAGCATTAGCACTCTTATCTTTCGTAAAAATGATAAACGAACTTGTTGTACTGTTTTATTTTCGAAAATATCTTTAAAGTATGACCTTATTTAAGCTAAATCATTACGAAAAATGATTTGCAACAAATATTTTACTTTTGCGTCTTTCATCATATTCATGCATTGTCTTCTTTATTAGTGTACAAATTAATTCATAAATTGCGTTTCTTTTTTCTTTCTTTCTGTTAATGAATTAAAAACAATTGTTTTAAAAGACGGATTTCAGACATATGTATGTATGTACATACATATGTCCGTGTATTGTGGCTAAAACAGCTTTAACCGAAATTCAAAGCAATTTTAAGCAATTCCTACTTTCATAAATACTCTACATTTACTTTTAGTATACATATGTACATATACAATACATTCGAAATAACGTAAAATATTACGTTATTCATTCGTTATACAAAACTAAAAAAATACATATTACATTGATCTTTAAAAATTAAGTCTTTTTTTTCTTTGCTTTAATATTTGAACTTGAAGTAGTCTACTAGTCTATAGTAATTGTAATTATTATTATTATTATTTACGAAGTCATATGTTTATTCTCTTTCTAAAAAAAAAGAAACAATAAAAATTAACAATAATAAATGTTAACATGTTTACATACATTTATATTTTTAAGAATATTTTTATTAAATCAAAATTAATACACGTAAGAATAATTTTTTTTTCTCTTCAAGTAGGTGTTAAATAATATGAATTATTTTTTTTTTTTTTTGTTAAATATTTTAGCTAAACAAAAAACCTGATTTTTCTTAACGATTTCCTACAAAATTTGTAGGGGCCTGTACATACATACATACACATCCATATGTATGTATGTATAAAAATGAGAATTTTTTATTTTGTTAAAATATTTTTAAGTTACGATATTAATCATCGCGATAACAATGATTATAATTGAATTGAATTGTTTTCGATTGAATCGATTCTCAATACTGTGAGAATTAAAACAAAAACAATAAACAATTATATTGTGCCTTTCACCGTTTTTAATAAGAACTTGTTATATTGGGATTATAAGATAAATACACTGAAAGATAATTTTAATTATTAAAATTTAAACTATCAGCCAATCTGACGAGTTTCGCCTAAAAACAACCTAAGCAAGTGGTATTAGGTGGGGTCTTAAGCAATTTAAAGTACAGAACCAATATTATGACCCACAACTTGACTGCAAGATGAATGATAGTAAATCAAAAATCCTAAGTGAGAGAACGATTTGAAACAGAAAAACGAGTTGAAAGTCTGTCACTCCTTCTGCTATCAAGTCCACCACTAACGGATCATGACAAGGAATCTTATCTCACATTGGGTAACACAATAGGCCATATGGGCCACTGAGTGAACTTATCTGTGAACGACAAACTACACGCTAACCTGCAGTTAAAGATCTTTTATAGTATACTTTATACCTGTGTTTTGAAAAGTACTCTCTACAAACTGTACACGTTTCATCAGATATTTACTTTCATATTTTATTTTGAATTCAAATCAATTTATATATGTACTCCGATTTGACACTAACGGATATGAATGATATTATTTAAATACATTTTATTTATAATTAATTGTTCTGCGTTAGAAGCGCATTAAAACATACATATACATATGTACATATTTTATAACTTAAATCATGTTACAATTGTTTAAGAGGTTAAAGCTCTAACAAAGTGAACGTGTAGGTTGGTTGTAGCGAACCAAGTTAATGTTTTATTAAGTTTTTGATTGTAACCTTGATATTGCATGAATTGAATACATATTAATGATGGTGTTTTCCGGATACATATTGTAATTTTTTTTAGAGGTATACATTCACATGAGTTTACTGTCTATAAAAGAATGATTCATTTCTTCTGTTCTTAAAAAAATGTATACTTTGTTTCCGTGAACAAAAAACTGAATCAGAAAATAGGGAAAACCCGATCTCGCAGTTAGTTTATAAAATTGTATCTTTTAAGATTGAGATTAAACCTTTTTTGTAGCATTAAAGGAAGGAACTGTGTCTGTCAACTGTTAATGCATAAAAAAAACCACAAACGAAAAGTGTTAATGAATCATTTCCCATTACATAGTTGCTCTCCTTTTTTGGTGATTCGTTTTCATTATTTAAAAAGCTAAATGATGTAAAACATTTTTGTTTAAACATTTTTAATAATGAACAGTGAAGTTTGGTTACCGTAGCAGTCTAAATTTTTTTCCTCCATGCTCGTTTAATTTGTTATCTTTTCTTGGCTAGCTGCTGCATTTGACAAAACTTTTGGTACCAGTAACTAAATACAACTTGTATTGTATTATTGTAACACAACTAAATTTAGCAAATATGCACAGTATGAAGTGGCAAAACATTATTTTGAAACGAAAAAAGAAATGTTTTCCTGATAATGAATGTTGTCGCTAATTATTAATGTTGCCATTATGATACATACATACATACAGTTTTTTCTGTTTTTCTCTTTCAAGTGGAACTACAGCCATTATTAAATGGTTTTTCTTTTCTTTTGTTTTATTTGTAAATGCTAGGTACATACGTTTGTCATCACTAAATTAGTTTAATAAAAAATATTTTTAGTTTTATTGCTGAATATGATCAAATAAATTTCACATTTGTCTTCTGTTTTGACAAAAAACGCTGACGCCAATTATTTATCATTGTACGAATTTTTAATTCAGAAGACTTACACATAGCAGAAGCCCATACTTTGACACCAACAGTTTTTTTTGTCAATTCGCCCACCGAATCTGTGTTTCCAGATCTCACCATTATAAGAGTTACAAGCATGAGGTCGGAAACTTTTCTACGGGATGGCTTAATAAAAGATTGAGTTTGTTGGAATTCAGGAGTTCTCCATTAACAGGAAAATCAAAAATGAAATCAGAAATACTAATTTTCTTCTTAATAGATATGCCTAGCCGAAGCATCACGTTATCTTTACTCATTCATGTTAATTACGTGTAGTATTATGAGGGAAAAAATTTAATTCAGTATTAATGCAACATGTGTAATTGACTGTTCTCTCGTTGCAAAATAATAGGCCTTATAAGTGAAAAACCAAAAAAAAATGTTTAGGACAAGTCATCTCAAGACGAAGTATTGGCTAGCTTTTCTGACAAGTTTGACAAGTAGAGTACTAGTACTGAAATGACGTAAGTATAGTTGGCCTCAATCAATGCTTTCTATTCCGTCTCTTTCAACAGTATGAGTCTTATGATTCAATAATGCTACTTAAAAGATTTTGTTAGCTCTCTATAATACTGGTATTTTTGAAAAAGTGTAAGCTTTATTCTTTTTTATTTTCTTTCAACAATTCTTAAACTAAGTGCATATTGTATCTTGAGTCCCATGGTTAAGCAGTCTTTGCTAATATCACATACAATTAGTTATGCCATGTAATTAAAGCTTTTATACACGAAAAAAGCCTTATATATGTATGTACATACATATACATATGTGTGTATATAGAGGAACATTAGAGCATGCGTGTCTTCTGTTTTTCTGTTTTTTTTTTGTCATGCCACTATTAAATCTTTTTATTGCGTTCTTGACTTCCATTTCAATTCACGAGAAAATCTTTACATCGAAACTGTAACTGTTAGTAAAGAAAAGACAAATACACATGCATGCATATACAGATGATAATATGTATCATAACATAACAGTACTCAATTATTTAATCAATTTAAACAACTAAAAAATTCAAATACGAATAGAAAGAGACATGCGTTGCAGCTTTAATATTTTAATGAAACTATCGACAGACTTTATGTTATTTATTGGTATCTACATACCAAATTTTATATTTACTTACATATTTTAATTTTCTTTTCATTTCTCTTTTCAGTTAAACATACATGTCATAGCGAAAAGTGAATTTTCATTTTTCTTGTCTTTAAAATCATTATAATGGCCAAACAAAATTATAACAACCACAAAAGAAATTCATTTATTTCCACCGTTTTTATTGCTTTACTTAATTTAACATTGTGGCTGCCACAGAGCTTAACATTACCACAGGGTGCACCGGAAACGGTATGTGACACAATGTTGCCTTTTCATGGTGGCGGCATATTGCCCTCAAATGCTGTGCCACCATTTCGAATAGAAACATCAGCAGCCACCATAGGTCAGGGTCAAACATTGCGTGTTGATATTACCGGTGTACCTAGTGGTTTGGCGTTTGGTGGCTTCATGATACAAGCGCGCAATAGTAATCCACCAAATCAAATTGTAAGTTTTCGAAATTCATTGTTTTTTTTCCGAAATAAATTTATTTATTAAACATTCTTCTCAATTTATTTAAGATTGGCCAATTTAATCCCTCCGAAGATGGTCTTTCCCAGTTAATGAATTGTGAAAATTCTGTAAGAAATTCGGTAACTCATACCAGCACTGTGCCAAAAACGGACATCAGTTTGGAATGGCAATCGCCAGTGGATTTTGAAGGTGAAATTGTTTTTAAGTAAGTTCCCACTAAAAGATACTTTTTCGAATGGTACTTTCTGAGCCAAGAGCGACGAATATTGTATCAAAATATACATACGCTCAAAAAGATTGTATATGTATTGGGTCTTTCAATTGCTGTGCGAGACAGTGGGCCTTAAAAAATGCTTTCAGGAACAAATTTTCTTCGTACATAAAATGCACCTCACCCCCAGTTACTTCATAGTGCCTCGTTCTCAGTTTTATGCCATAATTTATTTATTTGTGCACCTTACAGGTAACACAGAAACTTGAAAATATGTATTTGAATACATTGAATTCATTTTATATGGGCATATCATATATATGTAGTTCACATATTGAACATATCATATAATTTATCACATCCTCAACCCCACATTCATCGCCTAAAACAGATGTCATGTAAAATGTGATGTAAAGCAATCAACGGAGATGATAAGTAATGCAGGAGAATCCTTTTTATTATGAATAATTTCGACGACCTGGATGATTTTCTCTTTCAAGGAAATAATATAATATTATACAAACAAACCTTTTCTTTCCTTATTTGGTTATTTATTTTTTTATTTTGTTTTTCCATTACAGCTCAACAATTGCTCAAGCCTATGACACATTTTGGGTTGGATTACCTTCGTCTCCGGTGCGTGTGGTGAAACGTGAAATAGCACCACAGGGACCAACTACGCCCAGATCTTCTTTTGCACCCAGTACACGTCCACCATATGTGCCGGAATATGTACCGCCACCACCGGCACCACAAGCTGAAGATCCCTTTTATACCGAATGTGGTACCGCCAAAAATTGTTTTGGCAATAAAGATGGTTGTGTGGATAGTAAATCATGTGATTTCGTATCGGCTGTTAAAGTGAGAGGTGGAATATATGAGTTTGAATTGAAATCCAAAGCTGGTAAGCTATTTAGATAAGAATACTTAACTTTGCACATTTCAATTAAAAAATGTGTGTTTTTTTTATATTATTTAGCAAATGCTGCTTACGTTGCTTTGGGTCTATCTGATGACAATCAGATGGGTGATGATTTGGTTATTGAATGTGTCCCACAAAATGGCCAGGTTAACATGTACAGTTCCTTAACGTCCGGTAAGAAAACTGGCTATGGCGTTACACGTTTAGGAGTGGTAGGTTTTGTTGAAATTGATTTCATGAATTGATTTTTGTAATGATACAAGTTACTCTCATTTTAGCCCCAAAATACTGCCCGCTTGATTGAGGGTTCAGTTATAAATGGTGTTATTTACTGCAAAGTAGAACGTGATCCCATTACGAAAGTAGGTGACAGAGTTTTTGATTTGGAAAATAAACGCTATTACCTTCTATTGGCCGCCGGTAAATCCTTAAAGGGTAGGTATTAGTTGATAATAATAATTGGCAGAAATTGTGTCCTTTCTATTGCGTCTTGCATTTGTTTGAGCAATCATTTCAAAACATTATCTTTTTGTTTGGTATTTAGAAAACGGAGTTGGTTATCATGATATTGGTCGCATACCTTCAGACAAATCAATAAATTTGGCTGAACTACAAACACTTGGTGCTGCTTCTACTTTGTTGCTAAGATTACATGGTAGTTTTATGATTGCTGCCTGGATTGGTACTACTTCTTTGGGTATTATATTGGCCCGCTATTTCAAACAAACTTGGGTGGGCAGTCAAACGTGCGGCAAGGATCAATGGTTTGCTGTAAGTTAAATATAAAAAAGCTGTATATATTAAATAAATATGTATATAGAAAGTCTACTTGAATCTTAAAATATTCTACAAAAATCTTTTCTCAGTGGCATCGTATTTGCATGGTTACCACGTGGAGCTTAACTGTGGCTGCTTTTGTTATAATATTCGTACAAATTAAAGGTTGGTCAGGCGAACCAAATCCACATGCCACATTGGGTACAATTACCACTATCCTGTGTTTTATACAACCTATAGGTGCCTTATTCCGACCAGCACCAAATTCGAAAAATCGCCCCATCTTCAATTGGGCCCATTGGCTGGGTGGCAATTTAGCTCATTTATTAGCCAGTAAGTTTTGCAACTTATAGTTGAAAATAATTCTGAAATAAAAATGTTATATTTTCTTTACAGTTGTTACCATATTTTTCTCTGTAAAATTGGCTAAAGCTCAACTACCTGATTGGTTGGATTGGATTCTAGTGGCTTATGTAGCCTTCCATGTTATAGTGCATTTAATATTTTCAGTGAGTATAGGGGGAAAATTATAAGTACTCAGTTCAAATACGACAGATTTTTGCCGTGATAAATCTGTGAAAAGAGCACAGCTTAATTCGTGTAATACAGCCGAACAACATTGTCCTGCTTGAACTGCGTGTATTTTATTTTTCTGCAAAAGAATTGTAAACTTTTTCTATTTGTTTTTTTTTTTGGATTATAGAAAATTGCAAATTTTTTTTTATTAAATTTTTATAATATGAATTGCATGAGTTTGTTTTTTTTTTTTATTTAATTAAACTAAAACAATTTTGTATATAATTATGTAATATATTACCCGGTTTTAGTTATAACTCATGTCCCCCGACCGATTTCTTAAATTATTTTGTAAATACAATGTCAATTACAGTCAGTCCCTTATATCGCCGTTAACAATTTGATTTTGTAAATTACCAAAAATTGATTTATTTTTTTTTCCAAAGAGAGTAACTAAATTTTACATAAAATCATTAGTTACTAATTTCCCCTTCTCTGTTCTATAGTGAAGAACTTTTGTATGCTAGCCACTAATATAGATTATTTTATGTATGCAGATAACAGGATGTGCTTCGGATAAACAACATATGAAACGAGTTAATGATTTTCAAATGGGCAACATTGGTCATCATCATGGTATGCGTAACAATATGAAAACTGAACGTAAAATGGATGCTCCGGTAAGTGTTTACTTATAAATTATAACTTAAAGAATTATATACGATAAGTTAGGCTTGCCTATATCAAAATCTTAAAGGCGGATCCCTAGATTTGTCTCTTGCGAAAAAATCTGTTCTCTACTCCTCGTTTAAATTAGTAAAAAAAAGAAAGCGCACGCCTAATTGTTAAACTCATTTTAAGTATTTTTATATGATGTTTTATTCATTTTACTTCATATGAATCTCATATTTTTTATTTATTTACAGTATGCTGGTTTCCGCAAAGGTTTGCTAGCAGTTTACACAGTGGTCTTGATATTATTTGTGGTGGCTTTAATTGTTATTGTAGCTTTAGCGCCCATAGAGGATACGTTTAATAAACTAAAAGCTAAATTAAATTAATACTTGTAGATAGAAAATAATTTAAGTTATCATTAACCATATGTATACTCGTACTCTTTTTATGCTCAAATAAAAGTTTTCAATCTGTATAGGAGGTTCCTTTAAAAGGAACCACTTTTTATACTTATATGTATTTTAACCCATTCTGTTTCGTCTACACAAAATAATATAAACTAAGTGCTACTCGTTACTATTTTTATATTCAGATTTAAACATTTTTTTTAATAATGTATGTATATTTTTTATGTAAATTTAATTTGTTGTTATTCTGTTTTAAAAATAAAATTTTCTTTTTGTACAACAAAAACAAAACAAAATATAAAGTTAAAAATAATTGTGTAAAGTATTATTAGATAAAGAAAAGTTAAAAGATAGAACAAACCTACATATATTGACTTTTAATTTCATATTAAAGTTGTTACACATTCCATTTTCCAGAATGTAGTAATAGAATCTTGATTTTTTTTTTTTTTTTAATTTTATTTAATAAGAAGGGTTTATATTTTACATTTAAGATTTTTTATTATTATTGTTATTAGTATTTGTTTGTTTTTTTTTTCGTTTTTTATGCATTTATACATAATTATTTTGTAGTACAATGATGCATCGCTAGTTCTCTTACCAAAAAGAAATATTTTGTATTTTTGTTTGTTTAATTACATGATTTAGTTTTATTGAAGATTTCTATTTTCTCTGTTTTCTTTTTTTATTTCTTATTTTGAAATTCACTTTTTTTAAGTGGTTTTTGGCGTTGTTGGTAATGTAAAGATTTTATTTCTTTAACAAAAAAGGGGGAATACATAAAGTATAATAATTTCTTTCTTCTTCTTCAATTTGTTTTCAACACATTGTTTCTAATAATAATATTGAAATAAAAAATAATTTAGTAAGCAACTATAAAGAATGAGCGTATGATTTTAGAGTGTATGTAGCTTGTTGTTGTTCTTTTCTTTTTTAAGTTTTTTTTTTCTATGTATGAGAGTTGTTCATGTCGATTATTTGCTTGTTCTTTTATTTATTTTATTTCATTTCTTTTTTGTTTTATTATTTCTTTTTAAATAGAAGTATATGTATATGTAGTTTTTGGAGAGGAGGCTTAATATATGCTAATATTTAATTAGTTTAGAATTTTAATCATCGTTCTTCTAATATGACTGTTTCCTGGGGATACAATTTCAACGCTAGTAAGGTTTGTTGTGCATCCATCGAGGTTAAATCTCTACGTGGCCAACTTGAAATTAATTTATATTCATCGATAATGAAACCTTTCGAAGTAACAAAATTTAATAAATCCTGTAAAAATAAAAAAATTATATTTAAAACTGAGAAACTAACATACAAGGTTTAGTAGAAAGAAATCCATTATTTAAACAATACTAAGCGTTAGTTATCTGCTACTCTCAATCCGTTAATCTTCTCTAATAATTGTTTAAGTGCAAGTTACAAATGGTTACCAAGAGAAAATATCTCATATTTAGCAATAATTTTGTTTCTTAAAACTTATTATATTGGAATTTTGCAGAGTAAAACCGTCATGTAAACAGTGTAGCTACGTATCAATGCTTCAATTCAATGGAATAATAATGGATTTCGTTTTACTGCTGTATCAATCATGTAAGGTGTATTAACGTACTTGTAGAGTGTTATTAGCGTAAAATTTGCGTACTAAAAAGTCTCCAGTAGGTTTGCGAATACGTATTTTGGAAACATTTGATTCCCATTCAGCTGGTTCTTTGGGTAATAATTGTTCGGCCTAAAAAAAAACAAACAATAATTTAAATTAAATGATTAAGCAAATCGACGCTTTCAATTTACCGCTAATCTTATAGATTCACGTCTAGCATCTTCTGCGGCTTTAGCAGTTTCTAAACGTTGACGTTCAGCAGCCAGCAAGGCTTCTCTTTGTCGTTTTGCAGCCTCTTTAGCAATATCGGCCTGCAATGTTGCTTCATAAGCCATATCTTGATCGGCTTTAATCTGATCGCGTGCGGCACGAGCATCTTCTTCAGCTATTTCAACTTGTAAATGTTCATTATACATCTCCACCGATTCCAACAAACGTGATAATAAATCATCTAATCCCACTTGGCCTGTAAAATTTTTGTACAACTAATAAGTACTTTTAACTCTCAAAAAGAATACCACAAAACTTACCATGAATCACAGATAAAACTTCACATGATGTACGTCCAGATAAGCGACTCTTTCCAATTACCAGAATGGAAGGTAATTTGTCTTTAGAAATGTTCCGTATTGTTACGGAGGCCGTATTACTGATGCAACCAGTAACTGACGATAGAAACCTACATAATTTTATATGAGTTAGTGGAAAAAGAAGAATATTTTTTTAACTGAATTTTATTTAAGAAACCTACAAATGCTTGTTGCTCTCATGGGTTAAATCCCAGCCATAGACAATAAAATTTTCAGCAAAAGTTTGTAAAATGCTTTCGTGTTTCATTAATTGATCACAGAAAACATTTGTTAAAATACTGTCGCCATGATGCAAATAAATAGCCAATAATTTGCGCTGTAAGAGAAAAAAAATACACAAAAATATTAATACTGATAGAGATTTAAAGTGTAATTATTTCAAATTACTTCTCTGGCTGGTTTGTGACAGGCCTCTTTAAGAGCGTCTTCTAGACTGCCGGTAAAGAACAAAGGACAGGGTTCCCCGAAACGAGCCCTATAGGCTTCAACAAATTGATATGAGCCTGTAGTTTCACTTTCCGTATTATTGGGGACTAATGCCAGATAGAAAAATATAAAAAAAACAACATTAAGATTTGAAACTGGGTGCGTAATTTCGATTTTAGACTTACTTAAATGTCTTGTGGTCGATTGTAGTGGTGGAGGATCTGTGAAAAATTCTTCGCATGGAATAAAATCTGAAGCATCTTCAAATTCATCAGCTGAACTGTCTGTATCTAGACCAATAGCACTGCAAAAATATCAATAAATATTTATAAACTCTCCGAAAATGAAAATTTTGAATGAAATGATGCAACTATTACGTACTTGGAGCTTCTTGTAGTTGAGGATGAATTATTTGTATTATTGCGTAGTCTATCAGCTGCATTGTTCAATATAAAATTATGATTCAATTGTATGCCAGATTGCTAAATAAAAAATTTTCAATGTATACATACATATTTATATATTTGTATTTAAATTTTTTTTTCTAAAACTTACCGCTAAAGTCGTTTGGTTCTCACAACCATGCGGCCAACCTGTCCATTCTTGGTGTCTTACTGGAATTTCGGTAACATAATAGACTTTTTGTTTGACATCTTCGATAGTAGTCCGGCCAGAAAAGTTTAATTCATGTCTAACACCACTAGGTTGTAGAACAATAGTAAGTACAAAAGTTTGCTCCAAACGCCTAGTGACTTCAGGACTTTAAGAAAAGAGTTATAAAGGAATTATTTTTTAATTTAAAATTTGTTTACAACAATTTACATACTTTTCATAATCCATATAACCTTCTTCAGTTAAATCAATCAGAATTAATTCATTTTCAGCTGACAAACCTAAGCTAGATAACTGAGTTGTGGGTATTTGAGCATCATGTAGTTTAGCTGGCGGCCAGCCGCGTATTGCTTGACGGCATATCGGTACTCCTGTTACATCGTAAACTTTCTTTTTTAATTGTTCTGTGGTAATATTAAAAAAAAAAAAAAAACCAAAAAACCCCATTTAAAATAGCAAACTGATTTTTCCTTTTCTTTTTTAATCATTACTTACCAACCGTAGCTGTGGAGGGCAGTCGTATATCATAAATTTGTTGTTCAAAGTGTATATTAAATGAAATGTTTCTTGCTGTTGATAATAATGATGTTGACGATGATGTATTTGTTGTTTTATTTTCAGCAATATCCATATCAGAGGTGAGATCGATAATATCGGCATCAGATGAAGTTGATGCAACTAAAATGCAGAAATAAATTTTTTTTTATTAAATTTATCAATAATAGAAATACAGGTATGACAATAATAATATGGTACAGTCTAAATGCACCCAATACAACACATAAGTGCGGTTCTGCATAGAATGTAAGCTAAAATTTCCTACACCAAATAAATATTTATTTTCTATAACGAAATAGTAATAACAAAATTTTATAGGGGAAAAAATTTTAAATTTGATTTAAAAAG
This sequence comes from Sarcophaga rosellei, assembly GCA_930367235.1. Lineage (NCBI taxonomy): Eukaryota > Metazoa > Arthropoda > Insecta > Diptera > Sarcophagidae > Sarcophaga > Sarcophaga rosellei. Next base: position 85,693,416 of record OV884021.1, read on the forward strand.
CGCACAAGCAGTGTGACCAAATTCTAAAATAATAATCTGAAATTAACGGTAAACGTAGTAGACGAAGATCAGGCCTGTTCAATGTCACAATATGCGTACTCCGCAAAATATCGCTTTTGTTACAGATAGTTTGACGGATAATCCTAATATCTCGATTCAATGCTGTTCTTAGCAACTGCAACCCATTCAATTATAGACAGCCGATCACCATTCACAACGTTGTAGATATGGCTTCTAATACTGATTTTTGAACAAAATTTTCTGTAGCGATGAATTTCATTCTAAAAAGCGTCGTTAGGTTAGGTTAGGTCGGAGTGGTAGCTCTGATATCACAAAGCTCACTTGAGCACGCATAGCGGCCCGTTGTGATGCCACGGGTGAACGCAGTCCCTGTACTAACCAAGTTCCACCAAAATCAGGGAAAAGGAGGAAGTTGGTCAGCGCAAGGTCTGCACAACAAAAGCACGACTACCCCGCACTGGAAAACCAGCCAGAAAGTTTGATGAACGAAGCTGTATCCTTGATATCAATAGATGATAGCTCCGTTGAGCTAACAAGGAATGGGGAGCCAAATAACCTATATCTACACCTAGCAAGAGACGGGCATTGGCAGAGAAAGTGAACAACAGTCTCAAAAAAGCGTCGTACAGGTATAACATTTTATTGTAAGAAATTGGTCAGTCTTCGCTACGTCATGGAATTAAAAATATAACAAAGAAGCACACGCATTTGAAGATAATGTTAAAACATTTTATACATAAGTCCTTTCTGTATCTAAGCCTTTACAATGATTTTTATGAAATACTCGGATCTGTTCGAATACTTAAACGAGTACAAATAGTACCCACAGAAATTATAATTCATTTAATAAAAGATTGGAATCGTTTGGAATTAAATTCACGGATTATAAAGCGAATATTTTAAATAGTATGTGTAACGAATGTGAATAATTTTTGAATTAAGACAAATTTAATTTAACATACCTGGTACGAAAGCACTTTCTGCTGCACTGCTGCTCAAATTATTTGTGGAGACATTTCTCAGTCGACGTGTACAATTTCTCGATGACGGCCCAGGAGCACTCGTAAAATTATTTAAAGTATTTCTTTCTATTATAGTAGGCAATGGTGGCAATGATGGCATGACGGGTCTATCTAGTATAGGATCATCTTGAGGAATGACACGCTGTATAGCAGCCTAAAAAGGAATAACTTTAGAATAAAATTCTGAATTAAATATTAATTGACTACCAACCATAAAATCCCAGTTGCACTCTTCCAAATGAGAAAAGGCTTCGCCCACATCATCTATGCCTGTAATGCTCTGCAAAATAATGAACAAACAACAAATGTTGAAATCCGAATTTTAATACACTTCTGAAAGGGGGAGACTCACCTGAAAATTGGCCAATATCTCATCTTTGTTTTCAGACATGGTAAATGATTGTAAAAATTTGTCTTCTTTTGTTGACTGCGTAAAAGACCACGGGTGAAAGAGTGACAGAGACCGCGAGAGAGAAAAAGCAAATGTAGAGGGGTGAGGGGATTCCGAGAAGTTTTATACCACTTTAAACTTCCTTGTGCAAGTGTATTAAATCAATCACCTGTTTTTTTTTTTAATTTGTTTTTAATATTAACTCGAATGCTTTTGTTCTTCAAAGTTTTGCGTAAAGTCTTGGAAAATTTACAAATTGTGTATGAAGTTGTCACTCTTTTTTTTTTAATTTTTCTCTCTCTTCTTTATTTTTCAGACACTTGAGGCAAAAAAAGAAACACTTTAAAAATTATTTTGATTCCTTTCACAAATTAGCACATCTGTTGTATTTTGTTGTGTATGTTACTAGTTTAACTATTTGTTTAATTTTAATTGTTATTAGTTAAAATAGATTGTTTTAGTAATACTTCTGTATCAAAGTCGATAATTTTTTGTGAGCATTTGAGAAAAAGCAAAACGAAGAAAACAAAATTTCTTTGTTAAGTCACGCACAGCGCTGCCAGACTAAACTTTGACTTAGGTAATCACAAGCACATTTGCCACACACTTAACCCATAAATGTGACCAGCAAAAAAAAGGTAAGGTTGCCAACGTTCGTCAATATTTTGAAATAATAAGTGATAGTTTTTGCCTTACTATTTTGTATGCTAAAATGCCTATATACATGGGTCAGTAATACACCCATTTTCACTGTTGATAGAAAATAATTAATTTAATGAATTTATTAAAGTCGATGCCACGCATGGATATAATTAGTACACACAACTTGGATGGTGTGAGTAGCTATGTCGTGATCCTAGCTATGCTATATAGTTAGTAAATAAATCACTGGTAAATATTTTAATTTTGTGTAGCTAATATCTGACGATCAAATTAATATTTTTTTTATTTTTCAATTTACGTTTCGCTGTGTATAATTTAGATTTCGCTGTGTATATAAATCTTGTAGGTCTGAAAATTGCTGAGAGTGCCATCGAGTAAGCACTGGCTAGGTGTTAAATATCGTAAAAAACCACTTGCATAATACTAAAAGAAATTTGTGTTTAAGGATTCATATTTTCATTTCCAAACAGCTAGTGAATATCATCAAAATCCACTTACTTCGAAAGAGGATGGTAAATAGTGGTTACAAGGAGGACTGCGACATGTTATATGAAAACGTTAGAAGAGCAATGAGCCGGTAGAATATATAGACAGATAAGTATCAACTGCCAGGAAATGCAGTGTGTTTGGTAAAATTGACAAGAGATCATTCATAACAGTACGCTTTCTTAACTCGGATCTAGTTTACTGAAACAACTTTCTGAAATATGCAATAGGCATAATAGCATTGCAAGGAGACAATTCCAGGCAGCACAACCTTTGTTAGTAGTTCAAATGTATTCACTACTTTGGCCCGACGTAATAGCACCTCATTATTACTTGTGCCTCTCTACGGCGATGATTTCTATGAGGCACAAGTATTTAAAGTGCTTGTTGAACAGCATTGTGAATATTTAAAATTCTATTTGATATGATGATCACTCGATAAATAGCTCTGTAAACTCAAAAACAATAATTAACACCAGAAAATATTCTCTTTAATTTGATAATCCTTAATTTCCAAGCCAATTTTTAATAACCAGAGTATTAAAACAAAAAAATTCTGGAATTGCTTTAAGAGCTTATATCCACCAGTGAGTTTGGTAAATGGATATCTTAATGTAAATGTCTCCGAGTCAATTCTCCAAAAATTTTACGAGTTACCCATACAACCCAATCTAACCTAACCTAACCCAACTTATATATCGTATTCTTATAATGTTTTTCTGTTTTCAATCTTTATTTGTCTAATTTTTATTGATTGAAAATGGATTTAAAGATGTCATTGTATTAAATGGACAAACTCTTATAATTTATCAGGATTTAGAAGAAAATAAATCAAATTGATTTGCATGAGTCAAATACACCGTCCTCACACAGCATTCCAAACAGTACAGTGATACATTCACACAGCCACACACACATACATGAGTGAATAAAAGAACTAGCATTTAAAAGGCAAGTTATAATGGAGGAGTCAGAACGACAACACGTAACAGTCCAGAGCCAGAACCACAGGCAAGATGTTGTTGGCTTCGAAACAAACATTTTATTGCCTGATTTTATTGATCACAATTATGGGCACCATTGAATTGGCCAGAGCCAACAAGATAACACAGAAAACAATTTCAAAGGGATTTCTAGTGCAGAGTATCATGAAAATCCTAACAAAACTGGAGCAAAGTAACGATTTAAAGGTGAATGTACAATTTGCCGCCTTATTAAGCGAGTTTTTAATAAAACGTGAGTTTTTTTTTTATTATTTTATAAAAATCCAAAGCAAATAATTTCATTGTAATGCTGTTGCTGACAAAATTTTGTAGAAAAACAACGTTATTATGAGTCTAATCGTTTTGAGCAGCAGGTCCTTTATCACGTTCTATTCAAATTTAACAAAATTATACGCCAAACTGAGGTGGCAGATTTTAAAAATGTGCATAAAATAAGTATGAATACGAAATTAATTCAAATTTATGAATTTTCTCCATTTAACTTGAATTGAATTTAAAATTTCTTTCTCATTAGTTTTGGAAAATGTTTTCCAGAAAAATGTTTTATTAATTGCGCCTGTGCTCAAGGAACGCCATATCGATACTCATTTCGAATACAAGTCCTTGATTAAGGACTATGGAGAATTGGTAGGCATTGGTAATCCCAATATGACTCAATCGGACGAATGCTTAGCCATTATAGCCTCATTGAATTCCACTTGTTATATGCCAACATTTTGTATTGACCTTATGGTTACCGATGTGCCGACATATGGTTATCAACGTATGCATCAGTAAGTATTATTTCTGAATACTACTAGAGAGGACTACGTTCTCAAAGAAAAAGAAAAATAATTGAAAAATAATTTCTAATTTGCATAGAATTTTTTGAAAAGGAAAAGAAAAAATTGTTTAATAAAAAAAAAAAAAATATTGTAAAGATTGTTTAGATTGTATTCTTAAGGTTCATAATTAATGAATTTTGTTTTACAAACGCTCTTATCTTCATTATAATTTTAAATACATTGAGACATAACACGGGAGAACAGTTTCCTTTAAAAGATCTGTAAATAGGCCTGTCATCACCAAACAAATACATTTCCATTACTTTGATAATTTATTCATAAGAATAACTTTTCCTCTTTTCTTTTATTTGGCGATTGGGGACCTATTTATATAATTTAAAGTATTTGAAGAAATAATTATAATATTTAAAAAAACTTAGTATTATTCTAAAGCGAAAATGTTCCCCCCCTTTTAAATTGGAATTACAATTCTGTGTGTAAAGAACGTTTAACGTTTTCAGATTAAATCTCGTTGAAATGTTTTTAATACCTTTGTTATGTCATATGGAAAGTTATTTTTTTTTTTTAAATTTTTATTTTAATAAATATTTCACAATATGTACATATGTATGTATGCATGTAATTATTTCTAATTGCAATTTTGATATTTAGAATTTTACTTTTATACGTGTTTATGCACCACATCTGTGCTCCAACATTGGGTTCACCGCAAGCTTATGAAATTTTGGCCAGTCAGAAATGTACTCAAGTTTATCGTGAGCAAAATGTTATACGTCATCTTAATATACCAGATGTTTATCGGGATTTATATTTGGAACAAAGTGAGTAAAATAACAACAACAACATCAAGAAGAAATTAAATTAATTTGTTAGATTTTATTTATAATTTCACTTTTTTAAAGTCCTGTTTAAAGTTTATTACGGTTTGCTGTCCTTTAAAAATCATTTGTGTGTGTGTGTGTGTTAGTTTTTGTTTTTGTGTAATACTTTAATGGTTTTTTTTTATTCCCTTCCAGATGTCATCTGTGGCCTATTCGGGTATGTGGAATTTTTAAATTGGAACAATTTGGTAACTGTTTCAAATTGGCCACAAGAAGACGATTGTTTGTGTTTATTTTTGGGTGGCGAAAGTAAAATTGATTGCAATTGTAACAATCATATCAACGGCTTGGTGTTGGTATTTTACATCAATGGATTCTTAATGTTAAATTGAAAAAGAATCGCTTTATTTATACAAAATAATGATACACTAGAACAGCTTAAAATAAAAATAAAAATTATCTATTAAAGCACAGTAAAACCCAGTCTGCTAATGGAATTAGACTCGTGATATATAGTCATCGTTTAAGTTTTGTATAAGAGTTACAACTTATACGAAGTTATCGATATATGTACATATTTCTTTACAAATATTTTTACTATGCATTTAATCCATGTCATTATGCGATTATTAATTTTTTTTAAATCCAGAACTACTCCTATAATAAAACCATAGAAAATAATCAAAAAACAAATAAACGATTATTTCGTTTAAAAACAATAACAAAAAAATCTAAAGGATTATTACAATGTTTCATATGCTCTTATGTTGTTGAGTCTTTGGTCTCCAATTGTCGTTTATTTAAATGGAATACGCCGTTGCTCTGAAAAAAAACACAACAAAACGAGCAGGTTAGAAATACCAAAGCTAAACCATTATATAAAATGGGAATTAGAAACAATTCTCAATCGTACATTCATATGTACATATGTATGCATATATGTATGTATGTGTATAAAAAAACAAGTGATAAACAAATATTTATTTATCAAGTACTCGTTCGTACAGATGTGTATGTGCATGGTAATACACAAAATGGGTATGTTTAGGTATACACCTATACACACACATATACATGTGAGACAGGTAAGTGGCGCAGTAAATTAATGCCTCATTTGTTTTTATTTGGCTACAAAACGTACATTTCAAATGGAACATAGAAATTCACTTGTGTAATGTCAACAACAACATCGTCATCAGTTGTAAATGTGCAACAACAAAAACAACATTTTTGCAACTAAACACAAATACATAGTTGTTTTTTTTTTTGCTTAGTACACATTTCAACACACACACACACATCGAAATACTCAAACAAACAGGCAGACGAATAAATACAAACAACACAAATAAAATGTATTATTAGGTAGGAGGAAAAATTATTTCCCTGTAATATTTGTTACGTACATTCAAGGAAAACATTTTTTCTCACTGCCCATGTAATTTTTGTAAACAAATGTCGTAACCAGACATTGAGTGGCTGCAAAAAAATTGTATCTTATGTACATATGTATGTATATATTGTACGTATTTGTATGTAGATATACTATAGATATATATGTATGTGTATGTATTTATAAATGAAGACACTAAAAGAAGGAGTATAAGCGAAGAAAATAAAATCCTTCCAAAAAGTATAAACAATGACCCCCAAAAGTATATGTGTATATGGTTGTTGCATGAGTAAAAAGCAAAACACAAAGGCTAGGATGGCCACTCAAGCAGACAAACAGACAAAGGTTCATTTTACTAAAAACAGCAACAACAACAGCAACAACAACAATAAAACACACATACAAAGTAAAAACGAAATGAAATGAAAAACGTTTATAATTACAAATTGGTCTCTTCTATATAAAAGGGCACTCATTCTCACACTTTTGTTCTTTTCTTCTTTTAATTTTTTTTTGTATTAAACAATTAAAACAATAACAACACATGCTTTGAGCACACACATACGCATTCACAACATTTGCACATACATACATACGTGCTCTTATATTACTCCCCACTTATATTTGCAAGAGTTTAGTATCCATGAGAGTATATACCGTTACTAAAACTTGAATTGTATGTTTTCTTTGTTTCTCTGAAGAGTTTTTTTTGACAGGTGTGCATAGAAAAATAGAGAGACATTATAAAACGAGACGGGAAAAATATTAAAAAAGAACAAACAGTAGAATTTCGAAATGAATAATTGATTGATAGAGAGCGGGATGCAGTCAGAGGAAAGGCACATGTGTGTTGAGTTTAAATTGGTGTTTTTAAGCAATTGCTCACACAGTGGGCTACAGGGGTAATTTGTAGTTAAATTTATATTTATTAAATACATAAGTGAATAATAAGATTGGCTTCGACATTTCAAATATTTTTTATAAAAAATTCAAGAGCAAAAAAAATTGTTTAACTCAGGTTTAACAGGCGATATTTGAAGATAGATGTAAGGGAGAAAAGGATTTTAGTATTATATACATTAATATTGTATATATGTACATATATATGCAATATATGTATAGTAATTCAAGTGATTAACGCACTATTGTTGAATTAGTTTTTTTTACACCCGAAAGAGAAAGCTTTTATGGAAATGAAATAAGAAAAAACGTATAACTTTGCACAGATTTTTATTGCTTCATCCTTTTCTTTATTTGTTGTTGTTTATGTTTTTGTGATTGCAATAAAATTCTCGCTTATTTGTTTTAATAATTTCATTTAACGCGTTAAAGCCCCACAAATTCATTTGCCATAAAATTGTTCACATACAATACAATGTTAACAAACACACTGTAAACAATCCATCGATATACACGCACACACACGATAGAATAAAGCGATGCGAATGCATTCATAAAACCAAATATGCTTCATTGATTTGTTACATAAAATGTTAAATTAACTGCAGTTTCTTTCTACTGTTCTTTCCTACTTTTTTTCTTCCCAAAAACAAACAAGCGTTTACAGGCTCGGCTACAAGCAATGAAGGACAAATAGCAACAACAAAGAAAATAACGTGAAGCAACAATAACAAACACAGTGAAATAGAGTAATAAAAAAAGAAGCTCAGGTGAAACAAACAAGATTCCCTTAACGTTTAGTATTAAATGTTATGTATTGTTGGGGTTTCATGCGTTTTTCATTTTTGGCGAGAGAATAAAAGAGTAACTAAGACTATGGGAAGAGTAGTCAACTTTATACTCCCCCTTTTAAGTTGCAAGTATTGTGTGTTGTATTTATATGCCTTTTGTGCGACCTTTGCTTGTAATTTAAACAAACATGACACATAGATACATACATACCTACATATATACAACCTATAGTTTTTTCCTTTTACTATTGTTGTATTAAGTTTTTATTAACCGAACGGTGCCGGTAGTTGTTTTACTACACTTCGTTTTATTTACAATATGTTTGTATGTTTTAGGTTTGAAAAGTCACAAAAAAAACAAAAAATTACTCATACGTATCGTATGACCTGCCATTTAAGATCATCTCATATTTGATATTTTGTTTCCTTTCTCTCCCCTAATTTACATTTTACTTTTCCATTAAGAAGAGGATGGTGTAAGATTGAATGTTTGCCTGTTTATGTTTAATTGCTACTGTAGTAGTGTTTGTTTTATTAGTTTCGCCTTTTCATATGCAGTGTGTAAAATTTGTTGCGGTTTTCAATTGTACGATACTCGTTTTGCCTTCGTTGTTAACAGTTGGTGGAGTGCGGTCAAAGCGAGAAGTATGAAATCCACTTACACTTGAAATCACTCGAAAATGTGTAAAAACATGCGCATTTCCATTTATTTATTTATTCATATTAAAATGTTTACCTTTTTTATTGTTTGTTTTCTTTTCGGTTATTTTTTATGTTTTAAGTCTACTCAATATAATTTTTTAACTATTTTCTTTTTACGAGTACGAGTGCTCATGTACAGTATGTGTGTCTGCCTGTGTGTGTTTGTTTGTTTGTTTTGTGTGTGTTTCTGTGGGTGTTCAAGGAGTTGCCATAGTAATTTTTATTTAAAAACATACAATCCAACTTTTAGTGCGTTGTTTTAATATTTATTGAGCAATTATTGTGTGGCATTTATCCCTCTTTTTATTTTATGAAATTATTGATTGGACGATGATGATGTCAGTTAAATACCTACAATTAAATATTGTAGCAGAGTAAATATTTCGATAAGCAATAAATTGGAGCAAATAAATATTTGATTGAGGAAAAACAATATACTAATTGAAATATTACAAATTGAACAATTTTGGGTACATATAATTATATCGCAATAATTACTGCAACAGTATGGATGTCAGTGAAATTTTTTTTATAGAATGCAATCGATTTTTTTACATGGATTTATAAATTTTATTTATTAATGAAAAATTTTTTCTTTATAAGTTTTTAACTGAAATTTACCTATAAAAATATTTATATATGCATCTATTGATAAATAAATTATTAATTAAAAATAAAAATAATTTCCTATGGGAAATTGGCATATAGATTACTTATATGTACATACATTAATAAATTATTTTAAGCAAGAATTTTATCTATGTACATAATTTTATCTGCATATGCATGCATAGATACATTCTTCATTAGAAATCGTTTGAATCTGTCGACTTTCAATTCAAAATTTGATCATTTTGTTTTAGAAATTTCTATAAAAAAATTTGTATACACGTGTATATACTCGTATGTATCTTTTTTTTAATTTGGCAAATATAAATAAAATTTAAAACAGAATATATGTAATAGAATAGATTGAGATCTACCTATAGAAATTGTTTATTCGACCTACATATTTTAATAAGTTTTCAATGGTAATTTGTGTATTTGCGGTTTCTTTATTTGTCATCTGGACAGATTTAATTGAACAGTTTTTTGAAAAAATTTTTTGTTCGATGATCATTAAATTCTTTACGAGCATTAGTTTACCGATTACACTGGTAAGTTCATGTTAATATTGATAAAATTTCTTCTTTCACTTTTAGAACCATATTACCTCAAAAAAATTCGTTTTACATATTACTGTCTTACCGTTATATTAAATAACATTTGCTTACTCTCTCTCCCTTTCTATCTCCACCCCCTAGGAATACAAACACGAATGAAGAATAATATCAGCTGTTACCTTTACATGGTAACTCTATAATTAAATTTATCACAAAGAATTTGATTTTTACAAAGGCAAATAGAAGAATACAATACCAAATAACATTAAGAACAATAGTTTAAAAAGGAAGTGCTTACATTTATTTATTTTTCAATTTGAATTACATAATTTGAATTATTTCTCTATGGAGCTATTACTGAAAAAGTTTATTAAGCATATAAATACAATACAATGTATAACGGTAACTAAGGTAACAGACTTAATAAACAATAACAAATAAAGTAATGTTTGGTACATCTGAGAACATTTTTTATACTGTCGCTCTCCACCTCTCTGTCAGTATTTCTTGTGTAATTTTGTCAGTGTTAATAAATGCGATAAATTTGTTTGTCCAATTAGAACAAATTTTTTTTTCGATAAAACTTTTAACAAATAATATTTTTAAAGCAGGTTTTTATAAGTTTCCTAGAAATAGGATTACATATCTTCCTAATTAAAAATATCCAGACATCAATACATACGACATTTAGAAAAAAAAAAATTGCAAATTGTTATTAAATTTTCTATTTAAAATTTAGTTAGAAAAAAAATTACTAAGTAATCTATTATTGAAATAGTTCGCGAAATTAAATTTTGAAAAATAAAGAAATTTTTAATTTAAATAATATTTTTTTATTTTTAAAAATTCTTTCCTTTCTTCATTTATTTGACTTTTTTTAATGTCGAACGTTGTCTACACTGTTTAACAGCCTTTGAATGCTCAAGTCATGTTATTGTATACAAGTGTTCTATAAAATTAAAGTTCGAAATAACCGTTATATGTTAAAGATGTCTCTCTCTTCTCGCTCTCAGATGTACCGATGAAAATAGAGAACATAAGTGTAAAATGTGGTAAATATGTACTGCTTTCCTTCGACGATTTATGCCTTTACAAAAGTGTTCTGGTAAAACAACTGTTATTCGTTTTTCTCCCGTCAATTAGTGAATACCGTAACACGCAATTCAACGTTTTTAAAAATTTTAAAAGAAACAACAACAACTACAATCATATATACATATATATATATATATATATAGAAAACCAATAACAACTGTTTGAAGAAAAAAAATATATAACCGTAAAATTGGAAAGAAAAAAAAAGTGAATTTAAGGAATAGCGAAATCTTCTAAAGGGGATAATAAAGAAAAATCCCTAGAAAATTACATAAAATAATAAAAACCAAAAATGTTACAAATCATTTATAATTCTAATTTCGAAAGAAAATGTTGAATTAAATCGTAAAAAGTTTAAAAAGAAGTCAAAAATAAAGGGTTCTTTAAATCGAAAATATTTTTTAAATGTTCCAAATATTTTTCTTATATCAAATACAACTTTTTTTACCATTGGACAACGAAAATGTGAATAAAAAGAAATAAAAGAAAAAAAATTATATACAAAAAGAAATTGTTTACAAAAAAAAAAAAAATTAATAAATAAATGAATAAAAGAATATAAAAAGAAGAAAAGAAGTGTGAGTAAAATATTAAAAAAATAAAGAAAAATATTTAGTAAAGCTAATTCTAAAAAAATTTTAATAAAAATTTATCAAAAAGATACAAATTCATTTGCTTTATAATATGTGTGTGTGTGTTTTGGTTGTGTGGGTTTACTAAAATAATTTGTGAAGCAAAATAATATGGAGCTTAAAGGAGAACCAAAGGTACATAGAGTCAACGAGAGAGGACCAAAGAGAGAGAGAGAGAGAGAGAGAGAGTATAAAAATAGGAATATCGTAAACTTAAGGAATACCGTTAACATTTTGTCAAATTCAATCTGAGAGAGAGAATGTTTTCTTAAATACGTACAAGTATGTTTGTGTATTAGTGCATACGGGCAAATTGACAATTAAAGAGATGCCAACTGTTTGGAAATAATATTTACAAATGTTTATCAAACAAACCATAAAAATACTCTGATCAACAATGGCATAGTGATGATTTTCCTTTTAAATGATTATTAATCGATAAATAGGACTCCCACGGTTTAAACATGTAAATTTTCGTTGTATTCAAAACCTTTGTGAAAAAATTACGCTTTCAGTCCGCCTATAATAGCATGTACATCTACACTGAAAAATTTAATTCATTTACAGGGCATTTATAATCAATTAACTAGAGAATCCTTTGTTTTCTGCAGACCTCGAAACGTTATCTTACAACTTCCCATTAAATTCCTTTGGAATATTTACCCACAGTTTTTAAATCGTTTTAAAAACATTCTACATCAGTATGATGCAAAAAAACTCGGGATGGGGTACTTCATCCCACTGAAACTAATAATCAGACAAACAATTATTCTATTTCCCTTTTGAGGAAAACTTATTCTGAATGTTATTCTTTCGGCCTCTACTATTCCATTAATTGTAACAAGCAATCCTTAATACCAACGAGTGGAACAAATGCTACTTTCGACGATTTTGGCAGTTTTATGCTTTTGACCAGTGTCGTTCAGGCTGATCCAGAAATTTGATACGCCTTTTTCTTTTTGAATGTGAAGTTTCTTTCGCTGCTCATCTTGCACACTATTCATCGAGCATCTAAATGCTTTAATTATCAGGTAGACCCGAAATATACGAAAAATGTTGACTAAACTTTGTAGCTTGTTCAAACATTACTGACATTCAAAACCCCATTTCAAAAGCTCATTCCAACAAATTGGACATTTGAAAAGCTTAGCTTAGTTAAACAACATGTGCAAATAATAAAATTATGTGTTCTGTTTTCATCCTGCCGAAAATAAGGGTAAAGGAGGATAAATTCGAGTTCACCAGTTCAATAAACGATCGATCAATGTCGACACGTCGACGACAACATCGTGGCTGTGCACAAAAGTGTCAAGAGGTTCCAAGGCAGTAGCTCATAATTTTTGGTAAATTTCGTGTAATGAGTTGGGCCTACACTCGTACAACATTCAACTGGTCCTGAAATAGAAGAAAAGGGACCATAGACAATGAAGAGTGTTCGACGTATTGATGTTGGACACATCGTCAGCGATGAGGCCTATTTCAGTATGAAGGGGTACGTGAACAAACGGAGCGTCGATCGCTGCACCTGACAATGTAAAAACTGATTCAGTTAATAACATTTACGGATAAAGCACGTGATCCAGCCGTGGAGGGTCGAAGCAAATAGTGAGTGATTGTTGCGAGGGAGTAAGGGGATCAGCTGATTTTTTATGGTTAAATTAAATTCAGACCAATATGACAAGAGACGGCAAATACGTCTTCCTGAAAGGTAGGCGGTCCAAATCATTAGAATGTATGAACTAAAGGTGAATCACTGTTATTATTCCAATGTTTGAACCAGTCTGAGGTCCATACCTTACCGGGGTTCTGCCCTAAAGCAAAAACTTTATAATTCATTATCTAAACTAACACCCTTTCAGTCCAAAACGAATTTATTGAAATTTGAAAACATTTTCTTTTATCAATAAATTCTAGCGAATAAAAATATTTATCGAAGAATTATTAGCGTTAACATCGATTTGTTTTCTTCGATTTCGTTCTTTTTTATTTTTCTTGCAGATTTTCGTTTAATTAAATGAAGAAAATTCCTTAAACTTTGTGCCAAGAAATTAAATGCACAGTTGGCATCATTGTAATAAACGGCGACGTAGACAACGACACCCACCCACTTTATCAATTTATTTCTTGTGTGTTTGCTTGTGATTTTTTCTTTTTCTCCCCATATTTTGTTTGTTTGCAATTTACTCTCCTTTCTCTTCTTTTTATTCGTGCGATGGTTTTGTAATACCGTTAAATTTTAACTATTTTTTCTGTTTTTTTTTCTCACGAAACTGGTTTGATGGTTTATTTTCGTCTGTGAGTTTTTTTTTGCTGCTTTTCTTTTTTTGAGTTTAGTGTTCTTCGTCTTCTGTTTGTTTTTCTTTGTTTATTGTTTCTAAATGTTATACTACTACTACCGCTATTTCCACTTTTACTATGCCAACTGCTTGCTTACTCCTGCTGCACCCTCAGCTGATACTGTGCATATGTATGTAAGTACATGTGTGTGTGTGTGTGTGGTTTTTTATGTTTATGTGGTTTTGTATTTGTATTTGCTTTGTGTTTTAAATTAGAGTACAAGTTTTCTTGTTTTCTTTTCAACAATATTTGCCGTTTTACGCATTGCATTCACTCCTCGTGTAGTGAGACGAGAGAAAATATTAGTAAAATACGCACCTGAATAGACGTTATTAGTGTGTATGTGTTGTTTGTATTAAATAAAATGGAAAGACAAAGTAAAATAAAATGAAATGACAAGAAGAAATATAAAGTGAAATGAAAGAAGAAACAACGGTTATAGGTTATATCTATTGTAGGAAATGGGGAATAAAAACTTAGCAGAGCGAAAATATAATGAAATCATCAAACGAAGAAAGGTAACAACAAAAAAAAAAAGACACTCAGCAATGAAAGTATTTGAAAGTACATATTCTATATTAACGGATGTTTTTAAGTGCATATACATACATACATGCATGCATATGCGTACAGGTATGGCACCCTACGCTTATCTTCCAAGTGGTATGTCGGTATTGAAAACATCACTATTCTTCTTATATTAATCAGGTTTTCTGACTTAAAACTAAAGAAACCCGCTGGACTGTACGGATATGTAATGCCCGTGTATGTATTAATAACTGACTGTCCTTGGTCACTGTACGTATTTAAAAAGATTATCCGATCCGATGGCCTGGTTTGATCGACAATTACGTTTGTAGATATAAATGTTTGATACATACAAAGTGTATGTGTGTGGGCTTGTGTGTTCACCTTAAGAAATCAAAAAAGCGCTAAAACTTAATTTTGAAAACAACAATAACAACAAAAAAGAAAGAGAAATATTGTATGTGGGTTAATAGAAAATTGGCGCGATATTTAAAAAGAAATAAAAAAAAAAAAAAACAACAGAATGACATAAAAAAGAAATGACAGAAATAGAAATGATTTCTTAGCAGTTTACATTTTTTATTATGAAAGTGAATTAGACACTGTGTATGTGGATAAGTACGCATCAGTATGCGTGTGTGTTGTTGTTGTTTTCTGAGACATTTCATACGATATTTTAAGCTCTTAAGTGCCTCGGCCACTTTCAAATTTTGCTGTTCAAATTTTGCATGTGTGTTGGTAATATTTGTTTGACTCAGCACAGCAACACATCAAATTTCAGCCTTCAAATTTCATTTCTAAAGAATCGTAAAGAAGGAAACAACATACGGTCTTCAACGGAAAAAATTGTTATTTTGGTTTTTTTGAAAATATTTTTCTTTTAATTTTTCTGAAAGAACATATGGTGTTTTATTGGCAGATAGCTTTGTTTTTGTTTTTTATTGCCGAAAAGTGTCATAAAGAATAAAACAATATAATTGTTTTTCATCGGAAAATATTCTTGTTTTGGTTATTAGTGTCGAGTTTTGCTTATAAATATGACAGATGATTGTTTCATAGCTATTGCCCTGGCGCAGGCAATTAAAAAAAAAAAAACAAAAAAAGGAAACCGGAAAACGTCTTTGGATGAAAGAGTGGTTGAAGAAAAGGGATGCATTTACGCACCAAAATGTTCTCAATGAACTCAAATTGAGTTTTCCAAATGATTTTCAAAATTTTTACGGATGGATGAAGGCACATATGAGGATATTGGTTGGACCGAAAATCCAAAACAAGATACTCAAATGTGTGGCGCCATATCTCCGATTCAACGTTTATCTATAACATTGCGTTTTCTTGATACAGGCAATTCCGTTTCTGATTTAAAATTTGTTGTTGCGGAGCAGGTAGCGAAAATCAAAAGTATTTTGATATTCTTCAAACTCTTCTCAGTCTGTACGTGTGAGGACAGTTTTCTGTACGTGTGAGTACAGTTTTACCAATGCAATCACAAAAATGGCAGATTGATGAATTTAGATTGATCGTGGCTGTGCTACTTTAAAATTCTCTTTTGTTGTTGTTTTTTCAACTGTTTCTTTTTATTCATCGTTTTTGTGAGACTATAACCCTAAAGTAGGCTTTTTTTCTGTTAAAAGCCTTAAAATATGCTTCCATTTTGCACTTAAACTCTTTATTTTAAGTACGTAATGTTTATGCTCTATTTACCCTCCAATACAGAACGGCTCTATTGAATAGAAGCTTATTTTTAACGTTTTTCTTTTTGTACGGTGACTGTTGTTGTTATTTAAAAAATGTCTTTAAAAGGACGTTGAAAAAAAAACAGCTAAACAAAGCAAATATAGGATATACAGAACGATTTTGGGAGGAAGCAAAAATAAAAAAGGCTCATATTTTAAGTAGCATTAGGCATATATTTCACGTAGTAACTGCCCCTTAACGACAGAAATATAAGTTGTCCTTTAAGGGCAACAATAGGTGGTAAAATGACTAAAAATTAAATCCTAATTTGATTGATTTTATTACCATTACTGAAGCTTCATTAACTTCATTTAAAAAATCGATTTTTCGAAAAAAAGTCAGCTAAAACTAGCTGACTTGAGCATTACTAGAAGGTATGGACATACATACATACATATGTGAGCGGTAATGCCACAATACAGTCTATGTCCTTAACCCATTGATTGAAATATTTGTAATTTGTACGATTGTAAAACAACTATGATATGTATTTCCAATTTCTTCATATTAATCAATTGTTGTGGTGCTCACAATATATTACAATTGTACAGAGAGAACTCATATGTATTGTTACGCTCTCTCGTACAGATATACATATACATACATAGTTGTCACTTAATAAGCAGCTTCTTCTTCTTGCTGAAGCTCTTCAAAAACGCTTTGGTAACTAAAAATAAACTTTTTATCCATATTGTTCTCTAAAGAGAGCAATTTGAAAACTTGAATTTGAATTTGAATAAAACTCTAAAATTGATTAAGATTCAAAATTCAAAGGAATTAAAATTGTGTTATAAAAGATAAAATGAAATTAAAGTAGATACCAAGAAAGGCGAATAGTAAAGTGTTTAAAAATTGTAGTTCATTTACGAAGAGTACCACGTCTTGAGGGAAAACATATTTCAAATTGACTATTGCATCTGTATTCCTATTCAATTCTATTCTATTCCATAATATTCTATTTGGAGCTTAATCATTCGCCTTGTCTTTATACAATATTATGATGATGAAATAATTTTTAATTCTTGTTGTCATTTGTTTAATTGTTTAGACCTGATTTTAGGTTTTATTTTTAGTTTTTAATTTGTCTAAAACACTTTTCATTTATGAAAGCACGTATTCAAAAATTAATTTTGTTTATGACTTTTGATGATGTTTTTCCCCACTCTCACTCACACATTCACACTTTCTCCCTCTTTTTCACTCTTTCCCTTATGCAATGACATTGTAAAAATACCGTGAATCGCAATCAGATTTTTTTAATTTCTATTAAAAAAGTGATTAAAATACAACGAACTACACACACACCCACACACATACACGCACTTGCATTCGAACATATCTACTCACTGTAGTTTGTAGTTGTCGTGTAAGTGCATAAATTGTAACATTAATTAGTGCGATAAATTTACGCTGAATAACACGAGCAATTACAGAGATGTCGGAAGAGAGAGAGAGAGAGAGAGATGGAAAAAACATTACGTACAGAGAACGACAAGTTAATGTAATTGTTTTAGAACAAGAGAAATCAAATACGATTGTGTTGTGTCACATATTGAGGAATTATTAGGAAATATTTGGACTAGGGACACTTTTATTCCGTGGGATCTGTAAGAAATTATGAAGAATGACTAGTTCTAAAAATTATTCGAAAAACTGTGACGATTTTTAGTTAAGGTGACTTCTCAGTTTAACCCACATAAAAATAATCATAATTTCTCTCTCTCACTCTTCAACTTCTGTCACCGGCTGGTAAAGTACTTTAAAATAAAAGATAAAAAAATGTGAAACCTCGTGATATTCACCCTTATTGGTGGCTGTATGTGACAGGAGGAGGTTAGGGGAGATTATTGAGTGTCTAAAGCACACATATGTACTTGTTAAGTTATTAAAATGCCGTTAGTTAATGTGTCATCTGCTCCAAATGTTAAAATCGTTCATTTAATTACGCATGAATAAAAAAGAACATTTTTTAATGGACCATTAAAAAATAGCCTTGAAATTTTACAATGAATTTTACAATTAAACAATAGAGAGAGAGAGAGAGAGATAAGAAATTTGATTGAATTTTATTTTCTTTAACAAATTTCATTTTCATTAAATGCTTTCTACACAATTCCTAAATATGTAGTTTCTTTGAAATTCTTTACAATTTGCAATGATGTTTATGCATTATACAACTACATTTATATATGCATTTAGCGTACGTATGTATGCGTTTCCTGTAATTTTTATTTTTCTAAAGAGTTCCGTTTTACTAAACTTGAATTCATTCATTTTTCAGAAATAATTCAGAAATACGAAAAATAAAAAAATATCATTTACAGTAAATGAAATGTGTCGTTGATTTTTAGGCTTTGAATTATTTATTTATTTATTAATTACAATACAATTACAAATTATATTCTAATTATATACGAGCGGAGTAACTTGACCATATGCTCGGTGTAGTGTAACAGACCAGAGCCGCTGGTGGGAATCGAACCCACAACCCTCACGCTAACAGTCTAGCACACTACCCACTAGAGCGTTGAATTATTATTAATTAAATTGTATGTAATTTTATTATATTTTTGGAATACGGAAAACTCTACCCATATTAATCCAGAGAGAATTCATCTGATTAAAACTGCTTAATTGTTTAGCAGAACTGTAAAGTTAAATACTAAAGCCAAAGGCTTAGTATTTTCTTAGCTGAATTGTTAGGACTGCAACTGCTTTATTATGCTATGTGGTTCCAATCCTTATAATTAAGAGAACCCGAACACCAGCGCTATTGAGTCTTTTTTTCTTTTTGTTGCCCATTACTTAAGGAAATGCTTTGATGACATCGCTGTTTTTTCTTTATTGATATTAAAAAAAATGCTAAAAATTTGTCAAACGCTAAAGTAGGCTTTACTTTTTCGTTGTTCTTGAAGAGCCATTTACAGTTTTTAAGCAAATGAAACAGCATATGTATGTGTATGTGTGCGTGTGTAGGCAGCAAATATTTATTAATAGATGGCTTACAACTCTACTTTTTCTACTACTCTCTCATGTAATAGTAAATTTGTTGTGCTCTATTTACCTTAAAAATGTACTCGAGGTTTGTTTTTCTTCTTTTTTTTTCTTAAGGAACAGTTATTGTTGTTGTCGTTTTATAGTTATTTATTTCATCACTATGTCGTTATATATACATATGTATATGCTCCGCCGTCTATATTTCCTTAAAATTTTGTTTTATTTTTCTTTCAGTCCCAATTTTATTCCTCTCCCTCTCTCTGTCTCTCCCTCTCTTTGGAAAGTAGCATACAGCATGTTGTATATGTATATATGTATGGGTGTGTGTGAGTGATTTTTTGCTTCGTAAGTGGTTCCTTTTTGTTTTTAGCAGAATATTTGTGGGTAGCGCAAGTAGTTGCTGTTTTTTTCTTTTTATATCAGAAACACATTTCATAAAAGCGTTTGTTTGTGTTTACAAGAATGCCTGAGTTCTGCGACGTTGCTTATGAGTGTGTGTTTGTGTAACTAACAAGAGTATGAGAGTTGGTTTTTGAGGTTTTTCTTTTTCAAGTGCTGCCTGCTTTGCGTGCGTATGTGTGCGTGTATGTCAGAGAGCAATTTATTTTCATAAAAATAAAACGTTATACTCCCCGCTTTTCATTCGTACACTCGAGAAAATTTAATTAAGATCGCATTAATATAATTTGACGTGTTGTTTTACAGATTTTCTATAAAATTAATATATATGTACATACAATTTAATAACCCATCCTAATAAAAAAAAAAAAGAAATTCGAAAAATATAGAAGCACAATAAAATTCATCTTTAAGTGCATTGTGTGTGGTTATATTGTACTTGCTTCTTTATTTAATAATTTTATTTTAATAATTTAATAAATCCCTTTTCTCTCTCTCCCTCTTTTTACTAAAAATATTTGTGAGGAAGAGTGTTGAATTTTGTCTGCCTAAGTTAAAATTTTGTTATAATGCTTTTGTTTTAAAAAAATATAGTAATTTAACAATAAATGTAACGGAATTGAATTTTGTTACTTTAACATTTTTTTTTATTGTGGGACATTTGTTTGTTTTTCTTTCTTATAAAGTTAGATTTAAAATCAATTTGTGATTTCAGAGTTATACATAAATTAAATAAAAATGTACAATAAACGTACGATACGAGTAAAAGAAATAAATTAATATTAATCTCGAAATGTACATGGCTATAAAGTTTTCAAGCTGAATTGCCAAAATTTTTTTACAAAATTTTAATTTAAAATTAAGTGACATAAAAAATTAGCTTAACTGAATTTTTTCATATTAAACTGTACATACTACATACATACATATGTACATACTGAATAATACAAATTAAATCCTAAACAAATTCTATTATTTTTTTAAATAATTCTATATATGATTGTTTGCAATATTTTTGCTGTTATTTTCGCTTTAATTTTTGTTTTAAAGCCTTAACACAAGCATTTAATTTTGAAAGCTTTTCTAAAACAGACAAATCGTTTTGTTTTCAATTTTCAAAATTGTTCTCATCTAAATTAATATCCGCTATAATGCGATTATGCATAATGATGATAATGACCAACCATATGCTCAATTACTTTATCAGTTTCAGTCAAACGCGTTGCAGGCTTTTTTCCATTAAAAATGCTGAGCTCCATTATTATTTTTGTGGAAATTTATGCAGATTTGTTTCTTTGCAACTTCATAAAATCATATAACCAGCAACTGTGTGCACATAATAGCGTTTCTTAGCCTTTTTAGCGTTTTGTTTAAGCATTTCGTTTCTACTGCTTGCTGAATTAAATGTTTTTGCATTTTTTTTATTTGTATTTTTATTCACCTGAAAAAATTAAAATTAAACGAAATTAAACATAAAATATGTTTTCATTTAGTTTACATTATCGCCTTCTATTTAAATTTACTGTAGTTTATGATTTTGTTTTTTACAATTAACAACACTGTTACCAATACATACAGCAAAAACCGCGTAAAGTTTCTCTATGCTTTATTTCATTTCATTCCTTGTTTTCCCGTTATATTTTTTGCATTTCATACTCATGGCAGTTATTGGTACATTTTATTTTGGTTGCTCTTGTTCTTGCTCTTTTTTTAATTTTTAAACAGAGAGAGAGAGAGAGTGAGAGAGAGAGAGAGAGAGAAAAGATACAACAATAACTTACTGACTTAAATCGCGTGTTTAGAATTTGAAATTTTTATTGATTTTTATTATTGTCTTCATATGTATTTGTTGTTGTTGTCGTTGCTGTTGATGTTGCCACTGATGTTCTTTTTTTATTGCTCTATAATTTTATATGCTTTCACACAAACACACGGACACTGTTTGCTTATTGAGAAAATGAAAATGTGAACTCATTTCTGTGAGAACGTATTCAAAAAAATGAAGTCACAGTATGTGAATGAAAATCTAAGTACATGCATACATATGTATGTACATACTTATACTAGTATGCATACGTAAATAAATATAACAAATGTTTGATTATGTTGACAGTGATAACCAAAAAAATTGTGTTTTTAAATAAAAAAAGAACAAAAACAAATGGAAATGAAGTTAAATTAAAACAATAAAGACATTTTAAACACTTCTTTCTTTAATAAAAAAAAAAAACTTTTTTATGTCTTTTACTTCTCTAGTAGCTTTATTCATATGTACGTACATGTGTTATCTCTCCTGGAGTTACGGCTAAACTTGTAAATCCTTCAATATATCTCTCTCTTTCTGTCTGTAAATATTATTTAAATTATTTTCAAAGAAGCAAGCAGAAGCGAACAATAGAGAGAAGTTCAATAACTGTTTTGGTATTTCATTGCATTGTTGTTGTTGCTGTTGGAAACTAATTCTAGAAATTTCCCAACTATTTCCACAGACAAGTTATTAATTTTAATACCATGTATGTATGTAGGCATTTAAACTATAATTTATGGCAAAGGAATTCGTGGCTTCGACATTTAATGTTGTAATGGCTGTTGCGTGTTGAAATTAAGTTCATTTTTTTTGATGCTATTTCACATGGAATTCACATACATACAGTGGTTTGTGTTGCAATAGTTTTACAAGAGTTTTGCAAATAAATTCAAAAAACAACTAGAAAATAATTACGATCACTAGGAACTCCACATTAAAATGCATTTCTTTATAATTAAAAAAAAAACCAGAGTTTGTACTATTAAAAGGATCTGCTGAAGTTCAAATTAACGTTTTACCTTTGCCGAAAATAGACATAAGAAAATAGAATTCGATTTTATTGAAATATAAAGCTTTTCGTGATGTTTCTACGCTATTTTACTGCTTACAGCTTTACTGTTTTGCAAATATGCAACCCACCACTGTTAAATAGACCGCCTTACCGTTATTCTTCACAATACACCACTGTTATAACTTTCAACACAATCACTGAAAATATATTTTCCCTCTCTGCACTTAAAGAGCTCACTCACACTAATGATTATTACTCATACATATGTACACATACACAACTATACACTCGTAATGTGTTAAACGTAAGGAAAGATCATTATAAGTTTTCCTCTGTTATTGTTTCAGCGTAAAAAAAACGAAGGCAAATGAAAACAAGTACTCAAAAGCAATAAAACAAAAACAAAAAAAAAAAGCAGTGGAGATCGAAAATCAATTTTAAAATTTAAATCTTTTACTTCAAAATTGTAAGTCCTCATTTACAAGTTTCTGTAATAGTTTTCTTTACATCAAAATAAAAATTTTTTTTTCTAGCATATCAAGTTCTATAAAACAAAAAAAAAAAAAAATATTTAATTTTTCTTTAAATTTTTCTACAGAATGAATTCACTCAGCATTTAATTGAGAGCACAAATACAGTGGCGAGCAAAAATGGAAGCATCCTGCCACATTCTTAATAAAACTACTATAAAATCCGAAATAAATAAGCAAATTAAATAAAATAAATTGGTATATATTACATTTTTTGATATATTTTTTGAAGATATAAAAATAAATATAAAAAAATTAAATGTACTTAATTTATATGTAAAAAACTTAAACAACTCGATTATTCCACTTTTGCACGTATTCGAAATTTTTAAATATTTATTAATTTTGAATATTTTGTTCACAGTCCTTTATTTTTTTACGCTTTTAATGCGCTTGGGAATATTTTCTACTAAATTTTCTACTGTTTTTTTTTTTGTATTTTTCTCCGTTCATCCTGTATCCTAGTCCAAAGTTCGTCTAAATTGGTTGGAGCTCTTTCATATGCTGCCAGTCTTCTCTTAATAATTGCCCATAAATTTTCTTTTGGATTTAAATCCGGGCTTTGTGGTGGCCATTTAATCAATTGAAAATTTTGATGTGACAACCAATTTTGAACAATTTTGGCGGTGTGTTTTGGATCGCCATCCTGCTGGAAAAACAGTTCTTATTCAGGGTACGCACTTTCTGGCAATGTTGTTTGAAGCATACTGAGATAGTTTTTCTTTCTTATTATACCCTCTATTTTCACTAACGGACCAACACTCCATCAAGCAAAACATCCCCAAACCATCAAAGTTCCACCTCCATGTCTGGTTGTTTGTTTTACCTGATGCCTTTGAAGTTTTTCATGCAGCCGGTGCCAATAATACTCTTTTCCATCTGATTGAGATCGGTTAATTTTTGTTTTAGCCGACAATATCTCGCGTTTCCATTCGTCAACTGTCCATTTAGCATAAGTTTTGCAAAATTCTAAACGGGCCTTGACTTTTTTATGCGATAAAGCCGGCTTTTTTTGCTTAATGGCGGACACCAACCCGATTCAGCGAACTGCTCTTCGGGCTGTCCACTCGCTGACATTTTTATTTATGGCATTTGCAGGTAGCTTTGGTGTTTTTGTGTCCTTATTTTTCAAAAGACGTTCCATAAGACGAGCATCGCAATCTCGATCGACCTCTAGTTGCAGAAACTAGTCGCACATTTCGTTGTTTTCGGACACTTAAGACCACATAGTGTGATATTTGAAGTGCTTTTGCTATTTTTCTTGCAGATTCACCTTTTTCTGTTAGAAACACAACTTTATTTTCAATTTCAACACTTATTTTTTCATTTTATTAATATAAGAAGACCAATCCTTAATAACGAGGATAATTAAGTTCAAATCACTACTGACAGCTTCTAATGATTAAAATAATGCATAGAATGGTAAATAAAAGAAAACAAAAAATTATATAATGGCACATTGCAGTAATTTGTATTGTTTTTTGCTTTTATGCAAAAAAATAGCATAACGTGCAAAAGTGGAAGAATCGACATCAAACACGTTTATTTAAATTATATTCTTTTTGCTAAAATTTTCTGAAATTTTACTTTGAATACACTAAAGTAATGAAAATTAGAAGAAAAAACCACAGAAAGAATAATCATATTCCACACTATTAAAATTTTATAAGATAATAAACCCGAAAATTAAAAACATGCATCCATTTTTGCTCGCCACTGTATGTATAACTTTTAATCTTCTTCTTCTTCTTCTTATATCTAGGCTAGTATCTTCCTGTATGTCTGGAAGAAGTTATAGGCTACTTTTTACGTTGAAATAGGCAAATAAAATAAAATAAAATAAATAAAAAAAGTATGAGTGTTATTGTCTAACAAAATATTACGTATACGTCACCCGTCAATATTTTATACACGACAGTAATTGAAATCTATATACATATGTATATAAAAATGAATATTTGTTTGTATGTAATTAATAGAATCGTAAACTATGCATTTGATCATGTTATGATCTTCAGCAAAGTTGTTTCTAAGTTGGTATGACCAATTTAAGACAGGTGGCGCCACTGCAAATTACTCAAAATGAATTAAATCGTAAACTGCATTTGATCATGATATGTTCTTTAGCAAAGTTGTTGCGCATGAGCCGACGGAGGTTTCTAAGTTGGTGCGCTTAATTTCCGGTAGATGGCGTCACAGAAAATTATTCATAATGAATGACAAGACATTGGTCGACCTACACCTCAAGCACGAAAGAAAATAACATTACGAGCCTCAGAATCAGACGAGTAACGCGCATTGAGACTTAAAAATCTTCGAGTACATGCCGCTGAGACCCGTTCGCATGAATCACTTGAACAACGAGAAGTGAGATTAGAAACTGATCGAATGCGTACTACTCAGGCCCGTTCGTCTGGATCATCTGGACAACGGGAAACAAAATCAATAAAATGATTCAATATTAATTGGATATTTGTGTAATGTCTTTCCTTCAAATTTATTTTAGTTGGTGGTGCAACAAAGCGCGCAGTGTACAGCTAGTTATTTTTATATAATTGAGTCTCTCATAAACTTTTGCCCTCTACTGTTCCTAAAATCCAATAAAAAAAAATAACTTGAGTAGCGTTAACAAAACCATAAATTTATAGTAAAGCCACGTTCTCTTACTCTTTCATACCCACACATTTACATAACAATTTGAATAAAACCGCATACAAATATATGCACACACACATACATATGTATACTATTATAGACAAGCATTAAATAGCTGACATAAGATTACACAAACTCATGCACACTTAAACGATATACAAAATTATTACGATTCCTTATTATGAAACTGAAGGAAAATGAATGCATTTCATGTAGAAAAACTAAAAAAACGTATGTATATGTATGTATGTGTGAGTGAGTAGATATTACTAATAGCCGCTGTTTTAATTAACGGCGTATGAGAGCCTTAGATTTTTTTTAACTTTTTGTTGTATTCCTTTCTTTCTTCTTTTAAGGAGTGGAGAGAGAGAGAGAGAGAGAGAGAGAGATAGAGCGAAGAGAATTATAATCGGTATTTTAGAGTGTAATTATTACATTAATTTTAGTCGAAGTTTAATTGCAATTAAAAGTATTAAAAACAAATTACGAAACCATTAAATAAGTAGTTTTACAAAAACACAAAAAAGCAACAACAACAAAAAAAGAATCGGTATTTATTTTAATTAAACTTAAATGATGACATCATTTTCATACTTATTTTCATTTTCGCTGTTAATAAGTGTTAAAAGCTAAACAAAAAAATTGTAATTAAAATATAATAAGAGTGAGAGAGAGAGCGAGGTACAGAAAATGTTGTTTTCTTTTTCTTTTTTTCTTTTTTTTTTTTTTGTCATTCCTAATGTTAAATGACAAAGTTCAGTGATTTGTAGTGTCAGCACTTGAGTACACAGTTCATTATTAAGTAGACTTTGTAGTAGAGGTTCTTTTTCATTTTTTCTTTCTCTATTTCTCTTTCCTTTGCTTTAATTTCTTTTGTTTGTCAGTATTGTTATATGCGGTTTCTCCTTTTTTATATGCGAGTGTATATGGTGGTTATACTAGCAAAGGTGCCATACAAGTATTATAACAAAAACCGGCTTTTAAAATCTAACATTGTGGTAGTGTAGAGCATCTAGAAAAGTCTTCAAACACGTCTGCAATTTCTTCATTCGGTTTTTTTTTTGTGTGTGTAACAATATAATCGACCTTATCCATCAATGTCATCTTTGATGTCAGAATTATCAATAAAATAAAACAACATGAGAGTTTTGAGTGTATAAACATGTGTGTGTATATGAAATAATGAGTGTGTGTGAATGAGCTTTCCTTTTAATTTGTTGCTTTAACAATATACAGTCCGTCACAATAATAAGAAAATGATGGCGAGTGTTATTATTTGTTAAATTGAATGTATTTTGTTTTTCTTGAATAATTTCATAAATTGACTACATATTTAAATAGAAAGAAAAACAAGCATGAATTCGTACGTACCTACATACACTGAAAAAAAAATAAAAATAATAATAAATATCTTCAATATAAAAACCGTAAACAATTCAAATCACGATCAAGTATTAATTTCAGTCCAGTATCCATTGTACGGACGATATTTTACAACAACTTCTAACTAAATGCATTTGGAATATTTTTTCATTTCACTTCTTATACACTTCCAAAACTCCTATACCTTAGTAGGCACTCGTCTGGCTTGTCCCAACTCTTCTTATCTATACAGATTGTAATTTTTCGATTGGTTAGAAGCTAGAAAATTTGCGATAATCATTTGAAACTAAAGCAAATGCCGTATGCTACAGTGGCAGCATTCGTGAAATTGCATGAAGTAAATACCATAATTGATAAACATAAAAAGTTTTCGATAAAGTCCTAATAATGATATTCAAAAGCAATACATATGTGCAATTCACTCTCGAACGTGCCGAGGATAGCCAAACTGTTCACCACTGTTTCATTTGGTGGAAACACCTCTGGCAAAAGCAGTGATAAACATAATTAATGGTAAAAAGTTTCACAAACCTCTTTTCAGGAGTAAAAATATGAAAGGGTTGTAAATGCCAAAAAAGTGTACATTACTTGCGTTACCATAGTAATCGCTTTTAAGTGGCTGTAGTAAATAAATGCAGAGTGGCTGTAGTAAATAAATTACTTCAAAAAACACACAATAAAAGTTAACAAATGTAACAAAAACAGTTTTCAGTTAGAAAATATCATAATCAAAGAATTAAAACTACAATTATGTTATAACAACACATAAGCGTGAACAGTTACCAATACCTGTCCTTTGCACATTCACACACATTTTTGTTGGCATTCATCATTCGAATTTTAAATAGTGGACACTGAAATAGTCTTTCGTTTTTCTCTCAAAAAAGTATATTATTTCTTCAAATATACTTCTTTCTGATTTTAAAACATTTGAAATATTTTTTGTGAGAAAAAGAAAAGAAAAATACAAATATTTTTTATTTACTTCTTTGTAAGCGGCACACTTTTTAATACAAAAAGCCCGCATTGCTCAAAATCGTAAAAAACCGAATTTCTTTTTTCTTTTATCACAAAATTTGTAAAAATATTTAAAATTCAACAAGAAATCAAAAAAAAAAAACAAATATTTTTTGGGTATTAGAAAAACGTACAAAATCTTGCCGAAAGAGAAATTGTCGTCCTCTAATCAGGTCATGGAAAAATATTTTAAATTACCTTTCAAATAGACGTCGTCTTGTGCTTCTTCTTCTTCATCTTCCAAAGCTTTAGATAACAGAATTTTAACTTTAGGCGAGTTTAAAAGAGTGCCGTTACAGACAACAGCAAAGCCTACAAGAAACTAAAAAGAGAGACGTATGGCATGACAAACTTCCTTGTTTGCTACTCTGCTTTGCAATTATTTTCAATATGTTTGTTTGTCTTTCGTATTTATTTCGTTTCCTTTCGCATTTTATATTGTATATTTTTTTGTATTTTAATTGTTGTTGTTGTTGCTGGTTTTTCTATTGCTGGCTTCTACTGCTCCTTCCTATTGTAGTGTTCCTTCCCTTCATGCATGCAACTCTAGTCTATCTTTTATTTGACTTCATATATGAAGAAATAGGGTTGCCAACCTAATGGTATCACATATATAACATTATTTCTCATTATTTCCGTTTAATTCGTTATTCGTATTGCAATATTTAGAAGAAATTTTTTGTCAAAAAGTCGACAGTGGTCCTACTTTGAATGAAATCATTTAAAAGGTGCCAACCAAATGCTTATCGGCATGCAGCTAAGTCAATTAGCAAGCTTGATGTGCATCACCATTAGGAGTACCATCCAGACTCGCTATGGACTCCCTGTATTTTGTATAAACATTCCATCTACTCCCATGGTACAGTGTGTTTCCCAAAATGTTAGTATCTCAAGAGCCTGGGCAATGACAAAAAGGTTTGCCATCGTTCCGATGTTTTTAACACATGTTCGGCACTCAGTATTGTCTACCGTACCCATACGATTCGGGTATGTGCCGTAAGGACACTTATTGGTTTACTCAAGTCATATTTATACACTGTTGGTATACTCATGGTTTTCTTCCCGTGTCCAGAGTATCTTTACATATTTCTTCAACTGTGCCATTGGACTCTCCGTCCATTGTTGTAACTGGGTTTTTGGTTGCATGTAAAAGGCATCATCTTATCCAAGTTTATATCAAACTCTATTAGCCAGCTTAAGAGCATATTTATATCCAATCATTCCCTAAGAACAAGGTTTCCATCTAATGCCTACCGTGCCATTCATACAGAAATTGTTAATTGCCTTCTTACATTCCAAGACAGTATTTGATCCCGTATCACTGGTGTTATCGTCATC
This sequence comes from Sarcophaga rosellei, assembly GCA_930367235.1. NCBI lineage: Eukaryota > Metazoa > Arthropoda > Insecta > Diptera > Sarcophagidae > Sarcophaga > Sarcophaga rosellei. The sequence goes on from OV884021.1 coordinate 85,723,025, forward strand.
AACGGCTTTTTGCTATTAGTTTTCAAATCCCTTCACTTCCATTTTTCTAAGTTATCACTGGTCCAGATCACATATTCTCTAATCCCTTGTATCTCCTCTAGTAACCGTAGGCAAATTTTGTGCTTTGTTGGCGACATTTTTTTCTCACTTTGCTCCATGCTCAATAATCATGTTGCCATTTATTTAATTACTTCGGAACTTAAGGAGACAGAACCACAAATCGTATTAACAGAGTAAATTTAATTCCTTAATTTCCGAAATAATTAAATAAATGGCAACACTATTAAGATGGATAGTTATTGGGCATGTAGCCAAGTGAGAAGAAATATCGCCAACAAGGCACAAAGGCAGTGTCGTCAATTTAACTGTTGCCGAAACATATTTTAGTCTCCCTTTCTGAACTCATTAAAACCAAAAAACTCGTCAATTTAAATTGAAAATCAAAACATTTTTTTCCTTATTAGAATGGAATAAGTGTTGGCATCACTGCCTGAAATTGTCTAAGCATGTATGCATGTGTAAAGGAGTGCGTGCATTTGGATTTCCTACGCTTTATTAAAGTTTTTCTTTTCTTTTTTTGCTATTCTTATAAAAAACAAACTGTCTAGTTTGTATGGATTGTGTGTTTAGGAGGCATATGGGCATGTATGTATGTATGTATGTGGGTGTCTTTATATTTTAATACAACTGAAGTTTCTATTTTTGTTGTTGTTGTTATTATTTAGTTTTATTTAAGTCATACTAAATACTTCATATTCTCTACTTTAACTATACAAAAAATCTTCTTATGCTTGTCGAGAGAAACTTTTTGACATCACAAATTTACAAACAAACCCACACGAATTCAAATACACAGTCACCTATATATGTACATACATACATACAAACTTACCTACTATACACACAAAACTTTAACTGTAGTTTTAATAGAGCACATAACATATGCTACAGTATAGAGGGAGATAACTTCAGAGAAATGTTTACCAACATAGATATACTTATACATACATACATACACGTACATACGTATATATGTACTCCCATACATTAAATGGATGTATGCAAGAGAGCGTAGATAGAAAAATGACAAACTTACCTTGATTTCTGTAATAGTGGTGGTGTGTGGATTTCTTTCTCAATGATTCATCTGTACTGGAGTGTCTATGTGCAATCAAATCGTATTACGGTCGATATTACGTACATATGTACGTATGCATGCATGTATGGAAGAGTGTGTGCTAAAGAAATTATGCATTGCATTGGAATTTTTTTAAATCAAATATTTTTGTGTTTTGTTTATGAATTTATTTAGAGAGTGATAGAGATAGAGTGACTTAAATGAACTTGAGATGAATGTCTCCATATATTTTGAAAGAAATTTTTAATTTCCTTAAAACAAAAAGCCGGAAATTTAGGAATTTCTGTTTAAAGCAAAAATTAAAGAATTAAAAAAAAGAGTGAAATTAAATAAAAAATTAAATTCTTAAACAAAAACCAAATACTGAACCCTTCACTCTGTGTATGTACATATGTTTGTAAAAATATTATTGTTTTTCATAATTTGTTAAATATATTTAACACATACATACATACATAGATCTGTGGGTAAAGAAAGTTGGAAGAATTATTTTAAATCAAATTAACTACATACTATGTACATGCATATATATATATTGATCCTTCTTATTCATTAAAAGCTTAAACTTTTGATTTTTTAATGTATTTTCTTTTATTGCAATTGAAATAGTAACGAAATGATAATGAAATATCTTAAATTACGTTTAAATATTCGTTTAAATATCTACTGCAGCAGTAATTACAGTATAACCTCAAATTAAATTATTCAATTGTGTTATTTAGATTTCACCAATATGTTCCAGAGAACAACAGTAACCAGTACTACCCTATATTTTTCAGCACACTAATCATCATCAAAAAAAAATACTGATTGTAAAACAAAGCATACACACAAACACATATAATATATGTGCTACGGTAGGCAGTCAGTGAAGCCCATCTTTCTGAAACCCTATGCCAACCACGACGGCTTTTTGATGTAAATATGTCCTTGAAATAATCATCAATCAAACCGTTAATGTTCATAAACACGCTACATAGGAATGTAAGCGCCGGAGGTCATATCGAATATTCGATTTTAATTACTTATACGCACAGAGAACATATTCACAGTGAACGAAATTAAATCAAAGTTTGCATCGTTTTTTGGTTTTTATTTCTCAAGCTAATCTCTTCTGTTTTGATCAATTATAACTCAATTTCAGTCACTGTCCTAAATTTAGAATTTTATTACCGAAACAAGAAAATTTCTAAAAGAAAATTAAAAGATATGGTGACGTCATATGTATATACACTTCAATTACAATAGCAAACCGGTGTTTAACTTTAAAAGAATTTCAATTTATTGGTCCTAGTTTTAAAAGCCCAAAGCTGGATTAAACTAAAAATTAAAAGAATTTTTGCTTATATCAACAGTGGCAGAAGAGGCACCTCTAACAGCAAGTTCCGGCGGCAAGTGCACCCGTATTTCATTTCGACATTCTCACACGGTATAATATCTGTACATTCGTAACACCCGACAGCATAAATTAATTCATACATTCATATTTCTCTGATTGTAAGAAATGCCAAAATAAAAATAAAAAAATTGAAAATGAGCATTTCAAGTCTTAAGACTGACAAGACAAAGACAACAGCTAATAACTATTCAAATATGTTTTAAAAAATAAATCCAAATGCAGTGAAAACGCACGTACACACTAAGGCACATGTGCTAAATGTGCACGTATATATGTAAGTATGGGTGTTGGTTTTCCATACAAATTATTACACGTTGACTTAAGTCTCTCTCTCTCTCTCTCTTTCTCTACCATGCCTCTAAGGAACTTTAATGCACTCACAAATCTCAATATAAATAAAAGTTCATAACAAATATTTGCGTTTTCAACTATTCAACAGTTAGACTCCTACTCACACAACCATATGCATATGCACATTAATATGACACTGTTAATGCACATATGCGCTATATGCCATTCAGTGTTCAGTGTTTTTCTTTAGCAGTAGAAGGAATTTTTTAATTGAAATTAGAACAATTAAATTTTAGCAATTGATTACTACACAAATACTTGGCATTTTAAATTAAGTAAACACACGGTACCTTGTGTAAGTATCATTAAAAGTAAAATTCGTTACACCATTAACAATGGCAACACTGATCGCGCTCTAATACCATCAATTACTCCACCAACACTGCTCTCAGTGAGTATGTGTTATTAAGGACAAACATCAAGCACAAAACAAAAACAACAATAACGAAATATTTGAATTTATTTAGTTATGGTTGCTGTCGTTTTTGTTTTTCTTTTCGTTTATGTTGTTATTGCCCGTTAAGGTAGAAACTTACATGCAATGCGATACAATAAGAACAACAACAACAAACACGAAAAATCAATATTAATTTAAATAGAAAAATGAACACGCGAGCGAAGCTAGAAAAAATTACAACAGCAAAGGCAAAAATAAAATAAAAATAAAAAAATTACAGCAAATATAACACAGTGAAATGTGAAATAATCATGTGAGCATATGTGCATGTGTATATGTATGTATGTACCCATGTTCTGCTCCGTTTTTATAATAATAGGTTTTCTTTGTAGCATTAAACATCCACTCACTGTAGATGTGTGGTACTGTGTGTTTCATTATAACGGAAAAATAATTCATATTAAAAATGACCCAAAAGTAAGTGCACGGAAAATATTGAACAAAGTTAAATAAAATAAAAAAGAAATAAAATAAATTGAACGGATGGAAACCAATATGGAGGCATTACTTAAATTAATTCGTGGCGTTTACTTAAAACTGAATACTGAAATGCTTTTTCAATATGAGAAATATGATTTTTCTTTGAAATCATTCCAATTCTCTTAAAACATTATCAAATGCTATCTTATGTGCTCCAGTTTATGTTTCTAGTATTGAAATATATACTCATAATTAACTGCTCTGCTCTTCTAATGCCGTTCTATTGACATTTTGTATTTTACAAACGCATTCGTGTTTTTATAACAATATTTAAATAAACAATAATTAAATAAACAGTAACAACAACAACAAGAAAGCTTTAAACAAAATTAGAAGATGGAAATGATCGGTCAAGGTTTTTCTGTTTTTTAAAACACATAATCAGTGTCACAACAAGAATACAAAAAAGTACAAACAAAAAAACTAAATAAAGCGGGTTTAAATTTAATTTAAATAGACAGAGAAAGATGAATATTTGTTATAAAAATGTTACGAACATGGAGAGAGAGTAAAGTAGTGAGTGTTACAAACACCAAATCATATAAACCGTATTTTTTTTAACAATTTTTAAGTAATATATGTAGAGTTAGAGTTTTATAAGGCTTAAGTATAAACTATTTGTAAATGATTTTGAAATATTTATTCAAACAAACAAAAACCCTTACTTGAATGCACTTCAAAATGAAAATCTACTTCAATTGGCATTTGATTATTTTACAGTTTGAGTCTGCTTCTAAATTCATCACCTTTACTGTATAATTTCAATGATATGCATCTATGTGTGTGTGTATGTATGTAAATACAAACATGCAAACATACATACATGCATGTTACATATTTTATGGTATTTTTAACTTGTAAAACATGAATAATTAACGTTTGATTGCTTTCTCATGTAACTTACTTTACTTGATAATTATATAACCGATGATTTTGTCAAAGTCAATCAAATTTGGGGCACATTTAATACGGATTTATTGCTAAACTTGACAATAAACGACAAAAAATAAATTGTAATTGGGCATTTGAAAAAATCTTGAATTTTAAACTAAAACAACAACAAATTAAACTTAAACGACAAGTTCACGTTTTAACCATCACTGTGACTGTGTGAAAGGAAAAAAACGAGAATATTCAAACCGTTAGAAAAAACTAACGAAATCAGTGCTTAACAGTATAAAAAATTTAATTGGGTTGGATAACTCTCTCTCAATATTTATATTTATATTGTATTGCTTGTATGTATATACATACATATGTGCATACTTATGTATGTATGTATGTATGTATGCGTGTATTTAAATCTAACATTGCCGACCATAATTTTCTTATATTTTTTGTTTTTGTTTTTTTAATGTGTTTTTGCAGATGATCATTTTGGCTTTAAGGAGGGATTTTGTGGATTAGAACTCGTTTTTCTTTCGCGTTTGCATTTCGTTTCATCGTTAATTCCGTTTTAAGAAGTACAGAAAAATCATAGACACAATTGAATTGCCTAACCTAAGCTTTAATGTTAACAAGAGAGCAATACATGAGAACATAATCAGAGCAGATGAAAATATATGACGACTGTTGCACCATCATCATTAAAATTACACAACAAAACAAATTTATACTCTTTTGCATAGAAAATTAAGAAAGAAGAAGAGAGCATGTATAATAAGAAAAACGAATAAAAAGAGTATTGAAGTACAAACAAAACAAAACAAAACAACAGCATAGACGTTGTTTATTAAATCTAACACTTTCGGTTACACTCATACTCACTCATATCAACTCATCATACTCACCCCACATCTTTAATCTTATCATTACACCCACATACTGCCTTTGTTTACAACAACGAAAAACATCAATCATCAGAGATCCTGTTGCAAAAAGCATAACGAGCCAGTCATTCTCTTATACACACGTTTCGTTTCCATTTTCGTTTTACTATTGCTACTCAACTTAAACATTCATATCAGTACTAATACTACTACACTACTGCTGCTACTACTACTACTACTACTACCGCAACGCCAACTCACTGTGTAACTTTATAAACACATAAAATCCCCACACACACACTACCAGCGGTGTTAATGACAGCAACAGCAACAACAACAACAATAATTCAACGTAAATATCGTTAATATCCTTATACACCATTTTACAGCAACAGACAGAGAGAGAGAGAGAGAGAGCAAGAGAAACAGAGTGAGAGAGAGAAAAGTAACTCATTTGTAAATAAAAGTTCTCTTCAGTCATAGCAATAATAAAAACGACAACGAAGGAACTAACAAAAACAACAGCAAAATAGGCAAACCTGTACGTAAACGTATACGAAAATGATAAAAACAAAGGATAATATGCTGATGCGTGGTTTTATTCTGGTGACTATTTTGGCTACAGCCAAAAGTGCCGAAGCGGAAATTACAATGGAGGCTGCTTTTCAAGGTAATTGAATTTTATTTGCTGTTTTTGTTTTTATGTGTTGTTTTTATTTTTTTTTGTTTTGTTCGTTTGCCCGTTTACTCTGAAGCATTTATAAAAACTGGAAATTGATTTTAAGCGCTATAACGGAAAAGCTTAAAATATTATTTTTATTCTGTAAGAGACAGAATTGAGGAGAAGTGTTTGTGTGTGAATGAGAGAAGACTATTGAAACAAGTATTATTTACTTATAATCGTTGGCTGGTTGTGTTCATTAATCTTCTCCACTAGCTGTGACAATTTCACACACCCACACATCTCACTCGCACACACTTAGATATTTTTTTGTTGAAACCATTTTATGCGGACTTTTATGATCCGAAGTGATTATGTATTTACAGTTAGAGCTAAAATTATGCTGACAATTATGTATTATGTTTTTAATTGTTGTAATTAAAATAGGTTGTGAATTTATTTGATTTGAATTTAAAAAAAAGACTTTTGTAATGAAAACCCTCAAAAATGAAAACAAAAAAACAAGACTTTTAAATAAAACTCATTAATTTCTCTCTAACTGTTAAAGCTTATATGTATGTATGTATGTATGTATGTATGTGGTACTTATTATTTTCCCCCACACACACATACATATGTACATTGTTTGGTATTTTGTCAATTATGTTGTGCAACTGACAGTTATTGTTTATTTGTTTCGCTCAATCTATGTATACTCGATAATCAATGAGAGTTAATTTATCGATAACCATCAATTATGTGATTAGGAAACGTTAGAGTGCTATTAAGCATCACATACCCACTTACTACCATCACTTACCACCATGCATACATATGTATATGTACGTATATGTATGCGTGGCAGATACTGTTGAGGACACTTCAAATTCATGATTTTTAAGCGTTTTTAACTTAATTTGGACTCTTAAATGTTCAAAATGACAAAAGCTGTTGCTTGAATTTGTAGAATAATGATTTAATTGAATACAAAAGGCCATATAAGCTGTATAAGTAATAGAAACGAATTGAAAAGCAATGTAAAATTCAGAACCACTTCCACCCATCTTGAATTCCTTACAAATATTCATTAAAGTGTATGTGTGTGTGAAAGTATTCTATTCCTGATGTTTATAAATTAAAATTAGCTTAGGAACAGATTGTATCCAAGATAGCGTTTACACGAGAGACTAATTTGTGTGTACTTTTACTCTGAGCAAGTCGACAAACACAGCAGCACCAAATGTCAAACATCAATGCGCTTAGACATATGATCGGCCATACACTGATCTGTCATAATTCCCTAATAACTTGTTTACAATAATTAGCCCTTTCATTGTCCTTTTATGATGCTGTTTAGGTCATAAAGACTTGACCTTTCCTACTTTCCGTTCCAGTGAACGAAAGCAATTGAACTGATAAAACCAAATTTAAATCTCCATTGCATCTAAGATCAGGTTGTATAACAGAACTGCTGCTCTTTTCATTCAACCCATTTCAATTACAATTGTAGATGGAGGAAACAACTAAAAAATACTCAGACTTTTAAAGGAGATACGAAAACTACTCCCATTTAAGTTTGATGTACACATGTAGATGCAGATCAGATATTGAACTAGTTTTACCAGGAATAATTTTAACAAAAAGCATCGAATTATTCGTAAAAATCAGGATTTATGATTTGATTATAAGTTATTGCCTGGCATTTATTTGACTTGTTTACTTATTTTGAAGCCAATCATTTTCGAGTGATAAAATCACTACGAAATCTCTCTTTTGCCACACATTCTCATTTCGTTTTGAGGAGAAACTACCCGCATAAATATGCTCCGAATATTAAAGGCGTGACAAATACTCATAAACCGCTTAGACAACATTAAAATCAACACCGTTAGGTTATTTGTTTATGATGTTGTACTTGTAATAATATTACGAACATGACTATTTGGCAACCGACAATGACGAGAGCTCAACTGCGAACACCAACGCGTACGTGTTACAACATTTTGCAGCAACGAAAAGTGAAAAAACTCGGCATATAAACACGCAAACAACTTATACTACATTTACATGCTTTACTAAAACAAACAAAAAGACCTTAAATTAGCTGATATTTTAGGAGAAGAAACACACACAAGCAAATAAATGAATAAAAAAATGTTTACCAACAACAACCAAACTGAAATGAGACATATTTTTTTATACATTTCTTACCGTTATTTTTTGTTTTGCCTGATGGAAGCGTATGCCTTATCGAAAATTATCATCACACATACAAATGAGAACCGCAACGATGATTAAATTTAATGTTTTTCTGCTTGTAATATATAAATACAGTAAAGACGAAAAATATAGTACAGAAAATAAACTTTTTAAAGAAAATACTTAAATTTTATAAATTTTTTTATACAATTTAATTTAACAATTAATGAAATGTATAGCAACGTCTTAAATATTTCCCCCGAAATGGGCGTCCCACATTTGTAACCGATATCTCCTTAAAAAAATTTGTAATCAGTTTACATAGTGCCGTTCTTGTTCGCTGGCCGGTTCAATTTTTGAACGAATATTTGCATGGGTTGGCCAATTTTACCCTGGACTATGACAATGTGTGCGGGAAACTGAAATTTTACGGCCTTACAATAATTTTAGAGCTGAGAGTTGTTGTGAGTTTCCCTTTCTTCTTCTTCTTTGTTACGTTTTTTTCAATTAATTTGAAGTTGCATTAAAATCGATTCATCCTTGAAGACAATTTATGGAAACCGCACTTATTTAATTTTAGATTTCGATTTTAAATGCTAGCAAAAACGAACATTTTCTTTTTATATTCTCCTGTCCTACAAAAAAACGGACAACAACAACAACGATAATAAACACAACACAAAAAAAAGAGTAAAAAAATGTCATATAAATCGCTTTTGATACTTTCAGTTGGCATTCATGACATTTTTTCTGCTGTGTTTTGATTAAATATGCATTCAAATGCATACAATACAATGCACATACAACAGATATTTACATATGTATGTACGTACTATATACATAAATATCTATGTATGTATGTATATGCATATGGTATTCATGTTTATAAATGTGTATGTGAGGAAATAATGTAGATTTGCATGCAATTTTATTTCGCCTTTAAATTGCAGAATTTTCTTTACCAAAGTATTGCCGTTACAGTGTGAGTTAAACGTTAAGCTTAAGAAGAAAAAATTCATTATTTTTGTGTATGAAACTGAAGACTTTATTATTCAGTTGAAAAATGTGTACCACTTTGTTCATCAACTTATACCCATTCTAGAGACATCATCCTTCCTTCTTAAAAAAAACCTTACCCATTGACTTTCACAAGCTTTTATTGGAGAAGCATCATTCAGCAACAAAATCATTTGATGATTGCAAGTCCAGACTACCAACCAGTGTATATACGATTTTCAAACGATTTGTTTGTGTATGGCATGGCATGGCTATGTTTTTATTCTATGTTCTTATTGACCAAACTAGCTCGGCGTTTTTGCCTTTATTAAAGAAAAAATGTAAAGTGAAGTGAAAGTGTAGCATATTTTCAGACTGCTGGTGTTGCTTTTCGACGATAATGTATTAAACATTTAAAGAAGCTGTCAATACAGGATTTCTATTATAAAATTTTATCTTTCAGCCGGCTCTTCCACACTCTATGGAACTGATGATATTATATATGAACTACTTTCATGGGTATTAGTTTTCGGGTAATACATATACACCATAATCTTCTCACGATGCCAGTGTGGTCAGGTCTGCAGCTTAGACAGATTTAGTCTTAAATCACCGTGGCTTGAAATACGCTGCTCTAACAGTAACTAAGATGCTATTTTGTTGCGATCATTGCCTACCATATTGAGAATCCTCTTATAATTACAATACTTTCTAGACTTTGTGGTTGTATGAGTAGTCATAAGTGTGCTTATTTGTATTTAATGAATTCGATTATAAGTGAATCGAATTACTTACTTGATTACACCTGAAAAACTTTTAGAAAAGTATCGTCCAAATGTATACCTCCGACTAAAGATCCAAAAGTCCAGAATTAATCAGGATTAAATCAATACCGCCAGTTTGTCACGTTGCTCCGCGTTCTACACCATCTGAAATCATACTTTGTACTTACATAAGTATGTATGTATGTATATTCAGTAGGTAGTCGCCGTAGTCTAGTAGGTTGTGAGTTCGCTTATTAGACGTAAAGACCGGGTTCGAGCCCCAGGCCAGACATCAAAACGAAATATGAAAAAAAATATATCTCTTCGGCGACTTCCTCTCAGCAGATTTCTGGCAAAAACTCTGAGAGTAAATAAACCTGCCATGAAATAGTTTCTCAAAATCGTTCGTCGTTCGGAGTCGACGTTAAACTGTAGGTCCCGCTACTCAAGTATAAAATTAAGACACACAACATGAGTGGTGTTGAGAAGCTAGGCCGTAATCCTGACTGAATGGTTGTAATGGCCAATTATGTATGTATATGTATGTATATTTAGTCGTATTCATTCTCTTTTCTAAATTCGCGTTATTTCAAGTATCGCAGACCTGTTTGGACAAAAAGTTTCTGATGTGTGAGCTTCTTTACGCCTCAGCAACTAAATTATAATTTTTGTTAAACACTTGTATTTACAATGCCTTGAGTCTTGAGAAACCAATCCATGCTAACTGAACCCGTATGGTATTCAAATTCTTTGAATTCACGAAGCAAGATTAGTTTCTATTTTTGTTGAATCTGCGTTGCACTCTGTGTGTTATAATGGAATTGTTTTGCATAAGAATACTTTTGTTCTGTACTGCCATAGTGTTTACAAACTGTATACATACATACATATGTATGTATATACATCACGGTTCATATAAAAATAATACAAATACACCACAACCATTGTGACATACATTTATACATTCATGCATACATATGTATGTACACTCATGCATGCATACATACGTATGTATATTATATGCTCTTGTTTCTTTTTTTATTATTATTATTGTTATTGTAGTTGTAAAATTGTCATTTTATTTCACTTACTTGTGCTTAAACATTCAAACAAACAAACAAACAAACCTTCACTCACACAATCATTCGTTCAGTCATTCATTCGTTCAGTTATTCATTCATTTTGTTATTCACAAATGATTGTTATTGTTGGCTTTTGTTTTATGTATTGTATTATGAGTGGAATTATTGTTGTTTCTATCTCCTTTATCCTTTTATTTCTAGGACACTGTGGTCATACCAGTCCCTGCGAACAATTGTGTTATGAAATCCATGACGGAATGTACGAATGCGATTGCATCGAAGGTTATGAACTCAATAAAAACGGTTACAGCTGTCAAGGTACGTACCTTCAAACTCTCATTCACTGTCCCCAAGAGAACAACAACTAGAAAAAAACAAAAACAAACTATTTAAACAATTTAATTGTTTAATCTTGTTCTTTTTCCCCTTTTTGTTTTTGTTTTTGTTTTTGGTTGTTTCTTTTCTTTTCTTATTATTTACATTTCCTTGTCTTTTATATTTTTATTTCTTTTCTTTCTTTTCTTTTCTGTTTTACGCTTTTGGATTCAATTGTTATGTGGGGTATATTTGTTTTAGTGATCAACTCTACGGGCAGTGGAGATGGCCACAGCAAATCTGATGAGGATGTTTTATACCAAAAAGGGGCTTCTTTCAGCGCCAAACTGGCTCAGGATAACAGTGACGATAATCATTTGACTTCAGGCTATATGGGCCCTTCATCTTCACTTAAATCCTCCTTAGGATCGGTCTCAGCTTCGCTATCTCTAGAATCACGAGAAGAGGAGGATGATTTAAATGACGATTCCAATTACATTAACGATGATTTAGATTCACTGCCCCAAAGACCTAATGATTATTACATATCGAATGAGAGTAGTGGCTCCATGGATGCCAATTATTATAACGGTAATGCAGTAGCGTTGGAGCATGACATAAGTAGTGAACAGCAGTTCGATCACAAGCAACGTTTAGTGTCAATGACAACCGCAAAACCCTTAAATCTGTTGTTGCATCGTTACCGACAACTATCAACCGCCACCACAACATCAACAACAGCAACGACAATGACGATAGCCACCAGTACCAGTACCAACACCAACACCAACACTACTCCCTCGATGTCTACAACTACACCGGCAGCAGAAGCAGCAGCAATAACAAAAAAAATCACAACAGAGCTGCAGCAGGGGTTGGAGGAGGAGGAGGAAGAGGAGCAGGATTTGGTTAATGATTATTATGGCAAACAGGACAGATCAATTTATGATGACGTCAATAATAATCAATTGAATTTAAGACCACTTAAGCATTTAACATATCAGCAACAGCAACAGCAACAACAAAAGCACCAACACCAGCAACAATTGCAACATAAACAGCTGCACCAATCGGCACAACAATTATTCAATAATGATCGTTTGCAATATCAGCAACAACAACAACAACAACTAACTGCCACTAGTGCACAATCTTTACAACAATTGAATGTTGCTATTAAGAATGGTGCGTTAAACGGTACCAGTAGCAGCAGCAGCAATAATAATAATAATATATCAAACAACATATCATATTTTATAAGTTCATCCGAAACAAATACGTAAGTATTGGATGCTGAGAGAGATAGAGGATGAGAGCAATTAAATATTAAAACTGAAAAACAAAGAAAAGAAACAAAGAAAAAGAATTTTAATTAGTATAGTTTAGGATGAATGAATAAAAAGTCACTGACATAAATGATGAAAAATATTAACCCATTCAAGACCAGCAATAAGCGGAGTAGTTTAGGTTTGATATGCAGTTTGGGATAAGCATACAGCATTCTAGCAAACCTAGTTGGGTTCAGATAATGATACCACAACGATACCAGGGCCTGATTAGGAGTATTAACTATTAAGAGGGGCTTATAACCATGATAATATAAATCTATGTATCACATATGTATGTATAGTGAAAACGATCTAGTTGCGCAATGCGGTGTTCTCAACCAAACATTTTTTTGTTCCAACGAATCCGTCAGGTACATGAAGTATCTCTATAAGAGGTTTCAAATCACCATGTCAAAGAGACGCATATACTAGATCGTCTTAGGCTTAGTCCCGTTCTAAGCTTTTTGCTTTCTTTCAAAGGCATACTGCTTGGATGGCCGAAGTATTTGGCCGAACCAAATAGTTTATCCCCCCACTCCACAATATTGAGTTTAAGAATTTTGTAATTTCTCATACAGATTAAACATTCAATTCTATATGGACTTATATAAATCCATTCTTTTCATTACATCCATTCAATGTCTTCAATATTAGAAAGTAAGCTGCTGTAGTATAGCTATAAGACCAACTAGATTAACTAGGAATAAAGCTTAATCCCTATTCCAAATCCACAAATTAGCCCAATACAGGTCATAATCGCGTATCATTAAGAAATTATAACATTTTAATCTATAATTTAAAATTATAAACCTCCCCTAATCTACTCATTAACACGCTTCCCTTCTCTGTTTCTTTATCAACGGTCCTCAACAGAATTTGTAATTTAGAGTGCGGCCTAGAAGGCCTTTGCGATAATGCCGATGGGTCCTCAAGATGTTTGTGCCCTTTCGGTAAAACTGGCAATAATTGTAATGAAGGTAAGCATTTAAACCTGCTTTCGAAATATCGAATGTACATCCTTTGATATTCTTTTCTCCCCCCTTTTCGTTTTGTCATCCAGATCTGAAGGTACGTGTTCCGAAATTTTCGAAACATTCTTGGCTGGCTTTTCCTGCCTTACGAGGAGCTTACAAACATGTACAATTACGCATAGAATTCCGTCCCGAATCATTTGATGGTATAATTTTATTAAGCGGCGAACGTGACGACTTAACGGGGGATTTTATGGCCCTCTTATTAAATAAGGGCTTTGTGGAATTTTGGTAAGTATCGAGATATTCAACGTGTATACAAATATTACTTTATTTATATAAAAAGCTATTTTTTTGATTTTTTTAATATTTTATTTGATTTATTATGCAATACAAAATAGTACCAAAATAGTACTTTCAACGAAATAAAATGAAACGTTTCTTTAAATGATTTTAAATTAAAAGAACTTCAAATACTGTTACCAACTAAAATGTTCAACTTTTTTATTTTTTGTTGTTGTTGGTTGTTTGTTTTAAATTGAAATTGAAATATAAATTTGATATTCTCTCAGTGATACCTTGAAGTCGCCGTAGTCTAGTAGGTAGTGTGTTGGCTTATTAGACGAAAAGCCACGGTTCAAATCCCCGGTCAGACATCAAAACGAAATGTGAAAAAATATTTCTTCGGCCAATTCCTCTCAGCAAATTTCTGGCAAAAACTCTGAGAGAAAATGAAATTGCCATGAAAAGTTTCTCAAAAATTTGTCGTTCGGAGTCGACTTTAAACTGTAGGTCCCGCCACTCCTGTATAAAATTAACAAACACAACATGAGTGGTGTTGAGGAGCTAGGCCGTAATCCTGACTGAAGGGTTGTAATGGCCAATTATGTATATATGTATGTATGTATGTGATACCTTGTCTGTTTGTCCCCCACCACCATCAGTCTTTTATCTTTTGCAACAGCGTTAGAATAGTTCTTTGAATACTTTCTAATCCAAATCAACACACCCCTCATACACCCCATACAATATTGATACTTTTTTGGTACTACTTTGTTTGTTAGTTCGCAATCAACAATTCGGAAACATTAAAACATTCTTAATTTCGATTAAAGGTTCGATTGTGGCAGTGGCGCTGGTAGTGTACGCTCTAGAGAAACAATACTGTTAAATGAGTGGAATTCTGTGATTATATATCGCCATCGATGGGATGCTTGGCTAGTACTAAATCACGGTACTAAAGTCCAGGGCAGATCAAATGTAAGTACTTAATTCAGATTAAATTTAGAAGAATTTGAAATTTTCTTTTTAATACGAAATTTGTTGCTTTCCATACAAAAAGGGTCTCTTTTCACGTATAACATTCCGTGAGCCGGTATTTTTGGGCGGTACTGGCAACATAACCGGTTTGTCAAATCGCTTGCCTTTGACCACGGGCTACTTGGGCTGCATACGGCGTTTTGTGGCCAATGAGCATGACTATAAATTTGAAGAACATCCGTTAGGTGATGTAACCAAAGGTTTCGATATACGTAAGTTATCATTGCTTCTTCTACTGGCTGGTATTTCTTTTAAAATTCTTTAAACTTTCGTTTTAACAGAGGACTGTATTACCGACAAATGCTTTAAATATCCTTGTCAGCATGGCGGTAAATGTTTACCTTCGGACCAGGGTGCCATCTGCTTATGTCCCATAGGCTTTGTGGGCGATTTATGTGAAATACGCATGGACTTGCAGGTATTCTTATACATCCAAAACTAAATGAAATATTCTTCTATCGTACGATTTTTTGCAATTGAATTTCAAGGTGCCTGCCTTTAACGGTTCATCATTTCTACGTTATGCTCCTTTGGACGACAGTGCTTTAATATGGCTGGAGTTAAAGGTAATCAATCATTGTTTCTCAAAGTGTATTTCAATTTAAAACTGATCTTTGAAATATTATAATACTACCTTTCAAAGGTTATTTTGAAACCGGAATTGGCGGACGGTTTAGTTTTATATTCCGGTCCTAAACATCATGGTGATTTTGTAGCTTTGGCTTTAAATAATGGTTTTGTGGAGTTTACTTTCGATTTGGGAAGTGGTCCAGCGGTAGTAAGGTGAGTTTAATACTACTTTGACAATGAATTCTTTTTAAAATCAATTCTCATTTCTTCTTTCTTTTTTTTTTTTTTTTGCCTTTCTAAGGAGCCAATATCCTTTAATCATAGGCCAATGGCATACCATTAAGGTGTCACGCACAGCTCGTTTAGCAGTGTTAAAAGTAAGCATTTTTACATTTTACAAAAAACTGTTACATGTTAAACTAAACCACGATAGTTAATTTATAGGGAAATTACAATTCATTTTATGATCTCGTTAAAACAAATTTCCGTGTAATAGTTAGATCCATGTTACCTTTTAGCACACACACTGGCTGGCCAGTACATTAGCATGATAAATGTTAATCATGTTATTTCAGTTAACGAATGTAGTTGAGTATGAACTTGCCCTTGTAAGACCAAATTTTTTTGTTATTACATGAACGTTGGAAGATACTAACTAGCAATCGTTCTAGTAAGTTGGAGAAGATGACACTGATATTATTCAGACTTTATTATGACACATAGTTCGCAATCCGATATTTTCAATATTCATTGAACAGCTTATGAAAGACTGTGTAATCGGTGGTACAGAATATGTTGGTGTTTTGCGATTAGACGTTCCAAGTTTTTCCCCCTCCCCCCTAACGACACTTATACAGAGTGTTTATACATCAGCCTATCATTCTTTCTGGTCCTCTAGGTAAGCTTTTAGAATACATTTGCACAAATTTGCAAAACAGGCTAGTTGTTGAATTACAGTAATGCCACACCAAGCCTTAGAAAACATCTAACAAATGCTGATTGTGTACTTCCCTTTACAGGGGATTGTGATTTTTGAACATTTTTAGACACGTTTATTTACGTGTCTACCGCCGCAACCCTTTATAAAGGTATTAGCTTTTATCGTTTTATTAGTCCTTGACTAGATTCGCTTTATTATCAGCATTTTTGTGTAAATAGGCCTCCTGTAGCTTAATAAATATTCGTAGTGCCCTTAAAAATATTGAAATAGTCGTGTGGTTGGTTGTCATGAATGTAATGTTTAAAATTTTTTGTTAATAATTTTCACGTTTTCGGTTTTTGGTTTTTGTTGTTGATTTTACAGATTGACCAATTGCCGGAAGTGATGACGATCTCTTCAAATGGTTTTTGGCACCTTTCGTTGCCAGAAAATCTGTTTGTGGGTGGCGTAAATCATGTTGACAAATTACCCATGGATTTGAAAAATAAACCCTTTTTTATGGGTTGCATACAACGTGTAAGTAGTATTTCGAACACTTTGACATTCATACGTACACAAGCTCAGACTGTAACACATACACACAAATACACACATGTACAAGGAGCTTTAAAAAACGAATTGTTGATTTAACTTTTTGTGGGTTTTTTTTTGTTTTTTTTGCTTTATTTTTTTGAATCAGATTGAAATAAATGGCCATTCATTGGCAATTGTCTCAGAGGCTTTGGGTGGCTCGAACATCGGCAATTGTCCGCATGCCTGTGTGGCAAGACCTTGTGGTCCTTTGGCTGAATGTGTGCCCCAAATGGAGAGCTACGAGTGCCGTTGTAGTGTCTATAATGCCCAATGCAATAAAGAGGCTGAAGTATCAATAGAAGAATTGCGAAAAAATAAGGCTTTAACAATGATGGCCAAAAGTAGTAACAGAAAAGGTGCTGCAGTTGGTGGTGACATTGCCCTACCTCAGCATAATGATTTCAGTGTCCGGAATAGCTATAATGGCTACAAACAACAGCTACAAATGCAACAGCACCAGAAGGCTGGTTTAAGTCATCGAAAGTTTAAGAAGCAGCAGCATATGATGTGGAATAAACAACAGCAACAGAAACCTAAATTAACAACCAGTAAAACAACAACAACTATTACGACAGAAGCATCACCACCACCACCAACAACAACAACAAAATCATTAACAACATCAGAGCCAACAACATTAAATTGGCAGAGATTCAAAAATGTGCAGCATCATCATCAGCCGAGTATAGAATTCGATGAGATTGCACCGGAATTATTGCAACAAATCATAGACAAAGTTAATACAGATGCCAAATACGATAATGATGAAAAGGAGGAGAACGGGGGCGATGACAACAATAACGACGATGACGATGATGATGATGATGATGACGATAATAGTGATGATGGTAATAGTGATAGTGATGGTGGTGGTGGTGGCATTGACTCAAGTGTTAACGAAAATAACAAGGCTATTGCCACCATCTACATTGATGACGAATTACATGATGAGCCAACAGATGCAGATGTAGATGACGAAGAAGAAGAAGATGAAGATGATGATTTAGATGAGATTGAGGATGATATAATATTTCGGGATATTAAAGCAATGCATGAACAGCAACAGCAGGCTGAAGAAATTAGGCAGCAAAAGCTCTTGAAACAACAAATGTCGCCAACACAAGTATCTTTAAAACTACAACGAAAACGTAACAAACGTAAGCATAACACGCCGCCTAAAGCCAGTATAACCACAATAACCCGTGCTCCTCGCACTACCACCACCACAACGACAACGACAACTACAGCTCCAGCTCCAGCTGTAGCTTCTCCTACAAGAATCGTAAACAAAAAATATCTCCACCACAATCATCAACGATTGAACAACAACAAACCGGATCCGCATCATAAAACCCCCATACAGGATAAACCCCTGCATAAGTTGAGTCGTTTGCCCACACATTATGAAAGTTTTCAAACACAAACGGGCAGTGATATATTGACCTTTGATGACCCCGACGCTTTAGTCGAACAATGGCAAGATTTAGAGCGCAGTTCAAGGGAAAGGCTTAAGGAACAAGCTCTCCATTTAGAAACTAGCAATTCCGAAGACGAAGAAGATTATGATATGGCACCTGATTCTGACACGCCCACGCCTTCGAGCATTGATAACGAAGAAACCGAAACCTTTGTTATGGACGAACGTCTATTCGATTCCAACGATGGTACTGAGGATTACCAGCGCAAACAATTGGCTCAGGATATGAAGCGCATAATGGCCAATACCAAGGGACCCTATAAGCCCAAACAACCTAAATTAATTATAACAGAATATGACTACAGTGAAGAGCACGAATTGAACCAACACCATCAACAATCCCAGCAAGATGATAACGAGGAGAAGAGTGATTATTCAACGGAAAAAATTAACGATATTCCCAAAAGACAAACAGTTTTGGCCTCGGATGCTACTCAAACCCACACCGATTGGAGTCTTTTGGGTAAATTCGATTTGCCTTCCAGTGAAAATCATCATCTTATAGGGGTGCGTAAGAATTTTGGTGCCTGTTTTGCTGGCCAGGACAGTTATTTCCATTACAATGATGCCGAGACTATGAGTCAAATTATCAGTTACAATATCGATTTGAATCTAAGAATAAAAACAAGATCAGAAAATGGTGTCATATTATGGACTGGCCGTGTGGGTTCCTCTGATCGTGATAGTGATGATTATCTATCGCTAGGCATAGAAGAGGGGTGAGTTTTTATTAATTTTTTTCCACATTTAATTTAATTTTGATTTAATTTTTTTTGTTTGTTTTTCTCCAATAGATATCTACACTTTCGATATAATTTGGGTTCCGGTGAGGTGAATATACGATTCAATGCCACCAAAGTTAGTGATGGCCTTTGGCATCGTGTCAGAGCCATAAGGTATGAATTCATTTTGTGAACTTTAATAGAAGTTCTATGTCAATTGAATATTTATTTGTTTCTCCTACTTTAACAGAGATTCTCAAGAGGGTTATTTAGAAGTGGATGGCCGTAAAAGTCCTTCATCAAGGTCACCGGGTAAATTACGTCAATTGAACACTGATACTGGATTATACGTTGGTAAGTTTTTGATTTTTTTTTCTTTATTTATGCTTCAAATAATTGACACAAAACTTTAAATGAGTGCGTCTTTTGTGAAACGAAAACAATATCATTCTGTTTATTCTATAAGCCATTCAAAGGAAAACGGCCTAACCATGATAAAATAAAAAATTCTTCTGTTATAAACTCCAGTCAATCGATGACACATCTCTTCGATAATGAGCGAATTGTGTCAAACAACAAATTATTTTTAGCAAAATCGACATCCATTCCAAGGATTCTCTGATCTGCTGCTTAGTATTTCCTGCAGACAAAAGTTTTTCTTCAAAATTCACGACCTATAGAGCCCATACTGCTTTCGATGCCCTATTTTTAAAACTCAAAAATCGTGATTGAACCTGAAAGTGCACCACCACACCACGTCGTATCAGCAATCGATACTAAAGTTGGTCTCTCTTCATACTGTACTTTTTTACTGTGGTTTTTTCAGTACTGAAATACGGTGAATTTTAAAGCAGTTTTAACAAAACTTTCAGCGGCGGACTGCTTAAATATCCTCCATATGGCCCTATTGCGCTCAGTTCTGTGTGTATTTGGAAGGTTTTGCTGTAATAATTCTTTAATTTAACGATGAAGCGCATATATTCCTCTCACCAGGCTCATAATACTCGGTAAACCAGCTGTTTATGTGATTTTTTTGCGCTTTATTGTTTCACTTCTTCGAGCAAGGCACACTTGGTTGAAATCTTGTTAATTCTTTTTGCTTTTTAAGGACTCATTCAGATTTTTAATCACGTAGAAGTCCAAAGACTAAGTAAGTGTTTCCCTCAAATGGTGACAGTTACCTAGAATTAGCAAAACGTTTATGCAACGTACATTCGTTTTAAGAATGTCAAAAGTATATCGCGTGTCCAAAAAACGAAATATTTAAGGCAAAAGATGGCTCCCAAGTAACTAAAAACAATCAAAGAAAAAAAATCTATTTTATGAATATGAATTATAAATATAATATACATCTGCGTACCTATATAATAAAACTGTACTCCAGACATATGCATAAATCTTAGGGAGAAGCCTAGGTATTCTATCTATGTATTACATTGTAGAAAATATATTTTTAGTTCTAATCATTGTGCCCCAAAAACCGAAGCAGAGCTAATAGTTGCAAGAAAAGAATTTTTCTATTCTACACAAATTTTTTTATTTATACATATTTATTAAAATTTAAATTTATTTATTAAAATTAAATTTATTTAAATTTATATTTATTAAATTTTTCTATTCTAAAAAAAAAATTTTATTCCGATTCTTGTGTACAGAAATGTTTTTTTGTGAATATTTTCAGGTGGAATGCCTGATGCCAGTTACTTTACACGCCGAAGATATACGAGCGGTATTGTTGGCTGCATATCAGAAATCGTCCTAGCCGGAGAGTTGAAAATGAACTTTGATCCCAATACTTTGGGGACGGCACACAATGTTGAAACAGGCCTACTTTGAAACGTCCAAACGGCGTTTCAAATAACTTAATATTTAAATTAAAGCATAAGACAAAAACGAAAACAAATATATGTATTTTTATTATTATTATTATATATATTATTATTATTATAATTATATTATATTATTTGTTTTTTTTTTATATCTCAATCATTATTTTGTGATTTTTAATTTTCTTTTATAGAAATCTATTTGCCTAGAACGAACAAAAACAAAAAAAACAAAAAAAACAACAACAGTTTGATATTTATTTTCACACACACAAAATTAAATTAAAAACATAAATTAGTAATAATACTTAATAATAATAATAATGTGTTTGTAAAAAGATGCTTTTAAACTAAAACAAAAATAAAAAATTATAAGAAAAAAGAAAAGAAACAAATTTTATAAAATGAAACTTTAATTTTTAAGAAAGAAAGAAAAACTAAACTAAAAAAAAAAAACAATCACAAATTAACAACAGCAACAACAAAATACTCAAACACACAGAGGAAAGACACAAAAATAAACTAAAAAAAGAAAAAATAAATACTCATTAAAGCAGCACACGGACACAGACTCTATACATAGTCGGCATTACTGTACAATATTGTACAATGCAATGAAATAATAGTGGCAACATTGTTTAACAGATATTGCAAAAGCAAACAGAATCCCGAAAATAAAATACAAACATATCAGAACATATCACAGGGATTTTGAATTCTTTGTTGTCTTCGAAATTGAAATATCATCACGCTTCAGTTGAAAACTTTATAGATTTCTCGATCAATTTTTGCTTTTCAATGTTTAACACACTCACAGTTTTTTTTAATACTAACACATTCACAAATTTTAATTTCTTGAAATTTTAATACATCTCGAACACGAAAATATTATGAAAAATTTATAAAAACATAGGTTCTTTAAAAGCATGTGTTATAACTGAAAAGGGAACCTATTTACGTATATATGTAAGGCCATCTTCCTAAATACAAGTTGCAAAGTATACATATTTAAAATGCATAGAGTTCATAAATTCGTATTTTATTATATGTTGTCCTTTTTGTGTTACAACTCAGTTGGATGAGCATCAGCATGACAATTTTATTTTGTATAGCAACAGTTGCAGTTGTTATGTTATATGTTTGATGTCACAATCCTTGAAGCGGTTTTATGCAAAACTCTTCTCTGTAACGCAGGTTTGCTGCTTAAGTATGATTTGCATTGCGTACACAATTTTGAAAGTTATGCGTTGCAATATGCGCTTAGAAATTCAGCCATACAGTATGTACATAGCTTCCCTTTGCAGTTCTGGCTTAAGTTTTTAAAGAATTCTATTGCAAAGTGTTTAAATTATTTCAAACACGAACATTTTAAAATTTTAATTTGTTTGTAATGCCTCTATCCAGTATGGATGTGATCATTTCTAATCACTTGATCGCAGCTTGAAAATAACACGAAAACAACCAACAACCAAACACTATACTATAGTTTTAGGAAATAATAAAGAAAATAATAAAAGTCAATAAATATTGTAGCTAAATTTCTAAAAAAAAGAGTATATATAAAAAAAAAATAAATCAAGCATTAATGCTTCACACTTAAGTAATGAAAAAAGCCTGTGACTGTCAATATTTAATACATTTTTTTTTATAAAAAAAAAAAATAAAATAAAAAGTAATAAATAAATATATATTTAAAAGAGTAAACTGAACATATTTTTTAGTTCAAATATAAATATTTTTTAAATAGAAAAAAATGTTTTTTTTTTAAATTTATTTTTCATGAAATTAAGAACAACTAAAACAATTAAATTCATAATTTTGCAAATTTTTCTACAAAATAAAGGCATACATACATATGCATGTATATGCAATAAAAAAAAAATAAATTTAATTACATTTAAAAAATTAAAAAGAACAGAATTATTAGCATAATTTAAGTTGAAAATTTATAAAGAAGAAGCAAAAAAAAAAAACAAAACAAAACTTTATATATAGCCTCTATATATACAACATACATACATATATAAGTATAGTATATTAAAATGGAACGAGATGCATATTATTATTAAATGTTGTAGTGTAGTTATAAAATATATTTAAAATAAAAAAGCAACAACAAAAACAAAACTAAGTCTATTATTAAAAAAGCAAACTGATGAAAACATAAACAGTAAACGATTAAAAAACAAAATATTATATTATTATTATTATTATTATTTATAAATAAATGTAAACAATTAACAGAGTCTATATATATATATACATACATATATATAGTACATGTAAAAAAAACGAATTTTTTATAGCGAAAAATAAAATGCAAAACAAAACCTAAAAAAGAAAAAATCTTTAACTTTTTAAGGAAATAATAAAAAAAAACAACAGCTATCTGGCCTGAATAAACTAAAAAAATAGAAACTATAGATAAATGAATTAATTAAATAAAGTAATAAATGCATACATAATTATAATATCTGTTTACATATAGAACAGAAGATGAGCCTGTAAGTGTTTTACTCAACGATTTCCTGTTTCTTTGGCCTTACATCTATAATCACTTTTTTAATGAAATCAAATCCTTAGAATATTATCAAAATCGTTTAAACTTTTTTTTAGTAAAAATAATTTAAAATAAGCTAGAAATTACCCTTGTCCTCATTTTTATATTTGAACAAAGTAACGGGCGCTATCATATTTTTTAAAATACATTTCATCTAACCTAAACTGTATACTTTTTATAATGCTTACTGATGTGACCATTTTTTTTTTTCAAATACAAAATGTGTTTTCCGATCTAAACTACGTTCTCTTTTATTATGTAACGGGTGTTTTCTTATTTTCATATACATATGTTTTGTCAAAGCTAAAACCCATTTAGTTTTTATGGGTCAGGGAGAAAGAGCAGAAGCATTGGGCGAATAGATCAAGATGTTATGTGTTTCGGAGTCTATGGCCTCCTATAGACAGTGCTAGAACAGGAAATACGTACATATTTCTCAGTGACAATATTAGTATAACAATACTTTTAATTTTCTACTTTTTATATTGCCACAGTTGTACAAGAATTTTAATTTCCATTCATTGTGGCTAACTAACTCAGCTCACATGTTAATTCATTAATTTCTAAACTAAAATTCATTACTTTTCAACGGGTGCAAGCAATATGTGAGCGGATGGTCTGTCAACACATCTTTGGCCCGGTCAGTTCCTGTCAAAACACTCGCTACTTAAGGCTACGAATTTATTTTATTATAATAGCGAATATTTAAAACTTTAAAATAATACATTAAAGCATACTTTCCTACATCCTTACAGCTATAAAAACAAGTAACGGTCGTGATCATTTTCTGTTTAAAACCTATAAGAAAAATATTTTCCAAAAACATATTCCATACATTTATTCTACAATAAAATCCTTAAACAACGTGGACGGGCGTTCTTCTTAATTTCATATGAGAATTTTCATTATTTTTTAACGAAACATTTTAATAATAAAAATAAATACAAAAATAAAAAGGTCTGTCGGAACAGCATTTGTTTAAAATGATTACACGAAAAGAGAACTCTTTTCATGCTATGATGGACGGACAAACACTAAAACCGATTTTTTCTTAATGAACCAGCTTATGAATTATTTAAAAACAAAATACCCAGATCTGATACATACTTAAAATAAATACAAATATTAATTGAAAATCGAGGAAGCAAAAAAATTAAATATATATATTTTCATTTGTTTAAATCAATTAGAAACAATTATAAACAAATTTTATATATTCAAACAATTTAATTTAAAAAAGAAAAATTAATGAAACAAAAATGAAATCACTTGCAAACACAACCACCAAATACAATGATAAATTTAAAAAAAAATCTAATAAAAGTAAATAATTAAGAATAAAATAATTTATAAAATTATTAATGAAAACAAACGCATTAGCATAAATAAACAAAAAAATTACAACAACCACAAATGAAAATGAAAATAAAAAAAAAAACAACCAACCAACCAACATTCAATGTGTATTGTATGTAGCTTAATGTATAATTACTTAATCAATGAAACAACAACAACACGAACAACAAATACAAACAAACAAAAATTATATATGTACGTATAATTTCTTATACTGCAATAATTTGCTAAATAAAAAAGAAGAAAAAAAAAAAATACAGAAAAATTAAAAAATAAAATTTAATGAGTTTTATTTATTTAAAAGCAAAAGGATTACATATATATATATATATACATTTCTCAGCAATGAGAGAACGGGTAGGACTAAATGAGAGGAACTCCCTTAGCACTACATGCAATGCTACATTGCTACTCGAATACATGGTGCCCTGATAGTCTAGTGGGTAGTGTGCTGGACTATAAATGTGAGAGTCGTGGGCTCGACCAGAGACTCTGGTCTGTTACATATTTTCTGTGCATAGATTGATAATTATAATAAAATGGAAGTAAAAAAAACAAAGTCAATTTATTGTTGAGCAGAGGAAACAGAGTACCGTAATAGACGATTTGTCTGTAGTGTTCTTCACAAATTACACTCCACCAATCCTGCTGCCTTGATAAACTTCAAGATGCTTTACGGCGTCAGTAATGATAACTTTTTGTCTTTTATTTGACAAGCAGTCAGGCGGATCCAAGTGGGCTTCATTAACACCGCAAACGTTCTGGTGAATTGTTCATCTCATTACGGAGTTTGCAAATCAATTACTATTCTAAAAAAACTATTCTCCAGATCACGATGCCCACTGCCGAATACTGCTTTAGAGTTGTCTTCCATTATTCCAATCATAGTCATTGGGCAAGTTTCAAATTATCTTGGTTAGGTTAGAGGACGTGTACTTGTCAACTGTGACAAGTACAGTACCCGGAGGTCGAATTGACCCATTGTACAACGTCCTAGCTTCTCACACCACTCGTGTTGTATGCGTTAATTTTATACATGAGTATACTAAAAAATTCTATTCATGTTGTGTGCTTTAATTTTACACTTGAGTGGCGGGACCTACAGTTTAACGTCGACTCCGAACGACAGATTTTGAGAAACTTTTTCATGGCATGTTTATTTACTCTCAGAGTTTTTGCCAGAAATCTGCTGAGAGGAAGTCGCCGAAGAAATATTTTTTTTTACATTTCATTTTGATGTCTGGCCTGGGTCTCGAACCCGGGCTTTTCGTCTACTGCGACAATTTATTGCTATAATGTGAAAAATTGCTCTAAAGCATTTTAATATCTTATTTATTGATTTAACATTACCACGCTAGTCATTCGTTCATCAACGTGCATATATTGAACACTTTCCCTAAATTCCCAAAAAAATGTTTTCCCCTATTTGTTGCTACTGTTTCACGGTGCAAGTTTACCACATGGAAATGATTATTAAAAATATAAACAAGGTCAGCTGATTTGGCTTAGTAAGCAACAGAAACGAAATGGCATGATATGCTCATTGTTATGCGAATGAGAGTTAGAAGAAGATAGACAAAATTGCGACTTTAGAACTGTCAAAGCTATAAAAGAGCTACCAAGTCTATATATTTAATTATTATACCTAAATGCCGGTTTAGTTAAATAAGGGAAGTTTCTTAAACGTATACAAAAGTAATTAATTAAAGACTGCTATATTTTCAAATTTACTATTGCAGTTTTAAATAAAGGGATAATTAAATTGGAAAGAGAAGAGAGACATTTTCTTTAGATACAATATAGTTATGTATCAAATACAATGAAATAAATATTAAAAAATTGTTCAAGCTTACAAAACCAGTTTGACAGTACTAAAATTAAGAACGAATAGGTATTTTTGCTTTAACAATAATACTGTCTGTGATTAAATATTGTTCTTTGATAAATTATTACATTTTAACAATTTGCATAAAAAATTGTATGTGCCCTCTGTGTGTGTAAACTTTTGCATTTAATTTACATCTTTGTCTAAATAGCACAATACTTTTAAATATATTGTAATTATATTTACAGTAACTTATCAAATAACTAAATATATTTATGTTTATGTTGAAGTAAAACAATTTCTAAGTTTGTTAGTTTTGGTGATTTTAATGTAAACAATTGGTGATTTAATGCACATATAGGAACTTGGCAACCCGAATTGAACGAGTGTTTTTTTTATACAGACGTAAAAAATTGACTTTTATTACGGTAAAAAAAGATTATTTGTTTAAACAAAACAGAACATTATGCAAAATAAACTGCGAAAAAAATATTGTAATAGTGTTGTAATAATAAAAACTAAAAAAAATCTAATAAAACGAAAAAATTAAAAGAGAAATAAACTGCAAATTGTAACCGAGAATAAAACAAAAACCCAAAGAATTGAAAGAGAAAAAAGAGTCTAAAGAAATAAAATAATAAGTGAGAATAGAAATAATCAGACATTGATTATCACAATAGCAACAACAACTACAAGCAAGAACAACACTAATACCAAAGAATACTACGAGCAGCATCAAGGAAAGCAGACAAAACACACGTACAACAAGAAGGAAACAAGGAAGCGCTGCTCTGTTTTGCTCACGCCACATTTATTCGGCGTTTTTTTTTGTCGTTTTGATCTTTGCACAATTCTGGCGTTTACTTTGAGAAGTGAAACATTGATAAACAGGAAAAGAAGGCAGGCACTGCAAAAGTGGAGTACATATATAAATTTGTCTTCTCTAAAATAGGAATAGTTTGCCAATATTAGAACGATGTATGCTTATCATCGTTTGTGGTTGACATTGCTGGTTTTGGCGATAGTGACAACGAGTATGTGCGGTTTTGCTAACGAACACGATATTTCGGAAAGCGGCAATTTAATGTCAGAATCCCATTTGGGGGCCTCACAGTCAGCAGCTTCGTTCAAAGAACTAAATGGAAATTCCGAATTAAGCGATGATTTGTCTCTTGAACTACAAAGTAGTATCCGTTTTGAACCGCCACAAATAGATTTTGGCATTTGGTCAGTGGGTACAGTGCGCTCACATACAGTGACACTGGTCAATCACAACAGTAATCGTAGTGTTTACTTAAGTTCAGTGTCATGCGGTACGCCGGCATTTACCAGTAGTTTTTTCGAAGCCAGTATGGTGCCTCCCAATGGAAATACTACATTTAAAGTAGTGTTTTTGCCAAGAGAAGAGGGTGCTATAAGGACAAGTTTACACATACACACGTCATTCGGTAAAATGCAGTTAATGGTCCGAGGTGAAGGTCGAGAATGCCCATACCGTCTGAAACCGTTAGTAGGCATAAAGGCTCCACTAAATGCAACACTTATGCCCGAAATACACATGTATAATCCGCATCAAAAGGCTTTACAAGTTTTAGAGGTGAGTGTGTATTGTCAGAATTATCGACAAAACTTCCAAAGTTTGTTTAACAAACTGAACAATAAAAGAGATCTATTGCCTCTCTGTGATATTCTTAAGGTTTTAGTTTCCTTTTATGAGTATATGTATGCATGAACAGAACATTTCAATAAATTTCAGATCTAATATCAACTCTCAACTTAAAATTACAATGCCTATTATAGAAGATTATTATTATTTTCCTGTCACATTTGAGAGAATGGTAACAAACATTATTAATAAATAAAACAAAAATATCTCAAAAACTATTTCGAGATCAAAATATTCTCAGCAGTTCCGATATGCTCAAAGACTTTGGAAGAGATATTCGATATGATCTGTTTGAATTGAAAAGCGTTTATAATTATAAAAGAAAGTTGTACTTCAGAATTCCAAAAATAATTTCATTATGTATGTAATTATAAGGGGAGAATATGCAAGAATAAAATAATATATAACATGAAAGTATTTGTATTATATTGAGTAAATATAACATTTGAATTTGTGTTAAAAACAGGTCTATTATAACAATCTTTTTGGCCTGACAGTCTGTCTCTGATTATAGCATGTGGTCGTAGATGTGGTTTAAACATGTTTAAAGTAATTTAAAATGCGTGTTAAATATGAATGTTCAACAGGGATAAACTGTTGAAAACAACAACGCAATATTTTATTTATACATTTCAAATGCTTATGTTTTATTTTTTTTTAATATTTGTAGAAAATATTATTAAACATATGTAGTTGTTATTTCTGTATTAAATAATTTATTTTATCACACTTTTTACCTTGACCTTGACAATAGATTGGAATTTTGAATTTGATTTGCATTAAATCTTTTTACTAATCATTATTAGAGTTTTATTAGAATTTTATGTGCAAAAAACTATGTATTCGTGTTGTAAACAATTTCTTTCGAAAATATACAATTTATTTATTACCCTTAAGATAGGCATAATCTGCAAACCATCATAGATAAAGTTATATTAATACATGTGCATATCTTTAGGTCATATACATACATACCGTAGACACCTATGTATTTGTGTTTAATTTAATTTTTTTTATTTATTTATTTATTTTTTTTTTTCAATTTCTTTACCGATCTATTTAACTTGATTGTAAACTCTACTCTTAATATATAATAATTAAATTATGCTCATAAAAGTTTCACATGCTTTAAGTATAGTGTATGTATGTATGTACATGCATATGTGAATAGACAAAATGTGTATTTATTTAAATATGTATTATTAATTCAACAACTCGTTTTTAAGGGAACAATATGAAACAGTGATGGACTTGTATGATAGACATATATGAAAATACCTACATACATACATACATATACTTATCGTATAAATTAAATCATAACTTTATTTTAGGCTGTAAATACATAGGAAACCTAATGTTTTTATTTCTTATTTCTTTTTTAGGTGTACAGCAGTGGCGGTCATTTTCAATTAGAATTGCCAAGTGGCGATAACGAAGGCCCCAAGGGTCTATGGGAAATTCCCCCTTTCACAACAAAGCCAGTAATTCGCATAAGGTTCCAGGGACATACACCTGGTAATTATTCCGCCTTTATACGCATTAAAATCGCAGAGCCATCATTTAATACTAGCGATTCGAATAGTAAGAATGAAGAGCAAATTTTAGTTATACCAGTAGAATTCGAAATATTGCCCAAATATGGCGTGTATGCTGTGAACCCTCTGCTAGAGTTTGGCCAATTAGCGGTTGAAATGGCGGATATGAAGGTTTTTCGACAGAAATTATTTTTAAAACATTCCGAAAGTCAATTGGATGTTAATGAGCTGGAATTTGAATCGTTGACTTACCTTAGCGGGGTATACCTTCAAAATAACACGACCATTGAGTTAATACCGAATGATATGAGCGATACAGTCGTACGTTTAAACGAAAAATTGGAATTAATTTTAAAAAATAAAACTTCATATACATATCACATCGATCTAATATTAAGAGCTGACATATTTAAAGGCAATTTACATTATAATGTTAATAAAACATTGTTTTTGATCGATAGTCCTGAAAAAGCAAACAATAGACTAGAAGAAGTTGATGAAGATGGTATCGATAACACTGTCGGTGCTAGTTCCTTAGACAATAGACTCTTAAAGCTGCGTAATGATTTTCAAATTCCCATGGTCATTATCAATGTAACCAGTAGCAGCAGTGAGAGCGTTAAGCTAAGCTTGCAATTGTCAGCATTTGAAATGGGTACAATTTTAAGACCTGGACATTCAATTGATTTGTTTGTGTCTACTGCGCTAGTTAGTGAACAACAGAAAGATAAAAGCGAACAACAAAGTGAACAAGATCTGAAAGATCTAAAAAATTATAAGACTGTCATTTATGTTTTTACGAATATAACAAATTTTCAAATACCTATTGTTGTAAGTACAGCACGTTTGTTTGTAACCACACAAACTCAAGCGATATGGCACCATAATACATCCGTTTATACCAAAGAATTACATTTAGGTTCCGTACTCCTAAAGGAAGTATCCAGAAATGGTTTCATTATATTACAGAATCGCAACTCTATACCAATCCATTTAAGTAATATTGGCGTTAAAAGGCCGCAAGGTGTATACTATCATGTTTTCTATCATGGCTGTATACGAGCTAGTGATTTGAAAGAAAATAGCGTTAATGGCATTGATTTGGAAAAAGCGAATTATAGGATTACCTCTCTGCTGGAAGAGGGTGACATTGCCGTTTACGAGGCGAACATACAATCGTACGTTACTGACCATAGTGCTGCTCATTTTAGAATATCCACTGAGTATGAGAATATAACTGTAGACATTAAGTTTACGACTGCACTTGGCAGATTAGAAGTGGATCAGGAAAAGTTACATTTTATTAATTGTTTTCCGGTAAGTTTAAACAATCTCTATTGAAAATTGAATGTATACGTATTCTAAGTGGTTTTCATCTATTTAAGGGTAAATTGTGCTCCTCAGAGCTGAGTATACGGTCTACATTTAAACATTCTATACACGTTAAATCGATCAACTTTACGAATCCAGGCTTAAGATTTGAGGATAAGAGCCGCACGGGGTCTAAAATTGCGCCCCAAACAGTTACAACTATAGGCCGCATATACTTTGAACCCTCTGCTTTGTGTGGATCGCGTTGTTACATACAACAAAACGACGAATCTTTGGTATTCGGTAATTTACCCGATATCTTAAATTTGTCCTCGGATATACCGGTCTTCGATGAAGTTGAACTAAGACGTCGCATTGAGCTCTACAGACATTTTAAAAATTATTTTCAAAATATCGTCTTTACTATGACGACTAAAGAAATGCAACATTTTCAATTAAATCTGATGATAGAATTGGAATGGCCGCAACTAGTAAACAGCCGTCAGGTGCTGCCCGCTGTGGAAGTAAATAAGTCCATTATACATCATGTGAAAATTTCAAATCCTTCCGATCAACCCATTTTAATCGACTACAGATTGTCGAACTCGTTCTATGCTATGTACACTAAAATATATTTACCTCTGGAAGTGGTGGACATGATACCGGGTTGTTATTTAGGAGATATGCCCTTCTTCTCATTGGCCAACGCTCCGCCAAAAAAACCTATTCTTATACCAGGTCTCTCCAGCATAACAATACCGATTAAATTTCAGGCCGATTTTGCATGTTCACAGTGTACGGTATTGCATATACGAAATAATTTGACTTTGTACGAAGGTGTTTGGATTAGCGCCAAAGCATTGCAATCGCAATTTCGTTTGGGAAATCGTAAGCCTGGCTCAAAAACACCTTTACTTTTTGAAATAACGGAACAACATCTGGCATCTGCTTGTCCTGTTGTGAGTGAAGGTATCAAAGAAACTCAAATGGATCATTATGTTCAGCCACAGGTAAGTTGTAATTGAAATATTATTTCCGAATAAATTAACTTTGAAAGTATTTTCCTTTGAAGACATCAGTACATACATATGTACTTGTTTCTTCTTCCGTTGTTAGTCGTAGCTCATCTTAACAATATGGTCTATATTATATATTTTTAGGTAATTTCACGGCGCGTTTTTACAGCTCGCAATTCGGGTGAATTGCCTATTAGAATCGATAGCTTTTTGATTGGTAATCAACCCTGTAGGGGGTACGGCTTTCAAGTTACCGATTGTGACAGCTTCGAATTGAAGGCGAACTCTTCAAGAAAGATTGAAATTTCATACCAGACAGACTTTACAGCAACTCGTGTATCTAGGCCACTAACGCTTAAAACAAATCTTACTTACGAAGTAAATTACATTCTTGTAGCACAAATGCCTTCAAATGGCTTTGAACAATGTTCTCGTCTCTTACCACGTCCACTCTGGGAGCAAAAAATCCGCAATGCTGCTATTGTTATGCTCTTAATAACGTTTTTCTTAGTTCTTATTGCTGTGCATATCGACTATGGCAACATTATTTATAATCAATCAGCTTTGTACGAAGCACGTGAAAAAGGCACTGTGCATCCTACATTTAACTTGCGCAATATTGCCATGCGCTCCACAATGCAAACCAATGAAAGTCCTTCGCCAGCTAATGAATTCAATAATAAAGCTGGCAAACCAAAGACAACGACTGTTGAAAAGTTTGACAGTGCTAGCAGCAACACAATGATGAATTTAAAAAGACGAAACGTTAAAAACTCAAGCAAAACAGTAAATGGCGAAGTCAAATCTGCTTTAATGGATGGTAGAAAAACCATGTCTTTAGCTGATATGGTTAGTTGGACATTTGGATCTAAGAATTCAAAAAAAACTTCTGTTAACAATACGAAGAATATTAAAGCTGCCGGTGATCAAACAAATGGCAATGCTGTCGTTCAACCAACAGGCAATGAAATGAAGGCGACTAAATCAAGGTTAACGGAAAAGTCTTTAATTGATAAAATGGATAATGATTTGAAAAAATCGCAAACGTACAAAAAGACAAAGACAAACGATAAAGTCATGAATAAAACGGTGGAAAAACCAGAAGAAGATATCAAGAAAAAAGCAGAAGAAAATAACGATAAGGAAATGAAGAAAGATAAGAGTTCACCAAAACTTCACAGCAAGTGTAACATTTCCACAAACAACTTCGTGGATGGGAGTACTTCTTCTGTAAAAGGAACTAAAGAACTACAGAGAAAATCTTTAGACCTGACCAGTCAAGAGGCATACTTCGAGAACAGTGCTGCTACTACGGTATCGGATAAGAATCAAAATTCTCCTAAAGACACAACGGCAAATGGTCGTAAGATTGGTAAAACTCCTGGCAGAGAAAGACGTAAGCAATCGGCGCAAAGTTCTTCACCAACTACTTCAGATGCTACCAGTTCTTCATGTTCGTCTTCAACATCTTCGACGTGTTCATCAAACCACAACACCACAGCCAAACGCCATGAACGTAAAGCTAAAGTCAAGGCCTCAAATTCATTAAAGTTCAACAGTAATATTAACAATGTAAATAGTATGTTCCCGTTAGCATCCTCTTCTTCATCTTCGCCCACATCGCTAACGTTAACCAGCTTAAAAACGGAAAGTGCAAAATCACATGTTGACATTTTGTCTCCATGGGACTGTGGTACTAACCAGGTATCATTTAGTGATGTTTTACAAAAACCTCAGCCACAGTTGTATGGAAAAGCCAAACAGCAGGAAAATATTTCTTCTAACAATGATCTCATGCAACAAGAGTCATTATTTAGCGATCTTTTGTCAAATTCTCATGCAACAGGTTTGGAAAATTCCGAAATTGTTACTGCCTTAACGCCAAAGAGACCCAAAAATCCTACAACAGACTTAGGTCCTATTGGCTCAAGAAAATCACCATCGTCCACACCGGTTTGGGAACCATTACACAGTGCCATAACAATGCAATTGCCCAGACCAATAAATGCTAATCCAACAACAGCTACTACTTTGCCATCATCATCAGCCACATCGTCGTTTTATCCCTTGAATTCTAATTTTGGCTATAATGATTTGACGACATCTTTGTCAGCACAAATGCCATCGTCACTACACCAACAACAACAAGATATTCAAGCTCAGTTATTAGTATTGCAACATCAACTGTTGGAACAACAACACTTGCAGCAACAGCAGCAGCAATTTCTAAACTCTAATACTTTAAACAGCAATTGGTCTTCTTCTTCCTTATGGGGTCCAATTTTAGGCAATTCATCTACTACAGCTCATGCTAATACTTCGTCTATTTTTAATCAGACATCTGCACCGAATTCAGCGTGGAGTTTAACATCGCCCTCGACTTCGACATCGACTGGTGGTTTAGTACGACCACCGCCGGGTTTAGAACAAAATTTTTCTCTTACAACTGGCATGAATAGTCATCAAACATTGGCGGCTTCTTCGTCTAGTTGTACGCCAACCTCGTCAACTTTGTCTCCGACATTTAATAGTTCATTGGCTTCGTCAGCAAATACTGCTAATAACGACAATATGCCCATGTTTAATTTATTTGGAGGTTTAAGTTCCATTTGGAATGATAATTGGAAACAGACAACAAATCAGCAACAACAACAACAGCAGCAGCAACAACATCCTTCCCAATCACCTCCACAGCAGTGAATTTACTGAAGGTAAGCAAAAACTGCCTCTCCTTTTTTTCTGTTCATAGTAACGATGGGACAAAATAAAAATTTTGTTTTCAGATAGTGTAGAGAGAGAATCTATCTTTAATTTTTTATAATTTTAAACGAAGCCTCTTTTCATTTTACTAGCTTCGAGGATACTTTCTAGCTTTCCATAAAACTAAATTTATTAGCAGTATTAGTAATTTCAAATGTTAAATTAATATTAATAAATTAATAATTCATTGAGACGATCGTTCATGTAGAGGTCCTCCTATAGGTAAACACACCCCAATTGGCAACGTATTTACCAATAAAATTACTCGCTATAATCAGACACGAGTTCAGCAAGTTTTAGAAATTTTTTTTCTTATATTTATAGTGTCCCAGTACTAGTACTAATTGTAAATTGTTGTAAATAAATATGTATATATTATTATGGTTTTTTTTTTACAGATTTCATTATTGCGGCAGAAATTTCTCTTTTACCTTTTGGGACGCACACATTTTTTGACATTTTCTTACAAATTACAACAACGCTAATGAAACGATTTTGGATAATTGTTTTTTTTTTTTCTTTCCATTATTTTATTCAGTTTTTTTCTTTTTGAACTAATACTCTAATTTCTTAAATTAGTTGAAAAAAAATAAAAAATCGAATGTTGAATAATTATTTCCTATCCCTTATTATTTACCAACTCATTTGCAATGATTTTGTCTCACTTAATACATAAACATTTTATATCACAACTTCATATTATTTTTTTCTTCTTTTTGTTAATTAATTTTAAAAAATCTATTATTTGGTTTAAATCTGTGACAAATTAATAAAAACAAGATAATAAAGGATTTCAGTACACTTTTTAAATACCAAAAATAGCTACAAAAAAGCACGCAACCAATAAATACAACAACAAATAAAATAATTTAATTACATTTTAAGAAAATTACCAAATGGAAAGCCCATTTTTATTATTATTATTATATTTTTTTTTTTGTGCTAATTTTCCAATACACATTAATCTCAATTGAATTAAATTAACAGTTATACGGTTATATACAATACACATGCCATAATAAGAAAATATTTTAATAAAATACTCAAGCAAAAATTAATTTCGATTATAATATCCAATACAAGATACATACATACATATGTACGAGTATATGTACTATATTTTTAAGGTAATGAAGAAAAATATTTAATTTTTTCTTTTTCGATGCGATTTCTACCTACACTCAAACCAAAACATTTTGGTTTTTATTTATTACTAATAATTAATAATGCATGTTTGTTTATTAATTATAAACATTTAACTAAACTGCCACGCACTGAAGTTTAAATAAAAAAAGAAAAATCGTTTAATTTGTTTTCTAATAAAAGAGATTGTTTTTGTTTTTCCAAAATACTATTTTTTAAAATAATTTGTTAATTTGTTTTATTATTTTTTTACTATACAAAAACAAACAAACAAAATACAAAATAATTCTTTTATATTTCAACTTTAAAATTGTATACAAAATTTTTATATAGTTTTTGATCAATTCTTATTTCTTAAATTTACCAAGTTAAAGAAGAAAATTTACGTTAAAAAAATAACACCAACAATTGAATGTGAAATAAAAAGAAACAAAAGCAAATGAACCCAGAAAAGGTTTTCTAAAATAATATTGTGTATGCACTATGGAACTTCATAATTTTATTGTCTACTTTTCTTTGTAGGTAATAATGCCTTTTTCTATTAGATCGGGTATTTCCACAGCCAACCAAGGGGCCAACTAAAAAGAAATAAATAATTTAAAGAATTACAATTTTAAACACTATTTAAACGGTAGAAAAACACTATAATTTGCTAGTTTACTGATTTGCCCATTAAATAAATATATGTAGTTGAGTAGCTTATCGAATAAGATTCAAAATAAGCAATTAACATCAAATAGCCAACATAGGTTTACGAGATAATTTTGGTACGTAAAGTTTAAGAATTTAGTATCAAAAAAATCTTTAATTAATTAATTGTTATGATCTTCACTGATTTCGCTAAAAATCCTTTAAAGCCCTTTGAAACCATTTGAAGAAGGATACATAAAAAAAAGAAGAAAAATAAGCTGGAATAACATGTTACCAGCCAATCACATCCAATTGTTGAGTCCGAACGGCACGAAAGTCATGTTTCGATTCCAAAGAAAAATTAAAATAATTGTAACGTTACCCAAAATGCTCTAAAGTGCACAGATAAATAATACTCCATACTTGCTGTTTGTGTTTTTTGTTTTTATAAAAGCAAAAAACCTTAGCAGGTTAGCTGGAATACTATTCGTAGTTTCTCTCTATTGTCCAGGAGAAAAGTAACTAAGCTTTTATTTATTGTTTAAAACCAATCTAATAAAAATTAGATGAAATGGCCTGTACATTGTATAATCGAGATTGGAAGAGCCAAATGACAGAAGTCTGTGTCAATCAATAGACGATTATTGGCAAATAAGGTGGACAATACTCTCTTCTTTGGCATGTCCTTCCTAATAGCTACTTTAATACGTTTATAAAAAACCAACTAAAACTAATTTTTGTTTAATATAAACTTACCCCTAACGCCATAGCATGGGCTATACCGAATTTTGGAACATTTCTCGCCCATAAAGGCTTAAAGTGATCGGTTAAACAGATTTTACCACCACGATACATTTTCGCTGTCTTGCCATCTAGTTCTGGCAGGGCTATCTCAGGTGCAGTTGCCGGGTAGGTGACCGGTATCTGTTTAATAAAAAACGTAATTAATTTTAGTGAATATTCATTTTAAAAATTACTTATAGAATACATACATCAAATTCTACATCGAATTCATATTTAAGTAGGTTGTGCATATACCAGCATTTGCCAAACCATTTAGTACCCTCCTTATTCGATTCCAAACGGAACCAGTCTGTACCTGATTCTTTATTATTTTGTACATACTGCAAAAAAATAAAAACCAAATTCAATATAATATATATTTTAAGGAATTACAACCTTTTCATATTTCCTACTTTAATCAGAGCCTGGTATTCCTCTTTTAAACGTTGCACCCAAACGTCTTTATCTCGTGGACCGGCCCGAGTTTGTAGCAGTGGCAGGCTGCTTAAAGTTTTTTTGGTACACTCGTCTACCATCTTTGTAATTGTAACAAAAAATTAATAAATCTTATTATTTTAACAAAAATCTTGCAAAAGTTTTAATTAAAAATTCCAACTGGTGACACGTAAATATTGACGGGTTGTACTTTATGAAACAGCAACTTTTTATGCAACACTGTCTAAGAAGGTGGCCAGATCAGTGTCACAACAAAGTGGTACGTTCAGTGTGGCGGGAGTAAAAAAATTTAATTTTAACGAAAAAAAAATCTGTTGTCTAAACTATTAACCGAAATTTGTGTTTCTTTAAAAACAAAGTTAAAATTAACTGTGTTTAAAAATGTGGAAAGATATAGTTCATAAATCTTGTAAAAAGAAATTAATTACGGTTAATTAATTAAAATGATGTATTTAAGAGGCTTGAGTAGTACATTGCTCGAGTATTACGTTTTTGGCAAGTCAAGTTGTGAAAAAAAAATGTTTTGTAGTACCTCATGACGAAGGCAGTATATATAAATGTTACTACAGGTAAGTCTCATGAACCCAATTTTTTTAGGAGACTATTGAAAACAGAGCTAATTATAATAATGTTGTTAAACATAAAGCTGAAGTAACGAAGAAATTCTATCGAACTTATAAAACCTGTTACCCTAAATACGTGCCAGATAGATCAGTTCACCAAGAAGGGTTATACTAAGAAACTAGGCTATAATTCTAGGCAATGACAAAGCACAAGTGTTTTCAATAAAGGTCTTCGTGCAAAGTATGCCAAACTCTTAGATAAAGACGAGGAATAACGGGGATAAACATGCGAATAAGATCCCTTTGAATACAAGCCTCTGCATTAAATGTTTACACTTTCTCTCGCTGTTATTCCAATTCGCAACTTTAAAAGATTTTCTAATTTAATCTAAACTTTCAATTTATATAGCAGGCCGGCACATGCAGACTGTTTGAGACGGTGTCGGCCTCAGTCCTACATTAACCCGATGAATATAGTCAAATTACAGGTCTAGATATACCAGATACTTAAGTTTGAAGGACGCTAAAACAATTTCCTCTGCCCAAAGAAAGTATTTCATATTTGCTTAATTTATGCAATTTCTTAATCTTCTACTCTTTTCGATCCAGTCATAAGAATATGTATTATAATTATTATTATTGATCAACTATATCTGCCTCCAAAAGCATTCTGTAATATTCAGATGCTTATTGGCGCTAATTTATATAGTCAAGGGCTTCGAGACTATCCACAAAAATAGTAGACTTCTTGAGCAATCTGATACAATTAAAAATCTTCAGGTCTTTTGAAAAGATGATAACTCCTATATTCCTATCGAGCATGCAATATACTTGTCTCGGAATCACTGATATACATAGGTCGAATGTCTACTCAGAGATCTTAATTCGTGGACATATCGATATTAATTCCACTCAGATTGTGTATATCTCATGCATTTCTGCGTATCAGAATAGATGTATACGACACTATTTCATTGTTTATTAAATGTCAATGCTGTGTATAAATATATTTCCTATTTTATTTGCAATTGGAGGCCTATTTATCATCCATTTCAAAATTATTCTTATATTCCTCAAAAATAAAGGAAAGCCGGCAACTAGCAGTTACTTGTATGCAATTCCGTTCAATATGGTTGTTGTTGTAAGAACTCCGCTGCATTTATCGGTCTATTTCCAAATGTGTGAATTAGCAAGTAAAAGAAAACTATTTTTTAATATTTTCAAAATGTTTTGGTATTGTCATGAGGGTGATGTTGGTAGTTGTAGGAATTCGGCAGCCTCAATCGGTCTTGTCCAGAGGTCCACTAGTGACAGGTGTGTAGCTTTCCCTGGACAATTGAATAAGTGTATTGTGTCGAGAGGTCTTGGCTGCATGTTGGGTATTGGTCCTAGGAGGTCACTCTAGCAATTCTAGGAGCAATCCTTCCTTATCATATCAGGTGGGCCTGTATTTATGACTCTATTTAAGGCATAATTACCAATTGTCGAGTCTACCACCAGCTGATGTTGCACCTTCTGCGCATTGGCGATTGCCGTAACGTCAACTGAGGGGGCAAGTAGATTCTGAACTTCTGTAAGGAAGCTCCTTATATCCTTCCTAATGTATCGGTAAATAGATCATTCTGTTATTTGGAGGTGAGCGTGAAAGTAGGAATTGTTTTGCGACCATCACTTTGGTCAAACGTCTTGGGCAGGTGTAAGGCTGCTATAAACGTGTAATCACATGGCGTCCGTTCATTCAGACCCTTAACTATCTGGTTGGCTACTTCCATGAGCGCTGCAAAAGGTGGAGATCTTCTAGGACCTTAGGTGATGGAAACAGGAGTGATATCGGGCGAAACGACTTGTCTATTTCTACTAGTTTATCTGATTTTAGAATTGCAATAATACTGGCTACCTTCCATATGTCCGGAATTACCAGTTGACCAACAGATCTGTTAAGGATAGTCCTTAGGCATGCTAGAGGTCCGAGCGCCTTGAAAGGGTTGACTCTGGCTATCGGCGCCTCAATTTCAGAGGTCAAAAACGGAGAAATCTATGTGTGTCGCTGTAAGCTTTTTTACATTTCTGCGTGCGGATCTCTTCTGCTGCTTAGAGTTGTCTATGAACTGCCTGCAGAAGTGTACCGCACACTTCCTAGCGTCCTTGGCCGACAGTTTCCAAATTCAATGGGCGATTGGTTTTTACTTCTCTTTGTATCCGATGGACTTTTGAATCCTTTTCATTGAGCACGAGTTAAGGTATGCTATGCATTTTGCCTACTGATGATGTGTGTTAGCTATCTTACTGATTTTTCTTGGCAAGTGTTCAATTTTGACCTCCGGTGGGGCTTCCGAAAGTTGGCAGAGTTTGTTGGAAAATTGAGACGATGGTTGAATATTCTACATGCTGGTATCTTTCAGGATTACATTCCTCAGGTACGTTTCCTCTCTTCTGGTGGTGACGCCAGACGTACAGCTTCTTCAATAGAGTCCATAAAGCTGTGCCAGTTTGCTTTCCTATAGTTTATTCTTTGAAGTCGTCCGGCTGCTCTACAGTCACCAATATTGAAATGTGATCCGAGTGCAGGCCATTTCCAGATCCATGTCTCTAGCCTTATAGATATTCCCATCACCTATATTATTGGATCAGGAAGCGGCGGAGGTCTCCTGAAGTAGTGTGTAGTACACGTTTTTTCTCAACTATGAATGCAAGACATCTCCCATGATTTCTTCCTCTATCTCTCCAAATAATATTGTAGTTGCCATATCAGGAGTCTAGATTCTGCTGTTAGTTTAGTCTCCTGAATCGAATCTATAAGGATGGTTGTGTGCGTTGGCTTGGGTTAATATCTTTCTTGGTGCTGTGCCAATGTTTTGTCAACGTTTTCGTTCTGATTTGCAATCGTAACAGAATCATTCGTGGTAAATATTTAAAAACATCTGAAGCGAAAATAACCACAAATTTCGGCAACATCAGTCTTTTCAGTCAGTCCAAAGACCCCCACTGAAGGAAAAATCTTTAAACATAACTAAATTGGCCAGACCCCTGTGATAGCATTGCAAATTGTGTGACAAAAACAGGACCAAAGAAGAATACAAGGAAGACAAGATAGTGAGCGGGAATATTTTGACATGCCCAGCAAGATCCAACCGAAAAGCAGCAAAAATGAAGAGATACATTTTAAAATTTCCAGCACTAGCACTGCTGGAAATCCACAAGAAATAGTAGCAGTAGCATCACCACACAGCCGATTTACTCGCTTTGCGTTTTGGTCTCTTGTAAACGGCAAAACAATCGACCACAGAAAATCAAATCGTGGAAATCAGCAGGTTGGCTGAGACAGCAGGAGTTTTCATAATATTTTGGTTTATTACTCCTGTTACTGCAAGCAGAACAAATTTGTCAAAAAACCTAAACCGCGTTCTTTCTGTCGGACCAACAAAACAACAGGGTAGCCGAACATTGGCACTGCAACACAATACTTTCAAAAGCAAATTGAGTTGTTACGCTACAAACTGAGAACGGCAATTGAGTTTACAACAATACATATCCAATATCTGTACATACACATATGTACACATACATATATGTACGTAGGTGTGTATAAGAGTATGTGTACGTGTATGAATTAAAATTTAGGGGTTCCCTTACCTCTGCTGCTCCCTGATCGTTCCATTTGCATGCTTGATTATTATATCAGTGTATAATGTGTATGTACACATATACGGTGGTTTGTTTTTATTTGTCAACATGGACTGGTCTGTACAACGTACAATGCTTGCTTGTATCAATTGTAACAAATTAACATTTCTTTTTCTTTCTTTTTTTTTTTTTTTGATTTTTTAATAGTTCTTACATGTCTTATGTAAAACCTTTTTCTTGTGTTACCTACTGTAGTAGTTGGTACATACATACATACATATTTTTAGACCCGTTTCTACATTGTCTTTCTAATTTTTTGTGTATTGTTTTATTGTTTGTAATGCTTTACTAAATGAAAAAATATTATGTGTTAATTTGGGTTTCTTGTTGACTTCATTCACAGTAAAATTGTCACATGATTTCCTCTTCTAATTTGTGAAACGGAGCTAGAAAATATTAAAGTTGTTATCCGAAACCAAAATTGGGGTTTAGTACCTTAACGTCAATTCATTTTAGATTCAGATTTCACCCTCTTACTTACTTACTTAAAGTAGTTTAGGTCTTGGTCTGACTAACAAATGATTGCCAGACACTTTGGTCTTATGCGTGCTGTTTTCAGTTTGTAATATCAAAGATTTCGTCATTCTTATTCAACCGATATTTCATCCAGAGTCTTAGTTGTCTGTGTTTTTCTTGGCAACCGTTTTATAGTTACTGTAGCCTTAACATAGTTACTGTATTTTGATGTTCCCTCTCTATTCATCCATATTATACGTTCATTCGATCTTCCGAATTCTGGTGTGTTCGCTTTCAGACATATCCACGTTTTGATGCCATAAACATCAAACATATGTGTACATCAAACATATACATATATAATAACTGCGTGAGAGAAAGCGAGAGAGCTATATCCTTCAGCTATCATCTAT
Organism: Sarcophaga rosellei; assembly: GCA_930367235.1. Lineage (NCBI taxonomy): Eukaryota > Metazoa > Arthropoda > Insecta > Diptera > Sarcophagidae > Sarcophaga > Sarcophaga rosellei. The sequence goes on from OV884021.1 coordinate 85,766,523, forward strand.
CTGACCATACTATTTTTTCTATTTATATCTGTGCTGACATAGTTCTTCTGATTTATGGCAGGTCCAGTTAAAAGAAATTTGTTCACTGGCTCGATACTGCAACTATCGGCCAATAATTCATATATTAATGATGAACGTTGTCAGAAATTAACGAACGAACAAAAAACTGGGAAACTTAAGCTCAGCAAATGCTCATGATGAACATCAAAAGTTAAGCCAGCCCTGTGGTTCGTGGTTCTATGGAAAAATAAAACACAATGCGTAGTGACTTCTATCTGTCATATTGGACAAACCGACTAAGAATAAAACAATAAACATGTTTGTGGGTGTAAAACACTTCAGGACAATTATATCAATGATTCTGAGGAAATCGATTTCTTACCTTTAAAGTAAACAAATGTGGAGATATCTTTCCCCATTTTATTCAGAGCGGTCATTCGATAATAACTTTTATATGTTTGCCAATAAAATGGAGAAAATCAATAAATACTTAAAGCAAAAAACCTGACTGTAAATTCTACAAAGTAAGTGCTGCAAGCAACTGTTAATGTGCTACTTTTACAACCAGAAATCAGTTGTTAATAGGAAACGCGTAAAATTCTTATCCAGTCAAGAATACATTTAGAATTTTAATGGAAATTTGAAAGGGTTACACAGACACACACCCACACACATAGCTCTTGCAAAGAGTAATTTTGAATATGAAAGAAACAATGCCTGTGTTTAATAATTGCATTTAAACTGACAAGGGCGCGTTTAATTTTCCTGGAAATGTTAAAATTTATTTAAAGCATCAATCAAAATTGTCAACAGGTATTTTTTCTTTATTTTATTTCATACATTCATATAAGTATATTTATGTACATACATACATATGTATGTATGTACATATTTTAAGAAAAATGTAAAGAATTTAAAGAAAAAAAATAAAATAAGATAAATTAGAACAGATTCAAGCTGGTTTTTGCCAATAGCGGGAAAAACGGAAATTTATGAATATTTTTATGTTTAAAAACATAAACTACTATTCCATGAAACAGTAGAACGTCAACAAAAAACTTGATCTAGTTTGATAATATAGTTTTGGTTCCCGCACACCAGGGCAAATTCCGCGAAGAACACATCTCCATACCTTTGAAGCCACAAAACAATAAGAGATTTTAATAAAAATTGTTTCAAAAAATTTTCGTATTTTTAAGGCATCATTCGCGGAATCAACACCGTAACGAAACTGGACTTGAACGTTACAAAAAAGTCATAAAACATTTACATTTTCACTACAACAACAATCACATAGACGTACAATATACTTACATGGCATGTAATTAGATCTGGCTGGCCTAACAGAGTCATAAAAATCATAAAATTAAAGCCAACAAAAAACTGACCCAGTTTCCTAATATAAGGAGATCATTTTTTGTTTTCTTTCGAACGCCCAAAAAAGAAACGAACACAACAATCTGAAAGATTTTTAAATTTGAGGCCAATAATAAAACGTTAACATTTCATATTTCCATTTTCTTTGTCTCTCGCCATTACCTGGAAGCATGAAGTGTCGCAGTAAATAAAAAAAAATCCAAAAACCAATGGAGTAAAACAAAACACAGTTTGTTCTAATTTTTAGAAACAATTTCTATGCGAACAAAAAATTAATGGCACTTCTTTGTAAACCAAGTTACTGCTATACTTTTGCTCACTGTTACTCAGTGAGTAATACCATTACCGTTGTGTCTCGTTCTAAAAAGATTGTTCTGGGCTTGTGTTGAGTATTATTTAGTGCGTGATTATTACAAACAAAGTCGCAGTCTAACCAACAATGCAAACCAAAAAGCGTTCATGTTTTGTAAATAATAAAAAACAATGAAAAAAAACCTAAAAAAAGAAACAATCATAACAAATAATTGGATGATATATATTTTGTTGTTGTGTGTATTATCGCTACTCTATTTAAAATGCTCTTGAGGACAAAAAAAAAAAAATAAACATAGAGAGAGGGAGAGAGAGAGAATATGAAGTGTGGTGGATATATTTATTTTTATCACAGGTTGACCCTGTGATTTCACGAACAATTTGTGCGTTCCTTTTTTTAACACACTCAGTTTTTTTGTTTTTACTAAACACAGATTCTAAAATTGAAACGAAAATGGCAATCGATTTTGCTGTTAATCGAGTTTAATAAAACGTTCAACAATAATAATAGTAATCTTGAGTGGCTGTGCTGCCACAGTATGCAAAGTGATGAAAAAGGGAATAATGAAAATGAAATAAAATTTAATCGAATATTTTTTTTTTGCACAATTAGAAGATTTTTATTTGTTTACGGTATTCAAAAAAATAATAGGAACGATCACCACATTTTCATATTCTAGCGAGTAGATTACAACTTTTGATTATGTTGGAGTTTTGGGTTCGACAAACTTGATAGATTGTTAAAAAAGGAATTATTTTTATTTATTTTACCTCTTGAACTTCTCTTACAATGAATAGAATAAATCTCATAAGAGCCATAACAAAGGACCCACAAGTTTTGCTCTGAAAATCTATAAAAATATGTAAATACGACTCTATTGAAAAAGAAACTCAAAACTCTTGCAAGATTTCGGAAAATGTTGATTGCAATAAAAAAAATAACAAACAAAACAGTAAAAAATAATTTTTGCAGTTTGAATTGTATTAGGGCGATAAATCTTTAACGATATTCGTTTAAATCAGACGTTGAACGTCATGTAGGAGGCTGTATATTTACCTAAAATTATAGGGCTTGTTAGACTGAAATTTGAAATCTTAAACGCCCAAAAATTAAACACACAGATCAACACAAGGTAATTAATGTTTTTAACGAAAATTTTGCTTTCAAACAAAGGTCCTCATAGGTAGACGGGTACACATGCGTACAAACACAAATTATGAGTCTGGCGATGATAGCCTGCTTAAGTAAAATCTACGAATGTGCGAGTGTAACATTGAATAGGTAATCGAAGGGATTAACGTAAAATTAGAGCAGAACTAAACTAAACTAACTAAAATAAATAATAATTGCGAAATAAATGAAATGAATGAACGAATGTCACAAAAGTCTATTACGAATCACTGACAATGCAAATCCTGCGAATCTGGTCATAAAATTCAAAAGACAACAGAACAAAACGAAATGAAATGCAAATCCAACGAAAAATGAAAGATGAAGAATTAAAGAACCGATTACGTTAAGCAAACAAATCTTTGGAATTTGAGCAACAGCCCTAGGAAATGAATTGAGGTTTATATTCCTTGTCCCTTTCTGTTTCACTCTTTCGAAAATCGTAAACAATTGAACTGTAAATTGTAACAAAAGGATTCCTCAAAACGCTTTTGCCCTAAAATTTTAAAAGTGGAAATCATGCCGACAATGTAGAGCAAGCATGTCCATCTTTATCTTCAAGAATGCTCAAGAATATGACATTGTTGGTGTCATCGATTGTCTAAGATGCTGCAATAAAATCTAACAACTATTCAGGGTTTTTCGAAAATGCATCAGCAACAACAGCAACATCAACAAATGCAAATTAACTAATAATAGGCCGTGCTTATGGGAAACAGATTAATACAACGGACAATAACTTTTAATCCCTTTCGCTTTCCCTTTCGCTTTTGCAACGGCAATCCGTTTCTACTGACCCAAGAAAACACTTCTACAAATTTCTGCGTGAATTTGCGGCTCTTTGTTTACTGTTCTTCATTTATGATACCAAGCCTTGCCATTAAGGTTGTCGTAAACTCTTCTGTTCCCTTAACTCGTCGTTCCGCCATATCCCTTTTAAAATTGTCAAATGCATTGTGCACAGCAAACAAAATGCTGTTCATACCTGACCAACAGCAGGGGCAGTCAAGCAGTAATGACAAATAAAATAGCAGTGCTTTCAATATCTCATTCAGGTTTCGATTGAGTACAAGAAAGGATGACTAAGCTAAATCTTTGATTTTTACATAACATAACATTCACTAGAAAAAAATAACACAACTTTCGTAACTAACTTCACACACATTTCCAAATCTTCGATTGCTTCGATTTAAGAGTTCCACTTTTAGAAATAAGTATACATACATATATAGGATTACATTATACAGTAATTTTGGTGGACAGTTTTTCTTCCAGAGAGTATATCGTAATATCTGATGGTGTGACTGGATATTCTACTAGATTGCATGCTCAGATGCTCAGTCTAAAAGTATGATCTTGGCTACCATTTTTGGTGAATAGGGAGCTACTTTAAGATTACTGAGGAAAGCGTTTGTGAAAATTGTCTAAGCGCTCTCATATAGTCTGATATAAAATCTAAATATTTGCTCTTTGTCAATAAGGTTCAGTTCTCAATGCCATTTAGTTTCTAGCGTGAAAAATGCAAAGATCTATGTAGTCTAGTGACAACATTAGCTAGATTTTGTCTGGATTTACACCAAAGCAGCTGTACTTTTTTCGTGTAGCTTCCAGCTTAAGAGGACAAGACAAGACTGTTAAAATGCGATACGTTTAACATAAGCGAACATTCCCCATTCATTTGAGGATGTAGTTTTAAAATTACACTGTAGTTACGCTAATGAACTATTTTATTGCACATCACTGTACGCGTGAATGTTAACTTTTGGCTGCTGAATTAATTTGCTCGATTTCAGCAAGAAAGAATGAAATAGACAGAGACAGAGACGAGAATTAGAAATTTAGAAATATTTATTACCATGTTGTATTCATAATTTGTTGTCAACACTGACAATCTCTTTAACTGTGTGTCCTTTTTCTTTCGAATGTCATAATGAGAGTTGGTGTGTGTGTTTGTGTGTTGGTTTTAACTGATTTAATTTTTAAAACCAGTTAACCCAACAATTTCAGAGGAAAGTCCTTGAATCCCTTCGACTTAGGTTTTTCGTAGTTTTCGATCTCGTTTTGCTCTCATTTCAGTTTTATTCGTTCATATTGCGTTCTACGTGGTTTTTTTGTTTTGTACAAAATTGTACAAAAATTTAGCGGCGACAATTAGTGGAATTTTGTTGAATTCTAAAGCAGTATTCCATAATAAAAATTTATCGTTACGCTTATTATTTATGGTTAAAAGGATAGGCGTTTCTGTTTTGTTTGATTATTAATGTCCGAGTTTTTCGAGCGCATAATCATTGGAAAGAGAAAGAACTATGTATTCAAGGTCAAGAAAAAACCCTTGTGAAGCACGGTTATATAGTTGAATTATTGTGCGATAAATGTAATTAATTTGTTTGACCATACCGAATAATTAAGAGTTTAACTAATTATTTCAATTCTTACTTACCTAATTCATCATTACAATCCTCTAGTCAGGATTACAAATTAGCTTCTAGATCCAATCATGTTGTGTGTGTTAATTTTATCCATGAGTGTAGGCCCTACTGTTATATCGACTCCAAACGACTGATTTTTGAGAAACTTTTCATAGAAATTTTATTTTACTCTCAGAATTTTTGGCCAGAGAGGAAGTCGTCAAAAGAAATATTTCTTCACATTTCGTTTTGTGCGTTATATCTGAGCCAGGAACTAAACCACGAACTTTTGTACAATAAATCAACACATACATACATACATAATTCGCCATTACAACGTTTCAGTCAGGATTACGGCCTAGCTTCTCAATACCACTCATGTTGTGTGCCTTAATTTTATACTTGAGTGGCGGGACCTACAGTTTAAAGTCGACTCCGAACGACAGATTTTGAGAATCTTTTCACGGCAATTGTATTTACTCTCAGAGTTTTCGCCAGAAATCTGCTGTGAGGAAGTCGCCGAAGAAATATTTTATTTTCATATTTCATTTTGATGTCTGATGGCCTGGGCTCGAACCCGGGCTTTAGGTCTAATAAGCGAACACACTACCTACTAGACTACGGCGACTACATAAATAAATCAACACACTCACACAAAAAACGGTAAATATGTGAACATGTTGGCAACCGACAGTATTATATGTTTTCTTTGAAAATGTTACGGATACACTTTGCTGTTAATAAACCAGCCAAAGTTCTAAGGCTAAGGCTAAAGTTATCGCGTAGAAAAGTTATTAAGCCTTTAGAGTATTACCACAAATTTCAGACTTTTATTGTAATTTAAAAAGAAATGTGTAGACACAGGCCAAAACGAATCTAAATGACTTTTATGGGTCAGAATGATACTTTTATAATATCCTCACAAATAAGATCGAATATATTTAAACTCTATAGTGAATCGTGAAATTATGTATTTTAGGATATTATCCAGGAAGATGGAATAACATTACACACACAGCAGTATTTGGAGTTAGTACATGCAATGCTTAACAAATGCTCAGTAATGATATGCCAAAGAGAGTAACTTTCAAAGCGTTCAAATATATAAAAAAAATTTCATTAAAAATATATTTTTTTATTAGTTGTTTTTTAAGTATAAATTCCATTTTTATGTCATTAATTATGCTATGAACATTACATTGTTGGCTTCCAAAATTTCTTTTCTTTTTCGTTATGTTTGTTTTATTTTTTATTTGAAACTATTTCTATGTTTCAAAATTGTATAATAAATAAAAATATATGTACAAACAAATTTGAAAATATCAATAAAATAAATCATTTAATTGAGAAAACAATATAAAACAAGCGTTCTTTAAGTAGTAATATACATATTTATTTGGCCTCACTAATATGATAATAAAATTCAATATAATTGGCTTCATTTTTTTATTATAAATTTCCTCCAGAACACACACTCACATTGTGTGTGAATTCACATTTAATTTGATATTCTTCTAAAAAAAACCATAATAATGGCTGAGTTGATCATTATTTATGGAGAAGAAGGAGGGGAAAAGGACATAAAGTCAATACAACGAATTTTTAAATCGTTTGTTAATATTGATACAATTCATTTTTTAGGAGTATCGTATCGTATGGTATGCTATAAAGACCTTATGAATAAGAAATTAAAGTTTTAAAATAAACCAAACCACGGGACAAAATGTATTTATTATGTATATGTATTGTGTGTGCCCAAGATGTTATAATAACTCAATTATTAAGTTGTTGTTGCTTTATATACATGTGTATATATGTAGTATGTACCTACTTTTTTGTTGTTGTTGTTTTCCAGAGATTGTTTTGTTTTGAAAACCTTTGTTATTAGGGTGGGAGAAGTCTTTTTTATAGTCATTGTTCTAACATCGTAATCGCTGTCATTGCCACATTATCATCTGCGTTTAGTAGAAAATAATTGAGAAACAGCAACAGCAGCAGCAGCAACAACTCTATTAGTCTAAACCTGCTCACTCTCTCTCTCTCTCTCTCTCTCTCTCTCTCTTGTAGCAAGTAATATTGTTCTCTCAATTTCTAAACAACTAACTAAAGGAGAGAGCCTTAATAAAAAACAAAACAAAACAAAAAATTTTAAAAATTAAGAGGATGATAAAGAGCATCCTTACTTGCTTACAAACAGCTCTCTAAATAGCTGTAATTGTTGTTGGTCATTGGTTGTTTTGTTTTGTTTACACACAAATTTACTCTTGCTACAAACTGTTAATGGCAGTGACAGCTGTGCGAACAATTAGAGTGAGAGAGATAAAGCATAAAAGTGTATTAGTTACTCTCCCTTTGAAAAGAGCACACGCCTTTAACTTCTTATTTAACCTCTCACTCCGTAAAGACGCGTATAAAAGCATCCAGGGGTGACCAAGTCACATACACTTTAGCTGTAGCTTTACAACAGGCAACATCATTACAAAATTTTAACGCGAGAAAAGAAATTTTAAAGATTGTGTTCAAATAGTACATGCATGTGTCACATTGTGTCAAATTGTGAAAAATAGTGTTTCTTTATTAATAAAAGGAGGATTTTAAAAGAGGTTTATTTAAAAATTGTGAAAAGTTGAAACAAAATGCAAGGCTACCGTTCTTATTCATTGGAGAACCAACACAGTATACATCATGATAATCATGAACAAAAACCAATAGTTGTGGATTTAATGACTGGCCAATATGGGAAGCCACAAACTCCGCCACCTTCGCCCAATGGTAAGTTTTTCAAAAGAGCAATAGAGAAAGAATATAAAATTTACTAATTCAGCAATTATTATCTGTTTATCTTAGAATGCTTATCCAGTCCGGATACTTCTTTGAATGGCAGTCGCAGTAATAATTGTGAAATACCAGCAGATCCCTCAGTACGCCGTTATCGTACTGCATTTACCCGTGATCAACTGGCGCGTCTGGAGAAAGAATTCTATAAGGAAAACTATGTATCACGACCGCGTCGTTGTGAATTGGCTGCCCAATTGGGTTTGCCCGAGTCCACAATTAAGGTATGGTTTCAAAATCGACGCATGAAGGATAAACGCCAACGCATAGCCGTAGCCTGGCCATATGCTGCCGTCTATTCAGATCCCGCTTTTGCTGCTTCTATTTTACAAGCCGCCGCTAATAGTGTGGGTATGCCTTATCCTCCTTATCCAGCCGCAGCTGCCAATCCCATGCTAGCTACTGCTATGCCCTCCATGCCAGTACATGGTCACAATCCTTATGGGCAATATCGCTACAATCCGTATCATATACCGCCAAGACCTCAACCTGCTGCACATCATTTGGCCCACGCAATGCCTCCACACATGAGCGCTCATCCTATGGCGGCTGCCGCTGCTGCTGCTGCTTATCCCACTATAATGGGTACCATGCCTCCAAGTGCTGGCTATGTCACTAAAACTCAAACACCACCGTTGGATTTACAATCATCCTCTTCGCCGCATTCTTCCACTTTGTCTCTAAGTCCCGCTGGTTCGGATCACACCAAAGTTTTCGATCGCAGTTTAAGTCCTCTACGCAACAGTGTCCAGCAGCCAATTTCATTGCCTTTACTTCAATCTGCCCAATCTGAAAACTGTTCCGTGCTACACCACTTTAGCAACAGCAATAGCTCCAATGATACAGGACTTTTAATGGCCACCAGCACCTCCATTAACACCAGCTCTATTAAACGTCCTGCCTCTTCATTGTCACCGCCGCCAGGGCAAACCGTTCTACCTTCAGAGCCAAAGCCAAAACTATTTAAGCCCTACAAGACTGAAACTTAAATGGAATATAATGGAAAATGGATTGAAAGATAGACTGCTTGCAGTTGTTAAACAAACAAAAAATGTGATTGTGGTGCTAACAAAAATTAGAAAAAAAAAAGAGAAAAAGATTCAGAAAAAATTTGTACAAAATCTTTTTTGATAAGAACTATTTATTTATGCGTGTGTTTAATTGTAAATAATCATTTCGGTTTTTTTTTTTTGATAAATATTGTATATTTTTAGTTATGTTTTAGTTTTAAGTAAAGAAAATAATCAAAATTTTAAAAATTCAATTTAATAAACAACAATAAACAAAGAAACCAAAAAGAAAATCATTGAATCAGACTCTTAACAGACTTAAAAAAACGCTAAATTAGCATTTTTGGCTACATATTTACCTGCTGTGTCTTGCAGAATCCCTCCATAAACCCCGTTAATCATTTATTTAAAACAATTTAAAAAATGTGTGTTTTTCCCAAAATAGATTACTACATATGTATGTGCTGCCAATGACTTACAAATTACAGGTATTTTAAATGGAAGACATTTAAAAATTTATTGTTTACATTAATAAATAAATTATTTATAAAAAAAGGGACAAAAAAAAATTATGAAATATATACACCCTTACGCAGCATAAGATTGCTGGCAAAAAGAAGAGCACAACCGACGGCTTAGCACGTGTTTCGAGATTGGATCTCAAATCAACTGTGGCAAATGTGTACGCCGAAGACATTTTTAGTTTCAATGATTCTTCAAGAAGCATTTCGACTAAAAATATCCTTTTTAGATATCCACATTCAAATTATTTAATTGTCTTGTTACTTAACACCAAATTAAATTAGAACAACAATAACATGTATAGTGTAGTTGAAGGAGAAATGCAACAACAGTTATATGAGATGTTATATTTAAACAAAAAAAGGGAATCCGAATGAAAACCTGATATTTTCCATTATATCTTCAACGTTAGGTATCGTTAGAAAAAGAATTTTTGATATTAGTTAGGTAGGTAGGTTGAAGGTGAGGAGACTATCCAACGCAATCCCTATCGGCATACACCTAAGCCATCAAGTAGTCTTGTTGTGCGCTCAATATTAAGGGAAAGGAAGTCTTCCTTCTTTGAAACGAAATACATATGTTTGGAATATAATCAATCCTAAGATATTGTGATCTCAAGCTTACGATAACACAAAAAGTGTTTCATCTTTCCGATGTCTTCACCACATACCTTGTGGTCATCATTTTCCATCACGCCAACACGATGCAAGTGTTCGTATAACGCGGAGTATTCCGTAAGTATGCTGACTAGTGCGTGCAAGCCAGCCTTATCCAGTCTTAAAATATTAAAATATCGTTTTGTCCTTATCGTTTATCCTTATTGTTCCAGAACAATTTTGTCATTCTTTTACAGTCGTCGATGCGACTTTTCGGGTAGTTTTCTCAGTTTGGACTTCAAAGTGGTATAAGGCGTTCTATCCAAGCTTGGGGTAGGTAATACTCTGGCTCTATTAACCAGCATATTCGCTTTCTCATTTCCGATCAGTCTTGGATGACTAGATATTAATATAATGCGTACCCTTCTATACCCTTCTATACCTGGAGTAATTCTTTATCGCCTTTTTACATTTTAGAACAGTTCGTCATCCCCTATCTCTGGATATTCATAGCCTAATCGGCATATGACTATTAGTGAAGGGAACTAAATTCTCTCTCTGTCAAGTTTACTAAATTATCGTTAGTCCCGGTAATAAATTTCCTGACTGCACGTTCCTCTGCTTGAAAACCCGTATTATGGTCCAGTAGCCGCAGAGACATGAGTAGATACGCTGTGAGGATAGATCCGGTTACTACGTGGCTAGGAGCCTTTGACAATCTATCGACGGTGATAGAACTATTCCTGGAGGGACTCAATAAGCCGAACGAGATAGTGGTGACTTGTTTCCTTACAGGATATTGTCAGGTCGTTGACAGGAATCCGAGGTTGAGACGAGGAGGATATGGAAACGATTGAACATTTCTTCTGTGACTGTCCGGCTCATTGTGAGAGTTCTCTCTTTCTATATGGATTCGACATTCAGGATCTCTCATGTTTTTAATGGAATCGTCGTAGTTGCTCCTTCTTGTTTGTTTGTTTTCACTTTACTTTCCTTTTTTCTATCAATAAATTTTGATTGAGTTAGAATAGTGCACGAGGTACATACTACACGATGTTTCCCTGAGATCAAAGTTTCAATTACGGACCCCTACTGTTAATATCAGGACCTTCTAATTAGCTGTTAGATTATATTGTGCACAACATTGTTGTTTCAAAGGTCCTTGTGCATTCAGATTATATGCTACTTTCAATTTCTTTCTCTATGCGATTTTCTATATAGATTTCTAAAAGATTTTTATTTCTTGCACTCTCTCTTGCTGGCTGATCTTCTCGATTGTTCACACTATTTTGTGAACAAACTATAGTCAGTGAATTCTGTAGGGAGTGTGTTTAAGGCCATGTTTATAGAAAGAAACCTCTCCTGTTGTGTTCTGTAATAGGCTATCATCCTGCAGTTGGATATCGAATCAAGGTTAATAATCATTTTTCTATGTTTCTTGTGTTGTTTAGACAGATAATGGAAGTTTGTGATAAACACACGTTTTTGGCAAAAAGGACAAACAATGCAAAATGACATTAAATTGCAAATGATATTAAATGGTTGTGAGAAAGTGTGCCATCCTCACATCAGTCCGCATGTTGTAAATCGCTGCATGAATTGCCTTTCAAGTGATTAGCTATTAATTTTTTTTGGAACAAAACTATACGCCTATGGACGACACTTTCAAATTTAATCATTTCTGTCATGGCAATTTATTTCCATAAAAGATAACGAAATTATTACTGTTTCCTAACAAAAGGAAGACAAAAAAAAAAAAAAAACGGAGAGAAGAAAGATGAACGATGCCACCAAAGGTGGTGTACACATCTGTTGTCATTGAAATAGTGGCTGTAAAAGTCATTATGATATCAATTTAACACTTTTAATAAGTTTCTAACGATCCAAAGGGATGTTTGTTTCGGTATTTTTTACCCTCTTAAAGAGTTAAATTTCGTTTTAATTGGCAAAACAATTGAACAAGTTTAACGCTGTTACGATTAATCTTTTCATTGTTTTGATTTCGTTTTGTTTGTAACTGTAACTTTTTCCTGTCTTCCCTTCCTTTTACGAGTCGACATCTTTGAGCAATGTACACTTTATTATCTTCTTTCAGTCGTAAGATTCTGAAATTTTACTAACGAGTAATAAGATGGAGGGCACTACCGCCGTAATTTATAATGAAGAATGTTTTTGTGGGAATAAAACTCTAGTAGGTGGTGTGTTGGCTTACTAGGCGTGAGGCTACGATTCAAGCCCATGGTCAGGCGTCTCAAAAAATCGAATTATGAAAGAAATATTTCTTCGACGACTTCCTTTCAGCAGTTTTCTGGCAAAAACTCTGAGAGTAAATAAAATTGCTGTGAAAAAGTTTATATAATGTATATAATTACCACACACAACATCAATGGTGTGAGAAGTTAGGTCCTAATGTATGTATGTATATATGTATGTATGTTTATTAAATATAGCGTACCTAATAATTACGTTTTCCTTACATCCTGACATAATATGTTTACATAAACACCTTCACTAATAGAACATTTATTGCATTTCTTTTGTTTATAATATAAATAGGCGTAAATAACAAAATGTTTACAAATTTTATAAGTAATCCCTAAATTAAAAACAATTTAAAATGAATATTCAAAGTAAAAACAGTCAAATAAATCTCAATGAACAATTTTACAAGACAAAACGGAAAGACCTTTTGCAAATTTAAAATTAATCGGGGTGAATGGAAAATAAAACAGAAAAATCCGCCAGATTTAACAAATTAACAATAAACAAACAATTACGCATAATTTTCCAATTAACAAGTTAATTTTTTCCTCCGTTTGTCTCTGGCCCGTCTACCTACATACATACATACCTATTATCTATCCTAACAAAATGCACAAATATCAACCCTTGACAATAAAAACACTTATAATCCCTTATGATTAATTATGGCCTCGAAAACCTGTAGCCCGACAAAATAATGACAAGCGAAATAAACACACTCACAATCATTCTCACAGTTTCTCTCCGGTTTTACCAGGTGGTGGTGGTGGTGGCGGTATACAAAGTTGATAATCTCAAGTAATTGAAAGCTTAACGCAAAACAAAGCAATGAAGAAAAAGAGAATAAAAACACATGTTAACCGTAAAAAAAGTTGTATAAAATCAACAACAAAAACAAGAAAACAAACACCCCACTGTTAACACCTTCTTTTTTGGCGAGCACAACAACAACACCCAGCCAAAATCAAAAATATAAACGAATATCTTAAGCAATGACAACAACAACAGCAACAACATTAACCTACTATTGTTACATACTTTTTTATTAATCATCTCCGGAAATTGTAATTTCATATTGTCAAAATATTAGAAAAAACAACAACTTCAAAAAGGTTTGAAGAGAATTATTGTGTTAAAATTTACTCAATCTCCGTTTGGCTCTCCCCAGAGGTTTGAGAACAGCATAAGCATACATACACACATACCATTGCTTGTTTAAATATCCTCATTGTGTGTACGTGTATGTGTGATTATCAAACCCTTATTTAGCAAAACTTTGTATTGTATTATATTGTTAATTTGGTTTTTGGTTTTGTTGTTGTATTTTTCTTTTTAATAATTTCACTGGTATCTATATTATTTCGTAATAAAATGTTACCACTTGTGTTAAATACAAGTACAATAACAATAACAACAACAACAACAACAAGGACAGCAACAAAAAAATGAACAACAATCCATTTTTTATAGTGCCTTAAAGTTGTCAAAACATACTTTTTTTATTCCCCCAGCTTGACAGAAGACCAGAGGTGGCCAGCCTTAAGAGCAGGCAATTTTTATTCTTTGAAAATGATTAAAATTTCGTTGTTTTTGTCGACAAATAAATTTAATGTGTACATCCAACTCTGAAGCGAATAAGGTGAATAGCTTACCAACGTAAACGGTGGACAAGTCAAGTTTGAGCGCCTGCTCTAACAACCAACTTTTTATTAATAATAGAGGAATTGTATTTTAATGCTGTGTGAACGTATGCGTATTTATAGGACAGAAAGTACACCCGCAGAGTACAGCCTGCTACTCTTCTCTCTTTCGTTGGTAAAAAATGTGTCTGAACGAAAACACTCAAATGAAAATCGATCGTTACAGGTTCTGACATAATTCAATAATTATGGTAGAATGGAAATTTAAACATTCTGATTGCTATACATGAAGTTTTAATTTCATGCAAAAGTAATAGTTTTTCTGGCCACCCACATTTTATATTTTATTTGTCATTTCGAATGTTATAAACAAATCCATCGAATGGTAATAAAGAGAACTGACGGAATTTTGTTTGGTCTCCTCTGATCTTGTTTCGCTGGTAATAGTAGTAGTATCACTATAATCATATCATCAACAGTGTTATGATGATATTGTTTTTCATTGTTGTTCTGCCCCTGATATTATTGCTGCTGCAGATGCTGCGTGTGCTAAAAAAGTTAGTCGAGTTAATCGAGTAAAGAAGCACCCCTTTTTTATTTTATACGCTTATAAATATTGCAAGCGTTTCTCTGTAACGCTTTAATTTTGTTTTTTATCACCAACGACGAAATTATTCTCTAAAGCACAAGTGCCTTTCGTATGAAATAATGGTTGAGCATGTCAAGTTAGTCAATTGCAGTACAACAGTATTAGATTGGGAAGGAAGGGATCCAACAGATAATTGCTGATAATTGAGCCGTTCAGTGCATAAAGTGATTAACTCCACTTTTTGAAAAATCTTACATTTAAGTGTCAAAGTACTTGGGATAGTCATAACTTTTTATATTTATTATAACTTTCCTGAATAGTAAAGACAGTAAAGATTTACTCCATATCCAGGAGAGTCATGATGAATCTGCTTAAATTCATTCCTCCTGTTAACTATAATTACTTTAAAAAACTTGAGAACAAATCGAAATGACGAGACCTTACATCTGTACATCTGATGAAGAAGACATTATTTATACTACTGATGAATTAATCAGTAATATATTATAACAGCGCTATAAACACTCATTTTTATGCAAAATTTGTAATAAAAATATATAATAACTAACTTTTTTGAAATAAAAAACTTGAAAATTTAAATACCTAATTTAACTTTATTACTTTTTTCAGTTGCCAAATCGATTAACTCCACCAGTCACATGAAGTTTATAACATTACTGACATTATTTTTTTGGCCATTCTTTCTTATTAATTTTATATACCATTAGATGAAAGCTATATACATATGTATTTATGTATTCTACAATATATATGTATTTGAATTCATATTGTAAAGGGAATTTTAAAAAACAATTTACATTATTTCATCGCATTTCTCAACTTTTTGTTTTATGGAGTTAATCCATTTGTGCACTGAGCGACTCAATTTTTGATAGAGAAAAGTGGTCGAAGAAAAGTTACTTTATTTTCGCAAATATTTCTTTAGGAATTATTAAGTTATTGTATACTTGTAGCATCGATTAATGTGCATACAACGTACTTTTAAAAAATGTTGGGGAAAAAATTGGACACAGAAGAAAATTTTATTGAATTTGAAATTGTTTTTAAAATTTTGTGTGAAAACATGTATCAAAGACATGTATTTTAATCGAGTGTAGCACCATAAAATCCTTGTAAAATCATAAAACAATCTCAATTCATTCGTAAGTTTTATTGGAAATTGCCGCTTACTTTGAAAGTGTTCCTATTCAACTTGTTGAAATTTTTCAGATAACTCGATTAATTACTCAAGCTTCAATTGTGAATGAATATTCGACCATCAACATTAGTTATTATATTATATGTACATATAAACATACACATACCTACATACATACATATGTATGTATACAGATCGCAGTAGTCAAGAACTAGTCGATCTTGGCCTGATAACCAATTATACGCCTCCTCGCGTGTCGACCAGGAAGCTTTATGTTTAATGTTGTCATAGCGATACATCATCTTTCACCGTATTTGCAAATGAAAATTCGAACATAGAACCCCGCAGTATAATACCCCACCTTTTTCAAGAGGTTCCGAATGGATTTTTGTACCATATTTGATGCTAAAACACAAATTTGTGCATTAGTTATTCAGATAATGGCGCATTTTCCTTGTGCAAATTACTTGAGCATAATAGCCGTAATTGCGAATTAAGATTGATTGGCAGTTACACTAAATTGATCATATTCGAGCATTGCTGTCAACAATTTTGTTGATGTTCGTTCAAACAATATTAATTTAAAATTACAAAAGTTAATTAAGTTTCTAGCTTATCTTTTGGTGGCCAACTCGAGTGATCCAATAACACCAATATTAAATTGGTAATTTTTGTAAACTTGCGAATATTACAGAAGTGCAATGTATGGTAAAGGCTTAAGTAAAATTTCCAAATATTCCAAAATTTTTGTAAAATGATACAAGAACTTAAAAAGTCTTTCTTCATTTCTCAGCCCTTTCCAAGGTTAATAAATCATAAAAACAAATTTCACTGCGATAAGAAACTCTCAGAAAACAAAACGGAACAGCAAATAAAAGATTTTCACAACCTTTTTTTCTTCCATCATAATATTTCATAAGATATTAAAAGTTACAACAATAACAATAATAAAAAAGACATAACCATGTGAGTAATCATAATGAATCGATGAATAAAATGCTTTGTAAAGCAAAAAAAAAATATCACACACAAACACGCGCAATTCTAGTAGTCAATACAAGTGGACAGACACAGAAAAACATAAATTTTGCAGATACACATCTCCCAGCTACGGCATTTAAAGATAAGGGCAATTGTTATATAATCTACTACTACTACTACAACAACTACTGCTATGAGATACATGAATATGTACACACATGGCTACAAAGCGTTACTAATCAACTACAATTATTAGGATTCCGACTCTGACTCCGACTCCGACTCCCATATGAATACGATAATCGGATTCTAATTTGGAATTGCAAATGAAATGAAAACAAGAGGAGAAGAAAAGGACAAATTGGAACGAAAGAGAATGGCTGCTGAGTCAAATTGACAATGAATGTTTATTAATAGACGATAAATGTTTTGTAACAACAACTGATAATAAGTATAAACCGAAAATGGCAACAATAGCAAGGGCAGAATATAAAACGTTATTAAAACGACAATTTGTCAATGATGTCAGCAGCAGAGTTTTCATGTCATACACAAATACATACACATATGTACACAGTTTCCTTTTCTAAATATTTTGATCGGCATCTCATCAAATGCCGATTGCAAGCAATGATAACGACGACAAATTTCCATAACATGACAATTAATTTGATTTTGATCACATACGCATAAAACATATACGCAAATTATGCTAACCACCACCACCACCACCACTACCGTCAATTCGTCTTGACTGGTGTACTACACACACTGACCGCGAGCCTGTTACTACCAGTTTGTGAGGGTAACTTACTGACTGTTTGCTGGCTACTGGTCTTTATTGGGTCGAAATATTTTGTTCAAACATGACACCATCAAAGAACAAAATTTATTACCTTCTCATCAAGCTAAATTGGGGGAGAAACCGTTACCGTTTTAATTGACTCAAAATTATTGTCACGTTTTATTAAGGCTGAATGCAATATAATAATCAGTAATAACCACATAATAAATGTATCAGCGTTTAATTTTAAGTTGCTCAACTAAAGAGAGAATTGAAAGAATATTGAGTATTTTTTTTAAAGAAGGAACGAACCTTTGCTGCTGGATGGCCACATTGACCACATTAAGCGGAGTTTTTATGATAAGAAGAACATCCATAACGACGTCAGAAAGGCCGCTAGAAATGGACACTAAAATCCTTTCTTAATAATTTAAAGAGATATTCAAAACTTACTCAATTGTTAGGATTACGACATAGCTTAGCTTCTAGTTTCAGACACACATAAATATATTCAGTAATATTGAATAAATTTTAAATCGTTTTTATTGACAAATAGGACGTAGCAGCTTTTCTTTTGTAGATTAAGAAGCCTTTAAAAGAGAATGGTTTCATATTAAGGGCAATTATATTTCAATTGTTTCCTGCCATTTCATAAAGAATGTCCTTACAAACGCTGAGGTAGGCTCTAAGCCTAATCGTAATCTTTTCCACATTCTCTTACTGAGCAACATATTTAATTGTTTCTTATTATTTTTAAAATTTCTAACTCTATTAATTATTAATTAATATTAATCTATATTAATCTATTATTAAGGAAACAAAAAAAAATATGACAGTTATAATGCCGACAGAGTCTGTTTTAAGCCAAATAAAGGATCAACAACAACAATCAACCATTATCGATTTATTTAACAAATCTAAGTGATGCCTGTTCAACATTTATTTAGCCTGAGCACAGTCTTAACGAATTAATTCCAAAAAAAAATCAGTTTATAAACGGCTCATCAGTAATAAAACCATAAAATTGGAATTTAATCAACATTATTTTGTTATAAATACAACTCATCCATGCCATAAAACGATGTCGTAAAATATGGGAACCGAAAAGCAAATCTCCATAAACTGTGGGGCTAAAGTGTGGGACCCGGTGGTTGGCAAACGAAGACTTACTTCTGTTAAAAGATCCATCATTATGAGAAGTCTTTTTTGTTGTTGTTGTTTTTGGTTTATTTGTTCTTTTCATTCAGGTGCTAATTTACGATTAACAAAACAAATTCACCACCATTTCACGTGTCATAAACTTTGAAATCAAATGAATTCCTCTCCTCTTTGCAAACGCATTGCTCTTTAAATTGCCGCGCTTCTTTTACTGCATCCGTTGTCTTCTTCGTTCACAAAAAGTTTCTTTCTTTGTGAAACAATAATTGGAAAAAGAAAAAATAAAAAAAAAAATAACGAAAAATTAATTTTACAATCACAGCAAAAAGTTTACGCTACTTGCCACATGCACACACCCATATTTACATATGACAATGTAAATTATATGTACATATGTGCTGGTACTCAAAAAAACTATGGAATACGCGGTTTATTGCAGATCATAAGCGGTGCACTTCGTTTGAAAACAAGGCATGATGGAAAACCTTCCGTCTCTTGTAATAAAGCAAAATTCGTCTTTGTAAAGTTGACTAGATGAATACCAACAGTTTTTGAATTTGGATGCATCTCTTCATGAAGGTTGTATAGTTTTGCAATTTGAAAAAATATTTCCTGTAAAAACGTCACAGGGATGTACAGTGTAGTCATCATCTGGTCCAAAAATCTAAAATTATATTCTTTTGTTACCATTCTGCTGGTGTTTCAAAATGTCCATCATGAACAACTTAAACTGCCTTATGTAGAGTGTACTTTGAGTTTCCAGAAGAATGTCTTTGGTTTAAGATAGTCAATATAATGTACATATTAGGGTGATCGATTCTTCGACATTTTTTAGAAACCGGTTTTCGGTTTCTTCGAAAAATTGCAGATTAATATAAACCGGTTTCGGTTTCGGTTTTTTAATAATAACCGGTTAACCGGTTTTTTTTGGCAAAATATTAAAACGCCTAGAAGTAATAAGAAAAAAAATTTTATTTATTAAAAAACAGTTCATTGAAAAACATAACAAAACAAAACATAAATGAGATCATATAATTGTGATAATGAATATACATGTATTCTAATAAAAACGCTTAAATACTTTTTAATTATAATTTTGATTATTTCTTTTAAAATAATCTCTTAGAAATAAAACGCAGTTTAAATGCTTTGGAGTATATCGATTTTTTTCCTTTGTTTTTATAAAACTAGACATTGAAAATGTTCTTTCACTCAGTGTACTTGTAGGACTTATAGTTAACAAAGCATTGAGTAAAATTTCAAGCTTTCCAGATCGCTTATGACATTTGTCTAAATATAAAAAGTCTTCTAAAATAGTATTTGTTTTAAATAAGTTGTTTGGATATTTTGAATATAATTATTTAATTCATTTTCCAAATTATATTCAGAATCGTCAGTGTTTACATCTTCAGATTCAGATCCAGTATCTTCCATATCGTTAAATAAACGATAATATAATTGAGAAGCAAATTCTTTTGTCTCAGTTTTGTTGGAATAATTAATGAATGCATCACCCACAGGAAAATTTCCAGTGCTTAAGTATAGTATCAAAGTGTTTAAAACTTAAAGAAAATATTTTTAAAGTTTTTAATAAACTAAAATTCATAACAACACACTTTTAGAAAAAACCGGCTATTCGAGGAGAAAAACCCGGTTTCTTCGATATTCGAAAAGTGAGCTTTTCAGAAAAACCGAAACCGACATAACCTAAAAAACCGGCAATAACCGGTTATTAAAAACCGGGCCGATCACCCTAGTACATATGTATGTATGTACGTACGTTAACATGTATGTATGTACATATGTACGTACAATGGTTTTGTTAATAAATCGTTAAAATATCGTTTTATGACTATCGTTGTTGCTATTATAGGTACTAAGTTTGCTACTCTCATCATCTTTCACATCAAATGCCCTCAAATTTAATAAAAAAAAAGAAAAGAAATTGATTTCAAAAATTTCAAAATCAATTGCAGCAAAGACTCAATAAAAACAACAAAAAAAACACATTAAAACTGAGAAATGGAAATATTCTCCTCTTGCTTATTTCACACATTGTTTTTGTTGCTCTTATAACAAAAAGAAAGAAAAAAAGTATTTTATGTGCCGCCCGTTATTAAAAATCATTTGGTTTGAAACAATCAAACGATTGATGAGTTATTTTAACTCAAAATTGTTTTAATATTTTTTCAGTTTCTTTTTATTCCCATGATGTTGGCTGCTAGTGTGTGTGTGTGTGTATTTGGGGCTTTAATAGTTCCATAAAATGGTGCTAATGAAACTACAGAGCGTCTAATTGATCATCATCTTTAAAAGTATTTATTGGTCTGTCAAAAAAAAAAAAACATACAAATATTAAAAAAATACAAAAACAATATACAAAACTTATGTGATTTTGTGGTAATAAATAGTGGATTCTAAGTAAATATTTGTAATTGAAACCATTAAAGGCCTATTTACAGAATTATACAGAATTCAAAATAAAAAACTCATAAACAAAACAAATCATGATCATGTAGAGAGCTAGCCTCATTCATCTTGAAAGATTTGTTTTTTTAAATTTGCCGTCAAATTATTGCTTTTATCACATTGCAATCTACTTCCATTTGAAGACAGACACACAATGAAGTTAATGATGCAAAAGTCTCTTTCGAGTATAAAAATCACTGTTATGTAATGGTTGATAACTTACAATTTTTTATATATATGTAGTACCGTTAAAGTTGTATAAAAATTATAACAAAAGTCAACATTTAAATGCGAGACTTTTTTTAAATAATTATTAAACATCGAAAGGTTAAGAACATTTTGGAGACCACAAGCAAAATTTGTATAATAGTCAAGTAGCACTTGATGACTGACCTGGATTATGAAGTGGATGCATAAGACTCTCAAACAACGGGTTTTGTAAACCTTCAGGACAGTCACTTTAGATGTGTGCGAACATTTTTGGGTTGTCTTAAAGGAGTATTTTAATGTTAGTATTTGTATTATACGTTCTTTATACGCGCTCTTCCCATCTAAAAAAGAAGTCGTTCTTTGCTTCCTAAATAGAAAAACAAATTCAAATCTAATATTCTATTTTAATCACTCATAATCTGTTTTCTCCGCATCAATACTTTGCACTACTGCATCCCTTGAATGAAATTTAAATTATCATTTCCTTTAAATTTAACATACATATGTATATACATATGTATTCTTTTTTACGTTTTAGGCCCCTTTAAAGTAACCAACCATGCAAATTTTAACGTTTTAACGAGCTTTGTTAATGAGAAACCTTAAAGCAGCACAGAATTCGAATACCTTAAAAGGATATTCAGAGAAGGGTTTTTTAACTACACGTTCTACAATTCTGAGAAGAGTTTAGATAGTAAAATGAATACAAAAAGGGAATCATAAATAGTATTCTGATCTATTGATCAGCTCAGCTTAGATCAGATAAAAAAACATGTGAAAACGCGTAAAAAAAAACAAACCAATCCAAAAAGCAAAAGAACACTTTGTTGACAAAATTTTAATTTTCTTCAACATATTTTTGATACACAATGAATCACAAGAAGACAAAAAAGAGAAAAAAATGTCGAAAGAATTTACTAGAAATCGTTTTTTTTTTAATTTCTTTTCATTATTTTAAACGAAATTTTAAGGAAAGATTCCTTTTTTAGTTTTAATTCCTTTAAAACCCCACTGAGAGTCAATCTCTTTGTGGCGATGTTTATTAGGGGCCCGTTAAAAAAAAGTTAATTAATATGAAGGCCAGACCAAGCAAGTATTTCTGCGAAGCTGATCTTAAAAACTGAACTCTAGTGAAACTAGAACTGGAAGAACCGAGGCAGTTTTTTTTGCCAATATCCATTGTTCCCAAGATGACATTGTTTTTTATGATATGTTTTCCTTGTTTTTTTTGTCGAAATTTTTGTCAAAAACTAAACATTTTTATGACTGTAAATTATTTGTGAAATGAAAGTTCTAAAAATAAAAAATGAAGAGAAAAGAAAGAAAGAAAAAACTATAATCGTTTCCGTTCCGTTGAGCTCGCCTTTTTGGCTTTAAAAATTAGGTAAAAAAAGGAACCGCGACTTGTGCGCTGTCATTTCTCCTTTTTTAAATCAATGGCAAAAAAACAGCAGTAAAGTGAGATGATTTTTTAGAATCCGAGCATAAAGTGAAACCTCAAAATCAATTGTTTTAAATTCTTAACATATTTGCCAGATTTATGACGGCTATTAACGCCAAATAGACTGCTAGACAGTCAATCAATCATTTGCATCCTTAAACATGTTGGTTGCTGTTCCAAAATACTCAGTTTTTCTTTTTCAATTACTTTTCCACTATGATTCTTGACCATAAACACTGTGATACTATTAAAGTGTTGGCTAAAATCTTTGAAATTGTTTTTTTTCGTTTGTTTTCTTCAGAAAAAGCAAAGATTTCTAGCATCGATACACACAGTCCAGTCCCATTGCAACAGAGCATTACAAGTCAAACCGCAATAAAAAAAATTGTGTAGGGAACTACCACCGCCACCAAAACAACAGCTGCCTGTAATGCAGTTTAGCCAACTACAACAACAATTTATCTTTCTGCAGTATTTGCAGTTGAAATGAATTTCTTTGTAAATAGTTTTTCGCTTAAAGTCCAATGTCCGACAATGCCGTAACATTCTACGGTCGATAAGTGAATTTCCCTTCAATTTGCCACTCTTTCCCCAATTCGAGATTCAAAAACTGCCGGAGAGTGTGACCCTGATAAAAAAAATTTTTAGTCTCGTTTATTTTGTATTTGTTGGTATAACAAAATAATGCTCTTCTGACTCCATTTCCTCCATTGCCACGAATTCAACGTGTGTTGTTACAAAACATGCGCCGTAAATATATATTAAGGGGTGATTTATTCGTTGGTTTTCAACGACGTCATAAGAGGGGAGGAGAGGTGAAGAAAGTTAGTCTAATAAAAATCCATAATAGAGGTACAGTGGTTCTTTTCGCCACATCTTCTTTTATGATTTTCTTATGAAATCAAAGTTCTTTTTTGTTCCTCACATAGACGTGACTTGAACCGCACAACTAGCTAATATCGTATGGATCTGTCTAAGCTCATTTTTAAGCACACTTTTTACAGCCCCTACACTAGTAAGTACCGCTTAATCATACCGGGCTCTTACATATATCTCACACCATGAACATTAGAATCAACAGTGATGTCGGCAATCTCTAGATCACAAAGTGCATATCAATGCCGAATGCGGCAAGTTCAAGCTGTGTATTCTTCCTCTAAAATCATTTTGTAGAGGATCCACGCTCCCTTAACTCGAGCATGATATAGTAGGTACCTTTTCGGGATACTGATTGCTGCAGAATATATTGTCCCTAGGTTTCGATCTATCATGTTATTGTACATTCAAGTTCATCTAATTATTTCGCCTTCGTGGTTAAAAGTCAGGTCAGAACAGATAAGATTTCTTTAACGAAATGGACAATACACAATAGAGTTGTGTGAAAGTCTTTATAGGTTATCTTCTTGTTTCTTGTTTTGGGTAACACTTTAAACATTTGAATTGATTCTTCTGGAGTATGACTACTACAATGACTACTACAAAATTTGATGCACAAACATAAATTTCTTACTACAATTGGCAAGACCATGCTCAGCTTCAGAAGGAGAAGAGATCGTCAATGGGATTCTTTTTTTGGGATTATTGAGGAAAAGTTCAATTCCCACCTAAACTGTACATGGAGATGTAGAACAAGCCCTATGGCCAAGACTGAATCCTACAGGGGCAAAACTTATTCTTGGCATCGGAAGACGGGGGATGAGAGCTATTATAGGACTACTAACGGCGCATGACCCCTTTAGATACAGGACAAGTAGATGAAACAAGGATATCTTTGTGGGTAAGCGGACGAAATAATGGACCATATTTTATGTCACTGTCCTTATTTTTAGATGTGTTGGCAGAAATGGCTAGATAGTCGATTTATTAAATCTTCTACTTGATCAAAGAATTGCGGATTGCAGAAAAATGTGGAAACTTAAATAATAGAACCATTTACCAGATATATAACATTTATTAAAATTTTTGTATTTTCTGTATTACATGGCTAAAGAGTTTTGATTTGAGGCAAAATTTACATTCGGTTCGGTATGCTGTTTATGACTTTCTGCTTTTAAATAATACGTAAAAATATCGAACATCTTGACGAGCTCCAGTTTATTTCGATAAAATTTGATTAAGAAGTACATATGTATGTGTTCTTATTAAAGTCTATCTATTAAATAGAATTCTATTCACACTGTGGACCTTGTGTTTGTCGGGAAGAAGTGTTCTCCAAATGTTTTTCAAAATGGCAATAGTAATTGAAACATAATTCATAATTATTTCTGCACTAATTCTCACTTTGTCGGTATCACTGTGTGAATAGTAGCCCCGTAGTCTTTTGTATTTTATTGGCAGTAGTCAGTTGTCGCACTACACAAACTCAAACCTCATATATTAAAAGCGTATTTAAACCACACAATCTGATGTGATGGCTGAAATCATTTTATTTTCATTAAGAGAAGCTGCCTTCGATTTTATTAACTGTCGACATGCATCAATTGTTAAATGGAGCCAACAACAATAACAAAAACAACAACATAACAACAATATTACATTTTATTAGAGGCATTTTATTGAAGGCAACCAACGCAAAGACCACCCGGCTAACAACGTTCGATAATAAGCAGCGCCACCATTTTTTACCACCATTTGAATAGCGTAACAAAACAAAGACTTTTAAATATAAATTACTGGTCATTTATAACCTTCTCCATCTCTGCCCTCCTCCTCTTAGCCGATTTCGGTAGCAAATTTCTTCCTGAGGATTATTTTCGTAATACATATGGACAGAGTGGGTGGTTTCTATAATACATACAATCGATTGAATTTCAAAGGCAAAACATTATTTTCTTTTATAAAATGAATGAGTTTTTGGATACGAATTGTAAATGGTGTCAGTAGTCGTCTACAGAAATGAAGTATTTATTGAAATAATTTAATTACAATACAATTAGAGACTACGGTATACATACATAGATCATTAAGGGCAGAGAGACTGAGTCTCTGCGATCTGGGTAGTGTAATAGATTCGAAAGACAACTCTTTTTTCTTTTGATGGGGACTAGCACAATAATGTAGGTAAAGTTATGTAATTAAAAAAAAGCTTCGTTCAGAAGGGGACAACAGTGGAGAGAAAACTCGTAATATTTTCTCGCTAAAGGCGAATCAGTGTTTATGAGACTGTGGTGGTGTGAACAACTACAACTCTCCTCAGTGAGTGGTGGGCCCTACAGTTTAAAGTCGACTTTTCAGGGCAATTATATTTACTCTCAAAGATATTGCCAGAAAACTGCTGAGAGGAAGTGGCCGAAAAAATATTTTTTTCATGTTTCGTTATGTTCGAGATGTCTGGACTGGGGTTTGAACCAACACTCTACCTGCCTGGCTACATGAATCTACAGATAACTAATATGCATCGCCAGACACTTTGAACTTATTCAGTAATTGTTAACTCCTTTTATTTTCTTTATTCAGTAATTGTTATTGAAATACGTACAACATCTGTAATATTTCATCGACTAAATATAGCAAATAAAAGAAAATTTTGTCCAGGATATGTGCTGTTTTTAGACTGCATTGCAGTGGCCACTTGAAACGTTTAAGAAAACAAACATCAAAAGCGGTTTTTAGTAAATCTGCAGGTCGGTGGATGCGCTACTAATTTGTTATTAAACAATCATCAGTTAAAAACTTCTTTTCCTTACTCTCTTCCACCTCTCTCTTTCTTTCTCTATGTGCTCTTAAGGAAATAACAGAAGTGACAAAACATTTTTATTTCAATTACTTCCTTAAAAAAATTAAAACAAACAAATTTTCAAATTTAAATTTTCTGTTTCCATTACCACCATTACGGGGACGTATTCGACTTGTAAGTGTTGAAATTTTGTGTGTGCGTGTGTGTGATAAAGAGAGGGGGAGAGAGTATTTAAGAAAATGATTGAGTGATTGAGTGAACGAACGATCGTGTTTAAATATCTGAATGGAATGGCCATTAATATACCAGAAACCAATTTAAAATGTTTTATTTTCAAACAATTAAAAAACATTTGAGGGGGGGACCATCCCTCTGCCATTGACTAGAGGGTACTTAAGAGTCAATTAGCAGTGCCAAATAGGCGGCGGTGTTTTTTTTATATGAAAACAAGACTCAAATATCGATACTAATACATACTGATACCGATGTTGATGTCGATACCCATTCAGCTGCAGAAACAGATGAATATCATGAATGAATATTTAATTGTTCCCTATTTAAAGAATATACATACATATGTATATGTAAATTATATTACAAGTAGATGTGGTTACACAGAATCATAGTGATGATATGATTCTAAAGACAGGGGAGACACGTACACATCCAGACCATAAAACAAAACCGCAGCAACTGTTAAGTGTCGACAATTATGTCATCTTGACGTCACTTTGATCTTCTGGTTGTAGTTTGTTCTCCCAGTAGTAGTAGTAGTACAGGCAGTAGTGATTGTTGGCTGGTGGTTTTTAAGTGCCACTGACATTTCGTTCTATAGCTTCTTCACTTTTATTTATTTCCATATTTCCATTGTTTTTTTGTGAATTTATTTCCTTTTAATTAGAGTTTTCAAGTGTTTTTTAAAGGTACTTTTTGTCGTCTTTGGAAATGTTGTGAAACATCAATTTAAACGCCTTTTAGAGGATAAGAATTCTTTGTCGGAAGGATGTTCTTAGGACGACACAGTTGGTAAAGTGTTCACAATTTATTTTCAATATTTATTGAAATGTCTATGTTACTACGGCTTCTTTCTATTTTGTAGAAATTAATTATAAAATAAAGAACTAGATACAAAATCTATCACAGATGATCATACTAAAATCCATTATTAAATAAATTGAATTAAGTACAGAATTTAAGTGTCACACGCTAAGCGGCAGTAGAAGATTATAAACTTTTGCAAAGAGACGAATTTATAAGATTAGTAACTTGTTGTGGCCATGTTACGATTATATGTACAGTGGTGGTCTTATAATTAGAACATCCATTCGCCAGTAACTCTGTACATATTGATAATTTTTTTCTTAAATAGAATTAATTTTTTGGTTACATATTATTTTAAAAACTGTAATTAATAACACCTAGTAAAAAAAATGGTAACATCAACAATAGTTATTAAAATTATCTTAATTTTTTTGAATATGTTATTATTTTCTCAGTGTGCTGAAAAAAAATAAACAAGATGATTACATGGTTTCGTGTTAAATCCACTCATGCGGAAAAGAATCCCTAAATAATACCGTTGGCAATACAGAAACTTATTAGGGGGAACACAACATATTCATTTTAAAAAAAATCATCCGTCATAGGCTAAAGGCAACCAACTTAATTACCAAAATATAAATCAATAAACTTAACATTATTTAGGAAAAACGTTTTTAGGAGCGGTGAATCTAAATTTAATCGATTTGACTCTAATTATAGGACCAATGTATAGCGTCCAACTAAACAAGATTTAAATCCATGCTATTGTTTGTAGCCAATTAAGCACAGAGAAGAAAGCATAGCTTCCATATAGCATAGTGTGATGCCGATCATAAGCTATGATTCCTTATTGGATCAACATTTAACCAAACATATTTTGATGATTCATTTGCCTTCACTCGCTTATGAAAACTTGTATTTATAATTGATGGATAATGATGGTAGTGATAAGCACATCAAACCGCACAAAGTATTTAGAGGAACAATAAGTTGATATTATATAATGGCCAGCATAAAGCTCGTAATTCCAATCGAATTCATGGAAGGATCTTGAGACACAAATTGAACAAAAACCCCAAAAAATGTACAAGTTGTCATGGTCTTTATATTGTAATATTGACATGGAAAACAAATACACGCTATTGAAGACCAATAAGCAATTGTTTAGAACTAATTGAATAATGCTTAATACAAATGAAATTCGTAATTGGTGGTGTAAAGTGGATTAAATTTCGCAAGCATAAGTGAAAATAGTTTTTATAAAATCACCAAAAATCCATGAAAATGTTGGTTAACTCGGGATTGGTAATCACGAAAAGGTTTTGGTCGAATCAGCATTTCCCATAACCCGCTGCCTTACTGCCAAACCCTCAATTTACAACTGAATCGTATGCATACGTTGCACCGGGAGAGCGCTTGGTTATACCGGTCACCATATGACTACCTCCTGTTGCAGCCTCAGGCAAATAATACTTTTTAATGCAAAATATGCCACCAAATTGACAATTGACTGTGTTACATTTTTTTTGTTTTGCCAATATTAGAATAAAGAACATGTGCAACAGGAGCGTAAAAAAATTGTCTTTCAATCGAACAAAGCGATGCATATGTACATAGCTGATAGCATTCCAATAACTCTTAAACACCACTTTTATAGGGAAATATTCACTTTCTGTGTGTGTTTTTTTTCTATAAATTTACGAAACTGGAACCAATGTCTAACCTGTAATCTTCACTTTTAAATATAATTTAACACCAGCCTGTTAGTTAAACTGAATTTGTGGCATTTGTTTCATTGTTTCAATGTTCGAAACCGAAACGAAGTGTTACAATTCCTTCCGCATAAATTTGACGGCATTCGGTTTGATTTCAATCTTAAAAAAAAAAAAACATTCATACTCTTTTTAAAATTTTCCCGACCATTTATACAATTTAACTCCTTCATGCAAATTATGGTTAAAAATTCATGCAAAGTTTGACAACCAAGCAAAACAAACGGCAGCAACCACACAAATACAGATACAAAACCGTAATGAATTAAAAAGAGGAACAAAAAAGCAATGTTGCTTCTAGATTAAGAGGCAAGAGGAGAGAAAATTCAATACGGTAAATTACAAACATGTTAAGCCGACAAAATTCCAACGATCATTAATTTCTAATGTACGCGCCCAATTGACCTTCCAGTTTTACAAGATTTTTTATTGTAATTCGTTGGTAAATAAAAATCAATAAAAATCCTATGTTATTGTTATTGTTGTTGTTTTTAAAGAATAATCATGTGTATGGCGAGTAGTAGAGCAGGCAAACGTAGAAAAAATATCACAGAATCATAATGTTTTCAATGTTCCTTTTGACGCAGCTTTATTAAATGCCCACGAAAATATTCACACTTCTATGCCAAAATTGTATTGAATTTTTAATTTCTTTCCCTCTCTCACTATCTCTTGTAATAAAAAAGATACGATGAATTACACTCTTTAGTGTGAATATCACAAAGACACAACAATACGCAAAGAGAGCAATAGTTTCGCATTTCTCTTCTTTTTTTTTGCCTTCTCTCACTCCTGTAAGAGAGTAAAAATGCATTGGTATTCTTCTTTTTCGTCTTTAGTAAAATCAGTTACAGCTAAAACCGCGAATATTATTATCATAAGGACTTTTAAAAATTAAAAACAAAAACAAAGAAAAATTGAGGGAGAACATTATAACAACACAATGTACACTGTACACGGTGCTATGCGAAGGTAGTTTTGTCAGAGTTTAGGTATTCTTCTTTGGAATTGTAAAATATTTTATGATCATCTTTAATTGTATTGTATATTATCGGTTTAAAGATGAAATTTTTTAAAAATAATGTTTATAAACCTTCATAAAATACTAAACGTTTTTATGTTTTCCGATATTATTTCTCTTTCTATTTAAACATTAGTCTTCCATGTCGTTGTTGCTATAAATTTTTATTTCAATAATTTTTAATTTACAGATGCCGTGCTTAAATTTTAATTTATGTGTATATATACAGTCACACAGATAATTATACGTACCCGCCCTAAAAATCATTTTTTAAAAAGTAATGAACTTCTAATCTAAAATTTCTTTACATTAGCGTTTGTAACGACACATTTACTTAAATAAAGAAAAAAGATTCCAAAAATCTATGACTTTGTGACTGCAGTTTGCTTAAAACCAATATGGCACCACAGAAAATTATACGTACGACGTACATATATTTCTAATACAATTTCTCCAAGGGTAGCCCGGTATATAAAATGTATTGTGAATAAAAATCCTAGGACTACAGCCGTAGAAATACGAAATACCTCGGAAAGTGATCACAATGTTATTGTGCATTCCGAAACAGTTCGAAGTGTTTTGAGAAAGAACGGTTTCCGCAGCCGAGTGCCGAGAAAAAAGCCACGATTGGAATGTGCCCAATAATATATGGACAAGTCCTCTGATTTTTGGGCGAATGTAATATTTAGTGATGAGAACAAATATAATTTGTTCGGCTGTGACGGAAAACAAAAAATTTGGCGCAAAAATCAGTTGACTTGTCCATATATTATCATTTTTAAAATAATGATTTTTAGGGGGATACGTATAATTATCTGTGTGACTGTATATACTATAAAAATTTGTAGCTACTCCTGTCGAATAAAAAACACAATCTTCATCAGTCTCTATCATTACTCTCTATTTATTTGTTTATTAGAATACAATTACAAACTATGTATATCATAACTAATTATTACGAGCTAAGTAAAGTGGACCATTTGCCAGGGACCAGAGTCTCTGAAGGGAGTCGAACCCACAACTAGTCCAGCACACTACCCACTAGACTGCCAGTGCACGCGACTCTCTATTATTTTCTATAAATGATCAAGAAAAATTTGATAATGAAATTAGGCTATCTCTTGCACAAAAATTTGTTCAAATTTGTTCATTTATAAGAAAAGAATTCGTCTGATAATACTGCTGGGGCCCACCTTTCACTTAAAGAACCATTTTACGAATGGTTGCCTAACGATAAAAAAAAAAAACTTAAGCAAAATCTAACGAATTTTTTATAATTACACAGTTTGAATGAAAATTAGGTTCAGAGAATTCTCCTAAACAAAGTATCTGTGGACAAACATTTCAATAAAAAAAAACAGAGTTTTTAGAATGTAGCTTTCAAATTTCATTTGACCTCTCTTTTCTGGCTAAATATCCTTATTAAGGATTAAGAAGAAAATCGCTTTGACTTCTTAATTGTTTTAAATGGTTTCATAGAAAGTATATTTGTATGCTTGGCAAGTTAAAATTGGCATGGCATTCGTTGTGAAGCCTTTTCAAGAACAAATTTTGCATCGTGTGTGTGAAGCAAAGGATTAGAGATATGAAATTAGGCTTCAGAACTGAAGGGATTAATAGTCATATTGTGTGTCTGGTACGTTGTTTGCTTTGTCGACCGGACGGCAACATCTCCGCATCGTACAATGGCCACAACAATTGTATTTGAGCAGTGACAAGTAGCCGAACACTATTAACAAGGCTATCATGTTTTTATGGTTCTCGGCAAAGGGTTTGCAATAGAATAGGAGAGTGAAACTCACACACACACACTCGGTAGATATGTACGTATGCAAATGGTTCGTTGGATAGTAATTTGCAGATTAATGATCAAAACGAGTCAAAAAGATCAACGAAAATTGTGGGCGGGTGAGAGTAATGAATGGAAATAAAGTTTACGACCAGGAGTGAGTACTCGATGAACCTCTATTTAGTTGTTGCACGTAAAATGACTATGAGTCGTGTGTATGAGCGTGTTAAAAGGAAGCACAACTAATTGCTTAAGCCTTTCGTTTACATGACTTCTTAAATTCAATTTGGCAAATGAAAGGCTTAAGTTCGCATTCCTTACACAAAAGAACAGAAAGAAAAAGGTTGGCCTTGTTTTAAACATGATAAAGGGTTAATTTTATACGCTTCATTCGCAAGCCTCATATGTTAATGAGGTTATCTGTGTTTAATTCATTGTTTATGTCAAAAAGTCAATTTTACATTCTGGCTTAACTTTCTTAATCTCCCCACCTTTTTTTCTTTTGCTTTATCCACCCCTTAATTCTTTGGTTATCTTCTAATGTTTGTTTATTTGTTTTGAGAATTCGAAAGATTAGAACGACCTTTTGCTGTACAATCTGGGCTCTAAAGCCCACAGATTATACTGAGAAATCTCGCTCATTCCCTCCTTAAATCAATAAATATTAATAGCAAAAAAAAAAATAAAAACAAAACAAAAAAGAGGGAAGTAGAAATGGGTGTTTACACTGACGTTGTGTGAATTTGAAAATGTTTATAAATTTTTGAGGAATTAAAGGAAGTATTTGGTCCAGAAAACAGGTATTCCGTTTAATTTTGTAGTTAAATTAAGGAAAGAGGTGTCAACTTAAAACATTTTATGGGCGAAAAGTCAAAACGAGGTAGGTTGCCTTTAGAAAGAACAAAGACACTTCTTGTACTCGTATGCATGTTAAATGTTCTAATTTGGCTAGTTTGCACAGCAAATATTCAGTATCTACCGCTTAACACGATGGCACAAGAAACGTCTCATCCAAACGCTCGTAATTTAACAGTCAGGAAATCTGGTATTTTAGAAAGTATTTTTAAGCAATATTTAGATCAGGAGTTTAGAGAGCCTATGTAATAACTCTGAACTCTTGCAACAGCTCGAAGACATCTCAGATGAAATTGGTTTCTTTAAACCTTATGAAACATAAATATTTTTAGTTGTTTTTCTACACAGTAGAGGGTAGGGGAACCTGGTTTCTAGTTCTGCATCTAAAAATTTATAGATATTTTTTCCCATTATGAGTCATTCGAGAAGGTGGAGAAAACGATTTCCTTTCTGTTCATAATTGAGAACCTTATGTCCCACGTGTATGATCAGAGAAAAACCTATTAAATTACCGTCCACTAATCTATTTTGGGTTTTAAATCAATAGAACTGAATGCCCATTGCTATAAGAAAATAGCTTTCGATGTGTCACTATTTTAATAAGATTATAAAGTCACAATAGATGGAAATGAGTAGCCCTTCCTTCTTCCTTACTGCAAGAGGATATAATCACTATAGGCTACCAAGCGCTACTTTAAACTCGCGATTATATTTACTGAGGCGCGGCCTTTTGTACGAAAATTGAAAATTTGAAAACTGGTTGTGAACGAAACACTGAAAGTCTGCCTCATTCTATTTCACTTGCAGTTATTTACACAACTCTTCCCTGCTAATACGCTCAACAATGCAAACATATTGAGGTCCCAGTTGTTGTGACAGTTTCCCCCATAAACCTTTTAGTCAAGAGCAGTTCAATTTGTGAAACATGGTTGATATTTATTCAGTAACTTTATCCCTATTTGTATTCAAAACATATTTACTGTGAGTTGTTTGTTAATTATTATATACTTACTTACTTGTTATATATGTATAGTATGTTCTTACTTACTTGTTTACTTCATAGGCTATTACAGACCTTCAGTCAGGACTACTACCTAGTTTCTTACCTAGTTTCTACACTATGGACTGGGGTTTGAATCACCGCCTCCTGTCTATGGGGATTCCATTGTTATCTGCATTCCAGAAAACCTGTTTTTTCCCCGTATAATTTGCTATCGCAACCAAGTAGTGCTTATTTTTGTAGTCGGGGGCCTGTTTATAAACACCTGAAATTTGACTCTACAAATTGGAAAGAAAACCGATATTTTCTATTGTTACCTTATTTTCAGATTACAAAAGTTTGTTTCTTTTGCTTTTCACAGAATTTTAAAAGAATTTTTAAGAATAAATTAATATGTGAGAGAGTTTTAAAAATTATTTCCTTAATGTAAGTCTTTGTGAACATCACTCATATCAGCCGCTGACTGGCTGGCCCCTTTGTTTTTTTTTAATAATGAGTTAAAGAGAAGAAAGGATACTTTTGCTAACCGAAATACTGAGAATTTGGAAGAAAAAAAGAATTATAGAAATTGTATAATTTCGTAATTATTCTTTTAAAAAAATGTAAAAAAAGTAATGTATTTAACCTTGACGCTTTTTACGCAGTTTTACACAAACTTACGCAAACTGTTTGTAACACGTTTTAGTGAATATCAGTTTTGCTCTCTCCTGTTTTTTCTTCTTTATTAACCACATACAAAAGGCACTGATGGGGTTTATTGGCTATCCTTCCGCAGAAACTCTTTCGTTTCCTTTAACTGGATTGTAAATTGCTAAAGATTTACCTCCTTCCTCTGCTTATTATCTCGCCTTACCGAACAAAAAAAACAACAACAACAACAATGCAAACCAATAAATTTGCAAAAGAAAACAATAAAGTGGCTTTTTAAAGGAAATATCAGGTAATCGACGCTACAAAACGTTCTCTAGTATTGGAAAAGGAAACTCTTGTGTTGTAATTGCCACAGCAAATATCCTTTCCCTTCTGTTTTCTATTCATTGTCATCTTATTGGCGTGTGTTGTTGTAAAGCAAGGGTATTATGCAAGGGTTATACAACCCAACAGTCAAGTCTCTTGCTAATGTTGCATCGTAAACTGCTGGTAAAAAGATTTTCTTTTCTTCTAACATTACTCCATGCACATTCCATGGTGCGGTGCAAATGACAATAACTTGTTTATGTAGGTGTGTGTCATTACTCCTTTAGAAAAACAAATTACAAAAGGTTTCACCAAAAAACATTAAAAAGAAACACACTGTTTTTTTTAACAGAGAAAATGTACAATGCTGCTCCGTCATTATTGTGTGTGACTGGATTAGCAGGCCGGTCTACCGTCTACTGTCGTCTGATCGGCTCAACGAAATTGCTGTGATGAAAATAAAATCCATTATGAATTCCTTAAAACTTTTTGCAGAGAAGGAGAATAAAGAAGTTCAGCAACAGGACCATACATATACTTTCCTTTGGAAACCATGACATTTTTGTAGTATGCATTGAACAAAACATTGTTTATTTTTTATTTTTCAAAATTCAATTTAAATTTTCTCCACTCCTCCCATTTGACCAGTTGTTTGATTATTCCAGCCTGGTTTTTAACCACAATCAATGGCTTATTGAAACAATAACCCAGCAGGATGTATAATACTAACACAATTAAAATTAACGTTTCTATATTAAACGATCTGATTTCCAATAAAAAAAAATATATATATAAAACAATATAATCAAGGATACTAAAGCCATTTAAAAACTCTGTTGTGGTTGGCATTCTTTGCAATACAATATCGATTATTGTCGTGTTTCTTTGAGTGTAATTAGTGGCATTCCGGTTAATTGAACCAATATTAAGACAATAGTTTCCAAAAAAATAATCAATACAGTTATTTTAGAGACAGACAGACAGACACACACACATACATATATGCACCCTCGCTATCACCTATAATCTCATTTATTCATTTACTCGGTAATAAAATGTAAACGATTCGGCCAACATTTGAAATGAATTGAAAATTGCAAAAATTGGGAGGAAAAAAAATAGATTGACAAATATCTCTTCTGTTTGCTCTTTTTCGTTTTCCTTTTGCTTTATTAACACCAACACACCCCAACAATTTTGATGACAACAATAATAATCAATAAAAACCTTTTAAATTGCATTGCATGGCTGGTCTTTACAATTCATTTAAAGTCAGCAGCCAAAACAATAACATAAAAAATATACCCAAGTATTAGAGACATGGTAACGGTTTAACGGTTTACTCTTTTTGTTTACTGTCAGAAAGAGAGTTACAGTAAACCCTCCATTTTCGACATCGAATTTTCTGTACCTTCTCGCTTTGATCACGTAAATCATTTGATTTATGGCGTCTTCGATATTTGTCGATGAATTGCATTTTCTTAAATAAATTTTTCGATAACTTGCATTTATTTTTTGCTTTTATTAAAAATTTGTTTTTATTTGTTATTCTTGTACAAAGCGAGATAAGAAGCATTGATGATGATTCAAATTTAATTTTTAATGAATTGTGTTGTTTTTTTTAATTCTTTTCTAAGAATAAATGCGAGATACCACTTTGTAATACGTATGAGCAATCGTTAATCGAGGGATTACTGTACAATGAGTTTATATCGTGTGTGTGTGTGTGTGTATTAAATTTGCAATACATTGACATTTTATTGCCGTTTGCCTATTGATGCTGACCAAGACCATTTAAAATGATTTGCTTGTGTTCACATATAATGTGTATTGTGTTCCCTTTTGGCTCTCGTTAATTAATTGTTTAATTAATTGCCGTCTAATTCAATCACTTTTCATTTACTATGTATTTATTCATGTTCATGCACATGCATTTTACTCAATCACCAACACCACCGCCACCACCACAATCAGCGTCACTAACAGTGTGATGTGACAATCCATTAATGTGTAGGAAAAAAATTGTTTTTTTTTTTTTTGTTCATGCATTGTGGGTGTTCCATAATAAAGAGTTTTTTGAACAGAATTTGAACACGTTCTATCCTAATATGAGGCCTATTATGGCATGTGTGCAGATAATGCATCTTGACCCTGTGACTGTTAAAATGAAAACAAAATTTATGAAGAAATAAAGTATTTTGTGTTGTTTGTATGTATTTATGTATGTATGTGTTACATTTTTAAACGATTAAAATTAACTGTTTGACT
This sequence comes from Sarcophaga rosellei, assembly GCA_930367235.1. Taxonomy (NCBI): domain Eukaryota; kingdom Metazoa; phylum Arthropoda; class Insecta; order Diptera; family Sarcophagidae; genus Sarcophaga; species Sarcophaga rosellei. Next base: position 85,803,826 of record OV884021.1, read on the forward strand.
GTGATTAAATCAGAGATCTATCTATTGAACGAAGAACATATCAGAGCACGTGCTTAATGAGTTGTCAGAAGGAGTTTTGAAAAGGAAATCCTATTGATCTCTCAATAGAGATCTGTGTTCGTTTTAATCATTTTAGAATACAATCGAACGATTCAATTTGGTTAAAAAAAAAATACTTAAATTAAGTGTAAGTTTTGTTTAACGAGATTAGGTCGTAAACCCGACAAAAGGGTTGTAATTACCAATTAAGTAAGTAACTGGCAAAAGCTTAGCCAAACTGTGACAATGAAATGAACACACTAAGAAAACACTGTTTCAATTGCCCAAAGAAAGGCTAAACGGTTTAATAATATCTACTGTAGATATAGCAATACAAAGATAGTTCTATAATCGCTTATTTAGAAAGCCGTGACATGACTTAGTTGTGATGGAAAGTGCATCACTTCTGCAGAATAAGGTCGTGGCCGCAGTCGAAATTAGAGGTGACTACCGACTTTCTTTTGCAATAATTGCTAACAATGAAAAATACAAATAATTTCAATTTCAATGATTTTAAGAAACTTGAACTTTATAATAATAATTCCTTGAAATTTCTCTACCCATATGCATACGTACATATGTATGTATGTATGCATGTATGTATGTGTTTTACGTATGGATTTGTTTGTCTATTATAATCCTTATGTCTACGCTTTCATTCACAGTCAAATTTATATGAGATATTTCTGGCAATAGCCAACCAACCAAGCAGCCATATAATCATTTAGTGACTTAATATGAGAAATTATTATACATTTTAAGCATTTTTAATGAATTTATCCCACTACATACACTACAAACTAAACCATATACACACACACAAATGGCCATTGCATGGGAAAAACGTATAAAAGAATATTTTTCTTGTATACATTTGTATGTATATGTATGTACTGAAACACAGCCAAACATACTTACTTATCACAGATATGTATCTTTATTATGTAGAACGAGAGAGAGAGAGAGAGGGATAGAGAAAGCGAAAGAAACAGCAGATAAAGAAACATAATAAACGAAAACGTTTATGGATAGCAAGCAGCTCTGGCAAAACAAACAAAAAAAATGGGGAAAAAGCTACAGTTTTAAAGTGAAGCCTTTATAGAGCAATCCAAGTTTGTTTGTAATTTTGCAACATTTTTTATGAATATATGTACATATTTCAATTGAGAAGGATAATCGATACAATAATCAATAATTTTTTGTAAATAACTCCAATTAATTTTGTATAAATGCTCCAAATGTTAGTGAGAAGCAGTTATTACTGTTTATTTTGCTGTACTCTCGTAACAATAACAGTCTCTTTAATAAAGTATAAATAACAACAACAACGACGTTATGGCAATTATTACTCTGTTCACGATGTGTCTGTTAAAAAAAAAAACAAAAATTATACTTTTATTTGACACATACATACAAACACCCACGTACATGAACAGTTATAGTTACAATTGCGGAGAATATAAATTTAAGAAAATAATGGCTGACTTGAAGGGAAAACACTCCCCACATACCAAAAACCGAATACAAAAACAAATAATTGGAGGCAAAATAAAAATGAAATCTCTCTGCTTATAAAACAAGCATATCGAATAAACGGAGAGTGTAAATAAAATGAGAATATGCGCCATAAGAGGAATCTTATCACTCTTATTAGAGAGTTCCCCATTCAAAACAAGAGAGTCATTTAAAGCTACCATTTGATTGGTGTTTCAAAAGCAGTGGAGTGTATTGAGAGAAAGTGTCTGAGAGAGAAAGAGAGGGACAAAGATAGAGTAGCGATTTCTTTGGAGATTTAAGGCTAGAAAGAGAAATTGCACGTGTTGAAATAAAACTCATATAAAGCAGAGACCACACCCTAATACGAGCAGCATTTGAAGAGCAGGAGAGCAAACGTACGTTTGTTTGTGTGTAAGTGCAAGTGTTAATAAACACATGCTGGTTATTATATGCATCATAACAACAAATATTATAGTTTTAATAGCTTTGGAAAAAGCAAATGAATATAGATAGAGCGAGAAAGAGAGAGAGGGAGAGCTTCATTGTAATAAAATACGGTTTGTTTCTTTTTTTTTATTTCCTTTTTAGCTCTGCGGCCTCGTTTAATAAATGACTAGTTATTATCTGCATTAAAAGCAGTTTATAACACAATCATATCCTCCTATAAAAGGCAACAGAAAAGCACAGAAAAATAAAACAAAAACTCAGAGTATAAAAAAATAAAAATTTATTTTCTCATAACATTCCCATACAAATATACATATCTATACATATTACACATACAAACAGAAACATATGTATGTATGCAGTATGTATATGTGTTTACATACATACATACGAGCATAAGTACAATAGGAGTAGAACACTGCTGCCATTGCCATTGATGTTATTGTTGTTGCTGGTGCTGTTGTTGCCGTGTAATAATAATAAAAATTTGAATTTGAAGCACTTATTTTAATCCCTGCCAAATTTATGGGTTTCCTTGGGCTTATCCACACGCACTACACGTTCGGCTACATTTAAATAGGCTTCGTATTCGACAGTCTCAGGTGTTGTATCATAATGATAGTGACCACCCCAATTGCTGGTGGAGAATGAATGGAAATGCTGCAGACGTAAATCTAAATCCTGTTGTACACACACACACAGACACAGAGAAAAAAAGAAGAAAATCAAATAAGATTTGTTGTGTAAATAAAAGTGTGTTCTTCTGTAATAAAAGCTGAGCTCATAAAAGACACACACACACACACACACAGATGAAATATATATATTTTATTGACTTCATAAAACAAAACGAAAAAAATGTTCGGGGACAGTTATTTAACAGCTAATATTTGAATTTGTTTATCTGTTTTTTTGGAAGGAACCCATCCCTTATACACTATTCGTGGTGATGGAGATATTTATTTCTTAGATCCACTGTAGACAACATTATGGTATGTATTTACAAAGCCAAAGAACCCTGAACCTAGTCATTTGTTTCACTTCAACACAACTGCTTGCAATCGGTTTAATGTCTTTCTCCATTCAGCCCCATTTACGCGTATCGATTTCAGTTTTCAAAAATGTTTCGTGTGCTGAGTAGTCCACCGCAAGTCAACAATATTGTCTTCTTCTGGAATAATACTCACAGGCTATGCTGTCAGATGCCATTTCCAACAGTCACTGTATCAACGGTTTGGTTTTCTTCCAATAAAGAGTAGTTAGCATCGGATTTCTCTATGAACCAGTCTCACATACTCTAGTCCAGATAGAACAAATAAAGTACTGAACACCGTTCGAGAGATTAGCTCTTCAAACACTCTGTGACAACGGAAGTGTCGAATACACTGACCGATACACAGACCAATCGATCTCAAACGTATGTGTTCGACTAGATGGACAAGTATTGCGTATGTCTGGTGCATCTTAGATTCCAAGTTACCGGAACGGAATCGATAAAACGAAAATCACACATGATTGTCTATCAATTGCATTTATATTTGGATCAACAACTGCTATTTATATTTTGAGTTGCCTTTATCTCTTTAACTTCACCGACTTGGCAAAAAACTGTCATCAGAACTAATTCATCAAACGCCAACTATATTGATCCAAACGATCTTATCCATTCACAAAAACATAATTGGTCATTAAAACCCTATAGTCAGGATTACGACCTAATTTCCCACACCACCCATGTTTTGTGTGCTAATTTTATACATGAGTGGCAGGACCGGGACCTACAGTTTAAAGTCGACTACGAACGACAGATTTTTTGATCAACTTTTCTTGGCAATTTTATTTGCTCTCAGAATTTTCGCCAGAGATCTGCTGAGAGGAAGTCGCCGCAAAGATATTTCTTTTATTTCGTTTTTGTGCGAGATGCCTTACCTGGGATTTGAACCGTGACCTCACGTCTAATAAACCAACGCACTGCCTACTAGACTATGACGACTGCACGTGGTCTCTTAAGCTATTAAAATCGCTTTTCGTTGAATCACTTACATTTTCATGGGTAATCAAGGTGCCTACTGCATTCAAAGTGGCCGGCATTTCGAAAAATTTTAGCCACTGATTCAATTCTTCTTCCGTATGAATGGGAGTTTTGCTAAAATCACGCATCACATGCTGATGGACTTTGCCGCGTTTAATAAGAAACAGACCACCCATACCTAAGGATACATACAAGTACGTATTAATTAAGCTCTCGGCAACTTACAACTACACCTATGAATGAATTTAGATGCGTGCACCTACATACACACATACCCACACAGTTATCCTGGTATTTCTCCAACAGCCCCAAGCGAATACATTCGATAAAATTCATTTGGCCCGTACGTTTTTTGCAAGAAATCTTGATCACTTGACCCGGTTCGCCACGACACACAAAGAGGTTAAGCAATAAAGCACATCTGGGTTCAGAATTGGGTATTGGCTCAAGGACACAAGACTCATCATTGCCAGAAACCTTGGCGGTATAGCTACCGTTGTTGATTTCACCCTCAAGTGATATGCTCATATTGTAGATACCCTCACAATTGGAATTGCGTAGAGGATAGGGACCAGCGCCAGCACCAACTACATGTATAAAAGATTTTCATTTTAATATGTACTTCCTTTCTTCCTTCTGAAAGAATTTGATTTTCTTTTGCTTACCGGCCAATATTTTACCCTTACCGCCCATGGCTTTTTGACAGAGTTCTTTCACATTATATAGTTTATCGCGTTGTACCAGTGGCAATAGATACGGTGGACCACCAGATTCTAACAGCAAAGGAGAGCCCCCAAGACCTACATGTTCATACATACATATACAATAAATTGTCATAACATACATACATACATATCTAGTCAATAAAAAATTATTTTTTTAATAATTTACCCGAATCCATTAGATTGTAGGGCGAGTCTGTTAAATCGGGACATTGTGTTACTTCAACGCTTACGTTTTCAAAATTTTTAAGCAAGCTGGACTGGATTACTGAAAAAAACGAATAAAATGTTACGATGTTAACGATATTAGCTAATCTAATAATATTTAAATGAATTTAAACATCTCTATAGATTTAAACTTAAACCATAATGCCTTAATGCCTTTGTAACGTAAAATAACAGACACTTGAACTGCATTATCATTTACGCTAATTATACTTTCTTTGGACAACAATCGTAAATATAAACGCATAGCGTAACGGTAAATTAAATTAAGAAAGAATAGAATATACCTGATGCTCTCTGTCATGTAACAGGGTGTGTAAAGTCGAACCGCAGTTACTTTATTAAATAAGATAAAACATGGTGATAAAGAAATATCATTTTGAATACAATATATATGGCAGTCGAATTATTTTTGATCGACTAACCGTTTTATTTCGTTAGTGAAGCAACGATAATAAGAAATCGATTATTTTTGGAAGACAGATAATGGCTTTGCAGATCCGTGTACTCGATTGTATGAGAGCAATGGTAAAAAAGAGTTGCGCGATTCAATCAACGCGAGAGGAAAGTCATTGAATTTTAAAGTTTTTTTTTCTAAATGTGTTTGTGAAAAAGGATTAATGACATTTAATGCTTTATATTTGGTAAAAACAATTTTATAAAAATTCAGACTTTCGGCGATTTAAAAATTTTTTTGAAAATAACAACCGTTAATTTTTGTAAAGTAGTCTGGCAACACTGGCAAGTGTACATTTTATCCAAGTGTATCTTTAGAAATTTTTTTGTATCTTATTCTTTTTGTTTATTCTCACAATTAAAACAGCTGATTAGATAAACAATCTCTCCTCTGGTCCCAACTATTCTTACCTTGTTTTAGTTCCTCTAAAGATGGCTGATACAATGTTTTCTCTTCGAATAATAATTCGCTGGTATTTAAAGCTGTCATTTCGTTAATTTTCTTTTTTCAATGCAAAACAAAATACCTATTCTCCTTTTTGTTATTGAATTTTTAATTAAAACACTACTGCCTGATGTTTACGTGTCTCACTTTTTATTCACTGATAGTATTGAATATCACTCTACCTAAACGTTCAATAGAAGGTTGTCGACTGAATGACTGCAAGTATAAACGAGTTGAGCAACTTCTAAGCGTTGTTATTCAGACATATACAATTGCTGCTGTTGTTGGTTTATTAATCTTGTTATCATTTTAAATTGTTAAAAAACCACTTGTTGTTGTGGTTGCTATTTTTTAATCAGATTCTGAATTGTTCTTCTGGTTTGTTCGTTTTAGAAATTTATTTATTTTACTATTATTTTACACTCTTATGATTAGATAAACATTTTTGTTCTGTCTTTTATTTTCGTTTAGAAACGAAATCTTATTTTGATACCCCAAACAAACCTAAATTAGCTAAAGAAATTTGTCTAGATTACACTTGTGCTGATTAATGGTGTGAATATTATTTGACATTTAAAAACAAAAACAAACCACAATTTTCCACTTTGTCTTTTTGAATTATTGATAAGGCACAGCAAAAACAACAACAAGCACTCAACAAATAATAATTGAGTAGCAACGTTAAGTGACCGTTAGGTGTTATAGAGTTGCTGAATACCCTATTAAAGGAAATATTCTGTGCTTTCGAGATAAGTAGGCATGTACATGAGAGAGATGTTATGTATGTACAATTAATTAAAGACTTACAGGCATGGAACGGTATACAATCTATGGATTCATAGTTATCATGGAGTGATTGGAAATGTGGAAGTGAATATTCTGGCTAATAAACCGGAGTATTTCATACCATAAGTTTGGATATTCCAACGCCGTCCAAAGCATTAAAGACCAAACGGAGAAAGTGGGCGGTAACGTCACATCGACTATTGCGGAATATGAAACAGTAGGGAGAATTAAAAAATTTACTTTGGCGCGATCCAAATGAGGAGAGAACCATGAGTATTTTTAAAATAAATAAGATGGAGCATTATTTTTGTGTTATTGCCAGCTTTCGTAAGATCGAGATCACAGTAGTTTGTGGAAGACACTATATCAGACATAGCTTCTCTCAGAGGAGTGGACTGGAAGAAGTTAAGGAAGTTTGTACAATATACAACATTTTTGGTCAATGGTTTCAATATTGTTTATAAAAATATTTATGAGATCGAACTGTAGATTACATATTACAGACTTATGTATATCTGGCGGCTATATATTTTTTTTTTCAAAAATCGAAATCCAGGTTCAGAGTTCATATTATGTAACTCCACATGTTAGCATGAGCTGATCGACATCCTTAATGGTTTCTACGTTATAGGCGTAAGTGCAAATACTTTCAGAAGAGTTTTATACGTATTTATTTCTTGAAAACTTATAAGATGTGGTTTAAAAAAACATGCACTCTGTTATATATTTAATTGATCGAAAAAGTATCAGATGATCGTTAATGCTAAGTTCTTTTAAGGGTTTTTACTGAAAATTGTTTTAAAACTTATTTTTTTGTAAAAAATGTAACGTAAATTTCAACGAATATACCATTGTACTGCATTATCGTTAAGTAAAAGGACTGCATCTCATCAACTCTGGTTACATATGTTTTAATGCTGTGTATCTATAATTTAAATATTACTTGTACCACCTTGTGCTCAGCACAAACTAATTTTGTTAGATCATATTCAAGTTTAATTACCGTTTTAGAAATACTCAACACCAAAATTCTTAAAAATCTTGTTTACGATAAGTAAATGGCACACCTCAGATACCGGGATGAAATTTATTTCGGACATTGAACATACAATTTAGGGCAGCTGCGGTAGTATCGGCATTTTTGAATTGATGTACATCTTTTGAGGGAGGTTAATGAGGTAAATTTTTATTTTGCTCACCATACCAGATAAATTCACCATAGTCCACAAAACTCATCAGCAGTGTTGCCACGAAAAAAATTTTTGCTGTGATTTTTCAAGTAATAAACGACCTATTTCAACCCAAGTGTCGTCAGACTGTTTCCAAGTTTTATCCCCGATTTCCAAAAATCACAACAAAAAACCTTAATTTACTTTATATTTTAATTTTATATATTTATTATATTATTTTATTATTACTATTTATTTCTTATTTTTATTTTTTATTATATTTTATTTGTATATGAAAATTACTCCGAAAAATAACTTGTTTAAAACCTATACATTCCCAGCCCATTAAAAAAAAAACATTCTGGTTTAGGAAAAAATTCGTTAGTCTGACAACACAGTTCGCAAATCAAAATACTAAACAGCTGAGTGGTCTGATAAAAAAAAATTAAGTAAGAAAAAAACGAACGACAAATATTTCCATTATTTTAAAAAACAATAAGAAATTCTCATTAAAATTTTATGTCTGTGTGTTAAAACAAAAATTGTATTACTAACATTACATAATTCCTAAAAACTCATAATCTTTAAATTCAATGTTAAAATAGTTTTTGTGCAAAGAAAACAGTTTATTAAGAGAAATCGTACAGAAACCAAAAGTCCCTGTGTATTTAGACCGAGATAAGGAAAACCTATTGCACATCACAATATTATCACACAATATACAAAAACATATATATCTACCATACATACACACGCCAGAAAATGTTGTCTTTTATTAAACGTAAATTATCAGAATCAGACTCAACAGCCAACTCGAACGCGGTCGATGCACATTTAGTGCGTAAAACTTCACAAATGTCATTAGGCGGTTCAGGAGGTGCTAGTGGTGGTGAACGTGACGAGGCAATTGCTATTGGGGAGGATGCTCTATTGCAGGAATTGGGCTATAAAAATGCTAACGATTTACAAGAGACTATTTATGGTGAGTTTAATTGCTACAGCCTCTATTTTATGTCATGCTTTAAAAGTGTTATTTCCTTTTACCCTTTGCAGACTGCTTAAGAACCATACGGGATCCCGAGAAGCCAGCTACATTGGAAGATTTAAATGTGATATATGAAGATGGTATATTTGTAATGCCACCCACAAAATCTAATGTTTCAGTTGTGAGTGTTTTTGTATTTTTTTTGTGGAAAACATTTTTAAATTTAAACATTGGAAGAGTACCATATGGGACTATGACTTTTCAAATTATGTTTGTTTCGAAAGCAATGAAAAGGGTTTCAGAAATATTTCCAAAACGTAGTCGCCGTAATCTAGTAGGTAGTGTGTTCGCTTATTAGACATAAAGCCCGGGTTCGAGCCCCAGGGCAGACATCAAAAACGAAATATGAAAAAAGAAAAATATTTCTTCGGCGACTTCCTCTCAACAAATTTCTGGCAAAAACTCTGAGAGTAAATAAACCTGCCATGAAAAAGTTTCTCAAAATCTGTCGTTCGGAGTCGACGTTAAAATGTAAGTCCCGCCACTCAAGTATAAAATTAAGGCACACAACATGAGTGGTAATCCTGACTGAAGGGTTGTAATGGCCAATTATGTATATATGTATGTAATAATTTCTTAAATTATCCGATCTGCTTAAGGCCTTCATTAAAAGAAGTGTTATATGTCAAATAGATCTAGCAAACACTATATCTACGGCTAAAAAATCAAAAATATCGAACAGGTTTTCCGACTATGAGAAAACATTGTATTACACTTTGTATGGGCCCTCGGATAGCAATCATAACTTCCATATTTCAGAAGTAATGTCATATTCAACGTTAATTGTGGCTGAGGGGCTAGAGAAAACAGTTGCTCATAAGCATTGCCCAGTGGACCGGCAATGTGTCTGATATTTTGTATATTTTATAAACTAAATTTCTTCATTTCATTTCGTTATGTAGTTTTTATGTAAAATTTTCTTTTTTAATATTTAATACAAAATTTAAAGAAAAAAAATAACTTTTTCTTCCTGTTTAGGTACGGATTGAATTTAATCCCACTGTGCCTCATTGTTCCTTGGCTACATTGATTGGCCTATGCATACGTGTTAAGGTTGAAAGAAGTCTGCCTCACGATATTAAATTAGATATTTTTATTAAAAAGGGCACCCACAATACAGAAGATGAAAGTGTGTATTTGTTCATATATAAATTCTAATATATACAATATTTTAAATTGAATCTTTTTAATTTCTAGTTAATAAGCAGATAAATGACAAGGAAAGAATAGCTGCTGCCATGGAAAATCCAAATTTAAGGGATCTGGTGGAAAATTGTATAAAAGATGAAGAGTAGTCTTATCAAATGCTAACCCATTAATAACGAATATTATTAGATTAGGATTTAAGCTAACGATATAAACTATATAATGAAAAAGTAGAGTAATTTTCTATAATTGTTTATTGGTCATATTGCAAGTTTTTTTTTAACCGTGTGCAGAATTTTTATCGTGTGAATTTGCTTAATGAATTCAACGTACTTAAGGGGGCGTAAAATTATATTTTATATTTGAAAGAAATAAATCGAAAAACGTGCTATTGGCGTGTGAAAAAATATGGCGTTTAAATATGGTTGATTCATCAATTGTGAATGAAGTATTTTGAATGGTTTTGTTATCTTTTTTTTTTGTTTTTAATTATATCAATGAACATGTGCAATAATTATATGATAAGACATGTCTATCTGCTTTCTAATACTGTTTGTTTATAAACATGATTATTATTTTTTAACTTGGCAATCTATTTAGTGCAGAAGACTTTAGATCCACTATGGAATGGAAATTAATTTTTGTAATGCAACCGATGTAATATCGTAGCAATGAAATAAATAAATACATAATTTATACTTAACCAATATTTGAGAGAGGGAGAGAGTTGGCAAGGTATGTTTCATAAAAAATGTTTGACTTTTGCAGTTTATTAGAATTATTTACAAAGAGTTTAGACTCAAATGAAATCGAAAGAGCACAGGAAAGAAATGCTGTTGACCTTAGTAGTGGAATTGGAAACCGATTCGAATTGTGATTTGGTTTCTTTAAATGTTGACAACCTCTTGTTTAAGACTTGTCTGTGTTTCTTTCAATAGGATTTTTAGTTGCTGATGTTAAGCAATACAACTAAATATTGAGAAGTCTACCATGACTGATCCAATGGATACCTTAATTAACCGTAATTATATGTAGAAGAGTGATTTAATAACATAAAACGCCTCCTCATTTCCATGGGAATTGGATCTACATATGTTCCGGAATGATGCTGGCACCACTTTAAATATTCCCGAAGAAGAGGTCAAGATAGGGAATCGCGGGTAAAACAAGTAATTTCCTTAAACCAGATTTGTAAATAAAAATCTTTTCAGAATTAGATTACCGTTATTCTGTTTGCTTATTATCACTGAACATACCCCATTAAAAACGCAGAGTTGTTCTTCGATTGTCTACAGATATCACACTTCAAAGTCACTTACATGTTTAGTTTTTAACGGCGCTAGCTGATGTCAATGCATTGACGTTTTTGTTTGTTGCTATATTTCATTATTATTATTGTTGTTGTAAATTGCCGTAGCTGCGGCTTTTGAATAATAAAATTCCTACAGAGAGCTAAAAATATTTCCAAAAATATCGTCATCATAGAAGAATTATAACAAAACCCAAAGAAATAATTATAGAAAACACACACTTACGCGGATGGGGGCAAAACAGTCAAATAATGCATAATAAAAATGTAGACAAATTAACATAAAAGCAAATGAAATTTCCATTAAATTAATGCAATTTTATATTATAAAAAAATTAAAGGAACCAACGGATTGATAATATTTGTTACTGCTAAAGAAAGGGAAAGGAAAAAAACAAATAACCAGCAACGATAAAAACAATTGCAGAGGACAGTAAACGGGATTGGAGATACCCACGTAAACATAAAACCAACGCAACGCAGTCAGTCAGACAGTCAGTCGGCTTATTCATCTGGTACTCACTCAATAGTAAACTAAACAACACACACACATACGCTCTTATTCGGAGAGAGAGAAAGAGAGCGTGAGTAACTCAAATAAGGATGGGTATCATCTTGGCAAAATTCAGAGTGAGTTGATAAATAAGCCTTAGAATTTTATCACAGATTTTATTTGTATTCGCGTTCTATTCTTGTTGTTGTGATTTTTATAGAAAGAAAAATCTACCCAGGAGGTATTGGAAGCCCTACAAGAAAAGATCGACACATTGGAGACCTACACTGTCAACACCCAGGAGCAAAAGAAACGCATTGTTGGCAATTTTCTGGCTGTCTCCATAGGCGCTTATGTGATCGCTTTCGTCGCTTTTTATTTCATTTATTTTCCACAAACATGGCAGAAACAGATCATGTACTTCATACCCCTTTTATTGTTCCCTATCATGTGAGTAAAAGTAAAAGCTAAATGAAAAACCGGTCTTTGGGAAAAAAAATATTGGAAAAACTATTTTCACTGCATACCATGATAAAGTAAAAACAGAGCGTAGGGGGCCATAAAAGTGCCACGGTATTAAAAATGCAATTTCTTTATCGCCTCAGACAGAGAAAAGTATTCAATTCAAGCAGCAGCCTATTGTTATGTACTCGTGCACTTTATAGTTGATATTTATGTTTTGCCAATTGCAATCAAGTATGTATGTTCCAAAGCGAGACGAACACATTTAATGGAACTTTGATTTAAAATTTGTAGATAATCACCCACCTTTATTTCGGAGATAAGCTGATAATGATTTTTGGTAGTTAAAGCATAATAGCGAAAAGTAATGATATTTATAGGCAGCAGTTTTTCGATAATCTTCTATATATGTTTCAATATATTATAATAACAGATTTCAAAAGTAAAAAATACCCTTTAGAGAAGTTAATTAAAAAGAATAACCGATTAGAATTAATATTTTGAAAGAGTAGTAAGGTAGAAAATCCATTATTTTTATATAAAAGTGAAGGCTTTCTTTAGCGTAGTTAGAAAAATTCCAAAAGAAAACCCATTTCAAGTTTGCACCAATAAAATTTCTATGCGGTAGAAGCAAAAGAACCTCTCAACAAAGCTTATCAATAATGTGTAACGTGGTATTGATCTGATGAAACACAATTCTTCTCGAATTAAGCAAAATGGAAAATATTTCAGCAGGTTGCCCATTTGTATTTGACTGTAATTAGAGCGTACACTAAATTTCACACATCTTTGTTTACAGCTCATAAATTAAATTTAATTTTAACGAAAAAAAAAATAAAAATTCTTTTTACTTTTAGTATCATACTACTACGTTATCTATTTACTTGGTATTTCCAACGTAAATTAAATAAAAACTCGAAAAAACTAACAGCCTTAAGGGCAGAAAAGAAGAAAATCTTGGAACAAGTAATGGATAAAGAAACCTATAAGGTGGCGGTGAATCTCCTGGCGCGTTTTGCTGATAAACCCAGTAAAACAACATTTAGTAAGAAAAATAAAATGTATTCATTTGCATTCATTTTCAAATATATTTCTTCTAGCTTTAAGCCCAGCAACCCCCAATAAATTGAATCAACCTCTACTGAATCGCTCATTGGCAGCACAAAACACAAGCCAACGATCTAATCAATTGGCCTTAATTTCAACCCCGCAGACACGCATCAGTAGTGCAGCATTGGGCTCGACTACTACAACACCCCGTTTAACCACTCAACTAAATAGTCCACGTCCTCCAGCATTGAAAACACAAGTGGCTGGTATTGGTAATAATCAACAACTTAGGCGTCGTACACCCTTTCCAATAGTTAACCAACAAGAGAAAGGGGTATTTGATCGTATTGTTGACGTTTTAATTGGTGATGGACCACAAGATCGTTTTGCCATGATTTGCAAAGAATGTTACGCACATAACGGTATTAAAATTTGATTCAAATTAACTTTTATTTCTTATAGACTAAATTTATTCTTTTTTAAGGTATGGCTCTTAAGGAAGATTTCGAATATACAACCTTTCGGTGCGCATTTTGTAATACCTTAAATCAAGCGCGTAAAGCCAGACCAGTTGCGCCACGGCTGTCGGCTTTAACTGCTTCAGCAGTAAATGTTAGTGATTCATCTGATTCGGAAGATGATAAAGAAGATTCTGGTAAACATATTCATTTTATCTTTTTTTGTTGTTTTGCCTTTTCTTTTTTCCAATTATAGAAAAAAGCATTCATTTTTTTTTTGCATTCATACGTACATATATTGTATATGCTTCTAATGACCACATCGCATTAATATTTATTTCTCGATTTATTTACATTTTGTCGAATCACTGTGTCATTGCCCAGTCTATATAGTACAATAGGAATTCATTTTATAAAGCAAACGAAAATCAATCAGTTCAATTAATGTGAACGTCGCTAATGTTATTGCATGAAATTGTATAAAATGAAAAGAACTTAAGGAGACGTGTGTAAGTGGAAAGAGATCATTTTTCAATGCTATCTTTGCGTCGGCTGACTTGATTACAGCGTTATAAGAGTTACATATATCCTAGCGCGAAGTGAATGTTTTTATTGAAATTGAATATAAAATGAAGTAAGAAAAAGTGTAGTTGGTTTTCACAAACGTTTTTGCCTTAACAGGAATAACTCTTTATGGAACATGATTGCCTCTTATATTTGCCAAATCTCTTCGCTTTTTTCGGGCGATTCAATTGTTGATCCGTGGGAAGCCACAAGTTGAAGTTAGGTTTTTGTACTAATTCTGTTGACTCACCGCAATTCTACAAACAGTTTTTCGTGTTGATTTTTTGTTAAATAAAAAACCCATGTAAATCGTCAATTCAAACTTTTAGATATCATATTTTCTGTTTGTTTATTTGTATAATTGAAGATCGTTTTATTCAATTTTCTTTTTTTTTTCAGATGATGAAATTTCTAAAGCTGTGCCGCCTTCTGCAACGCCATTCATTGCTTCTGATAATACGGATAATCAAAATAATGCTCTTGCTGAACCTTCGTCGCCATCATCTACTACCGACGACGATGAAGGTGCAAAACAAGAAACTAAAAATTTACCCGATACTGGTAAACTGAATGAAGAACCCCAACAAACAAGTAATAAATCATTTGATGAATTATTTAAACAATTAGAAAAGTCTGATTCGGCCATAGATGATACATCACCATGAGAACATGGGACGTGGAGATGAATGCAAATATTAAACAATGAATGAAATGAAACCATGAAGTTATAAAAGAATATATATAAATATTATATATATAATATATATATGAATTTAATTAACATACTCCTTTTTTAAACAATTTTGTCATATTTAGTTAGTTTTGTTACTAATTCTTCTTTATTACCACATACATACTTTAGTTATGCCTTGTTCTTATTTTGAATTTTATTTTCTTGAATTTAAGAATGTTTCTTTTGTAGTTCCCATGTTTTATAGTTTTGAAAATTAGTCTATTATTATTAACATTTAAATTGTTAAAATGAAAAACTAAAAAGAACCCCTTAATATTATATTTGAATAATATTTTTAATTGAATAGCAATTATTTTTCGATAAACTTGCAAGTGAGGTTTGTCAAAATTGTAATTAAATTGAAATAAAAAAAAAACTTTAATAAACAAATATTTTTTAGAAAAAAAAAAAAAGAAAAAAACAACGGATACTGTAATGCATGCAGTAGTATTTCATCATTAAAAATAAAGTCGTCCTACCCAGAAATTCGTAGTACCGCCATATAAGGATCAAAAGTCAATGCGAAATAAACGTGATTCTATTTTTGCTAATTGTTGTTGTTGTGGACATGGACATTTGTTACACTGATCTCCATTACGCCAAACAGCATTGCAAATCAAAAATTTTAAGCCAGTCGTGTTGCTAACCAACGCCGTCACCACCAGCAACACATGGAGAAGTTAGAAAAACATTGGGGGAAAGAAATACCAACGTATTTGCATGTAGTCAAGCGTGCTACAATACATACATACAATATTAGAAGTTATTTTTTTATTGTTGTTATCGTGTTTATTTCTTTTTTGATTTTTGTTTTCTGTTTTAGTTTTTATTATAATATCATAAATGCAATTGTATTGTATTGCTAGTGGTTTATGAACGTTACATATACGTTTATAAATACATACATATTTTCCGGACCATTGATCAAGGCTAGCTAGACTTGATTCAAAGCCATCACCAATCTGCAAGACAAGACAAGACCAACAAGTTGTAAATAAATAAGTATTAAGTGTTGTATATAATTTTTATTTTGAGTATGTGACTCTTTAATCCATAATGAAGAAATATTCGAATAAGCGCCTATTTTATGTATTATCTGACAGATGTGAGTGACTTAAAAGAACCATATCGTTTTCGGCTACTCGAATTTTCAAAACAAATGATAAACTATAGTAAAAATAGTTTTATTGTTTTTATAATAAAAAAAACAAATATTCACGGTTTTTTCGACAATTCCTTTTTGCGAATAATCGATATATTTGCCAGTGTAAAACGTTTTTTAATTTACGATTATTCCTGAATAATTTTAGGTTTATTTCTTCATATGCCAACGAAGGAGAGACGAGCTGCAAGATAATTTTTTGATACCATAGTTTTGTGTAGTCTAGTAGGTAGTGTGTCCGCTTATTAGACGTAAAGTACGGGTTCGAGCCTCAGGCCAGACATCAAAACGAAATATGAAAAAAAAAATATTTCCCGCCGACTTCCTCTCAGCAGATTTCTGGCAAAAACTCTGATAGTAAATAAACCTTCCTTGAAAAAGTTTCTCAAAATCTGTCGTTCGGAGTCGACGTTAAACTGTAGGTCCCGCCACTCAAGTTTAAAATTAAGTGATATTTTGATACGGCAGTATTATTCGAAAGTTTTTAAGTGACTGCTACTAGTACTTCCAATTTAAAAACATCTTATTTTCACTTTTGTGCGTACTTATAATAGAAAGGAAAGATTTTCTACCGAGCCTTACATAAAATATATGTGTTTTTGAAATGTTGTCAAAAAAACAAATAATTTTTAAACATTTCTATTGAGACAAATTATTAACTAACAAGATCTGCTGATCCTATATCCGGACACTTAGTTGGATAAATAAGAGCATTCTGATGTAACATAATTGTAAGCTTTTTGGTTAAAATAAATGCCAACGGGCGATTGTTCCCTTTAGGCGAGCCTATTATAGACAGTGTAGCGATTTCCTGACTGTTAATCACAGCTTACCTTCAATCGAGTAGCGCGCAAGATTTTGACATTGTTTGAAGAGAGTGTAGATAAAAATAAGATTTTTTAAACTTTAACAGATTAAATGCCAAAAACTAAACAAATTATATTTATTTTTTTAACTGAAATGAATTTATTCTTTTATTTTATGCACTCTGCTCACGAGATGGATTTATCAGTCGTTGTGATTGGGGCATTTTCATTTGATTGTATTTTTATTTCTTAAAGTAGATGGAAAAAGCATTGAAGGGATCTATGGTATGTTTTGTTATTTCTATGCTTGATTTACAGCATAAAACGGTTCGTGTAGGTTTACTTTTCAACAAACTAAAAATACAAACAAAACAAAAGAAAAAAAAAAAACAAGAAACGAAAAAATAAACCAAATCAATTTTTATAAGTTGCCACACTTTAATGGAAGGAATAACGAAATGATAAACCACACCACCGCCTATTTTCGTCAACATTTTTGGTTGAATACGCTGATCGCTGGTTGTCCAATGAGATATGAGAATGTATGAAATTGCAACGTGTGCTTAAAACAGAGGCTGATGAAGAGGAGAAGTACATAAAAGGGGTACTGTATATAGATTAACATAAATTTTAATAATTTTCCATTTCTGAACCTATTTAGTGGCTTAAATAGTGTTGTTTTTATACATAAGTCGTATTGACTATTGGCCTTTTATTTGGAGACCATGGCTATTACCCTCTGACAGTTATGATTCTGTTGAGCAATTTATAAAAACTAATTTTAACGTCTTGAGTGCTGATCAAGCGACTTTTCTCATGATCAAAATTATGCCGTTTGCTACGGAACATCTTAGATGTCACGCTCTAATATTGCATAACCATGGTTGTCAAGTGATCACTAGATGACTTAAGGGTCCTATTTTTTAAAGTCCTTTATATATTTTCATATATTTATTTAAAATATTTTTTGTTTGAATATTTTTTTGACACCTATTTACATATGTATGCTCATACATATATAAGGATTTGTCAAACAAAAAAGATAGGCCCAGTCCTGTCCTATCTTCTGTCTAGAACCATCCGTGTAGCAACTAGTCCACATGGGCATATGTATGTGGCATGGATCCATTTGACCGAAAAAATCGTTCTGGTATTAAAGTTATTGATAATGTTGGGCATCTGTCGCATAACTGCGCGTCAAGCCAAAGACTATCCAGTGTCCTAGCTATATTGTTGTCGCTCTGGTTGATCCATCTTTCGAAAGCGTGAAGACGATACGCTGTAAGGGTCGCCTCATATCGACCAACTATCGGCTGAATGAAGAGTATTGCTTTTAATGCCCTTATGGGTGATGTTTTCATAGTACCACTTATTCCTAAATAACACATTCGTTATTCTAATGTTGCATTCTTCTCTTCATCGTTCTCCATCACACTACTGAAGCATAAGTTAGAATAGGTCTAATTAGGCGCCTGTAGCTCCAGTGTGTCATTTTCTATTTCGAACTTATGACTTCTACTCCTAGTGTTGTAGGGTTTCTAACAAATTGCCCCCATTTTCTTATGTTTTTGAAGCTGCCTCAAACGCTTCTGCTTTATTTTCTTATCTCAAAACATTACCAAACTTGACCACAATTGTTGAGCGTGTTCACAACACTGACCGCAACGACCTGACCACGATTTTAGCACCAGGTCTGTTTCATGGTAATGCATAGAACACGATTTACTTTAGATCGTGGTTGTATTGGTGACGGTTATACTGGCGGTAAGAACTTTATGTTTAAACAAAATAATGCGAGAATAATAACTTTTTCTATTTATTGTAACAACAAATTTACTTTTAATTTTCAAAACATACATTTAAAAAAATACCAAATTAAACTGTTTTTCTTTCTGCAATTTTTTTTTTGTAATATTTACGATTTTACGTATTAATTTTAAAACATCACATATCTGTATCCATATGTATGCCTGTAGATGTGTATTAAGAGTAAATGTTTAAGACAACTCGTAGTCATTTATGCTGTTTTAGTATTCATAATTTTTTATTTTATTTATGACCACCACACAGATTATTTAACATTAATTACACCAACTATACATAACATTTTTGGTGGTTGTGGGTGGGCCTTGCCTTAACTTGCAAAAAATTTGAAAGAAAAAGCAAATATGCAAAAATCGTTGTAAAAGACCAGATTGGAACCCACAAAGTAAGCCAGATATCTTGAGAAACACATTTTGGTTAACCCTACAAATATTACGTCAATCAGAAAGCATACAAATCGTACAACAACTGACAAAATGAACGAGCGAACGAGCGAATGATTCTTGCCAGGTATGAGGCTATTTTTTTGTCTCTGTGTGAGAAGATTTATGCAAATTGTTGTCACTCAGTGCTAGAAAAACTTTAAAGCCATTCCCAATATCACATAGAATTGACAATATATTGTAGCAGTAAAAACAAGCAACCGTAAAATTGTAACAAATTTTAATGACAATTAATTGTCAACTAAACAAAGTGTTAAGCACAACATAAAAATGACTCACTGAGACAGTGGAACATGGCAGACAGCGATAAAAAAAAATTGTCTGTATAATAATCATAAAGTTTTATAAATTATTGAATTTAAAAACAGACAAAACAAAATTTTTGTTTTTTTAATAAAAATTTTAGTTTATTTAGTGTTTAAATATTGAACACATACAAAGTAAGTCATTTGAACAGAAATTAAGAATCGAAACTGTTAAAGGGGGTGGTAAGAGAAACTGTTAAAGCAATTAGTTAAAGTTTTATTGGACCATAATTAACACTTGAAAACGATAAAAAGAGCTTTAGGAAAACGATATGAAATCCAATAATAACTTAACCAACGAATATATGTATGCAGTTGTATGAATTAAATAATTATCATAGAAGTGACGGCAGTGTGAACTGACCGTCATTTATTTACTCAAAGAAAGCAACAACAACAACAACAACAAAAAAATAAAATAAAATTCTCCTGACATACTCTATAGAATATGAAAAATGTTTAAATAAAATCTTGTATAATTATTTTGTATAAATTCATAATAATATTTACGTACATATATGTAAATACTGTTGTCTATTAAATGCAAAATAATAATTGTATTTAATAAAAACAACGGTAAATATGCATAAATTTACTGTTAATGAATGACACAACGAGTCCAGCAAACCTTTTAAAAAATAACACAAAAGACTTAAGACACATGCATGACATTTTCATATAAATGAAAATATGTATTTCAAATAAGGTGAGAATTTAAAATATGTATTTACAGAGAAATTTTTATTTTTTGAAATACAATATCTAAAGATAGGCTACAAAGCTTGTGACATATAGTACATATTAAAAAAAAAAGAAGAAAAATAATAGAAAACAAAAAATAAATGCTAAAAAAACTGAATAAAGATGGAAAAAAACGGTGAAGACATCGAAACGATGGAGCATTGCCTGGCTTTCGTAAGCTCTATATCCTTATATTTCGGGAATAACACTATACCAGACATGACTCATGTCAGAGGAACGAAATGGGAGGAGTTAAGGAAGTACAATTGTTATATGAAGTCTATAAATGAATTTGTTTCATAAAAATGTTTGAACATTAAGAATTTGTAAATATGGTTTGCTGGCATATGCATGCAATTATTAACACACACACATATTAGCAAAAAAATAAAAAAATAAAAACAAAAACTTAAGTTCACAGTACTTTTAAAAAGAAATCGAGTTAACTAGAACTAGACTTTAATCAAGTTGCTCCATTTACTTTACTTCACCATCTTAAGTACATGAATTATATTGGCACAGCACACCTTATATATTGCCTTCCGGTTAATAATATATGTACGTTCGTTTGTCAGACAATAATCATATTATGCATAGGCACTTAAAGATCCAATAATTAATGACAACAATAATAAAACAAAATAAAACAGAGCAGATCCAAACGGAATTCTATATAAACGAACACCACCACCATCAGCAATGAAAACATTAACCATTAACCAACCAACATATGGTGGTTAAAACATACATAGTTTGGTACTCTCTATATGTAGTACCAGCTCGAAAATGAGAGAGAATAATAAGTAATCTTAAAAGAATGTCGTGTAATGGAAATAAAAAAGAAAAAATTAAGTTAAAACTAATGGAGAGTATTTGTTGGAATTAATAAAACATTAAATTGATTAACATTTAAATTGATGCAATTATTTTCGGATCAATAAATGAAGAAAAAAAAAATTGAAAAGGAAATTAAACGAAATCCAATTAAAAAGTCTTTTAACAAATCAATTAAAATATTTTAACAAAATTACAAACTCTCATAGAAACTATTGAATATTTATAAACCTTAATGTGTTCTGCCACAATATTAGAAAACATAGGTTTTGCTAACAAGATTCAGATTCAGTAGAATGTTCTTTGTCTCTACTACTTCTAGAGTGCACTACTTAACCAGTAAAGAAAATACACAATACAATTTAATTCTTTGAAAACTAATTCATTATTAATTATTTAAAGTTCTAAATGTGAGAATTTGAAATTAAACTCAAAACGCAAACGGAAAATTCTCAGAATGATCCATTTAGCTGTCTTCCGGGATTAAGGTTAGATTGACCTAATCTATCATTCACTCATTAATAGGGTTTTGTCCAGATTTTCTATTATTTTTTTATAGACTTTTAGCTTTAATCGGTATCATCATCATTATCTTAATTTGATGCTACGTTACATATCCACTACACCCTTTTTTACTTTCTATAGACACTCTGTATCTTGTAGAAACTTCCTTAACTTCTTCCAGCCTTCTTCTCAGAGACAATTTGTGTTTATTATATAAACATGAATTGTTTTATTTATGTATGAAATATATTGATCCCGTATTGCAAATGGTTAACGATTCTTGAAGCAACGATATTATCATTGAAAGATAAATTTGCTCGAAGAAATAACTGAGAATGGCAGATGAATGACTATTTATAATATCTTTTAGTAAATACATACCTTTATTTCAATATTGGCTTTTTGGATCCCAGATACTGTTGATGTTGTTAGTGAATTTATTTATCTTGGATCCGCCATTATCAGCAAAAATGATGTCAGTCTGGAGATCAAGTATAGTATTACTCATGCCAACCGCTACTATTATAGTTTCAATAGGCAATTGAGTAGCAGAGACCTCTCTCGTACGACGAAACTTATACTCTATAATTCTCTGACCCTTCTCGTGCCTCTTTATGGTGCAGAAGCATGGACACTGTTAAGTACCGATACAGTAGCCTTGTGAGTATTCAAAAGAAAAGACCTGCAAAAGGTGTTCGGTCGAATGCGCGTTGGCGATGATTTCCGCATCAGGTCTAATAATGAACTGTATGAGCTTCTCAACGACATGGACGTTGTGCACCGCATTAATACTCAGCGGCTGCGCCATGTCGTTCGAATGGAAGTGTATGTTCCGGTGAGACAGATGTTATGATGCGGGGATTAGCGAAAATAGAAATAGAGGACGATCTTGTCTACGTTGCAAGGAGCAAATTAAGGAAACTCTGTCACCGATTGCTGTGACCAACTGGTAAAGGCATGCAATAAGTAGAGGCGCCTAGAAGGATGTGGTTAATAGCCAATTATCTAAGACAGTAAATTTTATATATATTTACTTCAATATACAATATGAAATTAATAAAATTTACGCTGAATTTTCTTGTCACTTTTGATATTTTAAATGATAATGTTTATATTCTTTTAAATATTTACACTTGCTATCCAAGAAATAAAATTATTATTATTGAATATCCTTATAAAATTAAAACAAAACATTAAAAAAATCGCATTTCCTTGACGTCATTTTTAAAAATCTAGTTGTTTGACAGGCCATTACAAAACTGGTTTATGGTATGACCATAACGAAAGACTTGAGAAAGAAACTTTTTTCAGTTTAATAATAATAATAATAAAAACAAAAACACAAAGAACTATTTAAAAAGTAAATCAACGAAAGTGGTGACTGGTGATGTTGTTAAACACTGACGTTAGGAGTCCATTGCCAATGCAATTTTTTTCACATACTTGCTACTCATACTCTTTGAGCTACTAGTTCTACTCATTCTACAGGTATTTGTAAGTCATTCAATTTCAATTATTTCGATCTCATTACTACATACATAAATATGTACATATGAATATGTACTGTAGACATGCATTACACACTTACACTTGCAGTCAGGGCAATATGTAACAGCAACTATTTTTATTATTTTTTTTTTTGCTTTTAAATTTTTTCTTTTATTTTTTATGTATGTATGTAGGTTGAAAGGTGGGGGTCTTTACTTTTTTTTGTTGCTGTTGTCTGTAAAAAAAAAGTCTTAAAAAATAATATTTTTACTTGTCTTGGCTTTCTTGACTAGTGGAAATCTACGTTTATTATCATGTTATTGGATCAACAGAAAAATGCGATCAGTCTTTAAGAAACTTTAAGTTTACTCTTACAGCACCAACAATATAAAGCAAAACAAAAAAAAAAAAAAAAATTAAAATAAAAATAAAAACTATTTAATACATACACAATACAATATAAATAATTCTTTGTTATAATATTGTATTATATTTGCAACCAAACAATAACAATAACAATAACAAAAATATTTGTGGTTTAAAAATATGTATTGCAATAATATTGTAATTTTAAATGGCTATGGATAGCTCAGAGAGTGAGAGAGAGCGAGAGCTAGAGCTAGAGCGAGTGTCTCAGGGTGTCTGGTAATAAAAGGTGTTTGTTCTAATCTTATTTGTGCTCTATAAACAATAACAATAACAATAACAACAACAACAACAATATTTGTACAATAAATACATATATTGTGGCCGTTATTTAGAAAAAAATGTTGAATTTCGCTTTCGATTTTGATTTTTGCTCTGCATTTTCGTATATAAGTATGCTGGAGTAGTTTAGAATCAACCACAGTCTACTTACATTAACAACACCAATTGGAAGTTTATTTGGAATATAGTTCAATTGGTGCCTTTTATTGCATTTCCTTTAGGATTAA
The DNA here is from genome assembly GCA_930367235.1 of Sarcophaga rosellei. NCBI lineage: Eukaryota > Metazoa > Arthropoda > Insecta > Diptera > Sarcophagidae > Sarcophaga > Sarcophaga rosellei. The sequence continues at coordinate 85,827,946 of OV884021.1, forward strand.
AATATATTTTATTTTAACAAAAACTACAACTACAAAATGTTTACCAAGTTGGTGAGTGTGGATTACTTTACTTCAATAATGTAAAGAAATTGACTTAAAGATGATGATGATTAAAAGGATTACTTTCAAAAGGATACATTTTTAACAAGTGCATGTGTATTTTTTTTTTGTTTGTTTGTTATTTATTTAAAGGCCTTATTATCGTTAGTGGCTTTGGCATGGGCTAAGCCCCAACATTCAGCGGCTCAATTTCCAGCTGGTGTAAATCCTCAGGACTGTCCCGGTTTTCCAATCTGTGATAATGCCCGTTTGCATAATCCCAACAAATGGCAACAACCTTGGCAACCACAACCCTCTTGGCAACAACCACAACCTTCTTGGCAACAACCACAACCACAATGGGGTGCTCCTGCTCCCTCTTGGCAGCCTCAACCACAGTGGGGCGCTCCAGCTCCTGCTGCAGGCGGTGATAAGTTCCCAGCTGGTGTAAATCCCCATTCCTGTCCCAACTATCCCTTCTGCGATGTTAACGCTGGCGGTGCTGCTGCTCCAGCTCCACCACTACCCGGCTGGACTGAACGCCAATACCCAGCTGGTGTTAGTCCTCATACCTGTCCTAATTTCCCCTACTGCAACTAAATGTAAACGTTTTTATAAAAAAAAAACCTTAACGAGTTTAGCTTCAAGCTTCCCCTTCCTTCCTCCCACACTATTTCTATCACTGCCGCTATCGCTTTGTAACAACCTTTCTTTCCATCACCTTAACTCAACTGTGTGCTGTTGTTTCATGATGATGGATTCATTTCATATTTCATACCACATACATACCTGTTTAGTCTTCTGTTTTTTTGTATTCTCAACGAAATCTCAAAAATTCTTATTCTTAACAAAATATTCAAATAAATTTATGAAAAAAAAGAAAAGCATTAAAAATTTAGAAAATTTATGAGAAAAAGAAAAATTTTATTTAAAATAAAGATTGTTGTTGGTTAAAAAAGGCCACAAATGCTGAAAAAAAAACTAAAAATCTTCAAACTGTTTTAATGTTCTGAAAGTAAAAGGGGGAAAAGCAATTATTATAGAAAGAGGCAAGCAAACAAACCTTTAGAAGTATTTTAGTTACATATCTACAAGCGTTGTTTGTCATAATTCAATATTTTCTGGAAGTCCCTATTGCTGAAATATTAGCATTAGAAATATGATACATACATACAGAAATTTTACATTTGCTTTATAGTAAAGTTCCTCTAAAGGAATAATCTGTCTATTGTGTCCAATATGATCTAATAAGTGAATTTTATTCCTAGTTTTCGTTTTCTATTTATTTTTTGATTATTATAAACCACAAACACTCAAATCGAATGATGGTGGGTAGAGATAATAAAATTTTGTATCTTAGGAAATGGGGCAAAAGCCAAGACGGGGAATAAGTGTCCTGCAAAGTTTCTTATTATTTAAATTGGACGAAATTAAATGAAATTTTATCCAAAATGTTATACACCTCTCATGTAAGGGATTAAAACGAAATGCTTAAGAGACATGCGAATTAGCGTTGAATTTGTGTAATAAGCATGACTTTTATCAAATTAGCATGCCTCATGGGTACATTAACAAGTTTAAGTCGTAATCATAATACGAGTATATCGGTTGACGAAGATACCTCCTGTCCTGCAATGAAATGAAAATATTTATTTGTGGCAATAATTTTGCGATAGACGCTAATTTATTGAATTAAAAGCTTATGAAAAGACATCACAGAACCATCGATTAAATGCTTTGTCATACATCTCTATTTTTATAGTCTGTCTATAGTCTGCGGTTTGCCTTAGGAGTTTATTTATCACATCATAAGCCAAACAAATTAAAGCAGAAATGCATATGAATGGGGAAAAAAAGTTTATATATAACCATTGTGGCCTATTTCAGAAGAGCCTATTATCTTAAATATTTATTTTTTGATGTTGCAAAAACTCTCAGTGTAAATATAAATTGCTGTGAGAAGTTTCTCAAAAAAAGTCTGCCAATCGGAGGCGACTTTAAACTGTAGATCCCGCTACTCATGTATAAAATTAACACACATGAGGGATGTGGGAAACTAGGGTTCTCCTGACCAATTATGTATATGTTATGTATGTGAGTAACGTAGACCTAACCACGACGCACACGCTAATAGTCTGGCATACTACCCACTAGACTACGAGGACACCTGTCCTCTTAAATGATTTTCTATACATTTGAAGAAAATTATTATACTATTATTTTTTTTAACCAAGAGTCTAAACATTGTATGCCTCGAGAATTGGTTAATTTTTCTAATAAAGGCCTATGTACTGAGTTTTTGATGTTTGGTTTATTCCTCAGAAGCAATTTAAGTTTTTATTCTAATTTTTTTTTTATTAAAAACAAAAAACGAAAACAAAAAGAAGCAAACTATAATAGGGAAACAATTACACAGATTTATCATAATCCATCCACTTGTAATACATATTTTGTTGTTGAAAACAAAAGACTTAAGAAACAAACTTAAAGCTTATACATATTGAGCAACTATAAGTAAAAGACTTAGGAAACGAACTTTTCAAATGTTAAAATTTTTTTTTTTTTTTAATTTCATTTCAATTACATATTTAACAAATTTTTAAACAAATAAACAATCTGTTACCAGACACATATTAGACTTTTCCTTTCTAAAGGGCAACAACGAATTAATGTTTACACGCTTATTTCTTTTGGTTTCATAATTGAATAATTATTAACAAATAAATCATTTAAAAATAATTATTATTTTTTTAACAATAATCTTTTAAGTTTATATGAGTATACAAGTGTGTACACATATGATTTTATCCATTAGAAGAACAAACATTTCAATAACTATTTATGAACTTCTGTAAAATTGTTCGAATAACACACCCTCTGAGTTATTGTTTTTTTTTTTTTTGTTTTTTTATTTTATTGTTAAGAAGTCTACAAACAATCGATAAAAAAATGACTGACAAACTTAAAATGCAGAACCTGCTGCTAATGTACACCCAACGTTAAATATTTCTATGACCACACGTTTCTAATATAAAGTGGACAAATATTATTTTTTTTATTTATTAATATTGTTGTTATTGTTTGTTGGCTTGTCACATAGAAAAGTGAAAGTTGATTTAGCATTTTTTTATTTTTCTAAAGTTTTTCGTTGTTTTTTTTTTGCCTTTTTTCTTAAGTAAAAATAACCAGAAATTAAAACATTCCTTTAATACAACTTTGGTGGCGCAGAGCCATATAGAATGAGTGTGTATGTATGTATGTTTAAAACATTTGAAGGTCAAGTCCAACATTTGTGCCCATGCCTGTATACATAACATATGTAATGTTGTAGTCAGTAACAACAGTAGCATGAGGAATCGAATAAAACTCACTAAATTGCAGAATTTTTTATTTTTTTTTTTTCAATTATATTTTTAAATCATATCTTTAGTTTTTCAATTAGACATGTAGTTGATCTGGTTATTGATTGATATTTTATTGCTGATGTATTTCAGCATTTTTATTTTATAGCCGGAAAGCATGACTTTTATTCAAATTTATGTTTGTAATTAAGTTCTTAATAAAATTATTAATAAACAAAAAAAAAAAACAAACAAAAATAGTGGTAATAATAGTGAATAGTTTCTGATTGCGTTTTTTTTTTTGTTTTTGTTTTGTTTTCGTTTAACTAAAATTTAAAAGTTGTAACACCGTGATTTATTGTGGTTGCTTAATAAAAGGGTGCGGAGTAATAATTTTTTTTTATTTATTATCAGTGCCAATACAAGCTGCTTTTAGAACAAGTATTTAATGAAATTAAGAAAACAAGAGCAGAAAAATAAAGTAATTTATTAACATTTAAATACAACAAAATTATTAAATTATATACTATGCAATAAACATTAGAAAATTATTTTAAAGTGTGGGTTAATATGTAATATGATTATTGAAATATGTATGTATGATTGCTGGAAACAAGTTTCCATTAGTAATTATTAAATAAAAACTTGTCATCAAGGAATATGGCATAAGTAATATGAGATATATACTTTATATACATATATACATATATGTATTATTTTCATATCTTCTTAGGTCTCTGCTTTGATTCAGTTTTATTAATCAAGTTTTTCCAGTTAAGCAGATTATTACAGCAGTTTCTAGGATGCCCTTTGCTGTTTAGAAACCAATCACACTGCTGTTAATGTTAATGTTAATACTGAATACTCTTCTACAAAGTTCCCATGTGACTCCAAGAGAGTATTTAGATGATCACACAGAAGAACGGTTGCATAGTCGCTAAGGGTCATGCAAAACTCAACTGAAAAGCTTGCATATGAGCGAATGGCGGCAAATGTCAACAAACGCCAAATTGCTTAAATAGAGTGTTTGGTCTTAAGCGATATCCTACTAAATATTATGTATAACATTTTAATATATTAGGCTGTTGAATATCAAATTAACTCTGAGTTCTTCTTGGGAACACATACACTTTTGCGATGCAAAGTTTTCCTTACTTTGCTATTGGATTGTGACAAACATTAATAATTTTTCTGTTCTATTATCAAATAGATATAAACTAATAAAATAAATATAAAAAACATCAATTATTTTTACATATATATCGGGGTATCTGGACTTTTGCTGTTCACTGTATGTATACATAATGATTATTAATCTTTTCGTAAAATGTATCTATTCGTTGTTCGTTATATTATGTATAACATTTTAATATATTAGGCTGTTGAATATCAAATTAACTCTGAGTTCTTCTTGGGAACACATACACTTTTGCGATGCAAAGTTTTCCTTACTTTGCTATTGGATTGTGACAAACATTAATAATTTTTCTGTTCTATTATCAAATAGATATAAACTAATAAAATAAATATAAAAAACATCAATTATTTTTACATATATATCGGGGTATCTGGACTTTTGCTGTTCACTGTATGTATACATAATGATTATTAATCTTTTCGTAAAATTTATCTATTCGTTGCCATCTGAAATTACCAATAACATCTCTGTTCTTTTGTTCTTAGAATATAGGAAGACTTCTAGAACATATTTCTTGTCTATAACGCCTTCGTATTTAATTAACGTATCATATAAACATTTCAATTCTCATTAAAGATTCGTTACTGTTCGGTGAAGCCACCTTTAGTGCAAATGATATGAACAGATATTTTGCTAAATTTCATCAACTTAATTCTACTTTTCCATGGATTTCATTGAATTCATTACACCTCTAAGAAAATATTTTTCCACACAGTGATTTCAGTTTAATAAAATTTTTTATTTATGTAGGTAAATAGGTCGAAGGAGACCAGACCAACCAAGAGTCTCATGCCAATTGGCATACACCTAAACCATAATTTAGATTCGCTGTGCCCTCACCATTAGTAATACCACCTTACTTTTTATATAAAATCTGTATCTTGTACGGTTCGGGTCTCCCGTGAATGCGCTCAAGTCGCCCTTATTTATATTTCCAAAGTGCTTTTGTAATTCGTCTTAATGTTTCATTATTCCACAATTGTCGATGTGATATTTCCGCCCATATTCTCAGCTTGGTCGTTAACGCACTGAAAGACATTGGGTTATCCAAACTTATGCTACGAAATACTCTGACTCTATTAGCCAGAATATTCGCTTCCTCATTTTCAATCACTCTATGATGACTAGGAAGCCATAACAATTTTTTCTTTTCAATTTTCCAAGTATTTTCTTTTATTGTTTTAAATGTGTGTAAAGTAATGGTTTTTATAGAAATATTTACACTGAGTTGGGAAATAATAAAGATAACATTGTATACATACTTATTAACTATTTAGTAAATAAGGTGAAATAACAAATTAAAACAAAAAACTTATACTATACTACATACAAAATAAAATTAATGATTAACTAATTTAATACCATCCAGATGATCCTGATGAACCAGACCAACCATGTGAATCATGCTCATGGTGTTCCTCGTGATGAACATGAACAGGTACATGGATTTCTTTGTAAACTGGCACATGGACTTCCTTAATAACGGGAACATGAACCTCCTTCACAACTGGTACTTCTTTAACCACCTCCTTAACGACAGGCACCTCCTTAACGATTTCCTTGTAAATGGGTACCTTCTTAATGTGATGATGGTGGATAGTGTGTACATTGTATGGCACGTGAATAGTGTGATGTTCACTGAAAGAAATAAAAAGAAAATTATTGGCATTTAAATGGAATAAATTTCAAATGATTTGGATAGGTTAGCAACATTATGATAATATGTATGTGGGCTGGCTGCATTACAAAGTCAAGTGAATTGTGAAGTAATTTTAATATATGGTATGTTGTTGTTCCAGCTAATTATTGTGATTAAGTATGCATTAACGAAAGTGAAAAGTATTTTGTATTTTGAACTTGATGTCGTTTGCTATTTTATTTCATTTTTTTTTTTTTTTGTATTTTTTCTGTATTCGATTTTCAAGTCTAGTCTTATTAATAACAGACTTGAATAGCGACGAGGCCGTTAATTATAAATTTAGTATTCCGTCGTAATTATTAGATTGAAAAATGTCTACAAATTGCATTCACCTCACAGCGGCAGTCAAGTCAATGCTGGTGACAACTGCTTGCGAGATGCCGCTGTGCCAACTGACAAACAACCAGCGATACAATCAATGAAGCAAACACCAAACAAAATGAACGTATGAATGACAATGACTCAGTCAGTCATAACAATTCATTTAAAGAAAATCAAATCAATTCAATTCAAATGCTTCGAAATAAATTGCTGATGAATATTTTCCATTTTTCCGTTTTGCAAACGACATGACAATAATTGTCATGTCATAAAATTATTATAATTTCCTGTACACTATATACATTACATCAAGTGGAATGGATGAGCTACGTTCGGTTTATGTTGTTGTTCAATACAAAATTCATACATACATACTTACATGCCTTAGTAAAGTTAAGAAAGAAACTGTTGCAACAAGTCTTACGATGTTCGTAATTAGATAAAATATATCTGCCTACGTTCCCTTAGAACCGGATAGAGCTCCAACTTTATCGGTGATTTTGAAAAATTCTTAATTTTTCTATTATTCTACCTACTTGCAGATACTACAAGAGATGACAGTCAAATAGCTATGCTTCAATTCTGTGTGTGCCCTCTATCTGTCATACTTAAAATTTCCAATAGTAACATGTAAATGGAATCTTGATCCAATCGATCTATATATGTATCCTAGCGCAACCGCTAACCATTCCATTACCATAGTAACGCTGATAATCAAACTTGCCTTGTTAAGCCTCTTACCAAATCCTAATCATAGCGGTACTACTCACAAAGACAAAATACAGTGAGTTGTTGCATAGCTTGATGGACTCAACTTTCATATCAAATTGTAAGTATTGAATTGAGATCAAATTTAATTCGTAAACATTTTAAAATTGATGCTATTTAGTTTGACCGAACTCAATCCTTTGATTGGAAGGATTGTCAATGATTAGTTAAGTTTTGTAAGACATATGATGAAAACTTGTAAAACTTCTTTCACAATGTATTTGCTTTTAGTAGCTTTGATGGGCTTTGTAACCTTTGTATATCGTTGTCCCTTATTTACTCACGTAGTAGCCTCACTTAATGATCTTTAAATTGGATGAAAATATACAGACGGAGTTTATACACCTTAGAGCAATAGAATAAAGAAAAGTAATATTCTGTGAGATATTTAAGATTTTTGATGAATACATAATCAAATCAATTGTTCCAAGTAGTGAATTGGGGTCACCTTCTTTTACTTTTGCCTTCACTAGTAATTTCTTTCTATGATTTTATAAACACAATCTTTTACGGAAATGGTTATATCGTTAGAGAAATTCAATTTTAAACAATATTCCAAAATAGCGTAAATATATTTCGTTTAAGTACACCTTTTTTAATTGAGAAATTTTTAAAACAAAATTTTCTTATAAAATTGCAATTTAATTGCATTTATAAAAAAAAAATCAAGACAAATTAAAGTTACTGCACAATGGGAAGGTTTTAGTTTAAGAGATATAAATAATTAATTACAGAAATTACTGAAATTCTTATTTAATATTTTGATATTGTAAACCAAAGAAGGTTAGAGGGTGTATTTGATGAAGATATAATTAAAAAAAGTAAAAATAAAAAGGAAGGACCAAGCAATATATAAATGATTAGTTTATATAACATAAATTTTTTCCTTTTGTTTTAGATTCGTCAACGCACATAGTGCATTTTATGAATGAACTGGAAAATCTTATAAAAAGAAATAAAGAAGAAAGAAAGAAAGGTAATGAAATAAGGATACATTCACAATATATTTTTGTTTTATTTTTTCTATCGCTCTTGTTATGTGTTTTTATTATGAAAACTTGTCAGAAAAAAATGTGTTGTTGTTTTTGTTACTTCTTGTCATATTGTTTATTGTGCTTATGAAGCATAATATCTCTGTACATGCATATATGTATAATAAACCATTTACCGGTGTTTGAGATGATTGTGTGAGTAAATTTAAAGAAAATAATGTTAAAAATGTAAATACTAGATTGTAGATAAATAATAATAAGATAAAAAACATAGACTTACTGTTTGCCAAAAAATCCAGGATTTGGTGCAGCATAGGCCACGGCAAGCATGGCAGCCAAGAGTACCTTAAATATTAAAAATTTAATTTAATTTATTATTTTGTTTGTTGAAATAAGCAGATGTTTATGTTATGTGATGTGAAAAGGTAAAGTTCGTGTCTTAAGTCTTTCCTAAGTTATGCCCTGATAACGTTTAATGCCTTCAGATTTGTGAATTAACTTTAAAAAGTCATTCTAACACTTTCTTTTTCCTTAACAAGCCATTATTAAGTCATTATTTGATAAACGAATTAAAAAAAAAATATTTACAAATTCAAATTCACGTTGAAAAGAACAAAATGGTAACAGTTTTTGTTTTTCAATTTAATAATAGTATGCACCACTAGGTTCCTAAGTCTTTTCTTTAAAAAACTATACAATCCAAACATTTTCTTCTTTCTTAGAACCTGTAAGCGCGACTAAAATATTTAATAGTATTGACTGGCATTGCTTTAATTCGTCTATGGCAGATGTATGTTTTTTTTCTTTTTAATTTGAAAATAATTCTAGAATATTGATTGAAAGAAAGCAAATTTATTATATTGTTTGTTATTATTTCAATGCCATACACATTTTCCCTTTTTTGTTTTTTGAGAAAAAAATTCTTAATCGTTTGTATTCGTTTGTTATTCTATAATTGCAAACGTTATTTAATTTTATTGGCATGTTTGTAACATTTTCCCACGATGTTTTACACACGCGTTCTTTGAAATTGAAATTACATTAGAATTCAATAATGTTTGACTTGTTCTAACTGGTTTACAATTAATATTCAGTCGATCAAAGACTCTTGTTTTAATAAATATCACTATGGATACTATAAAACTGTCATAAGTATTGATTTTATGGCTCGATAATAAATTCTTTTTAATTTTTGATTTTTTTTTTCTTTTTATACAGAAATCACTTTTATTTTCTTTACTAATTTCAATTTTTTCTGTTGACAACACTTACAAATACTTTAAAGGCGGTCATATTTGATTATCTGGTGGTATTATTTAGTTATAAAATGTTTATGCACAAAATTTACTCAATTATATTTTTAACTTAAAGGATTATTCGTTTATTGTTTTCTTATTGAAAAAGGAATATTAAAAGCTTTTGAATATTTTCTTTTTTTTATTAAAAGTTAAGTTTATAATGCACAATGCCAAAAATTAAACTGATAACTTAACATGGCTTGCAGATCGTTTTTATATATGAAGACCACTACTAATGGAAAAACAAAAAAAAAATACGAAAAGAAACAAAAACTTAAAAATTAAGTAAAACGCTGAGGCCACAAAGTGAGTGTATAGAGAGCATAAACTACAGAAGCTTCGTCAACGCTTATTAACATTAAAAAGCGAAAACAAAACCAAAAACAATATAAAAATAAAAATATAACAGAGCACAAGAAAATCAAACATCAACAACATATAAACAGTAACTAACTTAAACAGCATTGGACAGACAAACAGACAAACTTAACAGTATGGAGACCGACAACATACAACTGCTAATCATACAAAACTAAGGAGAGTAAAACATTGTACACATATTACAATAATAATCCAAGCAAAACATACACATACAAACGATGTATACTTGAAAAAGGGGTTGATTTTGTGATTGCTTCTCTGTTACTTTGTATGTCTGAGAGTTTAAGTTTTGGCCACAAACACAAATTGCAGTTTCAAAACAAAATCCAACGACATAAAGATGTTTTCACTCACACACACTCTTATTAAAAAATGTTAAAATTTCAACCAACATGTTGCCAATATTTTTTTTTTTTTTTTGTGAATGTGTGTGTGTTTTTGTTTATAAATATTTCTTACAATTGCGTATTGCTATCTTTGTTAAATTTTAATAAACAAATCCTGAATTATATGACATGCAATGCGACAAGAGCACAGGCCACATTTGTAGTTAAAAATAATTACCGAAAATAATTATTAAAATGAAGGTTTTTACTTGTTGATGGCCGAACTTGTTACTTCAGTAAATCTGCGTTTTTTTCTTTGAAGTTTTACTTTTAATTTCAAGGCTGGATTGAAGACAAACATTGGAAAGACAAAACATTGTGTACTTTCCTTCTACTATTTAGTCAGCATTATATCAAAGACTGATATATCAAAAGATGATATCAAAAATTGTATCAGAATAATAAGACAAACTTTTTCTTTACGGCTGCGAAATGTTGCAGTTTAATAATCAGTGCCTCTGCAGAATAATGGATTTCTTCTCCTTAATTTTCTTACAAATAACTGCTGCTGCACCAAAACAAAATAATGGCCAATCCCAGCAGATATAAGTAGAAGTAAGTCAGTTGCACTTCGGTCATATTCTACGTAGTCCACCAAATAAGATCAGCAGATGAGCCATCGACGTAAATGTTCAAGGCCAACCGTAAAACTGAAGGTCCTACACATCTACAATGCAGACATGTAATAACCTTTGTAGTCCTTTTTATAAAACGCCAATAAAGAACTCATGTACTTAAAAATGTGAAACAAACAATAATGAGAATTGTTATTTTCGTTTAGTAAGACGGTACAGTGCAAGCTTGATTATTCAACTTGAAAAAATCTATCCTGTTGCAATTACCAAAATGTTGCAATAAGCAACCATTGAAAACAAGAAAACAAAAATCGAATTGTAAAACGGCTTTCACGTTTCAACGAGGGCATAGTATGCAAGTTTCTTAAAAAATCATGGAAATATAATTTTATTTTAATCTACGCTTCTGTGTAAAGAACACAAGTAGACTGTAAGAGAGAAAACATATGTATGAAAAAGTAGTCAGACGTTCCTGAGACATCACAGACGAGCCTGACGTTTTCTTGAAATGACAAATGACAAATGATCACTTTGACAAATCTATGTTTCTGAACGAGAAATACAAAAGAAAAAAGTAAAACAATGTAAATGAATAAAAAAAAAAATAACGTTGCACTTATTGAGACACTCGTTGCACTTACAAAGGCTAACGTAAAAAATTGCCTGTTACGAAAATCTAGGTTAGGTTAGGTCGAAGTGGTAACTCTGATATCAAAGAGTTCACTTGAGCACGCATAGCGGCCCGTTGTGATGCCACGCAGTCTCTGTACTGACCAAGTTTCACCAAAATTAGGGAAGAGAAGGAAGTTGGTCAGCGCAGGGGCTGCACATCAAAGCACGACTACCCCACACTGGAAAACCAGCCAGAAAGTTTGATGAACGAAGCTATATCCTTTACAACAATACATAGATGATAGCTCCGTCTGACAAGAAATGGAGAGCCAAACAACCTATATCTGCACCTCGCAAGAAACGGGCACTGACAAAGAAAGTGGATAACAGTCTCCTCTTCCTCAGCGGATCTGCATCGACGGCAGAAGTCGTTAAATGGGAGCCGCATCCTTTCCGCGTGTCTACCCTTAACACAGTGAACTGTAAGCATGGCCACTGTGATTGAAATGATGCCACGACCAAGTCCAAGTAACTGGTTGGTACGCCTCCTATCCATTAGGGGCCAGGTGAATCTAACGGTAGAGCAGAACTCTTCATTGGCCCAGGATAGGTTGGCGTCTAGAAAGAATTTTGTAAAGATCTAAGTGTTGTAATAATCGGAGATTACAATAATCGAGCGCGCACTGTATTGTTAAATATTGAGCTATTCAGTGCATGCATAGAATGCTAGTTTAGATCCTTAAGTATTATCTTAGATTCTTTCTCAGACATTTTCCCTCAAGTCTTTCGTTACAGTATTATACTCAGCATTTATTAATGCCTACTCCTAATTTTCATTCTCTTTCTCTTATCGCTTTAATTAATAACGATTTAATTATCAAGAAAGATTACAAAACACTGTATGCATTTAAATTGCTTTTTAAACGATTTTGATTTGCGTAAAGTGTGTAATTTTTATTTCTGAGAAAAAACGAGAAGAAATAATAAAAAATATTTTGTAAAACATTTTGGAAACATATTTTTGTAAACAATATTTTTTAATATAATATCAATTTAAAAAAACAAAAAAAAAAAATTAAAAAAATAATTAATAGTTGCACAAACAATTTTTTGTTTGTTTCATTTTTTATTAAAAGACAATGAACGAATTATTATTCCCAAAAATATTATAAAATAAAAACTATTAAAATAATACATAGTTATAACAACAATAACGATTTTATTTACAAACACACACACACACACACAATTGTTTGCAATTTTATAAAATTATTTGGCGACAAACGCAATTGTTAAGCTGGCAGTAAGTAGTTAGTCAGTAAGCCAGTGATGCTAGTTTAAAAAGAAAAACAACAACAATAATAATAAAAATGTATAAACAATTTTATTGTTTTTTTTTTTTAACTTTTGACTTTTGGTCAAATTATTAAATTATTGCAACAACAAATATAATTTTCTTTTATTCATTCATTTCAATTTTACAAAAAAAAAAAAAATCATTGCGTATGTTGTATGTATATGCAACAACCATAACAACAACAGTTAATAATAAAAATAAAAATATTTGTAAAGTTCATTTGTATCTCTTGTGAAGAAGTGAATGATTTAATTTTAATTTTCTCGTGTACGTATTACATTTTAATATCTAAAAACGATAAGGAGGAGAAGAATACATACATAAGTATGTAATATGTTAGTGGGTTTTGTAATAATGACAACACAACATAGTTCACTGACAAAATGTTATTTTTGTATAAAAAAACGGTAAATTTTCAAAAGAGTAGCAATTTTAACGAAAATTTATAAGTTTTTCAAAATTTTTTGGTTGGTTTTGTTTGAAAAACTTTTTGTTAAGTTGAGCTGCAAGTAAATCAACTTATTTTTACAAAAACTTCAATTTCAGTTGCTTAACATTAAAGTGTTTTCAAAAGTGTGTCTATAAATGGCATCAGGTGTCTTCGGTGTTGAAAATAAGTCGGTTATCTTTGACTTTTTTTTTTTTTAATAATACAAAAAAAAAACATCAGAAACTAGAAATTTTAAATGAATGTCTTCCTGGTGATTGCCAAAAATTATGTGAATTATACGATTGTACACATTACTAGCAAAAATACTTGTATTTGGCATTTCATATTGTATACAGAAAATAATTTGATTTTAAATTTGTTCATCTAATAAATAAACCACGCACAGTGGGCTATTTCTTCTATTTCTACTGTTCTGTAGTAACTATTTATAAATTTCTCATGTTTTTATTTATTACAAGAGGTGCTCAAAAAAATAATCACTGATGACCATAATAGCTTTAAAGTTCGCAAAGAGAAAGATTTGGATTTGAGTATGCGAAATGAAAAACTTAACAATTTGGAATAGTTTTCTTAAAAATTCCCCAAAAACGGAGTAAACTTACGCAAAGAATATGAAAGTAAGAATCTTTTGTTGTCGCAACATCTCAGTTCGTTCTGTGCTTGGTATTCCTGTAAAGCTGATAAGGCTATCCAAGTGGACGTTGAGCAACTCATGCAGCTCAGCCAATTGCTTGCGTTGCGCTGGCGACATTGACATCATAAGACGTACTAAGCGAGATGTTACTGCTGTATTTAGGGCTAATGAACAGGAGTCTATCGAGATGGGTTTCGTAAACAGTAATTTTTTTCTTCTTTCCTCAATAGCACTTTAAATTCCTTTTTCATATGTACATCTTAATGCTGTTCGAAGTTATTTAATTTTCAAAACTTTGTTTTGTTAATAGAGTTCGGCGCATAACAACAGGTTAATGCACGTTTAAAATTAATTCATTCCATTAATTCAATAACAATTTACCTGGTTCAAATTACACAAGATATTTTTTAATTAAAAACAATTTTCTTTTATTCACATAATACTTGTAACTATTTCATGTACAACAAAAGTTAAAAAATAATATCTGATTATTTAAAATCTAATAATAACAACAACAAAAAGAAGATAGTAGACGCAAAATAATTAAACAAATAGTATGATTAATTATACACCATATACATATGTATGCGAGTATATACATATTATCAAACATTGGAAAAATTGAAAATAAATACAAGAGAAGAAAAGAAAAATAAAAGAAATGTTTCAAAGAAAATAATGCTCTTTTACTATAATTACGGCATTTAAGCAATTTACAATTTATGGGAAAAAATGGAAACAAATTTTCAAATTTATTAGAAAATACCATATAAACAAACCACATTTGATTTTGTTAATAAAACACGAAATTATTTATATGGGGGCCACCGGCACTTACAGTGTAACGCTTTAAATGCTGTAACAAAAAAAAAAATTTTTTAATATTTTTTTTGTAAGACAAACTATACTACTAACCCATATGTTTATAAATTTATACAAAAAACTAAAAATCGTATGAATGAATATCTGACTAAATGCCTGGCTGAACTAGTGAACGAACGACTGGCTATGAATATAAGATTTCCTGAAAGCAACAATCAACAGTTGCTGAAATTTTCATTTTTCTTCTTTTTTTCTGTTTTGCTTTTTTTTCAATATGCAGTTTTGCTTTTTACTTGCACTCTGATTATTTAGTTTTGAAGCACAAAGCAATTGTAACTTTTTAAATGTGATGCAATAGATTAAATTGCTAGAAAGAAAAAGAAAACCTGGCATACTCGTACACTCATTACATTTAGGGGAGGTCGAAATACAGGGCCTTGTGTTTAGGGGGCTTTTTCAGATGACTTACTTAATTGCTCACTACAACCATTCAGTAAGGATTACGACCTACCTGCTCAGAACACTTATGTTGTATGTGTTAATTTTATCCATAAGTGGTGGTGGCCTACAGTTTAAAGTCGTCTCCGAACGACAGATTTTTGAGAAACTTTTCATCACACATCTAATAAGCCAACCAACACACTAAATACTAGACTAAGGCGACTTTTCTATGAACAAAATTTTAAAGACTGTGCACTATTTACATCTCGTAAAGGGAATTTTGGGAAAATTTGGTTCAATTTTGAGACTAACAATTAAAATAATAATTATAATTCCGAAGTCAAAGTCCAATCCTTACAATGGAAGACAACAGAAAAGTCAAGATGGGAGAAAGCTTTCTAAGTTCGGTGAAACATCAAGAACTGCACTTTGTGTGAGAAAAGAATTAGGGAAAAATATTCTAGAATTTCGCAAAAAGAATGACAATTAAGAAATTCTATTCAGGCTTATCCTTACGTATTTGAAGAGTTAGGTCTCTCAAATATCAATTTACCAATTAAGCATTTTTATCGAACCAAAGGCCCTCTACATGTTTGTAGCACTAAACGTAAATTTTGTTTTAAGATTTTTAGTCTGACTATAAACAATGACGAATGTACATAATTCTTCTTCTTCATTTCATTTTCTCTATTTTTTTTTATTAATAGAAATTTGGAGCTTAAAACGTTTCTTACGTTTTTTTTATAAATGATCTTACTATGACTTTTCTAATGGCCTTAAGAGGGCTAGAGGCGCTCTGTTTTCTTTGGCCGTCAACTGCATTCTTTTAACTGTAAAAGTTTGGACACGTCATACCAAATAGTTTTAACAACAATCAAAATAAACATTTTTAAGATTTTTTTTTCTTTAAATAGATTTTCATATGTTTCTTTGTTTTTGCAAATTTTTCGCCAACATTCAAGGAAAAGCTGTGGAAAAAGCCACCCAAAATTATTGCACAATCAACAAGACAACAACAACAACAACAACAATTAAATAACAAAAAAGTAGAGAGTAACAGAGTATTGTAGAAAAACCAAAACAAGTTGCGTGTTGTATGCTACCGCTTCGTACGAGCCTACAAGAATTAAGACGGGAGCAACATAAAACGGGACTGGAAGAATTACAAAAGCTGACTACGCGTTATGCGCTATGCGCTAATAACAGTGCCTGTTGCCGGTGCTGGTGTCAATGATATTCAAATTATGTCATACCCAATAACAACTACAACAACAATAAAATTAGTGCAGTGTAACAAAGTTGTTGTCTAAAACGAAATCAAACACTTCACATATCCAGTTGGTTCGGTTATAGGACAAAAATAAATGAAAATAAATTAATATATTGAAAAAAAAATACAGAGAAATACATTTTTTTTTATTAAATATAAGTACAAGTAAATTTTATTTTATAAAATATATACAGGTGTTTGTGTGTATTTGAAAATACTTACAGATTTTATTTTTCTAAGTGTAAGTTGTCTTAGCATAATAGTAAAGGCAACTTAGTATATGTAGATTTGAATATCGTTTGTTATAACAACTAGACGTGGAGTTGATATAATAAATACAAAAAAATATTAAATCCTTAATTTTTTTAATCAGGAAGTTTTTAATTTATTATTTAGCCGCCTGTCTGTTTTTTTTTTTCATTTGTTATCTTCAATTCAGTTTTTCTTTCATCGACACGAATAACCGCCAAACTGTTTATTTATTTATTTGAAAAAATGAAAGTCATTTTTCGACTTTTACGTAGAGTATAGTCGTTGTAGTATTACTACAAGATACACTAAGTTATAGGAGTTTAAGACAAATTTATGATTAAAATGTATATGGATTTACTCAAGGAGGGTCTACTACAGCACAGTAATGCAAAAGCTAATAACATTTTTTTTTATTAATATGTATTATAAAAAATATTTAAAAATTATACATTCAGTATCTTTTCGGTATCTTCTATATATTATAAAACCGAACGCAGTATCAGTTATCTTGTAGTCGATTCATATATTCATATCAACTGTATTCCAGATTTTGGCATGACCAGAGCTTCTCTAGTTCCATGCTCCTGTGACGTTCAGTCCCATCACCCAGTTCATCACAGTCACTTATTTCGCCAGAACCTCTGGTGGTAGCCAGTTACGGCTACTAAATAATGTAATGATGATGTATATTCCAGAATTATGCTGCAGAGGTAATTCTGTTAATTATTCCTCTCCTACACAACAAACATAGCGATTTAACTAAAATCTCAGTGGATGCTATTAAAATACAAAATATTGGGGTATAGTATAACGAAACCTAATGAAAAATTTCTTTTCTAACGAACACATTACTTATCAAACCACTGTGCTGTAACAATAACTAATAAAGCATTTTTTTGTCTGTGTTTCTAATATTTGAACTTTTAAAGGTTTTTTTTGTTTTGAAATTGTGTTTTATTGACTTTTTAATTTTGATTGATTTTTATTTATTTTTTATTTTATTTTTTTGAAGAAATATTCTTAGTATATAAAAGTATATGTTGTATTTTTTTTTTTTTTTTTTTTTTTTTTAATTTTTTTTTTTTTATTTTTGCAATCTATTTACAAATAAATATTAAGCAAAACTTATAGCTACTACAACAATTTCACAGAATGTTAGGTTCCTACGAATCTAACTATTTATATACATATGTTTACAAAGTTTAAAATAGTCATTTACATTAACTTAATATGTTGTATTTAAAAAAAAAAGAGTACATATACTCGTACATATTTAATATTACAATTAAAGGATTGTGAGTGTGACTAGACCGTCCATAAAAGTTAATAAAATGTTGACTCTTCAAACAATACAAATTGCCTTAAAGGTCGTTAAGGCAGAGATAAATAGACATTCATTCACCGTACTTACCGGCATACTGACCAACTAATTTGTAATACTCAGACATGCCATATTACCCCTTTTTGAATGCAAACAATTATTTTATGATGATTACCATTTGGAGGTGTGTCCATTTCAAATACCATGACACAACAACAGTTTTGGTAATCAGGGTGTAATATTAAAAAAAAAAAAAACAATACTACAAAACTGAGTAATTGTTCATTATTAAACTAAAGAATAATTTTTCAAATGTTGCAATAATTTATTTCATTTTTTTACATAATGCTGGTACTTTTCAGTCAGCAGTCAGTCAGTCAATAAAAATTTGGTGACTGTAACAAAGGCAGTCAACATGTTCGTTTGCAATACTTGTATTGCAATTTTTATGCATCGTTACACTCTACTGAGTGCAGGAATGTATTACAGCCTGAATTTGTCAATTTCATACACAATTCACTACATTTGTGAACCATTCGTATTATTGTTGTTTGTTCCGCATTAAAGTATACGAAAAGCTCTCACTTTTTTTAAGCAAATGATACAATTTTTCTCTTGTTGTATTTTTTGTTTGTTTCTCTTTTTTGATTTTATTACTTGGATAAGTGTATGGGAAACAAAACTCTCTTCTCTCTTCAAGGTCGTCCAAGTCAATGACAACAGACAGTGAAGCGAATATGTAACAGAGTAACACCAACGATCACTTTTACATGCAACACAATATTAATTTTGGTTCAGTGAAATACCCTACAGCATTTCATTTTTATACAATTTATGAATATGTTCTCTTGTACAAACCGTTTGTACAGCAGACCAAATTTCTTCTTAATTCTCAGTACAGACTCGACCAAGACGTAAACAATGAAACTAATTTTAGTCTATAAGGTCTTCTCTAAAAAAAAAAGAAATGGGGTCTGAGGGGTATAGGCTTACAAATTATATGCCACACCATTGGTACATACATACGTACCATATTATATGTCCGATAATTTTTGAAGACTGCATTTAAAATCGATTTGCTGCAAAGTTCTCTTGCCTGATTCAATAATTCTAAGATCACGCCATCCAGAAAACATGCAGAATAAAGAATTTCAACGTTCCACTAAAAAGGAATGAATTTTTCTAATCATTTAGAGGACTTTTATTGCAGCGTAGTATCGTTATAGCTTTAAGTACCAAATAAAAATTGAAAGATTGCATTTTGCAAACTCTTGTGTATTAAACATACAACAAATATATGTTGCATAATCGTACTTCAAGCATATGCCACCATTTACTTTACTCATTGACTCACTCGATTCGTACACTTGCCATCGCTATTAACTCTGGTATACCGCATCTGTAAGCTGTTATTACAACTGCCACATAATTAACCCAAATGTTTTGGTCTAAACAAGTTCACTTTTATTTTTTTTTTTTTTTTTTTATTACAATCGAAACATGTAGTATTATATTTCGGTCAAGGTTGGATATCCCGATTATATATAATTTTTGAACTGAAGCGAATAACCCCTAAACAAAACACAACAAAAAAGTGTTTATAAAACAATGAAATGTAAAGCTGTGATGATCATACAGATTGCTTTTACGGTAAGTGAAATAAACAAAAGACTTAAGACACAAGCACAGCACTTGCTATGCCATACATACGTATTAAAAATTTAATTTTATCATAACCAAGCTGTAAAGAGTTCATTAAAAGCATTATTGTGTTAATACTATTGCTGTTTTGTATTTTCTTTTATAATATTTGTGTAAAATTGTGTTAGGTTTTCTATTTTTTTTTTTTTGTGTGTAAAGTTAATTGTTTAAAGAAGATTAATTTTATGATACTTTTATAAAATTTCTTTTGTTATTGAAATTGACAATATTGAATACTTAAAATTTCATGGTGGTTTTAACCGATTTTTATAACAGGCATATATTTTTTATACATATTATTATATTTAATAAATAAATCAAATGCTTAGCAACAATACCTTAAAATTTATATACAATAATTTAAATAAATATTTCTTAAATACGTATGTATGTACATATGTATATTAAATATACATATTTTTTTATTAATTATTATTGCAGTTTTTACAAGATTTAGTAACAACTTTGAAAGTGAATTAACAAATTAATACAAATCAATAATTTGTACATATATATACATACATATAAATAAAAATACGTATAAAAGGGTCGAAGTAGTTTTACATCATTTCAGTCAAAAGTTTAGCACGCTAGAGCAATGTGGTTTTTGCATGTTGTTGTTCAAATCTATTCGGTAACCATGTATGGTTAGAATTATTTGCTTTATTATTGCGGTCATAACTAAAAAAAAAATTAAAAAATGGATTAATAAACTAAAAACACAAACTACATAGCTGCAATATTAGGACTTCTAGACTGAAGAACTCCGTTTATAAACGTGACGTGAGACAGTATAAAATTTATAGATTTTCTTTGTCTTTTCCTCAATCTGAATCTGAGTCTCATTCTTGATTTTTATTCACTTAAAAAATGTTCAAGATTAGATATCTCAAGACTAATTCAAGGAATCAAATTGAAATCATTATAACTCTGTGAGTAGTATATCATAAATAATATCGAAAAATTAATTGGCAGCATTATAGAGTATAGTATAGTATAGAACTATCAATGTTTTGTCTTTATCAATGCAAAAGTTTTAGTTTCATCACATTCTTGATTGTTACAACAACAATAGCCATCATATGCAATAACCACTCTTTTAGTTTCCAGCGTTCTGTAAATTAGATCTATCGTATGGATACTGGAGAAGCTTTAAAGTTAAACAAAACATTTATCAGCAGAAGATTAGCCTCGAGGGCGATCTAGTTTCTTATACCACTCATGTTATGAGTGTTAATTTAAATAAAATTTAAAATCAACTCTGAGCAACCGATTTTTGAGAAGCATTTTATGGCAATTATATTTTATTTTTTCGCATCTTATGTGTATCCCGAAAGGGTTGTATCTTCTATGGGTTTGGCAAAGTATGCTGAAAATATATAAAACGGATAGGAATGGCAAGGTTAAGCCCATCACAGATGGGGCAGTTGCGGAGGTCCCATCTGTAGAAGATACTTCAGAACATACACCCGGGTCGGATGACTCGGCATTGGAGTTCTCTTCGGAATTCCATCAGGAGTTTGCCACCATGTTCCAGGAATTACAAATACATTGAACATTGTGGTGTTTGCATAATATAAAAATAGAAATGAAAAACTTAAAAACTCTCAAGCCCACATTCAAACCGCTCATTGGAGTACTCTTGTTACTAAAAAAAAACTTTCAATATACTCATGTTTTTTATTCATATTTTGCATATTTCAATGAACGTTATAAAATGCATTAATTTTTCCATTTTTTTTTTTTTTTTTTTTTTTGAAACTTGCATAAATTTCACCTACACTTTGTTTTATAAGGCTTGTTTGCATAGATTTTTCATATTTTAATCGCTATAACACGATCTGACCATAATAAATTGTCATAAAAAATTGGATACTAAATTTTAACAAAATATATAGAAAAATAAACTACAAAATCACACAGAGAAAATATCACACCCAGTATTTTAATAAATGTTATAATTTTTGTTGTTATTTTTATTACAAATAGTAAGTCCTATAAATATTTGATATGAAAATCAAATGAAAGACAAATAACGAATAAAAGAGGCGCTATACTTCATTTCTTCATAATGAATTTATTTTTCGAGGAGAACCGTATTCATATATTTATTTCGTTTTCAACTAAAGACTTGTTTGCCAAGTCATAAGCGTGTTATTAGTATTTGGCCAATTTAATAGTGACATGAAATAAATTAGACGATCACATTCTCTCAAAAAAGGTTCATATAATTATTATTCTGTAGAGAAATGGATTGGAAGAAGCTTGTACAAGATATATGTAGACTTCCTATAGAAAGTAAGGTATATTAAATATTTCTTTCGGAGAGTAAATAAAATTTCCCATGAAAAATTATTCGTAAAAATCTGTCTTTGAGAGTCGACTTAAAGCTGTAGAAGCCTCCACTTATTGATTAAAACTAACACACACACACATACATGGTGTGAGTAAAGTACTTAGAACTGATTTTGTGTTCGAAATTTAAAGTGAGGGCATCAAAGTTCCTCGTTGTAATCATTAGATCTTTGAAATAATGTGGAGTTTATTTGAAGGAAGAACTGAGAAGAAATATATTATAACATATAATAATATTGCCATCTGTAGGGTATTACAGATCCACAAAAAGAAATTATTAATAAAAAAAAACAAAACTTTATAATAAGTTGAAATATGTTGCAAAAAAGGTAATAAAACTATTTTTGTGTTCCTTCTTTTTTTTTGAAACGTGATTTGGTCAACATGTTTCATATTATTTGTTTATTTATTTCCTACAACAAATAAAAAAACATTTATTTTTTCATGTGAGTTACAACAGCTCTGTTGCCACTGCCATGCGTTTGGGGATTTTCGACAATTGATTTTTTGATCGATTTTATTTAATTTATTTTTTGTTTGAGTACTTATCGTTCCATCTTGGATTATGTACATTGTATTTAATTCATTGCCATTTTTATGTATGGTTTCTTTCTTCAACTCAAAAATGAATTGATATTCACACAGCATATCACGAAATGTTTGAGTTCGATAAATGAATTTCAAATGTAGATCGATAAAAAGTAGTAAACTTCTTATGCAATTTCCCTCTATTCGAATCAGTATTACAAGGCATCAATTATTACACGCTACAAAACGGTAAGTGAATCCAAGTCACAAAAAATAAAATGTAAAAAAAAAATTCAACAAAATTAAATGATTACTTTACGAGTGAGTATATGACAATTAAAATTTAAATACATATTCGCATAGTCGCATACTTCGTTACAATTTGTGTGTCCGTTTTATTTATTAGAAAAACAGAAACGTTTTGTAGGTAAACAATACGAAATTGTGTATAATGATGACACAAATAAAATAAAAATAAAACAACAAAAAACCAAGATTTATTGGGTATATTCGTTATGCAGTTACCTTGAGCTTAATTTTAAAGGGATTACAGATCGTTTAATAAGAATTTCTGAGAGGATTATAATTATGCCAAGATGAGTTTCCTGCTGGTGCATGTTACCAGGAATAATATCAGGAAATAAAAAAAGATTTGAATATTTATGAAAACACCTACTTCAAATGAAATTCTAACTCATTTCATTTTTTTTTGTTTTGCTTTTCAGGCTTGTGTCTTAAGCACACACTTAATTAAGAACCTGCATGATTTTTAAATATAAAACTGATCGCTTTTAATTTGCGTGTAATTTTATAAAGTTATATTTTTAATTATTTCTTAAGACTTTTATTTTCATAAAACAAATTGCCGCAGATAAGAACATGTTTTGGGTTTTTTTCTATTGTTCTTAGCTAAACGGTGGGTTAAATTTGTGCTTTAGTAAATAAATTACATTTGAAAACATTTTGAACTAACGATAGCAGCATTTAATTTTGTTATCGTAAATCACGAGTTTGTGTCTTAAATCTTTTGATTTATTTTAAACCATTTTAGAAAAATTATGAACAAAATCGCATTTATTGAAGTATTTTTTTTCTTACAAAATATGTAACAGATTTAAATTATTATTAATGAATATTCAAACCAACACAATAGTGATCTCAGGAAATTTATAAAAATTTATAACGTTTTGATAACATTACAGAACATTGAATAATAAATTTACCTTTTTAAAGTAGATTTTGACTTTGAGGCGCATCTACCGTAAATCAGATTTGATATTCGTATGATTGCAAAAGAGTGTTTGGATTATCTAATATTCAGGTAGTCACTATATACAGGGGTGGTCTTATAATATGTTTATCTACTGTCTAAGACCTATCAACAAATACATGAATGTAAAAACAGGAGAAGAAAATGCCTGTTATCTTAATAAACTAAGTTAGAAACTTTCCTGTTCATTACAATGCTCTAGGTATTTAAAAGTTACGCTAAAGCAAGAAAGTGATAAAAGAGATGATAAACTAACACTGTAATCATTGATCGCTTTATTGCTTAGTGACAATTAAAATTGTAATATTTATATTCAGTATTTGAATACTAAATATCATATGAAATTAACATCACACAGAATAAGCAAAACAGTTGCTTCCTTAAAATACATTCCTAAAATGCCAATATTTCAATTGGTAATTATAAAAGATATCATTAACTATTTAAACATTGTTTAAATATTTAATACATTAGGCTAGGGGATAGAACTTTTTCTTTGCATTCAAAATCATCTCACGATGTAATTAAATGTATATTGCGTACGCTTATTAGTTTCAAGGGCCGCAAAAAAATATTTAAATTAATCGCATCAATAAAGCTGACATCTTCAGA
The DNA here is from genome assembly GCA_930367235.1 of Sarcophaga rosellei. Taxonomy (NCBI): domain Eukaryota; kingdom Metazoa; phylum Arthropoda; class Insecta; order Diptera; family Sarcophagidae; genus Sarcophaga; species Sarcophaga rosellei. The sequence goes on from OV884021.1 coordinate 85,852,570, forward strand.
CATCTCTTGGAAAATATGAAATGAATTACATCTTTTTCTTACTCCTATCCAATATCTTTTACATTCTCAACTGGCCCGTAACTTCTTATCCAATATGCGGCTACGCAAACATGCATTCACATGAACAAAACAAAGTAAACAAATATAATTAGCAAGAAACAAACCGACAAAAAAGAAAACACACGACTGGTAACAAACGGCAACAAACGAAACAATAACAATAATGTATAAGTGTTTGTTTAATGCCGTTATCAAATTGGGAAAATTTTGAAAAACTCGCACAGTGTATGTGAAAAACTAAAAAATTAAATAAAAATAAAAATGTAAGAGTTATACCGCATACAGTTGTGGTCTTATAATTAGCACACCCTTCTTTATGACCTCTTTCCAATAACAAGCTAAGGTACAATAATTTTTAAAAATTTATTTAAGGACAGTTCAATGTTCTATGGGATATAATTATGTATGTACATATGTGCTGTCTAGAGTTAAGGGAACTTCAATAAAAGAATTTAACAAAAAGTAACACTTTAAATCATAAAAGCAAAAATTTCCTTGCTACACCTCCATTAAAGACAAAATCATTATTTGGATTTAATTATTTTTAATATTTTATCCATCTGTGTGATGTGTCATCATTATCATGACTATCTTGCATAAAAATCCATTTGACGCAAGTTTTCATGAGCGAATGGAATCAATGGAATTTAATCTTCAATTCACTAAGAAAATAATAACAAAATATATGATGTGCTAATTGTATGTCTTAGATTTTCTTTTGATCTTTTCAAAAAGAGAACGATAATTTTAATTGTTGTTGTTGGCTTCCATTTATTCACTAGGTTTTATTAATTACAGCCCGTAAGTCATTTCAAATAACATGTGATTAAAAAATTAATCCTTTTAAATATATTCAACACAAACTTTTTGGTGGATGGATGTGCTAATTATAATACCACCACTGTAAATGCCTACATATGCACAGAAGGCATATAACGCATGCATGCCTGCGCATTACATTAATTTAAAGTTTCTTTACTACTCTACTCATAATTAGTTAGAAGGCAATACGAATACTTTGTAATTTTTGCTGTTTTATACAACAACAACAAAGAATTATATCAGCCAAAGACATCGACACGGAGGAAAAATGCAATAATTATTTAATGAACATTAATTGCATGCACAATGCTTAATAAATATACATAAGTAAGCAAAACAAAAAGAAAATATTACAATTGAAGCTTAAGAAGAAAACCAAGAAACAAAATTAAAAATCAAGTTATAAGTTTCAAGAATAAATGTGATAAATAAACATATATTTGAAGGAGTGAATTGATCATATTAAATTGGCAAAGAGCAGTTTATTTCTGTAATTCCTTAGAACATAAATCAATTTGCGAGATGAACAAGAAAATGCACATATGACTGAGACCATGGAACTACCAGGAAATGTAATTTGCTGAAACTGATGCTGAATATACAGCATCTTAGAAGAGATCATCGTTCACGAATAATAAAATATTAAAAAATTTAAATTCCAAAGGGATCGATCACTCATCGATGATTTAACTCTTTTAAATTCAGATGTTGTTGTACTTTTAAGACTATCACAAAAAGTGCAAAAAAAAACGAAAAGAATAACAATTAAAAAATTATTATTTCAAACTCATTGTTATTGTTTTTTTCCCTATTCTAACTCATCTCACATGAGCAAGGTATTCACGATTTTAGATACTAAGTATATGTGATGCTAATATACAAATAATTATAAAGGTTATTCCCCTAAAATGTCACATTTTTGCGTTTTAAGAGAATAAATTTTTTCAAAAGATAGAGGCCAATTAAATAATGTTTGAAAATCAAATCAAAGACTGGTTCGTAATTAAATCTAAACACTTTGGGTTCTATAGACCCAAGTTCTTAATTGCACTATAGGAACGTATTTTCTACGACTATCATCTGCTTTGACTTGACAGTAAAACTTTGTCAACCCAATAGTTCATAGTTTCAAACTTTTTTCTAATTTTTGTCAACAAAATTACAATTATTTCAACTTTTTTATAATTTGTTATAGATTTTTTTATTTATAAAAATTAGTAGCTTTAACAATATTAATATGTATTAGTACTTGCCACCAGTATAATTACCGAAAGTAAAGACACCATCGTATTCAAACAAAAGAATCGGCGCTACATATGTATGTATATGTCATATTGAACTCCACATAAAGTTCAAAACCTAATTAAAAACAAATACAAACAAAAACAAAAAATTTTATCAAACAATTGCAATACAATCAACATCTAATGAATACCAAAATATACAAAAAGAAAACAACAACAACAACAAAAATCCATAAAATCCAATTGAATGGTTTTTGAGTGAATGAATGAATGAATTACAGACTCGAAAATTTTGTAGGAATTTTTAGTTCAACTGCTGTCGTCTAACTCGCTTACTTTTTGCCGATCATGTTGATGATGACAATGATCATGGTGTTGTTACTGCCAGTCTATTGTCAATTTTTTGTTTTTTTTTCCGTACTGATTGCAGGGCCGACTGTTGAGTTTCGTTAGAGCTTGTTGGTGAAATACTTTATTGTTACCAATATTCTTGTTGTTGTTGCTGCTGCTATTGCTGTTTGTTACTTCTGTCTCTTCTGTCTCACCTGAGTAAAAATCTAAATAGTGGAAAATAATAAACAGAGAAAATGTAATGAAAAAAAGTGTAAAAAATTATTCCCCCGACACTTCTTTCTAACTAGCAAAATAATTAAAAACAGTGGATCAAAATTTTATAGAATTGAAACAAAAATTCGTAAAACTGTGTAGTGAGCTAACTACACTATTAGTTCGAGCGTAGTGGATTCGATTTCCATCAGTACATCGAGCAAAAGGTCTAAGTTAGTTTAGGTGGAGGAGAAAAAGATCCTATTTAGGCCAGCAGTTAGGCCCATTGTAATACCACAATTTATTCTACCCGGGGACCAACCATTCCCGAGAGTAAACCCTCCCAAGTCCAAAATAAATCTTGCTATTACTGCAATTTGTATATTAGAAAGCTCGGCCAAAGGTGTCAGGAATTGAGAGGCTAGAAACCTCTGTCTCTTTATTACAAGAGCAGGGCACTAACACATGAGATCCACAGTGCCTGCAGAAATCATTAGTTGGAATGCAGAGTCTTTCGGCATACATACCCAAAGAAGGAAAAGTCTAATTTAGTCAGCTCATAATTAATTATAATGTAACATGTAATTGTATTTGTAAATAAATAAATTTTGTATTTCAGCAGCTCACATTAATCGCGTACTATTAGAAAGGTAAGACTGCCACTTTGTCCCACTGTGCCTGTGGAGTTATAGTTAAAAAATGGAAATGAAAAATTTATACTCAATTTCTGAAGACTTGTAGCCGATGACGATGATTGCCATTATCATTATTATCATGATAACGATGAGTATAATGTTGATGATGATGTTGATGGTGAGGTACAAAAATAAAAATAAAATAGAAAAGAAAAAAAACAGAATAATTTCATTTGATTTTTTTAACTCAAAAGGGAACATACACTCACAATCTCTCACCATCATCATCATCATCATCATCATCATTCCACTATGTATTTAGAATATTTTTTTTTTGTATTTATTTATTTATTATGGTTATTTCACGAGAGTTATTCACATTTTAAACGGTTGAGTGTGAAGATAGAAAAGGTTTTTAGTTCGCATGCGAAAAAATCTAACGAAATTCGAATGATCAAAATTAAAAAGTAAAATTAATGAATGATCGAAACAAAAATTACAACAAACATAATAATAAATTAAATAAGATTCATCAACAAAAATAGAAAGTCTTAGTCTTTCTTTCACCTTTCCAACATAAGCATATTTCTGTAATAAAAATTAGAGTAAAACAAAAAAAAAAGAGAAAAAAAAATTATAAAAAAAAGAAAATAAAAATATAAAACAAAAAGAAAACGAAGTAAAAATATTAAACCATTAAAAATAAAGTTCTAAATATACAATACAATGTGGATAGAAATTAAAAACAAACAAAAAAAAATATAAGAAAACTAAAGAGATCACCTGAGTTCGAACGGAAGTTGTGAATTCATTAATTGCAAAAAAAAAAAAAAAATAAAAGAATTGAAATGAAAAACTGCCAACAGCAATTCATTAGTGAAGAAAACAAAACTAATCCGTTATTTGTCGCTTTTTTCTGAAATTTACATTTAATTCATAGAAAAATACGCAACTTTCAGGCAGTTGACGTATTTTAAAGTTTCCATCATGAAGCCTTAAAGAAATGTTGGCCTAAATCTAGTAGATTTTAACTGTTTATTCATGAGTGCATGTGTTTTCATTTCTTTTAATTAAAAAATTACAAAACAGAAACCAAAAAATATATATCCATCAAACTGTTCGTTTGTATAAATTTGATTTATTATTAGAAATATTAAGAAAAAAACATATGTACATAACTAATGGCAAATGTTTTAAAATTCTTACAAGAAATAAAAGCTTCTGTTTGTCCTTTCAAATCTTAACGATATGATTACAATTATGCCACTACTGCTACTTTATAAATAGCTTATGTCACTACACCAGCCAAAATGAAAACTTTCTTCTCTTCGAGATCGCCCTGCACATACCTTCAACCTTTATTCACATATGTACATATAAATAAGTATGAAAATTTTTAAATTAGTTTCAAGTGATTAGTATTGAGAACCCAAGTGTTAGTATTTAAAAGGTCTTTTATTAACAATCATATCTGGTCTGAAATTCTGAGTAGTAAATCAAGTTAAAGTCACCGTAGTCTCATAGGTAGTGGTTGGCTTATTACACGTGAGACCGCGTTAAAAACCCAGGTCTGACATCTGGAACAAAATGAAATATAAAAAAATATTTCTTTTGGCTACTTTCTCTCTGTAGATTTCTGACAAAAACTCTGTGAGTAATAAACCTGCCATGAATGTATCCTTAAAAATCTGTAGGTCGATTTTTACACACACAACATACATAAGTGATGTGAGGAACTAGATTGTAATGACCAATGATGTATGTATGTATGTAAGAATGTGTAAATCAAGTCAGAGGTCATAAAGTTACAATTGGAATGAAAAATTACCCTTTCTAGGCACATGGTTTAAGCCTAGAGTAACATCAGCGACGCGACTACCCTTGGAAAATTGATAATAACGACATTTCGTAAGAACAAACTCTCCAATAATTCTGTCTATTTTCTCTCAAAAGTGGAGTTAAGACATAATTTACAAGTGTTTTCAAAATTAACAATGCTACGAAACCCTATTACTGCCTTAGAGATCATAAGTACCCTATAAACGTGAGGTATTCCAAGTATTTCCACCTACTTGCCATCAGATTTGCCTTGAGAGAAAACTAACCTTACTCAAGGCCTATCAATACCGTCGAATACTGGATATGGTGATCTTTGATTTACTCTCAGATATGGATATCTTAGATATGGATATCTTAGATTAAATTGAGTTTTTGCCAGAAATCTGCTGAGAGGAAATCACCGAAGAAATATTTTTTTTCGAGATGTCTGGGCTGGAGATTGAATCGGGGCCTTAAGTCTAATAAGCCAATATACTACCTTCTAAAATAAAACAGGATGCCCTGGTAGTCTAGTGAGTAGTGTGCTAGAATATTTGCGTGTGGGTTGTGGGTTCGATTCCCACCTGAGTCTCTGGTCTGTTACACTACACCGAGCATTAGGTCAAAGTTGCTCAGCTTACTTATATTGTAATTAATAAGTAAATAAATAAAAAATTTCTTGATTTGTTTTCAAGAAGTTTTTATATTAGTATACGTATTTCAAAAACAATTTTGTGTTGTGCTTTCAAAAAAAAAAAAAAAAAACAGACAGTCGTTATCGTTTAAAAACTCACTCGTTTCTGACTCATTTTGAAGATTTTAACTTAATGACATCAGTTTTAGTCATAATCGGTGAATTGTTCATAAATAATTAATTAAAACTCTATTAAAACAATTTAATAACATCTAAAGCTACACAATAATTTATAGTATGTTTACAATATTTAAATATAAACATTGGACGTTTAAGTTACTGGTCAAGTGCAATGGTTTTTAAGCAAAATTTACGGATTGATGAACAAGAATTTTATGAAGGTTCTATGTTAAGGGGTGGGTTGATTGTTATTGTTTTATTTTTTGGTAAAAATTTTTTAATTAAAATGTTTTCAACAATTGCTGGCAATGTTACTTTTGCCAAAAACAAACAAACAAAAAAAAAAAACAAAATTAAGCCATAAATCATATTTAACCTCAAGCGTAACCCCATGGGATAAGATAAAGACCAACTACCAATTACCAGCTACCATTTAAAACCTGGCATGACAAATGCAAATCAGTAGAATAGTATTTTTTTTTTTTTTTGTTATCTATTCGGCTTACGTTGTAAGCGTTTCATTTAAAATTTGAAATCTTTTGTTTTTAAGCTGAGAGTTTTTAAATTTTTGCAATTTATCAGCTTGACTGAATAGGTTATTGACTGGTTTGTGTTTTTTTTTTCGGTAAGATTTTAGAGTTTTAGGCCAAAAACGATGAGAGGCCAACCGTTCCTTAAGTGAAGATGTGTTTGGGAAGGCTATTAAACTCTATGTTGTCTACAATTCGAGTTCATTTATATTTTTTTAATTTCAGTTTAAAATCACTCAAGCATTTCTTTTTGTTTCAGTCGTTATTCATGGGTTCTTTCTCTTGAAATTTGTTTTCTTTTGTCTTTGCCATTATTCTGAAAAGTCGGTTTAACTCACTAACTAACTTACACACATCAGACTCTCACAGAGTCTTTGAATATTATTCTTGTTTTTTTTAATTTTTTTTAAATTTTTAATTCAAATAGTGAAATTTATTTTTTATTTTTCTTATTCAAGTAATTATTTTCTTTTTTTACTTCTTTTTCAATTCTAATTTTGAGGTGAAAAGTTGTTAGAATTTGTTTCTTTACTTCAGTATAATTTGACGGAAGTGTGTAAACGGATTTGCCAAAAAAAAAAAAAGAAAATATTTTTTGCGGAATACAAATCATTCTAAATTAACACTTTCAAATTGAATTTCATGGACAACGGTTGGGTCTGTGGTTTCAACCATTTATAAGTGTTAAACAAAAAAAATTAAAAATAAATTTATAAATAAAACACAATAAAAAAAATTTATGAAATAATTGCAATTAAATAATATAAAATCTAAGGATCACTTAAAAAGTAATAGAAAACAAAACAATTTTCAAATATTTTTACAATATGATACGTTGGAAATTAATCTTTGATCATAAAGTATTGTGGACTTTAATACTAAGTGGCTTTTTTTGCCAAAGGACAACAGCACTAACAGTGGATAATCAATTGGTATCAGCTAGAAATGGTAAGTGAGAATAAACAATTTAATTATTAATTAATAAGAAAACATATTACTATACATATCGAATATGTTCCTTACTCAGCATACCGATGAAAATTTTATTTAAAAATAAGAAATCGTTGAAATTTAATAAAAGCTTTAAACTTCTTCATGTAACAGGAAGATCTTCCATACGCCACAATTATAATTATGTATATTGCTATCATACAGATCTAAGTAAAGAATATTTTTTCATTCGTTCAAAAAACAATAATTAATGGGACGCCAAGGATTAATCGTTGTGCGCAATACTTAATTAAAAATACAATCCAAACATAAGCGAAAGAAAAAAAATTTGATTCTCATTTTATTTTAATTTAATAAACAAACTCACTTATGCCAATGGTTTGAAACAACTTAATAGGGACATTAATATTGTTATATACACTTTATCACTTCATAATATTAAACGCAATAGATGCAATACAACAATATTGTATATAATAAGGAAATATTTATTCGAAATGTCATACTTATTTGATCATTAAAACACTTCAGTCATGATTACGCCTAGCTTCTCACACCGCCTATGATGTGTGTGTGTGTCAATTTCATACATATATGAGTGACAGGACCTACAGTTTCAAGTCAACGCGGAACAAAAGGTTTTTTGAGAAACTTTTAATGGCAACCTTATCAGAATGTGTTGCAGAAATAAGCGAAAGAAGTGGCTGAAGAAATATTTTTTGAAGCACAGCCTCCTCCTGATCCTACATAGACTTATGGATTTTGGACACGCCTTAAATTGGCCTGGCCAATAGTCGCCAGATTCTATTCAATTGAAAAATTATAGTTCAAATGAGGACTAACAGAGAATCTTTCTACAGATGAGATGAATGCTGATAAATTATTTCGTTGCCAGGGTTGGGTTATTTAAACTTTATAAGCTAGCGTACAATCTTGCTGGAAAACCATATCTTTAATATTTTCAACCTTCTAATATTGTTTTATGGACCGGTAAACGAACATGTGGTTAAATCCTAGAGAGTTAAGTGTTTTGAAAAGATTCCATATTCTCATACAACATTGAAATAGCGCTTTTGCTTTACTTCTAGGTGCCATACTACGTCATAAAGGGGGTATTGGATATGACTATTTGCTAACGATTATCTTTGTAGTAGTAAATCTTTACTTTTAAAATTTATTGACTAGTGGGGTATTCAGAATACTTAGGTTAGGTTAGGTGTCGGACCCCCTCGAAGGAAGAGGGCCAGCATTTAGGCCCATTGTAATTACACAATAAATTCTACCCGCGGGTCAACCATTCGCTGGAAAAAATCATCCCGAGACCAAAATAAATCTGGCTATTACAGCAATTTTTATATTATACAGCTCAGTCAAAGATTTCAGGAAATGAGAGGCCACTAACTCATGAGGTAAAAGATAGTATTTTCCTCTTCCTCAGACACACAGCATAAGAATCGGAATTGTTCGATGGATGGGCAAGTAATTTAAGGACAGTAGTATGTAAGTCACTCCTTTTCCTATTCATATGTGCCCACCAGAGTCTGGCAATGTTGCCAATGAGATTGAGCCTCCTTGTAAAACCCGTGGACCGAATCTAAATTAACCTAAGCAATGGGAATACCTATTCCCTGTAACATGTGGTAGATTCCCAGCTCAGAATACTTACAGAGTCATGGAAATAAAGTGGTCGATGGGATGTATTGATTTTATATTGTAGCATAGAGATGGTCTTCAATAGCAGCATCGCTTTTATCCGATATAAATATGTATATGTATGTGTATATAAATATTAATTCAGTTTGTTGATTAATTATCAGATTTCAATAATATAGGACTTGTGATATAAACAAACCTAGAGTACAAATAGCATTCACACGCACCTTAGCTCAAGTCACAAACATTGACAAAAGCATAACAATATTTACTGGAAATTGTAGCGTTGTTAATGAAGTGAAATAGGCGTTGTTAATGAAGTGAAATAGGCGTTGAGAAATGATTAAAAAATTTACGATTGATTGGAGTATAGGGCCAAACAAAGTTATTGAGATATTTATTATTGATGCTGTCTAATACATCAAAGCTTCACCGGCAATTCCTTTTTAGTACAGCCTCGAGTTCCTTCAACCTACAGGTCTATACCTCCTCAACGATATCAGATTTGTATCTACCTTTTCACTCTGCCCACCTTCTGTACAAACGTTATTCTCCCCAAGTTTATAATTTTTCTTTTTTAAATTTGAATTTATGACAGACTTTTTTTGTCATCTCTATACCGTATTGAAATTGCTACGGATTCGTCTAATTTTTGCATAAATAGTAATTTCTGATGTCTTTGTTTAACTGAATTTGCCAATTTGTGCCTATGAATAGAAACAACAACATGTTAATATCTTTCGTAATATTTGAAATTTGTTTGAATTAGAAATTGGGAAATACTATTTAAATTGTCACATTAAAGTTTACAAATTATTACCTATTGAGGGTATGTATCTTTAAACTATGTAAGTAAGCATGTGGTGATAATCCGTGTAAATCTGTAACAAAATAGATAAAAGCCAGCAAAAGACTCATATTGTTACCTACAATTTTATTTTGATTTTGTTTTTACAATCGAAAAGAAAAACAAAAAACAAAACACAAACAAAAAGAGTCATGAACATCAGCACTCTATGTACATGGTCCACGTACGAGGAGACACTTGGATAGTTTCAGACGATTTCTGGTGCATGACGGCTTAAAAATAAAATTAAAAAAACAAAAAATATAAAAATTTTAAATTGTAGCAATCCATACACATATGTACATATATATATAGTCGTATATACAGTCATTAGCTGAATGTGTATTTACCCTTATTTAAAAGTCAGAATCATATAAAAACAAAAATAAAGACAAAAGCAAAAACAATAATATTTTACTATAAAATATTTTTAACAACAACAAATTCAAAACTAATATTAACAATTAAAATGGCTACATGTGACATACTCAATGAATTTATGAAAAGGAAAACAGCATTCAGACAAACCGAATTTATTTAAGGTACGTGTACGTGTATGTAGTTGGCGCAATGTTTGCCCGTAAATATAATCCTTTTTCTTTTTGGTTTTGTTCTTTCTTTTTTTTTATTAATTACCATAACAATTGTTTAAACTTGTTTTTTTTTTATTTCTATTTCTAATTAATAAAACAAAAACAATAAAGAAAAACAATTGTTATGATTTTTGTCATAATTTAACACATAAATTATGTATTTTGAAAACCTTTTCCTATAATTAATTCTTTATTACAAACAATAGGGATAATATGAATGAACTTTTCTAAAGGTCAATTCATTGTTATTCTAATTCATAGAATTTTATTTTAATAGTTTTTGGATTTATAATTAATTCTTGCTTTAATAAATTTTGATAATTATTGCTTATATATATAATACTTCTGAAGGTCACACTTTTTATGATTACTTAATACACTGTGTCGTCCACAGTTTAAATGGATTTTTAGCTTTCGTTTTGGGGAATTTGCTAAACCTGGTGTGCTTTACTATCCCTTTAATAGTTTAATTAAATTAAATTAAATCAACTAAAGTTTAGAAAATTTAACGAAAGACTGAGTTTCATTCTGAAGTATTTCCTGACATGTTCAAAATTCGGTGTTTCAAGGTCAAATTCATCGAATATTTCTGTGACATAACTTTCCTTATTTACTGACTTTCTTACTTGTTTAATTGGCCAAACACGTACAACATCGAGGCTATAATTATCGACCGTAATCTGGGATCCCTACTTGTCGGCAACATATACTTCACTTGGCCCTCATTTACAGCCAGACCCATCTTGATAGACTGCCGTTCAATAGCGCTGATTCTAACATCTCGCTTGGTCGATCTTTTCTTATTTGTCTCAACTTCATTGCCAGTCGTAGTCATGGACTGATCTGTGGTTCTGATAAATGATCTGAAATTTAAATCTTAAAAGACATCTTCAGTGCAGCTACCCACCTTCTTAAATTTTTTGGGTGCTCTTGTGAATAAACAAAAAAGTGTCTTTCTTATAATAAAATATTTTTAATTTTAAAAAGATTAATCACACTAGCCATAGATCTATAGATTTTTGAGGTCTTCAATCTATAAAGCGGAAGAGGATTAATTCTAAAACTTACTTGTCATTTACCAAGTTTCATGTTACATCTCCTATTCGTTTTTTTTCAAATTCAGATCAATATTAGGAGAAGTGCTGTATGGGCAATTAAATTATAAAAAAAACATTGAAAACAAAATTCAATGCAAATGAAATTCGTCATTACAAACTTTAATAAATATAGGTACGCTAGCGCTTGATTTGTGATCGAAAGAAGTTGTGAATATGTTTCCTGAAAGAGCTGTATTTTTCAAATGTATTTAACACAGTTTATAATAATTATAAAACAAAAACAAAACAATAAATTTTGAAATTTCCCAACATCAGCGTAATTGAAAGAAAGTCAATTGACTGAAACATCAAACACAGTAATCCAAGCCCTTTTAAAGTTTATGCAATTCTATTAAACAATTTCCCAATTTCCTTTAGTATGTGCAATCATTCATCTCTAAGCGATTATTTATTGCACAATTTTTATTTCGCTTTCTATGTGAGTGAGTAATATTTCTCGTTTTGAAAATTGCAGACTGTTTTGAACGTGTAGCATTGGAGGCGATGATGCCATTTGAGAAAACGTTTAAAACCGAAGACACCAACTCGTTGCGCATGTGTAAAGAAAAGTGTTTGCAAGAGGGTGACAAATGTCAATCGATATCATTTGGGTAAGTTAATTCATCGTATCAATATATCAATTGTTTCACAACAGACTGCGTTGGTTGCATAATAATTGTTTTCTTTAATGTATTTCACACAGTGTACATCGTCGTGGTAATGGCACTTGTCAGCTGTCAAAAGAGAAATATAAAGTTGGCTCTCGGCCAAATGGTGTTATTTTCGATCCCGATTTCGATTTGTACACAAGAAAGACAAATTGTTTCGATCTAAGCGACAACAATGCGGACCAACCAGATAATCTGGAACAAACAGATGGCTATGGCTCTAGTTTGCCTCCTACTGTACCGGTGCTTTTAAGTAATGGACCCTCAGAAGGCACACCAATTCTGTTGGTGGAGCCAACACCCTCAATCCAAACTACTATACACGAAGATCATACACGTTATGCTTCACCAACCACGGACTATGGAGAGCCCTCTACTATTTTTACACAAGGTCCGCCCACCACATATGAGCCTAGCACTCAAAATACACCCAGTAGTTCTTCCCAGAACGGGGATCGTTTATATTTTTCACAAGATATTTATCCTTTATACAAATATCCTACGCTGTATGAGCCAAATTATCCAGCCCCTAATCAAGATGTTTATATACCGGGAGGTTATGCGGCCAATGCTCAAGAGGTAAATGATCATTTTCATCCAACCGCTTATGATGAGAATATAAGACCCTCACCTTCTACTAACCATTATGGACCACCAAAACCAGTCTTTGGTTTGGGCTATGGCAATGGATATGGTTATGGTCAACCTGAATCCTACAATCCATCCACTATGAGACCTCAAGATTCCGGTTATTCTACCAATTCACAAAGGCCTACGAACATGAACAGAGATCCACGACCGTCAGAGTATGGTCACAGAGATCCAATGAGGCCCCCAAACTATAGCAGTGACAACAGAGATAGAGATCCCTTAAGGCCATCCGACTATGACAGCTCCACATCTATGTACTACCCAAGGCCAGAAAATGGGCATGACTCCTCACCTTCATACGAACCTAGACCTGAAAGTGCACACAGTTCACCAGCGCCATATGGACCACCAGCAGCCAGGCCCCCGTCATTGCGTCCAAACGATTATATGGATTTTACAAACAGACCAGATGCCCCAGATGGTACTGCTAAGCCTTCTACTTTCGGACCTAATGGAGGCAATTATATGCGCCGTAATGGTACAGCTGCCTCTCGTCCCGGCGGTTATACTGATGACAAACAAATCAACACATATTTTAATCCTGATGACTATTTAGGCGGTAATAGAAGTGAGTAAAGCAGAGATATTTCCTTTTTGTTTTTTCTTTTGTGACATACTGATTAATTCTTATCTTCATTTTAGAGCGTCCCGGTTCATATGAATCCAATAATGATCGTCCTGGCTATAATCGTGCTCCCATGAAAGGTAAGTGCTTACACCACCTGTACGATACATACATATGTCAGGTTTTAGGTTTTAATTATAAATATTGGCTTTTAGATCGAATCATTGTATATATGTGCATATATGTTGTACTACATACATACATATGTATATATAAATAAGTTTTAAATTGGACAGAAACAGCTTTCTAATAATATTCAATTTTAGACCATATAAGGGTTAATAACAAAATGGTTCTGCGTTGACGGAGCAGATGATAATACACAGAGTGAACTTTTCTTGACAGAACAGGGAATATTTTAAATTCTTTAGGCTATTGTGGCCCATGTTGAACCGTTACAGATGGAAAAGGGTTCTGAAACTGGATAGAGAGACTATTTTCTATTTCTTTCTCTGTTTTTCTTTTCTATTCGCTACATTTAGAATGTTTGTTTTTGTGTCTTCTCTCTTTTCCTGTTTACACTAGAAGTTTAGTTATTGTTCTGGAATATATTATGTTTGGTCTGACCTAGCCTCTTGAAGGTAAATACCATACACCTCTTCAGGTCTTAAACTTAAACTGTCCCACCTAACTTCCGAATCTAACCTAACTAAGGGTTAATTATTCAATTCGTGTCAGTTGTCAGTTTTCCTCTATTGCTCACCCTTTCACAGGAACTGTATTACCGTTATAGCCTTAGAGATTTCTACCTTGATAAGTTATATAACGAAACTGTCTATCCGGTGTCAGTCCTTGTTGAAACCTTTGAATTGCGATCTTTTAATGTTAAAGTGTTCCAATGTTTAATAATTATCTTCAATGCTGCATTGGGGATATTTTGGTCGGCTGTCAAATCCACAACAATTATAATGAGTTCAGTTACAATTTTTATGTTTGCGATTCATTTATAGAGTATTTTACATATCGTTTTACCATTTTTGCAGAGATCTTTATTTTTCATTATGTTTAAAGTTTATCTAAGTACGTTTGTGTTTTGCTTTACTAAATGGTGTCATGTATACCATTCTTTTATCGTTAAAGCTGAGATCTTCCAAAGAAAAAAAGATACTCCTTTCTGTATACAAATCAAATATAGCTCATGTTAATAGATTGGGCTAAATAACCCTAAAGATGAAGGCAAGCTCTAGGCCCAAGGTACGTGCATACGTACTTGTCATATACTGGTCATTACTGGTCATATACTGGTCATATATGCACCTGGTTTGTTAATTTTTACTCCAACTTATATGTGTGTTACAATACAGATCTAAACTCCAGAGCGATTGAGATTGAGATTGAGTTACAGTTGGGATAACATTAATCGAATAGGAACCAAACTATAAAACGATGGCAAAATGAAGGGCTCATCTTTTATTTGTTATGAAAGCGACTCTACAATGCAGAGTAAGTTCATTTAACAGATCGACTAGTATTCAAGTAAAATCCAGAAGATTTTACACAATCATGTTTTATACATATTTTATTTTACTATAGTTTCTAATCACGACAGGTAAGGCCTTGAGAATTTTAAATGTTCTTTAGTTGAACAAAAAAAAATATACATACATACGTATATAATCTACTAGATGTTGAAATCTATCCGCATCCATTAAATTCGAATCATCAATAATTGTTGGCGCAAACATTCATCAAAAATTTTGTTTTGAACACACAAAATGTTGTCCATTTATAGCGGGGAAGATCCAATTCACCTCCATAAACTGAGATGTTGCAACATTTTATTCAATTCTTTATAAACAAAAAAAATTACATATTTTTTGTTTTTTGTTTTTTGTCTTGTTTGATTTATTAACATTTTGAAAACGGTCTCAACAAGTGTTTTATACTTTTAAAAACTAAGAAGTAAAAGAAACAAAAACAAAAACAAACTTGATTTTTTTTTCAACAATTTGCGAACAGAATAAAAAAATGAAGAAGAATTAAAATAGACAAGAGAAGATAAATAAATAATCTTGAAAGAATCGTTCATCAAGGTGGCAGGCAGGCATTAAGCGGTGCAACACAATGTTGTTGTTTAGCATTTCCGTTTTACAACATCGGAATCAACAACGAATCCAATAACAATGTGAATAGCGTCCATGTTAAGGTTATGTTTCTTACTTCGTGAAGTTCTTTTCGACAAATGCAACAATATTGATGAACTTTTTGTTGTTTTAAAACAACTACAAACAGAATAAAAATAATAAATAAAAACCACACTTGAAACCATAATAACGATGGCTTTGGCCGTTAGAGAACTAAAAACAAAATACAAACAACGACGTGATATTAACATGCAATTAAGAAGACAAGTCGTTTTATTAAAAAAACAAACAAACAAACAAAACAAAAAAATGGTTGCGTAAGCCAACAATGGTAGTTTTCTCCCAAGAACGAATAACTTATTTAAAATGGAATAAATTATAAATTCCTAAATACTCGTACATACTAATATCCTCCACATTCAATTGTAGGATCTTTAAGGGATCGGGTTATATAGTTCCACATGGATTAAGATTTTAGACTCTTTTACCATAAATTACTTACTTACTTAATTGTTCATTACAACCCTTCAGTCAGGATTGCGACCTAACTTCTCACACCACTTATGTTGTGTGTGTTAATTTGACGAATGAGCGCCGGGAACTACAGTTTAAAGTTGACTTCGAACGACAAATTTTTTTTTTTTTGAGTTACAGAGTTTTTGATGGAAATCAGCTGAGAGAAAGTTGCCCAAGAAATATTTTTTCATATTTCGTTTTGTTCGAGATGTCTGACCTAGGATTTGAATCGCGAACCCACGTCTGATAAGTCAACAGTCTACTTACTAGACTACGGCGGTTTTCACCCTAGATACAACGTCTATATGAAATTACTGTCAGCATATTGGTACAAGTGAAGCAACTGGGTTGTAATATACTATAACCTATCCGAATACCACATTCTAAACTTTCAGGCTTTCACTGCGATAAACAGTAAAACAGAGTTAGTTAACCATTCCTATTGGATTTATGACATGTATATATATGAAATGAAAATTGTATTGATTCTTCCGTGTGACTGTCAGGCACCGATAGAAAGTACAACCAACAAATTGGGCCGTCATTTGGTTTAGTATCCGTAATCGTATATAGATTTCACAAATACTGGTAAAGTATATATAAAGTCTGTTTTAACTTTTGCAGAGATATCAGAAAGGTTAATCTAAAGGAACGCCCTTTTTACATTTTTTCTAGCATATATTTTTTTAGTGTTTTCTTATCGAACGATAAGCCACACAACTATTCACATACATACATACATAATTGGCCATTACAACCCTTCAGTCAGGATTACGGCCTAGCTTCTCAACACCACTCATGTTGTGTGCGTTAATTTTATACATGAGTGGCGGGACCTACAATTTAAAGTCGTCTCCGAACGACAGATTTTTTGAGAAGCTTTTCATGGCAATTTTTACTCTCAGAGTTTTTGCCAGAAATCTGCTGAGAGGAAGTCGCCGAAGAAATATTTTCATATTTTTCGTTTTGATGTCTGACCTGGGATTCGAACTCGGGCCTTTTGTCTAATAAGCCAACACACTACCTACTAGACCACGGCGACTTCCCTGACAACTATTAACAACTAAAATTTTTATTTAAAATAAATATATTTGGTTAAGTTTAAATGAGGCATTTGGCTTTTCAGTGACCTCTATTTGAATGTAAAAAAAAAAACCTTGAGAGAAATGACCTGCACATTTAAAAGGTTTCCACCATTTAAGTACAAACATTTAGACAGTCATGAATAATTTGAATAATTTTCTTTGAAAATTCTTAATAAATTATTTCCACCATCTACAATTATTTACGTTAACTTCTATCTTTAAAAATGTGTATTCTTTTTTAAATAATTAACATACCAGCCAAATAACATACATAAATTAACCAATGTAGTGGCGTGACTTAATGTGGTTGCGAAGAAAAGGGAAAATTCAAGTAAATAATTTAAATTAAAATCAACAGATTTTCGCATAAACTTGTGGCCATGTCAGACCATTGACCTTTTCTGGAAGCAAACGGAAATACTTTGTTGTACAAATCAAAACAGTTTTTACGCGTAGAAACTACACAGAAATAAAAAAAATTAAAAGAATAGCGTATAGGGAAAAAAATTTTATTAAAAATTAGTGGAATTCATTTTGAAACTTTATTTCAAGCAGTGTGAAATTCTTTTGATGGCTTTTTAATGGAAGAATCTATTCCATGCTGCTGAATTAATTAACAGTGTGCCAGATGATATACTCTTAACATGTCGTGGATTCTAGAGATTATGTCACTCGATTTTTGTTTTTTTTTTTTTTGTTTCTAAAGCTATTTATCACTATAATTGTTTAATAATTATGGGGATCTTTTGAATAAGTTACACTTGAGTTCTTTATAACTTTAGACTCTACAGACTATGCGACATTTTATTTTTAGCTGAAATAACTTAATTGGAATTTAAAAAGCAGAAAGACTGCTGCTATAAAAATATTTTTAAACAATGTTTTTTTCCTTGACATGGCCACTTTATTTATTAAATAATAATAATTTTTAATTTTACTTTTAATTACCTTTAAATAAAATTTAAAACAAAAGTTTTTTTGAATTTTTAATTACAATTATTAACAATTTAGTCTTTTATATGAAGAAACAGAATATGTAGTCATTTGGATTGGTTTGTTTTAATTTTAATAGAAACCTCTATTTATAAAATCCAAATTCATTCATATTGTTTATAGACACTAGTAACCCAATATTTTCGCTCTATTTGTCAATACATATGTCATGCGAATTTTAAACGTTCTGTATGAGTTTGTATTTCTGCACCTATTCATACGTACTCAAAAGAATAATGGCCGTTCATAGAATTATTATGAAAATAAAATTCAAAAGTCAACAATACACAACACAACATATGTTAATGCAATTTATTTAATTTAAATTCAGTACAATACAAATAATTATTAACAATTAAATTCGTAACCATATGTTCAAATATATATATATACATATTGTATGTACATATGTATATGGAAATGCGTGTATGTGTGTAGAGCTCTTTTTCACTTCAAATCGATCTGTATTGAACAAAAACACACTCAATGTTATTTAAATCTTAATAGGAAAACTGAGAAAAATGAATTTAAAATCATAAAAGTATAAGTACTTATTAACTACAAAAGTCACGGATCTTGTAGTTTACAAACATTTTCTGGCTATATTAGATCAAAGTGATGACCAAACTCTTTATTCGATTCTTTTCACACAATTCACAATTGGCCTGCAGTGAGAGGTTCCTACCTATTGCACACTGATTACCATCTGTTCCCGTCCCCCCGTTACAATTTTGTTGCTGGTGATAAATTCGCCTCAATGGAAATCCAATGTTCGAATTACCATCCATCAGTAGTGACAATTGCTTCTGTACGAAAAGTATTTTTCATGCTTCTCTTCATAATGTCAATAATTTGCAAAACAATGCATATTTGCCCTGAATGGAATCTTAGATTAAACTTTATGAAAAAATAATACTTTCCTTATTTTTTGTCTACACCTGCATTCGACTTTTGATCTTTATTTATCTTTTTCTTGATATGTCTCCTCCACATATGAATGTATATTAGTCGGTCATTTTACAAGCTATTCTTATTTTTTATAAATGATGGATGGAAATTAACACACGATATGGATGATATAGAAGCCCATAATGTCTTATGATTAGGACACCCACCTATACGGTCTTTTTCCGGTAACAAAGAATAAAGAAATATTTTTTAAAAATTAAGGACAGTTAAATATTCTACGGCATATACTTAAGCGATATATAGAGCAAAAGAAACTTTAATAACACACCCCTATTAAATGTAGGCAAAATCATTATTCAAGTTTAATTCTCTTTAATATTAAATTTCCAGAAAAACTTTTAAGACGTCTCTCTGACATCTTGCATATTGTATGTCATTCCCTGACGCTCGAACAACTTTCGATAGGTCTTGAAGAATTTTCAGTTTTTTTTCAACTTGTTTCTCAGGATCATTCCGTGAATTGGATTAGAATCACAGCTGTATACTCAACACTATATAAAATGAACTTATTCTATCAATTCATTATCTTCCATAAAAATCTACTTTTCATAGAAGTTTTCATGAGTGAATGGAATAAATCTCCATAATATGTTTGGTTAAATGTTGATCCATCAAGGCATCATTCCTTATGATCGAATCAATCGACACCAGTTGTTATGTGATACGACAGTATTATTCGGCAATTTTAAGGTGACTGCTACGAGTATTTGCCATTTGTGAAGTGTATTAAACATAGGTGATAAGATTTGATTGATATTTGATGAGAAGAGACTTCTTACAGGTCAATGCACTTTATAACGTGCGGAACTTAGTTCTTTGAAGTATTCCCGGATATTTATAAAAACTATAAACAAGAATAGAAAGCAAGTGCATATGTCATGTATACCTAAACAACTTCTAATTCTAATAACTAATACAAATTCTCAAATACATTAGCACTTGAGTTCTGCGATAATTCAAAAAGTAATACTAGGATATTTTTTTGAATATTTATTTAAATCATTTATTAAAGCTATAAAATCAGTATTTATATCAAACAATGAACTCATTATTTTAAAACTTTAAGTTTTACCACCATATGACCACATAAGTTTCTGTATAAAATGAACCTTAAAAATTCATTATAACTTCTCTGTCTAGTCGGGAGATTGCCATTCCGCGAACTTTAAGATTTTTAAAAAGCTATATCCTTGCATAGTCCTGAATGTGTGACGAATTTTTTTCTAAAAACTATTTTATAAATCTCCCTTATCATTCATTTTAATCAAATTATTTAATTTATACTTCTACAATAAGGATTAACGCAATTTTTTAGACATGTATTTGTATGTAATTATATTTAAAAGCTTATAATCATATTATAATTAAGTATTTGATAATGTTTTTATTAGTAACTCATAACTACTCTTTATAATAATAATAATATCATGTATTAACTAATATTCATCATTTACATACGCTTACTATTGCACACCAACAACAACATTCTAACTACAATGGCATTTAGAAAGAAAAATTTTTAATTTTTAAACCAACAAAATGAAAAGAGCTTCACCAAGAAAAATTTTAAATCGTGAAAATTATGTTTAACAAAAACCAACAACAACAACAACAACAACATTCATGAGATGGTTGAAAAGCCTCATTAACTGCTATAAATTTCCTGTCTTGCAATAGGCTAACTTTGATAGATATTCTGAATTGAATTTTGATAGCTACAGAAAACTAGCCAAAATGATTTAAAAAAAAATAACAACAACCACAACAGCAACAACATCTCTAAACATCTTAGAAGATGATAAACAATAACACCAACTATAATAAACCACACAAAATGAAAAACGAAAACTATTTAACCAGTGAGGGGAAAATAAACAAAAGACTTAAGACACATACTTGTTAAAGTTAAAAAAAACAAGGATTTTCTAAAGGTTTCATCTTGTTTTTTTTTTTTTCTTCTTTTTATTGTATTGTAGTTATGCTTATGTTTATGTTTAGGGTGTGTGTGGGTGTGTGTGTTTGTGTGTGTGTGAAGAAGTTTTCATAAAAACAAAAGCTTTAGATTTTTTTTCGTATTTTTTTTTTAAGCAAAACTAAGATGAATTAACAATAATAATAATGCTGCTGCTGTTGCTGCTGAACATTTTGTTGTGTGTTAATGATGTTTATAATGCCATAATGAGATTTAATGATGTTCATTCTTTATTTTTTTCACCCACCAAAGAAAAAACAAAACGAAAAAAAACACTTCTACCAGCTACACTAGAGGCGAAGCTTTTGTTATGAAAATATAAAATCATGTTGACGTTAAGCTAAAACGTTCAGTAGCTCGTGGTATGGAAAACAAATTAGAATTATTAACGCTTAACAGACTTAACAAAAATTACACAAATAAACAGAAACCGCTTTAGAATATTACAAACGTGACAAACTCATTAAAGGATAACATCATCGTCATTATCGTTAGAACAGTTTAATGAAAAATTTAATAAAAACCATGCTAAACTGTGTATAAAAATTCTAAAAGTATTTTAAACATGCAATCTGTGGCATATTGTTTATAAATAAAATAACGAAACAAGTACAATAAAATATAAAAACTTAACTAAGTGTGTTGTTCTAAAAACCCTGTTTAATATTTTTCAACAACAACAAGCAAAGAGCACTCATAAAAAAAAAACCAAAAAACAAAATATTTGTCATCATTTTAAAACAATAGCAAAAACATCATGACTATATTTGATGTCATCTATTTAAACAAGCCAGTGATTTTCTGATGAATTATGTGTGATGTTCTACAAAATGAAAGAGAAAAACAACCGAATCAAATTGAAGCTAAAAGATGAATAAATTATAAAGACTACATGAATTAGAACTGAAATTTTTAAATACGAGCGTTGCATGTTTTTCAGTGACCGCGTGTGACATCAAGTGTTTAATTAATTTGACATTCAAAAGCATTCAACAAAAGAATTTTTTTTCCCCATTTTTTAGAAACCCTCCACAACATAAAGTATCAGTACGCGTGCTTACGTAATTGTGAATATAAATTATTACAATAAAAAGCAAAAAAAAAATCTCATAAAACCTTAACGAAATCATTTATGATCACCATCAGACAGCAGTGGTTGCTGTATAGCCACCAACGGCAACATTAGCAACATTTTTGGTTTCATTTTAATTTTTTGTGAATCTTCAGCAATTCATTATTAAATGGAAATTATTTTTTACGACCCGGCTTTTTTATTGTCTATTACTGCTAAACCTAGCACAAAATAAATTAAAAACAATATTTTCAATTTATGTGTGTATGTGTGATTATTCTCAAACGTTTTGTTAAACCAACAAAATATTTTGTTGGCTTTTTTGTTAGAGTTTTTCCAGTGTACAGGAGCATATTTATGTTGATTTAGTTTTAAATTTGTATCATAATGATGCGGTTGTGTTTGAAAGTGTTTTTTCTCATATGGACGCTATTAATTTGCAACATTTGCATTTTAGTTGATGCCACACATTCAGCACATGGCATAAGCAGTACAATTATAATAGTGGAGGATGCTAAAGGTAAATGAAAAAAATTATTAAAAAAAAAAGTATCCTTTTATTATCCTTTTGAAGTGCATCTTGTTACACGTAATGTGCAAACTAGTACGATTAGTATGCGTTGACAGACTATTTAGTGAATTAAAACGTTTAAATAACCTATTAATTCGCTGGAGCAGAGGACTGACTAACTTCATTGAATTGCATAGAAATATTGAAAAAATTCTTATGAATGTAAACAATTTGTATTTTTTTTTTTTTTTTTAATTAAAGAATTATTTACCAGAAGGCAATTGAAGAATTTATCACAGTTTGCTAAATGAATGGTAAAAGCATAACTTTTTATAAAGGGTTTTAACACATACATACATATGTACATACATACATACATACAGTCAGGATTACGACTTAGCTTCTTACGTCACTTATGGTGTGTGTGTTAATTTTATACATGAGTGGCGGGACCTTGAGTTTAAAGTCGACTCCAAACGACAGATTTTTGAAAAACTTTGCATGTCAATTTTATTTACTCTCAGAGCTTTTGCCAGAGATATGTATTTGACCTGCGGTTTAAATCGTCGCCTCGCATCTAATATATTACACAGTTCAATTTTTCTATACATTACAGTCGCATTTAAAATTTAAACTTTATAAATAGGATGTAATCTCGACAATATCAGCCATTAATAGATTTGAAAGCCATCATCATTTGAAAGCTTCTATCAAAAGTGATGGATAATTTTAAAAACTTAATCGCAATTACGTACAGTAAATATTTTGGAAAGTGTAATGCAAATTTTCAATTTTTCCAAAAGTCGTTAATCTTAAAATTTCACACACATCATCATCATCATCATCATCACCATCATCATCAGCAAATTAGAGAAAACCTTGAACCTTCAGTCTTTGCTTTAAATCGAAACATAATTAAAAAGAAACAATTTTCTTCAAGTACATTACTTTGTAAAATAAAACAAAACAAAACAAAATGAAACTAAGCATTTAAATTACCATAAAAGCCACATTTAAAGCGTCAAATAAAAACAACAACACCATGATAGCAATGCTGTTGAGAATTGGCCACTCAGAGACGTTTATGTATCTTCTTTGATGCGTACATTAATTAGTTTTAAACACGGTTTAATCATAAACACAAACATTAAATAACAACAACAATTACAGCAATAACAATAACATTTTATTGTAATAATTTTTTTGTTGTTTTTATTCTTCTCTTTTCTATAAAATTCGGCAAAATCTTAATGGCATGGTGTAGCATGTTTTAGACGAGTATTGGCTGGCAAACGTATTGCGCCCCATTGGGTGCGACGAACCATAGCATGCGAACGCGTTGAAGAGTGTATGCGTGAGTGTGGACGCGAGAAACGTTTCACCTGCGAAGGTTTCAACTATCGCTTGGATCCTTCGGGTCATGGTCAAGGAGATTGTGAACTGATAGAAATTCCTTTAGCCCAAATTGATTTATATTCGAGTCCTAATCGTAGAGATTCGAATTTATTAAGACATCCGGATTATGACTATTATGAGAGAGATCGTAATGCACCACCAAGCTGTAGATATAACATGTGTAAAGAATGTAGTGCAAAATTACCTTTGCCTCCACCTCCTCCTGCACCAGTGCATTACAATAAGCCCAGTCAGGGTTGGAGCGATAAGCCGTATAAAGAGAACAATTATCCTCATTTACCCACTCATCCAAGCGGTGGCAGTAGTTATTATGGCAGTAGACCTTCAAGCAGCAGTTCATCACTGGAACATTATCCTTCGGGACCGCCATCATCATACGAATCTCATAGTAGACCGCGACCTATAGCGTATGAACATCACAGTGATTCCCATGAATTTTCTTCGCATGGTTCTTCTTATTACGACCACTCGTCTCCTAGCAGCTATGGCAGTAGCGGTTCGGCATTGGATCCCATAGATCGGTATGATGTATCACATGGGAGTGATCGCTACAGGCCGAGTCAACATCCCTCCAGATGGGAATCAATACCAAGCAGTTCCGGTTATGATGCTTCAAAACCACCTTTACTACCACATGATCGCTATCGTCCCGCTTACAGGCCAGAACCAAACTACTCACATGGCCCAAGTGGCTCAGACTCTTATCGTCCTGGGCCGCCACCACCTTCACACAATTATCTGGACAGAGATCATCCGCCTCCATCTTCAGCTGGGTCATATAATAAAAAGAATAGCGGCGGCAAATTTGTGCCATACTTAATAGGCACCGACAATGAGTGGGGTTCCTATGGCGGCTCTTATGGCGGCAGCCACAATAAACAAACCGCCTATTGGGGGTTGGCAGAATCCCATTACAGACCAAAGGATCCCATACATTTTGATTACTCTAATTTAGGACCTCCTCCCAATCGGGTAGATGGTGTGAGAGGAGGACAGCCGCCCCATGAAAGTAATGCTGTTGTGTCCTACTCCGGCTCTAGTCATGGATCCTATGGCAAACATGATGGTTTTCATGATCGCCACGATTATCGCCATCAATGGACGCGTAGACCAGGACCAGATGGTATTGAATGTGTTTCTTTAAAACTAAAGAAAGTGCAGCTTTAATAAAAACTCGTTTTCTTTTTCTTTAAATTTATTTTTTAAGAATGTTCTGCAAAAACTTCAGAAGGATTTCGCCTTCATAAGAAAATCGTTAAACACATGTATTCGACACCTTCCTTAACCGAATGTGAGCGCCTGTGTTCGGGTCAGGATGCATTTATATGTCACACATATAGTTACCGCTATTCGCCTGGTAGCAATGACAACTGTATGCTTTGCGATAGACCCATAAATCGTTTAGATTACTATGTGGACATCGAACCTGATCGTGATTACGATATCTATTCAATGGCCGATGACATTAATGCTTGTCGCAAAATATCGCGTATTGACGGACCGGTAAGAGCAGGTGGTAGTGGTGGTGCCAGCACCACCGCCTTAGCTGATCCCAGAAGTACTCGTAAGTTTTGATATTCATTTTGTAAAAAACGAACTTGGACAAATTGAGCATCGTAGCGAAATACTTTGTTAAATTAATTGAAATTTTTTAGAATGTTTTTTCCGTGCCATCGATGCCACAAGATTCTACAAGTCGATTGTTAGGGATTCTTTAACTGTGAGATCGGTTGGAGAGTGTGAAATGGAATGTATCAAGTCCACCAAATTCACTTGTCGAGCCTTTGCCTTCCGCTATGGTCAACAGCGACATGCCAGTGTTATTGACAATTGCCAACTAAGTGATTGGCCCGTGCGTGATATGGACAAAGAGAGACATTTGATATTAGACAATGCTTTTGATATCTTCGAAAGGGCCAGTTATGGCCACGGTTGTGAAATCCAACCCATAGTCGATGAGAAACATAAGAAATGTAAGACAATATTTTTGTTTTGTTTTCTTTATTAAGAAATAATTATTATTATTTCAAATTGAATTTCTCAGCAGTGTGTTATTTGGGCTATGGATCTCCGGCTAAACTGTTGCCGGCAGCCATTAAAAAAGTTATTACAGTACCCTCTGAACTGGAATGCAAGAAGGAATGCATAAGACTTAGAGAAACCACTTCCTTTAAATGTTACTCTTTCAGTTATGGGTAAGGGATTTTAATAGTACATTTTTTTAAAAATGTACATACAGATTTTTAAGAAATATTTATTTTAAAACATATTAACGATTATAGTTCTCGTAAGGCAACTTTCAATTGTGAAATGTCAGATTGTGATCAAACTGAATTGAAATTGAATATCCACTATACCCACACGGATGATAGAGACTTTTGGCTTTTTGCTTGGAATCCATTTGATTATACTTGCCGGGATAAGGTTAATACAATTGGTGGTTCAAGGGTTAATAATAATCGGCGCATGGATATATTTAGAGAGCCGGGTAATTATTGCTTAACTGGTATTGGTATTGGGTTAACTTTCATATCACTCTCTAACTCTTTTGCAGGAGATTTAGCTTGGCGTCATTATACGGTATCCGGTAAACCCTGTCGTCGCAGCAGTCCCTGTGAAAAGAATCTTATAACGAGCTTCTATTCGTGTGAAATTGAAGGCGGAGAAATCGGTTCATGGGATTATTGCTGCAAAGTAGATCACCCCTGTGGTTACTCACAAGGTTTTGATTATCCCTGGTTAGCATGTTTTTAATTATTGGATAATATGAAACGGGGAAAAACATCAACACGTTCTAAAAACTATCATTTTCTTTGTAGGTGCTTTGTGGGCGATGAACCAGATCAATGGCGCAAATGCAGCGATCGTTATTATCCCGGTAACCACACGCTTACCCACTCCGGTCTCAGTGTTAAACCACTAAAACCTTCTGACAAACGTAAACCATCCGATAGCTTCACTTCTGCCTCAACATCCGATGAATATCAAAAACCACCACGTCCTGGCGGTTTACAAAGTTTAAGTGACTTTACGGCCGCTCGTCTTTGGCCTGTCACCTATTTGTATAGTGAAGGACCACCCAATTCAACGGAATTCAGTAATTTTGTCGATTGTAATAAGGAAACGTGCTAAAGCAGAATTTAAATAAAATTTAAAATTAATTATTAATAAATAATATTTCTAAGATACATTAATAAGTAGTTTTATACTATTTTATAGGCTCTAACAATATATTGTGATTAAAAAACGAATAAAAAAAACGAACTCAAAATGGGGGAAAATAACGATAAAACACAAAGAGATTTCAAATTGGTTTGGTTTATTAGACAGAAATGAAAGTAACATTAAAATAAGATTAATAATAATGTTAATGATAATAAATAATAATAATAATAGAAAATCTATCTGAAATGTTATAATAAAGAAATAAAGAAAAATATACATACATACATATAATATTGTATAAAACCTGTAAAGCATATTTACATATTGGTGTTTATTTTTCAAAAATTGTAAATCAATTTGTGTTTATCTAATAACATAAGGCGTCAAGAATTGCTCACAATACAATGATATACATATAAGAGGAAAGTAAGTATGGATTCTTAAGTAGCAGTAGTTGTAGCTCCCACAAAGCAGTCTAAAGGTACACTAAACAGTCCATCAAAACTGGTTGTACCCAGAAAGCTTACCAATCTCTGGACACCGCAAACCAAAGGTAGTCTAATTTAAGGCGTAGCAAATTGGACCTTAAACATTTTGTTCATGACCACTTAACCAGATCCTCAATCACTGCGTAACCGAAACAGATTATTTTGGTAATTCCATATGTGTCCCTCTAAGATATCCTCGTATATGCTGACGAAATGCTGAGACAATCGGTTTTCATAGTTGACAACGACCAAGTGTTAACGTACAAATTTCAACTAAGTTTCGGAGCATCAGGTGCGTACCATCTAATATTGTCCTTATAAACGTTTATAAACAATTCCTTCTTTCAGATAGTCCTATTATGGACAGAATTAAGAGTTTGGGCGTAGAAAAGCAGCTTAAAGTTCCTCACGATTCTTTGTCAATTCTATCGAACATGTGGCAAAAACGTCAGTAAGAATTTCAAGCTAGGCTATAACCTTTTAAATACCAAATAACACTTCGTTATGCATGACAAATCCATTTACCAGCCTAAAGCATGTCATTTTCTTCATTATATTTTAGATAACTCTTTATCAACTTCAGTCTCATGTCCTTTCGTAAAGGCTTTAATCCAGTCCATCTTTCTGTGGGATATACACAGTCATAAATAATAAATTCAAAGAGTTAAATTCAGACGACAAAAATTCCGGGAATGTATCGCCA
This sequence comes from Sarcophaga rosellei, assembly GCA_930367235.1. Taxonomy (NCBI): domain Eukaryota; kingdom Metazoa; phylum Arthropoda; class Insecta; order Diptera; family Sarcophagidae; genus Sarcophaga; species Sarcophaga rosellei. The sequence goes on from OV884021.1 coordinate 85,881,098, forward strand.
GTTTTGCCAATATTAGAAATTCTTATTATTTAAAATAGAGAATGTTGTGTTTCTCTTTTTTTCCAACTGAGTCCCCAACACTCAGGAGGTGAAACCAATTCATTCGGTGCATTGTATCGGAATACCGGAAAGAGATTCACTTTCCCTGCATTCGCTATATGGTTATTGTAATTGAGATAAATTATCAAACGTTCAACATACATACATACATATAATAAATTAAATATCATTGAAGGACTACTTACATAGTTTCTTAAAGCTGCAAAAATTTGTTTATTTTTGTGACCCAAGGTCTGTTTATGGAGTTACATTTTACACCACCACCACGGCTAACAAAAATTGTACACCCTATAACAATCTATCACAATTCTCTTAACAATTGAAAGATTTTCTTTTCTTTTTTTCCGAAAACTACTTTCCATTTCCTACTAAATGAAAAACATTTTATTATAACGTATGTTAATCGAAAAGGTAATATTTATCGATAACTATTAATATTTTAAGAAATTAACACAGAGTTACTACACACATCAGCTGATGATTTGTTGACTTTGTTGTTTACAATTGTTATCAGCGCCTGGCAGCTGTATCAAAGCCGTTATACTCACGTTTTCACAAGTGAATTGTTAGTTTTTGTTTCGTGATTTTTCTTAATTTCCGACCAGAAATTTTGCGAATCATGAATAAGAGATTTGTTACAACTGTTTTGGCTGTGAGCGCTACTGGATTGGGTTCATATTATTATGGCGGTTATAATGAAAGACAAAGAATTTTGAAGAACCTACCACTTCAAGAGCAACAACAAGCGAAACTCTTGCATAAGGTATGCTTTCAATTGAATAAATAAATTTGAACAAAAACGTTTGCATACTTTATTTTCAATTAATTTTTAGCATGCTCAAAAGCCGGGATTTCCGTTATTTGCTACTGTTTCCGCTGCTGTACCTGCCACCGCTGAAGATATAAATTTGACCGCCACTCCCATGCGTGTGTCACAGATAATGAAATACGGGTTTCCAAGTTTAGATTCAGTGCGTTCGTACTCGGATTTCGTATTAAGCTATGATCGTCGTAATCGAGTGCCTTCTTGGGTGTTTGAGCATTTAACCGCAGAATCAATAGCCAAAAATGAAGCTGTCGATCGTGCCAAATGTGATTTTAAACCCGATGAGAGTATACACCCCTTCTTCCAATCTCAAAATTCTGATTATCGCCGTTCTGGTTTTGATAGAGGTCATATGGCTGCTGCCGGCAATCACAAAAGACATCAAAAACATTGCGATGACACTTTTTATCTGACAAATATGGCACCACAGGTTGGCCAAGGTTTTAATAGAGATTCCTGGGAACGCCTAGAGTCTTATGTGCGTAAATTGACCCAAACCTATACTGATGTTTATGTGTGCACGGGTCCCTTGTACTTACCACGCCAAGAGGACGATGGCAAAAAATATGTAAAATATCAAGTTATTGGCAATAACAATGTAGCCGTACCTACGCACTTTTATAAAGTTATAGTTGGTCAAACAAACGATAATCATTTAGAAATGGAAGCCTATGTTATGCCCAATCAGGTTATTAGTGATGATACACCCTTGCAGGTATTCCAAGTCCCACCAGAATCCGTTGAAAGAGCAGCCGGACTTTTGTTCTTCGATAAAATCAATAGAAAACAACTCAGCAAGATCAATGGCAAGAAAGTTTGAGAGCAACAATGAGAAAAGACTGAGTTCCTGGTTAAGGTCATCATAGTCCAATTGAATAATCCTCTTTTATGAATAGTTGCAGAGAATTTAAAAAGAGTCAAATTGTGAAAAATTATTAAAACTCTGTAGTTGTTTTTTTAACTAAAAGTGCAATTTAGTGTCAACAAAGTAAAACAAAATTAGATTATAGTTTAAAGTTTTTTCTTGTTCCTTCCTTCTTATTACCATGATTTGAAGATATCCTCCTTTTTAAATATTTGTTTTAGTGAAGTTTTTAAATATTTATTCGATACATTAACTTGAAATTATTTCAATAAAATATACTCATGTATGTTTGTATGTTTTTAAGCAATTTTATTTGATCTTGTTTTGTTTTTTTTAATTTAAATGTTATATTCCCTCCTTTTTAGGCAAAATCTGGGATAAGCAAAAAATTTAATACAATTTCATTCATTTATTGAATTGAGTGATTAAATGTGTTAGCATCTAGGGTATGGTTGAGGTAATCGAAAATAATAATAGATGAAGAATACAAATTTTGTAGGTATGTGTTAGTTTTTAATGCGTTTAATGATTTGGTTTAGATAATTAAAAAAATAATGTTCGTTACTAAATAGTGGTTGCTTTATTTAATATTCACCACCTTGATTTTGGGAACGTACATCATCAATTTTCAAGATCATTTTAACCAATTGCGTGGCCAATAAAATTTGCTGTTTCTTCGAATTTAGAGATTCAACAACATTGTGGTTCTTCATATTAGAATCTCCAGTCAACATGCAGTCAACACCAAGATTGGGACATTTTTCAGCGACTTGACGGGCCTTCAATTCCGACAGTGTTTCAATGGGATGAAGACCGCTGTTTTCAGCCAAAGCTAAAGGAATACTTTCCAAGGCAATAGCAAATGAACGGAAGGCATACTGTTCTAAAGTGGAGAGTTGGTCAGCTTCTTTGGCCACAGCTAAAGAACAACTGATTTCAGCAGCTCCACCACCATAAACAATGCGGGAATCCTATATAAGGCAATAAAAAAACAAAATACTTCAATAAGAGGTTGTGGTCATGGTGCAATTCATTCATTGTTTACAACTAGATCTATTTCGATAGAACCATTTTTATTTTGAATTAAACTAGTTAATTATGTGTAATTAATTACCTTAATCAAAGAACGAACAACACATAAAGCATCGTGAATGGAACGTTTGGCCTCGGCTGCAATCATTTGATTACCACCACGCAGGAAAATTGTAACAGCCTTAGAGTTCAGGCATTCCTCGATGACCAGCATCTTGTCTTTAGAGGTACCAAAGGCTTAAATAAGACAAGTATTGAAAATTAATAACTTTACTAAGAGCGAAGTTCTGTTAGTTTACTTACAAACTTCTCTCACAAGACCGGCTTTACCCAATTTCTCGGGAGTTAATTCCTCAAAACGAGGTACAATACGGCCGCCAGTAGCAATAGCAATCAACTCGATTTCGGGGCCACCTACCCAACGTACAGCAGGCAATTCATGTTGCAACAACAAGTGATTGGCTTCATCATCAAAGCCCCACTGGCATATTGCTAAAGTAGCTCCTGCATCCTTAACCTTTTTGACCATTTCAATAAATTTCTCCTGTTCGTATTCACGCAAAGCTTTGTAATCTTCAGCAGAGGTGACATCCAACTTATGTTTAGTCTTAGGCTTTGGTGGTTCAAAGGGACAGGTAAGTATAGCCAATTTGACATCCCGCAAAGTCTTGGGCATTTGAGCATGACTCATAGTCTTGTCTACCACAACACCCTTGACCAACATAGAATCTTCCATACGGCCGCCAACTTTAGTCTCAATTTTGATCAATTCAAAATTGACATCTTTTTTTTCAATATCGGCGACATTTAAAACGGCATCAACAGCCATCTCAGCCATTTGACGATGACACTTATTGACAATCTTTGAGCCCAAAGTGGTCATAGCAATTTGTATAAGGGGTTCCTTATTTTTGGGGTCAATAGGAAATGGTTCGGCAATAGAATCCAATTGTTTAACTGCACATTGAGCAGCTAATTCAAAACCATCTGCGATACGTATGGGATGGATGCCACGATCGATGAGTCCCTCAGCCTGTTCAAGCAAAGCTCCGGCCAACACTACAACACCAGTGGTGCCATCACCAATTTCATCGTCTTGTGACTGTGAAAGTTGAACCATCAATTTACCAATTTCATGGTCAACATCCATCAACTTCATAATAGTAGCACCGTCATTGGTTACAGTAATATCACCATCAGGGCTAACCATTATTTTATCCAAGCCCTTAGGACCCAATGATGTTTTAATAGTGGAGGCAATTTGGCGAGCAGCCAAAATGTGACTCTAAAAGGTAGGGCGAAAAGAAAAACACGATTAATGACAAAAGCTAATCTGTATCACTTTCTAAGAATATTTTTAAGAGGTTCAGTTCTTCCGTCGTACAATTGTATTCGACTACCATTTCATTTTCAAAGCAATAAATTGGTTGTTTTTTTTTAATTTTAAAACTTTATCTATTACTGGATCCAAATTTAATTTTATAATACAGAAAGGCATGTACTTCGCGTCATAGCTGATGAGAAGCCGCTGACTGACTCATACACAAAAAGCGTCTTTAACCTCAAATAAGTATAATTTTCTTATTGTTTAGAGAACAATACAATTCGGTCTGTGACTGTACAGTGACGTCATGGATTTTAACACCAAATGTTACACATTTTAAGGATACTTTCAAAAATGCTTAAAGAAAAATTATTTTATTTATTTGTTATCACTTAAATTGCGAAAAACTATTAATTTGATTATTTTATTAGCTTTATACGGATTTCTCGGAACATCTGGAATTTTCTTGACGAAAAAGCCGGCACAAAAGATTATTCTTGAATTAAATTAATCGCCTTTCACCAATTTTGTCTTTAAAATTTGTACTTTTTGAATTACATTTGCTTCCAATATATATTTTATTAGTCTTTTTTAATTTAAGGCAAATTTTACCTTTATGGCATCTGTGCCTGTGATACGCTTTTGTTTATCTTGTTCACGTAAAATGATAAAAGGCCTGCCATATTCATCAAAGGCAATGCTACCCGGAAAAGCACTCATAATTATTTTAACAAAATAACACTCGTTTTAATAGGATTCCCTTGGATTTATTTAACACTTTACTAGTTTAATAAATTTACTTCCTACTACACCAGACCGTACGAAAATCTATGTGAAAGAGATCTAATGAAAAAAACCCAGCCAATGAAATGTCAAAAACATTCAGTTCAGAAATTCTCGTGACATATGAAAATAAGAAAAAGAGCCAAAGAGCGAAGTGAGCTGCCGGATAAAATTATTCAACATGGCAATGCTGTAATGACTTTATATAAAAATATGGTAAGAAACGGGCTCAAGCAGTAAACCGTTAAAATTATTTATTAATCATACACACCATATTAAAACATAACCTGATCGATTGACGAATTCTTTTATGGAATAAACCGTTTTATTTCTCAATTCAGCATAAAGAGGTTCATTTAAAGTGCAAATAAAACTTAAAAAGCCTTTCTAAATATAATTGAAATATGTATAAACGTAGTAATTTAATTTAATTATTCTAAATCTATAGTATTAATTCGATTCTTATCTCTGTTCACGCTGGAAAAGTTTCTTTATATACCTAAATATAGTAAAATAATTTTGGAACCTACATACCGTATATGTGTTAACACAGTAGCTTTGATTAAACTGATTTACTTTCGTACCCGCTTCATTCCTTTTCATTGCTATTTACTCAAAATTATTAATTGATTCAGATTGTTTTCAAAGTCTTTAATTTATGTCATTGGTAAGAGGCCAGACTATTTTTCGAACAGTTCACAATTTACTTTAGTGTACTGAAAATTCTTTTTATATGTACTATTTTGTGAATTGAAAGTGTCAATTATCACAAATTACTATTGAATGGGTTTCACTCTTTGCAATATTACCATTTTTGGACAAATTAATATGAAATGTATGTGTCGTGATTTATTAGATACAAAAAGTAGGATCCGTTTTAAATAGGAAACCGTTATTTCTTAAGTAGCGAGTTTTTCGCTTTCTCCTGAAATGTTTAAGTGAATACCTTAGTAAATATTATTATAAGAAATATTAACTTGTTATTGATATTATTAAACTATTTTATTATATTGTATTATTATTTCATTAATAATTTTTATTTTTAATTTAATCTATGTGTGTTGTTCAATTATATTTACTGCCCAGAAAAGCTGGATCATAATTTGAACAAGTGGCGATGATTCATCAGTTTAATTTTTTTTCGGAAGCAACTATCGAAAACAATGATATTGTAAATTTTTTGTAACACATTATAAAATAATTGTAATAAATATAATTCAATAATGTATTGTACATAAATAAATGTGTAAAAAATTAAAAAACATATTATAAGTGACTTGTATTCTATAACAATTAATCAATTTTGTTATTATTTCAATATGCATAGCAATTATTAAGAAGAATCAGCATCCTATGTCCCTGTTACTCCACACACTTCTCTTTTACTCTAATGTGTGTTGAATATGTGTTCCCCTTAATGCAAGTGTGTGAGTATCTGTTGTGAAGAGAACGGAAAAACAGAAGAAAAATAAAAGGTAAATACACTTGGCAAAAACAAAAACACCATCAAAATATACTACAGCAAAGAGGAATTCGTAATAAAATACATGTACTTTTTTCGGCTGCATGTTGTTTTACGATTTTTCTCCATATTACATTTTTTGCCGTCATCTATTAAAGAAGAATTTTCACCGATTTCCGTACGGCATTTTTCACTACCCAGCTGAAGAAGAAAAAAAAAAACAAGAAACAAAAACAAAACCACTGGTATATATCATCACTATCAACAGCGGCGGCAGAGTCAATACTCACAAAAAAGAGAAAAAATAGCGAAAATAGTGTGTTTGTTTATTATTTTTCAATACTTACAGAAAAAAATATTAAATAAAAATAAGTAAAGAAAAAAATAACAAAAAACAAAAAGGGGCCCAGCACACATTAAAACACAATCACTCACTAATATCATCGACACTATCTCCCCAGAGCCCAAAGCCGTGTAGTAGTAGAAATTTTTGTATTTTTATTTTGTTGTGTGTTGATTTAACAAAAATAAGACACAAAATTTAATCTTGTGCAGGCAGGCGAGTCAACATAATTCGTTTGGTTACTGGTCCATGTATTAAAAAAATGTCCGAATACCACCGTTTGACGGATCAAAAATATTCGGAAGCTGAGTACCTCTTCCAGGTAAGTCCGGAACACATGTTTAATGTTTGCAACATAAAACAGTCAAGTCTTTTGAACAAAATTAGCTGAAGAAAATATGTATAACTTTTTGTTAATTCTCTTTCTATTTATTTCTGTTTTCTATTCTCTTGTAACGTATTGTGGTGCGTGTATTGTGCTTTTCTCGCATAAATCGCATGTTTACAAACAAATATCGTTAAAAATGAATGGCACAGACAATCGAAATGGCCAAATCGGATGAAGAATTTAATGTGGATTTATGTTCAACACCTCCGTCGCACACAGACTTGGAGCTAGACCTCATGTACAATGATCTCGAGTCCAGTATGTACTCTTGGAAGTTGGTTAAACGCAGACGACCCCGCCGCCGTTATACCGTATCACATGGAGGTGGTGGTGGTAGTGGCGGCGGCGGTGGAACGCCAGTAAATGGTCATTCAGCGCTGAATATATGTGCAAATAGCAGTAATGGCAGTGGTTCTTTAGGAGGAAGCGGCGGTTTGCCTCCAGCACCGCCCTCTACCCCAACTTCACTTACCCCCACTAATACAAGCCTGTCGTCATCGCTACCAAATTCCGGTGTTGCAGGCCTTATTACGGATGAGGAGCAACAGCGTCTCGACAGTCTTCTATACATTCTCGACTATGCACCCAAGTACAAAAAGAAATTGAAGGAACAGCAACGTACTGACGCTGAATTAGCTGAACTTTTCAATGTTGTTTCAATAACCTCCTCATCGTCTTCGACAACTTCTTCGAAAACTAAAATCCAGCCAGAGCGCGGTATATCCGCCACATCTCGCACTATACGTAAGCATGATCCGGGCACTACAAAAATCTTTAAAATTCATCGCAACCTAACGGAAAGTTTGCAGGAACACGATGAAGAGGATTCCGTTTCAGCACCGGAATACGACACCGAAGAAGAAGATACCCGCTTTCATCGCTTGGGCCGTATAAAGCCCTCCCATCGGCTAACGACGACGAAGCGTCAACGACGTTTTGCACGTTTTGAACATGCCGAACGTATGGAGGCCATGGTCGATATATTCGATGAAGCCATGACTTTTAATGAAACCTAAAAGGTTTCAAATCACATGTCTGTATCTTGCATTCTTTTTTTAACGTGAGTACTTGGAGTTTTCGTTAAGGTGTTTCACACAAATAAACAGAGGTAAACATTTGATATTTCATTAAATATTGTTTGCGAAACAAAAGTGTTACAGAGTTAATGTATTTTCTGCTGCGGCTAAAAGCTCAATTTTTTGAATTGTTTAAATTTATTCAATTATTTTAGATCAAAATGTTAACGATTTAAGTTATTTCTCGTTCTAATTTGATTTCTCTTCTTAGTGTAGAAGATATCAATAAAAAATTACTTTAAATAAATCGAATACTAAATACAAAAGTACAGAAAAATATTTAAATTATAACAATTTTAATTAATTCTAAATAAAATTGCAATCAAAACCTTAAATATGTAATAAGTTAAAGTTTATATATATTCTTTTCGATTATTTAACAACAATTTAAAATGCTTGTAATTTTTTTTAGAGAAAAATTTAAATGACAATAGCATTCCATGTAGGATGATGTGTGATAGAGATTTGCAGGTATCTTACTTGTAAAGATTTGTTCTCCCATGTTATGTTTTTGTTAATTGGACAAGACGCTCTTTATGTAAAAACCTGAAAAGAAATCTCTTAAAAAATCTAAAATTTCATCAAAAATTATTATCGCGTATTGGGTTGTTAAATAAATTTCTGAAAATGTTACCATTTCATCGAAAGAATTAAAAATGTTTGGCATAAACGATTTTATATAAATATTGTTGTTGGCCGTAGATTGTTGTTTGGCCTGTACTTAACACTTATTTTCAGAACCTGTTATACAGGATTTCAACGAGACTTAATTTATTTCAATCGGTTCTATTTATAAAATATACATACATATGTAGTTTTAAATGAAGTGTGCGACTGACTGTATGGTTGCAATTTTAAAACTTTGCCACCAAAATATCTGAAAATAATTCTGTTTTGTATGTATTTCATGGAAGTTTTATTCCCATTGAAATAATAGTGGAAGCACAAATAATACTGCCTTCAGTTTTTAATCAAAAATCTAATAAATTGAATTACACTCTTGCAGCACTGTCAAATTCGATAATAACTTTCGCAGACTTTTTAAAACAAAATATAAATTAGACTTGTATACATATTATAAATATTTAATTGTAGTTTAAGTTTAAAATCTATAACAAAATGTGACAATGTCTAATTATTAATTTTAAACTGCCTTGATGAACATATTCGAAAAGTAAATGTGAAGCCAAGAACTAAATATTATACGAATTTATTCTAATAGAATATATTTTATCGTAATTTAACTACATACATACATATATTGTATTTAATTAGTATAATACATAATTGCAATTTTAAACAAATTCAAAATGGTCTGTTTGAAAGCTTACAAAACTCCAATATCTTGAAAAAAAGAAGAAATAAAATTGAAATTTAAAGATATACATAATTTTATTGTAAAACAAATATATAAAAAACTAAACAAAAAGAAATAATGCCCTACGCGTTAAACTTTAAAAAATGGGTCTCAATGTGATGAAGAATGAATTTCTGTGTAATTTTAAATTATTATAATTATAAAATTTTCTTTTTCAGTTTAATTAATAATAATCATTAAAATAATAACCTCGTAATGAATTAGTTTTTATTTTTTTTCCTTTTTTAATTCGTGAAATATTCATAGAAAATAAAAAAAAAAAAACAAAAAATATGAAAGCCAACCTTATTAAATAAAATTGAAAGCAAAAGAAATAAACCTCAGACTTAACGTTGTGTTAAGATTTAAGAAATAAGTACTGTGAGAAAAAAGTACCTTTTTACCATGATGCCTCTTCCTTAATCCTTGAACACATCATTAACGTCCCTTGGAAATATTTTAAAATGTGATTTTTTTCTGAATTTTTGTAAAAACAGAATTTGTTTTATTAAGTCTTTTTTTAATCTTTCCAAAAGCCTCAATTTTTTTTTTATTTTCTTTAAATTGATTTTAAAAATGTTAAAGTACTTTCATTATTTTTAAATATATTATGAATTAATTAAATACGTTAAAAAACTTTTTTGTGTTTAATTTAATTTATAAAAACACAACCAATAAAAAAAGCAAAAAAACTAAAACATTATAAATAGTATTCCATTATATTACGATATTATTATCATTTTTTTTAGTTATAGAAGTTAACAATTCAAGAACGTTTTACGTTCAAGATTCTTTAAAGAAAAGTTCCAACTCTTTGAATGTATTGTATAATGTATTAAACAAAGAATTAAAATAAAATTTAAAACAAGAAAAAATATTAAAGAAATATCTTTGAAATTATAATTATGATTTGTATTTTTTTTTTTTATATTAAGAGAGAGAGAGGGAGAGAGAGAGAGAGAAAGAGTAAACTACCTGAAAATAATTCATCAGCGGTCCAAAAATTCGCAGTTCACATATTTACTAGTGAATTATTGAAACTCTGAAATTGATAAAGACTACATAAACATGTAATTAAAGTACTTATTCGTATAAGCCCATTTAAATATTATACTTTATTGTAATATATATTGGAAAGTACATACAGTGAATTTAATTCATTTATTTATTGCTTACTATACAGTATTATAATTTACATATATGTATACCAACAATAAATCATGTCAAGAAGAAATTTTCGTTTCTACGCCATATTGCTTTTGAGCTTGAAACAACAAAATTTAACAATTCAATTGAGAGCTTAAAGCTTAATACAGTTCTTTTGAAAAAAAAAAAAAAAATTATAAAAAATAATGATTTTTTATACCAAAAAATGAACCTAATTCGAGACTAGAGCTATGCTAAATTAAAACAAACATAAAAATAAAAACAGCTAAAAGCAATATCGAAATCTAACTATTCGATTTAAAGTCTGCCCCTGTAGAAATTCTCGTTTAAATTTTCTTCCAACTTAACGGGGTCTGTAACAGGCATGCGGCAAACTTTATCGTGGCATATATAAACAGTTGGTTGATCGTTTATCATTTTATATTTATGCTGGATGCGTTGATTGTAGGCCTTTTGAGGCTCAAGCGGATTCACGTAAACAATTATCATGCCGGGAATATAATACTTACGACAAATTTCTACAAACTTCTTAGTAGTTTCAGAATTTGGACCCACTACTGCTACCAAGTCGAGACCATTCTCATGTAACATTAAAGCCGATAACATTTCTGGTAAAGCATAACCGAATGGCTGTTGATCGGAGAAGAATTCGAAAAGCTTGGACGCACGTTGTGTATCACTTTCATCATCAAAATAATGGGAAAGTAAAATAAGATTCCGTGCGGCTACACTATTGCCGCATGGTTCGGCACCATCGTGGTCTGAAATAAAGTAATAAAATAATAACGTATTTTAGTTATTTTTCCTATCGATTATGAATTCAAATGAATCAAATTCGTCATGTTATAAAAAAAGAAGAATTTTTAACAACAAAACTTACCATCTTTCAAGCGTACGATGACATTAGGTGAATCAGCTTTAGAATAAAAATAAGCACCATGTTGTGAATCCCAGAAAAGATTATCCTGTGTTTCTTGTAATTCTTTAGCCCATTGTAAAGCAAATGGATCCAATGAAGCTTTATAATAATCCAATAAACCTTTAATTAGAAAGGCATAATCATCCAAGAAACCATCAATACATTCTCCCCTAAAAACAATGTATTAATTAATATACATAGATATACAAGTATGCTCAAGGATCTCAAAATGAAAACTGCAACTTACTCCAAGCTCTCTTTTAAAGTCAAATCAGTTGTGTTTATGCCATAACAAGAACGCTTCAATAATTTCTTCTTGTCATCATATAAATTTGAATGCATAAATTTAACCAATTTTTCAGCCACAGCCATGTATTCTTCGCGTTTGTCACTACCGCAGTTGGCCAGTTTACAAAGTCCAGTTAGCACCAAACCGTTCCAGGAACATATGATTTTTGTATCTAAATGAGGTCGGGGCCTTTGTTGTCTTATCTCATTTAGAATGCAATTCGTTATTTGTAATATTTTCTTTAGTTTTTGGTGCTCTAAAGAGAATTTCTCACAGGTGTTTTTAAACGAACCTCTCACGATTAAAATATTTTTAGCATTTAAATGTCCATGTGGATCACTAGCTGGGTCTACGTTACCCAAAGGCTTAATATCATAATGATGACAATAGATTTCAAAGATCTGTTTTAAGTCCTCACCGACATTATCATATTTGCTTGCATTATCCTCTATAGCTTGCTTGATTTCCTTATAAGTCCAGGCATAAAAAGCACCTTCAACTTTTTTATCATCCTCGGCCTTAGGCAATGAGTCGGCATCTTCGCCGGCGTAAAAGCCACCAGCAGGGTGTTGTAAGTCTGTGGTTATATAACGAAATATTCCATCTGCATATTCATGAAACTCTTCATCTCTAGTTAGTTTATAAGCATTGGCATAGGCGGCTAATAGTTGGCCCTGATCGTACAGCATTTTTTCAAAGTGAGGCACATGCCACTTTCTATCAACAGAATAGCGGGCAAAACCGCCAAATACATGGTCATGTATGCCACCACGACCCAAATGATGCAACGTCTGCACAGCCATCTCCAAAACGTCTACATTTTTAGTTACTATATAAGCGTGGAATAAAAAATTCAACCGAGAAACTTCAGGAAACTTGGGGTGACTACCAAAACCACCATATTGCGAATCATAACGCTGACTGAATATCTTAAGGGCTTCCTGTAATTTTGCATCTGCACTGCCCGGTTCAAATACTGTCTCTGTTGATTTTTCACTAAGAGATTTCTGAATAGCACTGATCACTTCAAGACCAGTTGTTTTCAATTGTTCTTCATTGGCGATCCATTTAGCAGCTATAGCTTTCAGAACCGTTTTGAAAGAGGGCATTCCCCATCTACAAAAGAAAAGAGTAGCAATATATGGAATTATTTTATTTCTTGGTATACCAAAATAATTTTCAATTCAAACTTTAAACTTTGCTACATTAGGCGGCAAACAAGAAACTGTTACTCTTTGCTTTTTCAACTCTATTCTTTATTTTAATTGTATCTCATATCTGATAACGTCGATTGTACCAAAAAATACATTAAAAATCAAACGCAATTGAGAGAAATACGCAGTAAAAGACAAATACGCAATTGGCTTTAATAATTATGACAACGCTTAAGGGTTATTGGTTAATAAAGGCAGAACTTTTTAAACTGTATGGCATCGAATGTATTTTCTTGTAAAATACCTGCTAAACAGTTGATTGTAAAAAGTGAATTGTATTATTCGTCCAATATTTGAGAGTGTAGTATTACAATTTTAATGTCAAAGAGCCGCCACTCTCTGGAACACAAAATGCAGAAAATTCCAATTAAATAATAAAAAAATCAGCTTGCTTCGTATAGTATTTAATAGCGCATATGTATGTATGTACATATGTATATTAATCAAAGTGCATGTATTTTACCTAGTCGGTAAGAGAAACAATGGCGTCAAGTTAAAAACATAATAAATAATTGTTTTCTTCTTTATCTGAAGTCTTAATAAGCAAGATGGACACATTCAATGACTTACATACTATCCGATCTATTGTAGAATTACAATTACATTTTTTTTTGCTGGAGCATTCTTTCATTCAATGCAAGAAAGCTCAGTTATCATTAAAATTTGGACAATTGTAAGAAAGAAGATATCAATCGTGGGAAAATAGAATATTTCAAATATTTTTGCAGTTCGTGTAAATGAACGCAGTTTCAAATCTTTGTGGAAATCTAAGTGCTATTCCGCGGTTTTGCAGGAATTCAACAGTATTGTCTATAGACTTATTCAATCACAAGATAATATATATTTTTTTTTTAATTTTTATTGGAAAATATCTTTCAAAAATAAATGCATTATACGGAGAAAAAGTATACATTTTCAGGCCGCGGATGCTAATCTAGTTAATTTTCTATTAAAAGAATAGACGAGCTTGATATAATTACAACAAGACTGTGCTAAATAAACACAGTAAAGGCCACGACAGATATTATTAATTTTTTAACTATTTTATAGGGAAACATTTCCGAACACAGCAGCATAGCAGTTACAACTACAACAACATATATTATCCCTCACTGACAAAACAACACATTGTTGATCTAAAAGACATCGCTGAAATTAAGAAGTTTATATATGTACATATGAATATATTTTTTACATGATTGTAGCTTTAAGAAAACAAAAAGGGTTGTCCTAAAAGAAGGTCTCTAAATTTGCTTAAACGAATAAGGAAATGTATGTATGCGTACCCAATCAATTTTTTTTTTTTATGAATAATATTAGAAATAACTTACCGATCATGAGGTGGAAAGTATGTGCCGGCGGTAATCGGTGCCAAGTCTGGTGTTAACCATACACTCATTGGCCAGCCACCGCTGCCGTTCATCATCAATACAAATTGCATATAGATGCGATCAATGTCAGGTCTCTCCTCACGATCCACCTTAATATTGACAAAATGTTTATTCATGATATCGGCAACCTCTTCATTTTCAAACGATTCATGCTCCATGACGTGACACCAATGACAAGTGGAATAACCCACAGACAAAAATATCAATTTATTTTCATTTCTAGCTTTGGTAATGGCTTCATCGCCCCAGGGATACCAATCGACCGGGTTATGGGCATGTTGCAGTAGATATGGAGATTTCTCCTGAGCCAAACGATTGGTGTATTTTGGTGGAATTGATTTAGTTTCCGAACTACCAGAAGCGCCCATAGCACTATCGGCTGACATGGTGCGTAAACGTGTAAGACGTGGTATTAAACTGTACAGGAGATAAACAAAAAACAAAATAAAAGAAAGTAACAGTAACAAAAAAGCAACTACAAACAGTATAGTTGCATTGCTTCTTATAGTTTTCAAATTAGGTATATAATAAAAGAAGATGCAGTTGATGATGCTGATGATAAGATGTTTGTGTTGCTTACGTAAAGTGAGTCTGTGACTTGCTGCGTTTTAGCGTTACAACGTTGGTGTTGATTATAGGAGCGGATATCGCGTGAAGACAACGTGCTGTTGTGCTCGTTGTACTACCGTGCTGAGCTGCTGTAAATAATAGACTGCTGCTAGCGTTTAGAGTTATATTTTGTGCACTTGCTGTGTTGACACCCTTACTTTGTGTTGTTTGACGTACAAAAGCAGTCGAACGACAGATATTTTTCAACATATCAAAGCTTATAAAAGATCTCTTTAGAAAAAGATCTCTTCTCCGACCAATACTATGGGAATAAGCGAAGGTGGTCAACTGAATGGGGGCGAAATGGACGCACGTACATATACAAGATTAAAAAGTCAACGTTTCAAACATCCATTTATTTGCCCCTCAAAGTGTGACTACCACCTGTATGCCACCACCACCCTTAGAAACTTATACAAATGTTGTCTCAGTCTTCTGCTTTACTTTCGTTTGTTATTGTTATTACTTAGAGTTTGTGTTTTATTTATTTTTACCGTGCTCTTAGTAGTTTGTGTCTGTGTTTCAACTATTATCACATCAAAACAATCACAATCACACACACCCTAGCATGTATTGTTTGTCTGTTGCCTTTTGTAAATAAGATTTCAATCCAATTTGATTTTCAGTTTATTTTTGTTTAAGTTTAAAACAATTTTCTTCTTTTTTTTATTTGCTTTGCTTACGCTTTTTATGTTTTCTATTTATCTCACTGCGAAACAGGTTAATTAATGCCCAACACCATGTACAGAATTGCAAAAAATCAAAATTAGTTTTATTGTTGTTGCTGTTTTTTGTTTTCTGAACTAGACGATTTCCTTCTTTATTAGCGATTCGATAACACTAGAAAATTGTACGTCTTTTCTTGTTTTTCGCTTTTAACTCATTGAATATTAAAATATTTATTAAATGGTTGCTTCTACGTTTTTGTCGTTTTGCTCTATATTACATTTGTCGCTCTTTTTGTTTTGCTAGTCGATTCGCCTTTGACAGCTAAATTCATTAACCGTTTTGGTTACGTTGGTCTGGCAATAACGTAATTAACCATTGGAACTCATGAGCAATACTAAAACAGAGTTGTGTTCATTACTAATTTAAAATTTTAAAAATAACGTTATTTTAAATAATTTCACCATCAATTTTAGAAATATAAATTCTCTCATTACTTATGTTGCTTTTGTTAATTCAATCATACAACAGTATTGAAAATAGATTAAATAAATACTTTTCCAATTTTATTCGAAATTTATGAAACTTCATGCCCTTTTTCTATTCTTCTTATGAGAACCATAGGACGTCAATAAGAATTGAACCTATTCCCAATTTCACAGCCCCATATGGTAACTTATATTTAAAATTGAGTAAAAATAATCAAATTCATAATTTCCAAACGTTTTTAAACGACCTTGTGTATATGATAATCAAGGTGTTTGCTCGATATGCTACCAAAATGGTCTGGTGACTTCTATCTGGGTAATAACCATTGTAGTGTTTGTCCGAATGTAAATCATATTCGCAGTACAGCAAGGTGCTGTGGTCTTTGATGTCGCAATTTTCTTTTCTCATTGTCCTCTGTGCTGTCGAGTAGCCAGTATCGGTGTTTTTAGAGACTTGTACACGTAACTTTTGCGTTTGGTTTCTGTGTTTCTTTTGCTATTTAATCCATACATTATCGCTTGTTCTAAAGGTTTCTTATTATCTATCTGAATGCTTATATGAGTAGTGATTAATCGACATTCAACACTTAAGACATTTTATTTGTTTTGTTAATGTCATTTTTTATTGTTATAATTTTTTGTTTTTTGTTTTCTGAAATCTAATTTAATAAGTAAAATACCTTTATTTTGATTTAATTATTGTATTATTAAATTACGTACACAAATGCTGTGTGGGCTAAATAGAAGGCTTAATTAAAACTAAATATAAAATACACATCAAATATTTTTATTTTTAAATCGAATAAAATATAATATTTAGAACATAAATCTAGTAAAATTATAATTCTCTTAAGATTAATTTAAAGTAATTATTTCTTAAAATAAACATTATTATATAACACAAACGATAAAATTCTTTTCTCTTTTTCTTTATTTATTTAGAATAGCAAAATTAATTAATTTTTAAATAGTGACAGAGAATAGAAACTAATAAGATTGAAAAATCACTAAGCCAAGCAAATTATAAAAAGTACATATTCAGCGAATAAGAAAACATTTTGTTGTGTGTTGTTTTTTCCTTTTAGTAACAAAACAAATTTTTTTAAAGAAAAAATATGACAACATTTAAATTATAGAAAAACAAAAAAAAAAGCACCATAAGTCATACCAGGCAATAATAGTACAATTTGAGGAAGTATCTGTGCGTTTTCTTACATTGTATAGAGTTGGTTATATTACTAAAATTAACCTTTTTTATTACTCTTTCTCTCTCTCTCTGTGTGTATATAAATCTCTCTATAAACTCTCAGTTGTGATTATGAAAGTAAGGAAATTCGTTTGCTAGTTTTCATAAAAAGGTTAATTATTACAATCTTTGTTTACTTTATTTGCTTATATTTAAAGTATACATATATTTATTTATAAGTTAATTACTTTTCGTATGTTGTATCACACTTGTTTAAGTATTTTTTTCCTTCTAATAATTTAAACATTTTGATTTCCTGCTAGGTTTTCATCACTCTCGTCTAATCTAATTTTTTAATTCTTTTATATATCGTGTTACTCTTTCTCTCTCTCTCTCTCTTGTAGCAATTTAACAATCGCTTTGTATTAATGTATCACTTAGAGCTGTTATTATCTCTTCGTCTATCTTGATTTTATCGGCAATATCACGAGCATCAGTTATTAGTTTGGCTTTCATGTTAATGAAATACTCAAAATCGGCAAATTCATCTGAGGTTAAATTCTTCTCCAGTAAACTGACCACACTAATGCCACGCCGGTCGATATCTTCCTTAAGACGTTTAGCTTCTGTCAACTGTTCAAATAAACGATCGCGTTTATTTTCAAGAGATTTCTGTTAAATACCAAAAAGAAAACAAGAGCATATGTACCGTTATAAGAAACTGTGTATGCATTAACAAGTCTTACCTTTTCTGTATTATTTTCCTCGATTGTGGTTAAATTATTTTCTGCTCGGGCCAGACGTTCTGATAATGATAACAATAGTCCTGTTATGTGGCCAATGTCAGATATATATGTCCGACATTTGGAGGCTTCTATGGGTCTGACCTTATCGCTAAGTTTATTCAATAAACTATTGCCCAGTTCATCATTGATGGCAGATTCTTCTTCTATACAAGACTGTTCCTTGGTTAAAATGTGTACTTTATTATTTAAATGCTTTATTAAATCATCCTGCAAGCAAAAAAAAAGACGTAAAAACGTAATCGTTATAATCATGATATTTTTGTGTATGATTAATAAGACGTAGTAAAAAAATCTATTTAATGTTTGATGTTTTATCTGTACCTACCATTTTATTTTTTAAAATATCACAATTTTCTGTTGTCTGTTCTAATTCGCTTAATTTTAATTCTACTGTTATCTTTTCCATGGCCTCCTGGTCTTCTTTATTTTTCGGGCAACGCGTCAATGTCGAAGTACCCACATCACGTTTACTGGGCCTTAAAGGTACATTGGGGTTATAGAGATTGGTAACGTAATCGGTTATAGTTTTAGTGCCCGGCGGACATAGTATGTGTATAAGGGCATCATTGGGAGGCAACAGCTTGGCCAATTCCTTAGACATTTTTTCACAGTCATTTTCTATGCTGAGCCTTTGACGAGGTTGTAGGGTTGTGCGTGTTGGGGTGTCGTTCTCTTTTGTATTTGCGACTTCGGCAGATAAGTTCTTGAGTTCGTTATCGGTAATGTCATCGGTTTGTGAGGCAGTCTCCACTGTAGTGGGATTAACTCTTAATATTAGCTCACTACGCTGGACCAGTTTTAAACTATCCGTGCTGGAGTCTAGTTGAGAGAGTACAGAGGTATCATTGTTAGTCTTCTCTTCTAAAATCGTTGGTGATTTTAAAAGGCCGGTATTACTACTGGAGGAACTCGGTATTTTCTTATTTGAATCTTCCTCTGCTGGTGCTGGGCCTAATGACGGTACTAAAGGCTTCTCATTTTCTGTATCCAAACAGGGTTTCTCCTGATCCATTTTCTCCATTTCCGGTAAGGTTTTTGGTATATCAATCACAGGCATATGTGAGGCTTTATAGCCACTACTGGCCTTGAAATTATTATCGGATATATGAGCCGACATTAACTGAGATTGCAATTGTGTAATCTTTTCGATATTCTCTCTCAAAGATTCTTGTCTTATAACCGACTTTTTGTTATTATTGTTAAATGTGGTATTAACTAATTCAGCCCGGAATAGGGAATTACTTGCTTCCATATGGACAGTAGGGTTATTAATATTACTGGGATTCAAGTTGGTTTGAATTCTATCCTCATGACTGTTACAACTTTCGGCTAAAGAACTTAACGATGACATCGAAGAATTATCCTTGATCGGGGATGATGTCTCATTTAAATTTGTTTCCTCTATGGTCGGTTCCAAACTGCTAAGGGGCTTTTTAAGATCTAAAGAAGACTGGGTCATGTATTTAGTAGGACTTTGCGTTATACTATTGGCGGCATGGGCATTGGTATCAAACGATTGAGATCTTGTAAAATTGGTAGACAAATTAAATGAACTTAAAACTGGTGTTGAATAACGCTGCTGCTGCTGATGCTGTTGTTGCTGGCAGTAGCTATTATAACCCACCGGTGAACTCAGTTGTGAACTTTGTGTTTGTGCTGATGAGATATTATTGTTTGAACCATAACGTAGCGAGGGTGTTGAGTTTAAGCTTGTATTTAAGCAGGGCTGTAATTTAGCTCCCAGTGGGAGGACATCTGGCAAGTTATTTGGTAATTTTGATGTTTGAGCCAATATGTCATAAGAGGATTTAGTAGTGGTCACTAAGTCCTCATTGGAGTGTAGAGTCATTTTATAGCTGCCATGATCGGGATCTGAATTCGACTGCTTCTCCAAACTCTGACGTGGTAAATATGATGCTTTGGAATTACATCTACAAGGAAACAAACAGGAAACAGATAATTTATATGAGTGCATAAGGAATTAAAAGATATTAAGAAAAATTTTTTTTTAAATATTTTAAAATATATGTTTGCGGTTTTAAATGGAAACATTTTTTAAAAAATTATGTATGAAGTCCTAACAGTTTGAAGTCTTGGCTTTCTTAAAGGCCAAAGTAATTTTTCGAACTCTCTACCAATATAAATTCTCAATAAAGTTGATGATTTAGCGGTAACTGGACGAGGGTACGACCTTCTTAAGTTTTTCTGCACACTTGGACAGTGATGTCTATAATCTTTAGTTTAGTTAACAGTTAACTAGGAAACCTTAACTTAAGTTCAATGAAGTTAAATTATTAAATTTTTATTTTTTAAACGGTTTGGAAATTATTCCTTTGGTTTTGCAAGAAAAAATCCCAACAAAACCGTTTCCGGTCTATCAGTGGTGATCTATGTATGTCAGTTGTCAAATGATGACGTTATTTTGAAATAAATATTTGAGCATTGTCTCTTTTTTAAAAAGGTTAAGGTTCATTAGCTCAAATTGTACGTGATGATATGACGGTTGCGAAAGTAATGCAACTACAATAAGTACTTTTTTAAATAAAGCCTTCATAACAATGCTCTTAAAATGACAATAGTAATCTTAAGGAGAGTTGCCAATGTTAGCATAATAATCAAAATAAATTTGAGGGAAAAAGTTAACGGTTTTCATAATTTCTGGGGCCGCACACAACCGATATGATGTGTAATACGTACAGTACTATTCTAATTGAGTACTTTTAGAATACTTATTGAACATAACATATTTTTACTTTATTCGTTGAAGTCAGTCAATGGCAACACTGCTTAACATTATGCCATAATTCTTTATTTGTGTGTTACAGTTTCGATTATTGTTGTGTTGCTGTTTTTGAGCAACGTGAGGTTAACAATGTCAGACTACAAAAATACTGTTAGTTTTTGTTAACGATTTTAATTTTTTTTGTTTGTTTGTTGTGTTAGTTTGTATTTGACATGTTCAAAAAGTGTGATTAACAAAAAAAAAAAAAAACTGTATTACAAAAGTCAGGCTAAATTTAAAACGGCAAGGCACTCCTCTTTTGTTTTTATTTTTTCTGATTTAATATGTCAAAGCTAATTTTGGGTGGAGGGGGTTTAACTCAGTTTACAATTAAAGCAAGAGTTAGAAACGAAAGATAATTTATTTAAAAAGGCATACATACTTTAAACGTTTCCTAAACTTATGTACTATGTTGTATACACATCATTTTGAAATATAACTAATTTTTCTCATTATTATTGTATCATCATCATATCATCATGATATTTTTAGAGGATATTAGAAAAAAATAATAAAAAACAATAAAGAAAGTTTCTGTCTAGTCGTGAAGTGAAGCAAAGTAATTGAAATTAAACTATTACATACAAATTATTATCATCAGCAACGGCAACAGCAAGAGCAACATTGGTAGCAGTATTGCAAGTAGTTTTTAAGTTACAATCAAATAACGATGACATTGTTAAGAAAACACCGCCAGTGTTTGAACTTTTTCCATCATCATCATCATAATAATTTTTAAAAAGAAAAAAATGCAATAAAAAATTGTTATTATCAAAAAAAAAAAAGAAAAACCAGCATCAATAAGAGTTTTATCACGCACCTGCCTGCACCTGTCTTGCAACAAACAAATTTGAGATTTTTTTTTGTTTGAAAACGAAAGTAAAAAGTTCAATTGACGCTACGCGACGCGTTTGTTTAAAAACCAGCAAACCACTATCGAAAATTCACTTGAATTTTTTTTCTTCTTTTTCAACCGATGATCATAATGTCGACTGCAAATGCTACTGCTATTGCCTTTCTGTCCGCGTCTGTCTCAAAGTGTTTTTTTTCAGATGGCTCTCAGCTAGTTTCACTAGTTTTATAATACATATTATGATACTTATGTATATATGCATGTACGTATGTGTGTGTGTATCTAAGCCAAGTATTATCAAATAGTTTTGTTTAAAATTTTTATTTAAATTGTTCGTTTTCTTATAACAATCAACACATATGTACATATTTTATTATTACACTGATTGTTTTTTTTTTATTATTACTATTATTATAATAAATTAAATTTCATTTTATTGTTTAAAAGTTTATTTGTTTTTAGTTTTGTTTTGGTTTTTCTTTTTTTTTTTTATTAATTAACTGTCGCACGCATCATTGTTATTTTGTGTGGTGCTCTACTAACATACTATTTTGTTAACAATTCTGTGCACACTTGATATGCGGCGCATCACATTGGCAACAAACACTGCGAACAACAAACACAAACAAATATTACAATAACAATGCATATGCATGTGTGTGCGTGTGTGTACATGTATGAATGTATTAAGTAGATGCGAATTCAGCTGAGAAATTTCATTTTAATTTAAATCCTCAATTGAAAATCAAAATAAATTTAAAAAGTTTTATTTTTTTTATATTTTTTTTTGTTTGTTTCAAAAACCGAAAGTGAAACTGTTGAATTTATGTTGATTACTAAATGAGACAACTGACTCGTCTATGGTTTTTAAAGTAGTTTTGTAGTACAAGTACTCTGGGAGTGTGTATATTTTTGAATTTTATTTAAAATTGTTGCTGTAATAAAACAATGTTTGTGCGTATTTTCAAAAATGCCATAAACAAAGAACGTGATGATGCTCTACGAGTAGATGATAATACAAGGTGTTCATATTTGACAGATTTACATTAAACTTTTAAATATTAAATGTCAAACGCGTAATACTAACTAACTGCACTGTCCGATTATGCAAATAATTCCCGAAAAAGAGTAATTTTAACTTTTTAAATATTTGCTTAAAATGAGTAATAAAAATAAGCTCTGATTAAAACATGTTTTTAAACACTAACTTAAACTATTAGAACTTAAAGCCTGGAGCAGAGTAAAGAAGTTGTAGTATTGAAGCTCTCTTGTAATGTTGTCAAATAATCTCTTCGAAAACTTCCAAAACAATGCAAGAACATTATGTGAACTTGCTAGCGAAATTCTGTATAATAAATGCATATCCAACTACATATTCCTCTCCAGCAACATTAAATTTTATGTTCCACCTATTTAATGTTGAATATATTGAAAAACATGGAAGCCCACT
Organism: Sarcophaga rosellei; assembly: GCA_930367235.1. Lineage (NCBI taxonomy): Eukaryota > Metazoa > Arthropoda > Insecta > Diptera > Sarcophagidae > Sarcophaga > Sarcophaga rosellei. The sequence goes on from OV884021.1 coordinate 85,904,434, forward strand.
TTACAATTTATATTTGTCGTGCGACAAAGGTGAAAATTTCGATTTTGCGTACCAGTTTCTACTGCAGCGGCTACAACAACTACATATTCTATTGACAGCAATTTGAATAGCTGTTTTCAAATTTTGGCGGATTGCAGCGCTACTAATTACGTTGTACTATAGCGACTATTGAGTTCCCCACTTAATTTGACCGTGAGTAATTCAATAACAATACTCTTTTAAGTTAAAATTAAGATTTGTTTGAAATTAGTTGTGCATATTGATTATAATATGTAGTACGTACATATATATAATTGCGCCGATCCATGATACAAGAACTTAATTTCAATCATCATTTTAAGTATAAAATTAATTTAGTGACAATTAAAACTTTTAGAAAAGTGAAACTAAAACATCATTTATGTAAACATCCTGTATTTTCTTGGGTAATAATTTTTGCATGACATATGTATGTACATATGTATGTATGTAACTTGCATATAGGACACATACATAGGTATGCATGTGTGCATGTACATAGCACATATTTAGTTTATTTGAAATAGTAAGGAATGTATATATTGTTCTAAATTTAGTTTTTTTTTTTTTAATAAAAATTTATGAAAATTATTTCTGTCTGCTCTAAATTAATTTCAGACAAACTATATTGCAATATGTAAACTTTTTTTTCATATTAAATATGTTAGAAATACTTGCCAAGAGTTGTCTTTATATAAGTTGTCTTAAATAGCCTGATAAATACATTGAATTTCATTTATTTGTTTCTTCTTAGTTAATTTGTTAAAGTCATAATTTTTGTTTAAATTTCTTAATAATTTATTAGGAATTTTCCTCCTCACATTACGCACACCACCACCACCGTCCACCCACATTTGCATATTTATGAATGCATGCCATGTCGTTTTTACAGTTTTTCTATACAATTTTCTAACAGCGGTCTTAACAAAAAAATGTATGTTGTGTATGTACATATGTGTGTACATATGTATATACATGGAATACTAGGAGGGAGTATACATTTGATTTGTTAAATATTTTATACGCTGCTTATGGGAGATAGCAGAGCTCTTTTGTTATGTGTGGTTTTGGTTTTGGCTTTGGTATTATAATTAATCATTTATGTATTCATAAAATGTTGTTGTTATGTTAACCAAACAGTCCGTTGTTTAGTGTTGTTGTAGTTTTAAACATTTAACGTAATACACATTAAATAATATCGTATTATTGTTATTATTAATAGTACATAATAATAATATGTATTATTAATAAATAAATAAATTATAAAACAAACAGTAAACTTTTTCCATACCAAAAAAAAAAAAAAAAAACGAAACAATAAAAATATTTTAACAAAAGCCTTTCATACTACATATGCATACATATATTTATTTATTTACTTATTTACCATAGTAATATACAAAATGGAATTAACTTTTAACAAAACAATGTATATTCGTTTATTGCAAATTTTTTTTTATATGCTCTGGACATGTTTAAGGTGTGATCGAAATGATTGTATCATGCACAAACAAAAAGAAAATATATTTTAACAGTTACAAAGTAAAATAGTGTAATAAAGATTAACTGGTTTGGTGGGTTACTTTTGTGCTCCCTTTCTCTCTCTTTCTAAAGAACAGGAACTGTTCCTTATACCTACAGAAATACAATTGATAGATAAAACTGATAGTAAATTAACAATTTACACGTTTTCTCTATTTTAGTGCTTGTTTTATTTTTTAATTTCTTTTAATTTTTAAGACCAACACGCAGGGGATGCCCTCTACTCGTATAGTGTATTGTCTTAGAAAATTTGTTATGGGTAGCAGTGTTTGTGAACAATAGATTTGATTCTTTTTATATTATAAGTGACAGAGGAGACCACTGAAGTGAGTTCCTTATGCGGATTGTCCGGTAAAGAACGAATTCGATCTGTAATGCAGTGAGCGATCCACTGGCCAATTGACCATAAACGGATATGGCCTGCTAGAGAGACGGGTGTTACGTAAGAATATACGATGTTCGAGAACAAGTTCCTTTATTTCCCTGGAGTAAAATCCGTTGTAGTAGGGCTAGAACAGTGAAACATAAGTCAAATTGCTACGATGCTCTAATAAATCACTAGAGTTGGATACCCCACCATCATTAAAGAGCGCCCTGGCCTCCGCCCCAAACATGAGACTTGTATTCCTTTCTTGGTTGGATAAAAGTGTTGTAAATCCTGAAGAGAGCAGAAGTGATAAAGTGAAGTATTTCTTGCACCGTCTTAAGAAACCCAAGCACTTGAATGCTTCCTTCGACACTTGAAAAAAGTGCTGCTTTCAGCGAATATTGTATTGAATTTTTATATCCAGAACATCAAGAGCCTCAGAGTCCCTAATATTTACACCATAATCCATAACTTCAGATGAGGGTGCTTGTTGTGCTTCTGTGTCAATAAACAGCATTGGGTCTTTCAAATCTATTCATACGATGAATAAAAAGAAAATTAACAAAATCGATTTAATAAAATAAGTTATTATGCAGTTTTCCAGAGAGTGAAACAATTATAAGTTGTAGTAAAAGGTTTATTTATTTTGTTAAATATTAGATTAGTTTAGCGATTTGTATCTGAAGAATATTTCTATTGTACTAGAAGGGTGATATGTTGTTCTGAGAATAAAAACAAACTCCTTTGGAATTTCAGAGCTGGCTTAGTTCAGTGTTATAGAGTTGAGAACGGAATTCTCAATCTACCTACATACATACATATATAAACAATAAACCATTTTTAATTGTGTATTTTATTTATAAACTTAAAAACGCCTTTTTTCTTTCTGTGTACTGATTGACAATACAACGGAAGTTCATATACTAAAATAAAACGTATGCTTGTGTATACATATGTACATAGTGTCTATATTTTTTATGTATGTTTGTTGAATTTATACTGTTTTGTGGTTTGGGGAAAAATAAAACAAAATTACAAATTGTAAAATTATACAAGAAAAAATGAGTTTTTTTTTTCTTGGAGTAAAATTTTAACAGCTTTGTAGACCTTTGTTTTCAATATTTTAATAGACAATATCAGACGTTTCGGGAAGCATAAATTAATTTTTTTTTTATAGTTAATAAAAGTTTCCTCTATATTGGACTCGTACAGTAGTAGTAAGTCATCATCATCATCATTATCATGATCATCGTTATTATTATTATGCTTAAAATAAAAAAACCATTTACATTTCCAATGTTCAAAAAAAAAAAAAAAAGAAAAAAAAAAAAATTTGTATAAACCAATACATACACATATGATGTAATAATTACTATTATACTAATCAAACTTTGTGTGTATAAATGTTTACATACATATGTACATACATACATACGTATGGTATGAAGCTTTGTTTATAATAGAGCAGCAGTCAAAATCAGAAAAAAAAAAGAAAATTTAAATTGATTTTATTCAAATTTACAATTTTTGTTGTTTTGTTTCATATTATTTTGGTTTGTTTTGTCTTGCCGTTTTTTTTTTTTTTGGAATGTAAAGTCCAAGATTAAATATAAATGTTAATTATATATATGTATGTATGTATATGAAATAATACCGTTCCTTTTTTGTGTTTGTTGTGTGTACATTGTATTTCCTTTGATGTTTTTCGCATCAACAAAAAAATAAAAAAAAAAAAAAATACAAACTCAAGTTCAGTTTAAGTTGGCAGCTACACTAGATTGTCGTCATATGGCATTTGTTTACTTTTGTTACAACAATAATAAAAGTAATAATAATAATAATGAAATGATAACAAATGCTCTCTTTTGAACTGGTTTATTATATACGAGTTCGTATGTATGTGAGCGAATGGAAGTGATCGCTCACATAACAAAGTTGTATTATTGAATAGGTCATGTATGTACATAGGGCATACGCCCTCTATAAAATAATACAATTAAAGAGATTAAATAAAAAGAAAAATAAAACAAAATACATTAAAAAAATAAAGAAATAAACACAAAATATTTACACGATTACCCAAAGAACAATAACGTAAATAAAATGGGAGGAGGACTGACGGAACATCTTCAAAGCAGTGGCGCTAACGTTGTGGAATATTTGAAACACAATTTATATACATATGTACATATCGTAGATGATTGGATACCCATTTCCAATGTTCTATTATTATGATATTATTATGTTCTGTATTGTCAGTTGCGTGAGTTGGACTTTATATGGGAGGGGGGTGTAAAACCAAATTCAATATACGCTATAACGAGCGTATCTAACAGAAGCGATATTTTAGGCAATTTACATCCGTAAATCTTTAAATCTCTTTAAATTTCTTTATAATCTTACCCATTACCCATTTCTTACGCAGTGAATTGATTATGATGGCTGGATTGTCCACGTTTGAAGCATCTTCCATGACGCTTTCTTTGTCATCCATTCTCTGTTCTTTATTCCGAATAAGATAATAACGAAAAGCGAAAATATTTACGGTATTTATGTAGATCGGGATTTATAAATTAACACCACTTTTTCAAGAATGATAATGGCAATGCGTAATCCTTAATTTTACCCTGAATGTATATATAACATTATTATGGAATTTGCATGTTACATATGTACATATTTTGGTGTTCATGAATTAGTATGTTTTGGAGAAAACCAGTATTATTGCAAAACAAAAATAGGCAGGTTTTTCAAATAAATCGCTAACGCCAAACAAATTCAAATGAAAACACATTCCATTACAAACAAAATACAGTAGCACACACAGGGAGACACGAGTTTGATCAGCAAATGTTGGCTGTTCGGCTGGCATGCTGTTCAATCAACCAATGCAGCTATTAAAGCTTTCGAGATGCGTCGAAATGGTTCCCATAAAAAATTTTATTTTTTTTTTTATGAACATGAGCATCATTTATAACGATGATGATTTTAAAAGCGACAGAAGCGACGACAAACGTAATACAAAGAAACTTTTCAGCGATAGTAAAAGTATTTCAATTTTTTTTTTTTATCGAAAACTCGTCAATCAAATATACTCTACAAAAAAAAAAAAGAGAATATTGCAAAAAGAATTCAAAACAAAAAAAAAATTCTAAAAAGAAAATATTTCATATGCTGTGGCAAGAGTGACTGATTATGGTAATACCATACAGAAAAGGAAAATAAAAATCATTATTTTACGACAATATAGGAGCGTGCCCATTATCACCAGAGTGCCCAGCACTTTACAATCTTCTTTAATTTTCTGTTCTTTGTGGTGCATATGTACATCCATACATATGTACATATTTTAAACAGCTGTAATAATCTTTTGTTGTCACTAAAACAACTGCGACTGTATGACACCCTCTCTCTAACGACTAGAGGGTAATTGATAAAACAACAGTGTTTTCTATTTTATTATATTCTGTGTCTGCAACAACAAAACAGCCAGTCATATCAGCCAGTCTTTTTACGTACAGTGGTACTGTTATATTTAGCACACCAATCTAAACGACCTCTTGCCAGTAACAATAAAATAATTTTACAAGAAATAACACTTTGAATCATAAAACGAACAAATTCCTTGATCACGTTATTAGCACATCCCATTAAAGGTGAACAAAATCATAATTTTGATTTAATTCTTTTTAATATAATGTGGCGGTACTCGTTCTCTTTAATACCCAATTGAAAATTGCCAGGAAGAATTTTAAGAAGTCTCTAACATCATACATGTTATATGTCATTCCATGCCGCTCGAACGATTGTCCACAGAACTTGAAGATTTTTTAGTTTTTTATTCAAATTGTATAATATCAACTTATTTATCTTCTAATTACTTAATTTCTTTATATTTTATATTTTAACGAAAGATTATTTTTTATTACCATATTGTGTTCCTCCATAACCAGTTTCTACATTTCTGATGACATTTTGAAGAGATTCTTCTTTCCATGAGTAATTGTTAGACGGTCTGTGGTATTAGCAGTGCGTAATTTTTTTTTGTGAATATTTATTTACAATTTTGCGAAACGTAGATGTAAAGACAGATCTTTTAGCCAGTTTAACATAAAAAATATTTACGAAATTAATACGAAACCATGTAATCCAATTTAATATTTTTATCTCACATGGTGTGGCTAATTACAGGTTCCGAAACAAAAGTTAATTTTAATAATTATTGTTGTTGTTGTTGTTATTATTATATTTATTCATTAAGTCGTTAAGCAAGTGACAAAAAGATTATGTCCTTTAAGAATAAAATATTCCACATAAACCTTTTGGTGAAAGGAAGTGCTAATTATAAGACCATCACTGTATTTTGAGAAGGAGAGAGAACAGAATAACAAGGTGCTGCTGCAATGCATGCAGACACTATGAAAAAAAGGCATTCGGTCGGTTCTTTAAATACGTATGTATCAATATTAAATACGATAAATACAATAACATCTGCCTATAAATTAAGAGTAAAAAAAAAGTTAGGAAAGAATTATTAACGACTGGCAGTAAGTAATTCAAATATCCAGTAATTCTTAAGTTAAATGGACAGATGTTTTGTTTTGTTTCTTTTTCTGTATTTTTTTCTTTTATTTTACTACTGGAGTTTTAATAGAAACGTGTCTCGATGTAAAATTTTTGTATTTTACTTGAAAACAACAAAAAATTCTATTAAATACTGAATGTCTTCTTGAAACGTCACAGTCAGTATAGATGAGATGAGATGGATAGTTCAGAAGAAGTAGTAATTAATTGTATGTGGGTCATCACATCAGCCATACGTATAGAAGATGTACGAGCACAATTGATCTATTAATTCGCTTTCTAAAGACCTTGGCTGTTTTCAAAGATTAGAAAAAACTAACAACACAAAATATCTATGAATCTCTAAAATGTTTTTGTTTTTTTTCTTCTTCTTCTTCTTTTTGAATGTAAGTAGAAAACATTTTTCTTTATTTGAACGCATACATGTATGCACGTATTGAAGGAGAAAGATTTCTTTTTATTTAAACAATTAAAAAAAGAAGGAAAATAATTGATTTCGTTGTTTGTTTTTTCTTATGGAATAGAAATAAAAGAAAAAGAAAAACCAGTCTGTGTTAAAATTAAAAAAAAATAAAATGCATTAAATTAACTAACAATGCTAGCTAACACAGCTAACATAATTGTTATCATTTTACAAAGAAAATGCAATGAAAAAACAAAAAAAAAGCATCGTTTAGATTAATGAAAACAGCAATAAAATTTGTTTATAAATGCGAAAAAGGATTATTAAGTGTTTCGGAATTTTGTTAACGTTACGGTATAATAATTTAACATGTTTTTAGACATGTTGTTTTTGGCCATATTATGTATGTTTTTTAAGTTCTTGTTAAATTTGAACAATGAAACCCTCTCATTACGAAATTGTCTTGTTTTGCCTTGAACAAATCTTTGTAAATGATTTATAAAAACTGATAAAAAAAAAACAGAAACAAAAATAAAACAAAATTGTAACAACCTGACCAGTTGCCGTAATTAAATGCAAATTATAATATGGCTCAAAGGCCTTTAAAACATTGTTTTTTATTTTTATAAATTTTTATGCTGGTACGTACAACAATTAACACACAGTGAATGCTAACAAAAAATTTCACTGTGCGGTTTTGTTGTTTTAAAATTTAATATTTTCTTTGCGAGTGTCTTTTTTTTTATTTGAGTTTTAATACATATTTCTTTACTCTTTTTTTTTTTTTTTTTGATAAAACTTTAAAAAGACTTTCATTTCAAATCAAAAATTCACTTAAAGCCAAAGCACGATTAAAACATTTAAAAAACTAAAAGCGAAACAAAATCATTCGATAGTTTCATATCAGATTTTTGTATAAAATTATGCTCAGTATATACGAGTATGTATGCATGTATGTATGTATGTATGTATGTAAACAAGTGTGTATGTACCAGTAGTTGTAAATAAAAGTATGTACTTTCAAAATTAATGTAAAACAATTGTATTTTTGTTTTGATTTCTGTGTTTTTTTTTTTACAAACTTTCTTTCATATTTAAAATATTAAAATAAAACAGAAATTAATTTTAATAAAATTACATGGAGCACACACCCTTGAGATATTTGACACCATTTTCTCTTTCTGTAACTAATTAAACTGAAATTCTAAAACATTGTTTTTTATAAAAAAAAAAGAAAAACTTTTAGTGGTAGTGACTGCGCTCTCCACATTCAATTTATATCTACGCTTTCAATAATTTGTCAGAGAAAATTGTGTTTCTTAAAAACAAGGTATACCCAACAGCATCAATAATGACTGAGTTAAAGTTCATCGATCATTCCTTCATTTTATTTACAATTATTTACAAGTACTCAGTTCCATTTTAAATTCTGATAACTTCGCCTAAATATGAAATAAAAAGTTCAGTAGTTCAGTAGATGTAGTGAGTAGTGCAGAAAGAGAGAATGCGAACAAAATAGTGCAGTTCTCGTACAATGCTGCCAGACCACTTTTCAAAAACTTGAAGAATAATGCAATTTACAATATATGTAGATATATTTGTTGCGCGACAATGTTCAAGAATTTTACTACCACAACTACTACAACTATGTATTCCGTTAACACCAGCTTGCAGAGCTACTTGTTACGTTATACTACAGCGACTATTCTGTGCCCCACTTAAAGATCGACAGCACTTTATAGCACTTCCAATAAAAAGTTAAAAACAATTTATCCCATATTAATTTCCCTTAGAAATAGCCAAAAACATAAGTTTGTTTGTTTACATCTATAATACTCTGAAGATAACTGTTCGAAATATTAACGCTTTGAAAAATTACTTTTTCATTTACATTTTTTTTGAGAGGGTGAGTAACGGTTGTGTAAAGAAAAGCAAATGATGTCAGCAAATAAAACCATAATTTGGGTCGAATTGTAAACAAAAACGTTTTTAAAGCTAAAAAAAAACAACTAAAAATCGTGAAGAACATTATTAGAACATGTCACGCATACATACATATGTGTATAAGTATGTATGTATGTATGTACGTGTGTGCATTTAATATTGAATATGTTTTGCTTATTTGGAGTGTGTGTGTCTGTATGCCTTAGTGTCAACATTAGAACAATAGCTGGTAATGAGGCAATTACAGATACGTTTATGCTTGGATATGTATGCAAACATATGTATGTATATATGTGTGATAAAGAATTTATTTATTGCTCTCCGACTGTCAATGGGAAATAATATGTTGAACGTTAAAAAAAATTATAAAAATTGTTTGTATTAAAAAAATACTTGTGTATACAGGAGTCGTTGCGGTCCATGCACATAATGCACTCATGTGTAACGTTTTGGAATTTTTACGTAGATAAACTTGAACTTCGTGGCTTTGGGGTTTTGCATTTTAAATATTAAAGAAGAAAATACAAAAAAAAAATAAAAATATTTTCTTGTCTTTCTATACAAAAGTTATTTAAAGAAAAAGGAGCAGAAAACAAAACTTTGGAATGCAATATTGCATTAATCAAACACATATACACATGTACATGCATGTGCATACGCAAATACTTTTGAAAGGGAAACAAAAGGAAATTGAATACATGAAATTGAAACTCTTCAAAAAGACAGAGAGAGAAAGAGATGAAAAATTAACTTAACACCTGCTAAGTTGGAGAGTATTACACAAGTCGTAATAATGCAAACAAATTCCCTTCCATTGTATTTGAATTAAAGGGAGAGCAAGAGAACTAAACAAGAAACAAGAAAAAATGTGTAATAAAATAGAAGGTAAAGCAACAAGTATGGCAAGAACAGGGATGATGACAATTATGACGTTTTACAAGACTTCAAAGACACTTTTGATTGAAATTGACGATATTATGGAGAAAAAATGTCACACAAGAAAGCCAAAAAGTCTTTGTCAAATTGTGTGTAAACGCGGCACTGGACCGATTTTAATTACATTTGCCACAGTATATTGTAATAAGCTAGAAAAAAAAAATAGACTTCATAATTCAATTAAATTCGATTATTCAACTTAAAATCGATGCCCTCCCGACTACTGTTAAGACTGCTGTCTGTACGAGAAAATAGTTTATATCGTTTTTTTTAATGAAAATTAAAGCTTTCTAAATTTTGTTTGCAATTGCACACAACAAAAATACTGTGATATAAAATATAGATAATAAATCGTAGGTAAATAGATATCCTTATAACTAGTTACCCTTATAACTAACAATTCAATTTTATAACAAACGAGTTATGAAATATGTATGTGCTTTAAAAACGTATTTCGAATTACTATAATTTTTCTCACAACTGCTACTGGTGGTATTTCGCATCACCAGTTTCAGTTGAAAACATTTTTGCTGTGAAACTATATTTAAAAATGATGGCACATACATATTTCATTTGCAATTTTTCAATAATTTTACACAGAAATTTTACCTTAACTGACTGAAACAATCCATAAGCTTTGGCATGTCGTGCTAATCAAATCAGAACTCTTCTACCAAATCACAATCACCACCACCATCGACACTATTTAAAATAACAACAAACGCGTATAGTTTTATTCTTGCTTCGGTTTTTGGGCTCTTTAATCGAACACACATTTATTGTTTTTCATTTATTTTTATTATTCTTATTATTTATTTTGCTTATTTTTTTGTGTGCAGCGTATTTATTAATATTTTAGATTTAATTTTATTACATTTGTTGTTGTAATCCATACTATTAGTTTTCTTTACACATACATGTATACAAACAATACATATAAGGCGGCAATACGAATACTTAACGAGTGTGTTGTGCTTTATTTTTGTTTTTGTGTTGAATAATTTCATTAAAATTTTCTCAAAATTAATTTAGAAAACGAAAAAATAGAATAATTTCTATTGTTTGAATGGCTCAAATGATCATTGATCTGTTGATGATAATTTACACGCGATTCCAGTCAATGATACACGAAATTGAAAACAACTGCTGAAATTTCTAAGCGAACTACAAACAAACACATGTGAATATAAAATAGACACTCACACATACATACGCTTTTATTTAAACATACATATGCAATAATAAACCAAAAACAAATAATTTTATTAAAGAAATCCAGTTAAAATGATGAGTGCGACTAAAATTATGTATTTGCGTGAAAAATTGAAAATATTTTGATCGTTTATTCGTTCTGTACTGTTATAAATATGTGGGTGCTCTTTTTTTCTTTCCTTAACTAAGTATATCCGTCTTTCTCGCATTTTGATAATTTCTCACAGACTCTCACTGTGATGCTGTTGTTGTTCGTTTAATTTTGGCGGTCAATGACAAATCTTCTAAATGTTAAATTAGTACGTATGTATGTACATACTATGTATATACATACGTGTATATGGACACTCTGCTACATTAATTATACGCAGTATGAGACGTAAACAAATAAAAAATACAGAGTGGGAGAGAGAGAGAAAGCGAAGAGAGGAAATGAAATGCTATTTTTAATGGTCAATTTATTTTTGACAATTTTTATTTGCCCTGCAATTTATTAGACAGCAAAGACAGTTCTCCTTTTTCTCTTTATATACGTACAATATTAGAGTGATTTACATACATACATACATGTATCTGTGTGTCGAATTAATTTGTTTTGCATGTTTTATGTTAGCAATACTTAAGCAAGGAGGAAGAAAAAAGGAAATAGGACGCCACACAGAGATGACAGATTTTTTTAAAATAGTGTTCAGGCCTGGAACAGACTAAATTAGTAGGAGAAGCTGAAGTTCACGACGTGGTGAGTACTGCAATGCGAATAAAATATTGAAGCCCAACAACCTTTTCAAAAACTCATCTCCTGTTTTTAGAAGACAAATACACTCAATTAATTTTTATTGTGTTTTCAACACAAATAGACGAAGCATTCTAATTAGGCAAAAGAGATCATTTTTAATTTTTCATTGAAGATGGTTGCAGATTATTTTAAAGGGCTTTTGAAAAACGTAATTAATGGAATTTCTATAATAATTTGATGGTACTCAGCTAGATCGAGAAGTATTCGAATTCAAAAACACTTAAATAGCAGTAAAAAAAACAAATTAATATAAATCACTAAAGCAAAACCTTTTAAATTCTAAATAAAACAGATTAATAAAAATAAATAAATAATTGAAATATACGAACAAAATGTAAAAGAGCTACATATTTTTGATTTTGATTTTGCAACAGCATAAATTAAGATTGATGATTAATTAATTTGCAAAGATATTTTATACAGAGTTCATAGGTTTAAAGAAGAGCTCGCTTTCTGATAAATTCTAAATTAAATGTTTATTTAAAGACTTCGAAAAATTTGTTTTGACTGTTTGAACAAATTCTGCTGAAATATTTTTAATTTCACAATTAATGCATTAAAAAATAAATTAAAAGAAAATAAACTGAGTAAATTAAGATCAATTATTTTAAAGCTCTTGGCGCCACTTTTCACTAATTTATTTATTTATTTCTGTTGTTGTTGTTGTTGTTTTTTGGTTTTTTTGTATATGTTTTAATAATTTTTAATTAAAATTGTTTATATGGATGTGATGATATGATGAGTCTTTTCGATGATTTTTATTAACAGCGATGATATTTTTGCGTGTTGCCAAAAATAAAATTTATGTGATTATTAATAAACAACAACAATAACAAAAAGTTGTTACAAATTAAACAATAAAAGAGCTTGATTAACACTTAAAATTAATTGAAAAAAGAAAAAGAAAAAGGAAAACTATGCCCCATGTATGCTTTACAAAAATTGTAATAGCTTTACTGTGGTTTAACCAATCGCTTGGGTTCAATAAACTTTTAAGCTCTCAAATGCCATTGTTTCTATACGAATTGAGAATTGCTTTTAAATGTTAAAGTTGGATGGCATAAAAGAAATGGGGATTAGAATTTTATGGCAAATAATCAATTTTCCTCCAATAATGGCTTTAAAGAATAGAAAGGAGCACAACAAAAACAAATTACAGATCTTGAAAACAAAACAAAAATAATCAAACAAAAGGAAAATCATTGGAAATCTTAATAGGCAATCAACCTGCGTTTAACTCCTTGCTAACCAGAGACAACCATGAAAATAACTAGAGAATATAAGCTCTTACGTGGATGGCTAAAAGGAAAATATTGCTTTTGCGACATAAATTTGATAAAGAATAGTTCTTATCCTTGAAGTGGTAGATTTCCAAAAGTCCTTGCATAAGGAATAAAAAAAGCAAAACTTTCTAAACATATTCATTCAAGTTTTCGATCAAATACTCAAGCTGTTTTAATCTGAGGCTCTGTTAGCTTAAATTCAATACAGATTAAAATTTCCTATACCTAAAGGGTTAATCAAGTTGAAATACAACAGACAACTGAAAAGAAGACTAAAACCAAAAAGAAAGAAAAATAAAACAATTATTTTGCAATTCAAACTATTGTGCAGAACAGAAAAGAAAAAACGAAAAACAAAAGTTTTATACTCAAAACAATTCCCGTAGGAAATGACGCATAGGGTCTGGCTGGCAGTTTGTTGACCGTTTTGGGGTTTGGCAACTTTGCAAACTTAAAGGAAAAAATAGAAATGAAGAGAGCAAAGTCGAGTCGAGTCGATTCGAATCGAATCGAGTCTATTTCGTGCGTCTCTGTGTTTATGCTAAAACTCTAATCCAATGACGTTTGTGTTCACACTGGGATATTGACTTTCAATGTAAGTGTGTGTGTGTGTGCTTGTTGATATGTCTGTACAAATGCAATTTATACATTGTTGTTTATTTGATAATGAAATAAAACAACAACAATTGAGGAACAATAATAAAACACACGCAATGGCTTAAAAGAAATCTAGAAAATAAAATAGAAAAATTCCAACAACAACAGCAATAGTGCTGCTGAAACCCTTTAAAAATGGCAATGACACCAGCAAAATTGTACATACATGCATGCATGCATGCATGCAACAGAGAAGAGAGACAGTGTGATGCATGCATGCATATGAAAGCTGCAAAGCGGGCAACAGGCAAATTACCGCGATATCATCACACACAATGGTTGCTGTGGCAGTAATAAAAACCTCAAAAGAAAACCCATGACGATCATTATGATCTCAGCTTCTTTTACATTTTCAGTTTTTTTTTCCATTTTTTTCAATTTTTTAAGTAAACCCCTGACGATCTTTATTATTATCAACACTATAGATCTACAATATTGTGAGCCAATCAACCAGCCAGTCAACCATCCATCAATCTATACATTTATCAGCTTAGCTAAGCTATACAGACCGTGCGGTGTCTATGCTAAAAGATAATGTTAATGATGATGTTGTTTATTGGCTTGTAAAAGCTGCCGCATTTTTTTAAGCCCAACGACTTTACCATTTCTTATACTTGCATATTAACATGGCTTATACCTCCAGTGGCAAATAAGAAAAAAAAAGAAAGACAATAAATAAATAAAAATGATTGCAAAGAAATAAATTTTACAATGAAAACTTGCGCACACACATATGTATGTATGTATGTATGTGTATACATACTAGCGTATATTCTCAGCAATTGAGGAATGATATTAAAATGACCTTGAATATATTGAAGAATGATTGAAAGCTAAAAGCATATCGAAAAACAAAAAAACTTTGCTACAACAACAATAATAATAGGGGCCATACAGCAAACAAAAGTAAATGGCAACACTTCTCACACTAGCTCACAGAGAAAGAATAAAAAAACTACAGCAGGGATGTGCCAATGGGGCGTAAAAACTTAGGAATTTAAAAGCTATTGAAGTCTTGTTATTGTGTTCCGAAAGCAAATGAATTGGATTGGAGGATCTCTATTCTAAAAATATTTCATTTATTCACAAATTATGGGATATTAAAGCTGCTGAACCACAGTTGAAATGTAAGTAATATGCAATGCTGGGTCATATTATATGCGTCCAGTTAAAAATGAATTAGAAAAGAAAAAAAGACGTGAACGTGTGATCGTGACATTCGACTACCATTTGGTTCCAATCATTGTATTCGTTATGATTCAAATTAAAATATGGCATTCGGATTATTTTCAAACACACAATTATTCCCGTTAGAAACACCCATAAATTGGATCAGATAAGCGTACTAAATTAACGATTTTTAAACGTTTGTTACTACAAATAAACTTAAGTACTAAATATGGTGTTTTGGTCTTTCGAACTTTGTTTTTACTATAATGTTTACTCCACTCAATTGTTACAATCAATACACTTGAAAAATGATTTCTCATTTAGTAAAAACAAAAAAAAAAAAGAGAAAATAAATAAAGAAAACAAAATGAGAGAATAAGAATAAAAATATAATTTAAATAGGTAGAGTTAATGTTCTAGGCACGTTTATTAAACAGTCTTTAGCTGTTTATGCCATGCCATACCATCTCTAGGGGTCTCTGTACGTTTCAGGTTCCTTCTTGTTTTTGTTTTAGTTTTTTTTTATTGTCTTTTGATTTTAATTTGCATTCTCAACGCTGGTGCAATACAGAAATTACTTAAACCGTCCAAACATATGCAATTTTATATGCTGTATATTCCGTTTCGAGTGGAAAACAGAAAAAAAACCGAAAGAAACGCAGTGATTGATGACCATTTCAGTCAAATGGTCAGAAAGCAGTGTTGATTCCAATTTTTCTTTTCTTGTTTGTAAGAATTTTTATTGCAGCGCAAAACAGTCAGACAGACTTGAGTAAATAACGCCTCTTGGGTGTTTTTTTTTTACTATTACTTTAAGTTGGCAACACATTGAAAAGTAAAAAAAAAATTCAATTTCATTTTGATGTTTTACGTTAACCTTACTCAGTCTAGAGTCTAGACTATTAGACCAAAATTGTAAAAAAAACAAAACATGCATACATATACATACATATGTATGTATGTATGTACCATATACATATAAACAGTAGTGGTCTTATAATTAGCAGACCTATCCACTATTTTTTATTGAATATTTCATTCTTAAAAGGATGCATTTTCTGTCGTATACTATTATAAATTATAACAAAAAATGCACGAAAATGCAAAAGCAAACAATTCTGAAATTGTAATTACTAGTCCAATAATACTGTCGTATCAAAAATATTACAACACAACTGTGGTCGCTAGAAGAAAGCCTCGACCAAGAAACACTACTAGTATCACAGATCGTCAAATAATCACTTATACGAAGAAGAATCCTTAGATAAAGGCGTCAGATATTTGGAAATTCGTTATAAAGGAACACAATATAATAACTAAAAAATATTCAATACCTTTGGAAACAGGTTTGAGTGGCATGGAATGACATACAATATACAGGATTTCAGAGACTTCTGAAAAGTCTTCCTGGAAGTTTATAATTGTTTATTAAAAAGAAGGGGCGTGACAAGGAATTTTGTGCTATTATGATTCAAAGTATCATTTCTTGTTAAATTCTTTTATTGAAGTTCCTTTTACTCTCTATATCGCGTAAGTATGCCCCAAAGTATATTTAACTGTCCTTATTGTGAAAAAAAAAACATTTCATCTTTGTTTATTACTGCAACACCCATCTAGATGTGCTAATTATAAGACCACCACTGTATATACATATAAAATCGCCAAATTCATTTTTGTTTGTTGTTAGTTTAGAAATAAATTAAATATTTCTTTTTTTGTTTGTTGTTGTAACATCTCAATTGATTTTTATGAAATAATGGATGGCAGACAGAGTGTTGTATGGAAATTATTTATGAAAAGTGTTCAAACAATTTTCAAACAAGATCATTGACTTGTTTTTTGCCTTTTTTGTTTATGATTTAGAAAGAAAACAATAAGAAAAAAAGGTGAAATAAAAGTCAAGGTAATTTTTGTAAGATACAAGACATACTTTTCTGTCTACATAGGTAATAATTACGAATGTACATATATACGTACATGTATATGTATGAATGTATGTATCATAAGTATGTATTACAAATAATTTCCTTTTAAGGTATTTCATTTAAGATGTCGTTTTTTTTTTCTTCTTTAACTAGAGCATAAATGAGTAGAAAAAAAGTAAGATCTTGGTGGTGGTTTGTCTAACATGTCTGTCTGTTATGTCGTAAAAAAACAATTTCAAACACACATATACACCAATGCACATAAAATTGGGGGACAACAGGTTGTTACTTTAAAATTGTTACTATTGCCGTTGTTGTTGTTGCTATGTTGTTTTAAAAGTTGTATAATTTGCTGGTGCGTGTGAGAGAGGTACTTACACTTACAGACAGTGGTACAGTGTATTGACATTTAAGAAAAATGATCTGTGTTGCCATTTGCACTTAGAGTTATTAAATTTAATATACACACACAGATACACATACAAACACATAGTATACTGCTAATGTGTATAAATTTCACGTATAAAGTTTAAAATAAAAAGTAAAATAAAAAAAATAAAATAAAGAAGTAACGGAAACACACTTTGTTTTTGTTTTTTATTAAAACTTAAATTACAGTTATTTATGTAAAGTAAAAAAAAAGAAACATACGATATATCGTACATATTCGCCCAACGTGGCGCTCGAACCCACGACCCTGAGATTAAGAGTGTAATTCTCTACCGACTGAGCTAGCCGGGCACTGACCGCCACTTTCTGTAAAATATTCGTAATGGTTTACTCTCTTTCTCTCTTAGTTTATAATTTTGACGAGATTGTTGTACAATTTTTTTTACTAAAACAGAGCAGGGAAGGACCAAAATGATACATATATTAGATGTATAAAGAAGGACATCCATGGATCATGAAATTATTTTTTTTTTTTTGAATATTTAGAGACATATGACATGCAACACACACCGATAACTAGATTAAGCGTTAAAAAACGTCGATAATCAGGTGTGTATAGTGTAAAAAATCGATTATCGATTAGATTAATAAATCTAATATTCTCACACTATGTACACCCATAACTTTCACCAAACTGCATATATCGTTGTATAAGGGTAGTTGAACAGAATGCCATGTGGCGTTTGAAAGATAAGATTTTGTAACAATGTATCACCAGTGTACGTCAGTGCTTGCTTGCTTGACTCCGTGTTTGTTGTTTGAGTGTGTCCCGTAATGAATGGACACTGGAAGAAGAAAATTTGTCATATTTTTACGTTTTTCTTCGATATACGAAGCGATTTAAGTGCTATTAATGCACTTTTTTCATATAAAAAAAATTACCAATTGCCGAAAATATCAGTAAAATAATGAAAAGCGATGAGACCAACTGTAAGGAAGTTAAATATTGCACAGAGTTGTCGATGCGAGGCACAAATATCGACAGATTTCTGAAGCTGATAATGACTTAGGATAACGAAAAGTGTATTTCTTATATTGGAACAACACAGATCGAGAAAATTGTGACAAATGAGTGAGCAATTGTGTTTCATCAATACAATTATCTGATTACACACACGGTTACGATAGTGACGCGATTGAACCATCGTGATCTTGGTTTATTGGAGTTCATCCATTCAAATGAAAGAAATATTCTTTTTCTAAACAATTATTTCTTGTCATTTTATCTTTTAATCTATTGCTCCTCCTTTTTAGAAGCATAGAAAGCTGACATTAGTCATTTTAAACTTGTTATTCGGTTTCAGTTTCTCTTTTTTCATCAACTAAGCAAAGGATTAGTCTGTTGCAGCAGATTCAAGGGTGATACCAATGATTTCTGTGAAAATGTAATTGTTTAGTGCTTTAAACAGTGGCAATAATTATCAAATATTTATCAAATGATTGTCAAAAATAATAAAAGCGCATACTGATTGCTTGAGGCTGCAATTGCAAAATTGCTGTGCCGCAAATGTCGTATCTATTGTGTTTATGGCATGAAATTCAATGACATTCTTCATGCCTTACGCGTTCAACAACCAAACAAAAGCAGGAAATTTAAAAAAAGACTTTAAAACTAAGTTAACCTTAAACATTTGTTTTAAGTTTTAAATTATTTTTCAAAAATTCAAAGAACAAAAAAGAAAAACAAAATAATAAATTTTAAAAATGAAAAATGACTGCAAAGCTTCATTTAACTCTCTGTTCGTGTGTGTGTGTGTGTGTGTATTGCTTATTTTGAGGGTATATTTTAGTCGGATGTTTTATTTTCTTCACCTATTTATTGTTCATCTCATGTTTGTTCATTTTTTTTTTATTTTGTTGGTTAATCTACTAATAATAATGTGCGGAAGTTGCCAACCCAAATATCTATTTAATTCATGTTTAACACCTAAAAAAAAAACAACAACAACAAAAAACTATAGCAAAAATACTAGGCTAGACAAGACAAAAAAATGTGTATATGACGGTTCTATTTGTTGGGTGAACAATTAACGTTAAAAGTGTTTTTTTTTTAAATTTATGGTTCCACCATGATGGGAATATAACGCACTATAAATTTTGTGATTATTTAAAATCTTTTTTCCATTATTGGATGGCATGTAGAGTTATTTTTATTTCATTTCATTACTATTTTAAAACGTATTATTTTGCTCACGCGATCATTATCTCTCTCTCTGCGTTTTTTTTGTCGTTTTTTCGAATATAATTTAATTTGAATGACTTGTGGTGACCCAGAAAATCAGTTTTGTGTTAAAAAAGACAAAGAAAAAAAATAATAAAACTGTTGTTTTAAAGTTTTGTTTTCTTTTCAAATGTGAATCTAATAACAAAATTACAAGAAATACTAATTTCAGCAATTATACTCCTGTTTGCTCTTTTTGTTTGCAGTTAAAATAACGATTATTTATAATGGGGTTTGGATTTCGCTTTGAAAGCGAAATTATTGTTTTTTTTTTATAAAATAATTCTCGTTTTTTTTTTTTTTGATTTTATAAAAAAAAGTAAAAAATTTAAAGTTATGTATGTGTATGTTTGTGTGAGCTTGGTCTGCAGCTCCGTCAAGGTAGAAGTAGCCCTCTCCGAACCTTTAGATACCGGGCGAGGTTTCAGACAAGGCGATCGCTTATCATACGACGACCTCTTCAACTTCATCGTTGTAATCATAGGTCGTACTAACAGAGATGTTGTGATAGCGCTGTTGCCTTTAGCGCTATTAAGCGGAAATCTATCAAGAAGGGTGTGCCAATAAATTAGGGCAAAACTACATACATATATGCTGTAGACAAGTATGGACATGCGGTGTATTGGATTCCAGATTAGGGCCGATAACTATACTTTCGATGTTGTCAGTGAATTTATTTATATTGGCTCCGCCGTTACCAGCAAAAACGATGTTAGTCTGTAGGTCAAGAATAGGATCACTCTTGCCAACAGGTACTATTATGATTTCAACAGGCAATAGCAGAAACCGCTCTCGCACGACAAACAATTATGCTCTACAACTGACCAACTGGCAAAGTAAGGCAAGAATAAGAGACGCCTTTCTTAATGGCCAATTAAGAAAGTTAGATATGACGTATGTATGTATACGTAATTCAAACAACAAAATAGCAAAAAATAATTAAATTCTAATAATAAAAAATATTTTCAATAGAGTTTACGAAGTTTTGTAAAGATTTAGAAAATCTTTTGTATGTATAAAGAATAAAGATATCTTATGTACATACATACATAACATCTAACACATGATATCATCCTATTGTTTATGCATCTGTTACAAAATCACTGGTTTTTAGATACAAAAAAACACTCTCCTTTGTTTCATTTTAAATTAAAAAGTTTCATAAGACGACAATATCTCGTTTTGTTTTTTTTTTTTGTTGCAAATTCAATATCAATATTTGAAAGTTGTAAAACCCATAAAAAAAATTAATTTTGAAAGTCTGTAATTGTTTAGACAAGTTTTGCTTTTTGCTATATACATACATATATATACACACACACATATATACAATTCTTTAGTTAATCAATAGTTTTATTTATAAACAAACCAGATTCTAATTTTAGTTAAAAAAAAACTGCAACAAGTGCTTGCTTGGTACTACTAACACGAGAAAATAATGTAAAAAAAATATATTAATTACTCACAATGGAAATGTTGTGGTTGGTATTGTCAATGTTTTATAATAAAAAATTAAAAGTTATTAAAATAACAACAATAAAATAATAATTAATACGTGTGTGTACATGCATATGTATGTATATGGTGTGTTATTAAATTAATAACAAAATATTAAACGGAACTTTAAAGGAATTTTATTAAATTAATTGCAGAAAACAAAGAAAACCAGACATTTTCTTTTTAATCACAAAAAAAAAAAAAAATTCACAATGTAATCGTGTCTCTGATGAAGATGAAAAAGGTCTGTTATCATCACTGCCATATAAGAAGTATGCATGTGTGTATAAAAAAAAATCCTTAAGGGTTTTTTCCTTCTTTTTGTTGTTGTTTATGTTCCACTTTTTTTAAGGTTTTGAAGAGTCTTTGTAATTACATGAGTTTACACAGTGTGTGCATAAGTGTATGTAAGCGCAGATGATTCTTGTTACATACTATGTATTGATCTCATTGCTCTCTTTGTTTTTAATTTCATTTGAAAAGTGTGTCATCGTTCTTTTAACCCGCTATGGTTACCATCACAGCACCCATTTGTGTACATTGTTATTATAGGTTTGGATGTTTAGTTTTATACATACACACATACCTACACCGAAAGAAAAGTATGTAATGGAATGCTTTAAAGGAAACTTTTTTTTGAGTATTTCAGTCTTATCGTTTCAAGAATATCAATGTTTTCTTGGGCGAGGGCAATAAATTTCGTTTAAAATAATGAAAGAAAACA
Source organism: Sarcophaga rosellei (assembly GCA_930367235.1). NCBI lineage: Eukaryota > Metazoa > Arthropoda > Insecta > Diptera > Sarcophagidae > Sarcophaga > Sarcophaga rosellei. The sequence continues at coordinate 85,926,163 of OV884021.1, forward strand.
CCAAAAAAAAAAAAAGTTAAACGAATTCCAAACGTAACCTAAAAAATGATAATCACACACAAATACGTACATTTTTTTTTTTTTGTTAAATTTAAGTAAAAAGCATAACATGTTACGTTTAACGATTTTAAAATTCAGAACACAACAAAATTTTATAATTTATTTAATTTTGGAAAGAATAATAATAAAAAAATAATCAAACAGCGGCTATTTGATGAAAAATATTTCTTCATTTCTGCAATTAATTGCCGATTGTTATGGCAACGAAGTATATTTTTATTTGCAAATTTTTTCGTGTAAAAGCCCAGAACTCTGTAGAGGCCATATGTTTATTAAAAAAAAAAAACTGGGTACCGTTACATAGTTAATTTGAAAATTATGGCATTGTATGTTTGTTTCTTGATTATAACATTTAAATTGTTCGACTTATTTCTTTTTTCATTAATTTCTTTTAAACCATAAATTTCAGTTGAAATTATACCCTTACATACATACATGCATATGTACATACATACATACATATGTACATGTTGGTGTGGTTTATTTAGTCATCAAAAAACGCAATTGTTTTGAATTCTTTTGTTCTGTTATTTTTTTAAATTTATTTTTGAATTTTAAATAGTTTGTGCATTTCCATAATTGAAGGCTTGCTTGGGTTCTTTAAGTTAGCTTTGGGCTTAAAGTGCTGCTGGTAGTAAAAAAAAAACTCAATTTCTTCACAGGGAACTTCATTTGCCTATACATACATACGAGTGTATATGGAGCGTGTGTTAGTGAAGCGTGGGAATTTGTTGATTAAAATAAAGAAGTCATGTATGTATACATATATAAAAAAAAACAAAAATATATGCAAATTTCATTATATTTTAAAGGCACAATACACAAATGACACCCATTCTAATAGACCCGATAAAAAAAGAATTAAAAAAATAACCAATTAAGTGTTCTAAACGAAACAAGTTTAAAAAGGAATTTGAAATTTAACGCTCTGAAAATTGAACAAAATTCTAAAATGCTAGCATATGACCTAATATTCTACTGTCCCAAAACTGTGTATATGTATGTATGTTGGATATCCACAAAATGTCTTATGCAATCCTATTGCCCAAACAAGCTACAGGATTCTGCTCGCTGTCGGCAATGACAACTTCCTGGCTGATACTTGAAACACAGCCAGCGGTTTCATTTGGGAATGCATGTTCACTGCACAGGTGTACACAGTGGATTCGAAGCGAACCTCGTTCTAAACAAATGCTCTTTGAGACCACAGACCGGATCGAAACGAATTAAGAAAGCCAGAAAGCTTTTGGCACCGTCAGCGTCGTGGATGCTTCCATCTCCTCAAGACAAAGCTTATGTTTATCACTTTTCGTATCCTGTCTATCTGCCTGAAGGAGGAAATATTCGTGATTTTGTTCTCTTAAGGCAAAAAATGCCGGTCGTCGTCTAAATTAAGATCTCACTGAGTACATGGATAAGCGGTTCTACGGGCAACTCTGCGTTACACCTGCACAGGATAGGTGCACTAGGTAATAATGAATGCAGGGCTTTCAAAAGCTTGAGAATCCTAGCATTTTGGAAAAGAGAATATACTAGCCTAGGAAGTCGCAGTAGTCTAGTAGGTAGTGGGTTGGTATATTAGACGCGAGCCCATTGTTCATCTCTAGACCCAGACACCTCGACAAAAAAAAAACATACATATCTTCGGTAACTTCCTCTCAACAGTTTTCTGGCAAAAACTCAAGAAGTAAATAAAATTGCCATGTTTCCCGAAAATATGTCGTTGGGAGTCGACTTTAAACGCTGGGTTCCGCCACTGAAGTTTAAAGTTAACACTCACAACATGGGTGTTGTGAAAAACTAGCTTGTAAAACTGACTGAAGAGTTGTAATGACCAACTAAGTAAGTAAGTATTATACCAGACCTAACTTAGAGGAGAGAATTAAAAGAAGTGAAGCAAGTTTTTACAACATGCAGACAGCCTATAGAAATTGTGATTGGTAACCGAAATGGAGGGCGCATATCAAGCATAATTGCTAATACACACACACATATATGCTAATAGGCATGAAACCGTAACCCTCCACTTCTTCATTCTGTCTGCCTATGTAAATACATACATATGTATCTATGTAGGGTACACATTTCTTTTATAATTCAGCGACATTTTTATAGATTCTGATTTCAATAAGTTTATGTCGTATAGATTTCTTTGTTCTTATAATCTATTTGGGATTTTACGTTAACAAATTGCAAATTTTGTGTGAATTTGCTAAAGACAAATACAACAATTATAATAAATTATTAACATTTTAATTGTTTTAACATTCAAAACATTTGCCATAAAGTTACAAATAATGTAAAAAAAGTTAGAAATATTTTATAACACACAAGCTAAATTAAATATTATTAATGACATTAAGAAGTATTAATTAATTTAAAACAACAAGAATATATTATTGGAAAAAAATTAAATTAATCGAAAAGAAATTTATTTGAGGCCAAATAACGCAATAATAATACCACAAATTAAAAACAATAAAAAAACTTCCGAAAGAATACAATAACTTTGATTGTTTTAAGATGTTTTTTATATACGTACTAATTGCAGCACATTAATATTAAAAGATAAGAAAGTTAAGGTGTACACTGTACAGTACAGTGTTCCAAGAACTGGTTTAAGGTAAGAATTTGCCGCGTATCTTTTGTGGGTTCTCTTGGCCTTGAAATTAATTTTTATATTGATTTTCCGTTAACAAAAAAATAAACTGAATTCGTTTCAATTTAAAAGTAAATTGATATTGATTACTAAATATGTATAGGTAAATAAGCATTTCTTTCTTTCTACTATTAGAAATTTTTGCCATGCCAGTTGGACATACAATATAATTGAATAGAGTCACATCACATTCAAAAATGTTATTCTTTGTATTCAATTAACACACGTAAATTGTTCTTCCACAGCAATTTTAACATCTCTTTAGCAAATTGATTTTAATAATTTTATTTCAATTCAAAAATACAAATGCACTGTGAAAATTTAATAAAAAAAACAAAGAAAATAGCACACCAGTAAGGGTAACACAGTCTCTATAGTCTTAAAGAGTACACACATCCTTGCATAGAGAACACACACACTTATTAACGAACGAGAACTTTAACTTTAAGGACCTGTTTAGCAAATTGACGAATGGAATAGAGGAGAAATTAGAAGACAACGCGTGTAAGTGAGTAACAATTTTTGTTATTGCCATGTTGTTGATTGGTTACTGCGTAATATTAAAAGGAATTTTTTCAATTAAGCCTTTAAGGAGTTAAGAAAAAGAAAATTATTTAAGAAACCCTTTTCAATAACATTATGTACAGATTATTATAAACATATATTGATTTGTTTTAAATTCATTTATTTGTTTGTGAAATTTTCCATTTTGGATTAATTTGAAATTTTTATGTGTGACTTCTTATTTTAGCAGTGTTATGAGAGTGTTACTACATATTTTTTGATTATTCATTCAAGTTTTGTTTTGAAATGGATTTTGTAAATTAAAATTTATTAAACTTTTAACATACTGCATAAACATTATTCTTTCTCATGTTCTCGGCTCAACTTTAGTATATGCGCCGCAAAAATTGTATTTATTGGGTTCCCCCTACTTTGGGGGTACTTTGTATAGAGAGTGAGTATTTCAAAGCGATTAACCTTGATTTCAAATTTAATTATAATGTTTGGAAATAAGTTTTAATGATTTTATATTGTTTTTGTTGCCACTGTAGTAGTATCGTTGCTTTATTTTAATTGTACACGAAATGTATGTATGTGCAATCAGACGGTATATCTGTATATCAGCCCTTGTATGCTTTATTTCTTGGCATGTCTTTCAAGTTCTCAACCAAAACTAACACTTAGACAGACGTGTTTGGCATAGAAATTATCTTATTAAACTGAATACTTCTTCTAAAACGTTTACAAGTTACTTGTAAACCGAAATGAATTAATTACTCTTTGCTAAAGAACAAACAAGATTTCAACCTCAAACATACTGAAGCCCTATGCAAAGATGCCAGATTAATGAGGCAGAAAATTCCAAAAATAAAAAAGAATAATACCCAAAAAAACTAATAAAACAACATGAAGTCTGATTCCATACCAAAGAAATCGTAGAATATGGCGTAAAAGTATTGAAAATTGTATCAAAAATTAAGATTTTATATTTCTAAAATGTGGTTAAAAGCAGCGATGTATCGCTGATGACCGACAAGATTTCCAAATGAAAATTCTGTGCCTCAATAAAACTGTAACAATATCATGGATTTTATGAGATAATATGCATATTGTTTTGTATGTACATATGTATATATTGTATGGTATGTACATATGTATGTAATGTAATATTGAAATATTATCAGTTAATTGTTATTGTTGTTTTTTGCTTCTTAATTTTCTTTTGTTGTTGTTGCTGCAATATTAAGGAAGTTAATAATTAATTAAATTGTATAATTTATAACACAATACCCTCAATAAATAATAAAAAAAACAAACTACGCAGTAATATTGTAATAATTATGCACAGCCTGTTTTTCTTTTCTTTTCTTTTCTTTTTTTAATTATTTTTTCAAAAGAAAATATTTTTCAGAGAATGAAAGGCAGACTGATAAAGTCCGACAAAACAAAAGATTTTTAATTTTTTTATTCATTGTTAAGGAAATTTTATACGTATTAAAACAACAGCAACAAAATAAATTGAATAATCTGTGCCAGTACATAAGGAATAATAATCAATTCTATGCCAGAATACAAGCCATTTACGGACGGAGGCTTTGAATATGAATATGAAGCTGAATATGAAGTTTATCGATTACAACTTTGAATAAAATTATGGCTACTTAAGTGCTTAAGATTAAAATGTAATTCGAATTAAAATTGATGAACATTAAGCCTTTAATTGCAATGGACGCGTAATTAAAACAGTAAATAATTGATAGATTTTTGAAATATTGGAAATATTGTATATAAATTAACCCTGAAAAGCTAAACTTTAAAGCTTCTCAAATAATCTTTTATGAAACACTTTGTTTTGTTTTTGCTTTTAAAAGCAAATAAATTGCCTTCTGGTAAATTAATTTTCAAGATAATTATGTGCATATGTACAGTCATTTACTCATAACTTAAGGGGCAAATGTTTGTTGATTGTGGTTCTTTCTTTAAATCTTTATTACGCTTAAATTTGACCCACTTAAAATGAAAACTTTTCTTTTCTTTGCTTCTTTTCTTCATTTTTTTTTTCAAAAAAAAAAACATTCTTTATCTTAATCTTGACACAACAAACATTAAAAACAAAACCACCGAAATGTTACAACCCAGTGCTCGGGAATATACCGGGTAACATTGTTGAATTCTAATGTTTTCCAAAACACAAAAAAAAAGAAGAACTTCTTCCTAAACCCTCAATCTAACAAAGAAGATAAAAAAAACAACCAAAAGTTTATTAACCCGATTTTAAGATAGAAAAGAGCCATGTTATCTATTAACGCTTCAATTACGTGGTACTTACATACTTAAGAAAACATAAAAATGTTAACAAATTTTATAAAAAGAAAGAAATTTCAATTGTACGTCACACAATCACTGTTTTCCATTGTTCATAGAACATACATACATATCTTCGTGGCTTGAAAAATGTTAATCCACCATCATATTATAGTCAGTCTAACAAGCTTTAAGGGATAAAAAATTGGAATATAGTTTTTTAAATAAGCCTTTATGAAGCCTGTCGATGGCCATGAAAAAAAATTTTTCTAAACGTATCTATCATTTTGCAATTACTTCTCTTCTATTCCAGTACAATTTCCACATTTTCTATCCTGATCTTCACTAAACTTGCAAAAAAAAAAAAAATTTTCATCAGATTTATGAAATTTCTCGGTCGAAATAATTTTAATTGGTTGTATTAGAAAATCCTACGAACAATCACTAAGGGTTAGTTGCTGCACTAAGGGTTAAAACTAGTAGCAGCCATTTTTCTTTACCAAACAAAAACAATATCCTGCAAGTAATTTCATTGCGACCATGTTTTTTATTTCTATTGTCACTATTGCCAACCCTGTGATGCTCTCTCTTTCTCTCTAATCATTACTGATAAACAATGTGTATGTTTGTGTATGTACATGCATGCGTGCATTTATTATAATTACAGTTACAGTAATGATAATTGTTTTTGTTATATTTACCTTCTGATACGAAATTTCCCACCGAACACCATTTTTAACTGATGGACGGTATCCACAATGGAGTAATCCAACTTGACAATATTTATGTATGTGTGTGTGTTTTTTTAGAGTAAATTTGTTTGATTTTTACTCTTTTTTTTACTCACTCAATCAATAATGAAGAGAGTTTTTCTTTGTTATTGTTATTATGAATATTTTGGGAGTACACAACACCAATAACAACATTTATACAGTTGTTGTGCAAAACGAGTTTTGTATTACGCTTACGCATATGCATGTAACAAACAGATGTAAAACACTCTCCGAAACAACAAGAAACAAAAAGAGAAACAAGAAAACAAAACAAATTGTTAAGCAATTAACACAACAATTTCACTTCACGAAACGAACATTGGTTTGCTCTCTCTCTTTAAAACTTTGTCACTTAAAACACTGTCACTGTCACAGTCACTATTGTTGTTGTTATTGGTTTTTAATACTTTGTTTTGTTTTCGTAACGATGCTGTTTGTTGATCTTTGGGAAGTTTCTATTGTGATTTTGTGCTGTTACTGTTGTTGTTTTTGAGAATTTTCCTTCTTTTTTAATTTTCTTATTTCGTTTACCACACCATCCACAGGACAGGCTGTGTGTATATGCACTGACCTAAATGTTGTCAATTAAAATACAGTTTTAAAGGCATTGGTTGGTAGGTACAAAGTGTTATTGTTGTCGTTTGTGTTTGTTTTTGTTTTTTGCTTTATTTTAACCAAACAAACACTGACATGCAAAATTGTTTAACACTTTTTATGGGGTTTGTTGTTACAGTTGTTGTTGCTGCTCGATTGGTAGGTATGGCAACTGATTTTTTTCTCTTTTTGTATATTGAAATTTAGAAATTAACGCTTTAATTTCATTTTATTTACTTCTTTTTTTTTTACAATTTTTTGCTTTGTTTTTATTTTCTTTTAATCAATTTCACAAGTTTTATTTAAGAAGCTCAACAAGGGAAACAAACAATTCAATATTTTGCTTTTTTCGGTTTTTTTTTTAATAGGAATACGCTTCTGATTTTATTTTTTAAAAGCAATAATAAATTATTTATTATTAATAAAACTAAAGGAACATTCTTGTTTATTTACTCTTTGTTTTGTTTGCAATTTTTTTAATTTTTCATATAAACAAACAATTTAACAAAACCAAAGCGGGTTTTTCACTCTCTCTCTCTCTTATTCTATTTTAACGTTTAAAGCGCTTCTACTTCCATCAAGCGTCTAAATCGTTCGTTTGCTGTTACTCAACTAAACCCCCTGTTTCTCTGATAGACGAACGAGTGCAGACGAACGTCTCTACTTCTTTTTTTTTTTGTATAAAAGTAACTCTGAAATATTTGAGTAACTAAATTGAGTGTTTTTCATACTTCAGACGTTCAGGCACTTTTCGTTATTGTAAACAGACAGTGTTGCCGCTTTTAGTTATTTCTAACAGAAAGTGGTTATTTTTTCAGGAGTTAGATTATTACAATTTTTTCCTGCAACACTGACAGTTGGGTTTTCTTCTTTCTGATTGAATGAGGTAGTGTGTGTGTCTTCTGTCTGTTTGGTTGGTGTGAATCGTGCGTGTTTCAATTGTGTATGTTTTGGAATTTTTGGTCGGACTTAACAGGACGTACCCCAACATTTATCACTTTTAGTGTGGTGTGTTCTAACGTGGTAAAATTTTGCAAAGTGTGGCGAATTCATTCGGTGTGGTGAGATCCAAGGGTGGTGAGTTCTTACAAAATGTGGTGAATTAGTCTGATGTGGTGAGTTTTCGCAAAGTGTGTTGAAATTCATCAAAGTGCCGTTATTCGAAATAGATACTGTATTACCATAGATCACCCTGTTGAATTTAGCGATGTGTCTCTAGATATAAATAATTTTCGCCCCTACTAGCGGAGCCATTGGGTTGAAAAACAATCCACCGAAACAGAGGATGGATGGGGGGAGAGCCACAAGTGTTGCCATGTAATCAGTAATCTTTTTATATCGATTTGCTGTGGTTGCAAAATTTTTTTATTTCCTGGCAACATTGAATGTAGAGTTAAAAGCCACACAGTATTTTCCCTGTAGAGATTGCAACAATGATTTCATGTGATCCCCTAAAGTATGCTTAAAAACTAAGAATACTATCGAACTGTTAGGTTTGTTGCCGTACTAATTTTTGTGATTTTAAGGCGATTGAATTTTTTGAATTTTTAGTTGCAAAACAAAATAAATTTATACGTTCGAGAAAGAACACAATGAATGCGTCGGCGATTAAAAACATACAATTTATAGAATGAAACAAAATAAATAAATAAATAAAGAACACTGATTGATTGGTAATTCTTCTGCTTCTTAGTCTTTAATCAATTTCTTTTCACAACTTCAATTGAGTCTTTATTCTAAACATGATAAACTGAGACAGAAAACTGTAATAATTCTTTATTTTTCTTTCGTTAGTGATCATTTAACGTTTTTAATGGATTTTTATTTGAATATTTCAAAATATTTCACACCTTGTTTTATTCTATTTCTTTATGGCTGATGTTAAATGGTCGTTAATAAGGCCAGCATTTGCAACAAATTTTTTTAATGGCCACTTGAAATTGCATTAGAAAAGTAATAGCAACAACTACACCCAAAACACCAACAAATGCCTGCATAACAGAAACTAATTGTATAGGCTTTGAATGCCATTGAGAACATTTTATTGTCCGTCCATCCGTCCGTCAGTCTGGCTATCTTTTGTGTTGGTAACTGAAGTAGAGTGGAAGAAGTATTGGCAGTAGAACGACTGGTATATGGTTAAATATTATCTAACCTTGGCTTTTGAGAAGTGTTAAATAACTATATTCTACATTAATATGTTGCAGTATTTTCAAACATAATTCATGGATTTCGGTTTTAAAAATAATTTGTTGCAAGAATACTAAAATTTCAGATGGACATATTCTTGTTAGAGCGCTGAGGTTGTGTAGAGGTTAAAGAGTTTGACGTTAGCTGAGCTGGAAAACCCTGATTAATGAAACTAAAACAAAGCAAAGAAATAATAAGAGAAGATAAGGAAGATGCTGTGTAGCGACACCGTATGATGTTGCCTAAATGAATGGAAAGGAAAAGCCTTGCTTGGAGGCTAGGGATAAAAAACTACAATTATGGAAAAATTTTCTATTTAGGAAAGCTCTAGTGTATTAAGAAAATGATCTGTTTTTCCAGTAGTAGGCAATTTTATTTTATACTCAGAGTTTTTGCCAGAAGCGTGCAGAAATAAATTTGATAAGACTAAGTAGCCCAAATGACGAAACAAATGGAGTAAAGGATTGTCGAATTGTCTTGAGAAAACATTACCAAATGGCATTGGCATCTGATAAAGCGTTTCTTTTAATTTATATGAACACTTTATATGGCATTTAGCTATTTGCTCAATGTAGAGTTTGTGGTGCTTAAAAGTTTCATAAATGATGATACAATACATATGACATCAGTATCTCTGCATATACAAATCTCAAAATGTCTTTCGAAGCAATAGTTCAAGGCTTGGGGAGAAGATACGTACATAATACCTACTTATATATGTATTTCAACTGAGATACTGAAAGTCCCCAAATTAATGAAGAAATGAATGTTAATTAAAAGCAAAGAATGAATTCATTCTAAACATTTTTCGATATTTTCTGAAATGCCATGGATATGCTGGATATGACAAAATTCTCTTTCGTTTTATAAAAACCGATAAAAATGTTTACTTTATTCAAGAACTGTGTTCGAAATTATCCCCATCCACCTATGTACGTATATAACTTAGCTTTACGAATCATCTGGGCAACAACTAGAATTGTTGCTCTGGGTTTAACACACAAAAGCAGGGTTTTTGTCTATATATATATATATATATAAACGTGGCTGATCTGTAAACAATTTAAAAATTGTTTACGCAATTTGAAGATTTTTTTGAAATAAAATTTTAAGAACTTTTTTTTGTTTTTTGGTAAAACAAACGTTAATTTGTATAATTCGTGTAACCGACACTTTCGAACGTTATGTTGACGTTTGTTTTACTTATTTTGAAATTTTTTTTGTTTGGTTTTAAGCTTTTGTTACAATATGAATATTGAGTGCTTGAGTAAAAAAGAACTAAAAATTTACCCAGAAAATAACAAATGCAGGTAACAAATTACATACATCTGAAGGCAATTTCTATCTACACGACACAATAGACTTTGATTCACTCTTCCACTTTGCAATTACAGGAGAGGGATGGAATGGCAATAATGGTCAATTGAAATTAAAAAAGACACAATAAACAAAAACAAAAAAAAAAAACAGAAAAACGAAATGATTTATGTATTTTGTAACCACAAAAATACCAAGAAATCGTTAAAACCATATGAAAAAAAAGGAGGTTAAACACTTTGTGGGTGTGTTTTTCGTTGATTTTTTTTATTTCTTCTATATTTTTGTCATTCTATTTTATTTTATTGAATTTAATTTTAGTTTACAATATTAATTCTGTCTCTCTCCATACGTACATACTTCAAAAGAGTAGGACAATATTTGCGTTATAGGCTTGGGCTTGGTTTTTGGCTTAATTTTTATGTGATCTTTTGAAAGCATACAAAGAAAAACCTCACAAAAACTCAACTTAATCTCATTAGGAATTAAATTCGTTGGGTAAATGGGACTTTTCTCCTTTTTGGCAAAAATTGAGAAAAACAATTTCTATACATAGACATATAAAGCTAGGCACACTACACTGTTGCTAATAAAAATAGTAGAGGCAAAGAAAATTATTGGCGGATGAGATTAAACGAATATACTTATGCCTTGTTTGTCTCGAGAACCGAGGACAAACTACAGCTATAAAAGCGGAGTAACGACGGACTTTCATGTGCAAATGGCAGTCACGATGGGAGAACCATTTAAAGAGAAGATGGGCATTTCAACTTATCCCTACAATAACAGCTGTTTGGAGAACAATCACTGCGAGCTGAACTTTTAAGTATCGCAGTTCCTAACTGGTCATAAATGCTTCAGAAAATGCCTGCATAGATTTGGTCATGACAGCTCCCCTATATATCCAAACTGTGTGGATGAGGATAAGATTTATATGGCCTGTTCAATCAAAGAAGTCTTTATCTTCCATTATATTAAGTAGTTCTACCTCTCCACTGCCAGCCGAAGGCAAAAGGTCCTTTGGTGGATTGATATTTATCTCTTTCTTTTATTTTTCTTTCTGAAAATAAAACTTCTAAGCGATGTAGAACTCGGTAAGAGACATGTCTGGTAGGACAACATCAGTGTAAACTTAACAACGTATATGGAGAAGACAAATGAGGCACAATTTTCGAATAATATGGTCTAAAGCATTGAGGAAACCCAGACAATTACTTAATAAGACAGAAATGGACTTTTCTTATATCGCTGCTATTAATTTGCACTCAATGTATTACTTTTTTTTTGTGTTATTTCTGTAATACAATGTTTTTTGATTTTGTTATAGAAACCTCTTAAATACCGAAATCCATTCGAGTGTAAACAATTAGAAGTGGCACCAGTTTGACCCACGTGTATGAGCCTAAATGATCTGTTTGTTGTGTGCCTGTATATGTATATATAAAATACGTCTATAAACGGAGTATTGTCAACACTTACACATAAGAAAAACGAAAATAAAAAACCTTAAACGCTGGCACACGCCTGATGTATTGCAATCGCCATGTATGAGTCTTGTGGGTCTCTCCTATAGTTTAGAGGCAAGTTTCTAAAGTGACTGTTTGTCTGTCTGTTTGCCTCAAATGGTTGTGGTTTTATTGCGCATATAAGTTATATTGTTGGCTTTGATTTGGCCTGCCTAAACACGCTCACCGAAACTATCTTGGTCAATATATCTTGCCTGTCTGTCTGTCTGTCTGCTCGTAAGTCTGTCTGTCTAACATCTAAAAGCTTATATAGCTTCGGATATTTCACCCCCCATTCAATGGCTTGATATTGTGAATCATTTTGACTTTTTGTAGACGGTTGTCGTCATCGTCGCCTGTTGGCAGATTTAAGCTCACGGTGGTAGTATTGCTGATGCTGGAGTAGTAATGCGACAAGTCTTGAGTTTTTAATTTAATTTTCTGGCAATTTTTCTTACAGAAAAAAAAAGGAATTTATTTTTTATTTTTGTTGTGATTTTAAAAATGAAGTATTTGTTATTGTTGTTGTTGTCGCTGATACAAAAAAATAAGATGCATTTCGGCATGTACTCCATACAATTGTACGAGTTTGCAGCGTTTGTTTAGTTTCAGTTTCAGTTCGAGTATGGGTTTTAAGTGTAGAAGTTGCATCATAAATCGTGCCACAAAGGTCGTTTGCGGGTGTCACTTTTGCAATTTTCTTACATTACATGCAACAACAACAACAAGCAAACAACAACAAAAAATCATGTTTATTCAAAAAAAAAAAAAAAAAAAAGGAAAAACAGTCACTTTACTACACTTCATTTAACAAAATGGAAGCGAAATAAAAAGAGCGTCGTTTTGTATGTGGCCATACTGAATTTAATCAGTGTATTGGATAAAATGGGGTCACCAAGTGTCGTTTTAAATGCGACAGTAATGAGACGTCTGTGCAAGAATGTAAACGGATATTGGCAGACTGAATATTTGAAAGGATCGTGTGTCGGGTAAAAACAAGAACTAAACTAAGGAGTTCTTTAACAAAAATACTTATTTACACCATTGCCAAAGAAAAAAAACACTTGATTTTTCTAAAATAGCTGAAACGTTGAACCGATAGTAGGTCCCAGCTTGTAGTTCTTCCGCAAAGGCTGTCTTAAAAAGAACGTTTTCTTTAAAAGCTAAACTGATTCGTTCTTATTTATGGTTGAAGTAGCATGATAAGCCTCTTTTTTCAGTAAAACTTATTCCTAATTGCAATCAAAAGCCTCTTCAACAGTAAACAAATTATTAACATATAAAATTCTAACTTGGTCACAATATCGCTTCTGTTAGAGTGAGTGAGTGAGTTAGTGTGACGAATGAATGAAATTTGTTGATTACAATATATTTCACTGATAGTTCCGCATTGAAGACAGAAACGATGTCATAAATTTGCAAAGGTATGAAGGACTATTAAAAGTACGCAATTGTTTGCGAAATATAAACTACAATCAAGTGAAAGTGAATAATAATTGGGTATACTTCCTATAATTTGGAATAGCAGCTGATGGCGCTAATATGCCTTGTACTACAGTTGTAGCATTGTATTGCAGTACTTAAGAAACGTCATCATACGTTAGACTCTAAATTTGGCATTCTTTTTTAAATTGCCGAAATAAGTCGAGCAGAAAATCATAATGAATGGGCTACTGCTGTAAGCGAATGAATAATGGAATTGATATAAAATAAATTGTATCAATTAAGTGGGTGGGGAATGGATGCCGTACATCAATGTTTGACAACAGCAATTGACAACATGATTTAACAACAGTTTAGCTTTTAAGTCAATTTCATTTCATATTAAACCACTGGTAGCATGTCAACCCAGCCAGTTAACCAACCAACTGTCCATTTGACAACTGCATTAGAGGAGTGGTGAAGCAGCTGAGTTCACATTAACCAGGTTCATTTCAATTTGGCTTTAGTTTGGTTGGGTTGGTTGTGATGATGACGAAATGCTCTGTCTGGATGTATGTATACAATTTCATGGCATTTGCAAGACCTTAACTTAATGACTCTATTATTCTCTACTCTTGGGCTTAACAACCTAGGAGCCCAGCATTGTAGCAGTGTTTCGCATAAATTAAATTGAAAACGATTAATTTAATGCATAGATAGACAATACAGCCGGCATTTATCACTTACCTTGATTTCTGATTTGCTGCTACTGTTGTTGAGTTTATGTTGTTGCTGATGTTACTGCTACTGCTGCTCAGTTGCTGTTGCTGCTGCTGTTGAGGCGTTTGTTGAACAACAGTGGGCATACGGGGCATTAGAGGCGGCGGCGGTGGTGAGCATTTGGTGGAAATTTGCGAGTGTAAAGGCGAATTGTTGCCTGTTGGTGAATGTCTCGATGTTAAACTGGTGACATTTTCTTGTATGGCTGTTATAGAGTTAACAGTTGGAGTTGACGCTGCTAAATTATGCGCCCTTTTACGAGTGGATGAAGATATTATGGTGGCCCGAGTCAGTTCGGGTTGTAGTTTTGTGCTAATCTGTTGCAATTGATTGAGAGAAGCTTGTGAAGGTCTAGAGACTTGTAATAATTCAATACTGGCTGGTTTTCGAGGAATCAATGGTGGCGGGACCTTTGAAACCGATGTAGTGGGAGCATTCTCTGTGCTAGACGGAGATCTGTTAAAGAAATTCGATTTTCTTATTGAGGCTCCAGCAAAACTGTTACGACGATTCGGAGATGGTGGCTTAGGAGGCATTCCGTCCAAGGTATTATCCACTATTGGTTGACGCTGTAAGATTTCTGGTGGTGGTGGTGGTAAGGGTTCGTCGGGTATGGTGGAATCATTTTCTAAACCAGGTGGTGGTGGTGGCAGATCCGGTGAAGGCACTCTTAGATTTGGATTTTTTGGAGGTCTTTCTGGGACCCATCCATCTTGTAATTGATGTGGCACTGGCGGCATAGGTAAACCAGTTTGATAGTGTTGATGAAGAGACGAATGAGGGTGATAATGTGTGACATGGTGATGGTAACTACTGTTCATAAGACTTATATGTTGGTGGGGATGCAGCTGTTGATGTGTCAAAGCAGCTGCCTGTTGTAGTAGAACTTTATCTCTTATAGCAGCATATTCAGCAGCCGATGATGTACGGCGTGGTGGCATTGAGGCTCGTCCTCGAGGTGGTGGAGGTGGTGGTGGCATACCACAGTCGTTAAAAGAAAATTTTTCCGAGTTCGATATATTTTTTATGGATTGCGATTGCAATTTCTCCTGAGAGGCTGTTATGAACTGATCCCTCAACTCACTGTAGTCGGAAGCAGAAGATGACCTTCGTAGAAGAGTAGGCATCATGGAACGTGATCTAGGTGGAGGCGGTGGTGGAGCTGGTGAAGGCGGTTTATTGGTTGCGCTTGTAGATTTTCCAGGACTGTAGGAAGCATTCTTATCCTGCGACAGAGGCCTTTGGCTGGTTGAAGTGTTATAATTGCTGGGCAAAGAATTCCTGAGCAAAACTGTTTGTACTTCCCCCGCGGATGAAGAGTTTTGTAAAGAACTTGGTCTTGGTGCAGATTGATGATAAGATTTAGGCGAGAGATTGTCCAGGGAATGGGCAAGCTGTTGCTGTTGTTGTTGCTGTTGGTGCTGTTGTCTTTCAAAGTAGGATTGGACGGCATTTTTTTGAAAAGCTTTTAAAGCAGGATTGGGCACACGATGGGTTTTATTTGGATCCAAATATGTGTATTTCTGAGGCTGTTGTTGCTGATCGCTGCCACGCTCAAAATCATTAATAAGTGCCGCTACCGACTGCCAGCTAGGCTGAGGAAAATTGGGTGAGCCCAGTTTGGGTTGATGCAAATTTGTATGACTGCCTGTTATTGAGGAATTGGAAGACGATGACGAGGATGTGGAAGCAGCTGTCGGCGATTTTTGAGGTTTTTGGAGCCCTGTACTATACTGAGGCTTCGGATGGTGTACAAAATGCGAGGTATTATTGTGTACCGGCTCCGTATAGGTGCTAACAGGAAACAAACGATGATTATTGCGATAAGGATGCTTAATGTCTGCTAAAGAATCCATTGAGGCGGAAACTGATTTATTGCTCGCCATGCCCAAGGAACTATTTTGGCGGGGTAAGCCTTGATGAGATCGCGACGTGGCTATAGGATGATTGGAAGACTCATTATGGTTGGTGGAGCTCTTAACGAGACCATCTTTACAACCATTTGGGTTGGGTTTTGGAGCAGGAACAGGTGGCGGTAGAGGCGAAATTGTAACCACAGCCTCACTGCTGGAAATTGTCACTGAAATATTCGATATTTGCCCAGAGCTATCACAATTGGCGAGAGTAGTTTGCGAAGAGGTTTTCTCACTTAAAGACTTGGACAACTCGGGAGAAGTGGTATGAAATTGAGGGTTGTGTTGGTGGCGATAGAGAGTATGTGATGTTTGATGTATAGGCGGATAACTGGGACTGTGGCGATGGTTGGGCGTAAAAGTGTTGTTGTTGTTGTTATTGTTACTGAGAGTAGGGCTATGTTGAGAATCTGCAGCATGAGGTTGTGTAAGCAAATGCTGCTGCTGTTGTTGTTGGATTTGTTCTTCAGTGGGGAATAAAACACTTTCGCTTTGATGACGTTTGGGCGTTAAGACTCTGGAGCTATGCACTATCAATTTTGATGTAGAAACTGAAAAAGAAAGACGAACGATGAATATAAATAAATAAATTGCGATAAGGAAAGAAATAGAGGGATAGATTTGTTAGGCCTTCTTACCCGATTCCGATATGGAGGAAAATCCTGTGCCATGACTAACCTCAGAAACATCACTCATAGAACCCAACCATTTTAGCGTTTCCGTGGACGATGTACTCTCAGAGCTGTTATTATGCTGCTGCGTTTGTTGTTGCGTTTGCTGTTGTGGCGTGCAATTGCTTAAATCGCTTAAATCCCTGCCTCCACTTGATGATAAAAGCGAAGTGGTAGGCGACACAGCCACTGAAGACAAATCATTCTGTGACCAGTGATGCGATGATGACGCTGATGTCTGACGTGATAACAATTCACTTTCCTGACGTAATCTGTTTAGAATACAATAACAATAACAATATCAAGAATTAAAGATTAAACATGCCGTGTTTGGAAACAAATTTTTCACAAAACACACTAAAAACGAAAGCGGAACTCTGAAATGTTGCTTCTTACTTATGATGTGAGACATTTTAAATGCTATTGTATATGGCAACTGCATTCAAAACCTCACACTCCTTAGTGCTCTGGAGCGCTTATTAAAATGAAAACAACAACAATATTTTTTTTTTTTTTATAAAATTTTAATGTTTGTTTTTGTTTTTAGGATTTTTTTCTCTGCTTTTGTAGCCAAGAGCTATATAAACATCATTCACTACCACCACTTCTATAGCGCATAGATGTATGTTTACTAAATCACTTCCCTACATTTCAGTAGCGTTTCGTTTGAATATTTCTGATCGTGTTCAGTTTGTCGTTTTTTGCTTTGAGGTGCTTTTTCCCCCTCAGCTGAAGGTCAACTCTATAAAAATTGTAGTAAATTTAGAAACAAAAAACATTTTTTTCTAATGAAACAGAGAGTCTCATTGTTAAAATGGTGCGCCCGTCAAATAACTCCTAAATGGTGTATTAATACTACCATTTAACAACTTCTGTTTCTCTTTTTATGTGGATATTACAATGAGACAAATTAGGAACCTTGAGATTATCGTACAATAGAATAGAGTTTAGATGTATTGTATGTATGCCAGACGAACGAGATGTGTAGGTGTGTTTCATTAATATGTTTCCTTTAAGAGCATACTCTTCAAATATCAAACGCTTATTCCAAACGATATTAGGCATTCGAATATTTTCGTTTAGACGTGGTTGGAGTATTATGTTTGCTTAAAAACTTCAACAATGAGCTGCGTTGAGGGCTGCAGATGATTATTGACAGAAAAACCGTGAATTGTTTCTTAACATAGGTTAGGTAAGGTGACGGCGCCCTCTTAAAGGAAGAGGTCTCAGTTAGACCAGTATTCAGACCCATTGCGATACCACAGTCAATTATAACCGGGTATTGGAAAACTCGGTCAAAGACGTCAGAAAATGATCGGCCAGAAACCCTCCGATTCTTTATGGCAAGAGCAGGGCACTGACCCATGATGTGAAATGGCTCCCTTCTTCTTAGACCCACATAACCAGATCTCATTGCATTGAAAATAAAATTCAGTTTTACCTATAAAATCTGGACTATTATTACTTATGTATGTATGTCTTCTTGATGTTGGCTTCCTAAAGAGCTAAAAGACCACATAACCTACTTTCATTAACTCTAGGTAAACTCTAAGTATAGACCACCCATTAGGTGCTGTTTATATTAAGAATTGATTTTGTTTAATTCTTTTTTAAAATTTTGAAACTTTGAAACCAATCGTATATACTCTCCTTTATGGAAAGTTCTATCATTTCTTCTTCAATCATTCCAAAATTCCAGAACGTTCTATACACTACAAGCCTGTTTGTTCGAGTCAATGGTTACAGAATTCCTATGATTGTTACCAAATGAAGAGAAGTGTGATCTATTTTTAGGGTCACCAACAACAATTCATTGTTAGTTGTTATCGTATCGTATCGTTTCTTTTCATTTCTACTGATTTGGCACTGATTCACACACGTAATCATAATGCAACGTTATCAAATTCTTGCAACATAAGTATCTATTCTTCAATGTTGTTTATTTGTGGCTGAATATATGTATGTAGCTGCCACATTGTCATTATAGTCCATACAACTTTAAGAATTTGTCTTACAATCCTGCTAAACTACTTGTTTAGTTTTGCGATGGCTATGGCTTTTCTTAATAAAATTGCTGTTTTGGAATTAAAAATTGCAGCCAGTTTATGCCACATTCTTTTGGTAGACATTTATAGGAATAACAAGACGTTGAAAATAGAAAAAAAACAAAAACGAGGAAAAAATGAAGGAAAAAAAAATGATAGAAAAACTGGAATAGATATGGAGACAATGTCGGTGACATTCATAACTGATTTCATGTTTTGCCATAAGTTAAGGAACTCGTACTGCCATGCTACCACTACCACAACCACTACCACAACAAACACCGCTCCCCGTCCGCTATCAGCTATACGAACGCAATGGCAAATGATGATGATGATGGTTCTACCAGCCGCTAAAAGTTACATCGCTTGTTCGCTGCTGGCTTAGATTGCTTGCGATGGAGAGTGATTCGTTAGAGAATACTATTCCTGTGTTTAACTAACATCATTTCTACTTTTAACACTCGTATACAGCAATGGCTTACTAAAGAGCAACATAGAGGCGATATAGGGCATGCACAACCACAGTTCGCTGAAGTGGTGAAGCCATTCTATATTTGTTGGCGTTTCGCATCTTTAGAGTATTTTATCGAGTAGTGATCTTACGTCTGACTCATGCATTCAGTGGATCAGTTCGTACACAATGATACGAGTGGATAAAGAGAGCAATCCATCAATGATTACCTCATTATCTTTAAGATGACGCCATTTACAGCGCTATGTATTGTACTACACCAGTCTCAATTTGGTCATGTCACAACCATATGTGTCCAATCGAAATAGTTCCACTGAGTTTAGTAGAGGAAAATGAATGTTAAAAAATCAGACTAAACCTAGCAATAGTCTAGTAGGTCGGCTTATTAGACGAAAGGCTGTGTTTCAAACCTCAGCTAAGACATCCTCTGAGCAAGCTTTTGGCAAAAACTCTGATAAAATTAACACACACAACATGGGTGGTGTGAGAAGCTAGGTCGTAATCCTGCCTAAAGGGTTGTAATGACCAATGACATCAGTATAGTTTTAAGACTGATGAGAATCTAGCCTCACTATCTGACATCGGATCAAAACGTCTAGGTTGCTAATGAAGTCTAGTTGCCCTTTACGTTTACATTCTTGCAACATACTCTTCAACACCAGATCCTGTTGCATTTAGGTTTATGTGGGAGGTAAAGGACGCTTTGTAGACTTAGGTTCTTGAGCAATATCCGTAAATAAATGTAGATGTGCTGAAACGTTTGTATTACTGAACTCTGATCTTTCAAGGCTTTTTTATATATTAATCAAAAGCCTTATAAATTTATACGGATTTTGGGTAAAAAGCAGCTTGGATTCACCAGATTTCCAACTGATTGAAATTTATATTCGACATCATCAGTTACAAGTTAAAGTTTGTTTACCATTTATCATTACTAATTAGCTGATTACTACTGTATAATAAATAAGTACTTTTTATTGCTGTAATCATAAATAGCATATGTTTTACATTTTAATTTATGCCTTTAATGGCAAAAATAAAACCGTAGCCTATACATGTATGCCACATACATATGTACATATAGTACATACATATGTGAGAGTACTAAAGAAAATTGTGGCGCAACGAACGTATCTTGCACGTTACTACCACCGAAAGGTATTTTTAGTTTTAATATTTATTGTTATTGTTGTTGTTGTTGGAGTGCATCTAATATCGTGTAACATAATAAAAATTCTTTTTCAGTTGGTGTTGGTGGTAATGTGTTGGTGTGGTGGTTAGATGAAACTTAAAATAGATCATGATACACGTTTTGTATTCTACTTCTTTTCTTTTTCTTTTTTTTTTTTTTAAGTAAAAACTGAATTCTGGTTCAGGAAAAAAAAACTTTTACAGGTTTCACACAGAAGAGAAGGGAATGAATGCTACATAGTATGTAAGCAGAAGAAGAAGAAGAAGAAGAAGGTGTCATTGTGGAATTTCGATATTTCCTTTCTGATGTTGCTGTTACTGCTGCTGTCATAATTTTTATGCAATTGACAACATGAGCCAACCATTTAACCAGAAGCTAGTACAGGTAATACATGTAGGTGTGATGTTGCCTGCTGGACAAGTAATATGGCTTCCCTTTCCTCTCTTTCGTTCTCCGACATACATACTCGTATATAAAAGGAATAAAGTTCTGTCGATTATGCAATGTTTAAGGCACTGCCTTCGGTACGATTTGTTTCGAGGTTTCATACAATTGAAGTCATTACAAAAAAAAAACTGACTGGAGATTATGTTTGATTACGATTTCTTATTCGCTTGTTTTTGAGAAGCTTTTGAGTCTATATTTTGATGCTTTTTTTCGAAAAGGCATCTTATATACATAATAAATTAAGCCTCGGTTTGAGAATCGTGCTTACATAAGTGTAAATTTCATTCTTTAAGCGGTCTGCTTACTCAATGAATAATTTATTTAACAAAAGGTTTAAGCCAAAACTAATGATTTAAATTTGGTCTCAACGGCTCTGCAACCAGAGGCAATGTTGTAATGGGTCACAAGTTTATTCAAGAACGTCACCACTCTCTACTGTTAATCCGACTACCTGTGTAGTTTTCAGACGGAAATATTAATGAATGATTACCCAAACAGTAGCTAAAGAGTATAATAAAACTGTTAGAATTCAGTGACTGAGTTATGGACCCTAATTCCCGTAGTTATTAGAGATCAGTACACTGTATAATTTTAGCTAACCAGGGAAATTAATTTTAACTACCGGAAAAAGTAAATTTGCAGAAACGTATTGTCCGGATTTAAGGGAACGTACATACTATATATAGATATTCTAAGCTATTTATAAAAAGTTTAAAGCAGCCTTAGAGTGTTTTGTATTATTGTACATACCGGTCCAGCATGGGTGTTGCTGATGTTGAATCCGAACTGGAAACGTAACTGTGATAGCCTTCCGATTGGGCATACGATGATTGCTTTTGATGATGATACAATACTGGATTGTCGTAAAATGAATTCGACCTCATGGTGTACTCTTCCAAACCAGCCTTAGTTAAGCCACATTGATCGCTTATATCGTCCTGTAAATAGAAAGAACATAAACAGAAACAACGATTATTAAGAACGTGCAATACACAATGGGTGCAATTCATATTTTCTACATTTTTAAAACAAACGCATCATGTTGCCAGAAAGTGTGGCAAATTTTGTGCTCATTTTTGTTTTTCATCTTCAATGTTGTTGCGACGTGCCTCATTTCAGAACGAAATACAATTAATAACTGTGTTAGAAATTTGAAAAATAAAAGCAATTTGTTGTTGTTGTTGCTGTTGTATGTATATATGCCACCGTTAAAAAATATATTATTGCAACACAGCTTCTTTTTATCTTGTCTTTGGCCGATATGCGTAAATTATCAGTTTTTTCTTCTCTCGCTCTCTCTCTCTCTCTCTCTCTTTCATAGATATCTTTATGTAAAGTCAGTACTCTTTATCGCACTGTTATCGTTTTAATTTCTATTTAAAATTTCTTTAACGATCTCATTGTTCCGATAACAAATTTTAATAAAAAAAAACAAATGAAAATTCAGATTTATTACACTGTCGGTGAACGTGCCTTTTCTAAATTTTGAATTTTAACAACAACAAATACAACTACAATGTAAGCACAAAAAAGGAAAAGAGAAGCTTTTGATGAACATTGAAAAGTCTATACACGAATACAGAGACATTTTTAGTGATTTTTTCCCCGGCCCAAGTTATGATACGATGATGGTTGTCTTCCAGAAATATTGTTTCAGGAATCTGTGAAATGCCTCTTGTAATACTCTAATGGTCTCAGGATTTCTCGTATGTTAGAGAGATCTAGGCTAATCAAAAATGATACTCTAATAAGATTCAAAAATGAAAAGACAAACTCTTAGGCTTTTAAATGGGACCTATAATTGTAAAATACCAAAAAGCTTAGGTTGGCGACAACACTGATAAAAGAAAAAAATAGGCGACAACAGGAAAAAAATTCAGAACGTTGCCATTTTGTTTTTTTTTTTACCTTTTCACTTTCTTCTAGTTCAGGCCATAGCCAGTACCATATTTTATGAGAATGCATTTCGACTTAAGCTTTCAGACACCATCGTCGGGCTTTACCATACATATTTGAAAAACAATCGAATGCCATTTTTAACAAATAAAAAGATGTGTAAATAAGTTTATCTTTAAAAAAGTCGTAAAAAACCCTTAGGAGTATACTAATCCCTTTCATTCATACTTCAGCACACTGACGCTACGCTTTAGACTATCAGCATTGGACACAGTGAAACGTCACTAAAAAAAATGCACAACAATAATAGCGATAACGATAATTTTGCTTAAATTGTTTAAAGAATATTTGGATTTGAAAATAATAAAATTCCTGCAGGTTTACTACTTTACATCGTTAGGAGAGGATGTTTTTCTAAAATCCATAACTTTTATTATGACTTTTATAACGTTAAAAAGCATAATTTTTAAATGTTTATGTCTTTAAATTTAATTACAGTCTTGCAAATGTGTAATATTGTTCACAAAATCGTAAATTAATAACACTTTTGTCATATTTTCCTTGCTTTCCACGAAAATCACTAACTTTACAATGTTTTTTAATTGCCTGGCTAGGCAACACAAATACATTTAAAATAAAATTGAAAAATAAAACATAATAACTATTGGTTTTCAATTAAACAAAAGAAATCAGTTTTTGTTTTTGCTGTGTTTTGATTTGTATACCTAACTTTTACGGACAAAAACAAATCAAAATTCAAGAGCACCTTTAAAATTAAAAAAAAAAACTTTGCCAATAACCATCTGATTCAACCAACCATTATCATACATTTAATTTGTCTTATTGCCTTTGCCAGCTTTATTTTTTATTTTTTTTTTTATTGCTAAAAATTCGTTAAGCCTGGTTTAGAGTTTTTTTTTTTTTTTTTTTTTAATTTTTGGAACTGATTTTACAAAACAAATGGTCATTAACTGCAACAAAAAAAAAAAACAACAAAAAAAAATAGCAAAGAAAGCTTCGGTTTTCTTTTATTTTGGCAAGAGAAAAAGCTAACAATAGAGCCATAATATAGCAAAACTCCAAATTATAGGGTTTTGTAGTCAATAAATAAAAATGGTGGCGTAGAAAAATTAACTATTTTATACATACATATATGTTGGATGTATTTCATAACGAATATTCGAAAACCCTATGCAAAATTTTTGGATTTTTTCTTTTTGTTTTCGAGCTACATATGAATTGGATAAATTTTCTAGAAAACAGATATCAGAGCACAGCTTATACTGTAAATAAATTCAGATTTTAAGTCTCATGCTGTTCCATGTAAATCCGGAAGTTATATCTCATGCTAATCTATATAAATCCATGCCAAAAATCTTTTTAAATTGAAAGTATCTGCTTTTTAAGGTTATAACGGTATTAGAGTATTACCATCCTCACCGATAAGAGCAGGCAGCTCTTTGTCACAAGTGATATTCGGCTTTCGTCAGTATTCAGAGACGCCATTTAGGGATGGTAGTTCGTTTGATTATGGCACAGGACTATAAGAACGCATGTATCAATACTCGATTGTACATATAACGACATTGACAAAACTTGTAATGATGTCTTAGGGAATGATGTTAAGCAATGTGAATGAATTTGTCAATTTAACGTCACTGACGGAGTTCAGCAAGGTCGGTGGAAGCATTAGACGATCTCTCTTGAGAGTCATCTACAATTTCTTTATTCGTTCGAGATTAATTGAGACTATTATGTGTAATCAGTTATACTAGGATTCTATTTATCCATTGTCTGTTCTTCTTCTACCCATCGTATTCAATGCCCGTAGCTAAACTCCTATAGAACAGTTTTACGTTGAAGATCTTTTATAGTGTTCGATGCCAGTTATAGAGTGTCTGATATTGTATCCTTTCCTCCTCCACGCTGTAGGGGCCATTTAAATTGCCCTCTCTTTTATTGTGTTCCACGGGCAACTGTCAGCGAAAGTAAGTCAGAGTCCAATAAACCTGAAAATCAAATTTAAATCCAACTTCTTCTTCGTATTTTATTTTTATTTTCTATTGTAGCATTTTAATAATGATGTTGTTGTTTTCAATGACTTGGGGAAGCTGCCGTTGTTGTTACAGACAATCTTTATTACTAAAAAAAAAAATCTATTTAACCACTCCAAGACCAACCACTCCACACGCCATTCCACTCTACTCTACTCCATTCCATTCGAATCGAATGATAATGTCTAAAGAAAAATGCAATTGAAGCGACAGCTACAGTGGCAGTGAATGACGAGTCTTTCTTTCAAATACCGGAATTGATTCGAAGATTTCTTTTCCCATCTCTTTTTTTTTTGCGTAATAACATGTCTTTCCTCACAGCAAATGATCAAATATTTTTTAAAAAGACTTTTTTTTTTATTTCAGTTTTATTAAATTCGAATAGGTTTTCAAATGATCTACAATGAAGAGAGGAGAAGAGGGAGTTGACGTAAGATTGATTTTTATTTGTTAAATAATAATTTAATTTCGAAAATATTCATTTGATTACTCAACGATCAAAAAAGAAGCCGGATGAACTTTTCTATGACATGTGCTGCAAAACAAAACAATTCAATATATTTTGAAAACATTATTTAGAAACTATACCTATGTATATATTCTGTACATACATGTATATATGTATGTATTTATGTATGTATGTATGTATGTATGGGTAAACAAAACAACATTTTAAGTGTCAAAAGAAGTTAAAAAAATTGAAAGAATCTTTCAATTATTCACTGAAGGTTTGTAAGTTGAGGTCAGGAGGTCAACTCTTTATTTAGTAACCAAAGAAGTAACTCGAAAGTTATTTCAATTTAGCGATAATAAAAGGTTTGCTACCAATCCAATGTAAGCTCTTAAAAGTTAACTTCTTTGATTATTGACAAACAAAAAAAAAAAAACATGTTACGAATGATTTTTGACCACTTGCAACATGGATGGCTCTAAACATAGAGATAGGACGGGATAGAGGTCCGTAAAACGGTTTTTTCAAGCGGAGGTGCCAGCAATCAGGGAATGATCATGATCTGGGCTAGTAATTATTTCGTAAGCTAGAGATTTAAATATCTTTACGAATATTCATATGACAATTAGGGCAATAACATGCACGAATACCGAATGAAAGACCGTTCTTTAGTGTAAAAACACAATTACTCTAGGTATGAAACGGTACGCATTATATGCGTTCCGAATCATCCTGGCGTAGTTACAAGTGAGGAAACGAATATTCTGACTAATAGGATAACACAATGCCTTTTAGAGCATTAAAGACCTAGCTTAGAAACTTCACATCGACTATTATAAAACACAGTAGGAGGAGTTACAAAACAACTTTTAGACGATCCTAATGAGAAGAGTATCATGAAACGTATTAGCCTGTTGGAAAATGATTCACGCAGGGCATGCTTTGAAGATGTCCAAACGATGGAGCACTTTTTATGTCATTGCCCAGCTTTCGTAAACTCCAGACATAACTTGTCTTAGAGGAGCAGACTTTCCATAGAAAATAAGATGGTATTCCTAATGATAAGCACACAACGTGTCTGCATGTAGTCTATGTTTACAGACAGAAGAATCTTATGTATTTAAATCAGCGGTGATTGTGATTTTTTGTCATTTTCTAGAAGTTACTTTCATTAGAAGGACTTTACTGCACAATGCGCGTAGACAATCTAAAAATTGATTCGACCTTTGACACTTTAAAGGAATTTAATGAAAAAATTAGTTTCAAAGCATTTAAATTAAACAAATTTTCATATGAAAGGTTTGTCATTTTCAAGCGATTATGTTTTATTCATTTTAATATTCAAAAGTCAGATGCTTTGAAAGTTTATTCGCACGGTATGGTCGTAAAAACTAAAGTATGTATTTGGTAGCGTCTTAAAAAAATAGAATTTTATAATTTTTAACAAACAATAAGAGTTTATTTCTTTAGTTTTAACAACAATAGATGATTAAATTCAGAAACAGAGAATAGAGAACAGAATAATAAATCGTTCTTGATTTCAATGTGATGAATTAAATTAATTTCATGTCATAATCTGATAAATAATTAAAGAACAGAAACAGAAACTTAAAACTCTGTTCTCTGTTAGAATTGTTTAAATATGACATCAGACTGCTGTGTACATACATACATACATACGTCCTCAGTTAGTCAGTCAGGCAGTCCGTTTGTCAAGCAGTCATTGAAGCATACTTCCCGAAAGTGTTTTGTGGCGCCAACATTAGTACAAGAGACGTCAGTCATTCAGGCTATAAGCGAAATAAATTTCATAGCCAATGGCAAATAGATGAAGCAAATAATAACAGCAAAAGCAACGGCAACAACAACTACAACAATTACAATAAAATATAAACAAAACTATGGTATGTATGGTAATAAGTTGTTGTTTTAAAGAGAGCGTCAAAATGAAAATAAATACCAAGGCTTGTAATCAAACGACGACGACAAAATCCAAATAGCCAACCATCATACATTCAACCAACCAACCAAACAACCAACGCGTCTGTGTTAAATTTCTGCATCAGAAGAAGAAGGAAAAGTGGATGGGAAAAAAACTCAGGCAGTTAGCCAGTCAACCAGCCACACATTCATTCATTTAGCCATCCATCTCTTGATTTCAACATGTTTACAAAACTTTAAACACTTTAAGACGACTTTAAACCGTTTGGATCTTATGAAAGTAATGATGATAACAAAAAAATAAAACAAATAAAACATTTACCAACACTAAATATTTATATTTAAAATCAAAATCCAACGGTTCTTGAATAAAACCGATTCAGAAAACAAGATCAATTGCAACGAAGGTAGGATATGATCCAGTATAGGGGGACAAATTGATTACATTTTCAGCAGCATTTGGCGTTTTATTTGCCTTTCTTTAAAAGTTATATAAAAACTAGGTTGGCTTGTCAGTAATTTTTGAAATAATCATTTATAAAATTCATATTAAAAAAACAATAACAACAATAACCATCATAAGTACATATTAGCAACAACAATAGTGAAAAACCAAAAACAATTTTTTTCTTTCTGTAACCTAAGGGGGCTTGGTTTCTACTTTTTTTTTGCATATAAAGAGCCGTGGTTTATACATAAAGCCATGATTTATACACACACAGCAACAATTAAATTAAAAAAATGAAATTATTTAAAGATTAAGATTTGAAATCTTGATTTTTTTTACAATAAAAAAAAATATATACGCAGATTATTAAACAATTTTTTTTATACACTCAACGACAAAATGATGGCAAAATTAATTCAAAATACGATAAAAGTTATTTATTTTATTAAAAACAAACAAAGAAAAATGATTTGGCAAACACTGAAAGAAATAGAAAACAACTTTTTAGTACGAAACCTAAATCGTCGAAGTTCGGAAGTTCTGGAATCTGCACTGAGATTACAATCGAAGCAGAGTAAATACCATTCGCAAGGAAATACAAAGTGCCTTAATTTCCTATCCCTAGTATCAAAGGAGTAGCTCTCAATCTATCCGATAGTAGCAAATATCTTGAAATCATATTGGACAGCAAACTTAACTAAAACTTCAATGCACAATCGAGAAGTACATAGCATGGCAGCACAGAAGCTGTTGTGGTCATGCTAAAATCTTGGATAGGATTGGTCTGAATATACCGGTTTTACAACTCAGATACCGGTTATTCAAGTTTTCACTGATAAATCCAGATCACGCAATAAGGTCGTTTGTGGAATCCTTTCAGAATAACTGTATATTATATCTTTCCTTGCACTACCAGATTATTGTAGTACTTTTCAGGTTGAAATAATGTCGTGCGAATACGGCATTAGAGTACATTGTATGATGATATACGCATATTTACCAACTTAAAAATAAGTAGGGCGGAGGAATCTAAGGAGTTATCAGAACATTCTAAGGTTACCTTCATTTGGTTTGCAGGACAGGGGGACATCGTAACTAACAAAAAGGCCAACGCACTTGCTAAAGCAGGCTCCACGGAAAATTCAATTGAGTTCATACATGAGATTGACGCTACTCTACAGAGAGGCAAACAGATGGTCTCAAAAAATTCCATTCATTGGCTAAGGTAAGATGGATTAATGAACCCACTTGTAAAGACACCACACGGATTTGGCCTGATACAGATGTATGCAGCACAGGATTTGCATTAAATTCTTCAAAACTTCAACTAAGGAACGTCATAGCAGTTGTATCAGGTCACATAGTAACTCCGTATCGGTTTTACAAGGGGATCTTATAGGACCAAAGGAAGTTGCGTCCCTTGTGGCGACTGCAGTGTAACCTAACGTTACCTAACCTCTATTATCGCGGTTGAAGTTTTACTTTTATTCATATGAAAAGCTATATTTATTTAACTTTTACTTTAAAATGCCAACATGTGATGCGCTCCTTAATGAAAAGAACTTTAAAATGCATTTTTAATTTAATGTGTCAGCAGTTATTATTTAATTTGTGCACACAAAAAAGTATCAGTCAGTTTCATTCTATAAAAGGCAGGTGCTTTCCCTTAAGTCTAGAGTCTAATTAATGTTAAAATCTTGGTAAGCTGGAAAGCAATAACAAAAAAAGTATGAAAATAAAAAAAAAATTAAAAAGTTATTAAAAAATAATGTAGCAAAAGTGCAAAAACGTGTCTGTCCGAATAAAAGCCACACATGACCAGAATAAATAATACGATCTGAGCTGATTATAAGCACAGTAGGCTACTTTATAAATTAAAATTGTTTTTATTTGTTGTTGTTGCTGTTTTGGTTTATGTTCTGCTGACTCTGGATGCACTAACATGTCCAAGCGATGTCGAATATTTGAGGCAGTCAGCCAGAGTTCATAAAAAAGAAAGAAAAAAACAACACGGAACGAAAAACAGTTCAATGCAGGAGAAAGTTTTGCTGCTGTTGTTGCTGTTGTTTTTTCGGTTTCTGTTCTAAATTTATAATATGAAGCTCAGCTCAATAATAACAACAAAAACGAAAACAGAAAAAAATAAAAAAAATAAATGACAATAGCAACTGCTGTAACAATAGTTGAAATTGGTAGTAAAAGCATCTGCTGATGACAGACAGCCAGTATTGTGGCCACTTTTGCAGGCTGCAGACTGGCGGCAGTATGTATGCGGTTTTATGCATTGTGCTTGAGGATAATTATCATCATCATCATCATCATCATCATTATGAAGATGTTGTTTGTAGTCGTAATAATATTCATGCAACAAAAAAATAAAAGCAATTTTAACCAGAAGTCTGTTTCAAAAATTAAAATAAAAATCAAGAAAACGTTGAAATTATTTAAAAAAATTTGAACACGACATGCCGTTTTTTAAGAAAGTAAAAAAAAGATTAGAAATTTCGCTGGAAAAACTAAAGCAGCAATAGCATAGGCTGCCGTCTAAGTTAGAGGCTATCAAACAAACAGTCAGTCAGTCACTCAGTCGCTATTTATATGTGTTGCCAAACAAAATTTGAAATTTCCGTTTTGTTTGCAGTTTTCAGAGGAAGTTGGAGCTTTCGAATGCGAATAGAGTGAGAGAGTGACTGAGTGAGTGAGCGAGTAAATGGGTGAGTAAATTGGTTCAGTCCGTTTGGTGAGTGTGATTCAAGTCAATTTAAATTTTCATTTACACGACTTAATTTGACAATATAATGTTTAATGTGGCACGCAAATATTGCCAGTAGTATTGTACTATATTGCAAATATTAAATGTTGTCTGTCTGTTTGTATGCATGTCTGTTCCCGCCTGTCTATTGGTAAAACATGTTGACATCCAATGTGATTTTGATTTGAAACAGCCTCGTAACCCGAAATGTGGCGTGAGTCATGCTTTTGTTTTTATTTCATTTCGTTTTTCATCTTTAATGAACTTCATCGCTTTTCAGAGCATAATTTTTCATGTCGAAAAGAATACGGCTTTAAAAGTTGTTTCGAAGAAGGAGGCATTTTTAGTTTAGTTAGGTGATATAGCTTCTGACAAAAATTTTAGAAGTTAAAAATTTGATTCTTTAAAATAAAATCTTGGAAAAAAATAAGTGTGCAACTTTGCACCGAGTAACTTTCTCAATATTAAACAGCCTTTTTTTTTTTTTTGAAAAGGCTGTTTCGGGAAAATACTTTCGGCAGTAAAAATGGCAAAGAAAGTTAGTGTCAAAATATTTAAAGTGTTGGACGAAAGCATTCTTGATGTATGCTCTGTAGAGCGTTACCCAAAAGCAACTGCATTTTTTTCTACTTCCAATTTAAACATTTTGAAATTTGTACTAGATGAGTAAAAGTCATTGGAAAGGTTCGCCATTTACGGCTTCATGGCCTTTTAGAAGAAATTATACAAAAGAGACGTCTGTCCGTTTATTCTTTTCTTGTTTTTTGTTGTTTGGCATTGAAATTGTTTATTATGATTTGATTTTATTGCAATTATTTCTTTTCTCTTTACTCTTTCCCGTCTTTAGTTCCCCTCTTTTTTCCTCTTATTTTTTGTTTTCAATTTGTTCGACACGTTTTGAACGGCGGAAAAAAGAGAGAAGGAGAAAGAAAAGTAAACGAAAATCTATAAAGAAAACAAGACAAGAAGGAAACCTTTTTTTTCTTTTTTTTATTATTCAAGAGAGTTGCAAATAATATCATAAGTCATGAATCATGATATACAATATTAAATGGGTTTTATTTGTTTTGCTGTTATTGTTGTTGCTGTTATTGTTGTAATTTCAATTCCATTATACGGTATTTAGATTTTTGAACCGTATTTGACCGTTACAATAAATAGTAAACAGAAGAAACGGCCAAATGAATGTCACGATCATGATATTACAACAGACATTACAACAATTCTTTTTTACATTATTATTACAAGTATTGTTGTTGTTGTATTATTATTATTGTGAGTTTTTTTTTTATTATTATCAAAGTATGTATTTGATTAGTACTCATATTCATGTTTTCTTCGTCTCCATTACAATTTTAAACCATAAATAGTGCAACTAAGGGATAAACATTATTCTAATGCTTCATAGTAACTGTGATTATTAGGCTAAGTAGAAGACAAGGCTATGCTATGTTAGCATTATTAAAATATGTTGTAAGATTAAAGGCCAAACAAATTTGTAATATATTCCTTGGGATTTCAAACATTACTGTTAGAAGCAAAATTTGATTTGGTAAAAGAGCTTTACAACAACTTACTTAATTGGTGATTACAGCTCTTCAGTCAGAATTACGTTCTAGCTTCTCGCACCACTTAATTTGTGCATGTTAACTTTGATTATATTTGGCAGGATCAACTGTTTAAAGTCGACTATATTTCGTTTTGTTGGAGATGTCCAGGCTAGGGTTTGAACCACAGCCTCACGTCTACTAACACCACTACTCACTAGACCGTAGCGATTTCATAGGGAAAATACGATTTATTATTATGAAATAGGGAAAATGTTCATGATAGTTTTTCCTGCGATGTGTATTTTAATTAAAACCCCCAACATGATCATGCCTTCTCTAATCATTTCACCCTACTCGACCACATGAAGTTCTTACCGAAGCCTAAATTTACGAGACATGTGTATGTAATAAAGGCGGAGATTGAGTATGATTGTGTAAAAAGCAATTCTGATACAAACACACTTTTAAAAAACGGAAAGTCTTCTCTTTGTATTCAATTATCTTTTATTTCTCCTACAAATGTTCTAAAGCCTGTACTTGGAAGTCGAAGTCTAAATATTTAACTCAGTATGCCAACTGAAACTCCAGCAGGTTTATCTTCAGTAAACCATCCTCTCCTCTATTATATGCATTCATTGCACCACAAGGAGTCGCTCTTGTCATATATATCAGGAGAAAAAAAGTGATCTCTTCCGAACAAAATTGTATCAAACATTGTTGCAAAAGAATTTCAATAATTGCTGTTCGTTTTTTAGCACAACATATTCCCTTTTATTCTTTCCTTTTTTCATGCCTTTATGCATTTGCAATGACCTTCACATTTAAGCCAAACTCGATTATACTCTAATCTCACAAGAACAACAACAATAAAAAACAATAAGAAACGCATCACAGCCATAACAAAAATGTTGCGTTGCAAATTGAAATAAAAAAAAAAAATTTTGACGCTGAAGAGAGAGAGAGATGGGCCAAACTGCAAAACGTATTTCTGTACGAAGACAGACAGCAGGTGGGGTGCATAGCAGACCTGTTCAGTACTTAAGGTACTGCTTTTTAAGGCGTTAAAGCAGATTTTCTTAAACAGTGTTTAAAGAATTGTACATATAATGCCAATATTTCTGCATTCATTTTCGATACTTAAGAATCTCACAGCATCAGCACTATAAACGCAATAGACGGAACACAACAGCCACAATTTTGCAATTTCAGTCTCGGTAAACTGCGCATTAAGCAAAACAAATAAAAACTAAACAGTTGATGAATTCTTTATTAATGGTGTCACTAAAACGTTCTTTCTCATTATACATCACGTTTTTAAAACCTCAATTTCATGTATATTATTGTATTGACAGCATTAATCCTCTCATTGCCAAGACAAATCCTTGTCACTGTTAGCCGAAGTGCGAATCAGCAGCATCGTTGCTTGCTGTTGCATCCTATCCATCTATTTTATTTTTGAGGGATTGCCGTGCTTGCTGTGTTGTGTATATTACGTTTATAGTCTATGATTGTATATCACTGAATTTATAACATGGGTATGCTATAAATTTTTAAGCTTAAATCTTGGCATGTGCGTAAAGATAAATTCAAATTCACAAATCAAAGAAGCAAATCCTCATTTTGGCAGCGGCACTTTTGGCAAAATATGACTTTAGCTGGATAACATTTGCTATTAAATATCCCATAGATTTAGAAGCTAATAGAAGTAGGGTATATACAAGGTCCAGGAGTGCAATTCTACATCCAAACGAAAGCTCTAAGGTCTATTACTATAACAATGACAAAATAGTTTCAGGTAGAGTGACTGAAAGAATAATTCATTTCTTTTTTCGACAAACAAAAGTTTCTTAAGGGGTTCAGGGGTCAGTTCTCAAAAATATGCAAATGCCACTATATATGTATGTACAAATGGTTGTCCAAGGGGTCTACTTTAACATCCTATAAGTGGTATTTCTCGTGACATTTGAGAAATTTTTGAAGGGGATCAGAGGTTAGTTCACAAAAATAATTAATTTGTGTATGTGGGTTTCTTTTTTTTCTTGTTTGTTATGAGGAAATATGGCATTTCCTTAACAATTTTGTATAGCAATTTTATTTCGAAAACCTGCGATTTGAGAGCCGCTGCTCAGTTCTTGCCAAACAATTTTTGGTTTTCTTATAACACCAGCAACAACAATAACAACGACTGCAACACAGCAAAACTTCTTGGACATTATTTTCGATGTTTTCTTATGAATGCAATTTTTTTGTTGTTGTTGTTCCTGTAGGTTTGCTGATTCCACAGAACTGAATGCCATCGTATCAATAAAAAAAAGTATGGACTGGTTGATAAGATGGTTAGTGCTGGGTTGTGGTAGCAAGAAATAAATGCACGAAAAAGACAACAACAACAACAAGAACAAAAAATATGGTGAAACAAGTTTTCAAAAGATTTGTTTTGTTTTTTTTTACTTTCAATCGAAAAACTTAAACATGAGGATGTTTATAAGAGAATTGACTTTGGAACAGACAAAAACAAAAAAAAAAAAAATTGAACAAAAGTCGTTGCAACAAACAAGAAACCAAAAGATTTTCTTTTTTGCAGGAATTCATTCATCTCTCGATTAGACAGTCAGTCATTTAGTCTCTTTGTTATCGCTGTTATTTTGCGTACTAAGAATTTCTGTCTTTCATTTTTCTCTGTGTCTGTCTCTTTAACTTCTCTTCTTTATTTTTCTGTTATTTATGTGGAGAACGGTCTATAGCCCGCATGTTTTGCGGTTTCTTCTTAGTCTAAGGCCGGCTTAAAAATACGTTTTATCGTCTTTTTCTCTCGAATGCCATTTTTTTAAAGGTTTGCGGCTTAAAATCTAGATCTAGAGGCATTTTTCATTTCCTATGTGATGATTAGTATTCATTTAATATGGCCTATAACATATGTATGTATGTCTGTTGTGTGATGTTTGAAAACTATACAAAATAGAATTTAAAAATTATTGTTTTTTTTTTCATTTTATTTTTTTGTTTTTGTTTTTGTCGTTTTTTTGTAATTTATTTTAAACAATTAATTAATATTCCCTTAAAAGCAAAAGTTATTTCTCTTGATTTTGGCTTCTATTATTACTCTAAAGCTCAGCTCTTACAATATTGCTATGAATTTTATCATGTGAATATTTTATGTTTATGTATGTATGTACATGTGTACTTACATATGTCGTCTTTTTAAGAATCAATTATTATTTTGATTGAAGATTTACAAGTAACAACTTTGTATGAAAATTCAGGGGAACAAGTTCTAAAATAACATGGTGGACCTTTTATGAAAATGAAAATAGTTTTAAGGAATAAAGAAATTAAATAAGGAATCTGCAAAGATTTCAGCCCTCTTCTTAAAGTAAACCCAGACAAACAGCCTGCATCTTTAGAGCTTCAAGTAAAATAGTTGACATCAACGTGTCTAAAATTATAAAGAAAACTTAAAAAAACAAAAGAATAACGAAAGAAGAAGAAATAAATTTAATTCCTTGAAATACTATCATGTAATCTGTCATTTGTTTTGCAGTATACTTATATGTACATATATAAGAAATTGAAAACGAACGATACATGAAAAGATTTTTTCTTGCCACATGACACTGTCTCTCAACATGCTACAAGATTTTCGAGAAAGAAAACGAAACAAAAAAAAAAACTTAACAAATATTCTTGCCTAGTGTAGTAATAAAAACAACAAAATTTACATATTCTTAATGCAATACAAAAAAAAAAAAGAAGGAAAAAAAGAACATGAGGCATGAATGTGGTCACATTATTATCCTTGACCTCGAACAGATCAAATTGTAGTACTCATTCTCTATTTTCATTCTTTAACACCACTAAAGTAATTTGCGTAAAGCCAAGTGATTTGTCTTATTTTTCATATTTTAACCACAAGCCACGGTACTCAACTCTGGACTAAAGCCATTGCAATCACTGCCACTGTCTTCTTAAAGCTCTCAACAAAGGGAACATGGCAAGATTAAAGCACTTTAATTGATAGGGGCCCCTTTTAAATAGGCAAAGAACACACATATGTACATAAAAGGAGATCAACTAGACCTTTTATAACAAAAAAACAAACAAAAAATACAACACCAACTTGATTATCAATAGCTGTCTTGAATAAGGGTCCAGTCAGGCATACGCATGAGCGTACGTGGCTTTAATATTCAAAACGTATCCAAAAGTAATGACCAATGGAAAAAACAAAGAAGAATCTCAATGACTTTAAGATGCCCCGTCAGTGATAGGCCAAGCAATCAAGACAAAGTTGAATAGAACCCACAAAAAAGCCACACTGTTTTAAATAAAAATAAATCTGAAATAAAGTTCAGAACAAACAAATAAAATTTGTTCAAATTGCAGGGTTGGCAAGTAGTCTAGTATGTATTATATGTATAGGCATCACCTTTATAAAGAAAGAGTTTAAATTTATTCACAATAATATCACTCTCCCATAAGCGCATAATCCCGATATTTGGATTGATCAGAAGTGGAGTTATTTGTAAAGCAGTCACAGAATTTAAAAATCAATTCTATACACTGCTATGCTATGAGTACTAAAATTCTTAGGCAACCGGACTAATTGAATTAAATAAACAACTACTCAATTGTGGAGACTTTCTCCCAACAGTCTTCTGGGAAAAAACCGAAAGAATAAGTTATATTGTCGTAGAAATTTTCTCTGGTGTGAAAAGCTAATAACCCGTGACTGAAGGATTGTAATGACCAATTAAGAAAGTACCTACCAAAGTTAGAGATTATTCGGCGTACTTCCCGGAGCATGGAATTGTGGATACTAGAGGCCAAATTGGATTTATGGATAACGTCTGAAGTTCGTTAGATACATATGTACAAATATCAATCGAAAAATAGGAAGATTTGAATTCCTTATGTTTGATTACCCATCAGCCAAGTATGTGTAGGACTAAACAATGTCTACCATTGTCTCCTAACGACATTATTTGTTATTTTCTATTTGTTATCTTTCTAAGCCAATTTCTATAATTTATTTCTGATCTTTTCTCTTTTTTTAAAATTTCTAAAGATTTTTTGTGGATAAAATTGTCATCATTTATAATAAATAATCCAAATGGAAATGACAAATAACCGGCAGTCGTTTTAATAACTGTGAATAGTTAGTATTGGTCAACGTTCTTAAACAAATACTATTTCTGGCTGTAAAGCAAAAAACCTAAAAAACAACTACGCCAAGTGAAAGGTTGGCGATTTATTTGGATGTAAATGACTGATTGACTTGACTGTAGCTTTAAGAAATATTGGCCAGCAAAAATCAACAAAAAGAAAAAAAAAGTTATGACTTTAACACCCTCATTGCTCATTTTAATGCTGCAACAGTTTCTCTTTTTTGTTCCCAATTTTTTCCCCCGTTAATGATCCATAAATCATCCGGCTTTTAACTTCTATTTCATGCACTTCACTTGAAAAAACAAAAAGACAGAAAGAAAATGTTTAAAATCCGAAACCTGGAGGATAATTTTTACATACGAATTTGGATTTGTTAGAAAAATAGTAAAAAAAAAATAATAAAAATGAATTGGCAATACTGGAAGTATAATAATTTTTGTTTGTTCTTTTTGTGTTTTTATTCACTCTTAACGGCAGTGGACAGCCATGCAAAAACAATTTTTTTTGTATTTAAGCAATTTCTTCTGGTTAACTGACATTTAAAACATGACCGTTTAAAAGTTTACAATCTACAGACATTAAAAATTTAGTTCAAACACACTATACAAAAGGGTGTGCAGGGGGATAGATTTACATTCACCAAGGGGAGATAGATTACACATTACAAATAAAGGGAGTACACGGCTAAAAGTTGACGTTTTTTGAAATGTTTCAAAAATTTCCCTGCTGAAGTTATGTTTGATGAGATTTTGTTAAAATAATGTAGGGGGAGACTATGCCAGTATCATGTAATGGATGGATGTAATTGATAATTTTCGCATTTAATTCGTTCTTGCTTTCTATGTCTGAAGTAGTTAGGCATCACAATGGAATGCAATTGATACTTGGACATAAATTGAACTTCATTCGAACCTAAATCAAGTTGAAAATGTTAACTCGCATATTTACGTAAATATTTTCTACGTTCCCCCTTTTCTTTTTAGGTTTGAAAGTATTCTATACAAAGACCAATTGAAACAAAATCAAGAATGGTTATTTGTTGTTGCTCTTTGTCAGTTGAATCCCTAAGGCAACGATAAATAATGATAATTTAGCACGATCTGAATTTTTTTTATTTAACAACGTTATTCTGATTATTCTTGTTGTATTTTATTTTTTTTTTTTTTTGTTGTAGTAAATTATTTGGGTTTTGATTTGACCGAATTACGTTGTTAACTTCTAACAACAACAAGAATAACATTTCAACTATTGACTGGCTTTAGTTGTTGCGCTGTCATTATCAAGCAATTGACCCAGTCCACCATCACAGAAAGTCAATTCGTTTTGAATTTTATTTTAGTCAAATCAAAAAAAGTAGTGAACCCATTAAACAATAATAATAATAAGAAACACAAATAAAATAAATCTTAAGGCGATAAAGAAAAATTATGAAAAATAAAAAAAAAATTAAATTAGCTTATGGACCAACAAAAAAATTGTTTTTTGGTTATACACAGATGGATTCTCTCGGAGAGAGTGTATGGGTAGAGGGTGGCAGCACAATTTTAATATGCATTTAGATTTGTAAGATAATGTAATTGAATAATAATTTTTTTTAAACTTATGCATTTTTAAAACATCTTTAGAAATTTATAGGCATTACAAATTTTATATTTTGTAAAGAAATTTAAGATAACAATGAATTGTATATAATACAATAAAAATTCGATAAATTATCTATAAAAAATCGTTATATAAAAATATGTTTTTCATAAACCCATTTAAAAATTTCTACATTTTTGTTGTGCAATTCGATAGAAATTTTTATCGATATTTGTCTACTTTGTATAGAAAAATAAATAAATGGAAATTTCTAAGTAAACATCATCGATGTTCTTCAGTTAAAATGTATCGATAAATTTCTCTTTCTTTTAACAGCGTAAGTTTCATGAATATTACTTAGTTTTACGTTTTTTTAAGGAAATTTCTAATATCGATAACTTCGTTTATAGGGCCTTGATAATATTTAATAATGTTATGTAGAAAATTTTAAACGACAAATATAACAAGAATTAATAATTTTATAACTTCCCCAAGTTCATTAAGTTTTGAATTCTTTTACAATTTTACTTATAAATTCGATTGTTGTTATCAGAGTTTCTGGCGGAAAATTCTATGAACATTTTTTACAGATAACTATAGATTTTTTTCTATGATAGTTTATAGGATTTTGTTCTACAGGGAATTTATCGATACTTATCGTTATTTTACAGAACATTTATCGATACTCATCGATATTTTACAGAAAATGTAACTATTTTTCTATTATTAAGAAAACATGTATTATACTTATTCAATTGAAGTATCATTATCAATAATTTTTGTTTTTCTTGTAATTTAAATAGAAAAAACATAACATTGATTATTTATTATATTACCTACATTTGTATATTAATACATTAATAATATTAATGATCTAAATTTATATTTAGAAATTGAAATTAAATTTTGAATAAAACGTCTATAATATTGAAAAGACGAAAGAGAAATTTAGCTAAGACGGCAACCTTTAAATTAAACTCAGTTTGTATGAGTTTAGTTAAGTAGTGCTTAGCGTAGGGTACTATGCGTTTTAATTTTGCTCATATTTCTTACAATTACCCTTGACTACTTCGATAATTTTGCCATGTCATAAAAAAAATTTAAAAACGCTTTCGTTCCGGAGCAACAAAAAAAAAGGGGTCCCACTCTATAATTATTGTTATGATTAGGTTTTCAAACGAATCTTTTATAGCCAATTGACAATTTTCGGTTCAGGACATTCAATATTCGTTTGTGAAATAAAATATGGTCTAAAAAGTATTGCCGTATAAGCACCAGCCTTTGCTAAACATGTTTTTTTTTTTGGTATAAACATTTTCAAATTTTGTTGAAAAAAAACCATCTGCGGATAAACTAGCAAACTAAATTCAGTTTATCTGTGGACTTAATTTATTTTACAATCCTTTCCTTCTTATTTTATTATACCATAACATTCACTTCTTTGATGATAATTATTAACAAAAAAAATGTTCGGCAGTTTTTCTTAAAACAAAAAAAAAAAAAAGGAAAAATATAAAAAAAAAATAAAACAAAAATAAAACAAAAATAATAACAAGTTTAACAAAATTGAATAGACATAAATATGTATGTATGTACGTATTTTGCTATTTTCCTAATAATATTTTATTAAATTGGTTTATTTTATTCTCAAAACCAGATTGTCTATTATTTTATTTTATTTGTTTTTGTTGTAGCGTTTGAATATTGAATAACAAAAGTGGACTGACAGCCCAGACAGTAGAACAATTTTTTGTACGACACATTTTCTAAACATGACATAATCACAGTCATATTGTGAAAAATAAAAATTAAAAAAATAAAATTAACAAGAATAAAAACACAAATAAATTTACATGCTGGCAGTTTTCTGCCTTTTATATGGAAAACTGATTTTGTTTAGAATTTACAATAATTTTTATACTGAAGGCATATTTAAAGAAATGTAAGAATTAACATGCTTTCAAAAGCATGAAAATATATCGAACATTTGTTTAGGTTGGAAGAGTAATTGTTTACTTTGGATATTGCAAAACTGTTGAAGACATTTCGACTT
Source organism: Sarcophaga rosellei (assembly GCA_930367235.1). NCBI lineage: Eukaryota > Metazoa > Arthropoda > Insecta > Diptera > Sarcophagidae > Sarcophaga > Sarcophaga rosellei. Next base: position 85,966,903 of record OV884021.1, read on the forward strand.
AAAAATAGTTTTTGAAAAACCATATTACAATACATATTTACATAACCTACAGTTTAAAGTCGACTCCGAGCGACAGATTCTTTAAGAAACTTTTCATGGTAATTTTATTTTCTCTCAGAGGTTTTTGGCAGAAGAGACGTCTGTTCTGGGGTTTAAACCAGTGTCTTGTCTCTAATAAACCAACACACTATCTACTAGACGAGGAATTATCTGCAGATAATAATTTTAAAAATTACAAGATCAAGATCAAAATAATTATTTATTCATTCGCCTTAAAAAAATACAGAAAAAAAGCCTTACAACAGAACAGCATTGTGGTGGCGTGTTAGGTGAGAGATAAAGTGCGAGATGACCATTGCGGCTTACGAGTACTTTTGCGGATAAACGAGTACTTTGGAACTTAGAACGCAAGCAGCGGATAAACCTTTCTAGATTTCTATGTATCATCTAGATTCTGCAAATGCTATAAGCTCTTCGAAACTCCCTAGTCATTTTAATTCATATTTTAAATGGATTTTATTGATGTCCAATTAGGTATTGCTTTAACTAGCTTTTTTTTATTTACATTACATTAAATAAAACCCATTTCGGAGTGTGTTCATTTTCTCTTTGAATTTAAATTATAAACGAAGTGACTTTTTAACCCGGAATCATAAATTTAGAAAAATTTTTCCCCTTTTTTTCCAAATTATTCAAAACTGTTAAAAAAGAAAAACTGTATAGCCTTTAAACCATAACTTTTATGACCTTGCAGTAATTTTTCCTAAAACACAATACCATAAAAAAATCAATGTTTACGGTTAATGAACGTCAAAATTTCGAACATTCATAGCCTTATGGTTGTAAAAAAAAAGAGGAAAAATATCACTTTCATTGTTACAAGTTTTAGGACTAATGAATGCCTCTTAAGTGCAATTAAGCCTGAACACATTTAGTGAGAATTTTTGTTCCGTTTGAGGTTTGCAGATGAAAAAAATGCAATTGACAAGAAAGTGCGAGACATACGTTTTACATCATTTTTTTTACTCCTTCATTTTTTCCCTTTGCTTTGATATGTATCATGAATATTTTTTTTTAATGAAAAGAAAATGTTTTAATGAAAATGAATTTTTTTTTAAACTTTTATCGTGTTCTAAATAATTTTGTTTGTTTGTTTTTGTTTTAATATTTTATCGTAATTATGTATGCTTGTTGTTGCTGCCATTTGAGTCTCATTGTAATCGTTATCATTTTTGATTTTACAACACTGTCATTTGTAATAACCTCAGGTACCATCTTTAAAATTAAATTTAAAAAACAAATCAAATTTTCAATTCTTTCATTGAGAAACGAATTTTTCTCATTCGTTGGCTTCGTTAACAATTCAGAAAGCGTTACAACTTACGAGTATTCGTAACATTCCATAAGTAAATGAATACATCATAATAATCATTGCATTACAGTCATCATTATCATTCTCAGCATGATGAGTTGCATTGTAATCGTTAACCCTAAATTCGTATACTTTGGTCGTATTGAAAAATATCGACAAATTTCGATAATTACAACAAAAATTCTTTCTGTTTTCTGAAGTGCTTTCGAAAGTAATTTAATTGTAAATATTTATTTAAGTTCATCTGCATGTTTAAAATGCCTCGGGTTAAAGATACCTGGGCAAATTTAATTTAAATTGGAATGGTCAAAATGGTCAAAAACTTTGTTGATCACAAAATCGTAGAATTGAAAAGGGATTATGATCTTTGGAATAAGTAGAAGCTCGAGAGCAGCTTTTCTGAAATTGTAACAAAATAGAGCAAATACGATAATGTAATTCCACATGCCATATACACAAGTTCAGGCTTTACACGATTACTATAACAACTTTAGTTCAGGATTCAGAACACTATGGCCTTCACTGCCTCAATTATAAGGTAAGTATGTATTTATAAGTCAACTGATTATTTAACATTATCACAAAGCCAGTTCTAAGAGGAGCGACAAAACTTAACTTTCTACTGCATACGGCAATACAAAATTGCCTATAGAAAACAACATATAAAAACAAGGGCAGATCTGGTCATTTCGATAAATTTATACCAATCTAGGGTTAAGAATGGTTTAACATTAAAATTCATTTTCGACCACGTTTCTACTTTGAGAACATGATTGGGATTATGAGTAGCAAAGCGTTTACAGTTATGAGCAAAAGAAGAGAAGTGTTTACAACACAACAATTTTTCATTTTTTTAAGTCATTTGAATTTAGCCCAGATGACAATACTCATCATTAACGCTATGTATGAGGATGAAGAACTCTCAGTACTTTACAACAGCGTATAAGACAACAATTTCACACAAATGCTGAAGTAAATCAAAGATGAGGCCTATCACCTCAGCTACTTACCATCGTGTTGGACGATATAAGAGATTTCTCTTTTCAGAGAGAAGAGGAACAACATAGAATGTCTCACGCCAACTCAAAGATTTTGTCTACTCTCGCACAAAGTCTAGAATATGCAATCAAAGCTAACGCGCTATATTTAACTTGAGATAAATATCAAGAAACCCATAGCCATGGGAATAACATCGTAAGCACCTGCAACACTATGCTACTAGGCTAACCAGAAGAATACGTAGGTAACTTGGCAGTATGGAAGTGAAATCTGGTTACCAACGAGGAACCCATAATAACACAAATAAAATGTCATACATTCAAAGAATCCTGATAGTATAATAAGAAATGCACTTGAATGGAATCCTTAAGGCACAAGAAGCCGTAGACACTCAAGGAACGTCCACAGGTTCGATACTTCAAGATCTAGGACACTGCAATCTTATATGGGAAGATCCAAAAATAACTGCAGCCACTAATTAATTAATTTTTAACATTTTGCTACAAAAAAAAGGTACCAACTGGACCCTTTTCACAATTTTAGCAACTCGTTTGGTTTATATCTTTAAGGTGCTATTTCATTGAACATCACTGTACAAATCTAAGAAATTTATATAACCGAAGCACCGAATCAATGAGGCTGGCTCCCTTTTTTCAGTGAGGTAAACATTTACGATTTTATGCGTTTTAAATGTTTTAGGTATTCAATGAAAAAAAAAAAAAAACTAAAAAATTGCTTTTTTGTACAACAAAAACCAATAAAAGCACAACAACAACAACAATTGGAAATAATCCAAACATAATAACGATTATGAGTAGAAGACGAGTGAGTACTCGGTGTTAAAAAATATTAAAGCGTCTGTTTTTTTTTTCTCTTCTGCTTTTTGTTGCTGTTGTTTTCGTATTTAAACTGGCACTTGGATAAATTTGACCCAGTTTAAAAGGTTTACTGGCTGAACCGAACGTATTTGGATACTTACTGACTGACTCAATCAAAATAATTTTTTTTTCTCTTTTAATGGAGAAACAAAAACAACAGCTAACAAACACGGCGGCAACAATAAATGAAAAAGAAAAGAAGGAAAATAGAATGAATTTTTTCTTTTTTAATAATAATTGTGTTAAGATTATAGACAATAAAAACAGCAATAACAACGAAACCTATTTTTAATATGAACCACGATTTCCGCTTATGGATACTGTGCCCGGAAAAAAGTGAAATTATTTTTTTGGTTGAAAGTCAAGTTTTTTTGAATTCTTAAATATTTTGAAAGATCAAAGAATAAAAATAATTAACAGCAATGTTAACTTATAGAGCATAAAATTTATATTTACACATAGCAATTATGCTATATTTTAGCATTTGAGCCAGATTTTCCAGATTTTCGAATTGTTTTTAAAGAATTCGACAGTAGCACCGAATAACGAAAAATAAGAGTAACTTCCGTAACTTCAGTTTACGAATAATTGGATATTTATGAAATATGCTATATTTTTCAAGTGTTGAAAGAAGCATTCAAGTGCTACGGTTTCATACTTAATATTTACACCACTGATATCCGACCGAAAATGGGATACAATTGTCATGTATGAGACGCTGCCTCAAAGTCAATTTTGAGGCTTCTCAACCACGTATGTACATGAAAGGGCGAAAATTCTACTAGTACTCGTCTTTCTCCCAGAGCACATCCGTGTGTGTTAAGCCAATTGTCTTGAAAAATATGTTTGAAAAATTGCTGACCATATTGACAACTGCATTCAACCTGTTTTGTATTCTTCATTTGCCTGGTAACTTATTTTGTCTTTTCATGAAGAAATTAAAATTGACTTTAATTGATAAAATTCTAGCAATAACATCATTAGCAGCAGCATCTGAATAACGCGTCCTGTCATTATAATTATATTGGGCGTTAAAATGCATCTCTGTGTTGATTTTTTTTCTTGGATTATTTAAGATTTTTTTTTTTACTCCATTCCACTGCTGCCCCTAAGACACGGGTTAATTAATATCCAATAAGTGGTGGAGCGCTATCAAAATCGTTTAACTACTAATTGACTGAAATTATCAACTGCCTGGTATTTGTGTTTTGTTAACAAAACGGTTATTTTTTTAATTTTCTTTTTTAGCTAATTTGCTCATGTCAATACACAGCGCCTCGACAACCAAGAAAAGAAAAATTCCAGTTTTGAATAGTTTACTGGTATTTAGCAAAACATAACCTCAAAGTAATTTAAGCGTCACAGAGATGCCACCTTTTTTATTCTTGTTTCTTTGTTTTGTAATTCTCGCAATTGTCGGCTTTACAGGCCTTTGATCGTTGAGGAGTGTTTAAACAGATGAAAAGAAGGGTCGAGGGGTTTAAAAATTAATTTTGTTGAAAGCATTTAAGGAATTCCCATTATAAAAAGAAAAACGAAGAGAAAGACAGATAGAGAGAGAGAGAGAGAAAAAAAAACTGAAATATTTTAAGACTTTCAAGCATTGTAAGGCTTGTGAGAGCCGCCCGGTCATGATTTATATCCGATTCTGTGATTCTATGATTCTAGAAATTCAATAACAAAAGAAGTTTGCAGTAAAAGATACGTAAGAGATACGTGAAGAGGATGAGTTCAAAAGAAAATTTCTGCTTTTGCTTCATCTTCACTATCAGGTTGAAGTGATGTGAACATTCCCGCCATTTGTTGCAACTAGAATTTCTCATTCATGCAATTTAAAGAATAAAAAAAAAACAATATATTTTTGAAAAAAAAAAGTTAAAACACTTGAGTTATTTGAAATGAACATAAAGGTGCTGTTAATAGTTGTTTGAGGTTAAGTTTTCGTTTTTTTTATTTATTTCTGCTTGTCTTTCTCTTATCTTTTGCTGGTTGGCTCTCATTTGCTACGTTACGTGGAAATGTATGTTGTATGTTTGCAGTTAAATTGAAATACTTCTGGAGTTTTTTTTTAATTTTTTCCATTTTTTTGTTGTTGTTGTTACTGCTGCTTTACGAAGCGTAACGCTAACAGTTTTTAATTAATTACCCAGAATGGTGGTTAAGTTTGTAGTCAAGATGGCCAAGAGCTCAACGCTGTTCAATATAGCCAAGAGGCTAAAGGAACAAGAACAAGTTGTAGGCACGTGAATGCGCATTAAAATGGAATTTTTAGAAAATATTTTTCTGTAAACAATTACTCTCTAATAAGTTTGAGGATATGGCTGTAATAAAATGGCATGAGAGATAAGGAGAGAGAGAGACGTAACAGAAAGATACAGATAGACGAGACCAATGTTCGATCTTAAGTAAGCATTAATGAACATTTGCAAAGTTTTAAGAGGACCGAGGGAGTGTACTGACCCTTTGGCATAAAGTCATCGGTGTGTGTATTTAGTTCATGGTATAGAAATATAAAATATTAAAAAAATGCCACATCGGTTAGTCCAAACCGGTTCAAAACTCCATCCCAGTCTACAGACTTATTTCTATATGGACCATGTAATGTCAGTAACAATATACCGAAGAGAAAGACTAACGGTTTCACTCCACTGCAACTACCGCTCCAGCCCTTTTTGCATTGATGTTTTGCAAATCTTGGAACTGTTCACACGGTGCTATAACAGCGTTTGCTGTCACTGAATATTCGAAATAGCTGTACGGTGACAAGAAATATAGTGTGAAATCCGAAGGTATAAGGGCGAAGGTCTAACGGTTTCTTTTACAGCAGAAATCTCTCAAAGATCGCATCTTTGAACTTCTATTAGCCATTTTGAAAATATTTCTTGCAGAATTAGGTCAGTGGATGGTGTCACTCTCATGTCTAAGACTCAGGGTGCTAGATGCTGATGTGGTCTTTGAGCCTGAAAATGATTTGCCATTCAATCGACTTGATAATATTAAAAACAAAGTTTTCCTGGCATCAGACTTACTCAATGGAGTATTTGAAGAACCAAGAGATAACGATTTTTTTTTTTAGCGAATAAAAATAGTCAAGTAGAGTGTAACAAAGACTTATACATATAATATATGACATTCTCTTTCTTAAATTCTCCACACTCTCTCTCTACTTGTTTTTGATAGTTACTGACTAAATGGCATTAATCGCTAGTAGACCAACAATCATTGTTTGGCATTCCATATATATTTTAATGCTCGAATTAGTGATAGTGAATGGTAGTAGTGAGTATAATGGTGGTACTTTTAGGCCAAGTATCAGTATTGTTAACGTATACATATGCAAATTAGTTTTACTTACTAAAAGTAGTTGTTTAATAACTTTTGTAAGCTCAAACAACCACTTCTGAGAATGCCAACCATGCATGCATTCATTTACACCAGTACGTCCATTTGTTAATAAGACCGTTTTAGAAACATTCTTAGGGAGTCACGTGTGACAATGTATTCGCGATCCAATTGCAAATTATGCTATTTTCATACTGAGAAAATAGAGAGCTAAAGCAATCTAATGCTCTTATTTTAATTGAATGGCATGTCTTTAGTGGCATGAATTAAGCAGAAACAGAATTTAAGCGACACTGATTCTGTCGAAGTGACAACTTTAACGCCATGTTCGAAAAGTTCCATAGAAAGGTTAGTGGTTGTCATTTCTCATGATTTACATCAGGGAGCAATCGTACGCGAGAGGATGAATTGTATATTTATTACAGTATGACATTCAACTCTATAGGATTATAAATTTCTAGAGCATTTGCAAGACAGCCTTCCCAACGTAAAATACAATTTAAGACATACTAATGCTATTTCAAAAAAGTACAATAGTACGTTATTAACTGTTTGAATATTAAAAAGTTTTTATACTATTTTAAATAAGAACATCTTTAGTGATTTGTATACATACATATGTTTGCTAAAGAGTATAAAGTATTTGAATTGGAAAATAGTTTCTCTTAGAAACCATACTCCTGAGTAGGCTTGTTGTGCGCTCACCATTAGAAATTCCACTCTACTTCCTATAGGAAGTCTGTATCTTATACAAAGTGCACATTACACACCACTGCGACGAGTTATGTCTGGTATAGTGTCATCACCAAAATATTGGGGCCTCGAGTCTACGACAGTAATGACACAAAACATGCACAATAGTTTCGATATCTTTAACGCATGCCCTGCATGCATTAGTGTGCTCAGGTTATTACGCTGGCTATCCTGTCGGATAACTGCAGGTCAAACGAAGTACCTTTCAGTGTCCCAACTATATTCCACATCGAGACGAAACACTGTAAGGGCCGCCTCATATTGCACACAAACTATCAGTTGGATGAGGAGTATTGTTTTCAATATCTTTGTAGGTGATGTATGCATTGCACCACTTATCCTTGATATTACATTTCGTCTCCATCGTTGCCCACCAAACTATTGAAGCGTAAATTAGATCAGGTGTTAATTACGCTTCCGTAAAGCTTGTGTGTCATATTTGGGATGAGGCGTCATTTAGAATCTATGGGTCTCTTCTGCATATGGACCAGCACTTGTAAGCCCTTGCTGCCCTATCTTTCATAGCTTTTGTTTTTTTTATAAATGAACACAGAGTCTTTTATATAACACCTCATGTTGTTTTTTATTAATTTAATTTTCTTAATAGACTTGAGTAGTTGGATTTTTAGTCTTTCCTAACCACTGTTTAATTCTTTTTTTTTTTTTTTGTTTTGTTTGATTTTATTTGTGTGGATAATTTATCAAATCGATTTAATCTTTTTTACGATTTTATTTCTTTTTTTAATTTTTTTTTTTAAATTATTTTTCAAGGTTCTTTTGTTGCCATTATTTACACATTCTAAAATTGTGTAAGAAATAAAGAAAAAAAAAAGAAGTACGTTTTAAATCGATCTTTAATGCCGATTTCTTTCTGATATTTTTCCATTTGTTTCCATTTCATGATGATGGAAATTACAAAAAGAATACAAAAAATAAAAATAAAAAATATTATAATAAAGCTCGCTTAGATAGATTGTTTAAATAAATTATACAATTTAATTTTTTTGTTTGTTTCTTTCGTTTTTTGTTTTTGTTTTGCTGCTGTTGCCAATTCTTACAGCAATAAACGTGTCGAGCTTGTAGTTTGAAGCCTAGAAGCTAAAAAATGAGTTTAAAAAATATTGCAAAGAAGCACGATCAAAATTATTGGTATCGGAGTTTGAATAATTATTAGACAGAAACTACCACTATCGGGTTAATGAACTGAACGGTTATTGTTGTCTGTTTTGAATTCATTTTTTTTTTCTTAAACTATAAACCAAAATATTATTGGCCATATTTGTTAATGTTTAAATCGTTTTCGTTTTTTTCTTTTTCTTTTTTAAAACAAAAAAACGTTTTCGTTTAACTACCATGATTTATAAGTCTTTCTTTTGTTCATCATCATCATCACCATCAGCGTGAATATAATTTAAAAAATGTTGCTTTTTATTTCTAAAATTCTATGGCCAATCTATAAATTGTTAGTGTTAGAAAAAACAAAAATCACAATAAATTTTGGCAGAAAAATGGTATTCTTCTCTACTAAGACTCTTCAATTATTATGCATTATACGGGTTAGGGTTTTTATTCTAATGTATTGACTTTTTTATGTTTAAACTATTCCAAGAACATTGAAATAAAATCAAAAGGTGTCTGTAATCATGTTATGTGAAATGATTTTTAATGAGAATAAAATATAACATCAATATCAAATCAAATAATACTTCAGCTTTGTGTAACACATACATACTTATACATCTCTAAAGTGTAATGAAATTCTACCAGAGAGCCAAGAGGCTAAAGGAACAAACTACCACTATCGGGTTAATGAACTGAACGGTTATTGTTGTCTGTTTTGAATTCATTTTTTTTTTTCTTAAACTATAAACCAAAATATTATTGGCCATATTTGTTAATGTTTAAATCGTTTTCGTTTTTTTCTTTTTCTTTTTTAAAACAAAAAAACGTTTTCGTTTAACTACCATGATTTATAAGTCTTTCTTTTGTTCATCATCATCATCACCATCAGCGTGAATATAATTTAAAAAATGTTGCTTTTTATTTCTAAAATTCTATGGCCAATCTATAAATTGTTAGTGTTAGAAAAAACAAAAATCACAATAAATTTTGGCAGAAAAATGGTATTCTTCTCTACTAAGACTCTTCAATTATTATGCATTATATGGGTTAGGGTTTTTATTTTAATGTATTGACTTTTTTAGGTTTAAACTATTCCAAGAACATTGAAATAAAATCAAAAGGTGTCCGTAATCATGATATGTGAAATGATTTTTAATGAGAATAAAATATAACATCAATATCAAATCAAATAATACTTCAGCTTTGTGTAACACATACATACTTATACATCTCTAAAGTGTAATGAAATTCTACCAGAGCCTTATTAAGGAGCAGGCTTGAAATAAATTTTGAAATGAATGTCGTCAATATTTTTCTCTCTGGTGTAGCAGTGACTAGATGTAAAAAAAATGTCTAAAAGTCAACATGATGTTATCACTATTACGAGCTGACCAACATAGATCTTTTGCTCGGTGTAGGGTAATAGACCAGTGTCGCTGGTGGGAATCAGTGCTACGACACTCACACTGACTTCTTGAATTTGCCTCCTCTTAACTGCAAGAACAATTCAGTTGCTATCAATGAGCATCTACTCTGTGACTAACAGCTTTGGAGAAAAATTGGAAAAAATGCATTGTCAAAAAATTCCTTTTTTTTTGCCACAACCCACTGTGTGCCGTGCAGGCGGTGGTAACTGTGATAGTTTGTGACTATGGTCACCTAAATAAATGTATATCAATAGTGGCGAAAGTTAGTTTGAACGACTCATAATGAATTAATAACCTTCAAAATAGGAACTATGATTTTAAGTATTAACAAGTCGTTCTGTAATTTGTTTTGTTTTTGTTGTTGTTAAATGGAAGCCTAAAGTTAAAATTTAAAAATATTTATGACGCAACACAAATTATTCTTCATATTCTACATCTCAACATGTTCATAATGATGATCAACTTCATTATCTTCAAAATAAATCTCATCATCAATCAAAGAGAGAAAATCAGAAAAAAAATACCGATTCTCCCTAAATATATATTCAGAGGTTAAAGTTTTAAGCCATTATCATAATAATAATAATCGCTCAAGCTGTTAACGTTACAGAATGAAGGGGGGCACAGGGGTCGAAATAATCAAAAATCAATACCATTTTTAAGAATTATAGTGTCATTCTTAATATTGATTTGTTTTTTAAGCCATTATTTAAGATTTCTTTTCCATTGGCTATTGTTGGCTTTTATTTTCGATCTATTAAACCGTTAAAACAAATTTCAAAATTATTATAATTTTTTTTTTACAGTTATTAACATAAAATCTATTTCGAATGCTAAAAGTTAGCATTTTTTTTTTCTAACATTTTAAACGAATCAGAAAAATTTGGCATGAATGTATTTCGTTCCGTTCGGTTCCGTTTCATTTGATTTCATTGCGTGTTTAATGGCCATAATTGCACGATGAGGGGTCGGCCGTCTTTGCCAAAACAAATGGCATTTTTGCTCGTATGCAAAATGAACTCTTGCTGAGTATTTAGTTTGCGAGAATGTTTTTGTTTTTTGTTTTTTTTTTTTTTTGTTTCAAAATTTATGTCAATTAACGGTATTTATTTTGGGACAAAAATCGTTTTATTTTTCTGGCAACATACAGACACAATGACACAGTCACTCACCCAATGGAGTGTTCAAAAACGTTTTATTTTTCGTGGATTGTTTCCATTTTTTCTTATTTTTTATTTTTTTTGCTTTGAAATTTTTCTCAATATTTTTCTTCTTCGTTTTTTTTTTATCTTCTTTAAGATATCCTCCAGATACATACGTTTACACGTAGTGCTGCTGTTTGTTGTCTCCATCGATCGATCGATCGACTGGCAAACTGTGTTGGATGACTAATTTTAAATGCATCCCAAAAACTTTGATTTAAAGTTGGGTATTTTAGGTGTAATTGTGTGTAGTTTTTTTTTAAATTTTATTTTCTTTGTTTTCTTATTGTTTAATCTGTTTAAAATATGAAAAAAAACTTAAAACGAAAAAAGGAAAAAGGAATTTATCTCAAATTCATGACTAATAAAATAAAAGAAGTTTTTTCCAGTTTACGAGAGCGTCAGAAGATACATACATATGTTATGTTATGTATTTATGAAGATAAAATGAAAAGAAATAAAATGAGTACATATATGTATGTACGTATGGGACATAAAGTTAAAATATTCAATCAAAATTTAAAAGGTTAGTTGTGGTCTTGAATATTTTGAAAAGATTTTAAATTTTAAAATGAATTCTTCTTACGTCGTACGTAAGAATTAGGATTAAAAATACATAGATATGTACTTTATTTTTTAAAAAGTCTTAATTTTTAAAAGTTTAGACGCATTAAAATGTTTTCATTAGTTTCAGAAAATATAGATTTTTTTTAACGGCGTGCTTTGTGCCAAGTTTAGATTCCAAAAGTCCGATTAGGTTGTTTTTAAGACAATGTATAATCAGAAAAAATTAAAATTTGATTATTAAATCTGCAATTAATATCCACTACCTTTGGCTATGTTTCGAGTAACACTCTTTCTTAATTGCTTTCTTTAAGCGTTAGAATTGCAACAATGATGTATGTGAGATCAAAATTCATCTTTTTTTAGGTTTGAAATCACCATAGCTCAGACAGTCATCTCCATCAAAACGAAAAATGAAAACAATATTTCTTCGGCGACTTCCTCTCACCAGATTTTTGGCTACAATTCTGAGTGTAAATAAAGTTTGAAAGTTTTTTGAAAATTTCTGTCGTTCGGTTTCGGCTCTAAACTGTAGGTCCTACCACTTATGGATAAAGTTAACACACACAACACCTGGTGTGGGAAGCTAGGTCGTAATCCTGACTGAAGGGTTGAAATGACCAATTATGTACGTACATATGTTAGGTTTATAGCAATTCATAATGAATAATTTCCTTTCAATACCGCCCAAACACTCAGCATAATCTTGTTTGCCATTAATCCAGGATTTAAAACAACGTGTGCCAATAAAGCTGCTGCTTTAAAAATCAGAAGAATGTTGTCATTATTTTACATTCGAAAGAAATTGGAATAAACAAAAAGAATTCTTTGATTTTGTTAAACCTCATTATAATCAGTTTGTTATTTCGGTATTTATAATAAAGAAAATAAGAAAAAAAAAATAAGAAAGAAAAACTACAGAAAATTTGTCATTAACGAACCATAAATTTCATAAATTTTTTCTCCTCTTACTTTATAAAGAATGTAATTTCTCTCTTTTTGATACAAAAACAAATTTTGAATTTAATTTTAGATTTTTCATTGCTCCACTACATACATACATAGTATACACAAAAAAAAATTAAGAAAGCAAAAGTAAAAGTTTGCCCTTCAAAACCAATGAATATTAAAGAAAAAAAATTAAAAAGAAAGAAAGAAAGAAAATCCATCTTTTCTTTCGTTATTTAAAATATGTCATCCATTCTTATGTTTCTTTATTTTTTTCATTCGTTTATGTATGGGTTTCCTTTTCCTTTTTTTTTTTTTTTGTTTTGAATTCGAATACGAATTGTGTGTCCGTGCATATGTGTAACTGTTGATTGTTTCGTGCTTCTTTTCCGTCTACTGATTTTATTTGGGGACTAAAGGCCATCACCTTAAAATCCATAATACATATATAATAATACAAATTCATTTTGTTTAATACTGTTGTATTTCATCAGAATTACAAAAAAAAAATACCATTCTTCTGTGGTAAAGGAATGCCAGTATTATTATTATTATTAGTGTAGAGGGATAAATGAAGTAAAACTTTACAAAAATTACATGGTTTACGACTATATTGATGTAGTGACTGGTCTTCGTCGAAACGATACTTCGGCTGTGACAACTCGGAGTTCGATTACAGACTAGAGTATTCTAGATTAATGCAAGTCCTTTGGGCATCGAAACTGAGAACCAGATTGCTTTGCATTCGGAATGATCGGATGTGTACTCGTACTAACGTACGATACCGTGGCATCGAAGATAATGAGCTGTCAAAGGCAAGCACCAGATCAATTCTCTGTACATGCACCACTATTTTATTGCGTAACTTTTCGTTCATAATCTTGCTGGGAATGGTCGGAAGTGGTCAAATGTGTTTATAAATCCTGGTGGATCAGATTATTGAATCAGATGTTTAATTAACATTCAGAAAGTACACATATTGGTTAGTATATCATATGAACAGATTTCGAACCACCCTTATTGGACTTGGTGTCAGTTATATCGACAGAGCAACAAAAATAATAAAAACAAAAAATAACAAAAGTTATTAGCATGCAGAGAGTGAGTGCATAATGATACATTTTTTTATCACTGACTTAATCCACCTTTATTTGATGTCACTTAAATTGCTTATATTACAGATTAAAAATAAAAAAAAAAGTTTTACTAAAAGAGTATTTATACTTTAGTATGTCCAGTATTTTGTTAAAAAGTCTAAATCAGTACTTTCTGTACTGCTTTACAATTAAGACTTCTGTTATTTCTTTGACGTTACTCGTTAGGAATAAAAAAAAAGAAAAGAAAAAAAAAACTAACAACTGTTGCCTCACTGGTGACCTCAAAACGTATTGAAAACGTTTTAATAGTGTAAAGAAGACAAACAAAAACCGTATAAGGTTTCAATCACATGTTGTTGCATTCAAGGGAAAAACAACGTTAATTTATGAAAAGGTATTGAAAAAAGAAGAAAATTATCAAGTTGTCAAAAAAATATCTGGAATACACTGAAAACAATCTCATAAGTGTTCTTGAAAAGTGTGAATTGCTTGCCCTACGGAGAGAAGAGTATCAAACATAATGCATTCTTCTAATGTTCTAATGTTTGTGTTGTTTAGTTCGATGAGTACAAAGGATTCGAGGATACATTCTAAATTTTTAGTGTCCATTGTGCGCGTATCACTTTGCCAATATCTAACGTTCTAATGTAGGATAACAAGTGTGTGCCTATGCAGCTTCGTGCACAAATAAACAAAAAATGTAAAAAAAAGGATCAAACCTTAGCGGTACTTATGTATGTTATCCCTACTTATTAGTAAAAACTTTGTGTAGGTGTGTTCCATTAATATGTTTAACCAAGTGATATAGAAACATACATACCTGTATGGAACCAGCCACTGAGGCTGAAGAGAAGCTCATGTTGCTGGATTCCTGGGTGGGCGATGAACGTTTATTGCGTTGCATTAGTTCGGTGAAATTATTGTTGCCGCTAATATTATGGCAATTTTTATTATTAATATTATTGTTACTGTTGTTGTTGTTGTTGTTGTTAAATGATTTTGTTGTAGAACTAATTGATTGTCTAGAATCGTTTAAAATAGTACAATTGCTGTTATTATTATTAATGTTTTTGTTGTTATTAAGTTGCTCATTATGATGATACTGATGATGGTGATGATGATGTTGTAAATGTTGCTGATCGTTGTCATTGTGTTTTGTTAATGCAACTTCTACTGGCGCTACCACTCCTGAAGCTGCCTGCATGGGCGGCGGTGGTAATGCTGCTGCTGTTAATGATACCGTTACTGACGATGACGATGATAATGATGCTGATTGCGATGATGAAACTGTTGGTGTTGCAGACAATGATGTAGCACATGTTGCTATTGAGCCAGCAGATAATGATGACGATGTTGGCATTATATTTGATGACGAGGATGACGGAGAGTTTGATGACGATGATGACGCTGGCGCTGCTGACGATGATGTTGACAGTTTTGTTTTGCTGGCGTTAAACACTGTGGCTTTATTGCAGATTTTTGCGGTCGGGTTAATTTGTAGCGTTAAAGTGTCATTTGTTATCGTAGCATTGGTCAATGGTGTTGTTGTTTGGGCAGACGTGTTTGTATTATTGTCGCTGCTAATAATTGATGTGGTTGTTGCAGTGCAAATGGCAGTGTTAGAGCCTGTTGTATTGGATGAAGCTGTGGCTGCCATGACCGGAAGCAGGCAGTATTGATAACGATTAGTAGCAGCGTTAGTGTTATTGTTATTATTATTGTTAATGTTATTATTATTATTATTATTTATAATATTTTCCTTATGCTGTTGATGCTGCTGACAAGGATGATTTCGCATTTTGTTCAACTTTTGTTTGGTTTTTTTTTTGCTTTTTTTGAAAAATCAAAATGAATCTATTCAAGATATCTTTTTCTAATTTGAAATCTTTTGTTATGAATTTTTATTAAAATTTAATGACATATTGTAGAGCGTAATTTTCTCTTAAATTTATGCATTTACCTCAATTTCTTTTTAGGTTTCTTTCTTTCAAACGATGGCAATTATTACAATTTATTAAACGAAGCTTATTACGTGATAAGCAGACGCAACTTCTGTGATATTTTTTTTTAATTTTAAATCTTTTTTCTTGAAATGATTAATGACTGTGTCGAGTGTTTTCGTGGCGAAACGTCTGTAAAAATAAAATAAAAAAAATATTTATTAAGATTATTAATTTTAACTTATGAATGAATTTTAAAAACAAAATAAAAAAATTGTTTGATAAAATAAAAGTTTAACCTTTTTTTTTTTTTGGTTTGCAAATGTTGAAGGTTAAATAAATAATCATTGAGTTAATTAAATAGGCTACAAATGAATTTGCAGCAACACACATTGTTCTTTCAATTAAAGACAAATCGTTTGAATTTAGATTCACCAATCTTAAAAACATTTTCCCTGAATAATAATAATAATGTTAGTTTAATTCTTTATATTTTAGAGAAAGAGAGACGAGCCGCAAGATTATTTATGCCATAGGTTTGTGTTGAGCTACATACCCAATTAAGTGTAATGTTTTGGTATATTTTATTGAAATTTTACGAAACTTAGATGTAAAGTAAAATTTTTTACCCAATCTAACATATGATATATGTTTTTTATTTTCGAAAAAAACGAGTAAATGTAAATGAACTAATACGAAACCTTGTAATCTGATTTCATTTTTTTTTTTCATTTCTCTGAGAAAATATTTACAAAACTCAAAATATTTGGGCATGTAATATTTTCTTGAACTTTTCGCAAAAACAAAAGTTCCTTTTTTATAATTGTTGTTGATGTTACTGTTTATTCACTAAGTTTTATTAATTACAATCAGTAGGTTATGTTAAATAGCATCTGACAACAAATTAATCCTTTTCAGAATAAAATATTCAATACGAACTTTTTGGTGGATGGATGTGCTAATTATAAGACCACAACTGTATTTAGACCATGATGAAACATTTTATAGTAGAAAATTGGACAGTTCGCTTGGGAACATGTCAATTAGAAGAGACTTTCTTAATTCGAAAATATGAAATTCTGAACTTTTCAACGCCCTCCCCTCAGATTATTTTTTTTTTTTGCGAAATTTTATTTTCCTTTGTTTGATGTGAATTCGAGGGTATACGCATAAATATTTCTGTTGAAAACATATTAGAGATAATAAACACAAAGAAAAACAAAAACAACAAAACAACAAAATATGTATGTATAATAATTACAAAGAAAATATGTAAATATTTTAAAAATTATTTTTGTGACAAGCTTTTTTGTTGTCAGTAAAAGTAATTTGTCGCTGTAGTAGTAATTCGGTTTTTTGCTAATAGTTAACCAAATTAACGTTTGGAAGTGTAAAATTACCAAAACAGAGTTTCTAGATGTATTTTGAAGAATTCCTTATTTTTTTTTGTTGTTTCTTATACAAATAGAAATTAAATAATTCCACGTAAGGCAAGGGGCCGGAGGTCAGATTACATCAGGTATTTCAAGGGTTTCTTATTTAAGCACTACACACATTTCCTACTCCATGTAGATGACACAGTATGACACAGTATTCTAAATTCTCAGCCAGTAAAATTCGAAAAAAGAAAAATAAAAATGCACAGAAAAAACAACATAACAGCCATTAAAGACAGGAAATACCCTCGAAAAACTTAAAACCTGTCAACATGACTTAAGAAAAGAAAAACATTTTTTTTAACTACAGTATGTAAGTACGTGTAGCAACAAGTTGGTGCAACAAGTTCTTTATAGTTTTTCATAATAATTTTAATTTTTTGTTTTTGTTTTTTTTTTCTTCAACCTACAGTAACGACGGTTTTTGCAATGACTTCTGTTTCATATTTTCTTTTGTTGTTGTTGATTTTCTACTCGGATACGCCTTAAAACCAACAACAACAAAAACAACAACAAAAAAATTCAAATTGAAGTCTTAATTTTTGCCGATTACAGTGTATCTTTATGCATGGTTCAAACCGAGAAGAAGGCAAATGCCCCTGAAAGACACTGTGAAAATGAGCTGCTGAAGCAAAATGCAATGCACATGCAACACACCTTTTGGGAACCAGAAGTAGTAGAAAGAAAAATTAATAAAACGACACCATCAGAGCTTTATTTATAACAACAACAAAAACAATAAAAAAAAATATATCGCATAAATTTATTAATAAATTGTTATGAACGCAAACACTAGCAAAGAAAAAGAAAAAAAAAACAATTGCAATTGCAAGTGCAAAAGTGCTTGTCAACTAAAAAAAAAAAAAAAGAGTTTCAGAGTTACAAGGAAATGATTATTGGAGCTGTTTTAAACAAAAGGAGAGGCGACGGACGGGAAACCAACTACACAAGTGAATTATAGTGCTATAATGTTAACAGTTAGAATATTATATTGTAAAACTGTTCTTTAACTACACTTGCTTTATTACAAAGCCTAACCCTGAATGACAATTTATACCGAAATCCCTTTAAGGGACATAGGGAAGATATAAAATTTTTGGTACTTAACGAGATAATTCTCTTATTCGTTTTATACAGCGACTGCTAAGATAACAGAGACTGTGAAAATAGCTGAAAAGTTTAGAGGAGTATGATAAGAAGAAATTCGACAAAAATTAAAAAAAAAATAAATTAGAAGAAAATTAAAAGAAAAAAAATTTGTAAATATTACAACAAAACAAACAAATAAAAAAATGCTGTTTCCTCATCAAAGGTAATCAAGTTAAAAGATCAGGATTTTTTCAACAAATATAACCTTCATAACCTTCTAGAAAAATAGGATGAAAAATAGAATTGTATGGATAGTGGTATGGATATCATGGATTCCAAAACAGTTTTCTTTTCGGCAAAATTGAATGGAAAATAGAATGGTGGGAACCCCGGACCTAGTGGAGTGAATAGCCATGGTATCAATGAACCCAAAACAGTTTTCGTTACGGTCGGGTAGTCTTTGGAACTGGAGATATATACATATGTACATATACCACTTAAGAACTCCCGAATACTTTTTAACTGGTACTTTTTCATGAGCCATATGAACGTTTTATTCAATTATAATCTTTATTTTTAAAGGTCTTTTTCGAACAAAACTTAAAAAATTTCTAGTTTTGTTTGTTTTTCTTTTTTAATTAAAATATTTATTATTACACAGAATGTTAATGAAAATAAAACCAATATTCCAGACTGGCAGTCATTCTCCCTAATGAGTTGACAATAACTTTAGATTTTAATATCGCTGTCTTTTGACAAACTTTGACAAAAGTATTCAATGAAAGGCATTTATGATATCTCATCGTCACTTTATACAATTAAACGGGATGGCAAAGCAAGTAAAACAGGCAGACAGACAGATGGCTTGGCAAATGGACGGATGAATGGTTATAAAAGCGGAAATTCGCTACGAAATCAAAACCAAGTTCAAGTACGTTTGTTTAATGGAATATTAAATATAATAACAGCAACAAACAAACATATTTCTTTTTAATGAATACGAATACATACTACTATACTGGTACTAAAATTAGAAAAAAAAATTATTTTTTTCAAGTTGAGGACAAAAGTACCAAACTAGAGGGTACCCATTTACCCATTTAACATGTTTAATGTTTGTATTAAAAAGCAAAAACGTTTAAAGTTTTAATGTTTTTAATGCGGATGCGATTTTTTTGTTTTGTTTCCAGCTCTTTGTCGTCATTCTTCTAATGGTTTATTTTCATCACAGAAAATTCGCACAGTAATTCTCACGTGACACTCGGTGTAGAGTGTAATGGAAGACAATTTAAAATTTATAAAAGAAAAATATCTAAAATATTTTTAAAATAATGAATCTTCATCCATATGACATACTCCGTGCATGTCATAATTTACATGCAGTTCTTGCATGTGGGTTGCGGAAGTTTAACGCAGGAAAACAACAAGAACGAGAAGAAGAAGTAGAGGTAGAGGTAGAAAAAACAGAAATTAAGTTTCAAATAAAATATCTTCTGGTAACAATGTGTAAAACATTTACAACGGCCCACCTAAAAATCTTTAAAATGCTTACAACATGAGTGATGGATCTGCGCTTATAAAGTCCCAGCAGAAAGATTCGCTTGCAAACAGACTTGTTAACGAATATTAAGGGGTTAGTATACATTTTAATTAAAAAAAATCGATTTTTCACGGTTTTAGTTAATTTAGAGCGTTAGAATTAAGGAAGAAATCCTTCTTTTTTCCTCAAACAATACGAAAACAAAGAGAAAACACAAAATAATACAACGCGTCCACATGCACGTAAATTAAATGCGTTTTTCTCGAAATCAGTTTTTTTTCAACTGATTTCGATGAAATTTTGTGTTCCTAAGACAAACAGTTTTATCCCCCACTGCGAAATTTTGCCCCGTCAATAACTAATAGTTTTATAAAACAATTAAAGTAGAAAAAATAGACGAAAATAGAAAATAGAAAAAAAAAAACAAAACGGCACCATTTTCTTTTTTTAAATTTTCATAATATCCCTGTTCAGGCTATAATAGCCAGTAGTATATGTTAACCTATACTCCATTTCGATTTTTACTTTCACACAGTGCTAACTCCTCAAATCATGGTCGCCAAATTTTGAATTAAAAGATTCATTTAAAACTGACAAAATGGTACTTTTTTGCAGCAAGAATTTAAGTCGTGAGGTTTTTCTTTTAAGAATTTTATTTCTAAACGCTTTTCCAGTATTTATTTAATGTTTAAATGGAAAAGAAAAATATTAATTCCTCACAGATAATTTTATTTATCTAAAAGAGTATAAAAACAATGAAAATGTTCATCCGTTCGTTTTTGTTTTTGTTTTTTTATTTTTTTTTTTTTTTAATTTTTGTTCTGTAGATAAGATAAATTGGATTTAAAAAAAGTGATAATAAATGTTTTTCATATTTTGTTGTTATTGTTGTTACGATTGTTTAAAACTTTATTAAGGAATTTTTTCTATTTCATATTCTCCTCCAGCAATGCGTTGAGACAACAACGACAGAACAAGTGTAGAAGAAGAAAAGATAAAGAATTTAAACTCGAAAACTGGTAAAGAAAGGTGAGAAGAGAAGACTAAAAACAGAAACAAAAGAGGGAAAAACGTCCAACTGTTTAAATAACGACAACGACAAGGTCGTCATCAGCAACGTTCTAAATTAAATAAAAAAAAAACAAAAACAAAAACAAAAACAATATTTAAAATCGCACATTAGTCTGAAATAAATGTGAGGGTACGCTTTAAAAACAATTTAGAATTAAAGCAGCAGTTCTTAATCTTTTTTATGTAACAATCATAAGGTAGAGAGTAAAATTACTTGAAATAACGTACAATACTTTATTATAAAGTACGGGCTGGCAAGCCTATTTGTAACACTTTACTAGTGTGAAAAGGTCCTATGGATGACCTTATTTGCAATACAATGTTTCATTAAAAAAAAAAACAATCTAAAAAGTGCAATAATTTTTGCAGTTCAGGCAAATTAAAATGGAATTTTGGGTCATGTATGTGTATGCGTATGTAACCTCTTTACAAGTTTTTAAAAATTTTATGAATAATTGTTGAAGATAACTTAGAAATAATTTCGAAATTCAGCTACTCTATTAAATTTAAACAATTTCGATCCCTGATTGACTCAAACTGATATGGTATGCATTTATTATGTAGGCCTGACTAAAAAGTAACTTTTTTTTATTGCGTTTATGCATATTTTATATAAATTAAGAGGCACAATCTTCACAGTACTCCTCGTACGTAAAGTATTTTAAATGAATCACTCACTCACTATAGCAACAAACACTACACATGACTTTCGGGAAAAGTTAGTGGAGCTGTCAGCTTGTGTTAGAACTCAAGCACCTTAAACCTGATTTTTTATTTCAATTTTTTTCTTACAATATTTTTATGACCATAAAGTAATAAATTTAATACACAATCCGTTGCAGTTTTCTTTTCTTTTCTGTATTTTTTCGTCTTTTTCTTTTTCAATGTGGATTTTGTAATGAAAACCTGTTTACATTTCTAGTCTTTTTTTGCTTTTTTTAATAAATAAAATGTCTTTAAAAACTTTTTTTTCAATACTTTAATAAATGGGAATTACGCACCAAGTGTGTGCGTTGTAAAGGGTCAATGTTATGCAAATTAATTACAATTTATTTTTACAAAATAATTGTTGTTGTTGTTGTTTACATTAATAAAAAAAAATATATTAATAAAGTAATGCACGCGGAATGCTGTCTTGTGAGTGTTTTCGTAAACGCCTATTTTTGGCACAAACTTGGCTAACAAACAAAAACTCACACATCCCAACCAACCAAGCAACAACACATCTGTAACGCTTACTATGACGCTTAAGCCTCCCCGTTGCAATATTTACCAAAAGAAAAACTTCGTTCGGTATTTTTGTTATTTTTTTTTCTTTTCTTTTTAAAACAGATTGTTTTTGGATTTGGCCCCAAACACAAGGTGTTTTTAAGGAATGTGATACAGAAAAAAATTTTGTTTTTTTAATTTCTTGGCCACTATTTTCTACGCACTTTAATAAAAAATTGCCTTTGTAACAAAACAAAAAACAAACAAACAAACTTTAATTGTGAATATGTATTTAACCGCAGTATAGTTTGATTTTGTTGTTGTCGTTGTTGGCATTGTTACTAATAAATTAGTTGGCAATCCAAACAAAGTCTGCATTAATTACCACCATTTCTGCATTCCATAGATTTGAAACAACCGATAATATCAACTGAATTACAACAACAACACGACATCAGAGCCAAGAAACGCAATCACGCCCAATATTTTATACCCACCATAATAAAAATCAAAGGCAAAATAAATGCAAAAGAAAACCAAAAAAAAATAAAAACAAATACGATGCTAAAAACACAGTTCGTAAAAGAGTGGAAACATGCAACAAATATATACAATGGCAGGTTAAAATCGATAGGGATCTTTAAAGTTAGCGTGGCAAGAAAAATAGGAAACCTAAGGAATAATCGAAATTAATTCAAATCTTAATCGAAATGAAGTCTCCTAAGAATGGATTTTAGCGAAATTTAACACACACCTAAAAGTCAAATTCAGAGCCAGAGTATTACATATAATAAGCTTGGATAACCCAATGTCTTTAAGTGCATTAAAGACTAAGAGCTGAGAATGTCAAATCGACTATTGTGGTATAATGGCACAGTGGGAATGAGCGTACTTACGGGACATTCTGCCTTACATGTACACCTGAACCGTATTGGCGTGGTGGCGAAAGATGAACGCAAAACATGTGATGAAGATATCGAAACGATGAAGTACTTTTTGTGTCATTGTGTTAACTTTATACATAGTATACCATGTCGTCTCAGAGGAGAGGACTGGAAGACGTTAAGGACGTTTTTACTAGATACAGACCTCCTTTTAGAAGTAAGTAGAATTAACTGTGCGTGTGTGTAATATATTCTTGTAATGGAAGCTAAATATACTGGCAGTGGTTTTTAAAGAAGCAATTATTTTAAGATTCTGAAATTTCTATTGACTTGTCTAAATATGTAGTATTATTCGTTCGATTTTTTTTTTTTTGTTTTTGTTATTAATTTGGTTAATATTGTTGGTGTGCATTTTCTAGACCCAACAAATATTTCATAGATTTTTTAACAGTCACAATAATGACAATAACAACAACAACAACAATATCTTTATTTAATCAGATTTATGTGTTTCAAAGTATATTTGTTTGGTTGTGGTTTTATTTTGTTGGTCGGTTAAGTTGGGTTGGTTGCTTAGTTGGCTGGCTAGCTGGCTACTTGATTGGGTTGGCTTTGCCTAGCTTGTTTGGAAGCGAAAGAGAAACAGCCAGTCAGTGGCGACAAAAACTTAAAACCATAAGTCAGTCAGTCAAAGTTACATGACTCGATCAATATTTTCGTTTTCTGATTTTTAGTTTTGTTTATGGTCTTTGGTTGGACTTTGGTTGGTAACATGATAGTTTTTTTCTTTTTCTTTTGTTTTTTTTTTAATATTTTTGTGGCAAAAGTGTTGGTGGCCGTGCTGGCACTACTATGAATAATATTTTCAAATGTACTGGCGGTTCCGATGTGGACATTATTTAGTTCAATACCATTGGCCATAAAATTGATAATAAAAAGAAAAACAGAAAAAAAAAATTAAATTAAATACAACAAAAGCAAAAATAAAAACAAAATAGACAGCAACAACTATTGATTGTTAACAAATTAAAACATAATGAACGAACCAGAAACAAAACAAAGAATAACCAAAAAAAAAAATATTAATATTTTTTGTTTTTTTAAGTAATTGGCCAAAGCAATACATATAATTGACGCATATTTATGACTTGACTAATAATACAGGCACTCTTCTTATTGTTATTAAAAACAGCAACAGTATTATTTTTAAAAATATTCTTATTGAACATTTTTATAAATTAAATATTCATCATATAAACATTAAACATTCATACAATCATTAAAATTTCATATTTTCATTGCCAAATGCTTGATGTTTTGTCGCCGAAAAACCACTGTGCGTGTTATAAGCGTTGAAGCTTTAAATGATTTATTGAATCAATAAATAATTGAACTGAAAATAAATAGTTATGGTAGCAGTGTGAATGATAATTTGTTTTTTTTTTTTGTTTTATCAATTATGCCGTTAATTTTCATGCTTATTTTAAATTTCTTTATAAAAACATTGGTAAATAAGATCATTTTCGATATGGCACTGTGTTTAGGTAAAATGTAAACATAAATCGAATGACTAGAAAAGCCTTGAGTATAGGATTTTTGACTGAGTCAAAAACTTTGGTTGTATAGTTTAAAATTTTTAGATTTTTAGCAAAATTTTGATTTTTTTTAACCAATATTGATATACCATGCATTCAATTTATTCAAAAAATTGGTCACACATGTTACGACAACTTATCTAAACTGTTCACTATGAACTGAAGTATATTTCGTTTTGTAAGACATTTTTCTTTGACTTCTTTTATGCCAAAACAGAAACCAAATGGCTAATAAAATTTTGAACTTTGGCCAGTTGTTTAAGGAAACTTATACCATAATTGTTGCGCTGTTAGTTGCTAGGATTTCTTTTTATGAGAACATATAAGAAAATATTTTTTAATTTTCTTTTAATGCTTTAACATTGAACACTTTTGAACATTTTTATTCGAAATTAAACAAAGAAAATTATTTACAATAGTAAAATGCATAATTTTACAGCTGAAATAGAGTTTTTTCTATTTTTCTTAAATTTTTTTTTTTCATTTTTTCTCTTCGGACTAATTCCGCCATTCTTTCTTGTAGTGAAATTCTTTCGCTCATTAGGGTTCAATGATTATAGTTTTGTTGCACTTTTTTCAGGTTTTTTTTGTTTTTGTTTCTTGTTTTTCTTTTATAAAATTTACATACATATGCAGGCTGCATGCAACATTGAAAGGCATTTTTGTACACCCAAGTATTAAAAAAAAAAAAAAAATACGATTGTAGGCATTAAAGGCTTCTTTTATTTCTAGCATTTCTTGCTTTTAGCTGTAGTATTGGCATTTTGTTTTGTCCTTTTTGCCTGCTACCCCGGCAAAAAGAAACAGAGACAAACGGCATCATCATCATCGTCATCTTTTACTCTATTAACATCTGCTCTGTGGCATTACTAGTTATTGTTGCTGGTGTTGTTATTTTCTACTCCTCCAATTTCTCAAGATTTAAGCTTTGGAAAATGTATGCTGTTGTCATTGTTGTTGTTGTATTTTAATATCTATGTATGCATTTCGAATGCAGTTGAATGTTGTAGGCAAAAAAGAAAATTAAAAAATAACGACTTTCAAGCCACAACACAGCAGTAAACTACAGAACAGAGAAAAAAGAAAAAATAAATAAAAACTCATGCGAATCTATAACTTCCAAGGAAAATAACAACAATAATCGCAAAGAGAAAAATCTCATATTGGATTCTTTTTCTCTATAACAACTTTGAAAAAAAAAATACAACAGCTAAAAACAAAGAAGAAACAAAATAACGACACCAACGATAATACTCCAACAGTGAACATAAAGCAACAATAACAACAACTATAAACATGACTAAAACCGGAATTTTCTTCTGAGCAATAAAGATATTGGATAGTCAGTCGCAAAAAGCAACAACAAACATACCGAAGAAAACAACATCAACTTGACAATACCTGGGTAAACAAGTTTGCCTCAGGCAGCATTTCAAAAGGCAACAGCAGCAGCAGCAGCAATAGTAACCACTAATACACTCACACACACACATTACTCAAAAAAAAAATAATGTTGGCTAACACACACATATACTAAAGAAATATAAAAATTTAGACACAAGAAGCACATGGAGAGCAAAATTGCTGTTGCTGTTTCAGTTGTTGTTGCCGCTGTTTTGTTGCACTAATAGACCAGTCAGTCAGTCATTCGTTGGTTGCTTAGTTCTGTCGATCTGTTGTAGGATACTTTATACATGAAAAACTTTTTAAAATTGCATATGTACTCTACAGTAATCGGCTGTTGTTGTTGTTGTTATTGTTTGTAGAATTTCAAAACAACAAAAACAAAATTATTTTACAAAAAAAGTAGAAAAACAGACACCCATTTCTAGTTTTCTTCTGAAAATATTTCGTCTTTCTTTGCTCTCCTTCCATCTCTCTCTTTCTTTCTTTCTATCTTCCTCTGCCTCATTTCGACCATTTTTCTGTGCCTTTACATTTGGCGTCTTGGCCTTTTTCAATCTATTTTTATGTATTTTTCCATACATTTTTTTATCTTTCGTTTTAGTTTTCGGTTTACAAGTATAAAGTTGTCTTTAAGGTTTGGGTTAGAGTACAATGACACATTCGTTCTCGCCCGTGTGATGTTATTCTCTGTAAAACCACTGACATTACTGAAAGAAACAAAAACGCATAGGATCTAACATGAAGAATTTACAAAATGGGTAGGAGTAGGGCATAAGGGGGGGATATAGAAAATACATTTCAAAGCCTTTAATTTTTAGATAAAAGCTAATATCGAAACCAGCAACATGAATCTAAACATAAAGAATTTTTTTTTTTAGTGCGAACAAAAATCGAACTAGTTCTTAAAGACACATTACAAATTAAGGA
This sequence comes from Sarcophaga rosellei, assembly GCA_930367235.1. Lineage (NCBI taxonomy): Eukaryota > Metazoa > Arthropoda > Insecta > Diptera > Sarcophagidae > Sarcophaga > Sarcophaga rosellei. The sequence goes on from OV884021.1 coordinate 85,993,705, forward strand.
ACAAAAACATGTTGCTAAACTAAAATCCATTAACCATTAAATTCAAAGTTTTTTTAGTTTGAAAATATTTAAATATTCTTGTTGTTGCAACATATTGCCAAGAAAATAATTCAGCAATAAAATCCAAAGTCCTCAAATTATTTAATGTACCAAGTAATATGAAGTAAAGTTAAATTTAACATTACATATTTGGTTAGCCAGTACTAAAATACGAAATTCTCTTAAAAAGCTGTCAACGTGAATCAATTTAGCATGTTCGTAAACAACATTATGAAACAACATAATTTGCTGCCTGGGATAGTCGCCCTGGTCTTGTAGGTAATGCGCTGGCTTTGTAGACTTGAGACTTAACATCTCGAGCAAAACGAAATCTGAACAAAAGTATTTCTTCGCCGCCTTTGCCACAACGGTCTTCTGGCAAAGAACTGTGAGAGTAAAATGGAGTTGCCATGCCAAAACTTTCGCAAAAATCTGTCGTTCATATTCGACTTTAAACTGTAGGTCACGTTATATGTGGATAAAGTCTGTAATCCTAACCATTTAATGACCAATTAAGTTAATTAAGTTCTTAAAAGTCAGCACAATAATGCCAAGAAAAAAATTAAAATGCCGGCAACATACTGACAAACAAAATAAATTATTTTCTTTATTTCGAGAAAAGATTTGCTTTAATAAAAATCAGTAATAAAACATAACATCTTTTTAAAGCCAACATTACAACTTACAATATTATAAATTGATATCAGCAACATGTTGCTAAGAGAAAAAATATTAGTTCTTAAATAGTTCATACACCTTAGAAAAGCTTAAATCATTACCACAAGCAAAAGAGAATTGGTAGAATTGGACAAACGTTTCCAGGACGTTCGTTTGTTTTTAGAATATAAAAAGCAATGAGAGTGATTACGCAACCAAAATGTAATTTCGGTAAGCAATTACATTTCTTAACATCCAATCAGAAGTATATTGGCTTTCTAGACAAGGTGTCAATAATTCAAAATGTTTCTATGCAATCCCGTCTCTACAGTCTTGTGGCAAAAAGATATTAGAAAATTTAGGTTATATTGGATCATTTCATTAATAGGTCATTGAAGAAAATCAAGGATAAAATTAATGCAAACAACGGAGATAATGGAGAGTGTGAAGACAGACCGTAATCTTAACTGAAGGGTTGTAACGCTCAGGAGTGTGTAACATATGCAATATGTTGCTAAACAAAAATCTATTTATTGTATCACTTAGTTTGGCAGTTAAAGATTCTATGGCACACAAGCAACATGTTGCCAAAAAAAATTAGAATTTTATGAAATAGCTTTTCAGTAAATGTTTATTGTTTGCTTACTGTTTTATGTTTGACAATATGTTGGCCCATTTCGATTTAATAATAATAATTTAATATTTTAATTTATTTTTTTTTTTGTTCAAATTTCATTTGAGAAGTAAATAAATTTAAAACATTTTAATTTCATCTTGGCAACATGTTGGTAATAGTTGTGCACACAGCTTGCTGCAACTAATGAACAATTTTTTTTTTTTAAAGAAACGATCATTTTGAACGATTTCACTTCCCAAGAGCTGTGACCGGTCAACAATCATTTTAATATTTCCTGACACTTTGCAACCATTATAGAATAAAATCAAGAAATGATTTCGTCAATCATCAACTAAATACAAAATGTAACAAAAAAAAAATAAAAATAAAAACCAAAGAATTCTCATTTGATTGTTGTTTGAGAGATGATATTTTAAAAATAGTTTTTATATAAACCAACCATATGTGGAACAAACAGTAGCAAGCAAGTGAATTAGTAAACAGAAGGATGAATGCTCACATCAGGCCATGCCATGCCAGACAACCAAGTAGTGATAATGAGACTGTAATTATTTGCTGCAGAATTTATTTTCAGAATGAAATCAACAAATAAAATAAATATTTGGGAGGCAAATAGGGAATAGGAATTAACCAGTTGAACTAAAAACTTACAACAGAAATTGTTTAATTTTTTGGTATAAAAGCGTTGAAATGTTTAATCTAAATTGCAGTTTCCACGTTATTTTAGGTGATTTAAATCAATTATTTAATCATCACGTTCTTCCTGTATTTTGTTATGGTATCTGTTTCACTATCATTTGGCCATTGCAATTCTTACTCTATAACGACATTTGTTTTGATAACTTTATTGGTCAAAAACAATCGTAAAAAATCACAAAACCAAAAACAAAAACATTTGAAATAATTGTGTAACCACCAGTCAAGCAACTACCACGCGTTTGAAATCAAAATCAATGTTTGATGGACATTTTGGATAAAACTGTCATGCCAAGCCAAACACTCTTAAATGATAAACGTTTTCCCGTTTCTGTATCGTTTTAATTATTGAAAAATACACGCCATTGTACAGATTTAAATAGATTTGTTAAAGCAATTCGAAATATTTTAATTAAAAAGCGTATAACACCACTTCAGGAAATACTAAAATAGTGAAAAATAATTGAAAATAAGTCAACAAAGAAAACAGTTTAAAAATTTTACTTAAATAGTAATCAAACCCAATTAAACGATATTCAAGTCAATTACTATGCCATCGAATCAAATTCAAATTGTAATACAATTTTAAGTCTGATGGGTTCCAGTCTCAGCTCTGACGTCTCGAACAAAACGAAATCTAAAGAAGTTTTTTTCTCGGCGACTTCCTTTCAGCAGTTTTCTGTCTATAAGAGTAAATAAAAATTGCCATGAACAATTTTTTAAATCTGTAGGGATAAAACTAACACACACGACATGTGTGGTATATCAGTATACGTATGTATACGAGGCAAACAAGTTAATAGCCTAAGTCAATTTTTAACATTTCATATACATATTTCGCAATTAAAAACGTATTTAAAAGATATGAATGCTGATATTAAAAATCGCAAATAATCTTTCCAAGAGCTGCATGAGGCGATGAATGAAGTTAAAAAAGAAAAAGAACTACACCGCTTTGAAACCCTGCCTTTAGAAGCGTTTGTATGCACTTCCTATCAAGTTACGTTTTACATGGTATTTTATTTATTTTAACACATTTCTTTCTTTTGTTATTGTCTTTAACAGGTGTCAGGTAGAAGGCATACAATTTACGAAAACGTAGCTAATTTCACTCGGGGGAAAAAAAGATTTTAAAATTCAATGCCAAAGTGGTGTATTTCTGAAAAAGGAATTTTTGAAAATGTTTGATATTTTAAGTTGAGGCAGAAATACAGAAATAACAAGGGAGAAAGAGAAATGTATATATCAGTTGAGTGACGTTCAGAACAGTTAGACTTATCTCTTCACATCACATGGAAACTTTACGAAAAGATTTACTGCAAGAATTGAACTTTCCATTAAACATTGACATTTACTTGAAAATGCACGACAACGTTAAAAAGAACTGTTTTTAGTTTACATTAGGCTTTTACAATATTTTGGTCTTGTGGGGCGTTAAAGGTCATTTTCTCCCGAATCTTACAATAACAACGTTACTGGATATTGACGACAAGACTCATGAAGCAATAGATTTATTGAAACCAAATTTATGGTAAAAACAATGTCCCGTTATTCTGAAACTATTAACCTTTAACATCAATTTTCTGAGACGATAGAGTATTTATATTTCAACGAATATGATTCATTCTCATTTAATATGTCTAAATGTAATTTGTCTCTGCCAATATAATAATTTCTATATACATACATACATATATAAACCTATGTGTTTTATTTTTGAGAAATTGCTGTATTTACTGCGATGCGTTTACGGTGTTTATAGCATTATAAGCCTTCACATCACCTTCACAAGGTGACTCTAGCTTTGTAAAGTAGCTTATCCGGCGTGTTCTAAACAAATAAAGAAATATATCAATTGTTCCTGTTAGTAAATTTACACATACATTCTAAATTGTAAAGACCTGAAAAATACACTTTAACGCCACGCCTATTTATCACGTTAAAGGGTTTTAGCAAAATATCACCTACAGGCCAGCAATGAAATGTACATAATAAATCTGAGAGACAATTTGTAGTAACATAATCTTACTTACGGATAAGAGTGGCATGTGTATAAACATTTCAGTGAATGTATCCAATTTGTTGACAACTATGGAGCACTATTTGAGTAGTAGATACACGAGAAAAAGTAATATTTTTAAATTCAATTTTTAATCTTTTTTTTACAATTCTTGGAAGAGTATTTAATTATTTTTTTTTTCGATTTTTTAAATATTTTGAATTTAAATTCTTTTTTATCAAGTTACCATTGATGTGGTGGTTAATGCCAGAAAGCAGCTGCACTTAACTTTAAAAACGAACGAAATTTCTTATTAAATTTAATTTTTTTTATTACTTATTTAAAAAACTAATACGCAAACAAATCAAAGAACCCATAAACACTTTGAACCACGAAAAAATAAAATTTTTAAAAATTAAAAAAAAAAAACTTTTTTTTTACAAATTATTTATTGTACTGATATGACAGTTGAACAACGTCATCATCATCATCATCATCATTTGTAACTGCATAATGATACTGAATTTTTGTTATTTGCTTTGCATCTTCCTTTTTGCGTTTAATCTTTTTCACATCATCATGATCAATTTTTCTTTTTCTCAATTTTTAAAAACCAAAACCAAATTCACTCTCTTTATATATGAAATGGAAATGATTATTCATATAAAAAATATTTAATTTTTTTTTATTATTGTTGGTGTAAAGCGTATGCATTTTTGTTTTCTTTCACAATTCTTTTCGCATGTTGTTGTTGTTGTTACTTTTTTTTCAATTAAAACACGCGATTATTTTTTTTTCATTCGTTAGTATTTGAACGTTAAAACAAACAAAAAAATAAAACCCGTATCTCCGTTTGTCTATAATAATCCATTTGTTTTATGGTTTAAAAACTTCAATATTTTCCAACGTTTTTTTTTTTCTTGTTTCTTTACTTGTACTGTTAAAAACGCGATTCTTTTGCCACCCAATTTAACGCTTTTAAACCGAACTGCATAAGATCATTATGAAGACTAAACGCAAAAGTATCGCTTGATAAGGAAAAAACCTTTTACTTCTTTGCGTCGTCTTTGCTGAGATACAAAAAGAAACTGAAAGACACATTTGCAAACTTGTTCTCTCTCTTAGCAATACACGTTAATGAGAAAACATAAGACCAAAGCCAGAAGACTCTCTTAAATTCAAAGCAGCCAGAAAAGCAAACAGAAAGAAGAAACAAAACAAACATAAAACATAAACAACAAAATCATTTACCTTAAACTAAATAAACCATGTGTGTGTTCGGTTCGGTAATCGTAATAGTTGCAAGCCAACTAACTTTGAGTCATACACTTTAAAAGAAAAAGAGTATTATTTACAGTAAAGGCCATATACAAAGTACAGTAAAAGTCTCATCATTCGTGATAAAACCATCATTCCTCTTATTTGCAAAGCGCTAAGTTTTCTCAAAAACAAAAGGTTTCGTGAAATTTGTAAACAATCATTCTCTTAAATATACACGCTTGCTCTCTTTCTCTTTCTTATACCAGAGATGGTAAATTTTTATTCATACAAAAAAAAAACTAAAAAATGTATACATATACATATACAGAATCAGAAGAATATATTTTCGAATTATTGGATTTAAGCGACCTGTACAAATTGGAATTTGATTCCACAAAAACAATTTATAAGTAAAGTTGTTTTGCAAAATCGAAACGTGTATTGCAAATAACCAACTTGTTTGTTCAACCATGTTGTACAACCGCGCTATAACTCCTCTTCGGGGCATGTATAATGAATGACACACTACATAAGAAATTAATAGATAAGCAATTGCATTGCTACTCGGGTCACAAGGTTTTTCTTGTACGCTATATACCATCACTTTCCTGTGGAAGAGGCAATAGATTTCAAATAAGTCCAACACATGATTTTTGTCACGATAACATTTCGTATATGAACTTAAGTGTACTGCTCACGAATCTCACGTAAAGGTGAACTGCATAAATGAGCAAAGAAAAAGTTGTAATAAATACCATTTCTCTCAGAATTTTAATGGTATGATAATAGTTTAAGTTTTAAAAATAGCTTTCAAACGGAAACTAATGCAGACGCAGTAACATTCTTAAATCACCGACCAGATATCTGATCGAATCTTCATTCATTCTTCTGACTTTGCAATACATATGTACAACTGATTGCATAACATTCCGATGATATTAATATTGAATAAACTGAAACAGAAACGATAGGATTTTCCTGTTAAAAATATGGTAAGAATAATCTAAAGATGGAAATAATGGACCTAAAGGAAATGGTAATATTGGCAAAGGAACAATTTTCAGGCGACTTTTGTGGCACTTACGGGAATAGAGCATTGATAGTCTGTCATCACTGCTAAAGTCTTGGGATTTGTTTGGTGTTTCGTGAATTTTGTCTGGCAAGTTTAAGCGCATATTATAGGTTTATTAGATTTTGATCAGGCAATATTCCATATCACAATCGAAGCAAAAATCTATGACATATAGTGAAACGATTACTTGGATTTTATGAAATGTTCATCCGAAATATATCGTAATAGGGCACTTTGAATAGGAGTGTAAGACGACTAGCACAACAGAAAGCATGACTTTTAAAGCGCCGCACATTCCATGGCGCTACTAAAAACATTCAGTATCCAACCCAGTCCTATCCTGAGGCTATTCTTATTCCGATTAGTGCACTCATATTGTCCAAATTGAATAAAATTTCTTGCTCTTTCAGTTTAGTTTCTCTTCACTTAGCTTCTATTCTCTTTTTTTTCGTAATATGTACACTCTTTTACCAGAGAACTACTTTTTATTTTTGTTTAATTTTAGCAGGCTTAGAACAACAGGTAAAAAAAAATAGTTGGTTAATGGCAATAAAGTTGTCATGTGTGTGCGTATGCTCACTGGAAGTGTTGCCTGTTATACTAATAAATGGCACATAAGTAGGATTATAATTAGGATTCAATAAATTCTTTTAAAAGATTTCCTAAAACCGAAGCGCTTTTTCGAAATACAATTCGCATAACATCATACCCTCAGATGTACGCAGAATAAGTGCGTATGCTCATTGTCTTATGTGATATTACGTACATATTTATTCTGAATATCTTTGTAAGATATATAAACGTTAGTCTTGGCAACCCTAGTTAATCGCCAATAAACAAACAGAAGAAATAAAATAAATTTAAAGAAGATGACGACAAAGAGCTGATGTACATGAGTAAATTTTCAACGTGCAATCAATTAACGAAGATTTTGATTTTGTTGTGGCTCTTTTACAATTTCATTGTTTTTGTTTTTCAATCGTTGTCTTTCTTTCGTATTCTTCCGTAATTATGGCAAACAAACAACAAAACTTGAATTTATTTTGAAAGCAAAAGAAAAACAAATACCGAAAGTGCAATGAACAACAACAAATAACACTTTAATTAAAACTCAACATTGAAAACGAATGCAATAACAACTGCAAAAAAAACAACAACGAGCATAGAGACAAAATCACACAACTCACCACTGTAACACTATATTAACAACAACAAAAATTTGATCTTCAGAAGACACCATTTTTAGACGCATAATGAATGGAAGAAATTTTTATTATTTTATATGTTGATTGTTGGATTTTAACTGTGAACTTATTAATGGCGTTTTGTTTCTGCTCTTTTATTTTTGTTTCTTTTTCACATTTGCTGTGTTTTGTTGTTTTATTATTTTTGTTTTTATTGTATATGCATTATTTTTGTTTTCTTAAATATTGTTTCACTTTCAAGGCAATATGGAAGTTAAGCCCACAACACTAATAACTGCAAAGTTGTTAAAAGCAACGTCGGTACTGAAGAGAAAAGCGAAGCACTGAAGAAGTGTTGTCAACTCCAAAATTAATACAGAGAGGGTGGAAAAAATCGTCAACAGACACCTTCGGAGGTGTGTTTAGAAAATAATGTGAACTTTTGAATTTCGAGAGTTACCTGCCGGTAACTTTATTGTAGCTTCATGGCATGGATGTCGAATGAATAGAAGCCTAAGAGGAAATTGAATTTCTCATTTACAATTCAATATATAAAAATTAATAAATACGTATGTATTTCTATATAAGTATATATGTACATTGTACATATTTAGTTTTATCCGTTTTTTATTACGGTTCTGTCTTAATTTTAAATCGCTTAATTAACATCATTGCTAATGTCTGTTGCTGTAGTGTACTTAACATAGTGGAGTATGATAATAGGTTCTCTTGACACGACATTGTCTCTTCCTGTTTCTCTATCTATTTCTATCTCTTTCGCACTCTCTTTTTATAACACTATTTTTGCATCTTTTTTTCTTGTCTTTTTCTTTCCATACTTTGTAAAGTTAAAGATGTTTTTGTTCCTATTGTTGATGTTGTTGTTGCTATTATTACGTTGACAATTATTATTACGATTACTTTTGTCATTTTGTTTGTATTTTTACCTCTTGTAACTTCTTTACAATAAATTTTTTATTCTTACGCCTTTTATTTATTACATTTCGTTTGTATCACTAACTTTATTATTTTTTGTTTGTTTTGTTTGTAATCATCATGGCCATTATGATATTAATAAAAAAAAAGCAATAGAATTACACTTAAGACACCAGCAGTAACAGCGATAGCAAACACAAAATTTAACTGAAATTTAAAGATTTTTTGAAAGGAAAACAGGTATTTCAGCCTGGCATTGTATTTTCGTCAAGTATATTTGAGCAAAGCAATTTGTTTGTTCTCTCTTACCACTAAGGAAGAGAAACAGAGAGAGAGAGAGAGGGAGTTCTCTACTTTAATTAATCAATGCTGCTCACATAATCTAACTTTTGGGGGTATTTTTTTATTTTATAAAGAGTATTCAATGGGCCCCCAACCTGTTGCCAAGATATTGATTTTGTTTTCCAAATATTCAAAAGTATTACCGATTTTGCACTGTCGAACACTCTCTTAAATTATATTCTCTTCTCCATGGCTCTCTCTTTATGATTTTTTAAAATCTCTTAGTCCTGGTTTTATCACTTAAGAGTGTTTGTTTATGAGGGATGTGCGTGTGCGTATGTTCATAATTTTTGGTGTTTTTTTAGGTTCAAAGGTGGTCATCACACTTTCGTCTCTAATAGACGAGTAGATAAAGGCTCGCCTATATAAGCCATAGAGAATACAGACACATCACACGCTACTATAATACGTGTAATGAAGTCGGTTTCAATTCCTTTGGACATGCATTTAAAGTGGTATAGTGGCGTAAAATGGAAAAGGAAACTGCCAGAATAGTATGTCCAGTGCCAAGGAAGAATGATACGTGGATTAATAGCACACCGTCGCAGCTGTCATACTGGAGGTACCAAAAGGCTCAGAAGTGAAGCAAGCGCTAATAACTGTTATCTGTTTAAGGCATAATGATTAAAATTTGTCTGTAGTCGTTAAATCTAAATCTGACGAATCAAAATATAAAAACCGTGCATATAACCTGAAAACAAAGCGGCGAACTTAAACCAATAAAGGCTATTTTAAGTCAATCCGGTGTGTTGGCAGAATGATTGTTTAGCGCCTTAATTCCTTAATGAGTAGTTCTATGACTAAGTTTCTATGACGATGATAAGTTAAGAAGGACATAGTAGTCATTTTCAAAATGACTAAGATGATCCCAATGCTCTTGAAGAAGAGAAAATTGAGGAACCCAAAGAAGCTCATATTCGATTAAATATTATGTGAATGCATTGTAAAAAATGCTGCAATCTGGGAAGAACTAGAACGTGATGAAAAGATACATTATAACAGTTAATGAGGCCATAATAGTAACAACTTCAATTTGCTCAAGAAGAGTGACTCATATTGACATTTAAATTCATCATCAAACTGATCATGAATTTGCGAAATATTTTTTGTTTCTTTTTGTTGTACATGCCTAAAAGTCATTGTAGGTGAAATATGTGGTGGCCCCTTAATAATTAAATTAAATTTTAATGACACTTGTAATTATTTTCAATCATAAAAATTTAAAAACTAAATGTCAACCATGGTGGTTGCGAATAAATGGAAATTTAGTAACAAAATGAAATGTATTCTTAATCGTCTAAATTTAAACATAATTTACTCCTGAAGGTAGGATAATGGATAAGGACAGTCAAATTTGGATTGGTAAATTTGATTTTTATCCGGCTTGGACCAATTGAATAATCCTCACTAGTAGTAAGCCCTATGTCATGATGACTTCCAGCCAAATTATTTATTTACTGATCATTGTGTGCAATGCATGAATGAAAATCTCAATGTGAAATGAATGTGAAACAAATCAATATTTTCAACTTCACACTTATTTTCAAGGCAATTGGTGTAGAATTATTTAACTCTACCAAAGCTCAACAAGTCTAGGTAGGCTGATTGCCTGCCTTTATGTTGCGACACTCAGTCTATAGCCAGTGTAGTATGTTGCACTCTTCCGATTCCCAGACATTTTCAGCCAGCTCATTCACAATGAAATTATTGGCTATACCCTTGCAGCCTAATAAGCCCTTACAATAGTTTACCATTTCATGTAGAAAATTGCAAGAGTTTCGTAATTACATGGGAATTCCACGGGTTCATCTCCCCAAATCAGACAATTGTTCTGTATCCAACCTACTACTACTCAAGAGACAGTTTTCATGTGGTCTTATGCCCCGATTTTCAGAATCTTTACCTAAGGGCTGCGTTCGTTGAAAATAGCGTTGAAAGAGAACAAAATGAAACGAAGCAAAACAAAACTCACTTATGATTCATGCCAAATGGAAGTGAGTTTGCCTTACTCACCAACACCAATTGAAATGTGTTCATTTTTATGTTGAATACGCATGAGGACTATAAAAATATAAACTTTTTGTTGTAGTTGCTGTCGTCGTATTTGTTGTGTGTGTGTTTGTTTGTTTTTTTTTTTGCGCTACACCATGAAAGGAACGTGTTCTACATTTTTAATTTCCATGTTTCGCTATAGTTTTGTAAATTTTTTTGCTTGCAATAGTTTGTTGTAGTTGTTGTTATAATTGAAAAAAATTCACAACTACAATGACAATGACATAAAAGTACTTTATATTGTATGCTGTTATGTTGTGTTGTTTTATGTATTGTGTTCAGAGAGACCACAAATGACAGCTAGAGGAAAATGGCAACAACAACCACAACAATTAAAAATAATAAATATTTTTTTTTGTATTTTAACTAATTTTTTTTTGCATTATTTTGAATTTCTGTATGTGTATTACAACAACAACAACACCAAAAAAATATTTGCTTTGTTTTTGAACTGTCTGTCTGTGATTGTATGCACATACATATGTATGTAGTATTGTTGTAGTATTACAGCGTATGCACACTACTGCTCTATTTTATATTTTTTAAACTAAAAATGTTTTCTCGATTTACTTTGATATGTGGGTGTTTAGTTTAGATTTGTTGCAATTATTGTCCAATACGTTGACTGGTTATTTGATGCGATTTGTATAAAACAGGGTCGCTGTGTTGGGCATTCAAAATATTTTTCAATTTCAAAAATATTTTTTAAAAATTATGATTTCTTTAAACAATTTTTTTGTCTTCACTTCTTTTTTTTTAACAATTATTGCACCGGCACATTTACGAAAAAATAATCACAAACAAAACCAAACAGAAAAAGGAACCCAAAATGTGTTGCTATTATTGGAATGACAACATCTTAAAAATGTTTTTAATCAAGTTTTTTTGTTAAATAAACCAACAATAACTATGTGGCAACAGTGGGACGGATACACGAGTTATTTTTTAAGTAAAAAATTTAAAAATTAAAATTAAAATTTATTTGGTCGACTTCCTCTCAGCAGTTTTCTGGCAAAATCTCGGAGAGTAAATAAAATCATACAGAGTCGACTTTAAACGTTAGGTCCCATCACTTATGGATAATATGGATAGTGTGAGAAACTAGGTCGTTATCCTGATCAGAGAGTTGTAATTGGCAATTAAATAAGTTAAGTAAGCATGTACAAGCTACTTTAACTTGCTATTAGTTTGTACCACAATATAATGAGTACCACTAGTGTAATGAGTACTTCCAGTTCATCTATTCCCATCCTACGTACCTAATTTGTTGTATAAGTTATATTCACTAAGGCACTGCTTTATGAAGAGAAGATTTATTAGGAACCCTATATCCGTTCGATGAGTGATTTTCTTTTCTTTTCATGAATTTTTTTATTTTCTTTTTCTTTACCAACCCATGTCCACATTCTTTGGATTTATTTCGATTTCAAGCTTCACCCAAATAGCAGAATACGTACGTAAATATTAATGAAGTATGTTGGTAGAATTTGTAGGTGTTCAGTGTCCACTTAATTTTCGTATATTTTGGCAGATTTGGCCCACAGTAAACCATTTTGCCATTTTTCTAATTGAATTTCAAATACATACGGCTGCAGTGTTGGTGTAAGCGAGAATGAACCAAACAAGCGTTGCCGACTTTTAAACAGCAAGTAAACGACGTCCGTTGTCCAACAACAACAACATCAAGAATAAATAGAAAACAAAACTATTTCGGTTAAAATAATAACCGGTTTTGATTTTTTTTTATAATTTTTGTTACAGAGCCAGGGACAAGTGGGAATAAACGGGCCACGAGACAGGTCAAAAGAGGTGGCGGGTTGCGGCATTCACACAGTCAGATGGTGAGCCAGTCATTTCTATCTATTTACCAAGAGATGAAATATTAACAGAGACACTTCCATGCATACATATGTACATATATTTATATTTACTTGGCTTATATGGATAAAAAAGAAGAAGATTTTTTGTTAGTTTGTTGAAGGGCTTTTAATTTCTGGTTCTCTGAAATATCAAAACAAAAATAATGTTTAATTTGTTTTATCGGTACGTTGTTAGTGGTTACTTGAAATTTGTTTTTTTTTGTTTTTGTTTTTGTTTTTGACTCAAGTGTAGCACAACAAAATGTTTTTTATCCAAGTCATTCATCTCATTTAACTCTATTTGGAATCTCATTTAGGTTTTGGCCATAATAAATCTACTTCTTGTTCTTTTGTTTGTTTAACCATTCCTTGAGCACTTTTTCATGGCAGAAAACGGTAATAGAAAGACAACATAAAAGATTTCTTAAAGCTTAACAGTTTGAAGTGATTGAGAACGAATTGAAAGTATACTACGTAGACTCTATTAAAAACTCACTGTCTTATAGAAAGCCATGAAACTCTTTAAACTCATGGAAATTGTTAAAATTCATAACCCCTCTCATTGTATCCGCTTCCGGTATACGATACACATGGACACTAGATTCGAATCTCTTTATGTTATGAGTGACAGGAAAGACCGCAGAAAGGGATTTTCACATACAAGGCGTTCGGCTAAAAACAAACTCTGTCTGTACACAAAGAGAAATCCATTGTAGTAGCGATAGAACAGTGAAACACAAGCCACATTGCAATAGAGTTGGATACTCTATCGTGATTAATGAGCACCTTCGCCCTCTCCTGTACGCAGTCGAGAAGCCTTCAAATAGACTTTGAGGCACTGACCCATACATGAGAATTGTATTATATTCTCGATCGGACGTAGGTAGTTTAAATAGTAAGGAGATCAGATGTAAAGAACTGAAGTATTTCTTGCACCGTCTCAATAAACTTGAATGTCTTTGAAAAATATGTTGGTTCCAGCGGACATCAAAATATATTTTCATGACCAGAATTACACACTCTACTATCGCCACAGATACGTATGTTACAATCCTGCTTGACGCTGTTGAAGTTTTGTTTTGTTTTTTGAAACATTTTCTTGGAAATGAATTCGATATTTTTCCATTACAGATGTTTCAAAACGAATGAGAAACTTAAATTCCAGACTTTCTCAACCACAACAAAGTGCGTGTGGAAGGCAAATATAAAAAAAACGAAGAAAAAAAAATACAAAAAACTTACAAAAATTAAAATGAAAATGAAAAGCCATTAAGAAAGGTTTTGTGACTAAAAATTGTTTGTTGGTTTTTTTTTAACGTGAGAGTAGCGTGTGAACATTGAATTGTTTTTGTAATTCGTTAATGAAAATTTAGAAGAAAAAAACCGTAGATACACGAACAAAAACTATATTTAAGCATCCGTATACGTGAAATTCAATGGAAGATCTTAAAACGGAGAACATTATACATACATATATACTCAACGATATACAGTAGATGAATGAATGGATGAAAAGGAGGGAGAGGGGCGGCTGTGCTACTGAATTTATTGTGTTACAATTTAAATGATACAAAGAAAGATACACTTGCTTTTTGTATTTTTGTTACCATTTCTTTTCATTAGAAAATAAGAGAAGAGAACAAATCGTAATGAAATGCCTAAATGAAGCCTGGCTTTATGGGGAATGTTTTATTTTCCATGAATTGCGTTGATTTTAAGATTTTTGGATTGTAGTCGGAAATTTTTGGTTTTGGAGGAAGTTGAAAGTGTGTGTTTTGATGTCGTTTTTAATTTATGACAACGCGCCGTAATTTGTTGTGTTTGCTTGATTTATGGCTGTGATTTATGGTTTCGACAACAACAAAATTAAAACAGAGAAACATATTAAATAATGAATAGACAGACGACAGATTACTTTGGTTTTGGTCTTGATCATCATCACCAAAGCTATTTCTTCTTTCTATTTTTGTTTCAAAGTTAAATGTTCAGTTTATTTTTGGTCATTTAGGAGTTTTTAAATTTGAAGCAGATTATTATCGTTAAGGCTTGTAAGCGAAAGTGGTGCAATAACACCATACCTACTTATCTAAATCTATGGAATTATTATAATTTGTTACAATTAAAAATTCCTACAAAGTAAATTATAAAAACAAAAAAAAAAACAATTTTTTTATTCACATTTTAAATCTTTGAATTGTTACAATATGGAAGTTATATGTTATTTTATTTTTGTATGTGTGATGTTTTATTGTGAACAAAAAAAAAACGAAATTAAAGTTTTTGGTAAAAAGATTTGTTGACATTTACACCCATTTAAGGAGAACATAAAACATTGTCAAGATATTGATCTCGTTTAACCAAAATGATTATTTAAATAAATTATATAACTCTACTACCATCTGTCCTATAATCACCTCGGCAATAGAGGGCTTTCTAAAGCAACATGCATTGCTCATATGTAAGTATGTATTTCAAGCTGTAACCCTCACAGAATCAACGTCAATCCAGGTTTCGTAGGAAATCAGCTTGAAACCATCCAGTACTTCTGAGGCAATTGATATGATCATCCAAAGTCATATTTTCAGTGTACTCGCAAGATCCCGTAAATAGCGATCGATTATTTGCGTTTATTCAAGATTGCCTTAGAGCACAGGAATAACATAGAAGAAGCTGTCCAGTTTCGTCTTCTGCCTTTTTTGTCTAGTTTCTCCTTCATTATCCCTTTTATATACTCACTTTTCTTGTAATTTTTTCTATCAAGGTTTCCAAGTTGACTTGTGTATAAGTATATATAGCAGCTGTTAACAATCATACGACAGGTATGACTGGTGATTTCATGTCCTCAAAAGTGTTGCGAATATTCACGTTTTGAAAAGTCGAATCTAATCTAATATTTTTAGGAATTCTCGTTGGTTGATTGCGGAATGTAGATTACGGTTAAAACATGGCCATGATATGATAAATTTTTACCAATTATATAAAATTGCCAGTTCGAAAGTCTCATTCAAATATTCGAGTACTTCCTCCAGGATGGGAAGATGATCGTGATACAGTTAATTTCTCTGCGATGAGATGCCATCGCCCAATTCTAAAGAGTTTTCAGGGTCATGACTTACCTAGGAGATAGATTCTCCTTAAGTCCTTTGCACTTATTACTTTGAACAAATGCAGTGTAGTTGTGATTAAAGGGTAATGTATTGTCTTTATATAATTTACCCCTTTGATTTACTTAGGATTTCGTTGTTCCATAAACTGGCCTGCCCCATTTCTCACAGCCTATAAAAATGGAATTTGAAGAGACTTTCTTTCAATCAACGATTCTCTATTCCATTGGAAACGTTTAAATGATACTTTATTTATAGAATTCTGTATAAAACTTCTGTTTTAGTTATAAATCTTACTTCAATTGCATACTGTTTTATGGCAACAATCATGTTTTTGTTGTTGTTTTTGTTGTTGTTTATGTCGTCACTGAAGTACAAAAGTTGTGGAATTTTTCCATAAAACAAAGAAAAAAATGGCAAGAAAGGAATGCACGTAACCAAAGTATGTGCCATATGCTAAACGATATAAAAAAATGTATGCTACTGAAAGAACAACAACAAAAATTAACCCAAAATATTAAACAAAAATAATAACAAACATCTTTAAGAACAATTTTTCTTAAAGAGCGTTGTCGGATGAGGGCATGAAACTGTGTACTATACGTGACAACGATGATATGCAGATAACAAATGGGAAAATTGAGAATGATTTCAATTTCGAACTTCAAAAATGAAGAGCCGAATGGTTAGTAGCCATATTAATAAAAGTAGTAATAGCGCTATTAGCAGTAGCAGTAGTAGCAATAGGAGCAGAAGCAAACATAGTAGCATATCAATAGCAGCAATAGTAATAACTGTAGCAATAGTCGTAATAATAGCAGAAGCAGTAATAGTAGCATTTCTATTAATAGTAGCACTAGTATCAAAGGTAGTGCTAGTACCAATACTTGTCATCTACATATGTATACATGTTATAAACTGTGGAAAACATATTGACAGATGCTTATACATATGTATATGTGATTTTTTTTACACAATGACATTTTGTTTAAGCTGGGTGTCTTCGTAACGCCTCTCTTACTTCTGTCTTTATCCAAGTACATATAAAAGTATGCATATATGTACATGCATATGTATGTTTATATTTGCTTGTACTCTTATATAAAAATGCATTTAAACATAACGTTACCGTTATTAACCTTCTTCTCAAAAAACGTTTTTAAACCACATTGTAAACAACAACAACAATATTATAAACAACAAAAAAAAAACACTCGAAATATGCCACAATATCAATTTTCACATCCTTATTGAATACTAAAAAAAAAAATAAAAAAAAAAATATTATTATATTGCCCTACAAGGCAACAACCATAATAACAACTGGCAACTGGAAGAAATCCAATATTCTAGGCCACACATCATGAGGCCATTGAACATCCTTTCGTTTCGTTTTTTCGTCAACAGCCAGAATGAATTAAAAAACAAAAGAAAACAAGGAAACATTCAAGCACGAACCGATAAAGAACGATAAGCATGAAGAAAAAGGAGAAAAAAAGTTAAATAACAAGAAGCTCAAGTTCAAAAAGTCAATTTCATTCTATGTCCACCACCATCACCATCATCATTGTCGTCAGCAGCGGCAGCAGCAGTCTGTTTGTTATTAAACACCAGCAATGAAGGCCGATTTACAGTTGCATTTGCAGTTGAGCTCATAAAGTATTGCGTCGTCAACACACCAACACATCAAACCATATTAACACTCCAACCATACTCTGTTACTAATAAGGGGAGTCATGGAACACGTCTGAAATACTGTTAGAGCTTACAAGGTACAGTGTGTCGATTTCATATATAATATTAACCTATTGAGATAATATTATATTTAGAAAAAGAGTTCAACACCGAGGTTCCAATGGTCTCTGAAACTAAATTATGGAATGCGTTCAACTAATCATCGGACCATCATCGATTTTAGAAGAAATAAAACCAAGATGATGTCCCACTGTTAGTAATCTTCAGTTTTCAGCCAAGGACACGATTTGAAAAATTTAATTTTAGAATACTTTTAGAACTACCAAGATTAAGTTATGAGATCTTAAAGAAAAATGAGTTCTTTTTTTTTCTTTGGTAAAGAAAGAACAAGGAAGCCACATACAGCAAAGATGGTCACAAAATCTAATTAAATACATCGGGTAACTGTACATCTGTATAAATATTAAGATCAGCTTAACAAACTTTTTACGCAAGTATTCATATATGTACAACATAAGTTCGAATCGCGGTGAATTAGAAAAACCAGTGGCCAAGCCATATCGCATACCATATCAACGTTTGCAATATGTTTAGTGAAATTGACTAAAAATAATTTATTATGAGCTATTTTCCCTACGTTCAAACTCTTCATTCGAATGTTATATTAGGCAACAATTAGAATGTCAGAATTACGCAATTTTCCAATTGTGATTACTTTTAGCTAATAGGGGGGAATTATATTCCGCCAGGACAACGACAGGCTACACACATTATTAGTGATGCTGGTGAACTGGTACATGTTATCCAAAATTAGTAGAGTTGGTATGGGTTTTTCTATAATATTCAATGGAATTCATATATACATATATATGTATAGTTTCATACGACAGCAGGCCTATTTTGGGGAATTAATTTTGTGCCACTAAAATGTTTTTTCGTGTTAAAATTTTACTTCATACATCGCGTTTGTTAAACCTATATTTCACGTATATTATTGTATTGACAGCGCAAATACTCTCTTTGTTAGCACTAATTCTCTCATTGCTGTTAGTAAAAATAAAAATTAGCCGAAATACGCATTGCCGAATGTCGCATTGCCTTTAAAATAATCATTTTCATATACATCCGTGTATTCTATTTTTCAGAGATTGCTATGCTGCAACTGTTGCGTCTATTGTGTTTTTAGCATTAGTTGGTAGTAATTTGTTGCTTATTTAATCTGTGATAACTATTTCCATTGATGTGGTGATATTGTTTTTGTTATATGTATTATTGTTGTATTTATAATTTTATTATCTTTCTTTTTTCGAACAAATACTTGTTATCGAACCGGAATCTTGTTAAACAATTTAAAAAATTTACTTTTTTTTAATTCACCTTGTCTCTCTCTCTCTCTCTATTTCCCTCTTCTCTCGCTCTCTCTATTGGCCTTCCTGTCTTTGAAATCAAAGTCAATTCAAATTTATGTACAAATGGCTTCGTAGTGTTCGAAAGTATGTGTTAATATGCCTGGCTATAAAAGCGATTAGTATTGTATGTTTGTATATACATATGTATGTATGTATGTATTTAGTACCGTAACGTTATGGTTATTGTTGTTAATGTTGACCAACTAATTTGAATATTATGTGGGTTGTTTGTCACCCATAGCGTTCCACAGACTTATACTTTACATTCTTCATACTACATGCATGCATGCAGCCTGTCGCTTTATAGAGCGAGCACAAATGCAGTGTGCGTCTGAGTGTTAGTATTTCTCGGCCTGTAAGTCGACATTTGTTTTAATCTTAAATGGGAACATGTTCGTATGTCTTTTATTTTTTCTTTTTCAATAAAAATTTTAGAAAAATTTGTTGGTTCAATTCGTTGTTATTAAGGAACAACAGGCCATTGAGCAAAGCCTATGGTGCACACCTCTTCTAGGTGTTTTTATTTATTTTTTTTATTTTTTGCTCCAATATTTCACCCGTACGCATGTCATTTGCCTTACTAATGCCTGCATATTTTTGGTATTTTAAATCAACGAAAGAGTAAAAAAATAAATACGCCATGAATTGATCAGTTATGGCCTATAATGTGATCGTTGTCATTAGACCAGGTTGTCACACTCATATGTATGTTGTTGGGTTGCATTTGTTTAACAAAACAGCTTGTCTGTCTGTCAGCTTGTCTTTCTTTTTAAAATTTTCACAATTTGAACAAAAATATAGTTTTTACAACATTCGTATTGCATTTATTGTTGTTGTAACGAACGTCATGTCATAAATATTGGAATGCCTTTTATTATGTAAGAATGGAATGCGGTGTACAACAGCTACCGTTACTATTATGCTAAGCTACAATAAATAGGCCCACACACACAGGGGCTATAAAAATGTTTTTCAAACATTTCATAATCCGACATTTTTACTTTTCGATTACTACCTCAAGGGCCGGCTTAGAAAGTTATAAAATAGGGAGTTGGAAAAAACTACATAGAAAATTTGGTGCGAACTATAACGAGGATGTATAAAAGATCCTATAATTGAAGCATCAGGATACGATCTGATGGAACACAACGCTCTTTCTGTTGGGAAAAACTGGCCACTCCTGAGTGTCATCAGACGATCCCGTTATTAATACAGTCAAAAATTACAAACAGAAAATTATAAATATTTTGGCAAAGGATTTCTAATTTGTAGCTTTTTTGCAAAATGCTTGCATGGAGAGAAGCTTGAGCTTGATAAAATATAAAAGAAAGAAATTATTCAAAAATTCATTAACAAAATAATCTAAATTTAATTGTTTGTATGCAGTTTTTTAATTTTAATTTTTTTAGAATTTTAAATAGAATGACACAATGGCAACCCTACCTTACACTACCTCATCCGTTGAGTGTACTTCCTTTTATTCAGTGTTCCACTAATCGAGATTAATTATCCTTAAACCAGTGCATAATGGTAACTAGACACGTCGTTGGATGCCTCCGCTAACAGAGGTGAAAATTACTTATTCAAGACACATACCGTTCAATTCACAATGTACAGTACATTGATATCTAGTAGTGCAGTACCATTTCGAATGACGGCACTTTGATGAGTTTCGATTTTATTCACCACATCGAAAAATTCACCACACCTTGTAAAAAGCAGCAAGCCACACACACGCCAAAACGTCTTTAAAACAAACAGGGCTTAATTTTTACTTATATGAAATGGAAACGGAAAAATAATGTGCGAATTAAGTTTGGTACTCAACTGCATCCAATGTTGGCCAGGAAGGAAAAAATATTCTAAAAACTCACTCACTCACCAGTGTTGTAAAACTTATATTTTGAAATAGTACTTAATTGTAACTGAAAAAGTACTTTTCTGATTAGGAACGTAACAAAACGTAAGAGTCCCGTTTAGTCATTTCGATGGAACGTAATGTAACATACGTTCGTTGCTTACCGAAAATTGCAATACGGTTCGGCACGCGTTTTCATTGCTTTTCGTATTCTAAAAACGAACATACGTTCCGTGGACGTTTGGCTAAACGCGGACGTTTGAAAAGCGCATAAAATATGCAATAATAAAAAGTACTGAAAGCGAAGAGCGGTATTGCGGTATTTTTGAATTGAAATAGTACAAACGTACTAAATTTTTCAACACTGGGTACAATCAGTGTTGCCAAGAAAAAAATATTGTAACCAACATTTGTGAAAAAAATCACCAAATAAGAAAAAATATAACCAAAATTATATTTGCAGAGTTTTATTTTATTTTTTTTTGCAAATTTAAATTATAATTAACCAAAAAAAACAAAAATAACAAAATGAAACTTTAGTCTTACTAATTAATTTATTTTAATAAACAAAAGAAAAGCTCTTTATATAAGAAAAAATTAACCAAGACCGGAAAAATCTACACACCTACACATTGAACATAAAAATAACCACTTTTAGCTAGAAATAACCAAAATTGGCAACACTGGGTACAATCGACGAACTATTGTGAATGTTTTCATTATTATTTTTTAGTTCTAAGAGTGAATTCTTTTGTGTCGCACAGAGAGTTTTTATTGGACAATTCAATTCCATTTCTAAAGTTTTCAAAGGACGGAACAAGCTTTTCGCAAATTCTTCTGGTGTAATTAAGTTGTGTGTCAAAGCATTTATTTAAAAAAGTAATAAGATTTTGTGTTTTTTTGCCATAAGGAAAATCAAAATAGTGTTTTTCTTATCATATTGTAGAAATGGCTCAAAGCAAATTGAACGATTTGGCTGGTAAATTCGGCAAAGGTGGACCACCCGGTTTGACTACTGGCTTAAAAGTTTTAGCTGGTTTAGGTGCCTTGGCCTATGGTGTCAATCAATCATTATATACCGGTAAGCAGAAATAAATTGAGTTATGGAAGCCTTTTAAACATTTTTAAGGGCAAAACATAAATGTTAAAACATAACCTCAAATTGATTGGGTGTTTGACAATTTCATTGTCGGCAAATTTCATAATAAAAACGTGATGTTGCAAATAAAATTTCAAATAATATGACAACAAGAATAAGTTTAGAAGTAATAAGAATTCCTTGCGTATGTTTCAGTTTCTAAATGATGTTGTTAAAAAAAAAAGAGTATTTCTAGGAGATAAGGTTGCATAACCTTAATCATGATTGCCGCACTTCCAATTATGTTACACTAAACTTGTTGTTGTTTGTTGTAGAAGTAGAGTTTGAGTTTGTAATTGTATAAGATTGCAATTTTACTTTTAAATATTCCAGTCGATGGTGGTCATCGTGCTATTATCTTTAGCAGACTTGGTGGCATACAAAATGATATATATTCTGAAGGCTTACATTTTCGCATTCCATGGTTCCAATACCCCATCATCTATGATATCCGTTCTCGTCCCCGTAAAATTTCATCACCCACCGGTTCTAAGGATTTGCAAATGATTAACATTTCATTGCGTGTCCTGTCGCGACCAGACTCCATGCGTTTACCCATGGTTCACCGTAATTTGGGTTTGGATTATGATGAGAAAGTATTGCCCTCTATTTGTAATGAGGTGCTCAAGAGTGTAGTGGCAAAGTTCAATGCTTCACAACTGATTACCCAACGTGCTCAAGTAAGTTTTGAAAGTGTTTTTAATAGAATTGTTTATTCATTGGAAATAATTTGCTTAAAGGTTTCCCTTTTGATTCGCCGTGAATTGGTTGAACGTGCTCGTGATTTTAACATTATTTTGGATGATGTTTCCTTAACCGAACTGAGTTTCGGTAAAGAATATACTGCTGCTGTTGAAGCCAAACAAGTCGCCCAACAGGAAGCTCAACGTGCTGTCTTCTTTGTGGAACGTGCAAAACAAGAGAAACAACAGAAGATTGTCCAGGCTGAGGGTGAAGCTGAGGCAGCTAAAATGATATCCTTTTTCAAAACAAATTGTGCTTTTATGTCTGCCATTATTTTTTCATGAAAGAAAGATATGGGAGGACATATATATATATATATATATATATATATGTGTGGGAAAGATATATACATATATATATATATATATATATATATGTGTAGGAAAGATATGTGTAGCCATCATGCAGTCTGGAGAAAGAATGCATTGAAACGGTAGTTTCATTGTAAATTCTCTCACAATACGAAATATATAATAACGGAACATATCTTTGGAAATATCCTAGGGAAATATTCTCTAACATTTAAAAAACACTCCAAACATAGACATAATTTCTCTATTCATGTTATTATTTCTCTTGATAGTTTTTTAGAAGTAAACAGGTCAATTTAAGAGTTGAATAATTGCAATATTTTTAGACCTTCACAAAACATATGCTTTCTAATTATATTAAAATCAAATGGTTGTTCCATAACTGCTATGTTTACTTAGGTCTTGCAGTGAAACAAAATCCAGCTTATTTGAAATTGCGTAAATTGCGTGCAGCTCAAAGCATAGCTAGAACCGTAAGTTTTTTTTTCTTATTTTATTTAAACCATACCATATACTTTTATTAATATCGTTTATTCTTTTAAATATAGATTGCAACCTCACAGAACAAGGTCTACCTCTCGGCCGATAGCTTGATGTTGAACATCCAAGACTCTGGTTTCGATGATATGACTGAAAAAGTCTACAAAAGTAAATAAACTTTTTTAACACCTCTAAGAAAACAAAAAACTCTTTACAAAGAACACCATGTGTTGCAAAATTAACAAATGAAAATTAAAGAAGAAGAGTATTGGAAAACTCTTTAATTACCAAATCCTATAATTTATAAGAACAATAATTGGCTTTTTATTAAGCATTTTCTTTTTTTTCTTGTTTCCTTTTATATGTACTTCTAAGTAAAAACATTTATAAGCATAAACGATTCAAAGAATTGAAATAATTTTCTAATTCTCTTCTCTTGATGTTGTTTCTGTCTTTGTTTCTCTTTATGAAAAAAAAAAAATAAATTATCCTAATATTTTAGCTGCCGATTTGGATAGTTTTCAAATACATGATTAAATAGGATTTTCAATTTTATTATAAAATGCTTTTAAGCCAGCCATTATTTCTTTTTTATGTTTTTTTTTATTTTAAATTGCCCACATTTAATCACTACTTACGGTGTACTTCCTTGCTTAAAAGGGATATAAAAGTTATTTCTTAGGTTTTAAGATTTCATAAATAATTACATTTATAGCTTTAAAAAATTTAAAAATGCTTTTTAAATCGGTGGCGTTTTGGTATACATTTTTATAAATTTCGAATGATTTTTGTTTTATATTCTTATAAAATTGTCTATCAAACCCGCCGAACCACACCTGGGAATTGGCATTTCTTAATTATGTTAACTTGAAAAAAAAAAGATAAGAAGTCGTGAATAATTAAAATATATAATATTTTTTCATTCTTGTTTATCATTTTTAAACTAAAAATAAAATATTTCTGTTTAAAGAAATTCGTTTTAATTGATTTGATTGTTTCAAATGGTATTAAAATTAATTTATTTCTCCAACATTTTGCAGTTGGCGAGAGTTGGTTTCGTGGTTCCTCAAAAACATTACCCGAAAGCAAGAAATCCTCGGAAAAATCAGTAGGTGATCTTGCTGTTCACACTGCCAATCGTTTGGTTTAGTTGTCAATAGTTGTTCCTAGGCCTAGCAAATCAAAACTATGGATTGTCCAAAACGAATATTGTGTGCCTTTTACGGCTCAAAAAGAATTTTAAGCCTTCTCCAAAGTTCTTCAAGACTCAAGACTATCTTTTTATACAAAAAAATAACAAAAAAAAAAACCAAAATAATCAAATTTACAACATAATTGTAAAAACGACAATAAAAGAACGTACCCCAATAATACAATAATGCAATACAACGATTATACAATGTAAGTGTTAAATTAATCGTTTGTTTTTGTTTTATTTTTTAACATTGACATTTTCGTTGAATATACATACATATGTACTTTTGTAATAAAAACCCAATTAAAATTTGTTCTCAATACAATAAATAGTCTATGAAAAGAAATCCTTTAGAAATAATACCATCTTTTGGGATGATTTTTATATGAACAATTTTAGTTAACTCTTGTTTCATGATTCCGCATATGGCATATAAGGCTGGAATATTGTACAACTGAAATAATATGAACGCCAGTGTGTAGCAAATCAACAGATACACGGGGCATTTTTGGCACTGAAGGGAGATAAGGTAGACTCCTAAACGGGTATTACAGGATGGTTAAGAAGCCATGAGTAGTGAAAATAAACAGCAGCAACATTGGCAGGACTTTAGAGAAGTTGCTGAGATCATAAGCATCTGTTACGTACTTCTAGTACCAGCAAATTGGCATGTAACCTGGCGCACCGTGTTGCTACATTTTTAACATTAACTGCCTAAACCCAAAATGAGCCGTCATGGCACATGTTAGGTTAGAGGGTATCTTGCCATTCACAGGCAAGTTCACTCGGTGGTACATATTTCCTATTGTAGTAGTTAGTTAGTAGTGGGTTTGAACTACCCCGAGCTCTGGACTAAACCGCCCAGTTTCTGTTCGTCAACATGTCCAGATCTTCAAACATTCTGTCATTCTGACTCATTGGGTTGAATCTCCTTGGGTTAGTGGGAATGGTTACTTGTAATTTCATACTATGAACTCATACAAGAGAAACTACATATGGACAGTGTATAAAGGAAGTATAAGATTGTTCATCCCCTTTGCGTTGTTTGGTATTAGGGATAGGAAGATGGGTCTGTGAAAATGCATACGACAGCGCATCTGTGTTGTCTAGCGACAGGGAGACAAATGTGAGTATTATGGGACCGCCTTATTTTCTGCGTTGTATCTAAGCTCACTGCGATTTTTAAATTCGAATTTAAAAAATATATGATGTCTAGAAAGCTTATAACTTGTGGCTGTAGTTCTTGTAGTTATGAATTAATTTGTGATAATAATTGCAGAGATGAGAATTAAATCCTCATGTGTTATTCAATAGTTTCTTGAAACAGATGACAAGCGCTAGAGTAATAATGGAAAATTTGAAGTTGTCTAGAACAGCACTAATGCAATTTAGTGCACCCATGCAGGTATACAATTTAATTTTCTTTGTCTAGTTCTCAAAATTCCTTTCTTGCTAATACGTTCCGTAAATATTGTAAAGATATGTATATACTGAAAGAAAGTAATTGATCATCAACAGCCATTGTGGCAAAGTAAAGTAAAGCCCGTAGCAGATATTGATTTAGTAGTGATAACTTCTAAGCACACTGCTGTTTTCTAGTTTATATGATTTCTAAGTCTGCCAATTTTAACCAAATCGATATTTTTGTTTCTATCATGTACTAAACTTAAATTTGGATAAATTCTTATTCTACTACATATGTGTACTATATATAGTGCACTGTACTTGACCAATTGTGCACTTGACTAATATTGAAATAACGGATTAACAGAGAGGAGTGATATTATGAGGCCTATAAAGTTTTCAAACACATTTGGATTTTGATTTTGATTTTATTTTTAAAGACAATATTTCAATAAATTTATTGATTAAAGATAGATGCTTATGTTATATTAAAAATTTAATATTCAATGATGCTGCAATTGCAGTTTCGTTTTGCATGACTGCATCATTGTTTTATACGAGACGTCGTATCATATCGTATCGTGTCGTGTAAAGAGATGTAAGTTTAATTTTATAAAATACTGTAAAAAATTGTTCATAAGAGCATAAATTTATACTATAATTAAGTGTGGGTAGATTCGATTAAAGTTTTGTTTTAAGGTAATCATTATAATTAATTTTTTTTTAGTATTTTTGTAAATTTTTTTTTAATAAGAGCTCATATTGGTCATTGACATAAATTGTTGTATGTAGTTTTTTTTTTCTAATTTTATTACTTTTATTTGTTTTATGAATAGTAGTTATGCAATTGAATGTATGTATTTATGATTTGTTTCATAAGTATGTAAGCGAGAGATATTCATCAATTCCTCTGAAAACTATTAAGATAGTAGATGTTTGTATAAATGTCTGTGACTTATAATTAATAATGGTCTTTCGGATGACAATGAAAATGGCAATGCGATTCCCTAAATGAATACCGGTTTTAATATTTCGTATAGCTTTTCGCCTTTACACTTTCACTCATTGTATAGGCAGTCAGGCAGTAGTATTTTTGGTAGATAAAATGAAAACATTTGTTTATGATGTGCTTTTAACGATAATATAAATATCAGGCAGTATTTGGTTTACTATCATCACTTGAAGAAGGTCGATCCGTTCGCGGACTTGCTTCGTTGGTTGAGTTACGTTCACGTTCGCGGTAACGCCTTAATGTAGATGTTGATGAAGAGGGGGCTGAAGTGCTTAAAGTATAATTAGAAGGCAAGACAACATTTAGCAAATCTCCATTTAGCATACTACGTCCACTGACCGCTCTACCAGGTAAAATCGGATTATTCGTAGTGGCAGATGAAACTGTAGCGGACGTAGAAGCTATTGTCGATGAAGTCGTCGTATTGTTTGCTGTTGCTGAAGTGGTCACACCATTGTTTGCTGAATTATTTGCGGCGGTAGGTGACGAATTTTTTGATGACGTTGTTGTAGTTGTTGTTGTTGAATTATTGGCAGCATTCACAAATGATTCAGCAATGGCTGTAAGTGGAGGTCATAAGTTGGTAGTCTGCACCAAGCCACGCTCTAAGTTGAAGCAATCCAAGACGGCTGCACCTACCGAGCTACGTCGCGCCACCATGGAATTCACTATGGTCCATTTATTTAAGCGTATATCATAACGTTCTACCGAATTGAGAGAAGACGAGCCATCATTGCCTCCCAAAGCATAAAGAGCACCCTCTACTTCTACTACTTCATGGGTGGAACGGCGTGAATGCATGGCTGCTATGGGCTCCCAGCTGTTACGTCTTATATTAAAGCGTTCGCCACTAGACATGCACATGGTGCCGTCATTGCCGCCTATGCAATAGAGAAAACCGTCACAGGAGGCCACACCACAACTGCTACGTCTGGCCGTCATGCTGGGCACCGGGTACCAGCGTCCTACCCTTGGATCGAAACGTTCCACGCTAGACTGATAGTTGGTAGAATCGAATCCACCCAAAGAATAAATGCAATTCTCCAATACGGCCAAGCGACAATAACGCCGGCGGGTGCTCATGGCAGGACAAGAACTCCACACCGAAGTCAAAGGGTCATAGCGTTCAGTACTGCTTAGGCAAGAGGCACCGTCATAGCCACCACACACATAAATCAAACCATCAAAGGCACATATACCCAAACAGGAACGTTTCGTGCCCATGGGTGTTATATAAGACCATTTATTATTTGAAGGATTGTAACACTCGGCCGTAGCCAAATCATTAACGCCATCATAACCACCCACTACATACAGCGATTTGTGTAGAGCCGTTACGCCAGATCTAGAACGACGCCACAGCATCGGTGCTATGCTAGACCACATATTGGTACGCGTATTATAAACCTCACACTCATTGTGTATGGCAAACAGGCTGCCACCGCCCACCGCAAATACATACGGCTTCATGCCATCTGGCCGCCTTTCCATAGTACGTTGGCTGCTCATCAAACTTCTCTGTTCCGGCAGTAAATGATATTTCATGGCCTCCAACAATAACTCTTTACATTGCGAATCGTCTCTTATTAACGGCTCGGTCTCCACAATAGTCATTAGGAAATCACGACTAACCAAAGGCAAACGTACATGGCTCATTAGCTCAGCTATATGATTTTGTCTCTCGGCCAAATCATGTTTAATCCAATTCAGAACCGCTTGGAATACCTTTTCCTCGGAGCAGATATTCAATAGATTATTGGAAATTAAATCGCGTACCTCCTCAAAGGGCAACAATAGAAATTCTTCCGTGCTGACGACTTGTTGGAAATTTTGTAAAGCATACTTATGCGATCTGGTATGTAACTCCTTGCAGGAATGGGCATCTATTACAAAAAGAAATAAATAAACAAATCACTTCAATAACAGATAATTTCAATTTTATAAGATATTTTATTTATTTATTTATTTATTATTATGTTTAGCTTACCAGCAAAACTTCGTATGCCCAAACAATTTGAAGGATGTAATTGACGCAACAAAAACTTGCAACACGCTTCTCTAACCGAATGCATTTGCAGTAGACTGGAAGCCGGCAGTAAAACTTGTACATTCTGTTCCGTTATGGTTATTTCGCCAGTATAAATGTAGTCAATTAAATCCTTTATGGCAATGACATCAATGTCATGCAGTCGAACAATGCCTTGCGTACGTTCTAACATGTCATCTGCAATAGTCATTCATTCATTCATTCACTCATTCATTCATTTATTTATTCATTCACAAGAAACAGAAGACAAGATAGTAAAAAAAAAATGGAAACAATTTGTGTCGTTTAGACAAAATTGCCAGGATACTTATTGTACTTACCATTGAACATGGCATAGAAATACGGTGATACTGAGGCTAAAACTACCTTATGGGCATGTAGGGTTTCACCGCCCACCTCCAGTGTAACATCGCACAACTGCAGGGAAAGAGATTAAATAATAGAAAACATACACACACACAGAGAAATTGAGAGAATGTGTAGAATTTAATCATGATTAATATTTTTTTTTTATTTTTTTATTTTCATGTCATGTGTATGAACATCTTATTCACCAAGGTTGGGGTGAATATAACGTTGCATTTCAATGGCGTACTAAAATACACTGAAATTGCTGCAATTAACCTGTTAAACAGAATTATGCTGTTAACGTAATTGAATTTGATTTTATGTGACTGGGAATTTTAACTTAAAACAAAAAAAAAAAATATTGGCGGTCATTACCGGAGTTCGATCAAATCAAAATAATACAACTTTTATGGCATGGGGTGTCGCAGGGGATCAATTAAGAGGTAAGCATTTTGTTGCAACAATAATTTTGAAATTTATTTAAAAAAATAATTTAATTTCTAAAGAAAAATAAAGTCTCTTATAAAAAATTACTCCGCAGATACACATTGTATTTTACAATGTTTATAAAGCTCTTCCATTGAAACGATGGTTCGATCACAACTTGTGTCATTGCTCAGATTTCGTAAGCTGGACTCGAAGAAGTTAAGGAAGTTTGAAGATACAGGTGGTATTACTAATGGTGAGCGCACAACAATGCCTACATGATGGCTTAGGTATACGTTAATTGGCATGAGACTCTTAATTGGTCTCCTCTTCTTCAACCTACCTACTACCTACTACAGAGGAACGTTTGATCTATGAAACAGAAAAAAAGTTGTGGATGGCTGATACATTATAATTTTTGCTGGTATTCATTTTTAATGTACCCTTCAATAATACTTCATATTTGGTACCCTTTATATATTGGAAAATCGAGACCTTACTGTGATATGGTTTAATTTATAATTTTTATTTATGGTGACAATAATCAATGATCATGCCAAGCATCTAATTGCTGAATGCTGTTAGACGTTTCTACAGGTAGTGGATAGTGAAGATTGCTAAGTAGCTACGTTTAACTTTACGGACAACTGAAGCGGAAAGCTTTAAATCAAGAACACTTTCCGAAACAAACGAACCTTTTCCATGGACCTCTCTATGGCCATAGAAATCAATACATGTATAATTCACGCCTTGATACCTAAAAAAAAAACTAGTTTATCCTTAAAATGCCTTTTAATTACTTTCCTACATTCACTCCCCAATTCTATGAAGAAAAACAAAACTGTTTTAAAATCCGCTTAAAGCTGTAACGTGTTTTCTTGACTTCCTTTTTCCCAACACTTACAAATATGTAAAAACCCCATCAACTCCTGCTCATAATCCCTGTCTATCATTGAATTTTACTCTAATGGGATTATGGTGTTTCTTATTTTTGTTTTTTGAATTACATATCACCATACTGTACTAACACTTCTTTATTGCAATGCTTTCCGTTAACGCGTATGTATGTACACCTGGGGTAGGTGCTTAAATCATATCAAATTTTGAAGAAAAGTGCAGAAACGAGGAAAAAAACAGACGAGGGTCTTCGAGCATACAATTTCAAATGAGTTTTAGATAGGCCGACAGTTAGGCAGACAGTCAGTTAGTCATATGTGAAGGCATGACTCTATTTACATTTTTTTACTGCATTATATACATAAGTATGTATGCATGTGCATACATACATATATAAAGATGTGTTGTGCATTGACTCATAGTCAAGCTCGTACAAGTCAATAAACCCTACAGTTTAGTGAGGTTTTTCTTTCCTTCTTGCCACCAGTCATCACCATTGATTTGTTCTTGTGTTTGGTACGTCAATAATGTTGTTGATGGTATGTATGTATGTATGTGTGAATGTATGGTATGGAGTTTGTACTGCTGTTGGCAGTATCCAAATGCGTCCATCTGTCTGGCACGTCTAAAATTTATTTTTATATACCATTTGTTGTTATTGTTTTTATTGTTCTCTACTTTCTTTTTTTATAAACTATGCTGTGAAAAATTGTAGATTTATCTCTATCTCTCTCTCTCTCTCTTCTCTACAATAGATTTTATGGATTTCGTGCAATGATTTTTGGGATTTGGTGTTAATCGTCGAAGACTTACTTGTGAATTTGTACGCATTTGATTAATGGCTGCAAATGATGCCACACAATGTCCTGGATTCTGATGATGGGCCTGTGGCAGTATTTCTTCGTTAGGTCCTGGTGGGCTAAGATCACTGGGTGTCTGTGTTGAATTATTGCTAGTGGTAGTGACGTCTTCACTATTGGCAGTATTATCGGTGGACCTTAAACAAGAGAAAAAAAAACAACATTTCTTTAGTAATTTAAATTTTGATTTACTTTTCCATTGTGTTGAGATCTTTTCAAGTTATAATAAACTAGTTAATTGTACACTTTTACACGTGAGTCAGTTAAAAATTGAGTATTTTAGCAAAATAATGGAATTGGATTTGACTAGATTAGGTCTGATGAAAGCATATAAACTTTGAATATTATTTACATTGCTGTGGCAAGTAACTTTTGAATCAACTCTTGTTTGACGAATTATAATTACCAACTGTACTTACTAGTTTCGATTCATGATTTTCTGCGCCATGCCGCAATCACCATGAGCCTTATTTTTGCTGTTAGGTTTTTTCTTTAGGTTCCGATTGATCACTAGAGTACATATTTTAACTATCGAGAAGCTATAAATTAGATTCACAGGACCATGATATCAAAAACTTTTAAGTTCTACTCTAACTAAACTTAACACCACATCAACAGATGATGAATGTTGGTGTACCTTACACAATGGTAGATAGAGTAGCATTAGTTGTGAAATATTATAAGAGTTGGGATCAAAAAGGGCCTTCCGATATCGTTAGATGTAGTCCTAATTTGTCCGTTTCCATTTCTGTGTGTTATGGTGTAATTCAGAGATTGCTTGTAGTTCAAATTCTAATCAATCATACATATTAATTCTTATCGCTCCAATCTACGAAAGCCTTGGGCACGAATAATCAATAACGAAAGTCTTTTTTTCCCCATTTCATTAAAATTTTGTTACAATTATTTTTTACTTTGACTTTCATAAGGCTTAACAGCAATAAAAAACTGAAAATTTTATAACTTTTTATATGACTTCGTGTATGTAAACAACAACCTCCCCCATTCATTAAATACGTACATATATGCTATGTACTCTCGTATATGGCTTATGAGCCAATTAACCTTATTTCTGCTGTACATACTCATTCCCATGTTTACTACCCTACCATCCCTAAGTATTGTAATTTTTTTTGTTGTTTTTTTTTCGTATAACCCAAATTGCATAAAAGCATTTCAATATTCTCTTTCGCCCCCACATATTTTATTTCTCAAAATGGAATTGTCAATAATGAGCTTAAAATTCTTTAAACACCCCCCCCCCCCCCCCCTCAAAAAAAAATAAAAATAAAAAAAAATAACAAAAATGGGGAATAACTTTCCCGCTGAGTGATTTTATTATATGAAATCACAACAATAAATATGTGGTATTTTCAACAATGAGAAGAGCAACAAAGTAGAGTAGTGGAATCTATTCATGCATGCCTTTAAGGATGTGAAATAGTAGACGAAAGAATGCCAGTATTTTTATGCGTTTTTAGTTTAGAGTTTCAATAAATGATGACATCAAGTCGCCATCAAGACGAATAAATAGTCTGTGACCCTAACCTCCACCCCAGGCTATTCATTGTAGTGTATCTAAAACGGTTAAGGTTCAACAAAACGTATAGAGAAAGAATATTAAAAGGACTATGGGATGTACATATGTATGAAGAGAGTGATTGACTAACTGAGTGTTTTTCTTTTTTTTTACTTGCATAAATGTAAATGCGTATGTATGCATATATGTATGTATGTATATGGGTATGGTGTTACCACATAAATGTTAACAACAATGTTAACCACTATACAACATGATACTAACAGCAACAACAACAACAATTATATAAAAACAACTCCCCTAGGTGGTGAATTATAAAGTGTGTATAAGACAGATTTTGGGGCATTTTTTATCGAATACGCACTCACGCATACTTACTTACATATGGTATATATATATATATTTATAGTCTTTGGTATAACCGTACTTCCAAACACTGGCATATTCGGCGAGACAGTATATAACACACAGTTAATTAAAATGATGGGGAACTTTTTGAATATACGTACATATAAGTGGGGGGGGGAGGCAGGCCAGACATCTTCAACAAAACGAAGTATAAAAAACATTTTTTCGGTGACTTCCGCTCAGCAGATTTTTGGCAAAATAACTGTCAACTTTAAACTGTTTAGGTCCCGGCACTCATCTACCACAAACTATGTCGTACGGCGACTTCGATAGTAAATAACCCTGAAGTCGGGATGAAACATAATCGGATTAAATTACATTCCAATCATAAAATATTTCATGTGGTCATAGCAGAACCCATGTGTGAGTAAAACATACAATGGAATAATTCCCTTCAAAATGGCAACAACTTCTTGTATGATATTCTTTTCACTACACCGAATACGTACATATGATTTGTAATTAAATTTCTCATAATAGAATACGTCGGGTGTCCTGGTCTGGATTATTATATGGGCAGTGTGCTAGACTATTAGAGACTCTTGCCTGCTACACTACACCGATCATAAGAATGAAATTGCTTAGCTCGTAAATAATTATAATATAATTTGTAATTGTATTATAATTAATAAATAAAATAAATATGAATACTTACAGATTTGATTTAACGGGTAAAAACATGTTGATGTTGATGCTTTTAAGTTTTGTTTTTAAAGATGATTTTTTTGTTTTTTGTTTTTTTTTTTCTTTTGTGTTCTGTGGGTTAATTAATGATGGTGACGAAAGAAGCTCAAGTCCTTGTTAGAAACACATTTGGCAGCCGTGCGGGTTAGTGGTGGTTATTTCTTTTGGTATGATGCCAAGGCAGTCTTTCAGTTTATCAAAATCAAAAATCAAACAATCTGCAAATGATATGATAATAAAACACATACAAACTCTAATTAATTAAACCTGAAAAAAACGAAAACGATAAAGAAATGTTATGTTCTATACGACATGACGTATGAATAATTAATTGATAAAAATTGTATTGTGATGATATTACATACATATATTCATAAACAAGCGCAACGTTACTATAATAAATACGTAGTTCGTTGAGTCTTAAATTAGTTTTTGTTTCTTTCTTTCTTTTTTTTTTTGTATCTTAATTGTGCGATGGACTTTTTAAATTAAATACGCCAATTATTATGTGAAATGTTAAATGAAATTATTTTTCGCGCTCTTTTACACACCCCCCCTTCTGGATTTCTGGTTTGTTTAATTGACACCTTCATTACATCCTTAGCAACATGCGTAGGTATAGTGGTGTGTTGTGACAAAACGTTTTGAAATTGAAATTCAAACACATCACACGCTATTTTAGTTTTTCAAGTACAATCTTACACGCAATATTAACTCTTGGCTAGTTTTTTTTCTTTTCCTTATGAGAACATCGTTTTTCTAATTTTCTAATCAGAAATTAAAACAAAAAAAAAAACGTTCAAATTGTTGCTGCTAAAGAGTAAGTTGGGTGGGTGGTGTTGCTGGTAAAATGTTGTCAAGTGCTGTTTCGAATATTTGAAATAGGGGGGTAAAGGGAGGGAGTATCGAAGTATCATGTTTAGGTAACCAACTGAATCAAGTGTTTCATTTAATTCGATTTTTTCTTTCTTTCTTCCTCTTCACGCTTGATAAACGATGACAACATGTGTACGTAACATGTGTTGAACATTTGAAATTGAACATGCAACATTTCTTATCTGTAATCAAATCAACCCTGACATCAGCTAAACTAAATAGGGGTTCCTTTTTGATTTTACGGCCAAAGGAAACACTGTCACTAAATCATAATAAGGTTATGTATGATTTTACCCTGAAGAGAAAACAAACAAAAAAAAAAAGGAAAATAAACGAACAAACAAAGCTTATCTGCTTAAAATTGAACTTGGAAATTAGAAAATATTAATCGGAGCGCATTATGGACTAAAAGCAAAACAATACATAGGTCTTTATGATGAAAATAATAAATAGGTCGTTAATATCAAAAATTATTTTGACGATAATATTGAACACAGAAGGTTAAAGTCGCCGTAGTCTAGTAGGTAGTGTGTTGGCTTATTAGACGAAAAGCCAGGGTTCGAGCCCCAGGCCAGACATCAAAACAAAATACAAAAAGTATTTCTTCGGTGACTTCCTCTCAGCAAATTTCTGGAAAAAACTCTGAGAGTAAATAAAATTGCCATGAGAAGTTTCTCAAAAATCTGTCGTTCGGAATCGACTTTAAACTGCAGGTCCCGCCACTCATGTGTAAAATTAACACACACAGCATTAGTAGTGTGAGAAGCTAGGTCGTAATCCTGACTGAAGGGTTGTAATGACCAATTATGTATGTATGTATAAAAGTTGCCTCTTTTCATTCGAATAACAGGCATACATGGGATTTATTTTGTTTTATGTGATGCAGCCTCCGAGTATATTGCGTGTTCTTTTAAGATTAAAGATGCAATCAAATCCACGTTGTCAGTCTTCTTTTTTTGTTTCCATCGATCATATTGTTTATCGCGTAACATAAGCGGCCTAGAATATTGCCTTGAATGGACGCACAGAGAGGTGTACATATTATAAAAATCCGAAATCAATTGTTCTTTCATGAATGTAATGCTCTAACCCGATAGTGTGGTATAAATTGGTACTAATTCTTGGTGTTTTTATCTGTACTAATATTTTTGCCGAAAATCAAAAGATACATTACTTACTTAATAACTTCATTGGTTATTACAACCCTACAGTTAGGATTACGGCCTAGCTTCTCATACCACTTATGTTGTGTGTGTGTTGATTTTATCCGCGAGTGGCGACCAATTAATTAAGTTAGTAAATAAGTATATGAGACCATAAGTATCTTCGTGTCCACTGTTGCGGGTTCAAAACCATGTTATATCTCGTTCATATTGGTGTTGGTTAAAGTGCTACAAATTATGTGAACTAAAACGCATTCTGTAACCAGTCGGCTGTACGTTAAATAGGGGGCTTAACTAACAAATAACAGCAACAACTAAACGCATACAAATATAGAAGAACGGTAATTGTGATAATGATTGTATGTATTAAACATTTAGAAAAAAAGAAAAAAAGAAACGAATAAATTATTCAAAAGCAACAACAGCACAAATTATTTTACAAATTAATGGAAATAATTTATGCCGGTTTACACTATGTTTGTTTAATTTTTTTTTTTTTATCGTGAATACTTATGAATTTATTGTAACTTTTTTTTTAATTATTTATTTAGAATTGAAAAGAGTATGTATTTCTGTTTTAAAAGCAATAATTCTATGTTTTTGTTTACATTTGTTGGTTCTGTTGTATTTGCTGTTGTCGAGTTTTTCTATTTTTTTTTTGTGTTTTATGTTTTTGTTGTTTCACATTTTCCCTTTTCTAAAAGCTTCGTGGGCAGAATTAAAGCGAAAGTTAGTTGGGTGCTTAAGTGTGCCTAAATGTAGTGGGATTAAGTATGTCTGTGTATGGATGCAACCTGGTCTCTTAACTACAGTGCATGATAAAAAAACGTACATATATACATATGTATGTTGACTAGTGATTTCATGCTTATGGGAATTTCAACTAGATTTCATGTAGAGTTACATAATTTGCATGTAGTCTGAAGAGGATCATCTCAAATCTAGCGACCATGATTTAATCAATAAATAAATGTCACTCTACGATTTGCCACAAATCTGCCTTGAATGCATTTTCAAAACTCCGTAGACTTTAATGACGCAGAAGAAGAGACTGAAATACTCTCTCTTTCTCTCTCTCTCTCTCTGTATAATTGCCACACGATCGTCAGTATAGCGTAACCTTTTTTATTTATAAAAATTCTTGCATAATTTTTAAATTTCAGTCATTGTTGTCTAAAGTAACAAAATAAAAATCTGCCATATTTTCCAATTTGTCTACGTACTACGGCGACTTTTTTTCTCTACTTACGTATAATTTTATCCCATACTGTAAGTACTGTACATACCAAGTGAGTTGTATGTTTTTGTATGTGTTTGTGTATGTTTGTTGTGCAAATTTGTTTTTGTAAAGTAATGCATGCAAATAGACCAGGCCATTACAATTGAAGTGTAAAAATGGGGAGAGAACACCAAGAGGTAGCAGCAACAATTTAAAAAGATTTTAAAAATAAAATAAAGCAAAGAATTTCAAATACAACATAAGTATACTATGTACAGTGGTGGTCTTATAATTAGCACACCTATCCAGCAAAGGATAACGATTGCATATAGTATTAAGAACCCCAATAAGTTGATATTATATAATGTACAGTATAAAGTTTTGATTCCAATCCAATTCATGGACCAGTTTTGAATTGAACAAAAATCTAAAAAATCTTCAAAATCTGTGGAAAGTGGTTCGAGTGGCATAGAATCATATACAATATGTCAGAGACTTCTTGAAAATCTTTCTGGGAGTTTATAATTGGTTTTTAAAGAGAATGTGTGCCTCCACATCCATATTAAAAAGAATTAAACCATTTAATTAAATTAAATGATGGATTTGTCCACCTTTAATGGGGGTGTGCTAATTACCTGAGTAAGGAATCTTATGCATTTATGAATTAAAGTGTACTTTATTCTTAAATTAAGTGTACTCCATAGATTTATTTTATTGCCCTTAAATAAATTTTAAAAAAATATTTCATTTTTGTTTGTTATTCGAAAAAGGTGGCATAGATGGGTGTGCTAATTACAATACCACCGCTGTATGGACATATGTACATACATACATATATGAGTCGAAATAAGCCAGTACACCCAATTTACCCGGTTTTCTATATTTAAACCACAACAACAAGGTTTTATTCCCAATAAAAAACGAAAAACAAGAACTCAAAACAATACAAACGTACATACATATGTACTCATATGGCGTATGTGTGTATGAATGCATATATGTATATATATACGTATGTATGCATGTGTGTTACGTACTTATTTCGAAATGAAGATTAGAAACGTGACTTTTGGGTTAAGATAGTCCAGTAATATTCTAAACAATAGCAACAACAACAACAGCAGTAATAAATAATAATATTAAAATTTTGTATTATAATTTAAACATATGCAATTGTGTTGTTGCCGTAAATTGAATTAAATTAAATGGGAAAATGTTCTCCTTTTTTATTTTTATTTTAATTTGTTGTGACTGGTTTTACATATGTGGCTAAAAAGTAGGCTAAAATTAGCACAATTTCATGTCAACACTTGTATTGGACATACATACATACATACAAATGTACATATGTACATGTGAATACATATATGGTCATAGAGTCTGATGTGAACTCACTTTCATTTAAATCGATTATTCGTCTGAAATGTTTTTGCTGTTGTTATATTATTTTGTATTTTT
The DNA here is from genome assembly GCA_930367235.1 of Sarcophaga rosellei. Taxonomy (NCBI): domain Eukaryota; kingdom Metazoa; phylum Arthropoda; class Insecta; order Diptera; family Sarcophagidae; genus Sarcophaga; species Sarcophaga rosellei. The sequence goes on from OV884021.1 coordinate 86,032,714, forward strand.
AGAACTAAAAGAACAAAAAAAAATAGAAAAAAAATTATTATTAAGGCACGAACTTTAAAGGCCAATGTATTAATCAATTTCCGTTTTCTAAATTTATTTGTTTATACTCCTTACCCAGTCCACTACTCCAAAAACAAAAAACGAAACCTTAATATTGATTTGTTTTTTTTTTTTTGGGCCACTATTGTGGTATAATTATGAATGGAAATCATATTTTAAGGCAGCCCGAATATAAAAGTGTGGATTTAACAAGAACTTAGCGTAAGGCAACTTGAATAATTTTTCCAAAGTTAGGCACCAGAAGATATGGAAGTCGATATTATGCTCGAATAATTTCCTGGGCTGTTCAAGTAAAAGAGTTATGTTTGCAAGTAAAGGAGTTCCTAACGGTACGTATGGATTATTTGTCCCACGAACTTAAATTCTTATTAATTTTCCCCACACTGTAATATTGAGTGTGTGTGTGTGTTTTGTTTTTTGTCTAATTGCCGTCATTAAAAAGGACAGGAAGCCAAACAATGTTTTTCAAGGAAACGGATACTTATAAGCGGTGACTTTGACGAAAAACTTAAAAAAAAACTTAAGCTTTTAAGCAGAAAACTTTTCATAACGATTAAGTTTTCTCATACAAACGAACAGAATAATTTGGCCTATAAAATAAGCTCTCAAGGATTATTAGTGTCCTGTTAAAAGCAACAAAAATGTTGATTTAACGAATTCACTTATGTTTGTGAAACCTGCACTTGGTGTGTTAAAAGGGTAGAGTGGATTGCATGGAAGTCAAGTCAACACACATTTTGGGAGGTCATTCAGTATTGTATTCATAAGTAATTCATGTTAAAACATTATTAAATTGTGGGCATACTTTGTCATTTGAATTTCACATTGGAAAATTTCAAATTATATACAGTTATTATTATTACTTTATTGTGTACATGTGTTTACATATACATATGTATATACATGTACATGCGTATGTGTATACGTGTGTTATATTTTTTATAACAAGTGGCACGTTTTTTTATGGTCGTTATTGTGTTTTTATTTTTTTTATTATTCTGGCTGTTGCCATTTTTATTACTTTCTTAGTTTTTTTTCGTTTTGTGTCATTATTTACCTTTTATTCCTTGTAAAAAGTGAAAAAATTATAATAAAATTTCTATAAAATATGTTGTACGAGTATTGCATTGTACAATTAAAAATAATATGAAATTTCACTATTTGCTTACAAATTATCAATTGTCGTGTGTTTCAATTTATATTATGTATTTATAAATTGTATGCAAAAATATTGACAGAAAACAGTCTGGAAAATGCTTACGAACTATGTAACACTTTTAATTGCATTTTCTTTAATTTTTAAACTTTTTTTTTTAAATTTTATTTAAGGGATTAGAATACTTCCGAGGAGTCTTTTCTCGACTTTGTTTTTTTAAGAATATATTTATTTCAGCAAATGATTGAAGGGGATTATCACAAAATCGGATGCCAATAATTTGAGGAGTTATCTTTGTCTTAAAGCAAAAATTGAAATGGATTCTTATAAAATATATTATTGGCTACAGCCCGACAAATAATAAAAAGGCAGCGTTTTAAATTATTTATTGTTTTCGCATAGTTTTTAGTAACTTATTGTTTAATATAACGGATCGAATATATAGTAATTCAGGCTAAAACTACTCGTCATAGGAATATTATCCCAAAATTTCAGCGAAATCGGTGAAGTAGAAAGACACTGACTACTTGAGAGTATCATCTGGACCATAAATGCGGTGGAGAATTGTGGTACACAGTTACATGTATTAAGACCTCACGGCCTGTCCATGAATGGCAACATTTTTCATTTAGCTTACCAGCATTCCATTGATTTGATACGATACGTCTTATTATCACATAAAAGCACAAAACTATTGCTGGGTTATTGTAATACTTTTGTTTCGATATTTTTTCGTTTCTCTTGTTCTCATAGTAACCGTAAATTCATTCATGCATTCATAAAAGTTTTCTTCGTTTAACTCAGTCACTCACTCAAGTACAACAATAACAATAACATCACAACTATTACGATTACAATTACTTTGTGTCTTCTGGTTCATAGTATGTACTTTTTAGTTTGATTTCAATTTCATTTTGTTGCAGCGGCAACTAACTATTATTGTCGCTATCACTGTTGTTGTATTTAGTTAAACAGCTATTATTTGTACTGCTCACACTACTGTACACTCACACATACATATATACATATACAGAATAGTGTTTGTAATAAAAAATGAAAGAAGCAGAAGAAGAGTGTATCATAGAAATCTTAAACGTTTTGTAATGTGATAATTGTTTGTCTCATAATCATCATTATGGTTGTTGTTGTTGTTGTTGTATTACATTGCATTATGCTGTTTGTAGTACAAGTTTATAGTACTATAAGCCTAGTTTTTATGCAAAACAATGTTTTCTCTGTTTTTTTTTCTCTCTGTTTATTATATGTATGTGATTGGTGATGCTGGTAATACTATGTGTGCTGTACCGTATGGTTGTTGTTGTTATTTGGATTGTCATTATAGTAGAATTTCAAGGTTTTTCAAGTTGATGTTACTTTGATTTTAATTTTTTTTTATAACTTTTTATGTATATTTTCGTTTTTTTTATTATTTAATAATTTAATTTGAAATGTTTAAAACAATAGAATAGAAAAAAAAGAATTCTAAACATTAATTGTAAACATTTCAGACAGCAATACAGCCAGCATCCATTTAGTAACCGGTTGCATCATAATATTTGCGGTTTGTGTTTTTTGGAAACGATTTTTTGTTGTCACTAACCAATGATATTCCATCGGAAAATTGGAAACAAAAATTATTATTCGTAAATAATTTGGATTAACGCCAAATGGTATAAAAAAAAATCAAAGGAGTGTAAAAAACGTATCAGAGAATTAAAAAAAATTGCATTTTTACAGTTAATCGAAACATTTGAAGTTTCATAGATTTCGCCGTTTGGTGTGTGCAGCGTGTCTCAAAAGAAAGTTACACTTAAGTAGATACGCAGCTTATTACTTATCTTTTCTATAAGGTAATTGAAATGATCCAATATGTTAAGGTGTTAGTTTACTTCTTAAACATCACATTTGATTCTTCATAATTTCTTTTTTTTTCAATTGTGGTGAAATCTGGCGGTAGTACGGCATTCTGGTGACCATGATTTGAATAGTTAGAAGTGTGTGAAAGCAAAAATCGAAATGGATTCTTATAAAATAAATTACTGGCTATGGCCTCAACGAGGATATTTTGAAACGGTCAATAAATAACAAAATGGCGGCATTTTGAATATGTTTTTTCTGTTTGTGCCTATTTTTTCCAACTTAATTGTTTACTAAAATTATTAATTATTGACAAATCAAAAATATGTTAGTTCTGTCTAAAACTGTTCGTTTTAATAACATTGCCCCAAAATTTCAACACAATCGGCCAAGTAATTTTTGCTAAATCGTTATCAGCAGGTCAAGAAAAGTGATTTCGAAAAAAATGTGTTTAAGTTGCCTCCATTTTGGCGTTTTTTTCTGCCTTATCGTATCGTTTAAAGGAAAAGGAGACTTATATCTTAATTCTATGGCTCTAAAGTAACTAAAACCATCAACACAATCGATTTTTTGAAAATTGTTTTTGCTCTTGATTTTTTTTTTTGTCATTTGTTTAAGTCTTTTTTTTTTTCTTTGAAAAGAAGAACCAAAAATAATTTTTTTTGAATAACCATTTAAGATCCATGTCAGCATTTATTTGTTATTGCACAATGAAAAATGTTTTTCGTTTTTTTTTTCTTTTCAAACCACTTTCGTTTAAGGACATGAATAATAACTGTTCATTTCAGTACTAAATACTTGTAACAATACTTAAGGATACTCTGACATCCTAGAAAAACAAGAGAGAAATGCAATCATGGAAACAAATGTAAAGTGATGCTGATGCCGGCTTTGGTAATACATAACATCACTCAGATTCACATCATATGCTTGCAGAGTACAAAACTAGTTAAAATTTAGGCTGAAGCCACTTGGCAAGAGTAAATGTAAAAAAAATAATAATAACAATCACAAACACAATAACTAAAAAGCTAAAATACTACGCTAAAGCCAAAATTCAAATAGTTAACAAAAAAATGTTGGCTTTTATTTTTATTATACGTATACACTTCCATATAAGCATATCCATCACAAAAGAAAGATGCAAAATTGCAAGAAAAATTCTATTCATTGTATACATCTTTGGTATATTCTATAAATTGAAATCTTAGTAAGAAAGACGAAAATTGAGCCTACAATTCTACACATGTTAGTAGAAAATCTAGAAAATGATAAACATAAGAGTGACTATAGTGAAATAAAAATTCTAAAAAATTCTGACATGCGTGTGTAAATAAAGTTTAATTCATAAAAAAGAATTCATAAATAAATAACCCATAAATAAATAAATAATTCATAAACAAACACTATCAACCAACGGATTGGGAACTTGAGAGCCAAAGAAATGTTTACCAAGAGAATTAACCAGAATATTTAAATGTAATAATAAAATGTATGTAAGTATTTGATAGTGAAATACTCTGGCGGTCAGGCCAGAGGTAATAAGCGCCCTACACATACTCATAATTTTTAAAAATAAAATATTTTTTTCTTTGGCTTTAAAATCTATTTTTAAACTAATTTATTTCTACAGATATTTTTAAAAACCTTCCGCATTCTATTTTTAAATTATAAGTCAAGGTTTCATTCAAGTGTTTTGGGAAAGAAACACCTGATTACTTCAAAAAAGTTATTTTTAATTCCGTAATTTTTCACTCAATTTCTTATAACAACATTCTTTTTTTTTTTACAGTGTTACAACACGATTTAAGGAGTTGGAAGAGTTCCTAATTTTAAAAAAATCAATTTATTTTTTTTCACGGTTTTAGTTACTTTAGAACCCTAAACTTAAGGTTGACATCTACTTTTCCCTTAAACGATAGAAGTCAAAAAGAAGTAGAAAAATGCAAAATACTACAACTCGTCCAGAAGCGCACAACCTAAACACGCACAACAAAAACTACTTGATCTATTTCGCAGACAATTTGTGACAATATAAGCCCGAACTGTAATATTTTGGATATGTATAGTGAGAACCTGATCAAAAATATGAAATTTGACTTGAAATAAATATAATTAAAGTACCGAAACACAATAAAGAAAATATTTCCTTTTTTTTATTTCATTAATCATATAATCCTTTACTATTAAAAAAGAGGGCCCCTAACTTCTGGACCCCTGTTGAGAAATCAATCAACTTGCTTTTTTTAACGCTGATAATGAATAAATAAATAAACAACAAAAACAATAACTAGAAAACATATGCTAATATTTACTTTGAGTAGAGACTCAAATTAATTGCCTCCAAAAAGAAAAAAAAAAAAAAGAAAAAAAAAAGGCCCTTGATATCGAGCACGTTTAATCGCTAAATAAATAGCACAGCAGCAGGTAAATTGGAGTGTAAAATGTTAACACACACATACGCACTCACTATTTCTCTCTCATTGACTTTCTTCCTAATATACTACCTATAAACATATTAAAGTTAACATTTTTACCGTTTTATTGTTTCCATACTAATATTCATTACTATTTAATGCAATTATATTGGCGTAATATTTAGGCTAATTTAGTTATTACTTAATGTAAAATAACAAACAAATAAATTATTTGTTGTATGTGTGTATGTACGTGTGTTTGTGTGTATTAAGAACTAATAATGGGTCATCAACCTGAATGAGCGCTCGTTATTATTATTATTGTTGTTGTCTCTTGTTGCTGTTGTTGTTATGACGAGTTAATGTCAACTTGTAATAAAAAATCAACTCACTTGTACTCTTTAATGTTTGTGAGCTCCTTTTGATGCATCCACATGCACGTTCATACACATTAACTACTTTTACCAAAATGTATAATAAGAAAACAAATGAGCAACTTTGATTGCACTTAGACACGGAACTGAACGATAAGCAACAAACACAATTTATGAATAATACACACAGATAAAGAGAGAGAGAGAGAGAGAAAGAGAAAGAGTAAAGGAATAGATACAAATCCGACAATATATTTAAAGAGAATTCTAGTATAGAGTTAAACACCACCCCTTGAAAGAAACAGCCTAAAATTAAACATACACACACACACAAACCCAAACACTTACACGCAGGGGTTGAAGTTTATAAAGTTTTCTTTTTTTTTCACTTGCACTACCGGAATTTCTTTTATTTCTTAAAAACTTATAAACTTGAATTATTTTTCAACAAAAATTTAACTTTCTTTACGCAATTATTCTCATTTTTTAGCGTACCGGCACAATTTGCATAAATATTATGCTTGTTTTGTGGATTATGCTGAAAAAAAAACACTTTTTTAAATTACATTTAATTTGTTGGTACGCCGGTATTTCCAATTTCCTTAACACGCTCTATTACTCCCAAATAAACGTGTAGTCACCACCGCCGCCAAGAAGCAACTGATTCTATTGCTGTGTGAATATTAATCACTAAGCTCGAGTGAGTTTAAATTCTTGTTTTGTTTCTCTTCAATAACAACTCGTACTCCACGTACCAGTGGGTAAAGTTTTGTTGTAATCATGTTGTTTTTCGGGAGAAACAACAACATATGCTTTTAACTATCTTACGCTTTGCTCTGTTAAAGCACGTGAGTTTAAACATGAAAGCTTAAGAAAAATACCCCTAAACAAGAGTGTCGTATAATCGATATGCCGTATTTGTGGTATAAAATGGCATTGAAACAATGTCGAAACAATTATGAGAGAATTCGAACAGAAAATCATGCAAATTAAGCTTTTCTATTTGAAAATGTACGTTAAACATTTTTGAATTTGAAATAAAAAGAGCTATACGCACAGCTTAGCTGAATCACGTCAAGAAGTATTAATCTCAAAATTCCAAATGTTGATTACATTCATGGCGTTTATAGTCGTGTGGAAGGATTTCGTTTTTAACTGCAATAACACACAGATCATTTAGTGAGACACTGGCGATATTATTTTTAATACCGCAACAATTACACGTACATTGAAATACATAATATAATACGTCTGATTGTGAAATAAAACAGGATATTCTACTGAATATACTTTAAACCCAAGCAGACAGATGTTTAGAACCTTTTTAAAATTTTTTGAACATTGTTTTCGATACAGTTACATCTATTAAACGAATATACTTGAAGATGGTATGTTTAAACCATGTTTATAGTGTGAGGTTTAAACAACTAAACCTGATAATTGGTAATTAGAACCCTTCAGTCAACGTTACAACCTAGCTTCTCATACCACTAATGTTGCGTGTGTCAATTTAATACATGAGTGTGGAATCTACAGTTTAAAGTGGATTCCGAAGGACAGATTTTTGAGAAACGGTAATATAAAGAATAATCTCAGGTTAGGAAGAGCATTTCTCTCGTGTTATTTGCTAAACATACGTCACCCAGTATTTGTTATTTATTAAACGATTTGATTATATTAACTGAACACGTTATTACATAAACATGCTTTGTTATGCATTCACCGTATACACATTAAGAAATTTGATGTCAAATATTCCACATACGCCACCGTAATAAAATGGAAAAACATTTCCTTCCTACATTTCAGGACTACTATACATACATATGTATGTATTCCCAATGCGTGTAACAAAACTGAAACTGAAACAAAACAATAAAAATAAAATCTTTTCATTACACAGGACAAGGGTATTTTTTTATGCTTTATATTTTTTGATATTTCTATTCAAATAAACTATAATTATATGGACCAAAAGCATAAAGTGCTGGCCAACAAATAGTAAAGACAAGACAGGTAAAAAAACACCATAAGGTTCTATAAAATATGAGAAGCATAATTTCTAGTTAAATGTCGACCCACTTATATGCCGCTATATATAGATACTTTCTAGAGTAAATGTTTATTAGCGCAGGCAACTAATTGAATTCTGGCCAGTAGCACGCACAACGTTTGCTCTTAAACTGTACAACGCACAAACACAGGGGGATGAGTGATGGTGAGATGGTGAGAAGTTGGTTAACAATAAAAGGTGTTGCTAAAAGCCAAAAGTGTAGCAAATAAAAATTAAAAGTAAAAGCAAAGAGAACAACTAGTATGGAGTGGTATAAGAAGAACAATTGCTACATAAACTTAACAAAAGGTTGCAAATCTAATTAACTTTTGTGCGTTCTGGCCAAGAATTATGTCGGCTGACTACTGGCTACTGTTCCAGTATGGATGTGTGCCAAACACAAAAGCACACAAATGTTTCTATAGCATGCACAGAGCGAAAACTGCCTAATAAAATCAAGAAGATTTTCTCTACGAAACGTTTTTGGAGTAAGGGGTGTTACAGCAGAAAGAAATGAAGATTTTTTCGTAGAGATTTCTTATTATTTTTATGTGATAAATCTTTTTAATTTTTTCAAAAAGTAAAACACATACATTTAAGAAGAAAACTTGTTATTTACCATTTTTTTACTCAAATTCCGTCACTTTTGCCACAAAAAATACAATCCATAGAGAAAAACTTATTGATTCTATTGCGTTCTCTTCTAAATTGTATAAAACAAGAATTTCTTATTAATTTCATTGGGCTACCTAATCAATTTTTTCAAAAAGGTTTTTCTTATAGATTTCATTAGGCTACTTAATAATTTTTTTTTTAAGGAGTATGCCTTATTGATTTCATTAGGTTTCTATTTGATCATGTGTAAATTATCTTATTAATGTTTTAATAAGTGGCAAGTAAAGAAGTGGAAAAAAGTAATAAAAGTATTTCTTCTTAAAAAAACAAAGTAACAAAGTAAACAAAGTTCAAATAAAAATATTGAATTGTTTTAATTTCAACAAAATAAAGTGTTATAAAAGACGGGAAGGAAAGTTATTTTCTCGTTGGACTAATGTTGAAAAAGAAAAATCGATGATTATCCTGTCACTGCGGACGAATCTTTTAAAGATTTGCATAATGGTAATACTCCTTAAATTAATATATGTACATCTTTATACCTCTATCTTTCTCTTTCAAAGATAAATATTTCGAGCAAAAGTGCTGGTTGCAGCACAATTGCAGTCATGGGAACAGGTGCTTTCTTTCTGGAGGGAAACAAAGAAAAATAGAATTGATGAGACACAAAATGCCGAATCTTTGACGAATATTTTTCAAGAGTGGCCATGATATAATGATTTCTTAGGTTATGTAAAACGCAAAATCAATAAATATTATTTGAAAAAATAAAGGGATAGTCTTATAAAATTAAGAAGAAAATCTTTTTGAAAAAATCAAAAAGAGGGCCTAATAAAATCAAGAAGAAAATCCTTTTGAAAAAAACAAAAAGAAAGCCTAATAAAATTAAGAAGAAAACCTTTTTAAAAAAATCAAGAAGACTGTCTAGTAAAATCCCTAAGTTTTCTTCTTGATTTTTTCAAAAAGGTTTTCCTTATAAAAATAATAAGAATATCTTCTTGAAAAAAAACCATAGAGAAATCTTATAAACTTTGTTCTAATTTACTATGTATTTATTAGGTTCAGTTTTCTCTGTGTGCTCGTGCTTGTACTCCTACAGAGACAGCAGTATAGCTGGCAAACGTTGGAAGTGTTAGTATTAGGTAGAGGAGAGGTTTTTCGATTCTAGCTCAAAAGACTAAGAAAATGAGATTCTGCTGACTTTTTTTCTCTTTTTTTCCAAAATCTCATTTGACGGCAACAAAGTGCTAAAAAAAAGTCCAAAGAGGGGAATTAGTTAGAAAAGAAAAGAATAGAAAAAAAAGAAGATGAACACCTATTGTAGTCATAAGATTATTAGCTTTACATGAAAAGATAAAATGTTTTATAACTTAATTATGGTTACGAAAGTGTTGCCTTTTGTGCCACTCATATTGTGTGTTCTGGCCAATATGAATAATCTTTTTTCCCTTTTTATCAATATCTACGTGTGTTATGTTACACGTTCAAACGTTCTATTAGCAATACCCTGTAATTTTCTGATAAACGTCTGTTAAGTTAAGTGCCTTTATTATTTATAATGGCTTGGCTAGGGATGATTTCCAAAGTTAAGTAAGTAATTTGCCTCTTAATTGTTCTTTTTTAATTGGTTATGCTAACAATAATAACAATAATAGTCGCCGTAGTCTAGTAGGTAGTATGTTGGCTTATTAGACGCGAAGTCACGGTTCAAATCTCCGGTCAGACATCGAAACGAAGTAGGAAAAATATTTCTTCGGCGACTTTCTCTCAGCAGTTTCTGGCAAAAACTCTGAGAGTAAATAAAAGTTTCTCAAAAATCTGTCGTTCGGAGTCGACTTCACGCCACTCATGACAAAAATTAACACACGCAACATGAGTGGTGTTGAGAAGCTAGGCCGTAATCCTGACTGAATGTCCAATAATGAATGTATGTATGTATGTATGTAATAATACTTTTGCTATGATTAACACGGCACATTTTTTATAAAAGTTTTAAAAATCAAAGATGAGTTGTAGGTCTAGCCAATACCCATTTATTTATTTTTGCTGCAATTGAGTCCCTAATAAACGTACATAATTTCAACGTCCGTCCTTATTCATGAATGTCGAGGTTTTCCCAAACAAATTGCGGATTATTCAAAGGTAACTCTTATATGGGTTCCCGGACATAGAGATGTCGTTGGAAATTGCATTGCTGATGAGCTGGCTAGAGCCGGTATGGAGCTAAGCAATATTCTGCATATTAAAGGGTATAGGTATTCCGATTGCCTCGATTAATTTGGATATTGCCTATTCGACTCACTTCTGTCCTTAAACCGCATGGCCATCCATTGCCCAATAGCTAATCTAACGCGCTACTGACGTTTTGCTAAGCACGTAGAACGGCTCGGCATTCCGACTAATGACTTCTGCAGTAGCTATGGGTCTGAGGGGGAGGAAGATGCTGCGTTTCACCTCATGTGTCAGTGTCCTGCTCTTGTCATCTTTCTGGTCTCTTATACTATTTTCTGACTTCTTTGAACGAGCTCTCTAATATAAGAATTGCTGCAATAGCAAGATTTATTTTGAGCTCAGGATGGTTTTCTGTAGGGAATAGTTCACAATCGAGTATAATTAACACAACGCACAATATACCGTTAATATAGGGATATTTCATCTTTTTCAAAGAATAAATGCAAAATATGTCGTATTTTTATCTCTGCTGGTGTAATTTGATGTTGCAATCAAAGAATCCTTAAAGGATTTATTCCGATTAAAATTTGATCTTACAATCAACGTAATAGCACTTATACAACAAATATTTATAAACTTAACATGCCTTGTGTGAAAAAAAAATAAATAAAAATTTGGACTAGAAACATGGTATAATAATTTAAAGGATACTTTTAAAAGAAATCTAATCTTTAATAGCCCATAATAATGACATTAAAAATGACTTTTAATTGTTGTTTTAATTCGAACAAAAAAAAATAAAATAAAAAATGGGAGTGTAACGCACAAAAGAATGCGACATCATTTATTTTCTATTGAAAAGAATTATAAACGGACAACACTTCTAAAAGCGATAAATTATGGAATAAAATTTAACACCTGATCCTAAGTTGTCATAGCAAATTGAGGCTTCCTTCCATAACGAGAATAACAACAATAAAATGTAATGAAAAAAATATTAAAAATAAAATCGACAAGGCAGGAGGAAAAAAATGACACACAATAAAAATTTAATTTTAAACGTATCAGGTTACTTAACCAACTCAACCAACAAATGAGGAGACGAGCAAAATAAAAAATGATGAAATTGCTCATCCTATAGGATTTCATCTTAAAAACATAAATTATTTGAAATCCTTTTTAAATTTGATTTTTTTTTTCGTTTTTCGTTTGACGTTTATTTTTTTGTTTCAAATTTCTTGTTGAATTTTGCAAAATTCTATGCGCAGGACTCTTTTCAAAGCCTGCAATTGTTGCATTTAAAAATTCATTCATGTTCTACACACACACATAACACATATACATGTATAAAAAGTAACCAACAGGTATTTATACTGTTTATCGTCAACAAAATTTATCACAAGAACCCACACACACATACACGCAAATCCTATTACACGAATAGTTATTATTCAGCAAGCCATACACACGAGCACATACACTTGCCAAAGCTTTAATTTCTTTCTTTTGTGTGTTTCGGTTATAAAAACCGTTTGTTCTTAAACAAAATCTTACAGTTGAGTTTGAGATGTTTTGACGGTCTTTAGACCACACGGATCGGACTGCTTTTAAAATCGAAATAGAGGAGGCAATTTAAAAACACAAAATAAAAAGTGTTAAAAGTATTATTTTTTTTTTCTTTGTTAATAAAATGTGGTTTATTTAACAGTTGAAATAATATTTTAAAGTGAAATTAAATTAAATAAAAAAAAATATAAATTTTATGACGAATACACGCCGATATTGCATGGATCATTTTAGAAAATGAATTACATTAGAAATTTACGCATTTTTGGAACCATTTATCTCTGGATATTTGTGGCAAAAGGTAAAGATTTACAAGATTTTTAATTTTGTAAAAAATAATTCTTAATAGATAAATAATACATGTACAACCCAATATGAAAATAAAAACAATGTATTTAAATTAGATATTAAATATGAATATGTTTCAGAGATCTCCTTTCTTGTTATGGGCCGTTATTATGGACATTTTGTTTTCATTTTTAGAAAAAGAAAAACAAGTTTTAATTTAATCAAAAAATAATATGAATTAAGATCCTATGTCCTTATAAAAGCCTATAAATACAGATACGCTTAATGTTTATAACTCATGAAATAGGCCGTAAATTTATTTTAAAAATATGAATCTTCTATTGATAAATATATACATATCATTTCACATAACCAGGCCTGTAAACCAATGAATAGACAAAAAATGAGACGCATTTTTTTTTTGCATGCAGGTATTGATCATAAAAAAAAATATATTTGTGGTACTTATTTACAGTAGTGGTCTTATAATTTTATGTTGAATATTTTATTCTTAAGGGGATTAATTTTTTCGCCACATGTTATTTAAAATAGCTTGCCTGACTGTAATTGAAGTCGCTGCAGTCTAGTAGGTAGTGTGTTGGCTTACTAGGCGTAAGACCACGGTTCAAACCCCAGGTCAGACATCAAAACGAAGTAGGAAAAAATATTTCTTCGGTGACTTCCTTTCAGCGGATTTCTGGCAAAAACTCTGGGAGTAAATAAAATTGCCATGAAATGTTTCTCAAAAAATCTGTCGCTCCGAGTCGACTTAAAATTGTAGGTCCCGCCACCTATGTATAAAAATAAAACACACACAACATAAGTGGTGTGAGAAACTAGGTCCATAATCCTGACTGAAGGGTTGTAATGACTAATTATGTATGTATGTACGTATGTACTGACTGTAATTAATAAAATCTAGTAAATAAATAGTAACCATCAACAACAATATTATTAAAATTAACTTTCGTTTTCTCAAAAGGATCAAAAAAATATCGTAACATCGATAATTTGCAACACCATTATTGTATTTTGTTATTATCTTCTAAGTGATATAAATATAAGAAATTAAAATGAATAACATGGTTCCGTATTAATTCCATTACATTTACGTACGTTGAAGTCGCCGTGGTCTAGTAGGTAGTGTGTTGGCTTATTAGACGAAAGGCCCGAGTTCGAATCCCAGGTCAGACATCAAAACTGTTATGTATTTGAAAAACTAAATTTATTTTATTTATTCAATATGAAGAATAATTACAAAGCTTACTGAGAATAACTTAAAAGCTAATAATAACAAGTGTTTAGTTCATGTTCTATACAAAGTATATAAATGTAAATATAACTTAAATTATTTACACAACATCTTCCTTTTCAATTACATATGTATGTACATATAATAATTTCAATCCAATTTATTTTCAAATATTTAATTATTTAAATCACAAAGTTTATACATAGATATAAATTAATAATAATATTATTTGTTAAGATGCAAGTGCATGTTTTTGATGGTTTAGAAATTAATGTGTGTAAATCTAGTTGGTGGGTTAATTTTTCTTCCATGACGAGTTCTGTAAGCACTATCAGATTCAATATCAGTAGTTTTAACTGGTAAATTCGGGTCGGAGGTATTCACTGTATTACTACCATTTTCATTATTAGAATTCTCAGATTTTTTGAATGTGTTTTCATTTGTATCTTTAGAGTTTGATGAGTTTTTAGGATGTTTGAATATGTGTTGTTCATTTCTTCTAAACAAAGAACCTTCCTTATCTTTAATTACAAAAGATCTGGGCTCCGTACTTTTACTAACTATTTCTCATCATTATACATGTTTGGCCAATATACAGATTTTCTAGCAAGACTTTGACATCTCTGTATTCCCATGTGGCTTTCATGGATTCTGTCCAAAATCAAACTTTGAAGACTTTTTGGGACTAAAACTTGGTTATTTTTAAGAAGAATATCATCAATGATATGAATTTCATCTTTTATCTTGTAATAGGGCATGACTTCTTTATCAACAAATTTTTTATGTTTTGGCCAACCATTTAGTATATACATTTTAATTTTTGCAAAAACTGTATCATTATTACTATGATATCTTATATCATTTATATTTGCAAATGGAACTTCAAGATGCGACTTAAGAAAATTGCAATGAAGTGTGATGTCATTATGAATTTCAGCTAAGGCGTTTGCTTTTAATGGACATCTTGACAAGGTATCAGCTATATATAAATATTTACCGGGCTTGTAGGTAACTGTCAGATCATATGACTGAAGACGAAGCATAAACCGTTGAAGTCTAGCAGGAATTTTGTATAAAGGTTTATTAAACAAAGAAACCAATGGTTTGTGATCAGTTTCTACTAACACTTTGTTACCATACGTATATTGGTGAAATCTAGTGCAACCAAAAAGAATAGCAAATAACTCTTTTTCTATTTGGGCATAATTCTCTTGTGCGGTTGTGAGGGAGGCAGAAGCATATGCTATTGGTTGGTTATTGTGCAAAATGGCAGCTCCGACGGCAAATTTGGAGGCATCTGCACTCAAAATCAATTGTTTATTCGGATCAAAATAAGTTAAGACGGGACTTTTTGTAATTTCAGCTTTTAAATTTGTAAACTCATCCTCTTGAGATTTATCCCAATGCCACTGAATATCTTTCTTTAGCAATTCTCTTAAATGTTTATTCTTTGATGATAAATTCGGAATAAAATTTCCTAAATAGTTAATCATTCCGAGAAAGCGTTGCAGCTCAGAAACGTTTTTAGGAGTAGACATATCTAAAATTGCTTTAATTTTGTTGTCATCTGGCTTAATACCGTATTCATTAAAAATATGTCCAAGGAACTTAATTTCATTTAGTAGGAATTTGCATTTATCTTTGTTAAATTTAAGACCAATTTCTTCTGCACGTTGCAGAACTTTCTGTAATGTTCTATTATGTTCTTCTGTTGTTTTTGCATAGATTAGAAAATCATCAATATATATCACTAACCCTTCAATGTCGCCAAAAGATTTAACTATTTCAGAATGAAATATCTCTGGGGCAGCATTTATGCCAAATGGTAGCCTTAAAAATCGATACCTGCCAAATGGTGTATTGAATGTACACAATTTGGATGAAGCTTCATCTAATGGAATCATCCAAAAACCACTATTGGCATCTAAAGTACTGAAATATTTTGAGCCACTAAGTTTTGCTTTACAGTCATCTATATTGGGAAAAGGATAGTGAGGGCGAAGTATGGCTTTATTTAAGTTACGGGGGTCTAAGCAAATTCTCAACTGTCCATTAGGCTTAGTAACTAGTACGATAGAACTGACCCATTCTGTTGGTTCCCTTTCTGGCTGTATTACATTAAGCTTCACCATTCTATCTAACTCAGCTTTTAACTTGTCATGAAGGCTAAAGGGAATCTTTCTTGGAGCATCTACTATAGGTGCTATATTAGGTTTGAGCTTGAAACTACATTTTGTTTTCATGTGACCTAAACCATTAAATACATGCGCATAATTATCGATAATTTTATCAGATGTTAATGAATTTACAGTCTTAATTAAATTCATTTGTTTGGCTAATTCTAATCCAATTATATTTTTACATTTTAAATTTAATACAAAAAATTTACTCAAATAAGTATTGTTATTAAAAGAAAATTTTAAATCAATATTTCCGATTAAAGGTAACTTTTCACCACTAAAGGTTAAAATTTTTGTATTAGTAGGTCTTAACATATGGCTTAAATTTAACATATTTGACGTATCCTTTGATAGTATGTTTACTTGGGCTCCGGTATCTATTTGAAGAGTAATTGCCATATTATTTATAAATACCTGAACATTCCACTCATTATTTGCTACGACACTGCAACTGGAGTTTAATAGGGTACCAATAAATAATTCTTTAACGTCTTCATTATTGCTATCAACCTGGCTTTCTATTTGTTTGACAAATTTTTTGGTTTGATGTTGCGGTAATTTAGCGAAACACATTTTTGCAAAGTGACCTTTCTTACTGCAAATATGACAATTAATGTTTTCAGCTGGACATTTTTTCCTGTGAGTTTGTCCACATCTGCTACATTGTTGCTGTTGGATATTCGATGAAGTGGGTCTTCTAACTGATGAATGCTGCTTTGACGAATAAGTTGAGTGACGTTGATGAACATATGGTGGCTGATTTATTTGTTTCTTGTAAATATTCGACTTATTTAAAGCGCCAACAAAATTTGTTTCTTGTTGCAACTGACTTGTGTTTTCTTTTGCGGAGTTTATATTTTTAGCTATTTCCAAAGCTTTCTCAAGTGTAATTTTACTTTCGCTTAACAATCTTTCTTTGATCTGGGAATAGTTGGGAAGTAAACCACAGACAAAAATATCTTTAACTAAGTCCTCACGCAAATCTCCAAACTCACACAATAGGCTTTGGTTTTTTAACACCGTTACATATTCTTCAATAGATTCTTTCAGACCTTGTTTTCTTGAAAAGAAAGTATGACGTTCCATCGCTATGTTGACTTTGGGAATGAAATATGCGTCCAATTTTGAAAGTAATTCATCATATTTTACCGTATCTATGTCCTCATTGAATGAATTAAAAATTTGTAAGCAATCTGGTCCTAAATGATGTAATAATAACGCTACTTTTCGTTGTTCAGTTTGCTGTTCCAGATTTGATGCTCTCATAAATATCTTGAACTGGTTTTTCCACGACTTCCATGTGGCACACATGTTACTTTCTTTGAGGTTAAGAGGAGCAATTGTTGTTGCAACCGACATTACATGTGGTGTAGACATTTCAGAATATGTAATTTTTTGTTCACTTGCCTTAGACTGCATCGAATTTTATTAAATATTTAATATATATTCTCCTTTCTTTATGTATTTTATAAATACGACGTCTTTATTTAAATAGACTTTTGACTTTTTTTTTAAAAAAAAAAAAATTTTTTTTAAATTTTTAATTTTTTCTCTTTGACACCTGACACCATGTTATGTATTTGAAAAACTAAATTTATTTTATTTATTCAATATGAAGAATAATTACAAAGCTTACTGAGAATAACTTAAAAGCTAATAATAACAAGTGTTTAGTTCATGTTCTATACAAAGTATATAAATGTAAATATAACTTAAATTATTTACACAACAAAAACGAAAAATATGAAAATATTTCTTCGGCGACTTCCTCTCAGCAGATTTCTGGCAAAAACTCTGAGAATAAAAATTGCCATGAAAAGCTTCTCAAAAAATCTGTCGTTTCGGAGTCGACTTTAAACTGTAGGTCCCGCCACTCATGTATAAAATTAACGCACACAACGTAAGTGGTGTTGAGAAGCTAGGCCGTAATCCTGACTGAAGGGTTGTAATCAGCGGTGTTGTGCTAATTTTTTTTTTACCGGAACGCGCATATATAATTATATAGACAGAGCCGATCAATATATACATATATATAAAACTAATTGAATTTCTGAGTGCAATCCCGTCATCGCGGGAGTTCCTGTCATTTGACCCACAGTTAAAAACCATGACTTAACGATAAAAAGGCGGAAATACCCGCTCTTCATTCCAATTCTTCCAATTCTCGTTATCAGAAATCATCTTTAGTTCCGGAACGCGTTCCTGTCCAAAAAGGAAGTACCGGAACGACGTTCCGGAGCGTTCCGGCTCGACAACACCACTGGTTGTAATGGCCAATTATGTATGTATGTACATTTACGTATTTTCTTAGAAATCAAAAATATATTTTATGGTAAATATACCTAAGTTTCGCTAAATTATAGTGAAAATATGCACAAAAATGAAAAACAGACATTTCGGAAATTGATACTGTCGTATCAAAAATGTCACACAATAGTTGCGGTTATTAGAAGAAAGCACCGACCAAGAAATACTACTAATACCGCATATTGTCTAGCGGAAAGTCGTTAGGGAGGAATACAACATATTAATTTCAACAAAAATATTCATCGCATACTAAAGGCAACCAATTTAGTTGAGTATGTAGCGCGACATAAGCAAGCCTAATGTATCAAAAAAAAAACTCTTAATTCAATTGATTTGACTCGAATTGAAGGAACAATATGTGGTGTCCACCGAAGCAAAATTTAAATCCATTAAGCAAGGATAAGTTATATAATGGCAGGGCTAGGTTCCATATAGCAAAGTGTGGGTAAGATTATAAAAATGAATTACTGAATGGATCAACATTTCATCAAACATATTGTGTAGATTCATGCGATCGTGAGAACTTGTATTGAAATGCAAGATAATGACAACAGACATTTATTGCTAAATTCTTTTACTGCAGTTCCCTTTACTCTAGACATCGCATAAGTATACTCCATAGAATACTTAACTGCCTTTAAATAAATTTTGACAGTTTTATTCACCTTTATTCGTTACTGGAAGAAGGTCGTATAGATAGGTGTGCTAATAATAAGGCCACCACTGTATATTTATCTGTCATATAAACAATAAATTTGTATAAATGTTCGTCAATCATCAGACGCATGTAGATCAAGTAATACACATACTATACTGTCTTCGTTGACCTATTGGCTTTAATTGTTGTGAGACTTTGATGATATCGCCGTCGGCAACTAATTTCATATTCTACTTTTGGTTTTGATCATCCATTGATATTGTGTTGGGCCAATAGGTATACAATGCACGTTTGAGACCATATATATTGATTTTAAGATGCTATCAAATAAACGTAGTTTGGTAGGTTTCGACCTCCATATTTTACTAATGCTTGTGCTTTTAATCTCCAACATTTATATTCACATATCATTTTCACATTTTCCAACCATTGACGAGTGCTTCCTCTTCTCTTTTCAAACCAAACAAATAATCATGCCAAATATTTCATAATAGAAAGCCTAGATATTAAAAAATGCTTCAATCTGGATATTACGAATGCTCATGCATTCTCTCGATGGAAGTTTTAAATTTGACTGATAGCGCGATAGGGAATATGACAATAGAGGAAGTGAAATGTTCACAGGATTGCCTAAGTCTTTATATTGTAGATAGAATGAAAGGACAAGCAGCTTTCATTTTAAATTGATTCCAATAAAACCTATGTAGATTTCGATCTACACTTTCCACATGCCAACCATACGTGGTAAAAGGAATAGCAGTTTTGAAGGCCTGTAAATGTGGCGGAGATCAAATATGGCAGGAAACTATTCAATATCTTTTGGTGAATCTCAATGTCTGAGGGAGCACAGACAAAATGGCTTGGAAGATTATTTCGTTTATATTTAGATAAAATAATCTCAGAAGAACTGTTTAGATTTATGCTAGATGTGGTTCACGACATGGGAAGGAGTATAAACTATGGACATCTTCTCTACGACAGGCTGGCATGTTGAAATTTATATTTTAAAATTGTGACTTAAAAATGAGTTTCCCTTTTGCCATACGCGCATAAGGAATGTAAAATTTCAATGTAACGTTTACATTAATTTTTTTTTTCGTAATGAGTGTAAAACATGTTCTATTTTACATTATAAATGTTTTATCTTAATTGACAATCGATTTAAGATAATTAATGCGTTGTTTTTTTTTGTGTCTTTCCTGATTGTTATAATTTTTTTCATATCTTTTCATATGCCATTACAATAATAACAATAATTATGAGGATGATAAATGTAATTAAAAATATTAAAAAAAAAATGCCAGTGGAAGAAGGTGCATATAACAAAAGGGGTAAAAGGTGTTAAATGGAATGATAATGTTCATTTAACATCATCATCATCATCATCCTTATCATCGTCATAATCATTTACTATTGTTAACCTTTAACACGCACACATTTTTTGTTTGTTTTTTTTTTTGGTTTTGTTTAAATTTTGTTTTAAAGATTACACGTGTAAAAAAGGAAGAGTTTTTAAATGGATTTTATGTTTTAAATGATAATGAGGTTTCTGTTTAACATGCACTCCTAAAATTTTTGTATTTTTATTCTCTCACAGTGCTGCAAGTGCGTGGTGGCCAGCTTCATAGTGATACCCATACCCATGCCAAGTCTCCAGAGTCTGGGATTCGAGTTAGGAGTGATGGTGGTAGTAGTGGTGGCGATGTAATGATAAAACCGTTGACGATACAAATATTTGATGACTATACGGATGAGTTGGTTAATGAACGTGGCCGCAGTGATAATGCAGCAGCAGCAGCAGCAGCAGTAGCATCGGCACCACCATCAACAACAACAGAAACTGTATGGCAAGCGTTCGACAAACATCTCTACTATAATCGTTTGCCATTAATTGCAGCAAAATTTAAAACTATTGGCAACAGCAACGGCTATGACGATAGCAACAACAACAACAACAACAACAATTACTTTTATAATAAAAATAACGGAAATTCTATGACACCGAAAGCAATTACTTTTGAGAATTTAAATGATTTTGGTAGTAAAGGATTTTGGCCAAATGACCAGCAACAGCAACAACAAAATCAATATGAATATGTTAGACAACAACCAGAACGACGTCATAGTTTAATCCACCCAATATATTCAAATGATGGAGTACCAGCTACTAACAGAGTTGACAAACAAAATCCAGTAACAAATATCCGGTATGAAATACTTCCATTGTTTATGGAAAAGTATTTTAAAACTAAAAATGTTCAACCATTCTCTGCAATAAGAGCAACAAAAACAAAAAGATCAAAATCTTTTACAACAATGATGGGCAATAACATTATTAATGATAATGACAATGCCAATGATGACATTGTTAATGCTGATGGTAATCGTAATGGTAATGGTAATGGTAATGGAATGAGTATTAGCAATAGCAATACGGCTGATGCCTTCAGTTTAAGAGACGATATTATAAAAGAAACTTTATTTCCGTTTAAAGATGACACCTTGGCTTTAAATGTAAATATTGATGATGGCATTGATGGTGTAGAAAATCGTATGACTGACAAAAATGGCAGAGATAGAGGCAACGGAAACGGAAATGAAAGTTTAAATTATGCTGACAGTAACGTACTCAATACTAATTACTTTACAGCTCAAAGCAACACCGACATCGATAGAGAACCACAACCACCACCACCACCAGCCCATCATATCGTTAATCAACACATAAATCGTAACAGTTTAATGGACCAGGTAATGGGCAAAATGCATGACAAGCGTGCCAAACCGTCTGTGGGTCATACACCTTTTTTGCCAGCAGTCAGTGGAGGTAAGGAGAAATGAAAACAAAAAAATGAATTTTTACTATTAAAAAAAACAACAACTGTTGAGGGACAACCTCGAACCTTCATTTCGTCTATAAACTTTACAGGCGAAACAGTTGGTCATTTCAGTGTCCACAACGTGCTCGAAGCTTCTAATATAAATCTCATATGTCATATCATATAAACCTAAAGCTTAAATCATAGCTAAAGAATTAATATTTCTAAAATGTGGTCACTTTGGGTGTAAACTCATAATTTACCCTATAATCGTCAATGTTCGTTCAGCTACACAGTTTAACCTTAAAGACTTTTTGCGAGATGCAAAAAAAAGTGTGCAACAAAAATATTAAGCCTCTATTTTCTTATTTTAAATAGCAATTTGGAATGAAAACTACTGCACACGCAATTAATAGTGATACGAATGGTGCCGCCTGCTGGGCTCCCAATTATTGCCAAAAGTTAGTCCCAAGACCTTTTCAAGATTGCTGTCATGTTATTTTTAATTTATTTGTTTTTTAGTTCTGCAGTTAAGATGATTTCAAATATTATATCTGCTGTTTTAGATTGATTACATGCGTGTAGTTGGATGCCACGTCATTAGGCTCATTTGTCCCATTGTTATACACTAAGAAATTATTCTAGAACCTACAACCTTATTCCGAGATAACTGAGAAGGCCATCTCGAGACTCTAAAAGAAGTAATAATTCAAGTGGTATGTACTATCTGAGTGTGGTATCACCCACAAAGCTGGACACTTACGTAATTTCCGTCAATAGGTCTCTCTAGAGTCGCTAGCGAGACTTTAACTGTCCTGGTATCCAAACCAGCTACTCTATCCTATTTTCAGCAAGTCATTCCACTGACTATATGCAGTTGCATATGATTATGTCCTACATGTCCTACGAGATTTCAAAACCATATTCATTTCGTTTCATAACGAAACGCATTGTATCCAAAGCGAGATTGTATATCTGATACATTATGACGGCTTAACGCTTAACGTTTAACGCTTGATTGACTTTAAATTTCGCAGATCTTCTGGGAAGAAATTATCACACACTCTACAAACATATCCGTTTAATCCATGAAGACTGAAATCAAGGCCACAGGCGAAGTGATTAACCGAGAATAGGAACACCAGACTTCACTAATGCGTCTGTGCTGATTATGCGCCTCTCTATGATTCCGTATAAATATCTATGACACGAA
Organism: Sarcophaga rosellei; assembly: GCA_930367235.1. Taxonomy (NCBI): domain Eukaryota; kingdom Metazoa; phylum Arthropoda; class Insecta; order Diptera; family Sarcophagidae; genus Sarcophaga; species Sarcophaga rosellei. Next base: position 86,055,701 of record OV884021.1, read on the forward strand.
ACTCTTTTTAATCACAATATATGTATTATGATTGAATTGTATTATTTATTCCTCTTTATTTCATTTTGAAATCATTAAACATATTCTTCTCATCCGTACCACACAGGTGCCATGACTAATTTGGGTAAATTTTTTCGTGATTTATCGAAAAATGTCCACTTTAGCGAACAGTATCAGTGGACTGCCGAACAGCAGAAGCTACTCGAAGGTGATCCCAATTTTAGCAACATACAGTATCATTTGGAAAAACCCAATGGGGCAACAGATCAACAGACAGCTGAATGGATTAAGGCCATACGATTTTATAGACCATCGCAGAAGATACGTTCGTTGGTGGCCATGAATCCTCACGGCCAATGGGCGCATAGTTCCCAGTTTATAGATCCCAATTATATGTGGGTCGGATTGGGTAAATAACAGGCGCTCAGCTCAACTATTGTAAAATAAATCTTTTATTTGTTGACGTTGTAACATTAGTTTTGTTTTTGTAATTTTAACAACGAATGCAATTGATGTCGTTTACATAAAAATAAAAAAAAAAAAAAAATAATCTCCCCTCGTAAATTAAATGTTGTCGTTAAAATAGAAACATTCTCGATTTACAATAAAAAAAAAAAACACAAACATTTGTGCTGTTTTATTTGTTGTAATTTTAAACAAACACTGTGTATGTATGTATATCAAAACCTATGAAATCATTATAAAATTAGAATTTTGAAGAAAAAAAAAACAAAAAAAAATATAAACAAAAAGAAAAAATTAAATAAAATTAACGTTTAGTTTAGCATAACCTGAACTTAGTTCGTCTTAATTGTCCAGAACGGAAAATGCAATAAAGGTAGGAATTAAATAAATCCTGACTTTTTATAGAAATATGTTGACGTCTATCATAATGGTTGAGCTAAGACAGAATCTCACGTGAAGAAGAAGGAAAAGTGAGTAGAAAGTGCTTTTTAGCCGGTAAAAACATGCAGTCAACTTTTTGAGAGCCATTCAGCGCTCGTGGAAATCGATGGTTAGTTTTTGGCGTATACACTGCTGTTCAAAAAAATCGATTCACCTGCTCTCCGAAAAGTTTACTAGACATCTCTTATGCAATGGAGTATATGTAAAAAAGTAACTGCACTTTGTTTACTGGCCTCTTATGAATATAATTCCGATACATTTCAAAAATTTGAAGCGTGATTCTTCTTTAATTAATTTCAAGATGTTGATCATGGTGAATCTATTTTATTGAACAGCAGTGTATGTAAAGAATAGACTTTCACCTTTCATTTGGAAGTACAGTAGGAAGACGATGATGGACGAAGATACCTTTCGTTTTTTCTTGGTAAAACGCGAAATTTTTAAGGCCATTTTTAATCACTCATACCTACTAAACTGTATAAGAAATCTAAATATCCTTTTTTTTTAATTAATAAGAAGGTGTTCCTTTACAATTAAAACACTTGGGAAAATGTCTTCCACACATAAGCTACTGAGTTGGATAAAAATTATCATCAGTTTTCGTTTAACAAAACTCTTCACTATAGAAGAACATTAGATTTTTCAAAATCCGTTGTCAAAATATTGCTTTATTGCCACCAATCGTATATAGCTAGAAATCATTATTTTAAATCCTGCCACAAAAAAGGAATTTTTAGCTGAATTCGTTATTCCATTTTTTAATTAAAATTCCACTTGTTTTTCTTTTCATCCGATTCTTAAATTATACGAAGAGGAAGTGTTAAGATTTAAACAAATTATAGTTGCTTTATTAATCAATTAAAATTTAATTCATGACATTTACATATGTATATAGACGATTATAATATATGTATATGTCACTATGTATGTATGTATGTATGTATAGATTTTCGTAAGGTTATAAGTATATCATATAAGTATAGAAATATTTTGGCAACAATGATATATTAATTATATTGACAAGGATATAATTTAAGTAAACGCTTTCAAAATTAACTTCAATCAGAATAAGCCCAAAATCTAAGCCAACATTTCAGTTCAATTCACATCAAACTTAATTGACGGTAGAAGAAGGCATTTTCGTATAATGGGTATACGACGGATTTGAAGTGGGCAATAGGCGTTGCTGTAGATCTCTGGTTTCACGTATCTGTTTGTACAACGAATAGATGGCATTCCAAATGCAGCATTGAATAACTAAAAAGAAAAAAGGAACACAAACGTTAATTTAATTGTTTGTTTATTACTCATAATATAATTACATGATTATCTGTTATACCGACAAAAATAAATAAATAAAAAAATAAAAACATGCAAGAAATTCAATACACAAATTGTCACAGGGGATTTACCCTGTTTTTGTTTTGTTTTTGTTTTTTGGTGCGTGTGTGTGTAATTTTATCATATTCACAATATAGGTTTTAAGTTTTATATACATATTATGTACAGAGACTCAGTAAACCGTGTATACATTATGCATAACAATTTTAAAATGTATGACTCACCCAAACTTATGCCTGAAGTTAGGATCGCCAATAATACTGAACCAATGGGAAGGCTATTGGCAATGGATACATAAATCATGTAAATGAAATTCAACACATTAAAGAATATTACAATGTAGGCATTGATAAGCCATGGTGTCAATAGCAGATGTCGTTCCTAAAATAAAAACCAAGAACAAATTATTAAAAATAAAAAATGAAATATTTAAATAAAATGCAGATAAAAATTACACCATTTCCAAAGACTATTTAGATAATTTACTTAAAAAATATCAATTGAGAGATTCTAGCGTAAAAGACTGTGTTGGCCTTCAAAAACATTGCATTCTTCCTTTACTTACTTAATTAGGCATTACAACCGTTCAGTCAGGATTACGACCTAGCTTCCCACATCACTTACGTTATGTGTGTTAATTTTATCCATAACTGGCACAACCGACTCTGAAGGATAGACCTTTGAAACAGTTTTAATGGCAAATTTTATTTACTCTCAGAGTTTTTGCTTGTCTTGGTCGAGATGTCTGGGCTGGCCTTCTAGACTATAGCGACTTTATTGTTCCTTAAGGCATTCCCAACTCAGATGGGAGACAATGACAAGTTTGTCCAACTTTGAAGTTGCCCTAGAAATAACCGGTGGACTTCTGATGAAAAATTAGGAGTCGCCTTATTGGGATTCCAATCACTTTTTAAGCATTCCCATGTAATAATTGGAGTATAATTATTAGAGTATCACTTCATTCTGTTCATTTGTTAAGATGTACGAAGAGCTTGTTTTTGAGATTCCATAACAGATTTAGTATCTTCCAGGAAATAAACTTTTACAGTCAATATACTGAGTCTTATAGAAAGTTTTTTTTTTGCGCTACTAGAGCACGTGTTCTACTATTTTAACATTATTATTACAAGCTGTATTTGATCAGATTGATTCCAGCCTAGTTGAATATATTGGATTATTTATTGCAATTAAGAAGACAACTTCAATTTGTCTCTGTCTCTTAACCTATAATTTCAATTGAAGAAATCCTGGTAGAGTAGATTTGCAAAAACAGTTAGTTATTGAAACGTATTATACACTAACAAAATTCTTCGCTATAGCAGAAAATTGGCGATAAACAATTGGCAACAGGTCTTGTAGGCTGAGCTAATAACCAAGCTTTCTGCCTCGTTAATACAAAAGTGTGGAAACTAACGTATCCGATGGAATACAATTCATATGCAATTAAACAAAACTAACTGCTTCAAACGCTTCCATTCTTGAAAGTACATCAAATTCGAATTCAAAGGGTAGCTATAAGCCTGGAAGCCTCTATAAATCCCATCAAACACACAACAAAATCTTCCTGATCGGTAATCCTGGTTTAACTAACCAGTATTTAAACCTGCTTAGGATTCGACTTTAAATTCGATTATCTTGTGACTGGTAGTGAAAATTTCCTTTCACTAAACCAAATAAAGTCAGGTCAAATTCCCATTTAAAGCTGAAATTATCATATTGCTTTTGGTACAGTTGGAGATGATGTTCTATAGTAGCAAAGTGCATGCAAAATTTTTAATTCTTTATGTGCAACGGCAATGGTGTAATCGCAAATTAACATCCCGTTTAAAGTTGGAGATAATGTTAAAACTGATGGTCATAAAACGAGAGACGTGAACTTACTTTTACGGTGCCAACAATCAGCATAGCGGAGGCAAAGACACTTGCCAAACTGGTGGTGAGATAAAAGCACAATGCAATGATAACAGCTGTGATGGATGACGGCGGAGAGAAAGAAAATTTCCATTAATGTAATCTATTTTCAAAATAATTTTCGCTTATAAGAAATACTTACCAGTTCTTACATTAAAATCTTTATTGGCATCATTGATTTGTTCCTCAATCATTTGGACAATGTCGTCGATACGCGTAAATGCTACAATCATAATGATGGTGGAAAAGACAGCACCAATGAGGGTGAACCATCCCACCACCATGCCCACCGTGGACAACCGTAAACCACAGAAATGATTCATTGTTTCGGTTTATATTTTGCTTTGTTTGTAATTTAAATTGATAGCTTTAGTTATTTAAACAAATAATTATTATTCCTTGATAAAAAACACAACGCAATAATTAGTAAACTCAACACTGAAAATGACACTACTACTCCAAATAATTCTAAATTGTCAACTGAATGAAAAATTTGTATTGCAACTCAAAAGCTTAATGCACTCAAAGCGAAAAAACAGAACCAAACAAAACAAAAAAGTATTTTAATGTGAAGAACAGGGTTACCGAGATTACATTAATTTGATTTATATAGTTAATATATAAACAATACACACAATGAAAAAACGAGTTGGCTACCCTTATATAAAAGACACTCATTTCTTTCAGTGGTTTTTTTTATTTTGTTTACTTTTTTCTTCTTTTTATTGTTATTGTTAACTTAAGCCTTAAGGTAAGCAAATAAATGGCAAATGAATAAAAAATTTAAAGTAGACAAAACCCCGATATCTCTGTTATGTATTGCTTAAAAAAGATACATAAAACCTTTAAAGTTTAAACTGAAACAATGCAACACGTAGTAAATCTGAAATATACTCACTCATTCATTTCTTCCAGAACACACTTGTTTCAAAAGTGAGAAAAACTCAAGAGCGGTTCTCATCGTTCTCATTTCGTTCTTATTGTTGTTGACGTACGATAAACAATTTCCTGTGTATATGAATAAATCAAAAGAAATATTAAAAAACAAACAAAGAAAATGCATTAAAAGCCGGTATAACAAACAATTATTTTCAATTAAACACAATGTGGTGAAATTATAATAAATACTTGAGATTAATATATAAAACGTTCTCATTTTATCACCCTGGAGGTGTGTTTGAATGGAAATTATAAAAAAAATTTAACCAGAAGAAAAGCAAAAACAAATTCGCCTGAAACACTAACAAAATGGTTACCAAACGTTTGTTTAATAAAATATTGTGGTATTCAGTGGAGTATAATTGTTTTAATCAGTGAATAATGTATTATGATTACGAATTCATCTAAAATGCTTTTAATGTGTTGAATATATCGTTGAAGCAGAAATTCCAAAGGTAAGTCTAAACATTTTTCTTTACAATTATTCTGTAAGTAAATTGCGCTCAGGTAGGTGACACTTTAAGCCGAGTCACATAGAATCCGTCGTGCGCTGTACTTTGATATTTTCATCTGTTAGTAAAGTAACAACGTATCGGGATAACTAATTTGTCGGATAATACATAATTGATTCAGCCTTTAATCTCCACTCCTATGAATTATTATTATTATTATTATATTATAACTCCGACACGTTATGCTTTCATTTAATAACAATTGTACATACATACATATGTTTTTAAAATTTTCTGGTAAGGAGCACAATCTGTTAATCAAAATAAAAACAATTGTGTTCCATTAAGCCAATGACAGAAATGAAGATTCGGTAGCTTGGATGGGAGATTTTTATGCATTCATCTTGTATTTATATTTGTTGTACAAGTGTTTTGGCCAACCTCTATGAAAGGAAATAACCAATGGAGTTACTTGTTGAACTATGCCTCATTTGGATGCAAAAACAGTAAATTGAAAATAAGTATGTATTTACCTGAAAATATTTTATAACATCACTCGAACATAAAATGTATTCCAGTTTTGGTAGGTGTTGTTATTCGGTACAGTTTGATTAAAAAAAAAAAAATAATTGAAAACTTAACATTTAATATTTGGCAATTACAATTACAATAACAATAAGTAATTTACATTGTATTTATTTTTAATTTCAATTTAAAAATATACTTTTAACGGGGACAACAGGTTTTAGCGTAATTGATTGTTCCTTTCCAATTCACTATAGCTGGGTGGATTATCCTCATTAGTATTATTGAGGCCAGCCTGTTCTGGCTCGTTTGCCATGTCCGATGACAATTTTTTGTATAGGCGGTCAATTGTATAAAATATGACCCATTGAAGAGCTGAAATTACAAAAAAAAAACGAGTTTAATTTGTCATTATCACTATTCATGATGTATTCTATTTACCCAATAACAAAAGTCCAAAAAAGAAATTGACAAATACTGCGTCAAATGATAAGCCATTTGATAGCTCCACCACGAAACCGACTATGGTACGCAAACCTTGACACACAATACCAGCTATGGCAACATAAATCCAAGGTTTCATCAACTTCGGACGTCTCTGAAGAATAGAAATCATTTGTAAGTTTTTATTTCAGCCAGTATTTATGGTAACGACTGTAGTTTCTTTTTAACCTGTACAATACCCTGTATTAAGAAACTGGATAATATAATGGCCATCAAACATACAACCAATACAGCGTAGAGTGGTGTAACGGAAGTGCTGATAAGTTCTTCATGTTCTTGCTTATCTAAACAGAGAAATAAATTTTCCTTTTTTTTTAATTTACTTATGGCCTGCTAAATGTGGACTTGTTTCGAAAGATTTATTTTTTAAGTACAGTATTTACCCTCTTCGCTTAAAAGACTAAAATGGCAGAGAATAATTACAACATAGAGACTGATCAGGGTGAAACTGAAAATAATTGTGGCGCCAATACCAATACCCCATGTCGAAAGACTGACACACTTCATTACACTGTACTTGAAAATTGCTTTTCACAATAACCTTTACTTTTAAGCTTTACCACAGAACTGAGCACAGTAAACGTAAAAACATTTCTTACTTGACAGGCTTTCCAGCAATGGAAAGCAAATACGTATTGCAACTGCGCAGTAAATGAATGAAAATTATCTTAACGTTTCGGTTGTACGTGAAACTTCTTTAAGGATTTTTTTGATAGAGCTTAACAAACGTCTTTACAATGATTTTTCAATTCATTTGTTTTAAAATGATTTGGTAACATCGGTTTTTTTACGGTGTATTATTTTCACACAAATATAAATAAAATATCGTGATTTATTCTATTTATGAATATCATTTTTGCTTTCTTTTAAATATTATTAAAATATATTTTTAATCTTTTATACGATGCCTATTGGAAAAAATTCAGACGGTGGCGTGTCAGCACTAGCTGACAGTTTATGTGTATATTAAGAGCTCTATCGTAAGTGACAAACTCATTGTTGGCGATTACCTATCAATCTTAATAAATGCACAGCAAAAGCATCTTGACAGCCAATAGTGTTGCTGCCTTAGCGTTGTTGTAACTGTCCACTACCAATTACTAGTTACGATTTAATTTAAAAATTGTTGAATTCCTTTTTCTACTAACACTTGTTATGGACATATTCATCGATCTGTATTCACTACAACGATGTCCAAAGGTATGCCTTTTCATATTTATATGTAATAATAGGTTATGAATTTTTAATTTGAATGTGGTTTTAACAGTTGGGTACTAAGAAACAATTAACATTGCCCGCTCGGTCAATGTCAGTCAGATTTTTCTATGTCAATGGCAAAATTGTCTCTGTTCGAATTTTTAATTCTTGTCTTGGGTTTTCATATTCGGAAATGGTACTTGACAGTTTCATTATCCTTCTGATTTAAAAAAAAAATATATCTATATATTGTCTCTTTTGTTCCACTGTTTAGTCACATTATAGAAGATGATGATGTCATTATCAAAGAAAACAAGAAACAAGCAAATAAACATACGAATTGTTTTCTTTTTAAGAGATTAAGAGTTTATGGGAATAATGGAATAGTTTGTTGCCATTCGAAGGAAAACTATACTTTGGTAGAGTATGACAGTATGAATGCAAAAAATATAGGCCCAGCCTTATACACAAATAAAAAAAATACGAATACAAAAACGAAATTTATAAACTATTAATATTTCTTTAATTATTTAAATAATTTTTATTATTTCGTCAATTATTAACATTAGTTGTAATAAAAAAAACTCAAGCATAAAATTAAGGCACACAACATGATTGGTGTGAGAAGCTAGGCCGTAATCCTGACTGAAGGGTTGTAATGGCCAATTATGTATGTATGTATGTAATAAAAAAATACCATTTTCACAATATATATGTATGTATATTAGAGCGACTCAAGTTGTATGGAAGCAAAATTCGTACTCGATGTACCCCCCTTAAAATGAACCTTGGACTTTTTTAAGATGACATCTAAAATATTTCGGCTCTAGCTTTGACCTCTCGTGAGCTGGACCATTTTGAAAAAGGGTCTATTTTTGTATGTTTTGTTAATTTGAGAATTTGTTTCCTAACCAACATATAGAGTATGGGTGTCATAAGAAAGGTTTTTTCAAGGCGCGTCCAGCGGTATATACAGTTTGTCCACGGACAATCATCCATGTCCTTTTTTTAAGGATATTCTGTAAAAAAAACGGTTTTTGAATTTTTTCTTTTCTTCTTTTCTAACCAAATTAACTCTAATATGATGGCGGATTTAGTTTCTAGATGATGTTTGGATGAAAATAGGACTAAAGAAAGAAAAAAGGAAATGATCCACGACTTTTTGTGGGCATATTTTTTTCCCAAATTAAAAAAAGGTATTAAATTTGTTTGTTTATATTTACAAAACTATACTCAAAAAACGCAAACTAGGGCGAATTTCAAAAAAAGCTAAGACCCGTATTTAATTAAATCAACTAAAGATTAAAATATGTTAATTTGGTTATTTTATTACAAACAACCCCGAAGAAAAAATTCAAAAACCGTTATTTTTTACGGAATATCCTTAAAAAAAGGATATGGATGATCGTCCTTGGATAAATTGTATATACAGTTGGACGCACCTTAAAAAACCTTTCTTATGATACCAATATTGTATATGTTGGTAAGGAAATAGATTCTCAAATTGACAAAATATGGAAAAATAGACCCTTTTTCGAAATGGTCCAGCTCACGAGAGGTCAAAGCTGGAGCCGAAATATTTTAAATGTCATCTTAAAAAAGTCCAAGGTTCATTTTTAGGAGGGTATATCGAGCACTTTTTTTGGTGAGTCGCTCTAATGTATATACATTCCTTGCTTTCGAATCCTTAGGTTTTACAGGTACTGTAACAATCTGTATTTAATCATTTAAAGTTAGAATCGAATGTGAAAATAAATTCGAATTTAACTAGCAAATACAAAAACAAAAAAATTTAAGTCCTTCACACGCATAAAAAAGATTGCTTTTATAATTTTCTTTTTCAATTGTACTAGAATTTTAATAAGAAGTTGCAGTCGATAGTTACACATTTTTACTACTGAGCTCTTACTAGTTTTTTATGGTAGTATCATAAACTTAAAAAATAATTGTTTAACTTTCAAAAATGTATATGATAAATATTATTAAATAAATCACTTTTGAAGAAAAACTTCAGTTCCTTAAAAAAATCAATACAAATTTGTTTTAGAGTAACAAATTTTTCAAATATTTCCATACTTATCGTTTGTATTTATTTAATTACCAGTACTGGGTGGTGGACTTAGCTGATTATTATTTAAGGGTATTCTCTTCAGGTGAATTAGCAGCTTCACGTTGAAATTCCTCAGACAACATATTAATATTATAAAATACCAAAAGCTCTGCGATCAGAAAAAAAACAACAAGAAAATTAAGGAAGATGATATTTAGTTTCTGTTTATTGGCCAATTGGTTGCCTGATCAAATATGAATATTTAATTCCAATCTAACAGTTATAAGTTATTTACGCAAAAGAATTACTAGCGATGTCGTTAGAGTTATAGGCGTTTTGTATTGTAAGTGATATAAAGGCCACAACACCGAAAAAAAGTATCACACAGTGTTCCTATTGCATCCCTTGGCTTATATTTTATGTTCAAAGGAAAATAATGTAAAATTTTATTATGTATTTTATTTATTTGTTTATAAGTTGAACCGTTTAATTACATGTAATCCATTATGAAGAGATCCAAGCATGGGTAAAGTAACGCTTAGCAAAGTGCACAATGTTGAGTGACTAATACAGTTCATGGTTTTCATCTTTTAATTCTATTTTTATTTTAAAAAGGAAAAATGTTCAATCACACTTACGTTGCACTAAACATTGTTAAGATCTTAAAAGATCTACACATTTTTGAACGAGAGAAAATAGATTTCTTATGCTGTTGCGTCTTAACTATTTTGATATAGTTTTTGTTATAAACTACTTTTCACCAAAATATTTTTTTTATAAAACTGCAACAGTAGTTATATACATTAGGTCGACTAATGTCGTTACAGACCTCTGACCAGTTTTACTTTCAAACAAGTTATGTACACAGTTAAGTTATTTGTTTAAGAAAATAAGAAATTTTTATTATAAATTATTAATAATATTATTACAATAATTTATAATTACACAATTAATATTCTCATTATAATTATTTTCATTTGTGAAGTTATATCATTTTTCTTTTAACCCAGGTAGAGTAACAAAGATAAAAATTAATTACGTAGTTCATACTACATATGTATGTATGTATATGAAGTATGTAAACTAGTCCAATTAGAAGACCGTATAAAATTGCCTAGGGAATCTAAAAAATTCATTATTGTTACAATGGTTACAATATACATAATTTATTGCATTCCATTTTTTTCCATTACGTCCGATTTTCTATCATAAGTACATATCGTCGTCGAAAGTCCAAAAGTACGTATCATCAAAAAACCAAAATCGAGTTTTAGATTGATTATGATTCGTAAGGTTATCTAACATACATATCTCTACCAATTTTTAGATTTTTGTGACCAAAAATAACGTTTTTATATCAATAATTCAAAATGATGTACCAACATGTAACATGTATAAGATTTCTTGCTTCTTCTGTAAACTTAGAAAAAGTGATGTTACGTACTTTTGGATTTTCGACAACGATATATAGGAACTTGAATGTTCGCTTTAACACTTTAGGCCGCGGACATCTCATTACATTCTTTTGCTCAAAACCACAAAATTTTCGAATTTCTTGATGTTTCACTCGCAGAAAGGCCGCTAATATTTAGATAACATCACTTGGCCGCTACCTTATCTATCGTAAAAGGTATTCTCTTGTTGACTTTGTTCCGTATTCGTTTTGTAAAATTTCTAGCAAATAAAAACATTCACATTTGATTTGCATTGAGCTGCTTATGCCGCTTTTCTCTTATTTCATAAATTTCTAGCGAGAAATTGATTGACTTTTGTTTCGCATTAAGCGGTATATTTCGCTTCTATTTAAAAACGATATCAATTAAAATGATATACATATATCATACGTACATACATATCTCGTGGTAGGTATCTCCTAAAACTTGTGGCACACTGCAACATGCATTCAGCCAGCTCTAGTTTAAAGAGAAAAGAATCGGAAACAATAGACGGGGAACATGAAATGTTTGTGAAAATGTTGGCGGTAATAAAAAATCGCAAACTTGCTTCTTCCAATGTCATAGAACAACTATAGTAGAAGCCGGTATGAGTAGTAAGGCATGCAGATGACTTTTACGCTGTAATGCAGTATTTAGCAATACCAATACAATGAGATGCAGAGAAAATTTTCTTAATGGACGGATAAGCTTCACAGAATGTACTGGCTTCATGGTCATCAGGTAGCTTTTAAAAGAAAATTTTTCGTTTTTATCTTTGTTACTTTAGAGTTATTAAATAAATCTGTTTTTGTTTTTCTTAATTTAAAAAAATCGTTACTTTTCGAAATTTTGAATCTAAGAAAAAAGCGTTAAAAAATTTTAGTGCAAAAACAATTGTAACAAAATCGATATATCTCATGATTATCACCATAACCTCCCTATAATTTTGGCAAGAAAAGCATTTTTGGCTTTCTTATGAATCACACTTTCTGTCACTGTCCTTTCTTTTCAATTTTTTGTTTTATGGATTTTAGTGACCCTGTACTTAATTTAAAGATTTATTGCTGTATTAACAAATTTTTTTATGAAAAGCTATAGGTTTAGGCTTAAAAATCAGTCTGAATTAAATGTTCTTTATTTTATTCTTTTTTTTTTTTTTTTGATTTTGATTCGATGTTTTAATTTTTTGTTTTTCTTTTTTTTTTTGCTTTTAACTAAATTATATCTTTAGACGACTCTACAAAGCAAATTTTATTAATTATTTAATTACGATATTTAAAAAAAATTATGTATTAGAAAAAAGAATGCATGTAAACGTTTACCATGCATACAGGCATACAATACATGGATACATGTATGGATTGTATTAAATTTCAAGGGTATTTAATTTATTGTCAACAGAATATTAAAACTTTTAAAATAAATACGAAATTAATTAAAATTAAAATTATTATTAGGCAAGTTTCAAACACTGTATTACTTATTTTAGTACTTGAAAGGCAGAAATAAATGAATTATTATTACAAAAAAAAAAAAATAATAATAAAAAGGGTACAATTGCGTTAATAAATAGGCACGGTTCCAAGCGAAATATTTTTGTTAGAACTTTGAATTTATAAATTGCAAATGGATTGTGAAAATCTCATTACAATCGTTCCAAAAACGTTTTCTGTAATTATGATGTTCAATAATTTTTCAAATATTTACATGAACTGAAAATATTATACAATCGATCACATAGGCATGTAAACAAAATCCTTTAAATACCCTAATCTCTACAAAATAGAATAGAAATCTATTAAGATTCGGAATAACAACAAACCACCTGGTAAGGACAATAAAGCACCATGGATGCTGAAGATAGTTTTCAAATATTCGCGCTTCAATTCCTCTTCTGTGCTCTAAGTTTACAACAACAAAGGTGACGTTTTTAAATGCTAAAATTAGAGGGGAAATGTTATCCCTGTTAGTATGAGTGTGTTATAATACGTTACTATACTTATCAAACATGAATAGTATCCTTTAGTGCAGCAGCAATTATAGTTGTAGATAAAGTGGAAAAGGCAAAGAACTAGTTAAACCGGACGTACTAAGAAAATATATATGCAAAGACTAAACAACAAGATCTCTGGAAAATTGAAATTAAATCCTTGATACTCCTGAAGTCAATGTTGTACTTGCAAAACGTAAAAAGATGCTCTGGATTACTGCACACCAAACTTCTTTAAAGATAATCACTTAAGGATGCTCTGATAATTGCCTTACAGAAGACGGACAGAGATGAGTAAGGCAGCTGGACAAGGATTCAAATCAAATAAATGCCTAGTGAACGAATTGCTTGGAAAAGATTTGGTTTGTCCTTGTGTTTCTTTTAAGGAATATTCTTTCCTTGCCGTGCATAAAAAAGTTATATTATGTTCAAACACTTAAAGCTAAATGTATAGAACTACAAAAGTAGAAAATCTACATAAGTTTTTATGACAAAAAATTTGTTATTCCTCCAGCGTGTCTGGATGTAAGCGAAGATTATAATCAGTAATAATTGTAAGTCAACGAATATAGGTTGTTTGGTTCATTATACTATAATTCAGACATAATTCGGATTACCGCAACTGTGTGGATTTTTTTGATCGATATGTAAACCGACCCGCTCAGCTTGTAAGTTGGCATTGCGTATATCATCATATAGGATGTACATAAATAGAAACAGAAATAGCTGTATAACTGAAATTAAAAAAGAAAGAAAGAAAACAAGAAAAAATTTCGAATAAATTCAATATATAACATCAAAATAAAGCATACGAAGGCTCAGATATCAGTGCCCCCGCTGCTCCAAGGGTAAATATGGAGAAGGCTGTTGACGAAGTCGATGTGTTCTGCAAACTGCAAAACGTATAACGGACAAAACTGAAAACATTCGCATGAAACAATCTCGAAAAACTTTCGGCATGCTGATGAATACTGAATGGAAATCTGTATTTATATAGTCTGATTCGAGTTACAAATAATTACCCTACATTAGGCGAATGAAGAAAGGAGGATTTTGAAACATGCGTTTGGGATTTGTGATTGTTATGTAGCAACATTTGTGTTGCTTCACCATAAAGGTGTAAATAATTGGTTGGCAAGAACAGGTCTTCAACTGTTATTTTGGGGCCAATTGTATATTGTAAGGATAAAACTCGACTCATGTTGAAATATCGACCGTTCTTTAATAGTGTGTTGTCTGCTATATGAGTATCGATTTTTGAAGAGCTTTCGTTTCCATTTCAATCAATTTAATTCAATTCGAAGATTTCTTGGCGATAGCTTGTATTAAAACTTACCTAAAATCCCGACTAAAAGCAGCAATAGGCCAAAACAAAAACCCAAAACTATAACCAAGCATTCGAAGAGGACACTGGCTACGGTGGAATAGAGCCAAGGTTTCATTAATTTGTGTTGATTCTGAAACAGATGTTAGCTCGGCATAAATAAAATGTTTATGGTTATGGACATATCATTAAGGCTTACCTTCACAATACCCGCTATTAATAAGGCCGTTACAATAATATTAAACCCCAAAATTGGCATAACTTTGTAGAAAATCGGTAACTCAATGTTTCTATATACTCGTCTCTTTTCTTGTTCTAATTACAAAAATAGAAAATGTTTAAACAAAATCCTACAGGTTGTATTAAAATTTATAATAAAAATAATGAAAATATTTACCCTCTGGTGATAATATTGAGAAATCGTAAAAACTTTTTAGTATAATTATGGCTATAAGGCTTAAACCGAAAATAATTGTGGCGCCTATTAAAATGCCCCAATCTCGTATATTCATGGTGTTTTTTTTTTTTATTTTTTTTTTATTTCCTGTTTGTTTTTGTTTGGCCTTTTTTGCCTTTGTTTCTGTTGTTTTCTATATATTATTTGTAAATAATATATGTTTTAAATATTTAACGTTGAAGAAAAAAAAGAAAAAACGAAAAACTTAAGACTTCAAGTTCCACCACAAACACTTTCTCACATCAAACTGAAGTTGTGTTACACGCCACACCGTATTTGTTGAGGTAGAAAGAAGGAAAGTTTTTACGTGAAGTGTAATGAATGCATACTGCAGTTGCGTGGTGTTCAATCCAAAGAGATTTTTCTTTTTCCCCCTTTTATTAAGTGTCTCACCTAATAACGATATTCCTTAGGTCATATTTCCTTTAGTACTTTTGCTTTTTGGCATTATGCGTGCATCTGTAATAATAATAAAAACAAACAAATAATGAAATTATTCATTGAATGCATCAAATTTACGTTGTCAAAATAAAAAAAAACCCGAATTAAAGATTTGTCCAACTAAAAAAGGGAATACATTTCTGTACACTGTACCTCCTGGTTGTTGGCAAATCTATCGTCATCGAGCCAATAAGTGAGCAAAAAAACTCGTCGGTTATTGTTTTTTATTATAAAGGATAAATCAGATACCAGATACTGTGAAATCCAGTCACTACTTTGACTCTTCCTTTTGTATTGTATGTGTATTCTATGATTAGATGTGAAATTTTCGGCTTATGTTGCATTCAAGTTTTGGAATCGATACAAACATGCGACATGGGCAATCACGCTGTTCAATTGTTGAGCAAACGCGACGTCCATCTAGTGCATAGGTTAAAATGTCATCTATAAAGTTTAGACGGATATGGGACGTATACAATTTTTTGATGCGGAGTAAATTCGATGCTACCAGAATTTTCCGTTCTTTCTTAATGACATGCTCTCTTTGATTGAAGATGACATTAAGAATATACCATATCCTATAAATCCATTTGGACATTGTGATAAAATATCTTAATAGAAATGATTACTTGCACCTTAGCTACTACATTCAATCATCGAATGGGAGCTTAATGTTAAAAAAGATTTTCCAGAATGAACTTCACAGGATAAAATTTTATTATTTTTATTCATTATTTTTTTTACCATTGTGATCAACCAGTGAAAGTGTTTACGATATTAATGGTTAAAAAACCCAACAAAATTATATTTTATCATTATCTGCTGAAGGTACGAGACGAGAAAGCTATATATGTGCCAGATGGGTGCCGCGTGCATTTAGCTTCCTATGATTACTTTCTATTTCTAAACTTGAATATATGTGTGCCGAATGTGAAAGATTTCCCATATACATATGTATGTACATTAAAATTATTTAAAATTGAATAAATTATATAAACAATTTATTCAAATCATATAAAACTTTATTAACATTAACAATGTTATTGCTAACTGTTATTTTAACAATATATTTATATTTCAAAATTTATAATGTAATTAAAGCCATATTATGTATACCTAACGCTAATAAACTCCTGCGGACTCAAACGTATTGACCTGCATTGTCGCCAGCTCCATTACAATCCTCTTGCTTATCGTCATTTATCCGGTACAAAAGTATGCATACAGATAACTGTATAACTTTAATTTTAAAAGAAAAAAAAAAAAATAAGAAGAGAATCAAAACAAAAAATAGAAAAATGAAAAAAAGAGTAAATTGGAAAATTTACCTAAAAGTCCAATGAGTTGATAGAAACCCCATAATGCTAAAAGGCATTCTAAAACCGTACCAGCTATGGTACAATATAACCAAGGGTTTATAAGCTTCTGATACTTCTAAAATAGGGTAGGTATTGTTAATCAGTTTAAAACAAAAACACAAAACAAAACAGTATATATTGTCGTATGTACCTTTACAACATCCACTGTTAATAGAATTGTTAAAACGATATAAAAAATCGAAATGCCAAACATTATGTAGGAGATAATAATTGAAATCTCAACTAAGACCTCATGATTATTTCGTTCTAAATAATTCAGAAGACAAATAATAGAAAAACAAAAACAGAAAAACCAAATTCCAACAGGTTGTTTTGAAATTTATTATGTATTTAAAAAGCATAGAAATTTTGTTGGTTTTATTTACCCTCGGGCGTTTCATGTGCCAAATCGTAATGAAACTTTGCCGCGGAGAAAAATATTGCACTAAAGGCCACTATGATAAGGGAGGATCCTAGTAAAACACCAACTCTTGTTATATTCATGACGGCACTGATTCTCTAATGTTCGCTCTGTTTGTATTTTATGAGTACAATTCAGAACCGTAACAATTGCTTGTCAAATTCCAACTAAAAATGCAGCATTTTTCGAGAGCATTTGAGAAAATATGCATTCGTTTATCTTTTATGTGCAGTTGCGTACTGAATTTTAAGAGTTTTTCATAAATGTCTGACCGAATATGAGTTGAAGTTGGATTAAGTCCAGGAATATTGTGTCAGTGCTTGTATCATACGACTATACTCTATACAAAGTAATGGTAAATCGCTTATTGATGACAAATAAATAAATTTTATTAAATAAAAATAAATAAATCTTAAAATACATAATAGTATGTATGTAAGTACACATATAGCGTCACCTAAAATGCAAAACATTTCAATGCTTAATATAATAATCTCAAAAGAAATGTAAAAACAAAACAAAAACCACTTTTGTCAATGCTATCACCACATTGTAAAGTAAATGAAATCTATTTTTCTATAGCTGATGGCTTTTAACTATGTATTGTGCCTTTAACTACTACTGACAAACATATTTTGGTTGATACCAGTTAACTTTCCACTACTTCGTTAACTGCTACAATGAATGTGTTAAACGTGCCTGCGTTCTTCACTTCCATCGTAACGATTCTGATTAAGATATTCCTAAGTGTCTAATGAGCTATCATGTTCAAAACAATGCGATAATAACTTATACAGCCACCATAATCTGTTAACTTATCTATCCATACCATTTGCTGTTGCGGAAGATATGGGTTGGTCATGCGCAATTAGGCATTTTTAGTTCTTGAAGAAGTTTTTTGTTTGTGATTCTGATTACTTTGGTTTAGCTTACGTCATTCAACATTTCTTATGATTTAAAATAATTCAGGCCTAAGCCTACAGAGTTCACAGGAGTCTTAAAGTTTAGGTGTCTAAAGTTTTGCATCTTCTAATTTTCAAAGGGAAGTTTCTGTTTTTAGCTCCAACAGCTTTAGATTTATAGATTCCAATCCCTTTAGTCAGGATTACTTCCTAGTTTCTGACACCACTTATGTTGTGTGTGTTTTATCCATAAGTGGCGGGAAATACAGTTTAAAGTCGACTCCGAACGATAGATTTTTAAGAAAGTTTTCACTACAATTTTATTTACTCTTAGAGTTTTTGCCAGAAGATTGCTGAGTGGAAGTGGCCGGAGAAATATTTTTTTATATTTCGTTTTGTTCGAGACGTCTGAGCCAACACGCTACCTAATAGACTACGGCGGTTGTAAACCTAAATACCTTGTTTATAATATTGTATAGTTTTCAAAGGTTTGCCACTGTCCATATAATCAGGGGTCAAGGCACTATTAAAACTTCTGAGTGGTAAAGTATATTATGATCTGTCCAGACAACAACAACAACAAGATTGTTTTGTCAATAAGAAATAAGTTGAGTGCTATCCAACCCTTCATTTTCAAAAAATCTTGGCATTTGGCAATCCTAATGGCAACTGCGCAATATTGATGTATGCATATCGTATTCATCAATGAAAAGCAATTTTAGTTTAAATAGGCTCTAATTTTATAAGAGACTAATTAAATTTACAAAAACAAAAGAGAGCAAGAGAAAAATATCCATCATTTGCAATAATACATACATACATACGTATGAATAATGCGGTAATTAGGTACAGCGAGTAGTACAATGAAAATTCTTTTTGTTTTTTATTAAATTCATGTTTTATTCATTCATTAATCAGAAATTTAAAGAATACTTTATTGTAATTATGTACATACTTACATTTTTTAATATTTGAGTTAAATTATTTGAAAAATAAACTGAAGTAAAGTAAAAATACGTGTCACCACTAGCAGGGAAAAATAAAGCCTTCTAAACGACAGCACACTTTAACAAACAACGAATACTAAGATGCGTTGCAATTGCAATTGACTAAATACACAGTTAACAGTACAGGGTTCTCATAGTTCTATTGAAATTCAGCTATTATTTATTCACGGTTTATCTGAAAACTTAAGAATTTCCTATAACTTAAGATTTTACAAAAACAGACACTCAGATGTGTGTGAAGACGGCTGTAACAGTTCAAATGTAACAGTTCAAAGTTCATAATGCCCCACCGTAACGTAAACTATTTTGGAATCCTTGAGCCATCCAGGCACTAGGCCGTTTTCACACACGCAATTCCATTTTTTTATCCGATTTTGATCGCTTTATGTAGAACCCTTTTTTACTCATTTGAATAAAAGTTAGCTTCGTTGCCTATATCTCTGGCCCTAACTAATGCCCGACCGTTACGAACACTATTTTGGAATCCTTGATAACATGACTGTCCAGTTTACTAGGTCCTTTCCCCATATAATATCATTTTTTTTATCTGATTTTTCCCGATTTATGGAGAGTGTATTCTGTGAAAAAATCTTGACAGTTTTTGTTAACTTAACAGTCTCTGTTAACTTAACATTCGCATAAAAAGAATATAACCTTCACAGCTAACATCACACACATGACATTTAATGTTTTTAACGAATAAAGAATAATTTCTTATTGAGATGCTTATTTAAAATGAAAATCCGAAGGTTTAACAAATGTTCAACGTAGATGCGCTTATTTTTTCTGCCTTATTTAAGTGTGCTTGTTTGTTATATTTCAGCCTCAAACTCTACTTGATGTAACCCTAGACAGCTTAAAAAACAATATCTCTACAGCAATCAGCTATTCTCCATTTCATTTCTCAATTGAACCGTAAATATTTTCTTTTTATTATTGTCAACTTCTAAAGCGTGCTAAAATTATACGGAGTCAGTGAAGCAATCTCAGTCAATATTATACATTCATAAAATTTTTGTTTATTTATTAAAAAATTCCTCACTACAATTTACACATTATCGCTTTTGCCGAACTTACATATGTATATCAGCGTAGAGTATAAACATGATAAGTAATAGCGAAACACTAAACAACTAAAATCGGTAAAATGAGAATTAAGTAAATAAGACAGAAATTATCATACAGATCCTTAATAAATTAATAAAAAGGCGACTTTCTCACGAGCAGAACCCCCAAGTGAAGATCCCGAATACTGAAGCTATACACAGGAGTATAATAAAAGTAAAATAAATCAGGGGGTTTAATTAGTCTATGGTCTCTCTATAATTAAATAAAATAACATATAAAATAAATACAGGTAACCCTCGATTTACGCGGTTTGTTGGGACTGACGAAATTATGTTTAAATCGAAAACGCGTAAAATGAGGTTAAGAATTCATATAAAAACTTATTTCGGGACCAAAAATGACGTATATCGCGTAATTCGAAACATAAAATACATGTAAAACTCACTTTTGGTACTTAAAAATCGTGTAAAAAACACACCAAATTATTTTGTATTATTAAACTTCTATTATTTAATTTGTACTTTTCATTTATTAAAAATAAATTTCTGTGTTTTCTTAAATACTATAGTTATCAAAAATAACGTCAAAAATAAATTCAGTTTCATATTTTTTTTCATATTCATTTTTTAAGTTTTAAAAATTGATAAACGAAAATAAAAAAATAACAAAATTTAGAAAATAATAAAATATATTTCTACTCTTGGTCAAGTGTGAAGAAATCTGTTATCCGCTTCTGTTTTTTCCATTTCATACTTCTTGAGAAGTTCTTCATATGGAGCTAACGTTTTCAAATATTTCATTTGATTGAGTGAATTCTAATATTTCAGAAATTCCAGAAGATAGGGGACTGTCCATGTTGTCAGTACCTACAACTTCCGGCCAAAGTTTTTTCCAACAACCATTAAGCGTAGAAGATTTTAAATCTTTAATGGATTCTGATGTTATATTAACGCAATTTAAAACCGAAAATTCTTTGCATAAATCTGGTAGACTTAAATTTGGCTTCTCTTTCATTAAATTTAAAATAAATTGGAACCATTTCTAAATAATATTAAAATATACTCAATCTTTTTGTACTTACACTTTTCCATACATAGTTGTACATTATAATTTTAGAAAATTAACTTGTTAACATTTGGAAAAAAATTAACTTTTCTAACTTGCTTTTCATGTAAATCGAGGGTTGCCACTATTTTTTAAACGCGTTATATCAAAATCGCGTAAAAAAAGTCGCGTAATTAGAAAAATGGATGTTATTTTTGAATCGCGTTATATCAAAATCGCGTAAATGAAGTATCGCGTAAATCGAGGGTTACCTGTATTTCATTATACATAATAGTTACGTTCGTTACCTTAATAATTACCGCTATTAACACTGATAGCGCATAAATTTGAGGTAAAAAATATGGACTTTAAAATTATTATTTCTTCTCTTTCTTCAACAAATAACGTCTTACCCTCCGCTATTGAAATAGCACGATGAGAGAAGGACTTGAATGTGGTGAAAATCTTAAACCATATGCCAAAATAACTAAAGCGCCAATAATTACACCAAATGCTGATTTATTCAAATTCCTGAGTACTAAGCACAAAAACAAACAAATAAAAATAAATTTAATGAAAAGATAAAACAAATATAAATTGAGAAAAGCAAGTCTGTTACGGTGATTTGATTCATTTTAACTGACTGTGCAAATGCAATGTCATTATATGAGATGCAGTTTAAGAGCAAAATGCATTTATTTTTCGCAGCTGCGTGTTACACTCAAGAGATTTTTGTAGATATCGTACAATCTTATATTGATATTCGGTAGGTCGACTTTGATGGACCATCTCCAGTGATAGTATGGTCTAATTTAACAGACTTTCAAACGAAGTGTAGCCGCTTAAGATCGAAGTATACAAGGCTTAGTAAATAGTAATCTTGTATTCTACCAATAGAAGACTTAAATAATTTATGTCTCGCATAAAATAAAGGAAAGTGGTAAACTGTAGCTGTAGTTCGTTTACGAATTTAAAGCCTAAAAAGTGTTTGGAACCTTTCACATCACCGAAATTGATACATATTTATGTCTATTTTAGCTCCAACTTTACCAACTTTAACTATCAAAACCTATCTAACTATCAAACAAATAAGGTTATAGAGGTACTTCTAACTTACTGAATTTGGTCATTACAACCCTTCAGTCAGGATTGCAACCTAGTTTCCCATACCACCCATGCTCTGTGTGTTAATTTCGTCCACGAGCGGCGGAACCTACACAGTTTAAAGACGACTCCGAATGATAGATTTTTGAGGAGCTTTTCATGGTAATTTTATTTACTATCAGAGTTTTTAACAGAAATCTGCTGAGAGGTGGTCGCCGAAAAAATGTTTTTTTCACAATTCGTTTTGTTCAAGATGTCTGGGCTCGGTTTGAACCACAGCCTCACATCTAATAAGCCAACACAATACCTACTAGACTAAGGCAATGTACAAATGTTTTTGAGGTACACGATTTCAAAAAATCCGAAATAATTTTTTAGAAATTGAATAGATATTCAATTCTCCGATATCGTATCGTTTGACCGATTTCTTCCATAACCATTTTTGTATCTTCTGTTAAACACTTAACATTGCTCTGTTAACTTTAACATTGGCTCTGTTCTGTTCTGTTCTGTTGAAACTTTTGGATTTTGTCTTTGTACACATAATAATCCAAATAATTCATTTATAATAATGTCAGTATTTATATATTTATTTCAGGTTTTGCATTTCTCACTTCTGCTACATTGTAAATATATTCTGCGTACATAATCCACGTAGTTTTGGCAACATTGTACTACTTTTCCATTGTGAAGCATTTTTTATTTAAATCGTATCCACCTCCGGTACATTATCAAACAAAAAGGGGTGATGTAACATAGCCGTATTGGACTTCAGTTGCGTATTTTGTTGGTCTGTTTGACAGTTTGCAACGTTTTCTAAATTAAACTTATTTCATTGTAAACATATAATCGATTTTGTCCCACTGTTTTTTTTGTTTGTTTGTTTTAAATATGGTCTTCTGCTGTACCATTTATGGAATAGAAGTTTTTCATGTTTAATAAAAGCTTCTTTAAAAACAAACACTATTTATTGTTCATCAATATACATATGTAATCGAATATTATTTCTTTCCTAGTACATTTGTATTAAAATTTTATCAAAAATAAGTGCCTTGACTGCATATAATGTTTCGTTATAAATTTTTGTTGAGTCATAATTTTCTTCTTGTATTGACCTGAGACTCTTAATGGGTTAGTATACATACTTTCAAACTTTCTTTCTTTCTTTTCGGCTTTTTTTAAGGATAAATTTATTTCAGCAAATGAATCCTTTTTTTATGTTAAAGAGGAGATTTGATTGTTTATAAAATAAATATTTATGTATAAAATGTGATTGATTGATTTGGCAAAAATTTTGTTACAATTTTCCTTAGACGAAGAGTTTTAAACCGAACTAGGATATTTTTGATCCGTCAATAATTAATAATTTTATTAATCAATTATGGTAGGAAAAAGGTCACAGCCATTTTATTATTTTTTTTAACCTTTTCAAAATATCCTAGTTGAGGCTATAACCAGCAACATACATATTTAATAGGAATCCATTTCGATTTTTGCTTTGAGACAACTTTAACTCCTCAAATCATGGTCACCAGGCTGCCGTACCATCTCTGAACTTCACCATAATTGAAAAAGAAAATTATGAACAATCAAACGTCCTCTTTAACATATAAAAGGATTCATTTGTTTAAATAAGTTTATCTTTAATCCTTATCGATAAAAAAAACCCTTAGTAATTATACTATCCCCTTAACAGTGCAGGAACCATACAAGATATTCATTCAACACAAAGGACTGCACGACACTTGCTGTAATCCGTTGATACATTTATTATTGTGAAATTATTCTGTATCTTAAATTTAATTTTCAGTTTCTTTGGCTATTTAATCGATTTTATCCCTCTGTGTGTATAGTTTTCTAAATCACTTCGATGATGTCACATCTATAAGAGATGTCAAATAATGAATGCGTATGAATAGAAGAAACCCTATTTATTTAAAATTTCTTTTATTTTATTCTACGATTTGTATACTCATCATATCCCTCCCACTTTTCATTTGTAGAAGAAAGGAGATATTTTGTTGTTTTAACATTCAGAGAAATCTTTATTTAAGTTGTTTATTGTCTATTCTAATTGTACACAATAGTTGTTTTATACATAAGCATATGACAATACTCTTTTTTTTTGTTTTTATCAAAAATAAAGGCATTAAAATTAATTTTTTTATTCATTTTTTTTTTTGGCACAATTTTGTATGGAGAGATACACAAATATTCTGATAGCCTTACTACCACCACAAACAAAAAAGTCTGTCTAACTTATAAGCCTTTTTACTAACTTGGTTTTGTATGCTATTGATTGATACTTTTTTTTTCTGTTCTATTATTGAAACCTTGTGAATAGATTCAACTGAATTTGAATTGGCCACTTTACTCGAAACTTGACTTAAAGTTGCCTTAAATCGGAGTCTTTCGAATCATAAATCATAGAGAGATCATCCACCATTTTTCGACGGATGTAATGGAAGGTCATTTAATTAAAACCATTTTGATTTTGATCATATACATTGACAACAATTAGTTTAAATGCTTCGGTAAACAGTGGACTATTCACCATGGTACATATCTGTGCGTACAAAGCTTCCAAGTGTATGCCGAACATAGGAAAAGATGCGTATTGTGATGATTCTGCATAAAATGGAATCAATCAATCCATCACGGCTTGTAACTTTGGACATTGCCAAGGCGGGTGACAGTTAATTTGTCTCTTGATTTATACTAGTTTTCTCTGAGATCACAGCGATCGGATGCTTTCGGATTAAATTCAAGGCTAACACAATCCTATATCTGGAATTTCATTTTGTAACTTTCTCTTAAGCACTTCTAATGAACTTATTATCCTTTGCCGATGATGACGTGCTTTTGACGTTCATATTCCATACAATCGTCATATATAAGCCGCTGGTTCGAAGTCTACTTCAAGTTTATTTGCAATGGCGAATGTGTAAGGGGCAGAGCAGAAAAGTTGTTTGTATTTTACCTAAGGAAGATAAGTTTGCAGTGGACAAACAAGGAAAAATCTTCTTACAAAATTAATGGATGTTAACAGATTGGTTTCGGAGGAAATTGTAATAAAAAGTCTACTTGTTCCTGAGAATAAAATTTGTAGTGGCATAGGCATTGGCAATACGTTCTCACTTAAAAGTAATAATAAAAAACTAAAAATCCTCTAAGAAAAATATACTCATAGATTCAATTGGTTGTACCCTTTAATTGTACATTTTATTGCCATTTTCCAAATCACTATAGCTGGGTGGATTTGGCGCTGGATTATTAAGATTCCTTTGTTCCTGTTCATTGGCCCCATCTCGTATGTCGGTGTAAAGAGTATAAATCGGATAAAATATAAGAATTTCAATGCCTGTAAATAAATTAACATTAAGGATGATGTAAAGCTTCGTAAAAGACAATCAAAAGCGCGTTGTTTAAGCTGACAATTTTACATTTATAAAGAGTACTTACTAAAGTTTTCACATACACAAGTAGGGTAAAAGAATTACTATAACTTACCCACGACTAAAAGGCCCAACAATACATCTAAAATTATACTGCCAAATGGTAGGTCAGTTGTGAAACCCACAACGATTGCAATAATTATACGGAAAATGTGATAAATAATGCCGGCTATACCAGCACAAATCCAGGGTCTCATCAAGGTGTAACATCTCTGAAACATAATACAAATTTTTTTTTTTTTTCATAAAACGTATTCATATCTTTTTAATTTCAATTGAATAAATCACCTTAATTATACCCACGATTAATAAAATCGTTATGAATATGGAAAAGATAAAAACAACCAAAAGAATATAAAGTATGGTAATCGAGTATCTCATAAGCTCAGCTTCACTTTGTTTTTCTATGAAAATAGCAACAAATGCAGTAAAATTGCTTTAAAAGAATTTATTTTTATATAAATATTGTAAATACCCTCCTCGGATAATTGATTTATCTCCGTTACGGCCCTTAATATGTACACAATTAATATTAGAATACAGATAATATTTATAACTCCCACTATAATACCGAAAGTAGCGCGGTTTACGAACTTCATTTTGGTTTTTATTTTAATTTTTATTTTATTTTTCAATTCATGAACCGTCACAGATACGTTTCGCTAGACAACTGAATATCAATTTGTATTATTTTAAGAAATTCCACTGGCACAGTGTACAAAAAAAGGGAATAAAATGCGTATTTATTTACGACATATGCGTAGTAAGCTGGAGACAGGATTCTTTGTTGAAATGTTGTCGAGTGACCTATTAATGAACGTATGTATGTACATTAGAAATGTATATTAGAAATGCAATCAGAGAAAAAGAAAACTAAAATTTCGTGATATTTTAAATTTTCAATGTCTATTAGAGAAAATGGCCAATAATGTTATGGATTATGTTTTTAAAAGAAAGTGTCCGAAAAGTATATTTATGAGAGACTTTTTTTATACAAACTAAAAGGAATATACATACAGTCAATCAATTGGAAATAAGTACATATGCTTGCTAAAACCAATTCGTTCATTGGCGACCAACCCTCGTTAAAGAGAGTCACATGGACACCAATCTTCAGCTTAACATTTTTTTTATTAGACCTGATGGTATGTTTGTTAACAAGGCGCCTTAAATCCTATTATTGTTGTAGTCCAATTGTCTGCACATGCAGACAAAATAAAATCAAGCATGCATGTCTATCCAGTCTATGAAATTTTAAATTACTGTTGTAATCAAAGTAAGAGTAACGAATCGTTTCGTCCTTTGCTAAAGAAAGTGCCTATTCAGTCACTAAGAATTGAAATATACGGTGACTTGCAAATTTAAAACGAAAGGCATTTTTATTATTTTGAGGGATTACAGGATGAAATAGACTTTCTTCTTAAGAATGAATTCTAAATGATGGATGGAAATTATTATTATTATTTTTTCTTTGTCAAATATTAAGCGACGTTTTTACTCTCAGTGATTGAGATTGATGGTCAAGGAATCTATGAAGATTAACTTCAAACAGTGCCTGTTGGTGGGTGCAAGAGACCGAAGGAAGATTGTAAAACATAACGATAGGACACACAACCCTGCAGGTATAAATTTGATCCTTTTCACCTATGTTCTGGATATGGACGATAAGGGCAATATTTACATTGTTTGGGTCTTTGTCATTCACTGTTCTGTCCGCAATGTGTTCGTCAGAGTAAAAGTGGTTTACTAATCGGAATAAAGGATCTAATGTTGTGCCCTCAGGCAATTCAGAATATGGCTTATGTCACTTAAAACTTTCATAAAAATGGATGAAGAAATTTACTTCGGGGTTATGTGTTGCAAATGCAACTTTAAATTGAGTGTAAATGTAATAGATGGTCATGTTTTCTGTTTGTTTTTGATATTCATATTCTGAATAGAACTGTCACAAACATTAAAACCTGATGATCGCAACAAAGTGTTCGTGAGGCCTCATGAAAGAAATTGAAGTGAATGGAAAATGTATCATATTATGTACAAGTTTCGTTGTGTAACTGATAAAAATGTTACAAATTTATTGCAATACTTACGTAGTGGAAAATGATAATATAAAACCATCATTTTGTTCGTATGAACTACAAACATGCATAAAAATACAGAAAATAATTGAAAACCATTTTTTTTGTTTAGATTTTATTCAATGGACTAGAGTATCCCACATGTCCTCCACGTGGGGATACGTGATTTGCTGCTTCCAAACACCAGGCTGTTTTTGACGTTTGTAACTTTTCTATTCGCAATAGGAAAATCAAAAAACAAACAAAAAATTACAGCTGTTACCTTTTCACTCAATTCATAGTTGCATTTACAATATAGTACATACATATAGCCTCGACCAAAAATTTCTCATTTTTACCAGGCGACATAGGCAACGCGAATAAAATTTGACAGGCAAGTGAATTGAAAAAAGCAACAAGTACATGCTGTTTTTGGCAGAAGCCAGTTAAGCGAAATAAGCTGTTGTAATGGTGCCACTATCTGTATAAATATGTATAGCTTGTGTAAATCAATAAAACTTTGTAAAGACAATATAACCTATAGGCGGCTCTGTTCAAGTTGGTCTGAACAAAATATAAAATGAAACCGAACCGTTTTTTTCTCTCAAGAAGAGACAAACATTTCTTCTCACAACTTGAGTGAATCCACTTCTACTCAATTGCACAGTGTTTAAAACGAAATTAAATTTGAGACAAAATAAATATTGAACAAAACAGGCCAAATACAAAATATTTATCTGTCCTTTGTTTATGTCATACCTTAGAATGTGGATTTTTTAATTTTAATGTATAGGACTTTCGCAAAATCTTCACTTGTTGAAAATTTTTCCATTTCAAACCAGTGAATTATAAACAAATTATAACCAATGCTGATGGTATACATTTAATTTAGGCGCCCACAGTGAATCGATATATTATTATCATTGTAGGAATATTTCTTAGACTTGAAGAATGGCGTGCAATTTTAGGACTGAATATAACTTTGTTTTCTCTGCATTATCCCATTTCAGTCGTAGAACCAAATTTACTCCCCTGCTTTTGTAAGCCAATACAAAAACACTCAATTTTGTTTGTGTTTTCTATACAAATAGACGAACGTGTCAAATTGTTCGTCTTACAAAAACTGGGGATACATTTCTGCTGTAACGATATTTTTCTCATTCTAGATAAATTAGACAATGTGGTTAAATTAGTTCATAGAAATTTTGTTTACTCCTTCTTGTGATTTGCGAAACACTGTATTTCATGGCAATCAAATCAACCTACCTACTTACATACGTATGTACAAATGTATGTATAATGCGCAATAAGCATTCTTTGTGTTGTTTATTTATATTGCATTCAGTATACGAATGAAAATACCCAGACACACTTGTTCGAACGACAGCTGATAATATACTTGTGAAATTTATTTCTTCTCTATGCCTTGTAAAAATTTCAATAAAAAATTTTCTGCAGAGAATTGCAATTAGGATTTACAAAAATGAAAACATTATGTGGCTTTGCACCTGATAAGGTGGCCATTGTCTTGGGATCTCTATATTTGATTATTTCACTTCACACCAGTATCTATGGGTTACGTGATATGAACTATGGTAAGTGGCTGACACTGTACGATCTGTTACGTATAGCTGATGTTTGTTTACATACATTCTTGAAATTTTCCGTAACAGAAAACAAATGAAAGTAAATAAACAAAAAGAAAATGAGTGAAAAGATTGAGAAAAACTGTCTTACTACTGAGAACATATGAAACATACATATGCTTTAAGTGATTAAATTAATAACGCAGAGTAAAATTCGTTTCGCTAGAGTTATAAAGAGGAACACCAACATAAATGAGTCTAGTGAGAATCATTTTAATAAAATGAACTGCAATATCAAGTGAAAAGTGTTGCCGCGTGTGATATTTTAATATATTTTATTTACTATTTTAAAAAGAAAAAAAATTGCAGTGGCTTTTTTTACCCTCAGAATTTATATTCATTAGATATATCAACAGTATCAACAAGTAAATGAATTCCTAGAAAATTAATTGTCCATCTAGAGTCTAGACTCTAGACGATCGAAATGATTTCTTAAATAAAAGTCAAAATCTTAATGCCATGAACACAATAAACGCAACGCAGCAAGCACAACAATTTTGCAATTGCTGCCTAATACATATAAGCTGCAAGCAATCGTATTAATTATAATAAAAACACCGGCAGCAAAGCATAATTAAAACAAATAAATGATAAACAGTTCATTAATTCTTTATCGATGGTGCTACTAAAACATTTTTTCGCATTATAAATCTATAATACATCGCGTTTAAAAATCTCTTTTTCATACATGTTATGTTATTGCCAGCGTAAATCCTCTCACTATGAGCACTAATTCTCTCATTGCTGAGAATTAAAATAGAAATTAGCCTAAAAGCAAAACAGCAGAATCACTGCTCGTTGTGACGCTGCCTTTAAAATAATCACTTCCATAAACAATACCCATATATTCTATTTTTTAGAGATTGCTGCGTTGTGTTTGTTATACTAATATACTAATAGCATTAGCGTTCTGTTATCAGTTGATCGAAATTATTCCAATCTTTAGTCCCGTAATTAGCTTTCTGGTTTCGTAAGAATTGAAAATAATTTCAATAAAACACTTTGAGCCATCCTGTATTGTAAATAATTATAATTTTTATTAATTTAGTTTATTCTTTATTTTTTTTTTTATTTAATTCGATTTTATTTTAGATTTCTTTGGCATATTTACCGTGGGTTTAAGTATAGCCTGTTTATTATCATCGATTCTTTTAATTTTAGGCGTTTTAGAAGTGAGTTTTCCCACTAAATCGTTAGGATTAAACAAGAAATTATTAAATTTGTCTTTTTTTTTTTCTTTTTTTTTTTCTTTTATAAAGAAACGTCACCCAATATTAATACCTTGGTTAACGGTAAACTTAATAATCATTACCGTACTATCGTTAGGTCTTTTTTATTTTATATACCAATGGTTTAAAGAAATGAAGGTTAGTTGGCAAAGAGATGTCAGTTTTATTATGGCCATTGCCATTAATTCCATAACCTTAGGTAAGTTTCTATCTTGTGTTTGCTTCAATATGAAAACAATTATTTCTTTATATTAATTTTTCTTTTTTGACAGTTTTTCAATTATACTTGTGGCACGGCATTTATTTTTTATACCAAAAATATAAAATTGAGTCAAAACGTTTATACCGTCTACCGGACGAAGAAGATGATATTGTTATCGTATAAGAAGAAGAAAAAAAAACAAATTATGAGTGTTTTAATATGATTGCAAATAATAAATAATATTTCGATTTTTTATATAATTTACAAAACAAATTAAAAATTGTTTAACTTAGGAAAATATTAAAAAAACTACTTAAATACGGTATAAAAACAAAAAATAATGAGTATGTGTATCTGTGGTCCTCTTGGAGTAATAATATATCCTTTAAAAGGAATGATGATACGTTTATGAGCCTAAATTTTTTGTTGCACTGTATTATACGGTGCTGATGAATTGGCAAAGGCAACACTTTCGCCAGTGTGGGAAATGATATGACCATGATGGCCTAAATTCGTATATCGGATATTCCGATATAACCGATACACTAGATACAAACACAAAATGTGTACAGCTATAAAAATAGAAGAAGAACAATTATTAATTTATAGGTTTATGGTTTAAAGCATCAATTTGTAGTCAATACGATACACACCAATTATTAAGCAATTGATTATGGCAAACGGAACCATGCCATCGTCATTCATAGTTGCATGCACATAAGCAAAGACCAAAACGAAACGTATACAATATAAGATAATGCCAATAAGGGTACAAATTAACCATGGTACCATTAAACCATGACGTTTCTAAAGAGATATAAAAAAATAAAAGACATTAAAAGCATTATCGCATATACTATACATACATGATTTAATAAACTTACTTTTACAATGCCATAGACCAGGAGACAGGAGGTTATAACCATAAGAATCAGCAATATTAATCCAACCCAATACATATCTATGAGAGGGGTGATTTTATTATTTAAAATTTAAATATTATATTTATACGTGCATAGTACGTCTCGTAATTACAAAAATGAATAAGAAAAAATATTAATTTTTAAAATTTTAATTCTTCAATTTTTATTCACTGGCGTATGTACCTTTAAGGCTACCATAAAATGCCTTGTAATATCAACACCCTTGAAGTCTTTAACATTTTCTTTCGTTTACAATCCTTTCAGTTCGTGTCCAGATGTTTTCCGTATAGAATAGTATATGAAGCAAAGATTTTTTTTTACCATTTAGAAGTGATTGACAATCAATCACAGGATTTGTTCTAATTATCGAACACAAGACAGAGCTACAGATCGGCGAACTAGGGTCTAATACGTAAAATTTTGCGAACGTTTAATAACAAAAACGCCAAACCAATATTTATAGTCGAATCTAAAAACAATATTCCAGATGAAATACAAAACCATTACGTGCTACAATGCAAAATGTATTAAAAAGATCTCATGTTTGTATTCCTCAAAGAGGTGAGCATTTGTCTAATGTTATATCATATCCATGTATTATAATGCGTATAAATTTCCGTAGAATGTATTTTAATTAAAATAAACGATTATTGAAAGAGTTATACAGTTTTCATCTTTAGTAGGTCATATTTCGAATGGAAATTTTAGAATTTACCGAAAAATGATCGAAAAATAAAAATTATGAAATGAAAAAATGTTATTTACAAATCAAAATTGAAAACAAAGTTTCATTGGCAATTTTACTTATTTTTAGCGCGTTCGAATGAATGCGTATTATTTATTAACATTAATAATAATTAGAATAAAAGTGTTTGTTGTTTTTTTTTCCTTATTTATTATTTTGTTTTCAATTTGTATTCCGTCCCAATATCCCATATCAATAGACTTACCTTGAGTGAATTCACTTTTTTGCTGTTGACTTTCGACTTCATCGAGTAGCCCATATACGATAAGCCCAAAGTAATAGCAGATGTTTATGCTGCCAATGATTATTCCCAAACCTGAACGTTTCATTTGTATTTTTTATTTTATTTTATTACAAAAAAATTTTAAAAATAAAATTATTTTTCCTTTAAAAGAATGACAAAAAATAAAATTTAAATAGAGCACGCCGTGTATTCTGTTCGACGCTTGCAAATAAGACTGAGTGCTAATTATCTATACGTTACTTCCACTTGTTGTAGCTTTAGCAAAAATTAAAAACAAAAACAAAACAAAATATGTTTAGCAAATTTCGAATAAAATTTCTCAATTATGACTGGTTAAGATGAAATTTGGAATGCCCTATACCAAGTCACTCTCACCGAAAAATTCTCAAAGCTCTTGAGTTCTAGTTTGTTGCACATACCCATTTTCGTTAATAGTTGCCATGCTGAAGCCTCTCGGAAAAGCTAACATAATTTATAAAAATGTATGCTCCATGTTGTGTGCGATAATTTTAGCCATTATGGCGGGAGCTACGGTTTTATGAGCTCTCAGTGTTTTTGCTAGAAGGCTGAAAGTCGGCCAAAGAAATATTTCATTTTCTTTGAGATGGCAGAGCTGAAGGTTGAACTCGCCAACTCTGTTTTAGTAACACTAGCTACTAGATGACGTCATACTAAAAATGTATATTTCAACCAGAGTAAACTGACTGCATACCGGTTTAAGTACTTTAATTTTTTTTTTACCAGTTTCGATCCGTTTTATAGAAAAAAATGTATTAAACTTTTCGATTTGGGTTCACTCACGTCAAGTTTTGAGTTTTTTTTTTATGGGAGGGAATAAAGGAAATGGAAAGTGGTACAGACTGGAACCTTCATAATATTCTACACAAATTTGAAAACATTAATCGCAAGTGTCAAAAATAGTTTAACAAAAATTGAAAAAGTAGAGTAGTAATGTGTGTAAATCTGGACAAACGACCAAGTTGAATATATACGTGTTGACAAGCCCAACAACAACCTCCACCTCATGGTAGGGTAACGTTCAAAAATACAATTAAATTGAGAATATTTTTAAAGAGAATGTGAATACATTTTAAAAAGTGTTGCCATGTAAACGTAAATATTAATTCAAATAAATGATAAACGTTCTACTATAAAAGAATTGCGGCAAATCTAGTAAACTCGTGGTGTACTGGTTAAAATACCTGAAAATCGTATTACGATGTTTTCTTCTAATTATCAGGAAATTCAAATGGAAACTACTTAAATATGGATGTGTTTGCATTGGATGCTCCCTCTTACTGCCCTCCCTTAATAAGAGCAGTGGGCGGAAAGTTATCTACCGCTTAGCTTTAACCCTCTATAGCCATACCTATGTATATAAAACCGTCAAATTTACGTCAAAACAATAAAAACAGGGTTATAAAAAATATATATATTTAACAAAACAGTTTTTTTTTCAAATGTTTTATTGTTTCTACATTTCAATGAAGAGAGAATTTATTCAACGACAATGGCAATCTGGAATAATAAATACGAGTACAAAACAGAAATAGAGGTCTTTAAATCTAAAAGTGTTTTGAGTGGTTTCTACGTGGAAGAAGCCTTAACATCCCTATATCTGACCAAATCGTTATAGCTGATAAATCCAGCTTTAATGACTTTTCATTTTCCGGTAGAATATTGTCTATGGAGCAATTTACAATAATATTTTGTGTAAATATGATAGGAGAAAAAGAAAAATTATTGGTAATTGGAATGACTAGCGATCTTATGGCTGAATGGCTAATGCAGTTTAACAGAAAAATGTCAAGATAAAAACGAAACATTTCGCTATTTTTCGACAATGCTGCCAAAGAAAATATCTTCTTTCAAAGAAATCTTAGAATAAGTTAGACGTCTAATGAAGTTTGCAAAAGCAGACTACACAGCATTTGAACACTTAAAGTATTTGGAATGTGACTATGGGTAGCATATTATTAAAGAAATTGAGGTAAAATTGAAATAAAAAATAATAAACGGACGTTTTCACCTTGCGGACAAAATTATAGCCAACGGAAGGTCGCTGTACTTTGATCAAATAAAAGGTGTTTTTTATAGATGTATAGAACTTTAAGTTGCAATAAAACAACGATGGATTATTCGATTGACATGAATTTTATTTATCCGAAAGGTAATCTTGTGGCATTACATTTTAAATATGATTTCTGGCATATGACCGCCACGGCTGGCGCGGATGTAGTCCAATCTGGACGTCCAATTTTCGATGACTTTTTCCAACATTTGTGGCCGTATATCGGCAATAACACGGCGAATGTTGTCTTCCAAATGGTCAAGCGTTTGTGGCTTTACCGCATAGACCAATAACTTTACATAGCCCCACAGAAAGTAGTCTAGCGGTGTTAAATCACAAGATCTTGGAGGCCAATTCACAGGTCCCAAACATGAAATTAGGCGGTCACCAAACGTGTCTTTCAATAAATCTATTGTAGCACGAGCTGTATGACATGTTGCGTCGTCTTGTTGAAACCACATCTCCTGGACATCATGATTATTCAATTCAGGAATGAAAAAGTTAGTAATCATGGCAGATGGACTCATTCGGGTCTTCCTCAATGCTACGCTCTACAGCAGCAATAGCTTCTTCTGTACGCACCGTACAGCGTCTCTGGGGATGCGAGTTATCAATAAGAGTAAACGTGGTGCGAAAACGTTCCATGGTTAATCGAATTAACTGCTCTGATGGACGATTTTGTGGACGATAAAATGGACGTAGTGCGCGATACGTTTTCCGCACAGAACCATTATTTTCGAAATAAAATTGCACTATTTGCAAGCGTTGTTCAGGCGTGAGTCTATTCATGATGAATTGCCAAACCAAACTGAGAATAAATCACTTGACAGCTGTTAAATCGGTCGCCATCTTGAAAAGTAATACCAACTTAAAGTTCTATACCTCTATAAAAAAAAAACACCCTTTACAAAGTATTTGTGAATAAGATGTGAATTTGATTGGTTACGAGAGAATATAAACATACACATATACAGATGTACAGAGTCTGTTTTGACCCCGTAAAAATCATTTCAGTTTTAACCTTTGCAGGCGAAAATGCAAATTTATAATTTTCTTTAACTAAACCCCCTCAAACGTTAGCACTTTCTGTAAAAACTGTGGAGCATTTACAAAGGAAAATTCGTCTGCAATCTGTTATTAACACAATCCATGCATTGGATGTCTGCTTGTCATTTCACGTAATAATTTTTAATGAATTCATGATTATAGGTTTTTATTTTACAATATATTATGATAACAAAATAGAGAAATATTTAAATTTCAAAAATATTAGAAAATATTCGTAATCTTAAGGAAGACAATGGGAATACTTTTAGCAATCGTTTCTGATTTCCCTTGGTTTATAATAATTTGGTTGTGAAGGGTAGGGCATAGTATGTTGTGCATGACTGACTTCAGGTTCACGAATAACACGACCATTTCCATTATCACTTTTCATTCGTATATCTCTATACAGAGTGTAAATAACCCACCAAATTAATGCTTGTAAACCTTGAAGGATCGAAAATTATAAATAAAAAAAAAAATATAAGTATCGCATAAAAAAAAAAATAAATCCAAGAAATTATCAACATTTTACCAATTGCAAAAGGGCCAAGGAATAGAAGTGCTAACAAGACAACAAATTCTTGTGAAAGAACTCTAACCAAATTTGCCAAGAATATGGTAACACGTGAAATAAAACCAATACCGCTAATAAACAGCCAAGGTAGCATCATTTTATGGAGTCTCTGAAAATATAAAAAAAGTATAAAAAATATTGCAAATAAAAAAAAAAAAAGAACTATGGAAAGTTGTACTGTTTTACCTTGATAATGCCAATTATAAATAGTCCTGATATTATGACCAATAGTGCCATTACCAATAATACTATCATTAATTTGGTAATTCTAAATGATTCTAGAAAAATGCAAAAAACAAATCATAAGAGATTTAAGTTTTAAAAATACATTAAATTTACAGTGAAGGACAAAATTCACAATACCACTTTACCAGGTAGATTCAATAATTCAGTTAAATCAGTTATTAAACATGGCTTGAATCGTATATTTTATAAATTTTATATCTTAGTTTAATAGGATTAATAACCTCGAGCTCATTTAAAAATAGATTATTTGGAGGGTATTGAAGTCACTAAAATTTTATAAATTCGAAACATGACGAATATATTTTTAACGCCTTCGCAGCTTGAAGTCGAGCACTTTAATTATTACTCTCTGCCACCCCATAAACTTGATATTTCTTTCAAGGGAAAAATTTCACGTTATATGAATGGGGAAAAACATGAAGGAACACGTGTTTTCAAACATATGCAATGTTTTAACTCAAATAAAATTAATCGCAATACCGTGTTAAGCTTTCTTACGCAATGAATTTCCCAATTCTAACGTGTATTCTAAAATTATAATATAAACTCACGGTGACGGTATTCATAAGTATTATCCCAATTCGGATGAGTTAACAGAATTATAAAATAAATGCTGACTCCAATGTTAAAGACAATATTTAAAGTGCCAATGATTACACCGAGTGTGGAACGGCTACAACACTTCATTATTTATAATTTTTTCTTTTGTTTCCTTTGTTTATTTAACTTTATTAGAATTGATAACAGCAGCACAAGCGATGATCCAATGATTCAGTGACGAAAGTATGCGCAACACTAAGTTGCAGATTTCACGGGCTAAAGAACGACACTGGCAGACAACGGCTTTATAAATTATAAAAACAGCAGCAATAACAAAACTAAAATATTAACAAATTTAAGAACTTTGAGCAATGATATGATAATTAAGGCGACTAGAGTAATATATTTCAATACAGTATTTATAAAAAAAAAGTAAAATTGTCTCTACAATATGTTTCTGCTGTACCATTTGCTTGAAATTGATAAACAATTGAAAATAAAAAGTTAATGCTTTAAACACATTTGACACAACAAAAATAGAAATTAGCTTAATGGGCAACTACGTAGTGAATACCCTATAGCTCTTAATAAACTGTTTACGTAGCACAATTATATATGTATATACGTGTAGACAACTTGATGTGTATAGATTGATTTGGGTAGAAAACGGACTTATAGCCCACTGCTATAAAAAAATGATTTTGATTAGAAATTTCATTATTTCTATATTTTTTTTTTATCAGAATATCATTTAAATGAGCGAAATATTTAGCTTTTATTTCTGTTTACAAATCCGTTTGAAAAATCGTTCTTCAGAGATTAAGGGAGAGAGCGAGTACTTTTTGTTTTTTTTTGTTTTCACTATAAAATTGTTTAAATTTTAAAACCTTATAAACGCAGTTGAATGTACATATGTATATGAATATTTACGTACCATATGTACATACATATGTAAATTGTACACTGTCTCAAGCAATTGTTCGTACAGCAGGCAGTATGAGAATATTTTTATATTTCAAAACCAACTTACCGGTTTCAAATAAAGTAAAACCGTTACAAACTGTTCAATTTGTACTGCTACATATAATAATAAGATACCAAAAATTTATTTAAAAATGTCAAAAACTAAACTTTACTGTTTCACATGATTGCTCAATAAATTATTCGTAAAGCAATGACAATTCAAAATCGTTTATTCGAAACTTATTTTCAATAACTGCTATGATGTCCTTTGTCCAAAAAAACTTTTTTTAAATGATTTTAAATGGAGAAATACAGTATTTTAGCATTTACAGCCTAAATTTTTTTTTCTTGTAATACATTTTTAAAATTTTTGTTAGCGTCTTTAACAAAAACTGACTTTACTTGCTTGACACAAATCCAACTGTTATGTTTTTGAAAAACAAAATTTTAATTTAATTGCTTGGTGTACGGCAAATTGTTTGAGTCAGTGTACATTTAAATTTGTACAAATTGTAAACAAACAAAAGCCAGTTTTTGTATAATTTGCAATTTCTTATTACTTTTAAAATTTTTCTGAGAATGTGAATGTGGGTATGTGTGTTGATATCTTTAGATTTTGATTTTTGTTATGGCGTCCCTTTTTTGTTTTTTTTGTTTACACTATTCATATTGAACGTAAATAAAACTATTATGCGCTGTAATTCGTTTATACCAGGTTCACACGGTAAACACAATTCGCGCTTCCCTCTCTCATTCACGTTTTAGAGCCCGAATATGATTGAAGCAATATATTTCACCATATAAAATTTTAAGAGCGAATCATGTTCTTGCATGTCGTTTTATTTATAGAGATATGATGAAAATCTCTAGCACAGTATTTACAGGCAATTGCAGAAAAAGTGAGAGAAATAAACTTTAATTCCATCGTATATCTTGTACAAACTTTCTTAACTTCTTCCAGTCCGCTTCTCTGAGATGAAGTTATGTTTGGTATAGTGTCAACCCCAAAAATTGAGATCCCGAACTTACGATAGCTGGACAGTACCAGAAAAATTCCTCCAACGTTTCATCATTTTTTACCCCGCCGACAAGGTTCAGGTGTATATGTAAGGCGGAGTGTCCCAGGAGTGCGCTCATTAGCGTGCTCAGGTCGTCCTTATCTGGTTTTAAAATACTCATGGTTCGCTCCTCATTAGGATAGCCCCCAAAGTGTTGTCGTAATTCGCCATTATTCTACTATAGCCGACGTTTTAAGTTTGGTCTTTAGTGCACTGTAAGGCATTGGGTTATCCAAACCTATGGTATGGAATACTCTGGCTCTATTAGCCTCCTCATTTCCAATCACTCTATGATGATTAGGAACCCATATAATGCGTACTGTCCTATGCCTGGAGTAATTGTTTATTATTAATTACTGAATGTTTTTGCCTTAATTGTCATGTAAAGGTATTTAAATCCCTATACGTCAAGCTTATTATGGTTCGGTACCCGGGCGCAAAGTTTGATTTTTAGTTCTTCTATATGGAGGCCCAGTCCCGTTCTATCTCCACGCTTAGATCCATCCGTGTAGCAACTAGCCCCCACGGTTATCTGAGGCATGGATACGGTTGCCCAAGAAAGTCGATCTGGTATTAGAGTGATGCAATTGATTGATGGCCAACGTCATCCTGTCGAATAATTGCGCGTCAAGCGAGGAACTGTTCAGCGTCCCGACTATATTCTGGTGACGCGATTTGTGGCTCTGATTGATCTATCTCCCAAAGTCTGAAGACCCCATTTTAGAACCTATGACTCTCCTACATGTGGGCCAGGAACTGTGGGATTTTAATGTCCTATCTTCCAGGTGATGTCGTTTCCTATTGTATGTTATGTTTAACTTTCGCTAAGTGTTTTCTACGTCATCTATTGAAGAAGAGTCCACTTCAAGTTTTTTAACTAATGTTCTCAGCAACAGCGATAACGTACTTAGATTTGTTTATTCGTCAATCGGAAAATCGATTATTAGAAAACAGAACTTCGTGAAAAAAACTTTTATTATGAGTACAAACGCTTAGAGAAAATCAAAAATTACATTTTAAAAAATCTTACAAACTATTCTTAATCTTAAGGAAGACAGACAATGAGAATGTTTCTACATAACGTTCTTGCTGTCATATGATTTATAATAATTTGGCTGTGAAGGGTATGGCATAGTTTGGGGTGCATGACTGACTTCAGGTTCACGAATAACACGACCATTTCCATTATCACTTTTCATTCGTATATCTCTATACAGAGTGTAAATGGCCCACCAAATTAAGCCTTGTAAACCTTGAGAAATAGAAAATTATACATAAAGAAACCAATATACATAAGTATCGCATAAAAGAAAAGTAAAAAGAAGAAAGAATTATCAAATTTTACCAATTATAAAAAAGCCAAGGAAAAGAATTGCTATAAAGGTACCAAATCCTTGTGAAAGCACACTAACTAAAGATGACAAAAATTTGATAACGTTACAAACAAAACCAATAGCACTAATAATTAGCCAGGGTATCATCAGTTTATAGCGTCTCTGAAAATATAAAAAAAGTATAAAAAAAAACATTGAAAAAAAAAAATAACTACGGAAAGTTGTACTGTTTTACCTTGACAATGCCCATTATAAGTAGACCCGACAAAATGATCATTATTAGCATTAACACCAATATTACCGTTAAAAAGGTGATATCAATTGATTCTAGAAAAATGCAAAAAACAAATCATAACAGACATAAGTTTTAAAAAATACATTAAATTTACAGTGAAGGACAAAATTATATGCCAATTTCACAATACCATTTCACCATATTCTCAATATTTTCAAGTAAATTATAATAATTCAGTCAGATCAGTTATTAAACATGGCCTGAATCATATACTTTATAAACATTACATCGTGATTGATGAAAGGTGGATTATTTGGAGGGCATTAAAGTCACTAAAATTTCATAAATACGAAACGTGACAAATATTTTTAACGCTTTCGCGGTTTAAACTCTAGCACTTCAACTATTACTCTCTGCCACCCCATAAACTTGATATTTCTTTCAAGGGAAAAATTTCACGTTATATGAAGGAACACGTGTTTTCAAACATATGCAATATTTTAACTCAAATAAAATTAATCGCAATTACGTGTTAAGCTTTTTTACGCAATGAATTTCCCAATTCTAACGTGTATTCTAAAATTATAATATAAACTCACGGTGAGGGTATTCATTAAAATTATCGTCATGATTATCCTTCGGATGAGTTAACAGAATTATAAAATAAATGCTGACTCCAATGTAACAGGCAATATTTAAAGTGCCAATGACTACACCGAGCGTGGAACGGCTACAACACTTCATTGTTTATAATTTTTTCTTTTGTTTCCTTTGTTTATTTAACTTTATTAGAATTAATAACAGCAACACAAGCGATGATCCAATGATTCAGTGACGAAAGTATGCGCAACACTAAGTTGCAGATTTCACGGGCTAAAGAACGACACTGGCAGACAACGGCTTTATAAATTATAAAAACAGCAACAACAACAAAAATAAAATATCAACAAATTTAAGAACTTTGAGCAATGATATCATTATTAAGGTGACCAGGGTAATATACTTCAATACAGTATTTATAAATAAAAGCAAAAGTGTTGCTCCAATATTCGACACACCAAATGGTGCGCAGCATTTTTGCAATTTCCACCTCAGCTAAGCAACATGTGCTTTAAGTTTTTTTATGGGTGGCAGCGTCAAAGTATAAGTAAATTAATTAAGAGTGGACAGTTTATTACATCATTATCTCCACAACCAAATATGGCTAGTAGAATTGCACTGAGGTACTCAGATGTTTAGGTCATGTACGGTAGAGCACGCTTCAAAACTGCATGAAGTAGAACCGAATCAACCGGGTTTTAGATGTGACTACATGGTACCAGAGAGTATTTTCGGACGAACACACTCCCTAGGTTGCTGAAACTGTCTGATGAAACTGTGATGATGAAGTAACGATCTTCACCGATAATACCGATTCCGATAAGCTGGCACTGAACGGGTCATACAGATTACCTAAGCAAGTCAGCATAATTCAGACGGAGATTTTTGCTATTTGACAAGCTGCACGTATAATTTGAAACTTGATCATATGTGTGGATAGCTAAGTAGCAATCAAAGCGCTGGGATCAGGAGTTGCATAGACTTAACATCTGCCTCTACTGGGAGCCTTGCCACAGTTTTTCATGGGGAGGAACGAACTGACGCGGAAGAGAATGGTTCGCACTTTAACAGGAATTCACTCAGGACACTGTTCTATTGGCAGTTTCCCTGATATGCTCTGGGCATGGTGGCAAACGTGCAACTAAGACTGGCCGATTTCATTCAGAGCTCGAGGTGGATCAAACCTACCACTAATGGACCATGTCAAGGGGACTTGTCTCACACTGAGTAACACAATGGGACAGCGAGTGCCTGTAAACGCCAAGCTCCGCTTTAACCCAACAGCACTAACCGGTTCTTTGCCGATGGGAAAAATAAAAGTTAGCTTAAGTGCGCAACAGCAGCATCGACGCCTGTTTACGCGCTGCCTTTAAAATAATCATTTCCATATAAACGTATGTATTGGTTGGGCGTCGAACGTATTTATAGCGTAGGCGTCGAATCACAATTCATTCACTCAGGACATACGTTCAAGTACGATTTTTTCAACTAACAGAAAAGTTGAATGAAAACCATGTTTACCTCTTACGTGCTTTGTTCTATCCACTACTTCTGCGTTAACATTTAGCTTGCGTTGAGTACTTTAACTTGTTTTTTTTAATTTTTTGTTGTTGTCAGGCAAATTCAATAGACATTAAATCAATCTATTACGTTGTTACCTTGTTGTCACTTTAAAGTGTCAAAGTGCAAAGAATGATAGAGACTCACAGGGTTAACAATTAAGAAGCTGGCCACAATGTTTTTAAAAGAGAATTAGGGAAACACCATAAGAGATAAGTTTGTTGAAAGAGAACGTAACACTTTAACGAGAATCATTCGTCAATATTTGTTTACTTGGGTGTGTATTGTAAGTTAGTGAATCCAAAATATTAATTGCTGACAGGATAGTAGCGCCAGTTAAAGAATGAGGATAGAGTTGGTTAGTGTTTTACAGATTTTGTGATTGTTATTAAATGTGGTTTTCTGTGAAACGACACTTTACCACTTCTAAATAGTTAACCAAATGGGTGGTTTTATACAACACACACGAGAGGAAATTTTAATGAGAAGAAAAGTCATATAATCAGGGTTTTTTTTTCTTGTGAAATATTTGCTGGCCGGCAATAAATTATTATTCTATTATTACTGTTCACATTATTATTATTATTATTATTTTTTTTTTTTTCATTTATTAATCTTTAAATGAAAGACAAAAAATATAAGAAAACTACACCTAATACTCTTTTTACATGCCTAGAAGATTTGTGTAAAAAACATTGTGCACAAGCTGATGTGTATAGATTGATTAGGGTGGAAAACGGGTTTATAGCCAACTGCAATAAAAAATCATTTTTAATTACATTTTAAATACAAATTAATTTTTTTTTTTTTTTTTTACTTAACAAAATATCGTTTAAAGTCTGTGAAAGTTTGTGTTCGTTTATTGAATTAAATTTAC
Organism: Sarcophaga rosellei; assembly: GCA_930367235.1. Classification (NCBI taxonomy): domain Eukaryota; kingdom Metazoa; phylum Arthropoda; class Insecta; order Diptera; family Sarcophagidae; genus Sarcophaga; species Sarcophaga rosellei. The sequence continues at coordinate 86,099,684 of OV884021.1, forward strand.
ATACATATGTACAGTGTACACAGATATTTAATATCATTCAGATGACTCAACTAGAATAACCCCTGTTTAACATCTTTCTCTGATAATCGTTTAATGACGTACATATGTACATAGATTAGCGAGAGAGCGAGTGAATATAAAATTCACTGAATTTTAAAACTTTTTATAAATCCAATTGAATACATGTGAATATGTACATACATACATACATTTGTGTCAGTGCATATTTCAATTTGTACAAATTATAAACAAACAAAAGCAAAAGCCAGTTTTTGCACAATATGCAATTTCTTGTTACTTTTAAACATTTTTCTGAGAATGATAATGTGTGGATGTGTATTGATATCTTTAGCTTGGGTTTCTTTGATTTTAATTCTAGTTGTAATAATTAATGCCTGGTCTTTCTTTGTTTGTTCACACTATTTATATTGAGCCTAAATGAAAATATTATGCGCTTTAATTTGCTAATTTGTTGTTTGTTAATTCTCATCGTACTCATGTTGTGTGTATTAATTTTATACATGAGTGGAGAGACCTATTAAAGTTTAAAGTTGGCTCCGAACGACAGATTTGAAAAACTTTTCATGGCAAGAAGATTGATGAGAGGAATTCACCAAGAGAATTGTTTTTTTATATTTATACTTCGTTTTCATATTTTCAAAAGTTATCGAACATTTTTGACGTATGTATATTTTTGTACCTGAAAGACAGAATAATAGTTGAATAAGCTGGCAAACTCAAAGATGGAAAAGTATAATTTCTTGATCGCTTTCACGTTAGAGTAATTCTGCCCCCATTCCACCAGAATAGGCTTTCGTTCATGACGGTTCGTTCGTGACGGTGTGACACTACTCTTTAACACTATCCTAGATTGGAAGTTATAAGCCTAATCGTAGATATATTCAATCTATATATATATGTTCAAAAATAATATCTGGTTTTTAATAATGAATTTATTTTTTATAAAATGTCACCACCACTATGACGGTAGTTAAATATTTTTCTTAAATTACATACACACATATATACTATATAACATATTTACATTAATTTAATTAATTAAATTGTCAATCGCTTATCGTTAGGCCACTGCATTATCACTTCTTTTGATTTTCGTGTCTAGAACTTCTTCAAATGAATTCTCGTTCAACGATTTCGGACGCAGTTTCATGTAATACGTATAGGTGGGATATAGTACTAAAATTTGCATGCCTGAAAGTGAAGAAAGGGAAATTCAAAAGAACAAAACAATTAAAAATAATTTAAAAAAGAATACAAAAACTACGGGTGGAGACTAAAACAATAGATTTAATATGCTAACCAACTGTTATAAATGAAGAGCCATAGAATGCTGCCTGTACAATGCTTTAAAAATTCCCGTTGTACAAACAGGCTGTTTAAAGCCTTCTCAAACGATCATAAAGTAGATACTAAATTTGGTATTGTATATTAGGAAGTATCGACGGACATCGTAATTGATTGTTAACTGTTTGAATGTGAAAATTTGACAAAAATATTCTGGTCATCTATAAATTGTACAACGGAGTTCTATGGAGTACTCTAATAATAAACAGATGAAATGTTAGGCCGCAACAAAATTACAGAAAAGAAATGGACTTTATTTGGCTAAATACTGACAACACCTAGGATTATGTATTCACGATTGTAATTGATGAGAATTATTAGAATTCGTTGTTATAATATCGACTATATCGACTTGGCACAAAGTAAATCCGATGGAACACGGTTTTTAAGATCTTCATGATGATCATATTTTTGTAAATCTTATTTCCTATCTTCTTTTATAATCGATTAAAACTTACTTATAGAGTAGGCCCAGTAATCCATATGCATGAGAAAAGGCAATACCATAAAAAAATTCAATATAAATGCAGCAATCTTAGCCACTAGAATGAGACCAGACATTATCAACCAGGGAGCTATTAAAACATGTCGTTGCTAAAAAAAAAGTAACAAATCATAAATTCGCAATAAGACCAAGATTCCATACGTTTTTGAAATTGTTTTTTACCTTAACCACACCTCGTACCATTATACCAGCCAATACGATCATCAAAATGTACAAACTAACACCAAACAATGTAAAAACTATCTCACTGTCATTGTATATCACTGTAATTAAGTTTGGATTTTAGAGTAAATTATGCTACAATACTAACAGGTTATTACCTTCATTTGATTGCCATACACTCATACCAATGGTAGCTGGTTCTAATAGATACAATATGTAACCCAGTATATGCACAAGGGCAATGAGCAAAATTTGTTTTGAATGACTATCGTAGGACATTTTGAAATAGATTTTATGATTTAAAAAAAATATACAATATTTTCAATATTTATTATGATTTTTGATTCAGATGTTTTTATAGTTTTTTGAATAAATTTTCAAGTTTGACTGATTATAAGAATGCAGCAAATGTGACTTTTATATACTACTCTGTTTTAGAAAATGTCATTGTATTTTTAGTTTTATTATTGTTATTGTATTTCGCAATGTTCACTTATTAAATATGTATGTATAAAAAAGCTGGGGTTTAATCTATGCCTCGACTCGTAAACTGATAACAATGTATAAACAACAACACAGTGCATTAGAAGTACAAAAATGTTAACAGAATATTTAAAATATTTTCATTCACTGTTTCAATTCAATAAGATTTGGAGCCAATGAGCGGCGGGTTTTCATTAAATACCCTACGGTGGCTAATAGGACTTATCACAGAACAATTATATCGTTATATATAGGATCATTACATACATAATTGGCCATTACAACCCTTCAGTCAGGATTACGGCCTAGCTTCTCAACACCACTCATGTTGTGTGCGTTAATTTTATAGATGAGTGGCGGGACCTACAGTTTAACGTTGACTCCGAACGACAGATTTTTTGAGAAGCTTTTCATGGCAATTTTTACTCTCAGAGTTTTTGCCAGAAATCTGCTGAGAGGAAGTCGCCGAAGAAATATTTTTTTTTTCATATTTCGTTTTGATGTCTGACCTGGGATTCGAACTCGGGCCTTTCGTCCAATAAGCCAACACACTACCTACTAGACCACGGCGACTTCTATATAACATCATTACGAAATCAAAAAATTGATATAAAAAAAAAATAACGTAAAATTTTCAAATGACTTAACAACTATACACATTGATTATGCTTTTAATAGCTCGCAACGAATGTCATCTGTGGTGTATTGAATCCTACTTGGCCATTGAATGAAATACATTGATATGCTTGGCTCATTGTACTGGCTATTCACCATCGATTACAACTTCTAAGAAATGTTTTATTTTGCTTCTGCCCAGTAATAGTGATTTTATTACGGAAGACAAAGATCATCCTTTTTTTACCCTGCAATACTTTACAGTATGTAAGCGATCACATATAATGGACAATAAAAGTCTAAATACTCCAATATATTTTAGCAATTTCATCAATTTTAATCCAATAGTATGTAAAAATAATTTGTGTTTTTTATATTGACTTAATTCTTTTTAATGTTTTTCTGATGACTTTACGTCGTAATAAGAATTTAGAGTAAATTAAAAATTAAAAGACCCCATATATGTATATTCCACTCATGAGCAAGTTTTTCAGTTGACTTCTGTTTGCAGTTTAGGGATTAGCGTGTAGCGTAACCGTTCTTCTAAATAATCTCCTGAATACTCTCTTGCAGTCATATCAGAACTTTGTGAATGAATATTCAGCTCTTTGGTAGGCATTTGACATCTTCACATTGGCAACAGTATTATTGGATGGGCTCATTGGCTTGTTGGATGTAATAACCTCTACGAATTCTTAATTCAACCTAACTTTAGGTGAATTGTTCCTTAGAATGTTTAAATACCCTCTTTTTTTCATCATTTCCTCCAATTCCAATGCATATACATGCATTCGTTTATAACTTATAAATTTGTTCTTTATCACTCACTTAGCCCACTGTGCCTTAATTGATTGCGCCACTTAAACTAGTCAAAAAAAACTTGGGAAAAGCCAGGCTGCTAGCATAAGAGCACAATTTGGATGAGTAAATGAAACTTGTACGTATCGCACACAATTTGTTTGGGTTGAAAAATATAATTTTTTTTTTCAATTTATTTATATTTTTCTTATTTTTTTGTTTAATAAATAATTAATTCCCATTATTGGCGGGCTTTTACGCTGTAAGAGATTTTCTTGTATGAAATTTGTCAAAACTTATTTTCATTTCAAAAAATTCCTCATGATTCATTAGAGAATATGTAAATGAAATATTTTATTAATTAAAGCGTACACGCCCTTCAGAAGAATTCAGAAATTTATAATTTTTAGTAAGAATTTTAATAAACAATAGATTTAATAAAAATAATATAAAATAAAAAGCAATAAATATAAGCCATAAGCATGCCAAAGGCATAGGCCTTTTATCTTAAAGGTGGCAAGAAAATTGTTTTTTCACTTGGACGACTATTACGGGATTAGAAGTGTTTGAAATACAGTGGTCGCTCGGTTATATGTATGAACTAATTCAAACAGAGCCTGTTCACTAAATGGAGAAGTTCACTTAATCGAGAGAATATAAAATAAGTAATTCAAATGATTGTTATTACATTAAGTTTTTACTTTTAATAAGCTTTTTAATATGCTTCGATTGCCTCCGTTGTGCTAATTTCAGCTGTTGTTACGATGCACTGCTCTTGATCATCATCTTCAACTTCGCTACCTATATCTTCGCTACCAGTGTCTTGATTCCAAGTCCAAATCTCTTCCCGTACACCATTCATTAATTCATTGACTAGACCTATGACTTCATTCATAGGTGCTTCCATGTCGTTTTGATATTTTTCTTTTAAAATACTGAGTGGAATGTCTTCTTCTATTTTCTTCCTCAAAACTCAAAATATTCTTCCAACACTTTTGTATTGTATTCGTATGCACACACTTGCTTATCTCGGGGAAGAACCGATTTTTAATATGTAAGACAATCACTCAGCACTCAAAACATTAAAAAAACCAACGGTTGAAAGCTGTTCACATAACAGAGATAGGCTGTGTTCACTCTTTAGAACCTCCTGTGTTTAAATTTTGTTGTTCACTATTCTGGAAGTTTACATAACTGGATATTCATATAACCGAGCGGCTACTGTACTATTAACTGGCCCTTATTGGATTGCAGGTGTATTATAAGAGTGTGTTCATTTGTTTTCTAATAGTGTTAGTTATTTAAAATGAGTGTTTCACCCCATTTTAAGAAGTTAATAAAGAATAATTTAATAAATATGAAAAAATTGTATCATGCGAATATTTGTGTGTTGTTTGGTTGTACACTTTTTACACAGACCACGTATATTGAATATCGTTTCATTTGTACGAAACAGCTGACATAAACAGAAACGCTTAGAATACATAGAACGCAACTGTATTCGCTTTGAACTAAAACAAGCATAAAAATTGCAAAATCGTAGAAAACTCCCCACTGATATTTCACATTACAATTTAATATTTGATAGACGCTATGAAGAGTTTGACGGCAAAAGTTCTCTGTTGTTGCAGTTGTAAGTTGTATAAAATCGGTTTTCTAATTGGTTTTATCTATTTAATACCAAATCTAATTGTATTGAACTGCATTTTTCTAAATGGCGGTGAGTATTCAAATACTGCTACTGGACTTGACTGAATATTCTTCTCTTTCAATGCGAATTGATTACAGATTATGATTACACGTTGGCTTTATTGTGCGCTGTAACTTTACTATCGTCGCTGCTCTTGTTAAAAGGTTTAATGGAAGTAAGTTTTTTCCCTCCGATGCTCTATAAAATATTGAAGTAAAATACTGTAGAATATGTTTCCAGGAACGTCATGTTTTTCTACTTCCTTGGCTGGTCAATATTGCCCTATTGATTGCTTTCAATCTTATGTTACTCACTGTACAGTTCAGTGAAATGCAAATGAATAGTCCTGAGACTAGCTTAAAAGAAGCTTTTTATCTGGAATTTGGCTTTCTTATCGGTTTAGGTCAGTTGTTCTGAAAGGTATTCTTTGTGGTAAAATTTTCTAGATTAAGTTTTCATATTATTTTGTAGGAATTCAAATATTATGTTGGTACATCATCTATTGTTTATTCCAATATGGTTATGGTAAGGAAAATACATTAAAAGAGACCGTGAATATTATGTCCAAAGTTTTGGAATCGAAAGGTCAAAACCATCAATACACAACCAACATAATTCGCAAGGAGCAGTTGTTGGCAACTGAAAATGAAACAAAAGTTCTAAAAGTGTAAAATTAAAAGAAAAAAACCAATTATAAAACATTTATTCGTTTCAATAAATACACAGTTTAAAAAAATAAGAAAGAAGTGTCCTTTTCAAAATTCGATGGCCTAAAAGAAAGGTTGTAGTTGAATTTGGTTAAAATAACACATTTTTAGTACAGAGAGCAAGTTCGATTAATTAATTACCACCAAAGCAGTAGTGTTACGTTGGAATTGACCAAACGTTCATGGAACGTATGCTACGTTTATGCATAGTCAGTTGATATCATTGAGTCTACTATTAGAAGCTTTTAGGCAGTCTAGAATATTTTAAGACTTCAATATCCTACTTCCCAAATGGGTATCACAACGGGTCAGTCTTTAAGTTCAAGGAGAGAAGCCATGATTTTTGTAGGACACTAAAAATTAGAGCACAGCAACCTCTTTATCTTTTTGATAATTTCTATTTCTATTAGCGGTTGCACAATCAGTGCATGAAAACAAACTATCCTATGGATTCTAAGCAACTCTACTCGACACTACTTTAGTTTTTTATTATTATTTGAAATTGTTTTAATATATATATATATAAAAATAAAAGCTTTTCTATGTAAAAGAATATTATTTAAATTATCCACCATTAATAATAGTACAGTAATACATACAAATACAAGTTCTTCTTCCCCCTTTTATATACGTCACCTTCACATTTACCTCCACCTAAAATATAAAAATAATACATATTCAAAGCATGGAAATTTTGTGAAACAATACTCATGAAAACAACACTATCTAAACACGCAAACATAGTCCTGTGCGTTATAGAAATTCTTGTCCTGCAAAAAAATATCTCTCTGAGCTGTGGATTCAAAGTTACTAAATTTGAGTAAAATTCTTCGCAATGCCACGTATGCATGTCTACAAAACTCTAGTTTTCTGTTTCCTAATGCTTTATAAATTCATTTGCAATTTCTGTTTGTTGGGACATACATATGTATTGTATATCGACCGCATAATGTTTTTTTTTAAATAAATAAAAATACAAGAAAATAAGATAAAATAAAGAAAATATCATGAAAGAATTGACATTGAAATTATTTTGTCTGAATTTAAAATTGTATAGAATCGGATTATTGATTGCTTTAATTTATATCGCATTGAATTTGATGACGATTTGGAGTGTGTATAGCCAAGGAAGTGAGTACAAGAATATTGTTTACGCCTAAAACTGAGTGAAGTTAATTTTCAATTTTTCATTTATAATAGTGTTGCCATTGTTTTTTGTTACATTATTTTTATTTTGATATCGTAATGAAGTTGTTTCATGTGTATAGAGGTGGGTACAAAACTAATATTCTTTTTCTTACAGTGAAAGATATGTTAACAGAGACTGTAAAGTTAACATAATTGAAAAATTTCGAAAAGTGAAAAAAAGTTAATTAATCAGTAAAATTGGGGTAAAAGTGAAAGAAAGACGAAAGCTAAACCATTGACTTTTAGAAAAAAATATGAAAATAACAATTTGCTTATTGGAGATAATAAAGTGGAAAAATCAAGTATTTTTTTTTTTATCAAATATGCCCTCAAAAATTCAAGTCATCGAAAAAAATGCAAGGCATTAACCAAAAATATGCAAGTCATCAACTAAAGAATACAAGTCATCCACCAAAAACAGCAATGCAACAATTATGTTCATTTGAAGAAGCCATTGTCTGCTATATGTTCTGTTCCAAAGGTTACCCGACCGTAAGGGAAACCATTTTGGAATCCTTGACCTACTACTTAAGGACAACAAAGCTGCAGGTCCTAATGGTATGTCCGCATGCGACCTCTTCTTCTTGTTCTGCGGACGGCTGGAGTGCATCACAATGGCACTATTCTCCACAAAAGTGTACAGTATTTAAGAGAAATTTTTTATATTCGTTTTCCTTTTTCTCCAATTTATGTCTATTTTTGTGATTATTTAAGATTTTCTTTCTTCACTTTTCCCAATTATTCGATAGTGTTAACTAAAAAGTATCTGTTAACATAACATTCGCTGTAAAAAATGAATGTGACTTTCGTAGCTAACTTTACATTCGTGATTGTTTCTGTATAGTTTTGAATAAAATTAAAATCGAATCTCTTTATTAGTTGATATAGTTAGTACTGAATGAAAGTTCATATGACAGGTAGGAATCGGTTTAGAAAACCTAACCACAAGTTTCATGGTGAACCTCACTGTAAATGTTTAATTTATTTTTTAATTTTTCTTTTTTTTTTATAGATGCTGATCACGCAATAACCCTTCTCAGTTCGTTAACAATAATGACATCTCTTTTATTAATTTATGGGCTATTAAAGGTGAGTGTCGACTGTGTTTCATGAAAATCGAATATCGAACTATTCGACATAAGATTATAGATTGTGTTTATTGGGTGTATAGTTAGTGCGATAGAAGGCTGAATGGGAGAAGACCAAGCATAGGGTTTTAAGATCTTATGCCTATTTGTCTATATCACGGCAATAATTTGAAGTTGTGTACTTACCAATAAGAGTTATCAACCATATCGTATATAGGAAGATTATATCCTGTACATACATACATATGTACTTCCCTCCAGTTTCCATCTCTCTAAGAAAAGTTATGTCTGATACAATATCATCCACAAAATATTAGGTTCTCGTTTTTACAAGAAAATTTATTGTAGTATTTTATTTATTAATCGTTATGAATCTATTGTTTATAAAACTATTTGTATATATTTTTTTACATTCCTTTAGAATCGTCATACTCTACTTCTACCCTGGCTAGCTAATGTAGGTGTTTTAATACTTTTCAATTTATTTGCTCTCATCGTACAATTTAAAGAAGTCCATCGTGATATAACCAAAGTATCATTCTATTGGGCATTTGGATTTTTTATAGCATTGGGTAAGTTATTTTAAGTTTTTTTTTTTATTAGAATTGAAAAAAATGCATACTTTTCCCTGCAGAAATGCAAATAATATTTTGGTTTACGATCTATTGCCTGCTCAAAGAGGGTCATCGAAAATCAATACAAATAATGGTCAATAATGATGAAAACATGGCAACTAAAACAGTGGAGTCCAATGATGTTTTTAAGGTTTACTTAGTGAGCAATGAAAATAACATTTAAAATCGAAGAAAAATAATTCTGCTAGAATGATACATACTTACTGCGTATATTTGCTTGTTTCTAATAAAATCTTTACCCTTTTTAAACCAGTATCAGTATGAGAGTTTCTTATTTTTATAAATTATTTTAGTCTAATTCAACAAGATGATAAAATTCAAAAAGTAACGTTAAACGAATTTTCACTCTGTTTTCGTTAGCCAACGATAATCTCCGAATTTTTGCAGAGAGCTTTGTATCAATGGTTAACAGTTTCGCGTGAGTTTCTGAGAAACCCATAGAGATTAATAATGTGCCAGATGGGCCAATTCATCCAGAGAGTTGCCACGCTCTAATTGTCTTTATGAGACAGAGGAAGTCTCCTCCTTTTCAATTCATATCTATCAAGAGCCTTGATGCGGATGAGTGCTTTATATTCATACTGGCCAGAGCAGATCATGAAGGAGTCAAATTAGACATTTTAAATCACAGATCAGTTCTCTGTTATGTTCCATCTACTTGATGTTATCTTGCATAATTCACAATCATCGTGTGACGTTGCTTATTCAAGTGATTATAAAACAAGTTTTTAGTGGAGTTTTTCATCTTTCTTGGCAGCACCAAATGTGATTCATTTGCAATCATACAACGCCAATAAGATTTTTATTGTTTTTACTGTAAATATCCAATATTTTACATTAAAAAATCGTTTTGAATTAATTTTTTTATTTAATCGCCCGTTTAATGACATTTAAAATATATTTATGTGAACAAAAATATTGTCACTTATGACGCGTGCCATATCGTTTACATTCATTTTTCGATCTATTAAAACAAGCCTAAAACAAACACAACGGTCAACGCTACGATGAAGATTATGTTAACTTGTTCACGCTCTTTTATTGCCGGCACTATTAAGATCAATTGAATAGGACTGACGACAGGTCTTAAGCCATATAAGCTCATATGGAAGGTTTCATAATGATTTAATACAGATACGTTATAAGATTTTCAAGTATCTTTATCAATAGATACATATCAATACATAGTTGTTTGATGAACGTGCTTTTGTACCTGTAAAAAATAAATAAATAGATAAGTATCTAACAGAATATGTATATTTCAGTAACTCACTCCTAAATAGTGCTGCACACTTATGCACTAATTTTTTATACAGATACATATATTATATCATACATATATCCGATTTATGAGCTTTCGCAATCTTTGCTTGATATTGTTTCGTATTAAATGGACAGTGGTGGTCATATGACTAGCTCGCCCATCTAATAACAAAGAGAGATTAAATATTTTGTAGACTTAAGGGCTGTTAAATCTGTTAAATCATAAAAGCGAAAAATTCCTTGGTCAAGTAATTAGCACACCCCCATTAAAGGTGGACAGAATCATCATTTATGAATTATTCTTTTTAGTATTATGTGGAGGCACTTCATCTTTTCTTGATAGCTAATCAAGAAATCTGTGGCATCTTGCATAATGTATGTCCTCCACGCCGCTCGACAGGTCTTTAAGATTTTTTAGATTTTTGTTTTTTTTGTTCAACTTGTGTCTGAAGATTGTGCTATGAATTGGATTATAATCGAAACTTTATGTTGTTTAAACATGTACTTATGTACTGATCTTCTCAAGAAAAGAAAGGTACTTTTAATAACTGTTGTTCATATTGCCGTTTATTTAGTAGGTTTTATTAATTACGGTCGATATATTATTTTAAATAGCATGCGATAAATTAATTCTTTTAAGAATAAAATATTCAACATAAACTTTTTAGTGGATAGATGTGCTAGTTATAAGATCACTGGATGGATGTGCTAGTTATTGTTGACTGACCCGAATTTGAGTAGCTAGAAACAGAAAAAGCCTATAACGATGGAAATAACAAGAAGAAAATTATGCGATATTATGAGACTTTAGCTCTACTCTTAGCTTAAATCATTTTTATTCAGCTATGAACATCGGACATTAGAAAAAGAAAATAAAAACTTTATGATTTTCAATACTTTTTGCATGAAACCTATTTAATGAACAACTGAAACCAACAAACCATCCTGTATACGGGTTAATAATAAATGAATTGCAAGTTTATAAGTTAAGAGTATGTATAGAGTATAACCATTTATAGGAGGAGTGTACAATGTGCATAACAATTACAAATAATCACAAAGATTGTTAAATATTTTAAATTAATAAAATGTTGTTGCCTATATACAACAACATTTTTATTGGTCTAAGTTTATGGCGTTATAAAGACTTTGTTAATTAATTTTGTTTCCTTTAGTTTTGTGTTTTTGTTTGTAATAAATATTAATTTTTAATTTGAATTTTTTTTGTTTGTTTATTAAACGGCATTGATAAGTAAATAAATAAGTTTGAAAAAGAAAATGAAGATGTTACGTTAACGCCTATATACCATCATGGATCATCTTCATAAACATCGTCAGCATCATCACGGTCATTGATTAATTCACTTCCAATGTAGGCCAGGAACATCAGTGCAAAATCATCCATAAAAATCAATTGCGCCTAACGAAAAAAACAGCCTTGCAAAACTGGAAACAACTTTTTTAACTATTAAAATTTAAATTTATATCCACTAGGTTTGGCTTAATCATAATTAATAATTTTATAATTTTAAAATTAAAAATCATAATAAATCATATGTAACTGTTTACGTTTTTATTAAAAACGAAAAAGCTGTAGAAAATAAATCGAAAATAATATTGAATCGACAGATTTTTTTTTTTTGTAGAAAACGTCTATAAAAGTCCGTTAAAAATATTGACTGCAGGTAATGGGCATGCTGCTTACTTTAATGATTAATTGTAAAATAATAATTATTTAAATTAAGCAAGTGGAACTGCTTGCATATGAATGGAAATAGAAATTAAAGATGAGTTCAAAAGCATTAGATACAATACAATACAAATATTGTATTGCAAACATATATTTTCATATTATATTATCGTTGGAAGCCTATTTACAGAATCCATAATATCTGAAGAAAGAAATGTGTATCACTCCTTTTCATAAAAATCCCTTAATAAGATAAGAAATTTCAATTAACCAATGCTAACCATGAAAGTTATTTTATCTTGTTCGAGGTTATGTATCAGATTGAATGAAAGACTAAGGGGGTTAGCATAAGGAGGAAGATAAAGTAAATGGGAGGGCCTTCATTAAAATGTTTACTTCAGCACCATTAAAGTATAGTAAGATACGTTCATATTTGAACTTTATAGCTAAAGGGTCTTCTATATACTGATTGTGCCAGGTGGCATCATATTTCCTTTTCAGTCAGTCAAATAAGTTGTTTTCCCACATAATTTATCAATTAATCCATTGAGTCTATAAACCAGTTGAATCATATTTTTTTTATCTCCAGTTATGCAACAAAATAAATAAAATTTTTTTGGAATTTTTAATTTTTCAAAGATGTAATGTTGCATGATGCCTGCAACTAAATTACAAGGCAAACAGGAAAAATCACATTGAAAAACTTACCAATACATATGTACATATGTACATTCCCCACATGTGTGAAATAAGTACGTGGGCATAAATCTCTGTTCGTTCATTCGCTTATTTGGCTGATTTCAGTGAAGTAATCTATGTTAGTGGTGCAAATTATAATGATGAGCGTCTTATGACACACCAGTACTTAGCTGTTAATTAAAGACAACAACAAAAAAAAGTACATATATTAATAATGAATGTGAATTGACACACAATTTGCTGAAAACTTAGTTTTTGCTTTAGTTTTTAACTTTATTGTCTGCCCACTCTCCCACTCTTTACTGGCAGCGTATGAAAAGTATGTAAGTGTGACTTTTCTTCGACCAGGAAGTTACAAGGCACACCTACAAAAGTATATATTTTCATTGCACTTAGTAGTTCTGCTTCAAAGACAAGCAATTGAAGGAAATTTAATTTGTCAAATGAAAATAAAAAGTTTTTTCTTCTTTAATTCCTTTGTTAAAGGCATATATACATATAGTACATGTATACATACAGACATATGTATGTATACATACAACATTGTGTTTAGTTTAGTTTTTTTGGGGATTTTATTTGTGCACAATTAATTGCTGGTTGCTACAATAACAATTATGGCAAGTGTATGTCAAGTTTCATGCTTTTCATGTTTTGCCAACAAGTTGAGTTTAATTAACTGTTGCACTAACTATTTAAAAATGTAACAATATTACATTGCATTTCATTTCTTGTCTATGGTTTTTTACTATGTTGATAAAAACAAAACGTTTCCCAACCTTAAAAGCAAAAAAACTAATTTTATTTCTTAAATCTGTTTTACAACGTTAATTAATTCAGTTCATTATTAATTGAGGAAAATATGATATTGAAATAGAAAATAAAAAATTGCTTCAATGCTAACTAAGCATTTCATAACGCTTACCGTACTCGCTCAAACAAAAATTATAAACGTTAGTTGAGCATTTGTAACACTTTGTATGTATGTATGTACAGTAGCGAGCATAAAAAATGCAACGCTAAGCCGATTGATCTTTATGTGCGCCTCTTTCAAAAAAAAAGTACGGAAATTAAAAACTTTTTTTTTATTTTTATGCTCCACAAACTTAGTTAACAAATGCAGTTTACAATGTCAAAATTTTTCTATCCACTTATTTTTATTTTAACATTTAAGAAAAAAAGTGCCAAATTTCAGCGAGCAAAAAAAATGCAACGCTATGTTATTCATAACTTTATTTAAATTAAATGTAAATTCTTACAAAATGTTGGTTAAAAATATACTTAAAACTAATAATTGGTGGCGTAGCCTTTATTTTCTATTACCGCTTGCAGTCTGGAGGGCATAGAGGGGCACGATGGTGTGTAGGAATATTTTTTCCCATTCTGACTTAAAAATTTTTTCTAATTCCGCCAAATTTGAAGGATTTTTCTTATTAGCTTCCCGATCTAAAGTCTCCCATAGGTTTTCTAAGGGGAGATGGTGACGGCTAATCCAAAATTTGCACATCATGGTCGCTTAGGAAGTTACGAACCAAGCGACTAGGGTGCTTCAGGTCATTGTCTTGTTGGAATATGGTGTTTGGGGGCATTTTTTCCAGAAGATGTGGGGGCATATTTCCTTCTAGGATCTCACAGTATTTAGTGGCATTCAAAATACCATCGATTTTCACCAACGGATCAACTCCGTTACGAGAAAACGAACCTACCAATAAATTTCTTAAAATAAAGAATTTCGGTGAAAAACAAAGGTAACTTACCCCACACCATTAGTAGTGAAAGTAAATTTAATCTTTCTGGATCTGATGGGATAAAATATATTAGAAGACCACCTGAGCAGAGATATTCTCCCAGAGATCAGCTACCAACAGTAAAACATGGCTAATGGGGTGGGGTAAGTTACCTTTGTTTTTCACCGAAATTCTTTATTTTAAGGAATTTATTGGTAGGTTCGTTTTCTCGTAACGGAGTTGATCCGTTGGTGAAAATCGATGGTATTTTGAATGCCACTAAATACTGTGAGATCCTAGAAGGAAATATGCCCCCACATCTTCTGGAAAAAATGCCCCCAAACACCATATTCCAACAAGACAATGACCTGAAGCACCCTAGTCGCTTGGTTCGTAACTTCCTAAGCGACCATGATGTGCAAATTTTGGATTAGCCGTCACCATCTCCCCTTAGAAAACCTATGGGAGACTTTAGATCGGGAAGCTAATAAGAAAAATCCTTCAAATTTGGCGGAATTAGAAAAAATTTTTAAGTCAGAATGGGAAAAAATATTCCTACACACCATCGTGCCCCTCTATGCCCTCCAGACTGCAAGCGGTAATAGAAAATAAAGGCTACGCCACCAATTATTAGTTTTAAGTATATTTTTAACCAACATTTTGTAAGAATTTACATTTAATTTAAATAAAGTTATGAATAACATAGCGTTGCATTTTTTTTGCTCGCTGAAATTTGGCACTTTTTTTCTTAAATGTTAAAATAAAAATAAGTGGATAGAAAAATTTTGACATTGTAAACTGCATTTGTTAACTAAGTTCGTGAGCAAAAAAAAAAAAAAAAAGTTTTTAATTTCCGTACTTTTTTTTTGAAAGAGGCGCACATAAAGATCAATCGGCTTAGCGTTGCATTTTTTATGCTCGCTACTGTATATACTCTGTATACTTTGTGTATGCATATGTATGTATATTCTCAGTGTAAGGAAGGAATAAGTGAACAGATTTGTCGCAGACTTTCAAATACGTTTTAATAAACGCTCACATAATGCATTGGTTCTCATATGATGATATTTCTTCTGCCAGTGTTCGCAAGGACACCTGTTCTAGAGTTCCGTTCAAACTTGAGCATTTTTGTTGCTACAGGTTTCCAAGTATATGCAGACAACCCGTTAAATTATATACTTTGACGTACAGTAGCTCTGCGCCCTACTCAATTCAACAACAATTTATTAATATCGCTTAAGTTTCTTTCAATCAGTTCAGTTCAGTTTCCTTCTCCTAATACCCAATATCATAATCGCGATAACCTTTTGCTTGGAGGTTTTTAAATTTTGCAATAATTTAGCGTGCACTTTGGGAGATTTTTTGCTTTTTTGTTTCCTATTAATTTTTCAAATTTTCATCTCGTTTAACATTCAAATGTTAAAAGAAAAATACACTCAATTGCATAATTTGGCGATTTCCTTATTATCCCGCTGAAGTCATTGTGTGTTTGTAAACGTGATAGCAATTATGATTGTGGTTGTGGCCTTAAGTATGTGCGAATACTTTGTGTTTGAATAACAACTGCACAACTGACGCTTCTTTCTCGAATCACTCCTCAGGCTATTGATGGCTATGTGTATATGTATGTATGTATGTATTTTTTGGTAAAATATTTTCCGGTATTACACACACATCACCTGTAAAGACCTATTGTCTTCAACAAAATGCAATGTAAACAATTATTTTATAATGAGTGTCGTGCTGAAGACGACTGAATAAAATTGGCGTAGACTGAAGAAGACTTTCAGAGATGAATGCATTTGTGTTTAAAATAAAAAAATAAAATAAAAACACTCACAGTCTAACTACTTTGAATAGGATTTTACCTATACAGTTGATAACATTTTGATTGTTCTGTAGTTGACTTGAAACTCACCTGCACTTGGTCGGTGTGTTTTCAGCGCTTGTATTTGATTAGTTTAGCTTGTGGCGGCTTTTCTTTCGTATAGTGGGCCATCAGGTTGCTAACGATGTCCCAACTGGTACCCGGTTAAGGAAACAGTTAAAAAAAAAATAAATAAAACATTTGGCCTGTAATAAATTATTCAATTCATATTTTTAGTGTTTTTGTTTTTTTGGGAAGATAATTTAAAAAAATGAAATTTTTACATCAACAGATTACAGTGAAGACAAAGAAAAATATGAAAAAATTATACTCAGAGTACATTTGAAAAAGAAATATACTCCTATCATTTGTAAGTCCATTTCGCCAATAGTAGACCAAGTACTGGCCTTTTAGGAACCTTGTATGGATAGCCTGATTATTCCTTATACATGCATATGTATATGTACATATATGCTGTATAGCCATTGAAACGTTAAAGCTAATTGTGTACTGTAAAGGCCAACAAGGAATCTTTATTTCATAGAGTTCGTTAAATTTCCCTTCCTATTCCTGCTTCAGAATAGATACTTAGCGAAAGTATGCGGCCAAGAAATGAAGAGAAACCATAACGTTTTGTTTGTTTTGATATTGTAATATCGCTTGCGACAGTCCTGTAGGGAAGAGTTCTGAATTCTGTCGAAACGTTTTAGCTTTCTACAGTTCCTCTGTATAATAATAATAACAACTTGATCGAGTCATTCTTATCGAGACAGTGTTAGGATTTCTATAAATGACAGTACCTAAGTGCGATTACAGTTGAACCCCATAAATCTTGTATTTGAAAATGATTACAAATACCAATTGAATATGTCATACATACGACGATGTTTTTTCAAACAGTACTTTTTACAAAAACCAAAAACAGTACGTACTTTATTTCCAAATATTTTATTACGGATGTGCCTTTGAGAGTGACCTATTTAGAGCAACTACTTTTAGTTTTATCTTTTTGTTTTCCATTGTTGTCCTACAAATGTGAATTTGTAACAATATTGATGCCTTAGTTCAGATAACAATTGATGTCTTTGTCATGCCATCGGACTAATTATGATTATGACATGCCCAATTGCAGCATCATTTTATGTTTAGCAAATAATATCTTTAAATGCTACCAGGGTAACAAAAATTTATTAAAAATAGAAAAACAGCAAATTGTACTTTAAATAGAGTGAAGAAGAAGAGCATTGAATCTGCCACAATATTTGTCTCAAAAATGAGTACGTACTCGTACATTGTTGCAATATTCAGACATACATATGTATACGAGTATTTCATCTAATTCATATGAATATAACACTTGCACTACATTCAGTAGCCAACATAATAATGATCATTAACATTTGAAAATAGTAATCATTTTAAAATCATTATTTTATTTTTGTTTTGTTTTATTTTGTTTTTATTTCGTCATGCTGTGTTAATAAATTCAGTCAACATACGGACGCTTTGAAAGCAAAAAGCAAGAGTTTCTGATTTAACGTCGCGTAATAGTAACATAAAGTTGAATGTCTGGTTATTTGTAGCCTTCCCTTTACACCGCAAAGGTCGTTTGGAATTGTTTCGTGGGTTGTTCGTATTTTTTATTTCTTTTAATTTCTTATACATACTTTTATTTGGTTTTTACATTTATTTTCTACATTTTTAATTAAAAATTCAAAATTTGTTTGCGGTTTTAATTTTTTTTTTGTTTTTTTTTTTCAAAAACAGGGAACCGTAAGACGTGCGTCTGGAACAAATCGCACAATTCATTGAAATAAAAATAGAAACGAAAAAAAAAAATAAAATAAATAAATAAAAGGTAAAAATATTTCAACTGAATTTACTTTACATACGTCTGCATACATACATATGTACATATACAGTGGTGGCCTTATAATTAGCACATCCATATATATGTACCTTTTTCTAGCAAAAAAAAAAGAAAAGTAATAATTTCCAGATTTAATAGAGAGCAGTTAAATATTGTATGGGTTATACTTAAGCCTTGTTTATAGTAAAGGGAACGTTAATAAAATAATTTTACAAGAAATTACACTTTAAATAATAAAAACAAAATAACTCCTTGGTCAAGTAATTAGAGCACCCCCATTAAAGGTGAACAAAATCATCATTTAGGAAATTATCCTTTTTAATATTTTGTGGAGGCACTCCTTCTCTTTCAGTTATGAACTTCCAGGAAGTGAGGTATTACATGTTGTATATAATTCCAATACCATTTTCCATAGGTCTTGAAGATTTTTAAGTTTTTTTTATTCAACTTGTATTTTTTGATACCACGGGCTTGTGGTGAACTACGCACCCAATTAAGTTGGTTTTCTTTAGTCTTCGACGGATGACAACTGTTTTAAAATTAATATGTTGTGCTTCACCATAACGAATTTCTGCATTTCTGACAGTATTATTAAAGGATACCTCTTCGCTTTCTTCTAAAGACCGCAGATATTTTGTGATATTTTTGATTCGACAGCATTATTGGACAATTTTTATGTGTCTGCCACTAGTACTTGGAATTTCAGAATTGTCTTCTTATCATTTTCGAGCATATTAAATGTAACGAAAGATGATTACCTAATTGTTCACTGAGAACAAAATACAAGGTGTTGCAAATTATCGATGTATCGATATTTTTTTGATCATTTTGAGAAAACGAAAGTTAATTTTAATAATATTGTTGTTAATGTTAATATATATTTACTAGATTTTATTAATTACAGCCAGGCAAGCTATTCTTAATAGCGATGAAAATATTAATACTTTTAAGAATAAAATATAAAATATGAAACTTTTTGGTAGATATGGGTGTGCTAATTATAAGTTCACCACTGTATAGTTTGAATTTTCAATAAAAATTTTAAAATTTATAGAAATTAATTTTCTTAATATTTTGCCTGATTATATTTCTATTGTTATAGATCATGTATGCTTATTACTATTAAACCCAATCAAATTCGCTTATGATTTGCTTTACATGAGTTGCATACGATTAATAATTTGATTAATTTTGTTTTGTATGCTTGAAAAATATTCAGATCATATTATGGCAATTATATTTCATATTCGGATTAATTATTTAATTATTGATCGTTGATTATTTATTTTATTTTTTTCTTTTTAAAAGTGTTAATCGCTCATATTTTAATTGGTTTTTAATTGTGATAAATTATTAAAAAAAAAATCTTTCGGGGTATTCATAATAAAATGTCAATTGAGACTACAATTTTTTAAATTCATAGTACGGGTAACACAATTGCTATGGGCACATATTCGTTCTGTTTCTGCATAGCCTTTATTTATGCAGGGATTTTAAGGTAAGAACATAAGAAAATAGATTATGCAAGATACGAGAAAAATGCATAATATCGAAAGATAATCAATAATAATAAGAAGACTTATTGTTGTGTACGTCATTAGTACAAAGTCGTCAGCAATTTCCCTAATGTTGATTAAATGATACCATATCATCATTTCATCCTGTTTTTAGAGTCCTTATCATTCAATGAGACAACCTAATCGAAGTTTCTCATCAGCATCTACTTAGCTTTCCTAAAGAGGCTTGTACAATCACTGTCAGTATGTAAAAATTCATAAAGCATTACAAATAATTTTTCTCTGACCTTGTAAACGTGCAAGAAATTGTGTACATGGGACCAAAACGAGACTGTACTTACAAAAAGTAAAAATGGAAAACTGACTGTAGATATCCCTTGAAGTTTTAAATATCACTTTTCTTTTCAATGCATTTCGTATTACGTAAAAACGTGCGATTAGTATAATACATAATGATCTTAAGTATTATTTAAATTGGTTTTAAACAAAATTTTAATATTTTCTTTGAAATGTATTGCTTTCTACGGAATGAATACCTCTAATGTGACATAGATTGGCATGTGAAACTACACACAACTAATGTTTAAATAACTATAATTTAAAAAGTGGTGTATAACTCAATTTTAATTATTAAATTGAAGAAATACTAATTATAAATCGAGAGATAAAATGAAACTTTAGCTTTAATTTACGACAATCGGTCTCGCGGCTTTTCTTTACTTTACATACACTTTTTCTTCTTCTTTTTCTCAGTTAACAACTATCTATATATATATATATATATAACTATAACTATTAAAAAATATCGAAAAAAATTTATAGTATGTACATAATCTATATCTTTTTAATACCATGACAGTAGTAAAACGATACATCATCTATCAGACGAATAATTGCTTTTTCTGGTTTTGTGATGATCTCTATAGATAATTGATTGACCAATTATATATGTCATACATATGTACGGTTATAATTGATTGACCAATTATATATGTTCCGTTCAGTCAGGAAGCTTCTCACACCGCTTATGTTGTGTGTGTTAATTTAATACATATTAGCGGCACCTACAGTTTAATAAAGTCCATTTCGAACGACAAATTTTTTGTGAAACATTTCATGGCAATTTTATTTACTCTCAGAGTTTTTGCCAGAAATCTGCTGAGAGGAAGTCGCCGAAGAAATATCTTTATTGTTAAAGGTGGGTCTAATCACTGTCAACCTTTATGGTGGTACATACATATGTCACTAACACAATTCGTTGAAAAAGTTAAACATTTCAAAGGCCAATATTTGCCTATTAATTACGATTAATTAATAACCAAGAACATCTTCTTTTTCATTCAATATCGTCTCTCCATTAACCAGTTCAAGAATATTTCCTTGGGTTTAACCTTACCACCATCTAAATATTGATACAAAATCTTACTTAGATTTTGCTGATGTGTACGTACATACTTATCTAGGCATCATTTAACGCCAGCAGCAATATTGTAAATTTCTCAAGATCGGCTTCATATTATGGGCGTCATAAAAAAAATCACGCATCAAAAATTTATGGGCGATTCCACCAATGTAAATATTGTCCGTGTGCATTGAGCAAACAATATAAAAACAAATTGCTGGTGATAGTCAACAGTATTTCTGTTTTTATATACATACATATGTTTTTTTTTTCTTGTAATATTTTAATGCATTTAAAGCAGTTTTACTATCTCATACATGATTGCGTTGTGTTTACGTTACGCATTTGGTTGATTATTGAACGTCGTCGCATCATCGTTGACGTTCAGTCTTTCTTGACAGGCAACATAGTTTCCCATACAACAAAACAATTTCATGTGCCTTTTTTTTTCTTTTTTTTTTTTTTTGAAAAGTTAACAGCATTTAATTGTTAATGATTAATACGCACAATATTGCACGCTATCATGAATGCGAAAATATAGACAGAAAATGTCTTCTTGGGCAATCAAAACCATCAATTTCACAATACTTTCCATCAATACGATGTCCTTAATGATGATTTTTGTGTTTTCAGTTATTTTCAAATCACAAGTACTAGCACACAATGTTTAGTTCCATAGACATTCACTAACGTTTTCCTATCATTTTAAATTGATAATAGACCACCATAACACCTGAGTTGGCCATCATTCGCATAAAGTTACCAAATCGAGAAAAAAAAAAACTGAAGAAATAAAATAAATCGAGACTGAAAGTCATTAAACTATCATGAGTTGTCAGATATTTTCGTCATCACACATGTGAAACTGCTAAACAGTATTGAGCTGTTCAAAATTCTCCTAACTGGTGATAAATCGCGAACTCAAAACTAAGAACATGGTATGACTGAGTTCCAAACATTACCTTCAGTGATAAGGTCTATAAAGGATGTAGGAGATAAAAAAAAACTGTATTTATAGAGAAGCTTTCAGTATTATGCCTCAGAAACGGTCGTATCGCTCCAGAAATTTATGGTAATACTAGAAGTGATTGGAATACATGTAATGTCTTAGAGAGAAAATAATATTCTGGTTGTGGCCCTATGCCATTTCTTGCCTCTTCACAAGCGTACCAAAAGTACTACGAGTATAGATAGGTTGAGTGTTTTTATTTTATTTTTTCTGTTTGTTTGAATTCATATTTTTTCTTTATACATATGTAGCATTTTTAATTTATGTTTGTAATTACATTATAAATATTGGTTTTAAGGTTTTTGTTTAAGAAAATTTATAAGATTTGGTGGCAGTACAAGCTCACAATACAGAGCATTTTTGTATCGTCTTTAGGGTCTGTCTTCATTATAACAATTGCGTTCAACATCATTATAACGATGTTCATAATTACCAAATGATATGACAATGATCGTCGTAATATCTCTCTCAATGACTCTTTCTTTCACACCACTGTGCACAGTGTGTGAGTGTGTTGCCTTTGTGCTTTTTTCAAGTCACTTGTAATTTGTTAGCGCGTGAAGGCCGTACGTGCAATTGCATGTGACGCAATACGATCGTGTATTGTTGTTGTTATTATTGCCTGTTTTTGTCTTTTACAATATATTGTTGTTGGTGTCGTTGCTGTCATCGTTGTCGTGCATTGTTGTTATAACAGTCTTGTGTACTTTAAGTTGGCATTACTAAATCAAAAGGAAACATTGTATAGATTTTAAACCAACTGGCCAAATGCAAGATGATACAACAAATGAGTTTTAACAAACATTTTTTTTTTAGTTTTTGCAAATTAATCTTGTTGTTGTTTTTACCTTTTGTTTATTTTTGGAATTTTTGGTTTTTCAAGATTTGTAAGTGTAAGAATTTTAATTAATTTGAGTGAAATAAACAAAAATTATCACGAGTTTGTTTTATGCATCAGATTACTATTTTAATTGTAATTATTGTTATTACCTCGGCATAAAGTTTAAATTGTAGGAGATAACATTTTTGAATATTGAATTTCTTTATGGTTTGCATTGTGGTTTATCTTACTGGGCTAAGGGTCTAGTACTTTAAAGTGTTGTTATTGCAAAATATTCCTCTTAATGCTTGACCCAAATACTTTCCAAGTGTTTCCATTTAAGGTTTAATTGCATAGGCAACAACAAAAAAAAAATTTATAAAAAAATGTATTATTCCCCTATGAAAACAAAAAATTACTATAATGATGGGCCCTTCTCTCTTGTATTAACACTCAAACGATCGACCTTCAACAATAATACATACCCTGTCTTTCCATTCAGGTACTTAAACTTGATTTTTATTTTTTTGTGTCTTTTGTCTTCTTTGTTTTTTTTTTGTAATTCAAGAGTAGCCTTTTCCGTTTTTATGTAAGAAAAAATATGGCTTTCAACTTCTGCATCCACAAGGAGAGCTGTAGTATAACGAGAAATGAAATGAGATGAAATGAAATGTAACCAGTTTAAGTGCGTGCAAGTTCGTTGGGATTATTTTACCTCAACACTCACTCACCAACAATGACACTAATCAACGTTAATATTGAACTTTAGCATTTTACCGTAACTGGAGTGGAAATGCACAGGGTATGTACACAAGTATCAAGAGGCAGGTGTTAAGGTGTGCGTTCGTATATGATTTTTAGCCAAATTAAAGACGAAGTCTTAATTGTATAAGACGTCGTCTCTCTGCAGGTTTTTTAAATTTCTTTTTCGTATAAAAATCTCAACTTGAAATCAAAAATTTAAAATCGATGACGGAGATGATGAAGTAAAAAACTCTTAATGCTTTTTTATTATTGCTCTTATTATTGTTGTTGTAAACTAATTACACAATGACACAATCATAATAATAATATAAAAAAAACAACAACAACAACAAAACATGAATTAAATTTATTTAATTTTTTTTTTCTTTTATAAACAACAACAAGCATTAAAAAATGAGAAGCAAAATTAGGTCAGTCGAGCATCAATTTAAAAAGCTGAAGTGTAAATATTGTTGTTGTTGCTGCCACTTGTGTTGGTATAGGCCATACAAAAGAAACCAAAAGAAATCCAAAGCAAAAAAAAGGAAAAAAAAGAAAAGGAGAGCAAAGTGAATTTACTCTATTTAACAAACTTGGCCAGTAAGTTTTGCAACAAAAATACAACAGAAATATTGGGTTCAATAACTACAATGAAGCTATGAATGGTAGCCACCACTAACATACTAAATGGTCATGATGCTACTCCATGATGCCACAATCAGCTTAAGTGTTGTGTTTTTTCTGTGTTTTTTGTTTTTTATTGTTGCAGTTTGAAATTGTTGCATTCGTGCTATATAATCGAAGAGTCTGTTACAACAATTGTGGCGGACTGGCCGGATTTCTTAAAAAGAAAATAAAAATGAAAACCACTCATATTATTACCTCATATATTATATATGTACATACGTACATATGTACATACATAAATCCAGACTCATCTTTTTACAAGTTAAACGAACCAGTTCTAAAATTTAAAAAAAAAGTAAATTTTAATAGTTTCTTTGAAAAAAAAAAATCCAATAAAAAACGATGAAAATTTGGCTTAAAGTAAAAGTTAACTGATCGTTTTGCTCAATGCAGTTTTCAATGATTGAATAACATTTTCGTATTAACGACACAGACTGTATCTTCGCAATAAAATGCAAAAGTATGTAACAGGAATGAGCAGCAAAAAAGAAGAAAATATCTTAAAAATTTTGATGTGATAAACTCATCCAATTGACCATCCATAAGGCTTGTCAGATACATACATATGAATGTACATATGTGTGTAAACCTGCTTCACAACAACAGCATACATGCATACATACAGTATGTACGCTGGCTTTTCTGTTAGTGAGTACCAACTTCAACAGGACTATTGTGAATCGTTTACAATTTTTAAAATCAATTTTTAATTTCATTTTCATTGAACGGAGAAATTAGTTTTCATTTGCCACATTGCTGCCACATCTTGGCCATCGTTTTTTGTTTTTTTTTAAAGAAATTGAAAAAGAAAAATAATTATGCAACCTAGTCGTTGTTACAAGAAAAAAACGTAAAAAAATGCGTGACTTTTAGACAAATTCATAAAATTTCAATTCAAATGGCAAATTATGTATGAATATACATACATATGTATGTATGTGCTGAAAATTTACTATTTACCAGGAAAGAAATTTATAGACCTGTTTAAATTATTCAATAGAAAATGTGTTGCTAGAGATGATAAGATTTGCATGTGAATAGTTTTCTTTTTCACCACAAATTCATACAGATGATAAAGTAGTAAGAAGAGTTAAAGACGAACAATGTTTTACTATTTCTAGTATTTTATCGAGTTTTTTTTCGGAAATTTTATATGAGCCTTTATATAATTCTCCAAAGTAATCATACATTAAGGACTGAAACAAATACGATTTTTCTTCCGTGTTTCATAAGAAAGAAAGTAGTTCCTAATTGTGTCCTGCTTTCGTTACAATTTTTGTTGCTATTTAACGTTTGGTCTCAGAGGATAGGTTTGAAACTCCAAAACACCAGTATTAAGATACATATAATGTGATACACATACAAACGTATAAGCCAATATAACTCTTCTAATAAACACCGAATCGCAGAAATAAATTTTTACTTATACTAGTAATTTTCCAAATGTTTATATACATATTAATGTTTATATCCATAGCCAAACAGAAGAAAAATTCACTTGTGACAACATCTTCCACGATTTGAAATTGTATTACATGGATGATCCATTATGCACAATTGCTTTCTTAAGGTCATAAATAGGCTACCAATTGCAAAACCTTTATTAATAATTTAAATTTGGACTGTTTTTAATTCAAAATAACCGTTAATCTTATTTATTTTAACGTAAAATATCGTTCAGACCGGTCTTGTTTATAAATGGGCAAATTAAATTTAAAATCTTCTATAATAAATACAAACGCACATTGTATTTCTTCAAATCAAATCAAATTCAGTGCAAAACCAACCTTAATGAAGCAAACCAAACGAAAACAGTGCACAATGAATTTCAAATTAAAAATCATGGAATTTTAAAATGAAAAAATAAATAAAAAATAAAAACAAATTATAAAACTCAATAACAAATTAGAAAATTAACAGTATGAAATTTGAAATAAATTGCTCGATAAATACATTAGCCTTGGTATCGATTTAAATAGTTTAATAATCGATAATACGTTACTTGAAACAACAATGCAAGAACACCAACATCTGCCAGAAATGTTTATTACAGCACCAGCACCAACTTAAGCTGACACTGGCCATTAGATTTGAATCACTAACAGCACCAAACAACCAGTCAGCCAGCCAACCAACCAATTTCATTGGGATGAGCGTGGCAGAAAAATAAATCAACAACTGGATCGATGTCACGATGGCAACATAATCTACGTGATACAATTAAACGACATTAAGAAACGTTACTCTTTAGGCATTTAATTTAAAATGTTGAAAAATCAATAAAATAAAAATAAAAAAAAATTAAAGATGAAATGGTTATAATAATCACAATAATGATGGCTAAAATAATCATTTGATTAATAAGAAAAGAAAGAAAAAAACAGAAAAGAAACAGAAATAAATTACATAAAATAAAGCACAATATTATTAAAACAATTAAGGCGAGCTTCGTAATTAAATCATAATTGTTCTGCACCAAAAACACTACAAGACGCGATGATTTAAGAGAGAGAGAGAGAGAGAGTGATATAGTATTTTAAAATCAATCATTCTTTTCTCAGCGATTTCCTTCTGTTGTTTTTTGCATAACCGTACAAATAGTGCTTTAGGGAAAAGCCAATAACTTTATACCCCACTCGTATACATACATACAATGACACATTAATTTCCTCTTATTCCTTTATCATAAACTTTAGCAATAAACCATTAATAATGTTTGTTTATAATTATAAACACATACAACAACACATGTATGAACATATTTGCAAGGATGTAATATAATGATAATTATAATAAAATCAAGAAATATATGTTAACATAACTAAATGATACATTTATTTTAATCCTTTTTAATTATTGTCCTTTGCTGTACAATGAAATTGATTTGACATATCGCATGACATTGGCATTACAAAACTGACTTATTGCCGCCTGAACAGATTATAGCCAGTTCTATACTTTTCAGCACGTAAATATAAAAGTTGGGAAACTGTGAGATCAAATCATTTCCACAATTATGTGTTAATTATTCAGTGTTTAATTTCTTTCTTTCTTATTAAATAATTTTACAACGACGGTACCTGATAGTCCAGTGAGTTGTGTATGAGACTATTACTGTGAGACTCTAGCCTGCTACACTACACCGAGCACAAGGTCTATATTACTCAGCTCGTTATAGTATAATTTGTAATTCTATTTTAATTAATAAATATGTAAGTAAACAAATATTTTTTGTATTTTTATTTTAATGTTTTTTTTTTTTTGTTTTTTGTTTTCAATTGATAAATTGGTTTATATTGTTACAACTTTTAAAATAGGTCTCGATTCAAAACAGTTATTAAGTTATTTAAATTCAGCAGCTAGAGAGCGGTATTTCGAGAGAAAAATAGAGAAAGAGAGGGAGGGAGTGAGCGAAACTTTAACTCTTAACAGACACTGTAAACTTATTTTCATACATTACATACTATGTACAACACCTAAGCAAAATATTATTACATTAATGATCATTATGTTTATTACAAAGCTCATAATGAAGGCTGTTAGTGTACAATAAAAGTGTTCATAGCCATTGCACTTCCAAACATTTTACAATATACAACAGCAGCTACTTTTAAATTGTAATATAAACGAAAACCAAACTTTTTACGATTATTATTTTTTTTTTTTTTTTTTCTTTTGCTCTTGACTACAAACTATTTAATGTTTTACTACCACCAGAGTGCGAGTATTTTAGAGTTTATAACATTGAGTAAGTACACTCTTGTCTCAACCTTACTCTCCTGCAAACCGTTGTAGTAAACAGCGCTGTTAACGTTTGTTTTGGTTTTTTTTCGTTTCGTTCATGCTGTTTCATTCAGTTTTGATTTTGATAGCTGGTGATGATGATCTTTTCCCAAAATATAAATAGATCCGCTGTTGGAGAAATGTGGGCAGTTATATTAGAAGACCTCAACAGAGGCAGACAATTACTGGTGCTAAATAAAGTTTAACGCCTTTTAACGCGGCAACAAGGGGAGTTTTAAGCATGAGATCCCTAAATCTATTGGTGGGTGCTATACGAAGAAATGTTCGATAGTTAAGACAAATTATTAAAAAAAAAAAAGAATTTTTTAATTTGATATGAAAATAATTTAAACAAATTTTGGCAATTATTAATCGCCGGCCTATTAAGTGTATAATTTTGTTTTTAAAAATTGAATTGTTTTAAAAATTAAAAAAGCAAAAAAATTGTGTGAAAATTAAAATTGAAAATTTTAAAGGACTCCTAATAATGTGTTGGCGAAAATCTGCAGATATGACTCCGGTTTCAAATGTTTATAACTGTTAATTATAAAGAGAAGCAAAAAGCAATAACTTTAATAAAAACTTCCAATTAATAAGTGCAAGAAACTATACAAATCTATTAAAGAATTGACAAAACGGATATTTTTTTTATTTTGGATTATAGAGGATGATTGTAAGATTAAAATAAACCAACTTTAGAATTAGCTTTCCTAATGATGACGAGTACAATTATATGTGTGAATGCACGTCTATAGTGACTATTATGAATTAGAGCACACTAACTGCAATGGAAATACTATAATTTTGATGTCTACTATTAATATACAATTTTGGTTTTTACTAATGTTTTATCATCATGCCTATTCAAATTGATTGAGTAAATTTCAGGCAATGTCTTTACGACCAATCAGACCTATTAGTAAAAATTTCAAGCATTAATATTATCCGTAATTGATAATATTTTAAATAGAACTGAAGTTTAACCATATTGTACTTTATTACGGCTTCAAAGAAGCTATAGAACACTGAAGAGTGAATAAGCTTGCCGATAACACGGCTTTCTAACCAGAGCCAAGTTATGATTATAAGATGATTCTTATTATTGGCTATGCAGTAATGTGCTAGTCTAGCAATGTTTGAGGTTCCAGACTAAATCGTACTAATGCAGTCCATACTTTTAGGTTTTGCCGAAGCTCTCTACATTTGTAGAACTTTTCATAGCTTTTATAGCTGATCAGATCACATTCAAGGCTACAATCTCGATATAATTTAGTTTCTAAAGAAATTATAGCCCAAGTAAATCCCTCTGCATTCTTTTGAAGCCAAACTGTTGCACAAAAAAAATCTTGAAGCTCTACAGTTATGCAATTTACCGATTATGTAATCACCTGTAATAACTGCTTATATCAAATTTACAAAACTCACAATTGTTTCGAAATATTTTGAATTGTTTTTGTTTTGATTTAATCTTTGTGGATCTTATCATATGTTAGTGAAAACTTAAAAGCTGTTATCTGTGTTTTTATAAATAAAATCATATACACAGACAAAATGAATTATTTTTAAATTGCCGTTACATGGCCCAATAAGTTCTTAGGAATTGTTATTATTCCTTAACTTGGTATCTGATGGTATAGCTGGTTAGTTTCTGCTCTTTATATAGGCATCACTGGCGTATGATGGTTATTAAATTTTTATTATAAATCATAATGGGAATATTGTAGCAAAGTTCCACTATAACACACCAATCGTATCCAAATAATCTGGCCATAGGATATTTTTCTATAGAAGTAAATCGTTTAAAAAAAGTGGACTTGAATACCATGAAAACACGTCAATAATGTAAGGAAAAGTAAATCCATGCTTTGGAACTCTTTGTGGGATATCGATTGAAGTTTAGTGCAATCCTGCCTCATTATGTGTACGTACCTGTAGTATAAAGTTTAAAGCTCGCCTAATGCAGATAATATTACCTATATAATCAAAGTAAATATATATTCAAATTTAATCAATCTAAGACCAAATATTTTTATATCTGCGAATTTATCTGTTTATATTTGCTATTTATGCATACAATAATTTATGTTATGCCTATTGCGAAGTATTAAATGTTCGTTTAATCCATTGATCCCACTCTCCCTACCTCTCTTTCATTTATTTTTGCTAGAGATTCTATCATTAAAATATGGATTTTGTTATTATTTATTTAATTAGGCTTCATAATTACTACTGCAACATTTAGTTACAATCCCTTTAAAAACTAAAAAAACTAGAAAATAAACAATTTTTAAAAGCAGATGTTTATGCAAATTTTCTAGCTACATGTTGCTAGAAAATATCATTCTGTTTTAAATTTGTTATTATATTCACTATACCCTTGTATTCTACCTGTCATATTCATAAAAATTATTTTGGACGGGTTTATGAAACAAATTTTCATACAAAATAGCCATGAAAGTCTTTTTTTTTAATGGAAACTACCTTTTAAAAATATGGGAGTATAATTTTTTATTTGATTACATATTTTGTTTCCATAATATTTTTAAAGACTTCATGTTGACAGTCAATCAACATTGTAAATAACCAAATAATTTTCATCATTAATTAAACGTTTTTAACTACAATTCATTTATACGCCATTATCAGTTGCCTCATCTAATATATGTATGTATGTATGTACGTCTAAGAGCTTTGCAACAATAATTCGCAAATCGTTCACATTACAATTGATGTTGTCATTGCACATACATACATAAATGATATACATTATATTTATTGTTATTCAGGTTTGTTAGTCATAGTAATAATATTGCAAAATCAATAATTGATCTCAACTTTATACTGCAATTTAAAAATTAAAAATTACCAGAAATTATGTATTTCATAAACATTTTATATACAGTTTTATCTTGTCAACATTGTTGCTAAACAATTAAACGCCTTAGATTTCTAGTAAATAAAAAAATAGTATGTATCACTTACGTACATACTTGCCTACTTAATTGGCCATTACAATACTTTAATCTAAGTTTATGACCTAGCTTCTTATACCGCCGCTGTTGTGTGTGTTACTTTTATCCGTGAATGGTGGAACCTACATTTTAAAGTTTCAACAATTTGAGAAACTTTTAGTGGCACTTTTATTTACTCTCAAAGTTTTTGCCAGAAGTCTGCTGAGATGTCGCTGAAAGAAACATTTCAAATTTCGTTTTGTTCGAGATGTCTGCACTACTTACTATGCGACGACTTCTTCAGTATGTATTATCATAATTAATTCCACCTCAGCAACACTATTGATGATCACCATATCATGATTTTAATTTTTTGTTTTTTCCTTTTGTTTTTGCAAATAAATTATTTCTTTTGTAAATTGTTAATTTATGTTTATTGCCAATATTTATAAGGTTTTAAATATACATATTCACATATTTTCAATGCAATTCACACGGAAATTTTCAATAATAGCCAGACGTAAAATATAAAACAAAAAATATTTAAATGGAGTAGATAACAAATTTTATTGTTAACAAAAAACAAAAAAAAACAAAAACAAAAAAATGTAAATAAGGTAGTGGAAGGAAAAATTAACAAGATCCGGTTAATTCGAAACCTTATTAATATTGAAAAGTAATTAAAAGTTGATGATAAATTTGTTAAATAGTTAAATACGTATTTGTTATAGATATTTAAATAATTATATTGTTTTTGTTTTTGTTTTGGCAGCTCTTGGGTGCCAGCTGTGCTCTCATAGTGAGTTTCGCCTACGCCCATCCTCCAGAGGGCGTATGGAAAAAGAAACTGGTGTGGAAAGAAGATTGGGTGAAGGTTTGGAAGACGGTAAAAAAAGAAGCCTGGGAAACAAAATGGAAAAAGGTACAAGTACCCATCTGGAAGGAGGTAAAAGTACCAGTATGGAAAGAAGAAAAAGTACCCGATTGGAAAATAGTCAAAAAGCCACATATTGAAGAGCGCGAG
Source organism: Sarcophaga rosellei (assembly GCA_930367235.1). Taxonomy (NCBI): domain Eukaryota; kingdom Metazoa; phylum Arthropoda; class Insecta; order Diptera; family Sarcophagidae; genus Sarcophaga; species Sarcophaga rosellei. Next base: position 86,131,970 of record OV884021.1, read on the forward strand.
GTGCCAGCCTGGAAGGAGGTTAAGGTACCCGAATGGAAAAAAATTACCAAACCTATATGGAAAGAAGTGCAAGTGCCGGTATGGAAAGACATACAAGTTCCAGTGTGGAAAGAGATACAAGTGCCCATATGGAAGGAAATCAAAGTCCCCGTATGGAAGGAAATACAGGTGCCAGTGTGGAAAGAAATACAAGTGCCTGTATGGCGCGAAGTGCAGGTGCCGGACTGGAAAAAAATGTTTGTACCCGAATGGGTGAAAATGGGCATACCTGGCGAGAAATATCTCGGTAAAGATCACGAAGGCTGGGAATACACCAGTCATGATTTGTGGCGTAAAAAACTCATCTGGAAACCGGTATGGAAAAAGATCTGGCGTACCGAAAAGAAGCAAGAATGGAAAACCGAAAAGAAACAAGAATGGAAAACGGAAAAAGTACAAGAATGGAAAATTGAAAAGAAACAAGAATGGAAAACCGAAAAAGTACAAGAATGGAAGACCGAAAAGAAGCAAGAATGGCGCACCGACAAAAAACTCGAATGGAAAGTTGAATGGATCCAGGTGTGGAAACCAGTAAAGAAACAAATTTGGATTAAAGAGAAACGGGAAACCTGGGTAGAGGAAAAAGTACAAATTTGGCGTACCGAAAAGAAACAAGTCTGGGCCACCGAAAAGAAACAGGCCTGGAAGGACGAATGGAAATCGATACAAGTGCCAGTGTGGAAGGAGGTTAAAGTACAAGAATGGAAAAAGGTATGGAAGCCGGTATGGGAAAAAGTTTGGGTACCAGCTAGCCATGGCTGGGACTAAGGTGATACCTTTAAACCATAGGTTAATATTAAGTTATAGGAACCTACGAACACACAATTACAAGAGAATATGATTCATTTAAACACACAAAATGAAAATATTAAAATTTTATTTTATTTCACGATAAAATTTTAATATTTTTAAAAACAGTACTGAACATTCATTTACACACTTATTAGAGACTTTTTTTTTCGCAGAAATTGCCTTTTAAAGGTTCCATAAGCGCATGTAAACATTTAGTTTTTTTTTTCTTTTTTTTTAATTTGAAGATGTAGAGGAATAAGAGTTGAAGTTGAAGTTAAATCAAAATAATATGTATATACATATGTACATACTATACATTTACTTGTAAATATTTTATTTTCAAAATCAATGAGGCTGTTTCATTTATCATTGTTTTAATTAAATATTCTGCTTAAAGTATAGTTTTAGAAAACATGTCGTTTGTCGTTCTTTAAAGGCTTCAGAGATTTTCAATCATAGCATATTCATATTTGACAAGAACTGTAAGTAGATGTTGTTAAATTTATAATAACCGTTATATTCACGGCATTCAATTGACAACAAACATCACTATTTTAACAGTTATATTATTAAATTATTGATTAATTGTACTATATTAACAGTTTTCATTTGACACTTCAACTCCAACTTTTTAATGTTTCCTCTCTCTCGCGCGCGCTCTCATCCTGGCAATCTATTTAAAACATTTTACGCTTTCCACATTATTTTTATCACAAAACCATTTTGTAAATTTTTATAATTTTAAACTTAATTTTAATTGTCTTTGTTATTAGTTGTTAAGTCTTATGTTTAAAATTTAAATTTTTTTTTTGTTTTCTTTCATTATTTTTTATTGTATTTTACTTTATTAAACATTTTTTTTTTTCTTTTATTTCCATTAATTTTAAATCTGTACAAATTAGTCATTTTTACTCTTTCCTTAACCTTCTACCATATAAGGAAAGAGTTAAAAGAGAATACATGGATATTTTTGTAAATAATTCATTAAAATAAGTATAAGCAAACAACAAAAAGACATTGTTAAACTATTTTTATTGTTTTGAAAATAAAATAAAAAATATAATGAAAATATTTAAAAATACATTTTTTTAATGGATTTTAATTTTAATTTCGCTTCCTTATGGATGTAATGGTGAATCTCGAAAAAATCACAATAGACATGAAATAGTTACACCTTTCGTTCAATACTTTCCAAAAAAGAGTTAAAGTGGCATCGTTCCGCTATAAATGATTCCATCCCACTGAACGTTGGCGAACAAATCTGAAAGATAGTTAAGCCAAGAGATAACTATTATGTGCTCTTCTGTCAGTGCAGTTTTAATTCTACACAGCTTTTAAGTTCAATATGTCTTCGTTCATCCATTTTTTGCTCATCTTTCAAATGATGTTTCCTTTATTTTCAGTTACAAATATTTTTATTGGACATCAATATTTGTTTGAAAATATTTTTCAAACCTTCAAGTATATTTTGGCATACTCCTGATTTTCTAAATACTATACGACAGAAAAACCATGTACATATATGTATGTTGTATATGATCACTGAGACTTAACCCTTAAAACACTGGCGATAAGCGTTTGCTAGTAAAGCAATTCAAGGTTCCCTTTAGGTTTTGTGAATAGAAAAAATTTGCAAGAGAAGAAATCCATTGAAGGCGTTAAACAGTTATTAGTAAACACCTGAACAGTTTGTGTTTTCTTTTCAATTCTATTTTCAAACTTTTTTATGAGTTGCTCTGCATATCTTCATTTTGTCTGTAGTTTTGTAGACAACTGCGATATATTTTTTTTCTGAGTCATCTGACCAAAAATCAAGCCTTTGAAAATGAGATAACATCGAAACAACTCCACACGGTTTGTTTTTAAAGCGTGCTTAACGCAATCTTGTTGGAACCGGCATATTTTACAAGTGTTAAAACGTTTCGTGTAATATTTTAGTCCATTTAACTTTGGCACATAATTCATATACATGTTCCTTTGCCTCGAAAGCAATTTAAAAAATTCTTTCTTAGTCATATACAGAAAAGGGCAAATATGATACATAACGATAGTGAGATATCTGAACATAATTACATTATACGTATGTATATAGAGGAGACGTAATGTAGTAGTTAAAGTGTTTGACAGTAAAGCAAAGCATCTTAGGTTCAAATACAATAAAAAATAATACATTTTTTAATTATATAAAAAAAAAAAACTAAGTGACCAACAAATAATCCGCCCATCAGTTCTCTGACCCACTGAGTTGAGAAGATATGAAGATTAAGCAGTGTCAACCCCTTGGTAACCTACAACAAACACACACATTTCAGATATGACGTTATTTCCGTTCAAATATTTGTGATCTATCAAATTAAAAGATAAAAAGTTTAACGCCTTAGCAGCTCACAATAGTACAAAAGTTGAAGTTTTATCAAGAAAAACTCTATTCTCTCATCCGAGCTATACATCCGAGTTCTATCTAAAATTTGTTAAAGTCTTTAAGTATAAAAAATTATATTAAGAAATGTACAGTAATTTCAATTAGTAACGCTTTCAAATATCTTTGAGATATAAATTTATAATCCCATTATTGTTATTGTTTTTCTTTATGACCTTTGCAAATTTCGAAACAAAAACTCGTACATATTTATTGAATTTGTTTTAAAAAGAAATGTTAATTGTTTTACATAATATACTCCTTGAAGACAGAGGTTACATGCCTTCTACACTGTTTAGCCACGTAAAATCTTAATTTATCATGATTTCGCTTCAATTACACGAGCTGCAGTAACTCTATGGCCGCGACTCTTCTTCTCATTATACCTTACCACCATATAAAGATCGAAAATTAACATGATGATGTGACACGGAAGCTAAAAAAGAAGAAACAACAATAACAATAAAAGCCCACTTGTTTGCCACATGCACTATAGCAACTGGTAACATGAATTTTTTTTCCATTTTTTTTTTCTTTATGGGAAACTTCAAAAACAAAACTCTTCTTCATAAAAAAAATTATGTTACGTAACGAATCTAAACAGGAAACACCAGTGTCAAAAGCAACAACTGCTTCGGCAAAATATCCCAACAACTGTTTCCCTTCACACAGTCAAAAACCAAAAACTAAAAAAAAAAGTAAAAAACACGTAAAGATGAAGAGCCTTCGAAACACTTTAGAAACACATCTGCCAAGAGTCATGATGTAGTAATTCAATGAAAGAAAAACTCCAAGTCCCGCCAAAAACCAAATGAATGCCATTACGACATTTTTGAAACTATTTTTGGTAACGTTTTCCTTTCTTATGATCTTTGATCATCACCACCACACCGGCTGACATCGTCTTCTTCACTTAATAGGCATTTAAAGCTACTCTTGGCCTGGTCTGTGGCCATGTATCAAGTACTTGTAAAACGATTAAAACAAACACAACAAAATGGTTAAGACGTAAACAAGTAGTACATATATACATACAATGTGTTTGTTGTTGCCGGTTATTGTTATTGTAATCATTGTTTTTGATTTTTGCAAAATGTTAAGGAGAGAAACAAAACAAAACAAAAATTCAACATCAAAAAATAACAGAAAAAATCGTATAAATAATCTCAAGGAAACATTATGTTACATGTACAACAACACTAACAACAACAGAATAAAACCAACGGCAAGTAACATCTCTCAATTCACAGCTTCAACATTAATTTCCTATAAAAACAATACGAATTGAAGCCACCAACCAACCGACCAACTAGCCAAACAGCCAACAAGCTATCCATCTATACAATCAGTGGTTTTTGCTTGCATTTCTTGGTTTTATTTTGTATTGAATGGTGTGTGTGGAATGGGGTATTAAATGAAGACGAAGGTAAAAATGATTGCAGCATAATTGCTATGGATTTAGGAGGATGTTTGCCATGAATGATATGAATCTTTATTATCAAAAACAAAAAAAATAATGATAATAATAAAATGAAGGGAAAGATTCCTTATGAGAATAATTGAAGACATTATTCTTACTTAACTTAACGATTACAAAAAATATATATATACATACATACCAGTCTCCACACAGCGAAAGCCCCCGACTCTAAAACCGTCACAGACTATAATTCTTTTGGCGAATCTGTTGAGATGTTTTATGATCAAGCTGGAAACTCCCATGATTTGTTGGAGTAGAGTATCGCTGAAATAGCTCAAGACTATACTAAACGGTACTTATCGAAAGTTATTTAATGGGTATTGTCTTGGCCACCATATCTAAAGCCTTGCAATTTTATCCTACCGAGCCTGGAACAACATTAAAATCACGACGTTGAAGAGCATAAATGCTATTAAAAAAGTGTTTTTGTGGGACAATTTCGACTTTTGATTATTGCACGTTAGGTTTCATTCCCTTTAAAGTCTACAACAATTGTTGCCATATTACAATGCAAACGTTTTTTGCGAATTTTGAATACATACTTACAAAAAAGTTCGAGTTCAAGTAACAATAAACACAGTAACATATTGCTTCAGATTTTTGTTTTATTTGTTTTTGTTATTTTGGTTGCAAGTTGGCATTGCATGTAATATCCATACATACATAGTATTTGAATTTTCTGTTTTCTGACTCTAAAACAAAATATTGCAGAGAAAGAAAATTTATGCAATAAATTTCGTCTGGGGGATTTCGTCTGTTAATGCAAATACCTTTGCGGGAAAAGGTAAAAAAAAATAAAAATTAAATAAATCTCTTGTTGTAAAAATGACAAAAACTCTTTCTCCTTAACAGCAAGAAAAAAAATATTAAAAGTTAAAAACAGAATTAGATTAAATATTAAAATATGATTAGATAATCCTTTGGAATTGATTAAAAATAAAATTGAAATTAAAAAACTAAATCAATATTACTTAATAACCATAACCGACTTTATCATTAAAATATATTTACAATTAAAATATATTACAATTTATCGTTTATCGTCACTATTGTCATCACCAATAGGTCGAACTGGTAAAAGTTAGACAGTTCAAGTCATACTAATTAAATCAAAAAAAAAAAAAAATTAAGTTATTTATGCAAAAAGAAAAAAAAAATTACTCAATCGATTTAAAATCGTTTATTAATGAATTTTTAAAATCTGAAATTTAAAATTAAACTCTTTTTAATTTGCTTTTGTATTGCATGACTTAGGGTCACCGATGTTATAATTTTTTTCTGTTATTTTTGCTTTTGAGGTTTTTGAAGTTTTTATTGCCTCTGAGGCGCCGTGATTTGATTTTTTTTTTCTTTTTTCTTTATGTAATGACTTTGCAAAATTTTTAAATAAAATAAATAAATATGCCATAAAGAAACATCTAAAATATATGAAATAAATATTATACACAATATTGTGTATAAAATGTATTGAAAAAAACCAATAGCCTTGAAAGAGAAATACTGGTTAATGATAAACACAAAATTTCTAAAATTAACATAAAAATGTGTGTTATTTTTTAATATTTAAAATACATGAATATATTTAAAAACAAATTTTAAAGCCACCCTCACAAACTACAATTTTAAAAGCAAATTTTCTACATCACAACAGCAAACATAAGAACATAATGTGCATCAATATATTGCAATATGCTGACCAATATCGATGTGGTTCACTCTCTTCCTCTATTGCAACGATGCTTTTTCCATTCTAGAAACACTTCATCCCAGTATGTATAGTGAACCCATAAGCACTTTTGGCAATAAAGAGGTTATTTCCAGAATAGTTCAATGTCTCCATTTTTTTCAGTTTTACAAATAAGAAAAGGACTCAAAAGGTTATGAATGCGGGGAGTATGAAGGTCCACAAATCTGATAAGGATTTTCTTGTAAAGACTATACCGAACATAAGGTCAATGTTGCTCAGCTCATAATAATTTTTAATTGTATTAAAATAAATAAATAAATAAATGTTTAAACACAACTATCATAAACCAAAATTTACAGATTTTTAGTCCCCCATAACTCACATAAACAAACTTGGATGACAAAAATTTCATAAATTCTTGAATATAGAATATGTGTACTGTACTATACTATATTATACTATACTATACTATACTATACTGTACTATACTAGCTTTTTCTAGTATGCATTACGTATTTTACTGATGTCAACATTTAACTTTTCTCGAATGCTTATACATACATACATCCATTGAGTAAACAGGCCTTAATTACAACTTTCAGCAAAGTGCTTATACCATTTAGTTTCTTTTAAGTCAAATTAAATTATAATAGAAATAGTTGCTATGGTTAATGTTATTATTTAAATAATAGACTCATTTGTTCCCACATACATAAAAATGTTTTTGTTATTAATTTAAGCCAAGATCTTTTCATTTTTTGTTTTGGTTTTTTATTTCTTGTACATCAACAAACGCTAAAACATTAACATTAACAAAACAGCAAAAACAAAAAACAACAAACAAGGTCAGTGTAAATAACGAATTGAACTCTTTTTAACAATTTATCAAATTGAAGATGATTACCTGCATACAAACGTACATACATATATGAAACAACAAATTAAATTTAAAAACAAAGCTTGATGAGCTGTCGATGTTTTTTTTTGTTTTGTTTTGTTTTGTTTTGTTTTAACAAAAGTTACAAAGTAATTAAGTAAGTAACCTCCTTAAATGCCGAAACACTGGGATACCGTAATGTCATCATACCTCATTGAAATAAAGATTCCACTTTTTTAAAACACTACAACGCCTTACAATTTACAAATGCATATCATTACCACATTCAAAAACAAGTTAAAATTACAAAAAAAAAAATTAATTAAGCAATTAATAAGTATAGATTGGGGACCGGCATATACTATAAGAAACCATCCATTTGTTATATTTTTTTAATTGTACATCAACACTTGTTATATGTATATGTACTTTTAAAATCGCTAAAAAGAATTATGTTTTAATAACGTGCAAATTAAGTAAAAATTTTACATAGAATTTGAAGTAAACATGCCATTCGACCCTATCTGAGCACTTTGCTACTATTTAATAACTGTTATTTAATTGTCAATCATTAACGTTACGTTGAAATCAAAAAAAAAAAAAATTAGGACACATCACTAATTAATTTACACGATAGAAAAAACTATTCTCATAAAGTGAAAAAATAAAAAAAAAAACCTAACCACTAACGTTACTGATCCTAGGACCAACCGATATCTGTAAGATACAGAGAGACACTCGATTAGGAGTGTCGAATATCATCGAGATACCTAAGAGAAGGGTAACAATGGTTGACCATCTCCAACTAGAGGATTTCAAAATGCATATGGCTCAGAGAGTAAGATGCCAGTAATTTAACCTTGATCTCAGCCGTCAAAGGTTAAAGCCGAAAAAAGTACGAGACTTCTCTAGACTTCTAACCTTATTTTACCTTTGAGAACAAATCGAAAATTATTTCAAGTTTGTATTGCTCTTCATTCCTTTTTGGCAATAGAATCTATGTCTGTATGTATTTACAAATATGAAGTTACGTACTCAAATACGATGTAACGTTGCCTTACAAAAGCTTGTATCATTTAATTACATTACTTTTGTGCCACCCAGTAAAAAAAAATAAAAATAATTTAAACTATAATTAATTGAAATCAATATCATTTCCATTGTTTTGCCTTATTTATCATATTATTCGAAAATATTTTATTTCATTCATTTGATTTCATTCATGAATATGTATATACCATCATGGTACATACGTACATAAATGTATACAATTTTTAAAATGAGTCAGAGCATGTTTTATGAGTCAAACAATCTTCAAAATTTCCACAAGACAGAAGACTTAAGACACAAACTTGTGTTTGTTCAAAAAATAAACAGTTTTTTTCCTATTAAAACAGCAAACGGCTATTTAACAAAAACCGTGAAAAGAAATAACCAAATAATATAAAATCAGTAAGTTTTTATTAACACAGTCATAAATTACGAGACATAATTCGATTTTTATGTTTTTAGCCACATATGATAAGTGACAAAAGTCTTGGTTAAAACGACAAAATCTTTTAAACGAATAAAAAGCTGTATGTCTCTAACTTGTTATGAAAATAAAACAAAGAAGTTATCATGGCTTGAAACTAAAATTTAATTATAAGAGAAATTACAAGAATTTTTAAGGTTACAAAAAAATCATACAGCTTTAATACACACCATATACTACAAATCATAATACTTTTAGCATTGAGGGGAAAAAATTTTACGTCATTTTTTAATTTAAATTTAAATTTTGTTTCATTTGTATTCAATTTGTAAATCAAACATTTAAATACAATGGTAATAGTTCAAACCAACAATAACAGCAGCAACCTTTTAACCAGATTAATTGAGCTTGACAAATATTAGTTTAAATGCAATACCGCATTGTATTATTGTTGAATTGTTGAAACATAGAAAAACTTAAAGACCCCTGCAATGGCCAACAAAAAAAAACCATCCAACTACAAAGGAACATAATTGATTTATGATCAGTTTATGAAAGAATACAAAAAAAAATTCGCAACCAATATGGGTCGTCCCATGGTAATATTGGAAAAAATATTTTATTGTTAGGTTTGTTAGGTTTTAAAAATTGGAATGTCTTGTGGATTCCAGTGAAATAGGTGCAAACTCTGCCGCATCACTCCTAGAGACTGAAGCCATCGGCAACACAGTGAGTACCGTCATATTCACAGCTGCGTGGTGAATATGAACGCCACATTACTAAGATAACAATCGGCTTAATAATTGATTAACTGAAAACTGATTCGAAAAGTGTCAAGGACATTAAGGCTCCTCAACCAGAGAGAGTACCAGCCGAAGTATCTCAACTAAAAACTACTAAAAACAAACCGAATGCGAAACCAAGTGGAGCAGACTGGTTGCACTATCTCCGATAACATATCGGAATATTAGAATGCGAATCCAAATGGATTACTATGAGAAATTAGGTTGAATGAGAAATTAGGTTTGAAGAAAAAATTCCTACAACGATACAATACACGAAAATGAGGCTTGAGAGGACGAGACAGTAACATGAAGCTGGCTTCAAAAATAACGTTCCCTGATATGAGTAACTGGAGAGTAATTCTTTTCAGAACATTGATCTAAACCTTTCCGAATGAAAGAATAAAGAAAGCCGTCCCCAACATAAGAGGAAGACTTGTTTTCGTATAAACTTCACACATTGTTTTGAATACATAACCCACATTTTTGAAAATGTAGTTTTCCTACTTAGCATCCCAAATCAAAGGTAATAATTTCATGATTCATTATTTATTTGATTATTAAAACAAAATTCGCTAAAAACCTTATGTGTGGTTCACCCCATATTGTTTGGAACTATTAACAACTCGTTGAAGCCAAATTCGTAGTAAAATCTATTGCCAGTTTATTTCTGTAAACACGAGCATATGAATTGCTGACACAGTAGTAGAATGATTTTTTGCAATAATAATTTTGTTACTTATGACGTTTATTCTTCATTAAAACAAATATTAAAGTAACAGCCAAAACAACAAAAACAATAAAATAAAACTTACACATGAATGAACACAGGCTTAAATAGAAGAAAACAAAATTTACACTGTTTACTTGGGAAGAAACGAATACAACGTTGCGTAGTATTAAAAGTATTTGACTACAAACCCAACCATTTCTGATTCGGATTATAGGCATTTCTAATTTTAAAAATTTAAGACGTTTCGTTTCCTCTTCAGAAAGTTCATCCAGAAGTAGACAGGAAGATCAGACATTCCATCAACAGATGATGTCCGGCTTTAGTTTTATCAAGGAAAAATATTTTTTAATATGATTCGTTAGTGGCTATAAATAAATAAATCTTAACTTTTTAAGACCACCTAACTAACGTAAATCAAACCTGGCGTGTTAGTGTTTGGCGGAAATTTCAATCGGAAAAGTAAGTGATTTTTGATAGACTTACATATGTATGTACGTCAGCTTAATATAATTAAAATATGGGATATGAGAATCCCTTTTTATTTTTCTTTAATATTTTTATTGTAATTGGAAATAGTGTAAGAGGTTACTAACGAGTGCCATTGCCAAGAGAAGCACTTATGCGGGATTATTTTTAAACCGAATTTTCTCGATTTTTTTTTCAATTGGTTTTTCTTTGTAACATTTAGCAGACAATTAAATAAAACAATATTTTTATTACAATTTGTATGAGAGCAGAGATTAACAATGCTAGTGTGTGTGTGTGTGTGTGTTGTTGTTTGTCTTTGAAGCAAATTTATTACAACATACAACAACTTTATGACTTCCTCGGAAAGACAGACGGTCATAGATAGAGACTTGAAATCAGAAACAAACAATAATAAAAAAAACAAAAAAAAAAACAATCCGTGTTTAATACAATACATGAGTGCAGTTAAAGTTTTTTTGCATTTAAAAAATTAAAAAAAAAATGTTAAAACATTAATTACTGTATTATTGTATGAATGAAATGTCTATTTAATTGCATGTAATGGGAAATAAAATGCTTAAAGAGTGTTGAAAACAAAAAATCACAAAAAAATTATAACAATTTAAATAGATTTTGTTTTGCATTCATTTTAACGACTATTTGATTAAACAAAAAATAAAAATATTTTTGTTTACATGCCATAAAGCGCCATCTAAGATATTTTAGTATTTTATTTTCTTCTTTTTTGTTTAGCTTTCTTTATTTAAAGCTTAACTCATGTTCAAAAACAACAAAGAAAAAATTTATTTGAAGAAAACTCTTGGAGCGTAAAACTTTTACTCAGTCTAAAGTTTAAATAAGCTTTTTAAACGAAAACCAAGGTATTGCTAATTCACGATATAAATCATTGCCAGGTACCAGTGTTGCAAAATTGAAATTTTGAAATAGTACTGAACTATAACTGAAAGGGTACCTTTTTGCTTCAAATGGTATTGTTATAAATATAAAAAATACAGACAAACAATTTTCAATTTACAAGCATTTTGTTGATAAACACAAAAGAAAGAAATTATTCAAAGATTCATTTACAAAATAATTTAAATTTAATTACAGTTTTCTAATTTAAATTTTTTAGAATTTTAAATAGAACGACATAATGGCAACATTGTTATTGCAGTTAGTGAGTGTATGCATAATCGTAACCAGATATATCGGTGAATGTCTCCACTAACAGATATGAAAATTGCTTATTCTAGACTTGCACCATCCAAATCACGATGGATTTATGATAACACAGTACCCATTTCGAATAACGGCACTTTGGTGAGTTTCTATTTTATTCACCACACCGGACAAATTCACCACCTTTTGGAGGAATTCACCACACTTTGACTTTATTCACCACATCGGATACAATCATTACATTTTTTAAAAACTTACCACAACTACAAAATTCACCAACTACACTTCAAAAAAGAAAATTAACAAAAATTAATTTTTTTCCTTTCCTCTCCAAACCAGCAACGAGCTCAAACCATATTATTATTTATATACCTAACCTAATCCATGTTTTCATTTTGTCTGAACAAGCGAACTAACAACAACCAACACACCAACACGTTAACTTATAACACAACATCCACCCACCACACACACTACGTTTTCTATTTTCGTTTTGTCCGCTTCGTTTTGACTTACCTGGGGTTTGAACCGTGGCCTTTGGGCGTCTAATAAGGCTACTAACTTACCTATTAGACAGACAGACCACATAGTACATTGAGGAAACGTGGCTTAATTTGTACTTAATAAACCTGGAAACGGAAAAAGAAAGTGAATTTTTAAGTCAAAGAACGTTTATTTTTTTGAACGGAGAAAACCGAATTTTTCACCAGTGCTGCCAGGAAGAAACTTTATTTAGAATTGCGTTGATTTGTTGCTTAATATATTAATATTGAAAGTTGATAGGATAAAATCACAAAAACTTTTCCTGGATCAAATTAGTATATTGCTTTTGCATTCAAATTAAAAAGAAAAAATACTATAAATACTTAAAATATAAACTGAAGATATTTAATCGTAATTAAAAATATTGAATTTCTTCCTTGCAACGAAACACTCATGGTGGGAGTGCCATAAAAAAATATCAAAACTATCAATATAAATAAAATTGTTAACGCACACCACAAACAGTAAAATCGCCCTTCACTACGTAAAGGAAATGAAAATCATAACGATTTCTTTCATGTGTAAAAATTTTCCATCCGAAACTTTATAACACAAACGCTACGATATTAGGTGCTGCTCGTAAGTTAAAACAGGTCTCAAATTTGTTTTAGCCAAAATCAACAACAGCGAGATAACATTAATGTCTGTCATGAGTGTGCATGTGAGTGCAGGGTATGTATTGAATGAAGTGTATTACATAATTGAAAAATCGTTGCTTAATTCGTCTATTAAAATAAGAAACAAAAAAAAGAAATCCTTTCTGGTTTTCTCGTTACTATTTTGGTCGGTCACCTATACCACAAACATAAGCCATATATATATGAGCCTTTGTGCATGGATTTTTATGGTTATACGATGGCCAAGAGCAATGCCACGCGACTACCGCATTTATTACATATTTTTCAAGTGTATCTATCTATGTACATACATATGAGCGCAGTATACAATATCTAAATAAGACTACATTTATTTACACGTAAGTATTTATGTACATCTAACTAATATTTTTTTTCTTCTTTACTTTTTCAATTTGGTTAAAGTTATTGTAGCGGTCCAGGCCAGTTTAGTACACAGGTTTGTTGTGCATTAAGCCAAACTTTACTGTACCATTGGATTGATAGCTACTGGAGTTATACTAACTATCAACATACCATTAGTAAAATAATACAAAAAGTCTGTCTTCATGACATTTTAATTTGCTGTTTATTAAAAGAGTATGTGTACTCTAAAAAGTTAAAAAGAAAAACAAAACAATTTTCAAAATTAATTTACATGAAACCATTTTAATTACCGACTGACTTAAAAATTAAAACTAAAGATTTATTTGACAAATCGTAAATAAAGGAAACAACATTCGTATGTTGTTTACAGCGTACATAAATACTTAGGATGTAGGATTAGGAAGCCATTCCATAATTATGTCGACGAAATGATTTCATTAGAGCAGTATGTTTGAACAAGAACGAAAATTTTAAACTAAAGCTTGATAAAAAACATGAATTATTTATCTTAGAGGCCCACTTTAAGCTAAAAGATATATTTCTTTTTTATTTTTAATATAAATTTTCCACACAGTTTTTTTTTTGTTATACAATCAGTATGTTAACAGACTTGCCTTATAATCATTATCCAAAAAAAATTATTAAGGAAGTCGCTGTTAGGATTTAACCGAAGTCTTATATAATTCCATAAAAAGCTTAAAATCATTAATCTTGCAAGCAATTCTATTATAAAGCTAGTTGATATTCCTCTTTATAACTATAATTAACAGTTGCTGTGTGTTCTAAATGTATTGCAAAGGAAGAACATAAAGAGAGAGACACTTACGAAAACACAATGATCTTCGAAGCTTGAGGATTATTTCCTGTAAATGGAGAAAGTCATAACGGTGATAAGTCATGGATATTAAAATTTGACATCGAAATCAAAGTTCAATCATTAAGCTTTTGTTTACAGTCATCCTTGGATTACCATCCTTGGCATTCCAGGAGAATCTACCAGAAGATTGTACAAAAATAAATAATTCACTCATTCAGTTATAAGTCAATTCTTTTTCTTTTGTGAAAACAACTTCAGAAGGACCTTCATTCATAGAGTCACTTCATTCATAGAGTCAAATCGATTGAATTTAGATTATTCACCACATGTAAAAATGTTTTTTTTTTTTCTGAGTAATGTTGAGCTTATTTCTCTATATTGAAGCGACAGGGAGACGAGCCGGTATCTCATTTTTCCATGTCATAGGTTTGTGTTGCGCTACATATTCAATTAGGTTGATTGCCTTTAGTCTGCAATGGATGTTTTTAGTTAAAAGTAATATGTTATATTGGTACATAATGAGTTTCCACATTATGAAGGTATTCTTCTTCGCATAAGTAATTTATTCGACGATCTGCAATACTAGTAGTAGTAGGTACTTCTTGGTGTGGGATTTCTTCTAATGACCTCAGTTGTCTTGTAATAATTTTGATACGACAGTATTATTAGAAAATGTTTAAATGTCTGCCACTAATACTTGCAATTTCAGAATAGTCTTCTTTGCATTTTTGTGCATATTTATTATAATTTAGCGAAACTTCGGTGTATTTAGCTAAAATATATATTTTTTCTAAGAAAACACGTAAATGGAATGAAATTAATACGAAACCATGTAATCTAGTTTAATTTTTTTTCATTACATTGGGAAATTAGTACATCTACGTGATGTATTAATTACGTGCCCCGAAAGTTTTTTGATTTTTTTAAAGAAAGGAAAGTTAATTTTAATAATTGTTGTTGATGTCACCATTCATTTAGTATGTTTTATTGATTACAGGTCATTAAGTTATATCAAACAGCATGCGACGATCCTTTTAAGAATAAAATAATCAATATAAGCTCTTTAGTGGAGTAATGTGCTAAACATTGGATCACCACTGTAGATATATGTATATACATATTTTTTATCTTATTATCAATAGAATTTTTTTATATGATTGATTATAATTTTTTTTTTTGTTCCACAACAATTTGAATATTCATTGGATTTAATTTTCGCATTCAAATGCAATTGAAAGCAGTTTTTCTTTTTTGTTAAGGCTCCATTGAATTGTCAATCCCAATAATAAATTTTCTACCGTATGCATACAAATACATACATACATATACACATATGCTAATATAATAACAAACAATTTAATTTAGTTTTTATTGCTGCGCTTAAACAGGCATTATAAGTAAAGCTTGTTTCTTAAGTCTTTTGTTTACTAACATACATACTTAAGCATACTTATTTGAGTTAAACTCAAATCCTTAAAACTTTATTATATTATTTATATACATACATATATATTAATTATAGTTTTACAATTTAAACATTTCCTTATTGACAAACATAATTTATGATTAATTTCTTTAATAGCGCATACTCAGTATGCCACAAAGAAATAAAAAATGAAAACTTGAAAGAAAGGCGATTATTGTGCGTATATTGTCACAAGTAAATATAAATTGCATAATAATAGGAAATCAGTGAAGATTGAAATTTTTCTTTTACAAACAATTTGATTTTTACAAAAACGCCAACTTTTAAACAAACGCACACCATGAGAAAAACGTTATGAAGAGAAAATAAAAAGAAAAATAAGGCACAAAGAAAAAAAGCATGGAATGTATTTATCATAGGTAGGAAAGGTACTCACGTTCACTATATTGCTCAAGAAAAAACTTTTTATACAATCTTAACAATGTGATTTGACCAAAAACTAGTAAAAAATTTTTCATATGATTATTCGTGTGTGTTTGTGTAATCAATAACAAGGAAGTAGCCTGTTTGCCTAGCCCAGGTGCGGTTACATATTTAACTTAGAGTAGGCATAGTTCTACATACATAATTGGCCATTACAACCCTTCAGTCAGGATTACGGCCTAGCTTCTCAACACCACTCATGTTGTGTGCGTTAATTTTATACATGAGTGGCGGGACCTACAGTTTAAAGTCGACTCCGAAACGACAGATTTTTTGAGAAGCTTTTCATGGCAATTTTTACTCTCAGAGTTTTTGCCAGAAATCTGCTGAGAGGAAGTCGCCGAAGAAATATTTTCATATTTTTCGTTTTGATGTCTGACCTGGGATTCGAACTCGGGCCTTTCGTCTAATAAGCCAACACACTACCTACTAGACCACGGCATAATTCTAAGTAAGCCTAAAATCGCTCGCCTATAGTAAATAAGTCATTTTCCCCTCCTGATGCTACGACATCTATAGCATAAGTACATCGTTTGAGTTTAATTACAATTTGCCACAATTCGGGATAACATGTTTGCGCCACTGTGTTAACTGCAAAAAATTTTAACTGCACTGAATGGATTTTAAAACACAACAGTAACAATGTATGTATACCCGTCTCGTAGTTAAACAAAAGGAGAGAGTGTTTGAGTATTTTTTTAGTTTTATTTTTCTTTTTTCGTGTTTTATGGCAGAGAAAATTACATTTTGGGTACCTAATGGCTACCACACATTTATGGCAGACTTCAATATGTATTTTTTACACCAGTTAACAGCTGTTGTATAAACAAACACGATTCAGACGCATGCCAAAATCCTGTTTTAAGTACCACATCCGATGAAAGGATATATTCATTTTACTAAGCGGTTTGCTATACACTCATTTATTAAATGCTTAAATTAACAATTTTTAGTAATTTAGTTTTGTATTCAATGACACTATAATATGCAAAATAATATTAGAAATCAAAAGTGCACCATCACCGAATACAACTCTAGCTGGTAAAAAATGCACAAATGCTAAAACTCATGATCAATGTGAACAAAAACTTTGAAGTTGTTTTTGAATCTTTTCAATTCAAAATATAACGAATCGTCGATTATCAAAGAATCTATTTTGTCGTTCTCTTTTCGAAACATGCGAGTCGTGTGAGTCTGAGTGACCCAGACATTTTCTCCATTTAAATAATTCCTTTCACAAAATATACTGTTGAAGTGTTAAGATTGAATTTGATAAGAAGCCAACACAACAACAAAATTATTATAAATTCCAATTCAATTTAAAACATAGATCCCATAATTCTTTTGTGCCATTTATAGCGTCACACCAGCTACTGGATTATCGTTTTCATTTTTCTTTTCTATACCTATCGCTTTCAGTTTTTATATTTTTAACGTCCATTTAAGTGGTTGTTTTATTCAAATTACTCACATATTTTCATTTATCATTAAATGTAATCGAAATTATCCAAAAAAAAAAAAAAAAAATAAACTCAAAACAGGGTGGATGTAAAGAAATGTATGTGTAACACTTTTGATTTTGTTTTAAATTTGTGTGTGTGCGTGTGTGTATGTGTGGATTAAAAGCGGTCTGGATACCACATCCAGATACCACATTGAATCGTTCAAAGACTGTAAAACTTTTGAGCCAAAGTTACAGATTCATTCGTCCACAAAGTTAATTGTTTTTTTTTGTTTGTTTGCTTTGCTATTTGATTAAGTTAAATGGTAAAAGAATGTCAATGGAATTAATGGAAATCTTTATACAACCAAAGTAGCTAATATTATTTACAACTTTTTTTTGTTTCATTTTCCATTTTCAAATACAAGTGAGTCGTGTTATAAGATCATGCGTTTGTTTACTTCCGTTTTTAAGTTTTCGTTTTCTAGTTGACATTTATAACAAACAGAGCCTGATTACACTGACCACACGACTCTGTAAACGTGTACATTCATGTATAAATATGTATGTATGTGCACACATAATACGCAACAACGGGTGACTTAATGTTGTACGAAGACAAATAACAAAAACTCTTCCTGTTCACTATGCTGACCACTTTGTCAACTGATTATAATTACCAAAATCTATAGACAACCAAGTCAGGCTTTACAGCCTAAATTCAAGCAATTCATTTAAGCGAACAGTAAAGTCTCTTTACACCTGTACTAATAATATATAAATATATACAGGCTCTATTGAACAGGCAAAAGCCATTGTATATCGTTGTATGTATAAATAAAAAAAAACAGGCCCCTTTTCATTTGCTCTTTAGATGGAGAAAATTTAATCCACTTAATTTTCTTGTTAGTTTTTACAGCATTTTCTTCGTTTTTCTATTTCAATAAGACCTAATAAGACCACAACGAGTTGTCGTTGTTTTATAAACATTTCTAAGCCAAAATTGTTTAAAAATTATATTGATATGTAAGACCACACCATTTCTGGCATACAACAATAGTAACAACAACTATAACAACATAATAATAAAAAGAAAAAAAAATCAATTATCGAATTATAATTTGTAAGCAAAAGTAGCCAATTTCCGTTACAGCATTTAATTTTAAAGGCAATTTATAACCGAACCACTATTACATTTTAATAAAATAAACGTCAAGTGTTAAATCCTTCCTATTTATTTAATTGTTTTTTTTTCGGAATATCTTTTAAAAAAATAAATTCAAAACAAGAGTTTCTTTAAACTCAGGCGATTTATTGATGCAATTTTAAAGTGTTGAAAATATCATTGGAAACAAAAGACTTAAGACGCACACATGCCTTATTTGAATGTTTGTGTCGTTTTACCATTTGAGGCCATATTACATTGTACATGTGTACCTGTTGCAAAATTTTCCGTAAACGTTTTTCTACTTCAACTTTTTACAATACAAATCGATTGTTTTAGGGAACACAAAAAATTAAAATAAAAATAAAAAAAATAAAAAAATTGTATTGAAAATTAAAAAGAAATCTATGATTTAATGATTCTACTATAAATGAATAAAAATCCATATAAATTGATTTGAACTCAAGAAACAATAAGATTCATAGTTAAATAAGAAATATAGCAATTATTTTTAGAATCACAAGGATAACGTCGTTAGAAGGACAAGATATAAAATGAAAACTTTTTTTGAAGTCGCCGGAATCAATCGGAATCGGAATCAACTTTAAAGTGTAGGTCCCGCCACATAAAGATAAATTAAACACACACAACATAAGTACTGTGAGAAGCATGAATGCATATTTTATAATTAATCTTCAATAAAGGCGAAAAACCAAAACAAGCGTTTGAAATTCTTCATAGACGCAGTTCTTTTGGCACTTTCATTTGATGAATGCGTAACTCGGTAATCAAATCCATTTTAATCTGAAAATAGGTCATCGAGTAAGAAAATGTATTTATTTTCAGAAAATGTCAACAAACAAAAAAAAACTGAATAATTACTTTTACTAAAACCACGTACATTGTATTGCTTGGTCCTCATCACATGCTGGTATATAAGAAAAGACTTAAGAAACAAGCATTAAACGAATTTAAAAAACTAAAATCGATTAATTACTGTTAACAACATTATTTTATACTTTATCGCCTAATCCATCAATATTGGTAATAAAAATGTATATTTTTTTAATAATTTTTTAATTGAACTATTTACTGTTATTATAAATTAAAACTTAAATTGAATATTAATTGTATTTATAATTAATCAAAACGTTAAGCATTGCAAAACACCTATGGAATAAATAAGTTTTCTTTTACTATACGTGCAAATACACGTATAATTGTTTGTTTTTTGTTTTTTTATAAGCCGAGGGCTATAGCCCAAATGATAAAATTTATCCAACATATAATACAAATGTTTCGAATGGCATATATACGTGACAACCTTGCGAACATTGCTTAAGAATTCCCATAAAATACATTATTTATAATAAAATTATTAAATGCATATTAAAAACTGTTTTTTTTTTCCTTTTTGTTTCTTCTTTTCTTTAACCAAGCGTTTGTGTATTTTGTAAGTTAATTTTACAAATCATGTGTGCGTGGGCAGGAAAAATTTTACTTAAATTTTTTTATTTAATTTAATATGAACCAAACAAAAATTCAAAAATTATAATGATTATAAACAAACTTGCATCTTTTTTTTTCATTTTTTTTTTCCATTTCATCATTATGCAATTTTTCGCTATACACTTAAGCTGCCAAAAGATTTATTTTTGGTAAACAAAATTGGTTTGGTTAAGGTGAGCTGCGTTGAGGGTATTAATCAAATATGAGATCATATGCAAAATCATTGAAAGACACTGAAAAAAAAAATATTAACAGTCGTATTATAACAAAAACAAAATCATAACAAAGCAACTCTAATATTTTCATTATTTGTTAACGTCATTAATTTATTATTGTTGTATATGACCCGGTAATTTCTTTCTTTTACAAAAAAAAATTTACTCTTTTGAATACCATAAATATTGGTTTTAATAATATTTTACAACAACGTAAATAGTAAAGCTTTGTTGTTTAAAGAAACAAAATTGTACGTACACACTTTATGGATAATATTTTAATCATGACAAATAAAGTAGTGATATAAACGTGACATACAGTTTAAATTAAAAATACCCTACACCAAAATAAAATATTATTGTTAGTTACTTATCAATATACATATAGAGTAGTGTACTAAAGTGAATACGTAACAAAACAATTTAAAAACTATATTAATAAGGAAGGATAAGGATGCATTCAAACAAGGTAAAGTTCCTGTGTGCTGTCCATTCCCCTGGATTTTAACTTTGGGTTGTGCGAAGGGTTTGGAACCCACCACGTAAAAACATTTTCCAACGTTTAAAGGACTAAGAATTGCCACATGGAACATCAGGACCCTCCACAGGGTAGATGGCGGAAGCCTTAATGTAATGTAGGATTGACATCACTGCCATCATGATAGTAGATAGCGCCAAGTTTCAACACCTTTATATCCACAAAGCCACTTGGTTTTACCCTGATCGGGTTGACCACATTGTGATTGACGGAAGGCACGTTTTCAATGTACTAGATGTGAGCACGTTCAGAGGTTCAAATATCGACTCGGACCACTAACTTGTCGCAACCAAGTTTCGATTTCGCATCACTGCTTTGAGGTATTTTACCAGTGCCCTTAGCGCTATTGAACGGACCTCCATCTCGATGGGTCTGGCAGTAAATGAGAGCAAAACGCAGCATATGTTGTCGACAAATAGATACATGCGGCGTAGCGTATCCCAGATAAAGGCGAATAAGTATACTTTCGAGTTGTCAGTAAATTTATCTATCTTGACTCCGCCGTTACCAGCAAAAATGATGTCAGCCTGGAGATCAAGCGTAGGATCACACTTGCCAGCAGGTACTTTTATTATAGTCTTAATAGGGAATTGAGTGACAGAGACCTTTCTCGTTTCGTAGTACTTACACTCTACAAATCGCTCATCCTCCCCAGCTTTAAGAGTATTCGACAGAAAAGTCCTACGTAAGATCTTCGGTCCAGCGCGCGTTGACGACCATTTTTTTTTTTTATTAGTTTATTAATTTGTACAAAATTTTAATTCAATTTAATTTGGCCTCAGCGCCTTTAAGGCATTATTGAGGCAAAGTTGGCAAAAAAGTATATACATATATTTCCACCTCCGAACTAAGAATGAGCTGTATGAGCTCCTCAACGGCATGGACATTTTGCAACGCATTAACATCCAGCGGTTACGTTCACTCGCCCATGTCGTTCGGAGGAAAGAGTATGTTTCTGCGAGACTGGTATTTGATGCGGGGAAGGCGGCATAGAGGATGAGCTTGTCTACGTTGGAAGGCCTATCATCGACTGACATAGACTCCCGTTCAATATCACTAAAATCAGCAGTGACATCTCGCTTGGTACGCCCTATGATGTCAATGTGGTCAGCGTACGCAAGCAACTAGACGCTTTTTTGAAAAATAGTGCCATTGCGATGCACTCCTGCCTTCCACAGAACATTCTCCATGACGAAGTTGAACATGATCAGGGATCGCCTTCTCTGAAACCTCGCACGGTATGAATTGGTTCAGAGAGGTATCGTGTTTCATAATGCCGCATACAATACAATGTATTCTATTTCAAAACGTCGTCAATGTGTATTTTTAACGCAGTCAAAAAGCAATCAGGCATCGGATTTATAGTTGATGCATTGTTTGGTTACTTTGCATATCAACATAGTTTATATACAGTAATAGAACTGTATACAAACTTTGTATTGATACATTTTGGAAGGCAGCCTTGTTTAGGCTCTTCCAGGCAAACTAAGAGTATGATGATAACATAAGTGGTAGTGGTAAAGAATCCTATTCCCACTAACACAGAAATTGCTGATGACATTCGTATAATTTATTGTTTTTACGGTAATTTTTTAATTAATTTTTTTTATTTATTAGGGCAGACATTGGGTTGGAAAAAAATTGATTTCGGTAAAATGACAAAGCGAGCGCAATGTTTATACGCGTTATATTTGAATCTGTTAGTGGCAGAGAAGACTCGAGTGTTAAGAGTGTCCAACAAACTAATTGTACAGCTAAGAACGAATTCTCTGTAATGCATTGTAGGGCCGTATAGTCTACAAGAAAAATTACAATTAGTCCCTTTACTTTAACAGCGAAACCCAGGCCAAAATGCCTTGGTACTCTAATGAATAAAAAGAGATGCATATCCTACTGTAACTAAAGAGTATCGTTCCGACGCAGTTGGTAATTGGTCAAGGAAATTTGATGTAGTACTTCATATGCCGTCTTAAGAAAGCAAGTTATTAATGTTTTGGATCGCCATACCCAGAATATCAAGAGCTTCAGAGTTTTCATTTACATTTTCCATAACTGATATGGATTTTATGGGGTTTCTTATATCACAATTTGTGACTAAAGGTCAGAGAATCTAGTATATCGTATATAGAGATACTACTGGGTCTTATTAGTACATCGTTTAAAAACTCTATAAATACCCACATTCTGTGTAGTGTTGTCCATCTTGATCGATGGATAAGACAAGCCACTTGCACTCTCAGAAGTATAATAGCTAATAAATGATTTTGTTAACTTGGCCAATTTATTATTGGCCAATATGTTTCTCAAGTCACCTTTAACCGAAACATTCGTAGGGTACCTCGTAGAGGATTTTATATCTAAAAAAATAAAGCGAAGCTTTAATCTCTTATAATATAAAGTTTTTTTGGTAGTTAAATTTGAAAGAGAAGCTGTTTTTCTGCAAGAGGGAGAAAGAAAGAGTGAGAGAGAGAGAGATCTTTAGTGTTTGTTTACAAATTTTGAAAGCCGGTAAATGTTTATAACAATTTTTTCAATTTCGTTTCAGGCATATTTTTATATTTTTATTGTGATTACTGTGCGAGTGTGTTGACGATTGATAGTGGAACTGTCTTTATTTCTTTTGGTAAAACAAGTGGAGAAAAAAAGCTCTCAATGCACTTTTTTTTATTTCTTTAACTATTGGCGCATTTTTTCATTTCTTTGTTATTGTTGTTGTTGTTGTTGTTTTCATTGAGCCAAAGCCAAAGATCTCTTCAATAAAGCAAAAACAAAACAAAACAAAACACAAGTTAAAATGTTATTGTGATTTTATTTGGCATTTTAGTGTGTTTTACTGGTTTACATTTGGTGTATATTATATCTTAAATTTTTGTCTTTCTTTTTTTTTTTTTTTGTTAGTTTTTTAATAATATTTTACATTATTTTTTTTTTCTTTCTGGTCTTTGACGTTTACGTCTGTGATTTGTCTCTATGTGTGCGTATGTGTGGAACTGGAAGTATTTATTTAACAGCACCGACAACAACTTGAGTATTTAACTGGAGTATTTAACAATTATTTAACAGTTTATTCCTCACAGAGGATTGAAATAGTTTAAGGTTTAAAATATAGAAAGAAAAACAAAAATATACAATCTCGGTTTGAAAACCGCGCCAATACGTATATCCTTTAATATTAACGCGGGTGTTAAGAAATTTAATTTGAAATTGTGAAGAAAAGAAATTATTTATAAGAATTAAGTAAAACAGAAACCAAATAAATGACCCGGGAACCATGTGGATCCAGCGGAGTCTAGTGGTATGATTGAAACAAAATAAAATATTCAAAATAAATTGAAAATGTTCAAAAAAAGAAAAAGATTTGTGGTTTAACACTAATGCAATGCAATTCATTCGAACAAACATTTTCATGCCTGGCTAAATAAATATTGTTTAAATAGTTTATGAAAATAGGAGTGCATTTTAATACATTTTATTTTTATAGCGTCTCAAAACGCACTATTTGTAACATTTGTAATTGTTTATCCATTAATTGTTTATTATAAATTTTGGATTTCTGAAAGTGTTTTCGTTAAAAGAAAAAATTATTTTTAATTAAAAAATAAATATTTTTCATCGCCAAGGTTTGTTAACATTTTTATAGTTTCTGGATTTTTCTTTTATTGTAAAATTACACATACAAATGGAAATAAATTCATTATAAATAATGAATACATTTTCTTTTATTAGATCACTTCCTTTTGTTTGGTTTTTCATTATCAAAACCAATACATAGTATTTCGTTTAATAAAACAAAAGACTTAAGACATAAACTTCACTTGCTGAGTATACGTATGTATGTATGTATGTACATATATCATGCAAGAAGTGAAATATTTCTGCTTAGGAAAAATATGGAAATATGTTTTTCTAAAGTAGGAAATCCATATGAAATCGAAAATAGACAACAGAAACGCGACTGTAATGTGTGCTACTGATTGTTAGTTTCTTTGAATGAATTGTATTGCATTATATATGTTGCGTATGTCAATGTGATAAAAATCTTTTATGAATGCATGTTTAAGGAAAAGCCTTAAAATCATAATCCAAATGAGGAAATAAAAGAAAAATGTTAATGATGTGCTCTGACAGGAAATTGATGACAAATTGAAATATCATTAAAGACATTATTTGCTATTTATATATTATTCTTTCTAAAGGCATTATTTTCTTTTATTTTTTCCAGAGGTTTTCAATGTTATTTTTTAAGTTTTTACAATTTTTTACATATTTTACATACATATACACATATTTTATTTATATTTAAATTTAAATTTTACATACATATGTATATACATGCATATATGTATGTATATATGTAAATTTCGCAAAAAGTTTCTCCAAACAATCTGTAGTTTGGCGTCGACTTTAAACATAAGTGGAGTGGGAAGCTAGGTCGTAATGCTGACTGAAGGATTATAATGACCAATTATGTATGTACATATGTATGTATGTACACCTTACATCCGGCAAAAGATATAATTTTCAATTTTCAAAAGCATTATCTTACAGTCAGGTAAGGTGATTACTTCCCGTGACTAAAAACGTGAATTTCCTTCTTTTCTGCTACTCAATCTAATATTTAGTAAAAAAAAAAAAGAACTGCATATTTTGACTGCATAGAAACTGTGCTATTATTTAAAGAAACCACCTAAAAGTCTTGATAGATAACGTACCATTAGCTTTATTTTCAGTAGCAAGAAAATTAACCTTAGTGGGTGTGCATAACACATTTATTTAACATGAGCATTTTGTTTTCATAACATTTCATCCAAGGCCTTTGATTTTAACCGGAATTTCAAATTTAAAACAGCAACAAAACATATAAAATCATTTAAAACAATCGCCAGACATCTGCGATAGTTGTGATGTAATGGTTTTCAAAAAGAAAAGAGCGTTTAAACACATGTATACATTGACATGCAAAATATATTAAGCTGAAACGGAAACAATTGTAAATTCAATTCCCAAAAAAATAATGTAGGTACTGATATACACAATATAATATGTATTTGCAAAATCATTAACACATTCATTCGCTACCATTCACTCCCCTGCATTTGTTTTTTCCCATCTCATCGATGATGTAACACAACCATTAAAAAGAAAGACCACAAATACCAGCACAATATCAGTAATAATTTAAAAATACATTTAAAGAGGGAGTTTAAAATGATGGCAACAGTGAAAGGAAATATAAAATTGTACTAAAATTAAAAGCTTAAACATAAATCCTCTAAGGAGTAGACCACCGGTCTGTATGTCTCCATAACATAATCAAGCCCCTTACACGTCTCCATACGAGACAAGCTAAACTTTCTCTATTTTAAGTTTTTCTTTCAATGTTTCTTCAAACGTTAGAGATAAATTAACACTTCCACTCTTCAACACGATCGATTATTACGTTATAACGTCGTATGTACATAATATTTTATGGTTTGATTTTTTTCATTTTCATATTTTTTTTCATTGGGTTTCAATATTGACATTAAAATATCGAGCAGCAACAACTGTAGGAAATACTGAATAACAAAATAGCAGTTTTACTATCAAGGCTATAATATGTTAAAAAAAAAAATACAATTTCAATGGTAAAAAAAAAACGAACTATTGACCAAAAAATTTGGCAATTTTATTTATCAATAACAACAAAATACCCAGAGCATCATGTCTATAGTAAATTAACACATTTCACCTAACGAATGACTAGAAAATGTCACATTATTTATATAACGAGTGTATGGAGAAATATAAAAAGAAAAATAAAACAAAAATTCTTTGTCTTTGACATACATTTTCTTTTTAATTTTTTTAAAAACTGCGAAAACATTTTCCACATGTTTGCAAATGCTCTGTATTATGCACTGCATAAAAAAATACTAGCACACTAGTACAGATTATGTTGATCCTCACTGAGAAAACGGAATGACTAAGAAGTTATTAAGGGGGCTTTTTCGTAAAAAATAAAAAAAATTCGAATATTAGCAAGTGTTAGAGAGCAGATAAAGCAAAATTCTTGAATTATAAAGTTTTTTGAATTGTTCGAAGCAAACGGTAATAATAAGAACAACAGATGCCATAATAATCAAGGGAATTGATTTTGTCTTACTTTTTAATACACTCTTTGCATTATTATTACCTCATTATTATACATACGATTTATTGTACTTCTCTCAAACTTACTTTATAGAGTACCACTACAATGTTTCCGCCTAGCCTATTGCCCTGATAAATTTCAGAATCTACTCGATATTAACAATCACAATTCCCTGCCCAGCACATGACATGCATCAAGATATTTCTTCCTGGAATGCATTATTGCGCCACAGTTCCAAAAATTTATGTGGATGACTCATTCTCATTGTCTTAGAATCTACACGTTGGGTTCGAGACAACCCGCGTTCTGAATAAGTATACCCTGTGTCTACAGTATTCAGTCAGTGTATAGTCTGATGCTTGGCTCACATCTGCTCTTATTGTAGTTTCCCAAAAGAAACGTCGATTGCTTCAAACTCGTTGTACAGAACGGTTCTGGTGCCATCAGCAGACTGCCTCTCCTCGCAAGCTCATCTGCTTGCTCATTGTCGATAATTCTTACAATGCAAGTTGAATTAAGCACAACTTTCAAAGACATACCCTTCTGCTTGATAGATTCCCCTACAAGTTTTCCTATGGGCTCGGAATATTTCAATCTGTTCCAAGGTACATTGTAGATCCATCTGTATACTGCAAAATAAACGTACTTTTAAAAGAGTATGCAACTTCGTAATTGCATTTTTATTAAGAGTGATCGTAAATATGAACATAAATAAATAATTAATAAATGCTAATAAGTCATGTGTACCTAGCTACCAGTCATAATAACTATTACAGCAATGAATTGTTTGTTGAAATATAAAATTGTACTACATTATCAGTTATTTAAATAAAGAAAAGAAAAATTGCAAACAAAATTTTCAAGGTCGTTAAATATTGATCATCCACCAAACATACTATGTATGTACATATATAATGGCATCACAACAAATATTGTTTTTATTATTTCGTTATAAACGGCATTAAAGATCTTTTTCGAATTAATGAAATTCAGATGTTACCATTTCTATTTTTACTATTCAAAAGTAAAAAACTAAAAAGTATAAAAAGTAAACAAAAAATAAATAAATAAATTGTTATTGTGTAATAATTTACCTCAGCTAAGTTGAATCATATTGCTAATGATGCTTTTGATTTATGAAAAAACAAAATGTTGTTTTTTTTTGCGCTTCTTTCTTTATTTGTTTAAAATATTTAGTTTTGATTTTAAAAGTCCACTGACTTTTTATGGAAATTACGTTGACCTACTTTTTCAAGATGAACTAATTATATGTGTATGTATACATACATATATGTATATATATAAAATTAATTATATATACATTTGCGTTGAAAGCACATACATACATATTTTTCTTTCTTTTTTTTTTTTGTATTTCATAATACTATAGCCCTGTAAAAACAAAAGACTTAAGAAACAAACTGACGCTATTTAATCTGTTGTAAATTTAAACGGAAACGAAAGATATTTTGAAGCAATTAATTTATCTTTAAAACAGTATATGTATATGTATGAAGACAATGCACTTTAACGAAAATATATTTTTCCTTCGCTCAAAAGTAAACATTCATCACGTCAGAATTTTATGTTATTGTAACACATACATACATACGCTAATGAATAATTAGGCAATAAAAATGGTTTTTGCATAATTTTCTTTATTTTCTAAAACGAAACAAAAAGCTTAAGATACAAAATTTGTATTCATAATGGAAATGATTATTATTTGTTTTTTGTTTAGCCGTAAACATTTAAAATAACTTAAGGTGGGTCAGTATTGAATACAAAACGATTTCAGTTTTCTTTATTTATTCTTCAACATTAAGATTTATTACAGAGTTTTTTACACAAAATATCTCAAAAGATGTTCAACATAAATATAAAATTTTTCTCTTTAAGAAATTATAAATCTTTTTTACATTTATTTACATTCATACTTTTCTCCCTTTACATTACAGTTGTCAGCATTAAGTGTCTTGCTTTTGGTCACTTTAATCAACAGTAAAGCTTTACCCAGTAATCAACAACTACAGCAGCCATTGCTAGCCCCCTCAGAGGCAGAGTCTCGTAGTCAACAGTCTCAAAACGAAAACGTTTTTGATCAGCAAACAGCCGAATCGCAAGTTTCCAGCAGCAAAGTTGCACAGCAACGTATTGATTTTGAGGCTCTGCATGATCTTCATCACGTAGATCATGAAGAACATCATCACCACGAGCACAATCCTGGATATTGGAAGAAAAAGGTAACCTGGAAAGAGGGCTGGAAGAAAATTTGGAAACCAGCTAAGAAGCAAATTTGGATACCGCAATGGAAGCAAATCTGGAAACCGATATGGGTACCTGTAAAGGTACCAGCTTGGAAAGATATACAAGTACCAGCATGGAAGCAGATCTGGAAGCCAGTTTGGAAAGAAGTACAAGTGCCTGCTTGGAAGGAAATACAAGTGCCTGACTGGAAAAAGATCTGGAAGCCAGTATGGGTGCCTACACAAGTGCCAGCCTGGAAAGATATTCAAGTTCCGGCATGGAAGCAAATATGGGTACCGATTTGGAAAGAAATACAAGTACCTGCCTGGAAAGAAATCCAAGTGCCCGAATGGAAACAATATTGGACACCAGAATGGATTAAAGTGGGTATACCGGGAGAGAAATTTCTGGGCAAAGATCACGAGGGATGGGAATATACTAGTCATGATTTATGGAAAAAGAAATTGGTATGGAAATCCCACTGGAAAAAGGTCTGGAAACCGGCCAAAAAACAAATCTGGGTGCCAAGTAAAAAGTTGGAGTGGAAGGAAGACTGGAAGCAAATATGGAAGCCAGCCAAAAAACAAATCTGGGTAGAGAGTAAAAAACTGGAATGGAAAGAGGCTTGGAAACAAATATGGAAACCAGCGAAGAAACAAATTTGGGTACCCGACAAAAAACTCGAATGGAAGGAAGCCTGGGTTAAAATCTGGAAGCCGGCTAAAAAACAAATCTGGGTAGAAGACAAAAAACTTGAATGGAAAGAAGCCTGGAAACAAATTTGGGTGCCCGGCTGGAAAGAGGTGTGGGTGCCAGATTGGAAAAAAATTTGGAAACCAGTGATTATATCCGAATGGTTCCCCATCGATGATCATCATGAGCATCTTCATCATCATGTAGAAGAACATGGCCATGATTGGGATCGCCAAGATAGTAAAAGCAACAAAGTAGTTTGGAAACGTGATGATGTAGCAGCAAATAAATCCACCAAACTGCAACTAGTGCAAAGTGCAGAAATACAAAGTACGCCATCTGCCGCTTACGAGCAGGAAACCACCAAATCATTGAAATTTCCAGAAGCGTAAAATTTCTTAAAATTGAAAAAAAAACAAAACAAAAGCAACGTTTAAAACGTACAAATAGGCCATGTTATAAATATACTTCAAATAATAATAATCCAGCCTTAAAATCCTCCATATAAGTATTACCCACATATAAAATTTCCTTTCCCCGGCTATCTATTTAAACTCATAGGTTAAGTCTCTCAAATCTAAATACTGTCACCCACTGAAATGCTGTAACACTTTCACTTCTGCATATTGTGTCTCATACTCCCGCTTGTAAAATTTCAGTTTAAATTATTTTCTAATTTCTATTCCTTTTTATTTTCGTTTTTTTTTAATTTTAAATAATAAATTATTTTAATTATTACGAATATTTATGCTTAAGTTACAAAATAAATAAAAACACAAAAACTAAATACAAAAATAAATAAATAAATAATTTATTGGAACAGAGAGTATATGGCAAGTTCGAATAACACTACAAAATAAATAAATTAAATTATATTTTGGGATGTATATTTTCAATTTTAAATATATTCCGTTATTTTGGTATTACTATTTGATTTCTTCCAGCCGGGTGGTGTATTGGGCAATGGCACCCATTCTTTTTGTATAATCGGTGACCAAACTTTCTTCCATATGGGCACATAAATAGTTTTTGGTGTCCAATATTTAACCCAACGAGATTTCCATGATTTTTTCTCCGACCAAAAGCCATCCTTATCTGGGTCCAATGAATCGGTATGTTTGACACTGAAATTCAGCATCAATGTAAATTAAAAAACAGGTAATAGGTCAACAATTCACTTAAAAATTATCACAGTGAAAGTTAATACAATAATATTATATAACGCCAAATTATATTATGTCAAAAAATGGCATAAAATTTCCTTGTCATTGTTTACCATATGTGTAAACAATTAAATGTTTGATTGAGTGCTACTTGAGAGTCCACTCGTATTGCCCGCTCAATCGACAACACAACAGCAATAATGATCTGCTCGAACAAAATGCAATTTGTTCGCAATAAATGAACTCAATTTACTCTTACCGAACAGCATATGAAGAGCCAGACAAATTTTATTTTCAACTTAAAGTATTGTTCTAGCAGGACGGATTAATTGTCCACTCTTCTTTGACATCACTATAGATTTGGAACACCAATTTCCATTTGCGGGAAAAAAGCATGAAAGCATGAATTTTTTAAAAAACCAGATATGTTTGACTCCTATAGGACTGAAACAATCTCTGATTTAAATTTTGTAGATTTAAACTCATATGCACTACAAGAATTTATTCTATTATGAAATACATTTTACCTATTCCGTAATGCTAACTTAATTATTTAAATTAAATGTGATTCATTTTTTACGTATGTATGTATATAGTAGAAGTTTAGTAGTATATACATATTATATTCCATTGGATTTTTCGAAAATCTAATTAATTTAATCGTACTCACATTTCTGTATGGCTGGTGGTATAAGACTGAACTAAAGTGGAATAGTACATTCCAATAATTGCAATAAAAACCCAAATATTAATCTGAAATATTTAAATTTTATTTTAAAAATTAGTGTATAAGATTTTAATCACATGTTATTAAAACTCACTTTCATTTTTATTAAATTTTTAAATTTTTTTTTAAATAATCCGTTTTAATTTGCCTTTATTTATAAGTTTATAAAAAATTTTCCGCTTCTCAATATCAATAACAACTTTACTCGCCAAGGTCTTCTGTAAAAAAATTATATACAAATAGCTTTCGTTACTATTAAATACAAATTTTTGGCTCACTATTCAATATTCAAATTAATCTTCGTTATATTCATTTACCCAACTTGCACTTACAACTGATACTTATAAATTCGAAAATTCACCACACTTATTTAATGCATATTAAAAATTCACCACACTGTGTATGAGCAGTAATGACGACCGTATACACATAAAAATTGTTTGATTATAACAATATTTGTACCAAATCTAAAACAATAACACCGACAACAATTGGTATTTCTACAACAAAACTTTAATTTCATTCAAATCACATCCGATTCAAAGTTATTTAAATAGACTACATACATGTGAATAGGTCTGACTATCAGACACAGGGAAAATAATGCCAATG
This sequence comes from Sarcophaga rosellei, assembly GCA_930367235.1. Lineage (NCBI taxonomy): Eukaryota > Metazoa > Arthropoda > Insecta > Diptera > Sarcophagidae > Sarcophaga > Sarcophaga rosellei. The sequence goes on from OV884021.1 coordinate 86,164,616, forward strand.
TTTATGATTGTCTGTTAATTATCTACGGGAGTAAGTAAGAAACAATAATAAGTATTACATAAATTCGTAAAACATTTTCGTCAAAAAATATGGTCATTTAATCGAAATTTTTATAATATAACTAAACCATAGTATTTATTAATCTTAGGCTATTCACAATGAACTTAAGAAAATTATACCTTTGAGACAATCAAATTGGGCAACAGCACGCAACATACACTCATACATAATTGGCCATTACAACCCTTCAGTCCGGATTACGGCCTAGCTTCTCAACACCACTCATGTTCCGTGTGTTGTGTGTGTTACGTGAGTGGCGGGACCTACAGTTTGAAGTCGACTCCGAATGACAGATTTTTGAGAAACTTTTCATGACAATTTTATTTACTCTCAGAGTTTTTACCAGAAATCAGCAGAGAGGAAGTCGCCGAAGAAATATATTTTCATATTTCGTTTTGATGTCTGACCGGGGATTTGAACAGTGGTTTCGCGTCTAATAAGCCAACACACTACGTACTAGACCACGGCAACTTCAATGCAACCACCATGCAACAGTATTATGGTAATTACAATAAATTCCTGCATGGAATGATTTATTACATCCTAAGGATATCAACGGCTCTTCACTTAATGTAAAACGCTACATCTTCAATATCTCTCCAAAAATCCACATATTCATGCAAACATTTTGAGGGAATCAGTATCAAAAAAGACCAAATCTAGATGTGTTAGATATAATAATAATAACATTGTATTCCACGCCTTTATATTCAAGACCAATGTAAACTTGGAATCCAGAATTATGCTTCTTCAGACAACCAGTCTAGAGAAAAGTGTCTGCTGCAACAAGTTGAACCCATCCTGAGTACTAGTTTTTACTGAGGCTGTATTTTGATGGTAGTAGACCCACATACACAGCGACGAACAATGTCTTGTTCGTCATGTTTAACTTTTTATATGCATTTATTTTTGTCGAATTTTATTTCTTGTTCTATTTTATTTTTACTTTTTTTTTTTATTTATTTTATATACTTTATATTATAGTGTAAACTTAATATTAAACAATAAACTTTTGATTTCTTTCAGGTTGCAAAATAATAAATTAACAAACATGTTTTCGAAACTAGAATAGTATTTCTGTTCATTATCTTGAGTTAAGTGAGAATGAGAATTCGTAACAAACATTTTTTAAAGCTTAAATATTAAAATTATGTATAAAAAAATATATGCATGTTTATGTATAATGTTTATATGTATGTAAATGAAAATAATAAAACTTAAATTATGACCAAACATTTTTGATTTAATAATACGTATATAAATAATTCGTATACAATTGGGTGCAATATGAATGATAATTGAAGGCGATGTAAAGAAAAATATTAAAATATAATTTAACCATGAAATGATTATTGATTTTATTTAAATGCTAATTTTATAATTTATACAATTAAAAACGGGAAATAAAATTCTATTTCGATATTACATTTAAACATATCACACCACAATTGTTTAATTTACTTTTATTAATATTAACGAATTCATTTAATTATTGTCAGTCTTAGATTAAATTAGTTTCAGATTTCATAATTTAACGTGTTGCTCTACTAACTGAGTAAACGAAGTGAAATTTGAAGAGTATTATTTTGATCTATGCATTGCTTTGCTTTAACGAGGTTATAGGAAATAATGTTTATATGTATGTACATATAATCTTTTGTTTAAGTGGATAACTTCCTTTTGGCACTAAGCTTTTTAATTGTATAGGTATACTTATATTGCTTAGACTATTAAGGCGCAATTAAATAAAGACAAATTTTTACACTGCTTAAGAAAAAAAAATATTATTACGGGCGGCATTAAAAAAATTCCCTTTAGTGTAGTTGAGTTAAGTCCACATTTTACTACTTACTATGTACTAAATATGATTATAGATTCGTAACCTACTCAAAAGACATTAGATTTACAGGCAAGGCTTTCGGTGTTCTATGCTGTTGTAGAGACAATTTACAAATAGTACTACACCATAACTGAGTGGTTTGAGAACTATCGGTACGAAATTTATAGATGGTACCCAATGTACGATGATATAACTCAAATGTATTCTTATGCTTTGGATTATCAATGACTTGGGCAAACCAACCTTCTAAAGGGCAAACTTTGCAGGGTTCTCGTTTAAAATCACTTCGTTCACTGCCTTTAAACGATTTGGGAGGAAAGTAGACTAAAGAATTTGCCCATATTTGCAGCCAATAACGTTGCCAAGAGGCTACAGCCGGTTTGCGTCCCTCCTTTTGCACAGTTTTACGTCTAACGCAACCCTGCAGGGCGTTTGTTTCTTCTGTGGGTATGTTCAATGAGCTCACATCGTGTAAGTGACAGGATATAACATCTGAATTATCGCTTAAATTAATGTGTATACTGCCATTAGGCGTACCAGCAACACAGTGTGGCTGTTCCAAAACAGAATCGTCGAGTAAGTGACGATGTTGCAAGGGTTGACTCGTAGCACTGTGATCATAGCGATGGGCATCATAACAAGCACCATTTTGAGCAGCTATAGCATCATTTGATATGTTTGACTTACCAAAAATGCTGCAAATAGGTAAAGTTCAATTAAATAAATGTAACATTAATATTTTCAAATTAAACAATTTCCAAAAAAGATTTAATAAAGGAAGCATTAAATATAAAAGAAAAACGATCAGATAGTTTAGCTCTCGTTATAAGGACAGAAAATTGAGACTTAAATATGCAAACTAAAAAAATTAGAACAATTTCAAAGTGTTTAGTTCTATTTACAATTTATTTAAAAAACAAAGTACTTTAAGCGACAAAATACAAGAAAAACAAATACAGATAAAATTATTTCAGATCTCATAAACCTTGGAAATATAAGTGGCAGAAAGAACCTTATTACTTTTCCAATAGATGATTTTTAATTATCTGTGCGAGATACATAAATGCAATTTAAGATATTTGTTTTGTGTAAAACGAGCAGTAGTTTACAGGCGCTACATAGTACATCGAACAATGTCATGCAACATAAATTGTTTAAAGGTTTTTTCTATTATGTCAACTTAAACAAATATTTTATATTTTCTTGGGGACAAAATAAAGTACAGTACACTCGCGGGCATTTCCAAAATTTATAAACTTAACCATCCATATCGTAAACAACATTATAGGATTGAATATAAAGAAAAATTCCTTGAAAACTCATATTTACGGTTTAGAACTTTCTACTTTTGTTCATGTTTTATAATAGTTAATAAAACAAAAAGGCGTTCATGTTTCTGAAGTATTCACATTTCTGGATATTCAGATTTTCGCGATTTTACTGTATTGCGAAATAAATAAAAAAAAGAAAACTGGACGCAAATCACGGATTGCAGAAGAGAATTTTCTATCGAAAACCATTTTATACCGAAACCTAACCAAAACTTTATGTTAGAATTAGGACAAGTTCCATTTACCTACCTAATTTAATATACATTTTAAAAATGAGCGTACTACATTGGAGTTTAATAAATATGTATTTCTTTTTGGCATTAACTAAATGCATTCGAGCAGATCCGTTGTAGTAATATTTCATTTTTATACAACAAAAACTAGTGAAACAAAATTATTTAAATTACCCACTAGCAAATAAAAATATTAATATACATTAAAATAGGGATGAGATTTATTTATTATGGCTAGAATACATTAAAATATCAAAACAAAAAGTGCAGGGTTAAAGCGAAAATGAAAACCGACATTTAAAAAAATGTTTGTAAGTTTTGTTATTAAAACGAACAGCATATAGAGGCTAATTTTATAGTTAAGCATTGTGATTGATTTCAAATTTTAAATACATATTAATCTTTTGTATGTTAAGAAGCTGTGATGACCGAAAACAACTCACCGACAATGGCATGGACAACGTTTATGTGTTGCAGTAGCATTGACAATAATGCCAGATTTTGTTAGCATTATAAGAGAGCAATGGCACTTTTGTGAAAAATTTCGCGGCAAACTGGTGCTACGAAACCTACATTAAATATATATTTTTATATATATGTATGCATGTATATAGATGTAAAGGTAGTAGTAGAACAAAAAAACAATAATAAAAAAGAAGAGAAAGAAGAATAAACAAAACAAAAAATAAAATTACATATAGTTCACGCAGATGCATAACAAAATTATTTGCAACAAAATTAATATAGAAGATCAAAGATTTAATATAGAATACATATACATATGTATGTATGTATGTATGTGTATACGTATGCATAAAAATACAAAATGACAATCCAATATTTACATTCCGAATGATTTAATGAAAATGTTAATGTTATTCGGAAATTGTATACGTTCCATTTAAGTTAAGGGAATGTTCTTAAATCGAATAAAGTGATAGTGATCAATCAAAGTGTTCATAATTTTAATATATAAAGAGTACAAACGATAACAGGAAGGATGAGAAAAATATATTATTTAAAAGTGACATTGTATAGATGAGGAAAAGTGAATTTTATAGCAAAGATTGTAACATAAACAAAAAAAAAAAAAGAGACCATTTACTTACTTAGTGCCTAAACTGCGACATTTACGGTGGCCGGGTATAAATTTAACAGCAGATGAGTTTGGCAAACGTACTGATGCTGAGGTCTTGGCAGGCGATAGATTCAAACAGGCTAAAGCGGGAGTAACCGCGTCCACATTGAACGATTCCTTAGAACTACAAGAAGAAGAGCTGGGTACCAAAGGAGAAATCGGTTCCAATTTTAAGGATTTTCTTAGAAAAACCAAAAAAATATCTTAACAAAATAAAACTTCTTTTCTAAAATGCATATAAATCTCACTTATATTGTTCTTCCTCAAATATGTTCTGCAATTCTTCTATATAACGTATGGATGTTAAATATTTTTGTGTTGCTTCTATAGGCTGTATATGAGTATACTTTGATTCTTGATAATTGGCTATGACTCTTAAGATGTTATTCATGCGTATTCGTCTGGATTCGGGTTCAATACCATCTTTTTGTGGATAGGCTAAGTCGATGTATATAAGGTCGGTAAGAAATAAACCTAAATAGGGTATGCAAGGTAAACGTAAACTTTCCAAATAGGCTCTTAAATTTTCCCAATTATTTTGATCACTAAATATATCGCTCAAACGCTCATAGCTTTGTTTATCTTTTTTGGCCAAGTATGACCAGGTTTTCTTTAAACGATATATGCTAGCGCTTTGCATTGCCGAAATAATGGCAAATAGAGAGTGTAGGTTATTAAGTTCGTGAAGTTTTTTGGCCACCTTAAGAAAAACATACAAAAATATAAAGGAATTGATACAGATTTAAATATTATCACAATTTTAAATTTAAAATCTTACTTTTATGAAATGAGCCAAAACCTCGGCCCTTTGCTTGGGCTGTTCGCCACTTAAAATCTCTTGGACAATCCAAAAGCTTGTGTGGTTAAATCGTTTAGTAAATGCAACAATATTCGGTGTAATAGTGTGTTTATCTTTTTTGGTCCAGGCACAGCTAGTCAACTCATCTGGTTGTATAGCAGCAAAGACAGGAAAATCCAAGAGGGTCAATTGATTGGCTAATTCATCGGCGGGTATTCGTAAAGCACTTAAAATAGTCGAATCTAAAGAGGTTTTGCCAGAAGCATGACCGGGTAGACTGTTGGATTTTAGGGAGGGCGGACCACTGTTTACAAAGAATGAAGTTAATAAAACAAACTTATTTAATAAAAATTCAAGTATGACTTACCCGACACCGTAGTAATTGCCTGGCGAGTCCGGTGAAGAGGAAAAAGCGTTCAAACAGCCGATCGAATTTTTACGCCTTGAACCCTTTATGTTTAACGATTTGCTTATATTCTGCTTATGCGGTGATTCTCCATCGAATTGATAGCTTTGAGTGGACTGTATACTATCCTTACGCTGGCGTACATAAGCAATTGTAGCAGCTCCATTAGCAGTACCATTGACGCTGCTATTACTACCACTGTTAGAAAAACGCTTTGAATTGCGCAAACCCGCATAGAAGCCACTAAAATTACTCTTATTTCCCAATGATATGTTGTCATAATGATCGTCGTCATAACGCTGTTTAGAACGAATATGATGATGACGTCTGCATTCTGAACCGGGTGATTGGTTCACCAGAGGTCCACTAACATTTGAAATATCGCTCATAGGTGAAGCTTCCCGAGTTAAATTTAAAGGACAATCATCCTGATGACTGCTACTTTCACTGCCAAACTCAACATAATGTAGATTATCATTCGATAATTCCCTGGTTATTTCCGAATAACGCATCATGACACTTACGCTTGGATATGCTTACTTGGCAGCGCTAAGTTCGCCTCTTCCAATCCATTATAATTAAAAAATGTGAACACTAATACAGAATAAAAATGATTCACATAATTCTAATTAAGTACCAGCTTGTAACCATTTTTTCATTATTTTTTATTTATTTCCGTATACGATATCCTCTATGCTATCAATAACCATGGAAAATAAGTATTTTTGTTTAAATTTCTAATTTTTTTTTTTTTTTTGTTTTAGTTTTCTCTGTTCAGCGCCTCAGAATTATTTTTTTAAATTCGTTGTATAAAGTTCTATCGTTGCTGATGTTTGCTATAGAATTAAAAAGAAATAAAATGTTTTCAATACATATTATTAATCATAAACATTCCAAAAACGTTTTCGTATTCTAATTTCGTTTAGTTTTTGCTAAAGAATAGAATTTAAAGAAATTGTTTGTGTTTCATATTCATTCAATATATTTTGAGAAAACATTTTGTGTATATACAAATATTGTATATATTAATGAAGAGAGCAAGCAATCTCATATGATTTTATCGCAACATTATGGCCTCAGTAACCTTCACTAATTACACACTAATTTAAGATCAAGCACCAGACACAATTTATTGCCGTATATATACGCACACACTATAAAAAGGAGGCTGGAATGAGTTTCAGATGGCAGTTTCGTTGTTCAATTGTACTACAGTGTTATATTATAAATACTATACATACATATATGTATGTGCATATGTATGTATATACCAATGCATTAAATTATTGAATAAAAAACTATGCAACACACTAAAGTTAAGTACGATCCAATTGTTATTCAGTCAGGATTTTACATTTTGTGGCATTCTCCCTTAAAGAGATTCGTCGAATATTTAATAAATTACATTTACAGTTTAGTTCAATTTTTGTTAAAGAATTCCATTATTTTTTTAGTTTTATTTCCAAAATTTATAATTATCATGGCTTTAAAAGTGCTGTTGTTTTAGTAGTGCCGTTGTTCAGTACACAAGAATAATTTTAATTTTAATCATTTTTATTTTCTTTCTTTTAACTGATGTCATATCATCGCAGCTGTTCCATGAGGAGTGATATAATAAATTCTTTTTCGTTCATTTAAACAAAAAAAATATTTGCTTTTTTGTAAAGCGAATATATGTATGGTATTTTTTATTGAAATGAAGAAATTTGAAAGCTTTCTTGCCTTTATCTAGAAAGCAAAAAAATAAATAAATTTTATAATTATTGTGGTCAGTCAATGTACTGCATACAGAAAATTTAATTTAAAGTAAATGATATGCAGAACGTAATGTATTAAAAATATCCAAAAACAACAATCATAAAAGCAGTAAAATATGAATATTAAAATAAATTAAATTAAAAAAATATACTATGTATGGGCAGTCCTGTCATGTCGTACGGGACTGTCATGCACATTCAAAGTAAAAAATAAATTCCAAATAAAACCAAACGTATAGCTCCTCATTACACCAAGAAATAGAAATAAACGTTATTTCAAAAATAATTCCATAAAATTGTTTATTACAACAACTATTCAATTACCGATTTCAGAAAAACTGAATGCGATAGTTATATGCAACTAATTCTACAAAGACGTTTTGAATGAAACACTGGCTTTTGGATAAATAAGTCATTTTGCTTTTTCCTTTAAACTTTTATCCAATATTTCGCCAATATACATACATAGATATGTATACCCCATAATTTCTAAAAAAAAAATAATAATAATAATATAACCAACAAAATAGATATTTTTGTAAGATAAAAAGCCATTGTTGTCAAATCTGCATCTCGTCAAGACTTTTCTTCAGGTTTGGAAACAAGAAATTATCGTGCGTGTTCCAGAGAACAGGGCAGATTGCCTGTTGACAGGAGCACTATTTGCCGTCCGTTTAAGACAAGAGAATTTAAAAGGTCACAGAATAGTGATATAATTGTTGCCTCGCAGTATTAGCAAAAAAATTTAATGTCGAACATTTCCTATTAAACTTTTGTTTTATAATTTTATTTAATCTCTGATTTTTCTGTCTACCGTTTATAAAGCTTATCACCTCCGTTTTTTCTTATTTTGCAAATAATAATTTGAATGAATTCATCGAATTATCGTTATAGGGAGGAAGCCTCAAATGGAATGAAAATAATAAAAAAAAATGTTTTTTATTAAAACCTTCAAAAGTACCAACCGGACCTACACTTAACGCAAATTATAAACCAAACAGTCCATTAAATTTTTTATAAGAGTACTACCATTAATCGAATAGCCTCCTGTCTAGCTTAACCTAACAAAAAAGCAAATCTTGTAAAATATTGCTGTACACGTAATCGAAATATATAAATAAGGAAGTCAAATCAATAAAGTTCTGTTTTAAGTATAGAGTTACATCCACAGAGGTCGTCGTTTAAAGTGATGCCAACCTCACAATGATAGTTCCTACTTCATATCATTTATGTCACTGTTCAAATTTCTGAAAAACAATAATATTTGCAATTACTATGAAATCTATCAAAACATACAATGACCGCATCTTCTCCATCATAGTTTATACAGGAAAATGTATTGAAAATTAAAAAAAAGGTGACATAAATATTTAACGTCACAAACAATAATGTTGTTTATGCTAATAAAGGTATGTGCTCTACTACGTAAAAAAAAATACGTTAATATTTTTTCTTTTTATGCGATATAAATAAACATGTAGATCAAACACAGTGCTTAACGAAATAATTGAAACTTTTTCAAATACTAATCGGACTAAAATTGAAAAATCTTCTTAAGAAATTATCTAAATATCTGTTGCAGTTTAATAATATATACTGTTATTAACATTTATGTATTTTACATTAATGTACAAGTACATAAAAAAGTTTCCATTGTTTTGTCAAATACTGTACATTGTATATTGGAATATCATAATCTGCATGTATGTATTTCAATCCTTCTGCTTATTGTTTTACTACTGATTAGATCGCTGTAGCACTGGTGGTGGAGAATGAGTATTATTGTAGTGCTCTGTAAAATCAAAAACGATTAAGGCATTTCTGTATAGTGGGAGCTTTTGTTTATTGTTTTTAATTTTTTTTTTTTTTTTGTATTCTTGTTTTATATGGAAATCGTGTAGCAGAAGCCTGTGTATGTTTTTCCTAATAGATAAACAAAAAATCAAAATAAAAAAGAAATACAAAAATTTTTAAAATACAAATACAAAATTACTCTTTTTGGGCTAAAAAAAATAGAAATTGTGTTAGAAAACATGCATTTAAGTTTTTGTTTTCCACCTATTTCTCGGGTGTACGTGCATTAAACCTATAGACACAGTACAATAGGTAGTTTTACTTGTATACATTTCATTCAGTTCTTCATATAAAAGGCATTAGTCTAATACGAATTGTAATTATGGGAGTTTGAAGAAAATATATATGTACGTATACCTATATACATACATACATATTTATATTCATTCATAGCAAATAGTTAATTATTCCCTGTTTAGTTCTTCATAAATATAAATGATATTTGCCTTTGTTATTTAAAAATGGGTTGCCTTCGTTTTCCTATTTGGCAAATAAAATGATGACCCAAACAGTATTCATATTGATTAAAAATCAAATAGAAATAATTCATGTAGGTATTATAATTGTAAATAGAGTAGACTATAAATTATAATAAGAAATTATAAATGCATTGAAAAGAAATTTCAAAATGCATACATAATTTTAAAAAGAACAGTGTTTATATATAATTAAATAAATTAGAAAAATAAAAAATAAATAAAATTTGACTGTCTACTGGAAGGAATCGCCTCTAAGGATTACCTTTAACACTTAGTATAGGAACTGTGATTCATCAGAACACTGCCTTAACCAGTAAAAATGATATGATTGAACAGAAACTTATGAAATATGAATCTTTTTCTTTTCAAAAGGGTTTGGTCTACAACAAACTAGGACACGTTAGATCGAATTATGCAAGATAAAAGAAAACGAAAAACCAAATAAAGATTAAACATTCTTTTAATAAATAATATTCTACAAAGATTTTTTATCCATGTACATGTAAGATATTGACAATGTTTCATTACATCACCATATTTTCTTCCTTTATAGTATGCCCTTGTGTGAGAAGGAATAAGAAAGGACAGAAATTTATCAAATTTTTAAAGAGATATAGACCGCACCGCTGAAAGCGCTCAAGCCTGTATGGAAGAGTACTTTTTGAGAGGACTATTTCACCCAAAATTTGAATTCCTTTACAAAACATAAACAAATGAATTTTACTCCGGTTATAATGAACTCAGCGAAAACGCAGAGTTTAAATGTGAAACTTATATTTAACAGAAGATTGTACACAAAACGAGAAATTAAACAACCTATAAAGCTAACTTTATTCCAGTAACAACAATAAAAAAGGTTTATGCACTATTTCACTCCATATGGAGAAGAAATTTACCTTTTCTTGTGACCATGAATAAGAGAAAAATATGTATATGTATATTGTACATATAAACAGAATGAACGTGTGTAACAAACAACCACACATATCAACCTGAAAACTATGTCGGCAGTTCCTTTGTTGATACTTCAAACCAGAAAATTTTCCAGTAATTGTAAAAAATAACTGATTACTACGCGTTCTTCTCGGAGATCACACCACATTTGTTGTAGTAACATTATGTATCTAAGTGACAAAAAAAAACTAGGAGAAATAGACATTAATTTCATTATATTTATTTATTTTTGCCTGTTTTTTGTTGTTATTGTTTCATAATGCGAATTTACACAACGAATATCCTCTGACATTTCAATCAGTTGTTTTTTTCTCTCTCTTGTGCACAACTTATTGGACAAAAATAGTGACCAATTCCATTTATTTTTATATATTTTAAAATTAAATTAAAAATTATTTACGATAAATATTTAAGGCGGGGTTTTTCCTAGTTATTTTAATAATTTTTCTTTTTATAAATTTCTTTTCACACACAATACAAATAGAGCTCAATTACTACCGAAAAAGAGAACTCACCCCTATATTTGCTGGGCCGAAAAAATATGAAGATTAATTAAAATTTGTTTATCTAGTAGCATTAATTTATTACTTTTAACAAACACTTTCAACTTTATAAATATACTTAAATATTGTTTTCGCGTTTAACAAATGACATATTTATTTATTTTTTATTTATAAAACACACAAAATTATTGTACCACTACCGAAAAGGAAAATTTACCGAATGTCACTCCTAACGCTGAGGTTCTTTTTACAACATATTGCCAACATAGAAAAATAAGTAGAATAATATTTTGTTGTTCTACATTTTCGGTATAATAACAACCACAACAGAGTTGCATGTTACAGTGACTATGGCTAAAAATACATACGAACACTAAGCGTCAATGCGACTGAATCGTCGTTGCACTAATTCTATTTTTCCTCGCTGCAGCAGACAAGTTATTATTGTTAATAAAATAATATGCACAAAATAGAGGTTTTTAAAACACTATACATACAACAAAACCCGAAAAAACCTTTTTTATGGCAAGAGTAATCAAATTATTCTATTAATACTTTGTGCTGTCACTTCTGAAACAAAGCGCATGCTGCTTGCCTAAAACAGCAGTTGTAAAATTGTAGAATGTGTTTGCAACATAAGAGCTTGCCAGATGAATAATATTGACGTTATATTAAAATTTTTAAATCAAATATTGTTAAAAAGGTTAATAATATTAATATTACTTTGGAAGGATAAAAAATTATTATATGATCACTTATCTAGTTATTAATTGAATGTTTAAGGATTTCAAACTAGCAATTGACGAAGGGAAAGTAGACTTCGGTTTACCATTTCTGAGTTAAGGAACCAATATCTTTTGCACAAACTAGAATACGAAAGAAATGATATTCCATTTTCGTATGCGTTTATTTCGAATTAGACAACATATACATATATGTATATGTAACTTAAAAACATAACAATTGTCCCACCAGAAACCTGCTAATCTTATGAGAGGATACCGGAGATAATAATTCTGGAGTCTAGCCATTTAAGGGATAGACTATTGAAAATATACATTTAAAACCTATTAAAAGAAGTATAAATATTATAAAACCGTGACAAATTATATGTTATAAAAAGCTCACTATATAGATCTTGAAATTCTTAAATTTTTTATTTTAAGTTTTATTTTTAAAATGATATTGTTTATGACATTACTGTTAAAAATAAATCGTGCGTTGCCTACCACATCTAAAGTTCACAATACCTTCTCTAAATTAGTATTTAAAACTAATTTTAAGAAATGAATAAAATAAAGTCTCACTCATTTCATAGTTTTTAGGTTAGTAATTTTATATTTATTTTTGGATTTTATTGTGTTGTTGTTGAAATTTTCTGTGTATATACATAAATCATAGTTTTTTTATATAAGTATATTTATTTTCTTTTTGTTTTTGTATATTCAGTATTATTATTATTTTATATATTTCTTTTTTCACACAATTAGTATGTTGTATGTGTATACTTTTATGTATATTTATATGTATAAATGTAATTATAGGTATATATTTTTTAATATACTATATAAGTATATATTTGAATATTTGTTTATTTCTTCATATAGATTTTCTGCGCAAATATTAATATGTATAATGCAATAATCCATTTGTTGTATACATTTATTTATGTTTGTATGTGAATATAATTTTTTGTAATAATATTTATAAATTATAGGTTTTATTTTGTTAAACAAAATTTTCTTAATAAATTAATTTAATTATTTTTTCCTATAATTAAAAAAATAATTAAATTACTTTCTTATTTTCTTACTGCACCTTTCAACAATTCTTTTATGACCAACTTTCTATTTTGTTTTTCTTTTTTATTACAAATATATATACTATATATTTATGTTTTTAAATTTCAAATCTTATAGATTTTCTTTAATTTTATATTAAATAAAAATATATTATCTTTTAGGGTATAAATAAAATATGAAATAAATTTTTAATATATATGTATTTACAATTATTAAACGTTTTACAAATGTTTTACCTTTTTTGTTTAGACTGAGTTTGAGTTTGTTTTTCCGTATCAGCTTTTCAAGTTTTCAGAATTGTTTATTCTTTTTACGGTTAAATTTTTTCTTCTTTAGAAATTCTACTATTTTTAAGCTTCTTTTTATTTCGAAGGGTTTTTTTTTCTGTTTAAAACACCTGTTGATATTGTCTTGAGCGTTTTTATCTACACAATTTATAACAATTTATTATATTTTTTTCTTTTTGACAAACAATTTATTTAGTGAGGTTTTTGTTAAATATTTTACTTTGAATTTTAGATTTTAAGAAAAATAGAAGAATTTATTTTTCTCAGTTTTTTCCCTATATTTTATCAACAAGAATAAACTCAAATGCTTCGTCAGTTCAAATCACTATTTCCAATTAAAGTTTGTTTTAATTTTTAGTTTTATAAGAATTTTTCAAATGGGCCACAATTTCATGAGAGGATTTTTGCGAAAAGTGGAAGTAGACAAGAATTAAAAGAAATTTTTGTTTTCAATTTATTTTTATATTTCAAATACTATTACAATAATATACCCAAGCCTATTATCATAATCAAGGAAAATTTGAATGGAAAAGTGGTTAATGCAAGATTAGACGTATTTCTGAGACTTCCGAGTAAAAGGAAAAATAGAATTAACAAGTAAAAACATTTTATCCTCCTTACCAGACTATTAAAGTGTAGGGAAAGTAAAGGAAACGAAATTACGTTACGGTTCGGTAATCGCTCTCATTGCTTTCCGTATTCTAAAACGTTCCGTACGTTCCGTTTATTTACGTTGACGTCTGTCTAACAAGAGCTTAAATTCGGCAGCACTCGGTTGATATTTTTTATCTGGGGTGTCTGAATCCGCCTTATCACTTCTGAGAGAAGGTGCTCGTGGGGGACTATAATTATAATCTAAAAAAATCAGTACGTTGTCGTTTCCCTTTTTAACACTGAAAATTTGGTTTCAAGTTTAAATCAGATCAAAACTATTCTATTATGCTCTTCACTTCTCTACTTCCACATTTTCATATGTAATCACTGTATAATATGTTTAAAATTAATTTAATATTTATATTTTTGATTTTTATTTTTTACAATTAAGATTTTCAATAATAAAGATTTTTACAATAAAATTTGTTATTTAAAGGAATTGAATCATTTTGAAAATTGACACAGTGGCTGTTTTTTTTTTAATTTTGTTATTAAAATAATTCAAATCCCTTTTGAAATTATTTTAATACATGTATGTATGTATGTAAATATAGTGTATATGTATGTACGTATGTATATGTATATTTATAATGCAATCATTTGTTTTTTTTTCTTATAAAAAAAAATAATTGATTTCAGTTATTCTCTCTAAGATGATATATAAGTAATAGCAAAGTTTTCCTTTTTTTTTTAATCTAAAAAACATTTAAAAAATGAAATGCCAAGGTTTGATAAAGGAGGAATATCGCGATTAAATTAAGTTAAAGTTAAAGTTGGTTTTAAATTTTTGTTGTTTTTCTTTATATATGTTATTTTTATAGTTTTATAATAATGTAATTAATATAAACATTTAAATTTTGCTTTAGAAAAAATTTATAAAAAATGTTTCTTTACATGTAATAGTTTATAATAATTTTGCTAAAAAATAATTCAATTTACAAGTCAGTGTTTTACTTAAAATAAGTAGTTGAGATTTATTTAAAGAAATTTTCTTGTTAAAATAAGTGATTAATTAGAGGATAAATGTTTTGTTTTAAATTTTTTCTTTTTTTTTTAATTTGGCTTTAGTTACAGTTAATCTAGTTTAGATTTAATGTATTTATTTATACATTGTATGTATTTTTTAATTGAAATGAGCAATACTTAAAGGACTCATGCTATAGTTTTTAAATAGTTGTTGTTTGTTTGCTTTCCAATTAATTTTTAATTCTTTGCTTAAAATAGTATATAAACCAAAATAAAAATAAAGTATAATTTATTAAAGGTTTTACGAATATTTAAGAGTGTTTCTCAAAAAATTGATTTAAAGTACTGCTTAAAACATTAATGCTTGTGAAAGTAAATTTTTTTTATAAAAATCAATAGTTTTGTTTTAAACAATTTCTGTTAAAAAAAAACCTGAATCGTTCGCTTTAAGAAGGCATTCCAAAATTTAGAAAGATACTCCCTTGAAACTAAATTTTGTTTACACCATTGATGGGTTGTAAAGGAATTGTACAATAGTAAGAAGAAAAACAAAAACATAAAAAATAAGAGTAATAATAAACGCCTAAAAAAGTCCACATACCCCCAAATATATCCTATACGACTACTTTTGGCAGTTACTGTTGTTGCCAAAAGTCTACATAGCAATGATATCACAAGAATCTCGGAAAGGTTAACAGAGAATTTCACGAATAGTGTATTTAAATTAAGACCATTAGGACTATCCTATGGGTACAATCACTCTTCTTGTGACCGTGAATAGTCCTATTTAGATGGTAAGTGCAATACTAATGTGCTTCCAAAAGAAATAGGAACTAAATTGTTTCAACCTGCATTACCTCAATGCCGACTAATCGTTTGGAATATGAAAAAATCTAAATAAATCGTCAAAAATTCATCAAAAAAATATGTCCAATATCTAACAGAGCATTATTAATACTATCTACGCGAATTCACCTGCAACATATCCGTTGGCTATGCGATTTCTATAACACCTTATTATCGCAACCAATATCCAACAAATAGATCCGTTGATCATGTAGGCTTCAATGGGAAAGCAATTTATATTCCAAATCAATGAGAGACTAACAACTAAGATCGATTTTCTTTCTTATTTGACGTCGATTTTTGTTTGGAATGTAGAACAGCAATTATGCATCTAGTCGAATAGAACACATCAGTACCTTAATATATCCACTTCGACCCTTCGTGACGACGAAAACAATATTTTCTTTTCGCCACTATTTTTTTAGGAAACTGGACATTAGATAAACTGGAAAACTCAATGAAAAAATAATTTAAGGCAAGCTGTATGTAATATGGTATAGGGAGCGTTACATGTTATAGTTTCTGCAGCCTTAGACTGGATGGAAGAACCTTCTCAATAAATGATAGAATGACATTAACCGAAAATGACGTGTAAGTCAGCGAATAGCTATGATATTAGAACATTTTTTAAGGCTGATTTTTGGGTCGTGATTTACTTTTGTGTACTATTGATGTTGTTTGTCTGCGTACTCGAAAATTACGAACTTTTATGAGAGGGGTAATTAAAATAATTCCTTAAATGCACATGTTAAAGGCTCTATATATTCCAATTATCACTTTGTTCTTAAACTTTCAGATGCGTATAACAATTTCACTCGTTTCCGTTTCGTTTCCAATTCATATTTAATCACTTCGTTTGTTATGAATTATTTTTATTTTTAGTTTTAATGAAGGCAATTACTTTGTTCATTTGTTTAAATAAATGGAAAATAGTTGAGAGAGGCTCGGATAAACTGTTTATTAATTGAGATTTGTATGGAGCAGAGAGTATCTACTGTTTGTTTAGTGCTCTTATCCAATATACGATATTTATTAATTATTATTTTACTTATAGCTACAGGAAGAAATTGATAAAAGTTTATAAAGTATATAAACTATAAATAATATGCTTTATAAATAATTTAAATTTATTAAAAAAAAAGAAAACTACACTGTAGCATTAAAGAATTAAATTCTTTAATATTAACATTGCCTAACTTCCTTTGTTTTTGTAAGAGTTCAACTCTAAAATTTCTTTTTCTTCGATTTTTAACTCCAACTGTTCATTAAACCGAAAGCTATCAGTTTAACATTTAAACATCTAAACATTCAAGCATTTTCCTTTTTTTTTCTGATGTCTATAGATCACTATGATGAAAGATTGAAGGATTTTTTAACTCTTTAACTGTTTGTTGTCAAGTATATTTTTCAAAATAACTCGTCAGAACGATAAAAAGAAATATAAGAGGGCAAGTCCTTTCAAAAAGTACACATTTTTGAATATTCTAACTTATTTTCCTTAAATGTTTTCGTGTTTTCTTTTTCATATACGTTGCTTATTAGTAACAAGTAAAAATATACACATATTTTCTAGAAATAAAATATGTTCTCTAAGAAACTTTAACTTTAGTTTTTTTTTAACAGTGTAACGCCGTTACTAGAAAATACTTTAAAAGGCATCAAATTAATATTAAACGGTTAAAGAGTTAATTGTTGGAGTTTTCAACTGTTTCAATTACCAAAATTTTTCATTTTATTTTCGTTTATTGTTCCTTAAGGAACAAGTTTGGATATTTTTTTTTCAGTGTTTCACAATATAAAATTAAAGAAGAAAAACATTTTAAACGATAACTCTTGCACTTACTTCTTGCTCTTCTTTTGTTTTTTATCTTCGGAAGACGGTGCAAGTGGGATTGGTGTATTTGGAGCACCAGCTTCAGAGGAGTTTCTGTTAGTGGGGTTTGGTGTCATACTACTTGTGGTTGGCTGTGACTTCTCGATTATTTTTTTCACTTTGGGTTGCTGGGCAGAAACCAGTGGTCGAATAAGTTGATTTAAGGTGGCTGGCGTTACTGGTGTATCGTCCAAAAATAAAGGATTCTTAACTTCCATTTCCCCAGTCTGTTGATTATAAGACGGTACACAATTAATTAAGTTATTTAAATACAATGCAAAAGGAAATAAGACTTACTGGAGCCAAGCCAGGGCATTCGTACACGGTGTAATCACCCTCTTCATTGTCATCATCACTTTCAACATACGACATTTCACAATTCTCTTCGTTATTTTGCCGATTTTCCATAGCAATGATTTGTTGTTTCTGGTGTTGATAGTGGTACATTTGAGCACTTTGAGCCAGTTTACGATCGCCAGAGGGAGAGATGTCCTTATTAGGTCCTGTAACGCCATATGCCGGATAGTCTACATCGGCAGTTGCCTTACTTTTATTATGGAATCTATAAAGAAATGATTGTCAATTTATCTATTTTTTAGTAACATAATATTTTGTTTTCAACTTACGTGTACCAGGCTATTCCCAGTACGAATAAACCTACTGTTGCTGCAGCACTAACGCCCGCTATTAAGGCCACCACGTACATGCCCATTTCGCCCTTCATACCTAAATGTTCCCTTATCACCATATGACCCTCGTTAATGTCACCCTCATGACTTTGGTCCTGTTTCGGTTGTAATTTATCTATAAGTGTGGTTATATCTTGGCGGGCCGGAGCCGCTCCGCCATTGTATGCCTGCTGAACGTTTACTGTATTTACACCAGCAGCTGTTGCAGCTGCTGCTGTTTGTGGTTTAATTCTATGGAAGTTGGCATTGACACTAGCTGGGGAGGAAACGCCTGATTGACCTGGTGACAATACCATAGTAGAGGCCACTTGATTCTTATTATTTTCTTTATCATCATCTCCTTCCTTACGTGGGGTATATTCTTCATATTCCTCCAAAACTCTGGAGTCCAAATCTTCTTCCTTGTCCACTTCTACGCCTACCACATCCCCATTTACATTTTCATCTTCTCTTATTTGATTTTCCTCATTATTGTAGCCGTCTCCCTCCATTTCATCGTCTTCCTCTTCATTTTCATTTTGGCGCTCATCTGTCTCATAATAACGTGGATCGGATGGTGGCACTGCAAATTTAATACCCTCTCGCGAGCTATCAAGTTTATTAAGAGTTTGATACTTGTAACTGAAATCGGAATTTGAATTGTCGTATTGGTCGTATTGTTGCAAATTGTTGTTGTTATTGTTAAGATTTTGTTCCTTGAACTTGCGCATATTATATTCGTAGTCTTCATTTTCGGCAGCCATAGCAGCCAATTGCTGTTGGCGATAACGTTCGCGTAAGCGTTCTTCCCGCTGTCGTTGTCGCTCCAATTGCATATTAATTAACTCTATATTCTGCTCAAACTGTTGCTGTAAGCGTCTTCGAGCATTCTCTTCCATTAATTGTGCTAGAAAGTCCGAATTGACTTCAAAAGAGGCCGGAGCCTGTTGCATTGGCCTTCTACGAAGACCTGAAAAAAGAAATTTATAAAGATAATGTGATAAGGCGGTTAAAACAATTGAATTTAACAAGTTTCTAATCCTAGCCGGAAAGACCAAACATAAATCTGGGAGAACGTACTCATTTGATCTAAAATTTTACATCTGCTTTCGAATCACGGATATGTGGTTGTTACGCCAATAATAAAATGAAACAAAAAATATGATTTGATCGATCAATGAATAGATAGATAGAATATTTGTCGAGAATAAACCACGTACATATGTATATGGAGAGTTAAAAAATTCAAAGTGTGAGTGCTGGATGATTCTTGTCAATAGGGATCTTTTGCAACTAGAACACCAATAAGAAACAATATCTAATTACTGGAAGTTTTTAAGGGTAATACTATTCGGATACATATTCGCATACATCAATATTTAATAAGGTTTTACTGTTTTTAGTATTTTTAGACAGTTGAAAATAATTACAATATTATATATGTATGAATTACTTACTATCGGCTCTGTATACTCACATAAAAAGAAAATAATTTTTTTAGCTTTAAAAGTAGCTGTTAAACACATATGTATGCAATAGATAGTCAAACATAAACAAACATGTTTTTAGGAAAACTGTAAATTTCGGTAATCGAACTGAAAATTCACATTTATTAGCCTTTACGTGCTAAAGGACAATTAATTCAAGTTCCTAAAAAAGCAACAAAAATAGGCGAAAAATTCAAAAGCATACAAAAGTGGCTAATAAAACTATTTTTGTAATATCTATTTTTAGGCTCACTACTAAAAATCAAATACATATGCCAGAAACGCAGTAAAGTGTGTAATCTTATATATAAAAATGAATGTGTGTTTGATTGTATGTTTGTATGTTTGTATATTTGAAGTTTATAGACGATTAAACGGCTGAACCGATTTTCTTGAAATTTTCACAGTATCTTCCTGTATGTCTGGAAGGAGTTATAGGCTACTTTTTATGTTGATATTCCAAATGAGCGAGGGGCCATGCCCACGT
Source organism: Sarcophaga rosellei (assembly GCA_930367235.1). Lineage (NCBI taxonomy): Eukaryota > Metazoa > Arthropoda > Insecta > Diptera > Sarcophagidae > Sarcophaga > Sarcophaga rosellei. The sequence goes on from OV884021.1 coordinate 86,185,040, forward strand.
ATGCTACATACTACATACTTAATATTTAATTGCATTTGAAATATATTACTCATACGCGAAGTAGTTACCCCTACAAGTATGCTATCTGTGATTCTTGATGTATAAAACCAAAGAAAATAAAGTGTAAAGAACGACGCGGGGGGAAAGATAGAAGGGAAAGAAAAAAATTTTGTAACCAACATTTGTGAAAAAATTCACCAAATAAGAAAAAATATAACCAAAATTAAATTCGTAGACTTTTGTTTTATTTATTTTTTTTTTTTCAAGTTTAAATTATCTAAATATATAAAAATGAATGTACTTTATGGAATCGTAAACTATGCATTTAATCTTTATCAAAGTTGTTGCGCATGAGCCGACGAAGGTTTCTAAGTTGGTATAACCAATTTCCGACAGGTGGCGCCACTGAAAATTCTTCGAAATTAATTAAATCGTAAACTGTGCATTTGATCCTGTGTTGAAAAGAAAAGAAAAGAAAAGAAAAGAGCATTACTAGCCTCAGAATCAGCATTGAGACTGAAAAATCTTCGAGTACATGCCGCACAGATCCGTTCGCATGAATCACTTGAACAATGAATCACTTGATCGAATGCGTACTACTCAGGCCCGTTCGTCTGAATCATCTGGACAACGGGAAACAAAATCAATAAAATGATTCAAACTTAATTGGATATTTGTCTAATGTCTTTCCTTCAAATTTATTTTAGTTTGTAGTGCAGCAAAGCGCGCAGGGTACAGCTAGTGTAAATATAAAACTGATACTATTCAAGAAACATTTCGTATATTAATATTTACGAGCCTCTAATTGTTTAGTTTTCCTTTTTAATTCTATTTTGTGCCTTATCTTTTCATATAAAATTTAAAAAAAGCTAATACAAATTATTATTGTATTGGTGCATAGTACGTCAATATATTGTAGAAGAATAAGAAAATCTCTTTTCCCCCTTCAACAGATACGAAAAGTACATATACTACGAACAACAGTTAATATTTAAACTTTTTTATACGTTTATGTATATGTATAAATATAATATATAAACTTATTGAGAGAAAACGAATTTTTGCGTACCATACAGTTTTAGTGACGTAGGAAGGAAAAAAACGAAAACACGTAAGCTCCCTTCTACCTCAATTGCTATAAAACGACCACAAACTTATCACAAAAAAGCACATGGACGTTGTACCCATACTTTCTTCAGCACCATAACCATTATTAGCAGCAGGAGGAGATACTTGCTCGCTTTTTAGAAATATATCCCCGATGTACTAGAATATGTACTACATTCGGATTGTATATGTACGAGTATGTTTATGGTTTCGGTAATAATGTTACCAGATTTTCGAATATGAACTCTGAATAAATGTTTGAAATATTATTCATATACATTACACTTTTTTATGTACATACATACATACATACATACATACATACGTAATACTGCTGAGAGGAAGTCACCGAAGAAATATTTTTTTTTTTTTATTTCGTTTTGTTGAAGATGTCTAACCTGGGGTTTGAACTCACGCCTAATAAGCCAGCACACTACCTTCTAGACTCCAAATTTAAATTTAAAGCATTTCTGAATACATTACCAAATACAAGGAAGCTAACGACTTATTTGTTTTGTTGGATCATATACGATCAAGAACGTGAACGAGTGTTAAAATGAATAGTTTTTAATGCAATCTGTAATTAGGATATGTTAGCAATTAAACTTCATTTAATTATATTGATCGTTTATATCATGCATAGTCGCCGTAGTCTAGTCGGTAGTGTGTTCGCTTATTAGACGTAAAGCCCGGGTTCGAGCCCCAGGCCAGACATCAAAACAAAATATGAAAAAATATTTCTTCGACGACTTCCTCTTATCAGATTTCTGACAAAAACTCTGAGAGTAAATAGACCTGCCTTGAAGAAGTTTCTCAAAATCTGTCGTTCGGAGTCGACGTTAAACTGTAGGTCCCGCCACTCAAATATAAAATTAAGACACACAACATGAGTGGTGTGAGAAGCTAGGCCGTAATCCTGACTGAAGGGTTGTAATGGCCAATTATGTATGTATGTATATCATGCATAATCATATTTAACATTAAATTATTAAAAATATTAAAGCAAAATAACTAATCATTTTACGTATCCTGTGTAGTGAATTTAAGTTCATTAACAAAAAAATATGGCAACTCTCTTTGCTAAAATCCCCTATCTTTGAATTTTCTCCCAATGGACAATAACAACATCCATACTTTATAGTACACCCTTATAGGGTTGACACTCTATCTAGTAATTGAGTTTACGCCAGAAGAGTATGGAAAAGTTCTCAATATGTATTTATATGTATGTGTGCGTATGTTAAAGTTGAAACAGTATGAAAACTTCTCAATGCATATAAGTGTGAGTGCGTTAGAAAATTGGTAACAGTTAAAAGCGGAAGTCGTCTAAATGTCGACAACAAGTCGTTTTCATTTGTATTCACTGTGTTTATTTGTAACCATTATTTTCTATTTTACTTTCAATAATAGAACTTCGTTATTAAGATGATTCGCAAAGTTTCGGCTGCTAAGCGCAAAATGGCAAAGATTGCCACAAAACTATATACAATCTTGCGTACACACATTAGCAAAATGGTTTAAAAAATTTTTTTTTTATTTTTGTTGCTAATGTTGTTATTGTTATTGTTGTCGTTGTTTTTTATTTTATTAGCGCATACATAGATTCACACAAATCTTATTAAAGGTAGGGAAATGGTTAAGGTAGTTGAAAAATAAAAAAAAAATTCTATGAATGGAAATGGATTAAAAACGATTGTTGCATAAAAAGAGACAAATGGTAATTAGTGTTACCATTTAATATTATTTGAATTAATCTTGTGTATATACATACATACACTATATTGTACGAGGCTTTAAAGAGATGTTATACAAAATTCTTCTTTATTTTTAACAATCAAATTATGAAACTTTGTGAACTAAATAGTACATCTCGATGTTCAAAATCTCCGCAGTCAAAACATATGAATCTTGTTACCAATGCATATTTATCAGATTCATATTTTCGCACAAAGTTTTTTTTAGCGTTAGATTTAGATTTTATAAATACCTATACAGTTCTACTAAAAACTAGAACCTTTGGTACAAATAGTATGAACGTATTGTATGTAGGATCTTTTGTGCAAGTAACTTTAATCGAATAAAAAATATAATAAAAACTTATACTTGTTTCGCGATTTGTCTAAATAGCTTTCATAATTATACCAATGGTTGTGCGAAATTCTGGCGGAACTAGTATTGGAGAAAAATGTCTCCATGCCATGAAATGATAACTTTTAACTCCATAAATTAATACTTCCCCAATTTCCTTAAATCTTTGTTATTCAGAAAATAATCCTAACATTTCTCGGTAATGATCTGATAATTTTAAATATACTTAATTATCTGTTGTGAGATTATTTGGTTTGGAGATCGTATCACCTAACTAATTTTGAATTAATTCCTGTTGGTCAAGAAGCCATTAAAATGGAAATAAGATCTGGAGATGGCAATTATTTGAAAGCTACAGAACTTAAAGAATCCATCGGTGATTTCAAAAGAAATACGTACTACAAAATTTAAACAGATTGCAACAACTGCGGCAGTCTTTACTATATATTTGCATAGCGGCATTTCGTTAAAATATAATTTTGTGGCAACACTGATATCATTAACAATGAAAAAAGAGGATATACGAATATACTAGATAACCTTTGTTGTTTTTTAATACAATATGGTTAAACTTAAATGCAATTTTCAACGCCATAAAGATTGTAATTGAAGTGGCTTGTAATTTATAACTTATTTATAGTTTATCTAGATTAAAATTATTTTTGCTTACCTGGATAAATTGACATTTCACATTGACCCAGAATATTAAATATAACAATAATGGCCACAAGTGTTTTCATGTAGATATCGCCCACCACAACTGCAAACATATTGTAGGTTTTATTTTAATTTTTAATTTTTTTCTCGTTTTCAGGACAATAAATCTTTATTTTTATAACGATTTTTTTTTCGAGAAAAAGGATTTTATTTAAACTTTATGTTTTCAACTGTTTAAAATCGGGTATCAATGTACCATATGGCCGGTCATTGTGCAGCAGCAGCGGTTGTGTCTGTTAGCTTTTGGTTTTATGCCTTTAACCTTTTAGCGTGAACCAAATCTTATTAGCCTGTTTTAAAATTATTGATTTTTTTAATTTTATTTTATTTTTTTAATTCTTCGTAAATTGCAGAAAATCAACAAAATTAACAACTATAATTGTTTTCGTTTATCGTTTGAAAAAGTCTACTAATTTGTAAAAAAAAAAAATTCTTTGTATATCCTATGCTTTGTTGGCAATTTTCGCTTTATGTTTCGGTTTTACTTTTTTATCAACTGTAATATTAAATGAGCTTTTCTATTTTTTTATTTTATATGGTTTTAAATGTTAATCATTCGAGCGTTTAAATTTTTATTGTTTTATTTAATTCGATTCGGTGCGTTTTCATTCAATGTTCCCGTTGTACTGACTTTTGCATTTGAAATTATTTTGAGTTGTGGTTCGTAATTGTGACGCAAAATGTTATAACACCTCCGCATTCTGTTAAATTTAAAGTAAGGTTGTTGAAACAACAAACATAATAAGGCCCCCTGGTTCTAAAAACCACCATGTAATCTATATAGCAGTATACGTAAGAAAATAACGGCGCAGGCGTAGTTTTCAGCTGAAGCTTTGTCAACGAACAATTCTTTCCTATCATAATTTTATTATGCAAACGAAGGGTGGCAGTTTGGTGGCATTATCAACACTGGCGCAACAATTTGCCAAAAAACAAACACAGCAACTCTGTTGTCTTCTTATTAAAACTAAACAAAAACAACAATTTCATTCCGAACTATTTTCTCTATTCATCATGTACGGAAGAAAGCTTTCTCTTGCTTTATACTAGTGTTAGATGTTTGTTTGTTTGTGTTTTACTGCATGTACTGTTTTATTTTTAACACATACTTTCAGGGGGTATTGGGATAGGACATTTCTAAAAATTTTCATCAATGAATTCTGTTCTGTTACTGGTTTTAAGAACGCATATGCGCACTGTGTTATACCCGGGAATAATTCAATGAATTTTTGGTTGTTGTAGTTAGAATTTTCCTATTAATATAACGATGGTATTTGTATACACTATACATACACATACATACATATATAGGACAAGGCACAAACATTGAGCAATAAATTATCAATTATACAGGGATAATGCGAATGCCTATGGAAAGTACGTATATTTTTGTATGATTTCTTAATTATGATCATTTTAAACAAATGCAAAGGCCATATTTTTTACAAATTCTTTCAGATCCCGGCTAGGATCTCTTCCAGATACTTGTTAGCTATCTAATATCGCAGTGCCCTGTAATAAAACGAATAACTAACTTCAGATTGCTCTTTCTAAGCCCAACTGCAAACCTGTTCTATCACTGTCTATACCTAGAGACATAACATCTCGATCTACTCCCCCAAAGCCTCTGCTCTTCGTCCCTGACACATCTAGTGATGAAGCCGTAGAAGTGGCTGATTAGGAGATCAGGGCCAACTATCAAATCGGTCCCAAAAAGTGAACCTAATCTAGCACAAGCATCCTCCGTCTCATTACTGAGTATTAGGAGATCAGGGCCAACTATCAAATCGGTCCCAAAAAGTGAACCTAATCTAGCACAAGCATCCTCCGTCTCATTACTGAGTATACCGCTATATTCCAGAACCCAGCAGAGACGGATCCGATCTGGTCCAAAAGTCATTAAAGAGTATTTGTATTCCTGTATAAGACGTGATTTACACCAGACGGACGTAATGGCCCTTAGGGCAGCCTGACTGTCAACGAAGATCACATAAGACTCAGTATCTGAAGTGGGCCTACTAGCTACCGCCTAGATAGCCTTCAAGATTACAAAAATCTCTGCCTGAACAAGCTACAGTCACCCTTTGACCTAAGGTAAAGTTCTAGACCGAGATCCTTACAGAAAACTTCACTACCTGTGCCTCCACCTAACTTCGACTCATCTGCGAAGATAGTCAGTCAGGCAGTACATAGTATCAAGAGCCACCTGAGACAAGTCTTTCTCACTCCAGTGATACCCAAAGAGGCAATCCGCTTATATTATACAAGATTTTCCGTGGAAAAGTCTTATCCAAGACACTCCACCAAACAACAAAAATTATAATATATCTTTATAAAATCCCAAAAATAAATAATTCTTAATATAATAAATAATTCTTTACATTTAGTTGCTGTACAGAAAATTCAAATTCATATTAATTTTAAATGAATCGCTGTGTCGCCCTGTGTTGATTACAAATCATTCCTATTGCCATCAGAGTAAGTGTATTATTGTTTATTGCAAAAAATTACTGAATAGTGATTAATACAAAGGAGAAAATTCTTACAAAGAAGATAAAAACAGAGAATTTTTATAAAAATTTAGAAATAATGGCAGCATTAAAAGGTAAAAATCTACTTAAAATTCTTAACTGTAATGATGTTTATTGTCAATAATTTCTTTACATATTGCGATAATATATATTTCCCCATTTGGTAAACAAAATATGTAATTACAGCGTAAGTATTATAAGCCTTGTTTGTGGAAATTGTCTTATTAAAAATGTTAATGTTTTTGTTTTGTTTATTTATTTATTTGCAGTTTATTAATTTGTGCATTTACAACATGCCTGGGCATGACCTTCCTTATTTTGGCCTGTGCCGTGCCTCAACCAAAAATTTTCTATCCCTTTTTTGTACTTTTGTTTTACGTGCTATCTGTCTTGCCGATGGTGATATGCAAAAGAATCAGTCCAGGTGGCGAAACAAATCCTAAAACAGAATTTGCACTATTCCTAACAGCCGGCATGGTATTGAGTGCTTTTGCCTTACCCATAGTCTTGGCTCATAGTGGAGTTGTAAGTAACTCTTCCTTCCTTGTCTGGCGCTCATCTGTTAATTACGTCAGTATATTTATTTTTCACTTTACTATAGATTACTTGGTTGGCTTGCACTTTAACTTTAGTCAGTAATATAATCAATTACTTGACCATATTCGGTTATGCTCTGAAAGAGAACCAATTTGATACTACTCCATACGGTGGCATGTTTTAAATATAGTCTATGCTACGATGTATGTATAGATATTAGCTAAGAGTTAAGGAGTTGTACGTTTACATCATATATTAATAATGGTAATGTAAATGATAAAACAATAAATTCATTAGTAGTGAGTGTTACATACCAACAGAAGAAACCTTTTCAGGTTATACGAATTATGAAGATTTATACACATAAAAGATAATCAGTAAAAGGAAAATATAAAAAAAGGTTAAATAACAAATTCATATTCTCTAATCTCATAGGTGTAAAATCAAAACAAATAAAATTATCATTTAAACAAAAATTTATTGCGATTGCTGAAGTAAGAATGAAAAAGTTTTAACGGTAAGTCGTCGTCCACATGGATAATGCACTAATTTTCGATTGATTTAAGTAAACGCTCATGCCAGAAATTTAGCTAAAGTAAGTAGTAAATTTAAAATAAGCTCAACTGAAAAGCGGCTTTGTTTTACCTGACGTTTTCATGATGTTCGATTTAAGCTCTGCATTTTACTTATTCCTGTATCTCTTATTTGTTGTTTTTTTATAACGAGAGTTTTTTATGCCAATTTTTTTTTCTAAAATAATTCTAATTGGGAAGACATTGTTCATAGATAGATACTTTACCAATGTTGAAAAATTCAGTACTTTTTCATTTCAAAAATACCTCAGTACCCCCGCCACGGTTTCAGTGCTTTTTTATTATTTTTTTTTTTACATATTTTATGTTTTGCTCTTTTCAATTTCAATTAGCAACACGTTCAACGCAATCTGAGAAGAAATAAAATTGAACGATAAAGTTTCTCAAAAATCTGTCGACTCCGTAGACTTTAAACAATAGTCCCGCTATAAAATTAACACACACAAAATAAGTGGTGTGGGAAGTTGTGTCGTAATCCTGATTGAAGGGTTATAATGACCAATTATGGTATTTATGTATCTTTCACAAGATTACTATTTGATGCAAAAGAGTACTTTTTCAGTTATAAATTTAGCACCATCAATCAGTCAGTGTGTTGTTTTAGAATATTTTTTCCTTCCTGACAGCACTTGGCAACACTGGTGGTTGGAAGAATTCATTTTTGTTCGTTCAAAAAATAAACATTCATTAACTAACTAAATTCGCACATTCTTTTTCCGTTTCCGGTTTATATAAGTAAAAGTTAAGTCCTGCATGTTTTAATAGTAATGGTGTGTGGTGGTGTTTTGCTGCTTGCCTGCTGGTTTGTTGTGGGGGTGTATACAGTAGTGTGAGTGAGGGGGAGAATGAAAAGGAGGAAGTGTATGTAGTTGTTGTTGTAAATGTGTGGTTGTGTTGCTTGCATCCGCTCTTCGTTGTTGTGGAGTTTGGGTCTATCTTCTTTCTATCGGCGGACGAAGACGGAGGGGACGGCAAATTAATAAAAATAGTTTTTTAATTTTTTTTAAGTGTGATGAATTTTGTTGTGGTGAATTTTTATAAAGTGTGGTGAATTTATCCGGCGTGGTGAATAAAAATCGAAACTCACCAAAGTGCCGTTATTCGAAATGATACTGTATTACCATAGATCAATGTACTGTATATTGTGAATTGGACGGTGGGTATCTAGAATAATTAATTTTCACCTCTCTTAGCGGAGGCATTCATCGATATGTCTGGCTACCATTATACACTGTACTACCAACGGTGTGATTTGCGTTTGGATTAAGGATAATAATTAATCTCGATTAGTGAAACACTGAATAATAGGAGTACACTCAACGAACATAGTGTTTTCATTATGTCAGTAAATTATCACGCATCTAAAAGAAATCAAATTAAACAATGCTGCGTAAAAAATTTAAATTATTTGTAAATAAATTTTTGACAAATTTTTTTTACACTTAAACTTATTCAAAGACAGAGTTTGTGTAAATTAATGGGGACGAAAACAGAATTTATATCAGATCTGAATTTAACATAAAAATTATTAAAAAAAAATATGAATTAAATACATTTGGTTGCTTTTCTCCTCCCTCTTTATTGATTTCATTTTCAGAAGTTGTGTGAGAGAATTGTTTATTTCTTGGCAACATTGTTTACCAATTACTGCAATGTACAGATCTTTGTTCTAAAAAGTACTGCCAATTTATTTTAATTTTGTCGCAGTTGTCATGCTAACCAACTGACGTATATAAGCCGCATTTTAAATTGTTTACATTTGTTTGTGTGGTGGGAAAATTTAGAAAGTAATTATTATTTAATTAAAAGTATACATGTTATGGAAAATTATGTGGACGACAATTACGACGAAATTGAAAAACTTCAAATGGACTATCGAACTTATCTCCCATCATCCAAAGAAGCTTTTCAACAATCATCGGAACTTAATAAAATTCACAAGACTCAATTCCATTTCAGAGGGCAGAACAGTGGGTAAGAAATGTTTTCGTACGAATTATTTTCTATAATATTATTTTCAATTATTTCAAATTCTTATTTTTAAGCAATATTTTAACGGTACATCATACAATTAAGGAAAATAATAAACTATTACGTATTGTTTTAAGCGTTTGCTGTTTCGATTTGCGAGGTACACAAATGCTGGCCATAGATAGAAGGTACTTTTTACAGTATAGTGGCAATTTCTTTTGATGAATTCTAATTATCTTGTTAGGGGCAATATATTTGTTTTTGATTTTTCTAACAAACGATTTTGGCGACATCCAGAAATTTTAAAAAAACCAAGTGTCGCTGTAGCGTCTATCAAAGAGTCTAATCAATACGTGGTAGGAACGAAAGAAGGCGTCTTGGTGGTCTTAGATGTTGGTAAGTTCATAGATCTAGTAAAGTAGTTAAAGTAATTAGGGTGGCACGCATAATCAAAAAACAGAGTTTCAAAGTACTCCAAGACAAGAAAGAACATTATTTTCATTTATCTTGATTTAAAGATGAATATTTAACAAATACGATCGAATCTTATGAGAAGTAAGCACTGTTAAACTGGAATCTAAAAGAGTTTTTTTTTTTTATTTTTCATTAAAATGGTGAATTTGAAAATATCATTTATGTCAATCGGTATATAAATAATAACCGATTTTATGTAGTGATATCTTGTGCGATATATTTAAATTAAAACAATTTTTTGATTTATAATAAATAATTTTTACAAGTAACTTATTTACCTATGTTTTATATTGACTTCCAGAAAATCAGAAACTGCTACAGCAAAGTAAAATTTCTGAGGAAATTATTAGAGAAATATCATTTCCTGGTCAACCTTTGGAACCAAAAAATCTTGCCCTTGTATGTACGGGCACTGCAGCTCTTCTAATTGATTTGACGACAAGTACTTGTTCATATCGTTTAGATTTTGATAAAGTAACAATGTCTCTGAAATTTGCTTCGTTTTTACCAAATTCTGAATATATCTTGACCGCTTTTACCAATGATATTATACACATCTGGTCAGGTGTTACACTGGAAGTTGTACGTGTTGTGCAACCCCTTAAATTAAGAGATAAAAAACTATCATACGAAGTGGAAGCTAAAGTGACAATACCAGAATTTTCTCTGGACGAAATCAGTTCCGAAGCAGTAGTTATGCCCATATATTGTAACCAAAATTTCGTGGATGGCTCTATAGCATGCTATGCTTATCAAAATGATAGCTATTTTTTGTTTTTAGCAACGTGGGATAATTATTTGTTGTCACTAAATGTTTATACATTTGAATTATGTTCTGTATATCGCTTAAAGGATTTTGTTTTATTGCAAATCGCCATATTATCCAAGCCCAATGATAACTTTATTGTAGGCCTAACAAATCGTAGAATGGTAGTGCTTTTGGATAAAGAAAACGTAGAGTTTAAATTAGTGATAAGTACTGTGCCAACGCGATATTTATCAATATCGCCAGATGCGAAATATTTGAGTATATCGCAAATGTCTGGCGAGTTGAGTATATGGTCTCTATGTCATTTGTTGGCAGTTTCAAAGTCGCAAAAGAAGTGCATGTCATTATTTCGGAAAGCTTTCAATAAAACTAAACCACTTAAAATATCATCTACTGGTTGTGGTCTACGTATTCAAAATGAAATAAAGAAACTGCTTACACCACAACGCCTGCAACAAATATTACAAGAATATAACTGCTATCCAGCCAAATATCGTTCGATTATATGGTGTTCCTTATTGCAATTGCCGAATAATATAGATCAATACCGTGAACTGATACAAATGGGAATACCACAGACCGTTGCTTTACAAACCAGACGAATACTATTGAAAAATGCAACATTGAAAAGGGCCCTTGTCAAATGTTGGTCTTGTTTGGGTCAATGGTGTAAAGTTTTGGCCCATAGTGATACAGTACCAGGTCTTATATTTCCATTTGTTAAAATGTTTCAGCAGAATCCTGTAACAGCGTTTGAAGTTTGCAGTACTTTAATACATAATCATTTTCAATTATTTTTCGAGTATCATCCTTTGGAACCGAGCAACTATTTGGGAATTTGCAGCAATATTTTACAACATTTTGATAAAACCTTATATGAATTTTATCGAGAAAAGGATATTACAGCCTCAATATACGCTTGGTCCCTAGTGAAAACTTCATTTTCTGAGGTGTTAGACGAAAATCAATGGATGTGCTTGTGGGATAATGTTTTATCTGCACCACTATACTATTTAATATTTTTAGCGGTTGCCTATAATATACTACAAAAAGAAGTTATTATCAGACTTCCTGATAAAAATGTGATACAAATATTTTTTCGAGAACAAAATCCCATATGTGTGAATAAATTAACATCGAAAGCATATAAATTATTACAGAAATGCCCTGATCAGATACACCCTAAAAAATATTTTTCCCAATTCCAAAGAATACCTCCAAGTGTATATCCCAAATTTTTAAAATTTCCCCGAAAATGCTTATATTTATATGAGGAAAAAGTAGAAGACTTAAACAAAATTCATGCTGCCTTAGATGCGCGTATGCGTGAATTAGAATTGGAAGAATTAGAAATATTAAGGAAACTGGAGAATGGTTTGCGTCAAGAGGAGCAGACAAAACGCCTGAAAGAAATTGAACAATTTTATGCAAACACTTTAAAACGCGAAGAAGAACGAGTCAATTGTCAACGAAAAATGTTGTTGTTATATCAGAAAGAAATACGCCAACGTAAAGGAGAGGTTGTGTCCGTTTTACAAGAATCTGCTAAACGCAAAGTCCTATTGCAAAAAGAACGTGAGCTAAATTGTTTACAAAATCAAATTGAAAAGGAAGTTAGTATATAAGACGTCTAAATAGAATACTCAATTGTATTGAATATGATATAAGTATGTGTGCGTCTCTATTTTACAGCGTTTGCGTAATGATTTGAATTTAATGGTCGCAGAAGAGGAATTACATGATCAGAATATTGAGTTATTGTCTCAAAAAACTTTGAAATCAACTCTAACGCAGCCCTTATCCTACAAATATTATGACGAGATAAAGCGCCTAAGCCAAGAACAGAAATTATTAAACAATGACTTAAAAATGGTAATTATGTAAATTTAAAATCTTAAATTATATTGAGTCACACATAGAAATGAACACATATTTTTATACAAATACAAAAAAATTTGTGAGACATCATTATACTTCGTTTTAGATTGTAAAATTATATGTATGTAAGAATTTCAAATGTCATCTAATTTTTACAGATTACTTCCAATAATCTTCCATTAAATAATATGCAAAATATCTCTACCAACTATTTGGATGACGTTGAACATAAATTGGACAGAATACAAAAAGAGTTCCTTGCGCTAAAGTCAACAACCTAAATATAAAAAAAAAACACAAATAACCAACAATCTATATTGGAAGCCACAGCAGCAACAAAGGTCAAGGAAAACGCCCCTTAGAAATTTAGTAGCGTCTAAAGCATTCTTTATTTAAATGTACCTTTTTCTGTTGTTCTTCTTCTTTAATTTCTGTTGTGTTTTGTATTTTCTTGGAATATTTTGTTCACTCTTAGGTAAGTAGTAGTATAATATAATGATAAACATATGAAGAATTAATTAATTACATATAAATACATTTATATTATAGTATACATATAATATTATTAGTTGTTGTTTTTTCTTAAATTTTATTTTATTCAATTTTATCTCTCTTATCATTTTGTTTTAATTACTTTATAGTTATAATATATAATATTGAATAATTTTAAATTTAAATTTTTAATGCATTTTTTATTTAAAAAGACAAAAAACAATTTCTTTTTTTGTTTTAGTTCAATTACATACTAGAATAATATTTTAGTTAATGTGTGTGGTTTTTTATTTTAGAGATCTTTATATAATAGTTAGTAGATATAAGGGATTCATAAAGGAATGTTGCCTATTTTATTAATAATTTAATTTTTTTTTAATTTTTGTTACTAGCACTCGAGATATTCATAATTCTCTCTTGAGACATTCGCATTTGCTTATTGGAATAAAGTAGAGTAGATTTATGGGAGAGAGTTTAACGCAAATCGGGATCTTCATCATTGGCTTTTTTAATCCTCAATAGTATAGTGGTATACCACTGATCCAAACGAGAAATGCTGTCGTAGTTTTTAACAGCCTCGGTGAAGCCCTCGATATTCTGTTCTTCCAAATGTTCACATAAGGTTTTAACTAGCTTATATTCTCTAGAATCCTGGAAAGCTGGATACTGATTGACATACTTTTCTAAAGCGTGTTCACAGTTTAAAATATCAACACTGAGATGGCAAAGCGCAGCCCTAAAGAAGTACTCCTTGGCGCAGTGCTTAAGTAATGATGATTCCAGTGAAGAGGTAGCGACTTGCTCATAAATATTTACGGCTTTATCGTAGTCTTCCAATTGGGCAGCATACTGAGCCACTTTTAGCATGCATTTATTAGCTGATGAAATCGACTCTTCTCCCTTAAAGTAGTCAGCGGCTTGTTCATAATGTTGAATTGCTTTTGGCAGGGAATTGGGGTCGGCCTCATACATTTCGGCAATACTCTGATGATGCTTGGCGGCCGTAGTAAAACGGCCCATGTCAGTGTATATGTCTATCGCTTTTAGTAAACATTGAGCGGCTGTGTCTATGTCTACTTTCTTATAACAATTCGAGGCATCCACAAAATTGGTGCCTGCATCATGACGGCTACCAGCCCTCTGATGAAGAGTGGCTGCCTCGCAGAAACATTCGCCAGCTTTTGTCCAATTCTTAGACATTTTAAACATGTTTCCAGCTCTTTGATAGTTTTCAATTGCCTCTTCAACTTTATTGGAATTTCCGAATAAAGAACTGAATAAGCCCTTTTGTTGGGACAATTTTTTTTCGGCATCTGCCATTAATTGTAAAGCTTTTTGTTCATTATCACCCATTATTTACGTTTCTCTGTTATTCTCTAAGCAATAATTGGAATTTAAATAATTTGTTTCTCAATTTGCTTATGGCAAATAAGAATGATGAAAATTTTCGTTGCTCTGTTAAAAATTCTTTTACACAATGTAAAGAAAATCAATAATAGGGAACCTTGTAGAATTGTGAAACACCATAGAGTTGGTTTGGTTGATTGTTTGTAGCACGTTTGTAGTGGTGGTAGATTTAGTGGCATATTCTTTGGGTGACAGACATAATATATCTGTCATGTGTAAAATACACTGCAAAAAAATTATTTGGAACAGTATGAAAACGGAACGTAAGTATTTTACTTTTAAATACGAATTGAAAGAAGTTGACATAGAATAAAAATTTCATCTGTTCTTTCCCCACGTTTTTTATCCATCAATCATCATAATTCGCATATTCTTTTCCGTTGTTTTGTTTATATAAATTAAACCGTTCTTTATTGTTTATTACTTTTAAGTGTGGGGAGTTGGGAAATGTGGTGAATTTACCCGGTATGGTGATTAACATTGAAATTGCCCAAAGTATTGTTACTAGAAAAAGGTACTGTATTACCAGTGTATGTCTGGTGTCTGTCTTGAACAAGTAATTTTCTCCTTCATTAGCAGAGCCATTTGGTTAAAACCCCACCATGCATCAACTGATATATTAATCTGGGGCGATAAACAAGGAAATGAAATGAAGCAATTGTACTAAGTTGCGCTACAATTGTATGTACCACTTTTGACACAATTCAAACTCGAAAATTACGATAGTGCACCACCAATCTGATTGTTGTCACAATAAGAATTGTTTTTGGTGTCAATATGAGCGATTCCTGTTTGAATCAAAAATACTTTCAGAAATTGGTGCGATAGAATCTGTCCTATCATTTTTTTTGTCAAAAATAATCTGATAAGCCGACAGCTTTGGACTGTGTGTTTTGTTTTTTCTTTTAGGCGGCTTATGTAATTTGAAACAAAAGTAATTACAATTAAATTATAATTACAACTTTTAACTAGGGTTAACTAAGGGTTAAAAAGAATTTAAACCCTGTTCAATGTTGCAGCCAGTTGAAGTATACAAGAAATATTAGACGGGGACAGCAAGTGTATTGAAACAATATCCAATAACATTTTGAAACGATAATGGCCTATAAATCTGCAGACCATTTCATCAAAATTTATAATAACTTCTCAGCTAAAATCATGTCTACTTTGCTGACTCTGACAAATCCCATGTATTGCTGTAATACTCTAAATTTTTTCTTATAAATTTTTCATAACTCTCTAGATCCATTAATAAAACACCTTTCATACCACCATTTTATATTTTCTAAAGAATATATCCATCAAAATTAATTTGACACTTAAATATTAAAATTTGTCTTAAAAATTTTAATAAAACTAAAATTTTACGCCACCAAATTTCTAAACAAAAGCAACAAAATGTAAAGATAATCACAAACAAATGCAAACATAAAGAAAATGTAAACAAAACCTTAACCGCATAATGGTTTTGTTTATGTTCGAAACAAGACAAAACGACGAACTCTTTACACCAAATCATATCGGAATCGATTTTAAATTCTGATAAATAATAATTCTGTCTTGGATTCCGTAATACCACTGAATATGCAATAACCAGTGTATCGTGTTGTATGATTTATAATATTGGTAAAATAAATATAATTAAGAAAACAAACTAAAACGGACACATTTTTGTACGCAAAGTTTTTGCCAATTTATTTAAAAAATATTTTTTCAATTCAAACTTTTTATTACGTTTGAATGGAAAAAGCAGTAAATTACATGTTGTTTATGTTACAAAAAAGGACAAATTCAGTTGTTGCAACATTACTACTCTTACAGAAATAAAACTAACAAATATCTTTGCATAACTGCAAAAATATATGAGCAAAAAACAAATAATAAATAATAATAATCTCATAAAGTACATGCATATGTATCTATATACGTACTATGTTATTTACTACTATATAAACGTTTTAATGCTAAACATAATAAAGAATTCAAGGCACTCTTAATTATAGATATTAGTATGCATTTAAGCTACCTATAAGATATATTGTATCATATATTTGTGTATGTTTATAGTATATTATATATACTAAACGTTCTTTAAAATATCTTAAAACAAACTTTATGATTCCTAAAAAGAAACTGACTAAAGCTTTTTGTCTGTTTTCAAAACGGGTGGGGAAGTATTTACATCACTTGTACAACAAGGTACTACTAGTTTAGGTATATTCATCACAAAATGTATAGTAGAGGCAGGTATTTGTATTTGTGCTGGTACACTTAAGGCGGGAGTTAAAGTCGGATGAGCTAAGTAGAGAAAAATATTTTTGTTATTAGTATTACTTTTTTTTGATATTAAAATGTTAATTTCATTACATACTTAATACTGGCTGCAGGGAAGCAGTTTTTAGTTTTGAATTTTCTATTTCTAAGTGTTTTATTTTTTCCTTTAGTTTCTCATTTTCAGTTTGTAATTCTGTATTGCGTTTCCTCAACTCTTTATATTCATTACGCATTTTATGACGGTAACGTGTCGATGCTGCTCGTCTCCGTTCCATAGTATCATCCTTGGAAGGTTTATATGTCGTTGTGGATTTTATATTTGAATACTTGTTCGTCAATTTAGAACTATACAATGATTTGTCAGACCAATCAGCTGGCCGAGATTTACTGGATTGATTTAATATCGCTTTTAAGCGTTCTTTAATAGGCAGCTGTGAGGTTGGAGTTAAACTTGCACTACTCGCTGTGCTAGGCGTAGATTGTGCAAAAGAAACAGTGTCTTTCGTAGTGGTAACATTAGTGGTGGCTAGTTTAGGTAAAATCAATGGTTTAGTTTTTGTTGTACATTTTTTCGGAAGCGTGGCAGAGACATTTAGGTTCGATTCCGACGCATTACTTGAAGGAAATGTTACTGTAATAACTTGTGGCTGAACAAATTGTACTGTACTGGGTAAAATTGTTATGCCCGAATTTTGTTGTAAATTTTCCGCTGCTGGTTTTTCCGCAATTGCTCTGTATTTGATTGGACATGGTTCAACACTTTTGTGTTTGTTATAAGTTGTTCGTGATGATGGCACATCTAAAATAGCTTCTACAGTTCCCACATCCAAATCAATGGGCGTATCTAGCGTTTGCTTAGACAACTCTTCTTCAGCGACTATGCCACCCTCTACCGCAGTATCAAACTGTGGAAAAATTTGCGGTGTATGTAAAGAATTTTCATCAGTATTAAATGTATGTGAATGACTGCTTGGAGTGTTTTGGACATTCTGTTCACAGGCTCGCCTAAAGGTTTCATCAAAAGGATTTACATTCTGCAAATCCTCGAATAAGCCAACTTCTTCACAGTTTTTTATAAGCCTAGTAGGTGTAGGAGTTTGATCAGCTAGAATATTACTTGTCATAGGTAGTCATAGTTGATATTTTGTTATTTATTCACAAAGATCTTTCAACTTACCAACATAAATAGTAGATTTTTGACTAAGATTTAACAGCATACCAGTATCCTTATCCGCCCCATCTTCCTCCACATGATGAAAACTCATTTTTAGAATCAATACTTTAAGAAAGCATTGATAAAACAAAAATATACAATGAAAACAAGCACTGTACGAGAATAATTAAAAATCATAAATTTATTAAGATTTTAGTATATTGCGATTCCATGTTGTTTCTTTAACCAGCTGTTTCACTCTTAGCTATTTAATGTAACCAAACAGCTGATCTAATGTAGTCAAGACAACAGTCATTTCCTAGCTGGAGTTGAAACCAGCGTTGCCATTTATAAAGTTTTCCGTTTTTTCAAGTTTTTTGAGATGCAAAAAGGTTCTTACTAAATTTATTTTCTAATCAGTCTGGTATCAGTGTTGCATAATTGGAATTTTGAAATAGTACTGAACTGAATAGTAACTGAAAAATGTACTCTTTTTGCAACAAATGGTACTTTTATAAAAATATATTTATTTATACCTAATACTGTACGGAATGGAATAGAAAAACTAACTTAACTACATGAAAGGTTTAGTCAAATGTTGACGCAACGGTTCATTCAGTATTCGGCAACCGTTCTCTCATTGCTTTTCGCAATCTAAAAGCGAACATACGTTAGCCACTCACTGGTTAACCTGGGCTAAATACCTTTAGCATTAGCCTAACACCATTTATAGTTGAAAAGCGCAAAATAAAACATACAAGAAAGAAATTATTCAAAAATTCATTTACAAAATAATTTATATTTAATTATTAATAATTATTTTCTAATCTTAATTTTTTAGAATTTTAAATAGAATGACACAATGGCAACATTGTTAATGCTGTGTATAATGGTAAGCAGACATATCGGTGAATGCCTCCACTAACAGATGTGAAAATTACTTATTCTAGTCCAAATCATTCGTCCAAATCATGAACTAGAGTATGTACATTGATATATGATTATACAGTACCATTTCGAATAACGGCACTTTGGTGGGTTTCGATTTTATTCACCACACCGGATAAATTCACCACAATTTGTAAAAAACTCACCACACTATAAAGTCACCACACTTCGATTTTATTCACCACACCGGATAAATTCATTATATTTTGTAAAAAACTCACTACAAAATTCGCCACACTTCAAAAAAATATTACATTTTTCCTCTTTCCTTTCCTCTCCAAACCAGCAGCGAGCAACCAACCTCCATCATCCATCCACACAACAACATCCACGCATACGCCCATTATGTTTTTGGTTTAGTTTTGTCTAAAGCTGGGGTTGAACCGGGCCTCTTTTGGGCGAGCAAACTAACTACCTTTACATTTTTACTTATTACTTCTACTTTTACTATTCCACCTACACAATACACACATTACGCCGTTATTTTTTTATTTGCGTTTTGTCTGACCTGTGGTTGAACCGTGACTTTTGAGCGTCTAATAATAACTACCTATTAGACAGACAGACAATCCCGGAAACGGAAACAGAATGTGTTAATATTTATTAGAATATATGTATATTTATTTTTTTAACGAACAAAAACGAATTTGAAAAAAAAGTACTAAAAGCTTAGCGGGGTACTGCGGTATTTTTGAAATGAAAAAGTACTGAAAAAATACAAAAGTACTGAATTTGTCAACACTGTTATATATCTATACATCATTTAAAATTTGCAACATATGGATTGATAATGTTAACTATTATTTTTGAGCAATAAAACGATCTAATATTTATTTACTGCCTTATTATTGCAACGGTGCTCAGTTATGTTTACCTTTTGAGAACAACGATGTCATTTTTATACGTTGAATATTTAAAAATTTAATTTAGTAAACTTAAAATGAACTTTCAGCACGAGTACGTACCGTTAACTTGTTACCATTTTGACTGCAATTTCTTCAAGACAACTATAGTCCCCATTATTAATATGTATTCTGGCTTCCTTCCCCATTATTAATATTCTGGATTTGATTGGATATAATTCGCCATAAATGAGGAACTTATAATTCAATTTATTCATGATGAGGGCGAAGATTACTGCGATCAGAGTTTTTTCCAATTGCCCTCTTACTTAAAGGTAAAACAAAATTTTTAATTTAAATTGACCAGATTGAGAAACTTGTTGGTTTTATTATTCTGTTTTTTGTTTTGTCAACTTTAAAAGCTTTTCACTGACATTTTATGAACTTTTTTCTGAGAAAGCTCTGGGGTTTTTCGATTACAACCACCTGCCAAAAACAAAACAAAAAAAATATACAATTTTCGCTTATACTATAGCAGTTAATGGATATGTGTCTGAAAATTTTTCCCTTAGTGTTATCTGAAACACCGAAAGTGAGAAAACATAAAACAATTTATTGTTAATGATAAATAAAAATGTCCACTTGAAATAATAAGAAAAAAAGAATATTAAAAGATATACACAAAAAGAATTATTTAACAAACAAAAAAAAAAAAAGAATTTAATTACTACATAATTATTTATAATATACATAAATTTAAAAACAACACATTATATGCATACATAATTATGTATTGGCTTTTGGATTTAAATTAAATAAAAACGGAAATAAATAATAATAAAACAAATCAATAAATATGCTTCTACAAGCAAATTAAAGTAAGAAATCAAAAACGGATTTTTTAAATCAATGCAATGAAAAAATAAAATCCAAACCTCCTTGAAAGAAAAAATAATAATTGGGCTATCATTACATTTGTTGTTGTGTTTCTCATTCGTTTACCTTCTGCACTAATCGATAATTATGAAACGTAAAAACAATGCTGCAGCAATTGCAACAGTAGACGTCATTCGTCCTCATAAAAAACACTTGCTCTAAAAAATCTTAAAAAAAGTAAAAAAAAAAAGAAAAAAAAACAATAAAAAGTTCTTTCTGAAGTGAATAAGTGTGCGTATGTAGTAGAGGAAGAAAAAGTTAAAGGTAAATAAATAGCATCTATTAAACAGGACAAGGAAATCAAAACAAAACAACAAATAACTTAAGAAGTAAAATAAAAGCAACAAAATGGCCAACCAATACAATCATGTGTATTTACGCCAACAAGCCAATTAAACAAATAAAATATTTAACTCAAATAACGTTGTTGTTAATGCTCATCAACTTGGCAAAGTGAGAATAAAAGAGTTAATAAATGATAGTATTTGTGGTTTGCATATGAATGTATATACCTGTACATATGTATATGTAATTTAATTGCTTATATAGATAGATTTTTAATAGATTCTTCTACAAGTTTCCGTTTACGTTGTAATTAATTATTGTTTGGGGTTGTTCTTAAATCACTTAATCGCTTGAGCCAATTATTGAAATTTACAAAGAGTCAATTAAAATATGTACACACATATCTCGTTGTGCAAAAAAGTCATATATTGTGTGGAGAATACATACATACATACATACATATTTAAATATTGTTTGTATTATAACATTGTCCTTTTATAGCGGCTTAATGTTAAGTATCATCATTTTTATAGGTTTATTATTATAATGCAAGATATTGCAGTATTATTAGGTTTAAAATTTTTCTTGTAGCCTTGTCGATTGATTAATCAACAAATTAATGTGATGTTTCTGTAACACAGGCTATTTCACTTGCTTGCCTGTTTGCATGGAAAACACGAACAGGTTCTGTGTTACAGAAACATCACATAAGTCATTTTGCATTTTTGTTGTTTTTTCTACGTAAATATTTTTGTATAAGGTGTTGTAAAATAACACCCTATTATGGCAATCTGGATCCAAATAAATTTATAAACATGTATCCATATGTATCCATTATTTTTACATACAGCGATGTAAAAAATAATAAGGACACCAATGTGACTCATTGAGATTTGACGACAAAGTAAGTCCAATGAGAAAATTTCTGATAAATAACTGCAGTTTTTCCGGTTTATATGATACAGAAAGGAATTTCATTCCAGTTTTATCAAATTGTGGTTTAAATTTGATTTTTTTTTATTAAATTAAATTAAAATTCGCTCCCTAAAAAGAATAGTTTTAAAAATATAGTATATGTACGAATATGTACATGGGTATATACTATGTATAATAAGAGATTTGAACTTATTTCAATTCGAATATCGTTTGTGTTTTGTGGAAACATAGTTATTGTCTGAAAGTACTAGACATGGTCTTGGCATAGGCCGGATAAAATTCTGGTAAACTGAGTTTTCGTTTTCTTTCCTCTGATTGCTGTTTTTACTACGTTAAAATTTTTCTCGATCTGAAATGGATATGGAGACAGCGCCGGCCAGCCGTTGATATTGTGGTCTACGAACGATTATTTAGTGAACAGTATGCTTGGATCATTATTCTAAGCATATTTGCTTCCATATAAGGTAGCATAATTCCATGTAAACAATATAGCAGAACAACGTCAACCAACAATGTCGCCACCATCATGTTTTGCAGTCTTAATAGTGGACTATTTGCCATAAAAA
The DNA here is from genome assembly GCA_930367235.1 of Sarcophaga rosellei. Classification (NCBI taxonomy): domain Eukaryota; kingdom Metazoa; phylum Arthropoda; class Insecta; order Diptera; family Sarcophagidae; genus Sarcophaga; species Sarcophaga rosellei. Next base: position 86,207,544 of record OV884021.1, read on the forward strand.
ACATTATACAAGTATAAGTAATCATCCAGTTATCATTCATTTTAGGAACAATATCATGTTAACACGTGGACCTGATTCACCGCACTGCTGTTTGTATATCCTTAGTTCCAAACTTATATAGTAGCTCCTGTACAATTAAAATGGTGCTTGAATGACTGTCTGTTGGCTGACCAAATGTTGTTACCAAACATATGGTACGTCCAACTATTAATGACCTGTTACAGCTTTATTAAGTAATGCTATATGAATGCCTCTTATAATAAAGCCTTTCGAAGTAAATTCCCTCAAAACTACTTCACGATTTTAATTTATTTTCGGTTTTAATTTAACTTGACCTATTTGCATTTAATAAAAACAATACATATGTATGTATGTAGATTCTAGCTATTATACTATCTTTATAGAGCAATAAATGTCGATTTGTCCCCAGCGAATTTCACACTTTCACACACAATAAATCGTCGTACCTTATTAGGGGTTAAGTATAATGTCAATTAAGTTATAATAATTTTGATAAAACATGTACATAAAATATATCTAAACTTATGTATTTCGATGTTTTCAAGTTTCTTCAGGCATATACAAATTGTCACTTGCTTCTATTATTATACCCGAAAACATTTTTTTTTCTATTTTTTGCACTGTTTTGTTAAAGTATAGTAGACAGACAGACAGACAGACACTGAGATTTACACTCTAATTGTGGGTGCTGATGTTGTTGATAATGATGATGACGACTACTACGAATATAGCAACATCGATGAGAATTTTTCAGAACAGAATCGCATCGAATTGAACATCAAGCAAAATCGTTTTTGACATTTTGCCAAAGTTCAATGTGAACATTGCTATGGTCACTTTTCGTATAGAAAATAAATCCTAAAAATCCAAGAGGCTATATGGCATATACATTCTTATATGTGTGTACAATATTTTAAGTGTTTTTTTTTATTTGCATTTTTTAATTTATTTGCAATATAATGTATATGTATGTATGTACGTATATAAATTTTGCTGTCAAATATGTACAGGTGTATGTATAAAAATTCACTTTTTTAAATCATACAGCTTGATTGAGCCGATTAACTGTTTAGTTGATTGAGTGACTATCGATCAAAATTAGTTTTTGTGAAAATAATGAAAACAACTTTCACGTTTGGATCGGTGGCCCAATGTCTTGAGACTCCTCGACCGCGTACGGGAGAGAGCGAAAGTATTCATTACTGACGGTAGGGTATCCAAATATATTGATTCATTGGTGCATCATTGCATTGTGGATTTTGTTTCTCTGTTCTATTGCTACTAAAACGGATTTTGCTCTAGCGAGATAAACTGAATTGTTCCCGAAAACCGTATTTACACACTACACCCTCTGTTCTCCTTTTAACAACTTATTTTCCTAATTCCAATATAATGTACTGGATGAATAGAGGCCATCCTCTGAGTATTGGTCTTAAAAAAAATACTTCCTTGAAATTCTTATCTTTATAATGCTTTTGCATATAGACTTCCTTTAAACCTTAAGAGATCATAATGAGAACATTCATAAAGTTTGAGCCATTTTAGTATAACGGTTGAGTTTTTTAAAGAATTAAAATAATTAAATGGCTACATAAGTATATCATCAATTTTTAATTGATGGCTGTTTTTAAATCTTATTCAAAGTCTGTAATAGCGTAAATAAAATTCAATAAGTTTTCTGCTTGTGTTCGGAATTTTATGACCATTTTTCTCAAATAATTAAAATTTTAACATAAATGGATAATAAATTCGAACGACAAGATTGACGTCATATGTTTTTTAACAATATTGTTAATATATACATATATATTATATAATATATATATTAATGCAAATTTTGTTTGTATACGTATAAAGAAATTTTGGAAGACATTGCTCTGGGCAATATGATTATTTTTGCAACAATTTAAAAATGCATTTTGAATTTCTGTCATAAAAACTTAAATAAAATTTCTATTGTTCTTAATGCTATTTGCTACTTATAATACTCTTAATACGTGATAAATTTAAATATACAGTGGCAGTCTTATAATTAGCACACTCATTCAATAATAAAATAATTTAGTAACTGTAATTAATAAGACTTAGTAAATCAATGGTAATATTAACAATAATTATTAAACTTACATTTCCTTTTTTGAAAATATCAAAAAAAAAAATTCATGAAATATAAGTAGCACATCATGTATTTTAATAATAATAATCTCATGGTTACATATTAATTCCATTACATTTACGTGTTTTCTTAACTTTTCACTGCTGGATACTGCAGTTTTGAAATTCGGAAACCAGATATGTTGAACCACCAACGGTTTGTTGAATTCCATGTTGTATTTTCCAATTTTAAAATCTTGTAGAGCCGCATATATGCCCCATATTGTCTTCTTATCAGACATCTCCGATCACTTCGTGACAGTTCGTTCGCCTTTTCGTTTCGCCCTAGGACGCAGTGGCCCACAACACAATAGAGGCGGGCGTTGCATCGACGTATACGGTGCAGAGAGTCCATTCAACCCCTGACACCCTATAATTTGACGAGATGGGATCCCAGTGCTTTGCTTGCTGCTTGACTGTCTCGGTTTCGACCATGAATGCAGCTTGTTTAATAGCAAAAATCTCCTTCTGAAATACGCTGGCCTTGTTAGGTAATCTTTATGACACACTCGGTGTCAATTTATCGGAATAGACCAAAGATCCTGTTCCACATTCCATTTTTGAGTCATCGATGAAGATCGTTATACCACCGTCACCGATGATAGCTCCAGCACCCATTCTTTCCGGGTGAGAGTGTGAGTCCCGTATACATACATACATACATAATTGGCCATTACAACCCTTCGTCAGGATTGCGGCCTAGCTTCTCAACACCACTCATGTTGTGTGCGTTAATTTTATACATGAGTGGCGGGACCTACAGTTTTAAAGTCGACTCCGAACGACAGATTTTTTGAGAAGCTTTTCATGGCGAGTGGTGACTCCCGTATATTAGTCCGAAATCAGTCTCTGGTACCATGTAGTCACTTCTAAAACCTAGGTTATTCGCTTCTACTTGCCCACTTAACATGTGTATTTCTTTTTACTTCAATACTAGTGATGTATGCATTTAACCTGAACTTGATAATATGAATTAGGTTATAAAAATCGTGTCAAATATATTTGATATGTTTTCTATTGCAAATAAAAATACGAATAACGAGCTTTATTCGGTGTTAATATTATTTTTTATCAAATTTCTATAAAATATAAAAAGGTATTTGTTATTATTATTACTCAATGAAAAGTATAAATATATGACAAAATAAAGATCATATACATATATCATATAGAAATATAAACATTTGAGAAAATTAGAATGTCAGGAAATAAAATGTCAATTTGCTGTAGGTTTAAAGCAAAACAAAACTTATTTTAAATCCTTCCAAAGCAAATTACCGTTTTTGATTACAAAAGTTTATTTAATTTTTCGGTTTTTTAATATTTTTTGTTTTTTTTTTTTAATTTTAAGCGAATCCAGTATAAATGATTAAGACAATAGGCGAACAATATGGATAACTACTCCAATAACGTATATTAAAAGGATAAGAAAAGCAGTTTATGTAAATAAATAGTATTTAACCACCTGCGAAAATTTAAACACAATATCTTCAACGGAACTGTAATCAATCATTTACAAAATTTATTAAAAGGTAAACTACATAATGTTCTATTAAATAATTCATAATTTTATTGTAATTTAAACCTTTAAAAATATGTATAAAAAAATGAAACAAAATTTATAAACGGTTTGTTATCTTCTTTCTTTTATCTCATTAACATACGAATAAAGTACATAACAAGGAAATTTTGAACAAAGAAATCAGTACGATTAAAATGGCATTTTCTCCAAAGCAGCAAATGAAAACAAATAAATGGTTGGTAACAACCATAGGTAAGTTATAAGACAGTAGATAATAAAAATTAAAAGAATTAAGCATTAATCAACAATAAAAGAAAAAAAATACATCTCTCAAAGGAATACTCATTTTTCATTATTAGGCACACTTCAAATACCTCGAAGTATAGTAAACAATTTGACCTGAACAATACTTTGTTAGTTAACATTTCTTTTTGTAATTAACCTTAACACTTCGTCACGCACTTACATATTGCTCCAAACCACTACTGATTCGTACACTACGTATTTTTGTTTAATATCTTAATATTCAATTTTCCATATACGTAGGTTTTCTGAAAGCAGTGGTATTGTCGAGCCGGAACACTCCGGAACGTCGTTCCGGTACTTCCTTTTTGGACAGGAACGCGTTCCGGAACTAAAGATAATTTCTGATAAAGAGAATTGGCTAATGTTTTGAAAAAAAAAATTAAAAAGAATTGCTGATTTTTTTTTTTCTAATTTTTGACGAATTTTTATATGTATTTTTATAAACAAGGGTTTGAACCCGAACCGGAACAAAAACCTCAATGAACCGGCTTGTTTTTCCGAACCGTGAACCGGAGTCCGGAACGTTTTTTTCTGCTGAACCGGAACGCGTTCCAGTAAAAAAAAATTAGCACAACACCACTGTCTGAAAGGTAATCTTCTTAAATTTCTAAAAAGAAATTCGTATACAACCTGGAAAAAAGTCTGTTAAACAGATTATTTGGTGCATTTTTATTTAATGCATTGTAAACGAATTAATTTTGGTTAGGATGCAGTTGGTCAAATATACAGTGGTCGTCCTATAATTCGTACAACCATTTATCAAAAAGTTTGTGTTGAATTTTTTATCCTTAAAAGGGTTAATTTTCTTGTGACAGGCTGTAATTAATAAAATCTATTAAAGAAATGGTAACATCAACAATAATTATTAAAATTAACGTTGCTGCCTTTGGAAAGATCAAAAAAATTTCGGGACATATAATTAGCACATTATATATTTCGTTATTATTTTCTTAGGGAGATGAAAAAACTTTGACTGGATTACACGGTTTCGTATTAATTTCATTACATTTACGTTTTTTCTTAGAAATAAATATATTTTATTTTAAACTGGGTAAAAAATGTATATAATGGCAGACATCAAAATATTGTCCACTAATAAAGTCGTATCAAAAAAATACAATCAAAACGCTATTCCCTCATGTATAGAAGAAATCCTTCACAATGTCGTTAGAAATGCGGAAAATCGTTTTGGAGGAATGCAACATATTAATTTTAACTAAAAACATTCGTGGCAGACTAAAGGCAACTACCTTATTTGTGTATGTAGTGCAACACAAAACCTATGATATATAAAAACAATCTTGATTTGACTCCAACTGAAATAAAGACGTGTAAAAGCTAAGTGTAGAGAAGTTGTATAATGGAAGTGCAAGCTTCAATATAGCATAGTGTGTGTCCGATTATAAAGAATGATTCCCTGATAAAACAACATTAAACCAAACATATTATGGAAATTCATTTCATCATTCCATTCGCTTTTGAAAACTTATATATAAACTGTATTTTTATGAAAGATATTGATGATAATGTGAATGGATAACGAACCTTAACTAGATAAAGTATTTAGGGGACCAATAAGTTGATATTATAAACCTCTAATTCCAATACAATTCATGGAACAATCTTGAGAAAAAAGTTGAACGAAAATAATTTTCAAAGACATGGAATGTTATATAATATGCAAGATGTCAGAGACTTCTTGAAAGTCATTCTGGTAGTTTATATTTGTTTATTAAAGAGAAGGAATGCCTCCACAAAATATTCAAAGGAATTGAACCGAAATAATGATTTTCTCCACCTCTATGGAATTTTTTGCTTTTACGATTTAAAGTATAATTTTTTGTTAAATTATTTTATCGAAGTCCACTTTACTCTCTACATCGCTTATGTATACCCCATTGAATAATTAACTAGCTTTACTTAAATAATTTTTCAAAAAATATTTCATCTTTCCTTGCTACCGAGAAAAGGCTGTACAGATGGGTGTGCTAATTACAAGACCACCACTGTATACATATACATATATGTCAGAGAGCAGCAATGAATCGCTATTCAATACTCATGAACTTTTGAATGTAAGTGAGGCAACAATATTGAAATTTAACTACTCTGATTCATTCGTACTCACTACAACGTTGATTTATAAGTATGAGTACAATGAATATGTGTACAACATTGACATCAAACTCATACCATTCGAAGTATGTTTGATTCATAAGCCTACTCATTCAGATTCATAACTTTATAAAAATACTTATAATACTTATAAATGATTCGAGTGACAGTCTTAGTTGTTGTTGCATTTACAAAAAAAAAGAAAAAAGACACATAATCAAAAAGACAGAACAGCAAGCAGAGCAAACACACAACCTTTTAGTGAGTATTTTAGTGTTCATAGGCGTATCATCTTTATTTTGTGATTCTTGTAAATCTTGAGTCATGGTGAGTCGAAATCAACATCATACGTGTTGTTAAGTATGAATATGATGAGTACTTCAAACTTTGAATATGAGTAGTATGAGTATGATATTAAAATAAGTATGAATGCGTATAAGTATCGGAAATTATGAGTATGATTCGATTCTACTCATCTTTTTGAATACTCATTGCTGATCTCTAATATAAATACATATACATATACAAATACAATGAGTCACCTTTTTAGTGTAACAATATATGTACATATGAAGCTATGGTTGGTGCTATAGTCAGCGATGGTCCAACTATGTGACCAATTATCGTTTTATCAACACTTGTACTTTAATAGTTATATCTTCGGTTATAAATAATGATCTTTGCTGCAATGAGTCCACTATTTAGTCTAACTATGTGGTTAAAGTTATTTACGATATATGAAATATTTTTATATTTTATAACTTTTATATTTCATATTTTATTTGAAAAACATTGCTTTTTATATTTAAGAACAGATTTAAATTAATAAACAGTCTTTTATGGTTTTAAACGATATAAACGATGTAATTGCAAATTATATGTGGCGATGTTAAAAAATGTTTGCCTCTGATTACAATATACATACATACTTGTTATTGTTATCATGGTCATGAATAATTTGAAATTTTTTTTTTAATTTTTTTCAAATTTCAAAATTCATTTTTGATATCACTTTATTTTTTGTTTTAATTTATTTACATATATATTTTTTTGTTTATAAAATAATATAATTACCTGTTTTTTTTATTGGATTGGTCTTGAATTATTTTTTATTTTTTTAAGTTTTGTGCATCTTAACAAAAATTATCGATGCTGACAATTGCTTTCCATGTAAGTTTTTCAATTAAATATTCGTCAAACGAAGATTTCTTTTCATTTTATGAAGTGAAAACTATTTTCGTAATTTCAGCTTTTTGAAGTGTTTGTTATTTACGTTTTTTGCTTCTTTTCGTTTTTCATTATATTTTATTATTTTTTTTTTTGTTCTTAAGTTTTGTAACTAAAAAGATTGTTATACTAACCCCTCTGTCACAAAATAAATCTTGTAATAATGTTTGTTTTTTTTCAAGAATTTAGTTCTGATTTTTGTTTATTTCGCTGAACGTTAAATATTGAAAAGTAGTACTAATACAGTTGAATCTTGATTATTCGGGTCGATGGAATCAGGCTTAAAACGAGATAGAAATTATTTATAGAGATTATGTGAAACATGAAAATACAGATTAATTTTTGTTAAATTTTTACTTCATTTTTAATATATATTTGAACACAGACCTTAATTATGGCATACATACGTACCAATTTCATTTTTAGTTTAAAATTTTTCGAAAATTTAATTAACGAATTAGGAACATCGATATAAAATTTCCGGTATTTTTTTTTTGTCCAAAGAAAAGAAATATAAAAAGGATAAGAGCAAAGACAAGACATATAACATCGAAGTTCGGACAGTGTAGGTATAACTATTGAGTATGGACAATAATGTAAAATTGCAGATATTGTATACAAGTAAGAAATTATTATACCAACAAAATTAAATAAGAAGTAAAGATAACATTACGAATAATGGAAGTAAAATAGTTATAATAGATATATATGTATATATAAACGGAAAACGAAAAATACCCACGAAGTGTAGATTTAATAGAAGTATAAAAACAAAGTGTGTATAATAGATGTATAAAAACGAATGTCATATGGTAATAGGAAGTAAAAACAAAGTATTGTAAAATCGATCAATAACTATAGACGGTTATAAGAGTTTTCGAGGCTCAACTGTATTATAAAATCAATATCTATATTTATATAAAGCAAGTAGTTGGCCCGAAATTTGTACAAAATGTATAAAATTTCTCTATTTTTATTTTTCACTATCTATATCTCTATCCCTCTATCCCTCTCTCTCTCTCTCTCGCTCTTTCTCTCTGTATCTTTATTTAATAACAATATGTATTTTATAAGTTTAAACTTTAAAGTTTAAACTATGTACATTGTAAGAAATAAAAAAGAAAATTTACATTATACATACATATACATATGAAATATATTTGTTTTAAGTAAGAATTCTCAAACATGAGTTTATTATAGAAGTGACAGTGTAAATTGGAATGTTCGATTCTACTACAACAACTTGTATTTCTCGTTATTTGTTTATGCTGTTTAGTTTTAACTTAAAAAATGAAATCATTTCCATACAATTTATATAAATTGTATTTTATCTATTCATGTGATCATAGTTTATTTTGGTTTTTCTTTCCATTTGTCATTGTCTTTTCTTCACTTTTTACTTTTTCTTCTTGTTGCAGCCTTATTTGGAGTAATTTTATTCGTTTGGGTTCCACAAGTCTCAGCTGAATGTCAAAGTATGAATATTTTTTTATACAATTTTCTTTCTTCTGCCTCCTATTTTTAGTTAATTTCATATTTTCAATTTCTATCATTTACTCATTGTTTTTTAAAAACTTCTATAATGTATTTTAAAGCATATATAGAAGCTAAAAATGGTGTACCCTTTCCTTTGTTACATTGTATTACATAAATGTGAACAAACAAAAAAAAAAAAAAATAAATAAATTTAATTAATGATTATAATTTCATCCTGACTTTAAAACAGATGTTTAATGTGTTATTTAACGAATTTCTTTTTCTAAAGCTGGTTTGAATGATTTAGACAAGTTTTATTTGCAAACATTTTTTTTCATTTCTTTAAACATATAGAAAGAAAAACACTTTCAATAAATGGGATTAAAAAATATACAACTGATCTCAATTTGATATTTCATATTTTTTTTACAATTATTTATGTATATCCATTCTTTTATAATGTTATATATACTATATAGTCAGATTACACACAAAATAAATGGGCAAAGTTTAAAGTGAAGCAATAATATATTCTTAGTTTAAATAATTAGTCAATTGCATGGATTATATTACTTAATATCATTATTCCTACGTTAGTTTAGGTTGAAATCTTCTTCTTGTAGTAATAGACATTTATAAATTATTGTAAATATGTATGTATTTTCGTAATTTTAGATCTTCATAAGATCTTAAAATAAAAATTGAAGTTTATTTTTAGACTTTTAATTTTCTGCCTTCTCAGTCGCTACGAATCTCGTTTGAGTAATAAGTACATACCTTCAATTTAGAAATATCTGCGATGATAACAAAAGAGGACTATCTAAAAAATTCCACAAATCTAGACATTTTTTCTTAGTGCTTCTCCTGAAAAGCGCTTAACTTTAAAGTGAAAATATCCTTATTGATAAATGACATTGTGTCCTCGTTAATCGATAAACTGAATTCTTGATTAAACTTGGTGTGCTCTTTAAAGTCTAAACTATTCTAACTATTGAGTTGATCCATTTTAGGTTTCATCTTACTTCCTGAACACATCTCATGTGTAAATTAATATCGAATTTTTATTCAATACACCTGCTTAATTTTAATTGAATCAACCTGAATAAAGAATAAACGGAAAAGGAAGAAGCATTTAATTTTAACTCTTAATTTAACTGTAGAGGGCGAAAAATTCAACTCTACTAGAAAAAATATTAAACTGATCAATTTTTCAACTGAATTTTCTTAAATATTTTTGAAATTTGATATCTTTTCATCCTACCCAGTGGTAAAAAAGGTATTATTTAATAAGCTTGATCGAAGACTTAGTCTAGAAAGATAGCTGATGATATACCTACCTCAATAGGCCTGGCGACAGACTTGACCTGAACGTCCAAATTTAAGGCCTTCAAGACAAGGCTATCAGAAGCAACAGCATACGGTTATTTATTGCGTTGCTTTGATTCTGTTGAAATTTAAGGAAAAAAACATTTTGATGATGATGTCATACAGTTTTTGCTTATTTAGTTAATACCTACCTGCCTAACGATTTTTACCGTTGGAAGTAAACGCATTTAAAATAATCCTAATGAAATATTTAATTGTTTTTCGATACGTTTTTTTATTATTTTAACTACTTACATACATACTTACTGATTCAATTAAATTCAATTCAATTCATTTTAATTTCAATTTTTTTTATAACGTAGAAGAATTATACAAAAACGTTCCAATAGTTTTAGTAGTTGCTTTGCTCTGTTATAGTTAAATTTCAATATGACATGATTGGTATGCACAGGATATTAGAATGTGTTTTATTTAATATTAAGACACCGAGTGTTTTGAATGTTAAACGATATTTTTTTCTTTTTTTAAATTTAATTTATAGCTTGTTTTTTGCATAAAAAACAGCATGTTTAACAAAAATTTCAATTTCAATTTGAATTTTTTTTTGTTTGTTTTTTTTTTGTTTTTATTTCATTAAGTGTTTTATTTTGTTTGTAGTTTTTGATTTATTAATTGCATTACTTGACAACAATATCTATATAAGCATATGTACATACAAAAGTAAATATGCGTTATTTATTATCATAAAAACAAATAAATTTACTAATAAAATTATTTTTCTGGCTTGGATAAAATCTTGTACATATTACAACTTGTAAACAATTTGTAATGGAATAACGTTCAGCACGTTCAATATACTGCTACGAATGCGATTCCTGGACTGATGCCCGCTGTAAGGACCCCTTTAACTATACTGCATTGCCAAGAGATCAGCCACCTTTGATGACATGCAACGGCTGCTGTGTGAAAATGGTGCGACACTCAAAATCACGTAAGTTAAAAAAAAAAAAAATAAATAAAACTATTAAAAATAAATAAAAATCCTCAAACAATGTTTGTACCTGCATAAGTTTTTAATATAATATTTTTCCTTTCTTTTTATTTCTTTATAACAACTACTACTTTATGGGCGCACTCCTGTCTCTTGCTCTCTCTCTCTCTTACCCATCTGTTTACTAAATACAACAATATCTGATAAACGAATGAAACGAATTGTAGCTTATGAAGTTGTTCGGCGTATGTGTACGTCACAATTACAAATAAATTTATTTATGGTCGATCATGTGTGCATGATGGAAAGTTCAGGCAATGGACATATGTGCTTTTGTGAGGAAGATATGTGCAATTCTAGTAAAAATTTATACACTTCATCTAACATACCATACATTATAGGAACATTACTAACATTATTGGTAGTGCTAAACACACATTACTTACATCCCTCCTCATTATTTTTCCAGCATACAACTTCAACTACAACTAATGTTATCTCTACTACTGTAGGACATAGATAAATTTCTTTCTCCTTGTTTTGTTTTTTTCTTAACTTTCACACTCTACTCACATATAGTCACATACAAATATACATATTCTATTTCAAATAATTGAAAGTAGTTGGTAGAGTTTGTAATGCTATAAAGACAAGTTTGGTAATCTTTTAAAAGTAATTTTTTTGTTTCTTTGGTTTTCAGTTTCTTATTTTATATGTAAAATTTCGGAATTAATAAAATATATTTCTAAATGAAGAAAATAGAATCTTAGTCAGAAGAAATCATGGAACAGCGTTTAATCAAGATTTTGTAACTAAGTTGTAAACTTGGACGGTCATTATAGATCTTGAAATGGTTTTATATTTTGTTCGATCGATTTGTACTTTTCGATCGTTCTGAAAACTAGTTTTTTTGAAAATACATATTATTTGCAATAACCAAACTTATCAAAGAAATTAAAAACAAAACAAAACTTTAAAAGAAGTGATTTCAAAAATTTAAACTGCACTGCAATGCGAATACAACACAGATAAGAAAAAAGGGAATCCTGGAATTTTTGCTATTTAAAGCTTTTGAAAAGAGCTTAGTCAGTCGTCTTGTTCCTGTTGTTTGTTGAAGAGAACTTCATTGTTTTCAAAACAAAACAAAAAAGGAAATATTTTTTGCTTATAAATTAAGCATTTCAAAAGTTATTTTATTTTATTGATTTTTTTATTACATATTATGTTTGAAAAGTAAAATTTCTAAATGCACTGTTATACTATATTACGCATATAAAATGTTTATACTGATCATGATGTGCCGCATTTTAAGTTCGGAAGACAAAATGAAACTGTTAAAGACTTTTAAAAAGCATAGTCGTAGGATTTTTTTTCTTCTCAAATATTGTTTCAAACGTTGTGGCACATCATGTAACAACGTTTACAAGCTTGGAAAAACCATTTATTGAAATTATAAAAAGTTGACATAGTTAGACCTAATCTTAGTTAATAAAACTCAATAAATATTTCTTATGTAGGAAATTTTCTACTACTAAGAAGCATCTGTTAACTGTAACCGATTTAAAAATATTAAATATTCCGAAATTTTATTTCAATTTCATGCGATAACAATATTTTAAAAGTATTTTTAAGATAAAATTTTTTAAAACCTATTATTTAAAATTCAGATTTAGATTTATTGTTTTTATTCATTTGATTAATACGAAATTTAATATATTATTATTTAAATATTCTATTAAAAATAGAATCTTTAGTAGTAAATCGGTAATGGGTGAAATTATTTTTGTTTAAGAAACAAGACTAATTTCATTATTATTATTAGTTATTGCGTTATTAATTCATTTTAATATAAAGTTTTTTAATTACAAGAGGCTTTTAAAAGTAAAATGCATGTAGTTAGTTAATTAGATTATTAACCATAAAAGAAATATGCAAAAAGCATGTGTTTAAAGGATTTAAATATTTTGAATATTTATTAATTAATTTTATGCTTTGAAATTTTTATTTTACAAGTAGGTTATAATAATTGCTCATTAAATAGAGAAAATATACACATATGTACGTACATATGTACTCGTAAAATTTATTTATTTAAAAAGACAAGGTTATAATTTCTACAACACACACTTACGTATGTAAAAAAGTGCTCTCTGATTACAAAAAAAAATTTAAAAAATAAATTCTTTTTTCGTTCATATTTTTGAAAATTATTTGGGTCTTTCTGTAACTATAAGAATACATACATATATTTTTTATCTTTTTGTTTTTCTAAAACTGTGCTTTTCAGTATGTTAAAACTTATTAAAATTTTTTTATTTTTTCTATATTCACGAAATAATTAACTGCGTGTTTTACAATCTGAAAAAAGATATTTCTTGCATTGGAATATATTTAAAGTACATGAAATCAAAAATTTAAAATCAATTTTCGGGACAAATTGACAAAAATGTCATTTTTTAAGTACTTATAATGATATTCGAAATAATTTGTTTTTACTAAATCAATAAAATTTGATAAAACTCTTGCCAAAGTAATACGAAAAATTAAAATATAAAAATATTTTCAAATGGCTACAAGAATAAATAATACAAGACTAGTTATGACAGGTGCAATAGGAAAAAAATTTACAACAAATAACAGTTACTTGGCATCCCTAAAAATATATTATGTTAGAATTAAATCGTTTTAGTTTTTTTTTTTTTTTTTTTTTTTTTAATTTAATCAAAAATAACTTTAAACTTAATATTTTGTAGTGAAAATATTAAATCATATCAATTTATTTAAAAAACGACTGTAAAATAACAAATAAAAAATGACACTAAAAAGGCAAAATTACAACAAAATAACGAATTTGTGCAAAATTATATATCGTATACAATATAGTAAAGCTTATTATATTTTGTAGTAATTGTTTAAAACTATTATTATTTGTAAATTGAAATAAGTAAATAAAATATAGAATTAAACTATTGGCTTAACAAAATAATAAGAAAAGCAAATGTTTTCTTTTTTTTTCATTTATATTATGGAAACAATTACAAAAATAATAAATATAATTTAAATTGATTTCAATTGATGTTTTATTTTCAATATACATAATTTAACTTTACCTATTTATATGTTAATAGTAAAAGAAATCCTTTATTGCAATTTATTATATTATAAATGTATGTATGCATACATTAAAACATTTTAATTTCGTTTCTATTATAAGCAAACATTTTTACTGTTTTCCTCTTATATTTACTGCTGATATATTAACTTAATTTCAACTTTTATTTAATGCATGTAGTTTGTCTTTTGCAATTCGATCCTTCCGTTGAAATAAATATTAAATCTTGCGTTTTATATGTTGGCAGATAATTTCGTTATGAAATCAATAAAATTCTATACAATCATATTATAAATATGCACCTAAAAATTAAAAATTAAAAGAAAGATGTTTTGCAACACTCCACAAAATAGCACTTACTGCACAGTGTGAGAAAAACAATGTTTGGTTCTCATGTAGCATGTTATTCTTGAAAGCTAGAAATCTAACGCACATAATTTTCTAGTTAAAAACTTAATAGACTAGACGTTAGTTCTGTTCTCTATTGGCATGTCGTCACTTCAAAAGTTTTAATGAAAAATAATTTTAATCAAAATTTTTACAATAATCATGCTGAATATCTTGGCTTGTATGAGTATAACATGTTGGTTTAACAGACTTTAGACCAAAAATGTTGAAACGTTTTGTTTTTAACATTCTAAATGGTATGTTAAAATATTTATAACAAAAAAAGCTTTTTTTTAATATTTTCTTAGGGGATTAAATATTTGAACTAATGCTTATAAACATTTACAAAGATGGTAAATGCAAAAGACAAATAATCCTGTTTATGTTCGATAGCTGTTTTTACACGCTTATTTTTCAAAATCCAATAACATTTTAGTATTTCTTAAAAGCTAATAGAATAGCATTTAAAGAAACGTATACTGTTTTAAAAATTAATAAGACCGTTAGTTTAAAACAGTTCTATATTCTAAATTTGAAAATCGCCGAGCTTTATTTTTTAATAATCGATATAATAAAATCGATATCATCGAAGCTTTTAATTTAACATAAAATTTTCTAAATTCATGACATTCAAATGCAGTACGCAACAGTGTATTCGAAATTGAATTTAAAACATTTGTATTCTATAATTTCGAAAAACAAATAATAAAAACAAAAACAAATTTAAAACATAATATTGAAAAACAAATATTTCACAGTTATAATTTAACAAACATTTTATTAAATTATCATGCTGTAGCTTGTAATTCATTTCTAAATTTTAAATTTCCAAGCTACAGTTGAATTACACTAATATATATACTAAATAATATTGAAACTACAGTATGTTATATATTTTAAATATTGAATCTTATTAATTCATTATATGTACATATACATACATACATATATGTATATGTTATATTTGGATTAGAATTCAGTTGGAACATTTTAAAAAGTTGTTTGTACCCTCTAGTTTGATTAAATTTCCGAATTCACATAAAACAAAAACAAAAAAAAACATAATAATATTTATACTCATTACAGCCATTGCAAGCGAAATTGTATAAATTTTCTACTCTAACACAATCTACAGTCATATGTTTATTTACTATATATCTTAACATCTGCTAGTACTACTACTACTACTACTACTACTACTGCATAGAGTAGAATAGAGTTGAAAATCATAAACAAAATTTAAATCAATATTTTATTAATCGCTTCAGTCAGTGGAACCAACTCAATTCTAAATGGTTTAAAAATTGCAAAATTTAATTTAGTTCTTCCTATAACTTGTATATTTGATTAAGGCTAACGTTAGAGAAAACCATACATTCCTCACAATCTAAAAAGCACTAGAACTTCATGGCAATGAAGCTAAAAGGAATAAACTTATACAAAAGAAAACTTAGCAAAAATAATGTAACAAATGTTTAAAAAATAAACTTTAATCAAGTGTCTTAATTTTTTATTATTTATTTAATTTCTGTTTTAATTTCAGCAAACAAAAAAAGCTAATAACTACTTTTTTATTTACGTTTTTTTTTTTTTTTTTTTTTAATAATGTTCTAGTTCCAACATAAACTAAAGTTTTATTTTAAGAAAAGCTTTTATTACATATATAAAAAAATAAAAATTTACCGCTTAAACAGAACCCATTTTAAAAATTGTTTACATTACCATTCAAACATTCAAACTATTTGCCTTTAAAGTCACCACATTCTATAGCATGTTTTCTACAACAGTATTTTTTCGTTAAGCCATATTATAACGACACGAACAATTTTTCCATCTACTTATATTGTTTAGTTTTGTTTTTCATTTTTTAACTATTTTTCTTGATTTTGTAAAACCATATTCTATAACGAAAAAAGTACGCCAAAGCTATAAAAAATTTAAAATAATTTTTTAAAATTTATCAAAATATTTTAAAAACTCATCGTTAAAATCATTAAAAGTGGCACTGCGTTTTGTTAGTTCCGCTGCAAAACACCTACACTGGCTTAGAATTTCAATTAAAATCTACAAAATGTAATACCACTTGAAAATGATTTCAAAAAATTTCTTTCGATTGTTTTACACATCTAATAAATAATAATAATAAGAATAATAATTATAAAATAAAATAAAAATTCAATGAAAGAAATTTCCTAAAATGAAGTGCTTTTTCACATACGATACCAGTGGTCTGATACAAATTTTTTCATCATGTACCACCAAATCGCACCAATGACAACCAAAATAACTAAACCAATATAATCAAATTGATTTCAAAGAATTGAGTTAAAAGAAAAAAATTTATTTTGAGATATAATTCATATTGTTTAAAAAGATCGATATAAAACGCTATATTTAAAAATGAATTTGACAAATAATTGTTTTTTATGTGATTAAACGTAAACAACATAATTTGTAAAAATCATTTTTAAATATTAAAACAAATTTGTTCAAATATTAATAAAAAAAAACAACTACAAAATCTACATGCAACTCAATTTTAAGGCTTTGATTTTGATCTTTGTAATCGCGTCTTAATCGAAAGAGCAGCGTCGCTTTAATAATTTATCTAATTCTACAATTATCTAAGAGCTTATTGGCCAATTTACAAGCTTCTTCTTCTATAAAAAAATATATAAAACTGAAAAACGTTAAAACTAAAAATCCCAAAATTCAACATCACTAACAGCAGCATTTCAACATTAACAAGAACTTAAAACCAAAGGACAGCTACAAATTATATTCTAAAATAATGAACAAAAATTGTATTAAGTATTTAATATTTTTATTGTATGTATTGTTTTCTAAGATATAAAATAAATATTTTAAAACATAAAATATATTTTATCTAAACATAACATTTTTAAGATCAAGCTTTGTAATTTTAAAATACAGTTTATATCATTTTTATTTCATTATTAACAATTACATAAAGTACAATTTGTAAAAAAGTATACATAATTATTATTTACGCAATATAATGAAAAAAAATTGTGAAATATGAAATATATATATACATATATGATTTATATATATTGTATATGCCTATATTTCTTTTTTATTAATTATTTAAAGTGTAATACCTCAATTTTTTTCAAGCTTTTTTCAAACATAGTATTGGTCATTGCATTTTTGAACAGCTTTACTAAAGTAATTTAATGCAAATTCAAATCATTTAAGATGCCATTAAATGTCATCAGAATCCTAAAAGGTTTTAAAATTTTTATAACGAGCTTCTTTAAAATAGAGTCCATTTTAATCGATTATTTTCTTTAATTGAAGTTCTATAAGAAAGTCGTTAAATTTGTTATTGACTAGGTAATTAAACAAATAGTATTGAGAATACACAAACTCCAGAATTTGATATTTATAATTTTCCCATCTAAATTATTTCAAAATTTTGTATTTTGCTGAAAACTTTACATAAATTTGAAAATTTAAATACATATTCACAATAATTGTAATTAAAGTAAGAAACCTGGAAGGTAAAAATTATTGTTTTCTACATAATTATTGTTTCGACATATTCTTAATACGAAATTTTAAGTGGTCTAAATATTCGACAGTTCATCATATTTGAGAAGGTATTATGAAGAATTTAAAATCTTATAAAGCTTAAATTAATATTTTTTAACAAATCTTTAATGCAAATGTACATCCTGTTAAAATAATTTTATTGCAATTGTTTTCAATTTAATTCATAGTACTACAAAGTTCAACTATTTATTCGTAAGCTTTAATTAAAAAAATACAAAATAAAAAAAGTATAAAATGTTTAAGCTAAATGTTTGCTTTCTTTAATGAATTTAATTCTATAAAAAAGCAATAATATAATTAACATAAATAAAATCATATGCGTCTTTATAACAAACAATTCCATAAGAAACATAAATTAAATTAAAAATACAAAATTTTGGAAAACTCATTACTTCAAGTTTTTTATTTATATTTTTACAAATGTTAATTTCTTTCGAAACCTTATTAAACAAAACAATAAATGCATTAACGTAAAATTAATTCCCAATGCACGAAATTTACAATTTGTGTCTGAATATGTGCAATAATTTCGAAAATAATTTTAATTTTAATTATTATTTCAAGCTTAATAATGTCCTTTCTAACTTTTTGTTATTTATTTAAATACATTTTGATAAAATTATAATCATAATGAAACTTATGGGCAAAAATACAGAGTAATAATGGACATTATAAATGGCAGGCAGAAGATTGTTAAGTTTGAATAATTAAAAAAAATAAGTCTTTTTCAATACTTATATACAATACATTATAAAACCATGAACCTTTAAAAAATATATGTACTATTAACTAAAAATTATGAATAAGTATTTGACTCAGCATTGTTAAAGAAATGAAAAAAAAACTATTAAGAATAAAAATAGAGCATAATGATAAAGAAAAGCAAAAATATGTATAAAAAAAGTTTTATTAAAACTCAAATGTTATACAAATGATTAAGGTAAGTGAAAACAAAATAAATTAATTAATACAATAAAAAAAACTCAATTCATTTTCTTTCCTTTTTTATTTCTTTATTAATACAAACACAAAACAATACAAAACAAAATATCTTTTAAACTATTGGCTCATATTCAAAATGGACATATCCGCACTAGAATCTGTTATATGATAGGAGGTATCTTCCACCACATCTAGATCATCATCGCAATACATTTTACGCATGCGTTCCTTATAACTGAAAACAAAAAAGAATAAATCGTTTATATACAAAAATTAATATCTGATTATTAATCAAACTCTTGATAAAATATAGTTTTGGATGTGAATTGGAATTATCTCTATACTGGTAATTCCAAACTATATCACACAGCAAGGGTATATTTTTATATAAGAGAAATTACCAAAAAGGAGTGCTTTAGACTGAAAATTGATACTGAGTCTTTCATCTCAAAAATATATCATTTATAATATGGATATGGATATTTGGCTTCTCAACTTATGGCTGATTCAAGCAGATATAAGTTATTTGGATGTAGTCCATACGACTTTCATCCAGATCAAGGTATGTCGGGCATCACTAAACGAGGTAAAGAAAGATTCTATATATTTGTCTTGACCTTGATACATCAACAATCACGTGTGTACGTATTCTAGTTGCTGACGAGATGGCAAGATAGATAACGAATTGTATATTCCAGCCATGCACCTTTCTAACATTCAAAACTCTGCGACACAACACAGATGATCGGAAAAGAAGCAATATAAAACATAACAGTTTGATCAACAATGTTAAGCATACATATGAAAGGTAATTTGAATAGAGCATAGCAGTTTCTTATTGGCAAAAAATGTATTTAACTATTATTGGAAAAGAGGTTTTAACTATCTATGTAGTATGTTTTACAACAAGGTCGTTTGGTTTCTTTAAATAATGTTTTGGTAAGTATAAAAAAAATTAATATATGGTACGCCCCAATGTTTAATTTTCAAAGAAAAGAAAAAATGATTATAAATTTCTGTTTTCAAACTTACACTTCACTATCTGGATTATTTTCTTGATTCCGGCATTTTTCCAATTTCTTCTCTATAACTTTAACTTTATCTCTGGGTGGCACTTCGTATTGTTTAACCATCAAACGAATTTCTAAAGAAACAAATATTTGTTAAAAGGTATAAAGCAAAAATACCGAAACAACTTACTTCGTATTGCTTCGATTAATGCGGGTAACTTTTCTCTTGCACCATTTAACAAACTATCTGTCACATAATTATCCAGATTTTCCTGTTCGCGGCCAGCTGCATGTAGTATGGCTGCCAAAGCAATTTGAGAAGGCGCGTACAATAGGCAGGCTTCTGTAAAAAATGTTTTCTCTACAAAACTATCAATGTGGGGGCGCAGACGCTCAGGGTTTGTCATACCGCTACGAGTCTAAATTAATAATTAAAGCAACTGTTTTTAGATATTTTTGTGTAGCTAGATATTTATGTACCTTAATGTCAATAAGGAACCCCTCAATAGGTCGGTACGGATTGTGTACCGTTAAATAGTAATTAATATGTTGCATGAGCAATAATTCGTTCGACAAAATAATATCCATAGCTTTGTTACGGTCGCCCTTAATGTTGCTAACAAATTGACCAATGGACACATTGAACTCCTCGACTTTACAGGCCAAATACACAACTGTTGCTCTAAAATGTAAAATTAAACATTAGAAATAAAATAGTGCTGCAAGTAATCACATACAATATTTCCTTGGGATGATAGTCCATGGCTGAGTTGTGTAAATAGAATCTCTTGAAGTAATGGAAAGCAGTCCCTACAACACATTTGGGCATCATGGGTTCAAAACGTCGACAAAAGTCATTTAAATAGATTTCATATTGCTTGAGAAGCAAACGTTCCTCTGTAGTATCCAAAAAATATTCTAGACGTTGTTGCTCCTAAACGATGCATGAAAAATTTAATATTTTATTTCAAAAATTTATTTATTCACATACATCCATATCATGACCATGGGTCTCTATAAATTTTTCATTTTGCTTTTGTCGCAACTCATTTAGTTTATCCATGTTGGGAAATGTCCAGAACTTCTTTTGAGAACTTAGAGAGTACATTTCTCTTTTTTAGATAATATACAAGAAATTATTAATTTTCAAAAGATGTAAAATATGAAAAATATTTGTTTTATTCTGAATTTGCACACTTTTTTGTTTGTTTACATTCAGTTTCATTTAAATCAAAGCTGACATCAGTTAATTGACGGCTACATTTTATCCACTGTTGCCAAGAGTTCCGTTTAATACGAATTCAAGCCAAATGAAAAACTCATTCTAACCCAACTGGCCTATTGAATTTTATTGAGACTAAGACTGTTCGAATGCATGCACACATTATGATATGAAAAATAACACTTGTTTCGTGTGAACGTCTAAGATAGTTCAAAGAAGAATAATCTAAAGAAAATATTAAAAATAAAATTCTTATCGCGTGAACACAGACTAAATGTCCAAAGTAACGAAAACAAAATTCATTCTTCGCTATCAGTTATGCAATGTATATATTTTATTTAAGTTATTATTATTTTTTCCCCGATTTAGATATCGATCTAAGTGATTTTAATGGTAAAGTGTTATAGTAAAACCATTAAAAACTTTAAATTTATATCGAAATTGATATCATAACTTTATATAATTAGCTAATTACTACTTAGATTAGATATAATTTTACCACAATACTTCAAATATGTATATCATCACTAAATTCACGGGCGCTACATTTCTATAAGATTGAATTAATTCATACATTTAAATTCATTTTAAAGTTTGGCAACCATCTTCAATGGCTTAATGCAACACTGTGTTTATTATTTTTCGACATCGAATGTATGAAATGCAAAACAATGAGAATTTGCTTAGATTATTATTTTTGTCTGTAAAAAACAAAAGAAATCTACAATAATTTTATGTTATTTTAGTAAAATAGAAAATTGTCAACATTTTAAGAGGTTTTGCATAAGTAATCATTTGTTTTAATCATAAATATGGGGTGTGTTAATAATTACCTCAAATTTTGTTAGTTTATACAACTCCGAAAAAATTTGTTTTGTCATTGTACGAACAAACATTCGTTTTCGTACTGTATATGGCCGCCATTACACACAGTGAAAAACGTGTCCCTGTGAAAAACTCGTGTCGTTGCACAATAAAATAAAGAATTTATACGTAAAATTCATATAAAATTAAAAGAAATTTGTGAATTTGTTTACATTACGATGTTCTCCACATAATTTGCATATAAAATAATAAAGAAACAAGTGAAATAAATGAAAAATTGCATGTGAAAAAAGTATGAATTCATATGAGAACAATCGATTTTTTGATTGAAAAAATTTTTTCTATCGTTCGTTGTCTTATGGGTAGAAGAAAAAAAACGAATGAAATCGTAAAATAAATAATGAACCTCTCGCTCTTGTCATAAGCTAAACAAATAAGAAATAGAAAGAGTAGAAAATAGTACAGAATTATTTACTCGTTTTCAGAAGAAGAAGAAGCGTCAAGTAAAGGAAGAAAAATGCGCGCGCCTTTCAGTGGAAAAAGTATGAATGTGTGTGCGTAAAAAGAAGTTTCGGAGTAATGAAAGAATAGAAAATAAAAAAGTAAGTTTTATGCGCGAGTGAGAGCAGGCCAGCAAACATGTACGAAATTTCGGTATTAGAGTGAGAAATATATATTGTGTTAAATTCTGGTTGTCTTTATTATATTTAACGAAGTTATTAGTTCGTATTTGGCCGCCATTACGGCGTATAACAACCACGCTATCTGCGAAAAATCGGATATTTAAAAAAGTATTTTCATTAATTCTTCTGTTAAATGTAGTAAAAATTTATTAAAAGTTAGTAACAAATGCAACGGAAATGCATACAAATATGAATTGTGTGAAATATTTTATACAAAATTGTTCTATAAGAAAAAACAAATGGTCTAATTTGCATTGTGTTTTTCTATGAAGAAAAAAATTTAATTCGCCGTAAATTTTTGTTTGTGTCATTTCGCCTTTTGACAAGTTTTTGTTTACTTCTTTGAAAACGAATAGTATTAATAATAAACGCAAAATTAAAACAAAAAATAACATAAACAAACTTTTTAACATTAAAAAACGAAGAAAACAATCCAATTTATAAAAATTAATATAATAATAGCGATTCAAATGTTTCAGAGAAAACCCGCCATTTCTCTTAATTTCTTTTGCGGTCTCTTTGCTCAACCCTTATGTTTACTAAAGTGCATACTTTTTTTCTTATTGTTGTTTGTGTGCATTATTTTTTATGTTTCTTTTTCTCTATATTTTTGACAGATAATAATAGCATGGCAAATTGTCATTAATATCAAACAAAAAGGAAAGGGGAAAAATATACGGTGAATTCTTAAAAAATTGATATTGATAATAACATCGCTTTAAAAAGTTGATTTCCTAAAAGAAAATAAAGCAAAACAAAACACGAAAAAGTGTCGAAAAATCAACGCAAAATAATTATATTAAAAAACCAAGAAGATCATTTTTATAAAGATAACAGAAAAAGTGAATATTACGGAAGGATATTGAGGGAAAATCGTAGCAAAACAAAAAGAATTAATAAATGCGAATATGTTTTCTACAAAAAATGCAGTTTAATGTTGCAAGTATTCGACTGCCTTTGCTGCTGCTGCTGCTGCCATTGTTATCGTAATTCTCTTTATTGAATTGAAATATGAAATGTGTACAAATGCTAATGTTCATGATAGTAATTATGCAAATTTATTTAAGTTTTTCGATTTCAATTTGAAAAATGTCGTCGTCTCATAGCCTACACGATTTGTTATTGTTGCTTCCATTGCAAGAAAGTAGTTGTAGTAATTGTCAATACAAATTAATAAATAAATATAAAAATAACAGCAACATCGGATATAATATTTATAACAACAAGAACAAAACGAACATCAAAATTGTCGCCGACTCCAAAACTCAAAATATATTGCTGTGGTGCTTTGTCGTACCACTGCTGATCTCTTCAATAGTTACTCCAACACCAACATTAACACAGAGAGTAACGAAAATAAATTCATCAGCATCAAAGAAAACAAAATCAGGACTAAATCCTGAAAATAAATTGCTAACGTCTACATTTTTGAATTGTCTTGCAAATAGAAAAACGACGACAACGAGGAGTATAGACGTCCAACAAACAAAGAGCATTAAGCTCTTGTTAAGAACCTTGACGGGTTCTCTGATACAACAACAACAGATTATTATAAAAAATCTGTATATCCTTCAAGAATTACTTAATATTGCCCTAAAACTATACTTTATTAAGGTCTTAAGCCAACTGCTTACAATCACAGTAGTGAAAGAAGAATTAAATCATACCTCTAAAAAGAATAGAAAGAGGTGTAATTTTCTCAATTTCCAATTAACATCATCCTTAATAAGAAGTAAAGGCAGTAGTGCTGTTTTAATTTTGCATTCAGAAGAGGCTTTTACATCAAGAATTTTAAATTCAACAACAACAAACGCATCGAGAAATCCCTACAAAACGTTCTATAGAAGAGTTATTGTTCATTGGCAAAACCGAAATTTCATTTCCATCAACGTTATTTAAGTATTTTATTACAAGGATAAGTCCCTCGTTTACCCCTCCTCTGTTTGCTGATACACCAGCCAACTACAACCTACTATAAATTATTAAATCACATAGTTCCCGCAATTTCAAAACAAAAAGAAAAAAGCCAAATTTAGTTTTAAATCAACTTTAAAAAGTAACGACTACAACAGCAGCAGAAAATGTCGAAACTATCGTTTAGGGCTCGTGCCCTTGATCCCTCCAAACAAATGCCAATTTATTTGGCTGAGGAGCTGCCCGATTTGCCTGAATATTCGGCCATCAATAGAGCTGTGCCACAAATGCCCAGTGGTATGGAAAAAGAGGAAGAGTCGGTGAGTTTTTGTACATTAAATGCCATTTAAACTTTCATGTTAAAATTAAAAAAAAATTAGTACTGCTTTAGGCCAGGTAATATTTAAATGTGTATTCTAAGGATTAGTACTGAGAATTTTTTGTAAATATTATATTTTTGTAAATGTATCGATGTGTATGTTACACGTAAACACAAAGTTGTTTACATTTTATGTATAAACAAAAGTAATTAAAACTAAAACATCAGTTTGTTTTTCTTATTTGCATGGTCATTTTCATAAAAAAAAAATATGTGATGGGAAAATGTTGAAAGTTGTCCAATACTTTTCGCGCAAAAAAAAAAAAAAAGACGTGAAAAAGATGTCCTATCTGCACACAAATGACCACTGATCAGGCAGATACTGTTAGTTAGGATACTACATACATATGTATATTAAAATTAATACTTTAAGAAAATTTTCGTCAAAAAGCAAAATTTTTTCGAAATCAGTTCTTTAGTTTAAAATGTCTTAATATTACTTACAATAATATATCGTCCTCTGCTATCTTAAGAGCGTAAGCTATCTTGATCAACTTTACTAACCCAAAAATATTCTGCCTCGTATCATCCTAAATTGTAGCATAACCCGAAGTTAGGATAAAAGTATGATGTCGGGAATGTGATGGTTTGTGCGACGTTTTTTGAGTACGGTGTTGGTCCCATACACAGAATAGATATGAAAATATAGTTTTAAACACAATGTTTCCATATGCAGACTGTATGCTCTTTTACGTCGTAAAGAATAATTTGATGAAAATTATACCGACACATCGTAATTCAATTACGAAAGTTAAAGATTCTTATGCATCCATCGTATAGGCACAAAGTGTTAACCAATTGCTCCTGTCCATTGCGAATGAAATTGTTAATTATGAATTTGTCGTAATAATACAGCAACAGTGATTTAAAATTAGGCATTTCTCAAATAAAATAGTATATACATTAAAGTTTTAAATGTCAACATAAAAAGAATAGATTTATTTTAAAACACCATACAATATACAAATACTCTTCACATTTTTCATTTAATTTTTTAAACTTAATAGTGTTAGCTTGTGTAAATATGTTTTTATTTATTTTTTTATGCAACATTATTTCAGGAACATCACTTACAAAGAGCAATATGTACGGGTCTTATAATACCAACACCAGAAGTCTATACCACCGATCAAGATTTCTATGATAGAAATTATCCACCCAATTATCGCATGCCACGTCAGTTAATACATATGCAACGTAAGAATATAATTAAATAAACATTTATTAAACTTAACTATTGATGTTTTTTCTTATTTATTTACTTATTTACTTGTTGTTTTTGAATTTTTAGCACTTGGCTTGGAGCAAGATGTACCAGAATACGATATGGATAGTGAAGATGAGTTGTGGGTTAGTCAACAACGAAAACGTCTGGATCTTACGCCATTAAAATTCGAACAAATGATGGACCGTTTAGAGAAAAGTTCTGGGCAGACTGTTGTTACACTAAATGAGGCAAAGGCGTTGCTCAAACAGGACGATGAGATCAGCATAGCCGTATACGACTATTGGCTGAACAAGCGCCTGAAAATGGTAAACAATTGGCCACTCTTTATTTTAATTCTGTTTAGTATAAAAAATATATCATAAATTTTGAAATTCTTTTCAAATGGTCACAAAATTATAACAGCAACACCCACTGATACTATCAGTGAAAACAGAGAATCGACCGGGAGCTTCATCGAATAATCCGTACTTAGCTTTTCGCAGACGCACTGAAAAAATGCAAACGCGAAAGAATCGTAAAAATGATGAGACTTCTTATGAGAAGATGCTCAAGTTAAGGTATACAATAAATACTTAAAGACAAACACAATCATACTTAAATTCAATAACATTTTCGTTATAGGCGGGACTTGCAAAGGGCCACGACGGTTTTGGAGATGGTTAAAAGACGGGAGAAAACCAAACGTGAACAATTGCATTTGTCCATAGAAATCTTTGAGAAGCGAGTGCAACTTAAAGATTTTAACGGAGCTTTAATTTCAGAGCTGAGTGCTACATTAAAAAATGCAAGGTTGGCTCTAATTGTTATTCTTCTTAATATGTACAAAAATATAAACTTATCCTATGTATTTATATTTATTTTACAGACCCGCCTTTGCTCCATTATATGCGAATCAATATTCGCATCATTCATCTTCTTCGGGGGCCACTCCAACAGCTGTGGTACCAAATGTGGCTTCATCTGCGGGCGGCCTAAACAATGTGATGGGTACGGCAAACATGCTTACACCAGGTTCAGCAGGTAATGTAACAACTCCAGGTGGTCGTTTGTATTCATCAGCTTCGCAGTTCCTGAGTTCAGCGAATCTTGCTATGGGTATATAACACCTTACATATTTAATTTGCTTTTGAATTGTTCCTAAAAGAGTTGTTAAAACAAAATTTTGTAATCTTTCTTTTTGTGAAATAGATGCTCTTAACTCGGGTAGTCGTAAAGAAAAACGACAGTATAAAAAGCGTAAACATAAAGTACCTCGTGATAAACAGTTGCAGCTGCATCATCAGCAACAACATCAACAACAGCAACAGCAGTATTTCGCTGGTATTGGTGTCATACCGACATCGGCAACCACAGGAGCTGTTTTAGGTGGAACTGTTGGCAGTGTCGTCGGCAGCGGTCTTTCTAGCACCGCTGCTCATTCACATTTGCCTCCCCATCTGCATCACCTGCATCGTCAAAGTTCATCGCCAGCGCCTAATGAATCAAATATTGAGACCGAAGAAGAAGATTTACCGCACAAAATTGGCTCAGAGAGCGAGGAAGAGGCTCCATTTGCATTTAGAAGAAAACAAGGCTGCGATTATTTGAGAGTAAGTTCTATACTACGTTACATTAGTCTTTAAAAATGTATATTATTGTATATATTTTAGACGAGAACCCATACTGGTAACTGGCCTTGGGAACCTAAAGAGGATTACGGATTTGGTGACTCTAAATATCGTTACACACTCACCTCTATTAGGCATCCAAGGTATATACAATTAATTATTTATTTTTCTAAAGAAATTACAACACAACATTGTTCATTTTTAGACCCCGTTGTATTGGGTTTGCTAGAAGGCGTGTAGGTCGAGGTGGACGTATTTTACTCGATCGTGTGGCAACAAATTTCGATGAATTCTGGTCGCAACTCGATTATACAATTCTTGAGACAAAGCCAACAACCGATTGCACAATATCCACCTCCGATGTATCAACGACTGCTAGAGATTCAACAAAACCCGCCTCACCACCAACAGTTGTAGATCTGGTAATGCCAGCAAATGTAGTAGCAAATAATTTTGCTGGAGCATTAACAGTATCAACAACTAATAAATCCGCGACAACATCTGTAAATAATTCAAATACACCCGCCATAAAAATAAAGAAAGAAATAAGTGACGTCATAGATCACAATCATACCAAGGCCGATATAGAAGCTGAACCATTGAAGAATGGGGACGCTTCAGAGGAATTAACAGACTGTGATTATGAATATTCAGAAGATGAATTTGAAGATGAATATGGTATATATAAAGAAAGAGATAAACACTATCATTCTTGTATATCTATGGCCAGAAAACGAAGGCGAAGAAGTCAACAAGAACAGCAAAAAGAGAGGTCAAAACGTAGTAAAAAAAATTCAGTTTGGCAACAGAAAAATTTGGAATTGTCTACTCGTCGTTTATTGTACAAGTTATCGCAATCATTAGCAATGGCTGAAAATGGTAGAAATGCTGGTCAAAATGAACGTGTAAACAATTTGTTAAATCGTGGGACAGCATCTACATCATCATCCTCTATTGAAATTAAAGTGGAGAAACTTAATGGCCTAAATAAGGATGATCAGCCTTTGAAAATATCTAATAATTGGCCAAATAATCGATGCTCTTCTGCTTCTATAGATTACAATAAACTCAGTAATGTAAACAATAATTCCTCATCTGTATCCTCCTTTTCTTCCTCATCCTTAGTCACTGGTATTGTTGGCAATGTTAACAACAACAACAACAACAACAGTAATAATAATGTTAACAAAAACATTAGTAATGGTAGACATAGTAGTTGTAGTTTAAGTGACAAAACTAATGTGATAAAAACCGAAGTAAACGCTTTAGAAAATGATGAAAATAACATCATTCGAACATCTACAGCTACAGCGGATAATTCTGTGTCAAGGATTATAAAGCAAGAATTAATAGAATGTTCGGCTGCTTCCATTAGTTCAGCTGATGATTCTAATGAACCTTTAAGTAGCATACAGAAATTGGGAAATTCTTCAACAGCCGATATAATGGAAGATGAAGAAAATGTTAATTTGGCTCAACTAAGTAATCTTATCAAAATTAAAAAGGAAGTTAATGACGATGCCGATAAGGAGCCAACACGAACAAAAAGTCGAATATGCCAATCATCTTCCAGATCTGGCATTGCCACTTATGTTGACGCTGACGAAGAATTGGATCTCAATCAAATGGCCGAAGTAATAAGAGTGCAGAATTTGAAGAAACAAATGATATCCCCTTGTACCTCAGAAGGTTTAAATGGTGTTAATATTTTAATAGAAGATGTACCCCAAAATGATGATGAAGAACTCTCCATGTTGGGGGGCCTATCACCAACTTCTTCGCAACGCTTAGATATCTGCAATGAATTGTTATCTGAAATACGCAGAGATTGGCTTCATTTTCGTCCAAAAACTCCCACAGAAACTGAAAAAGAGGAGAACAGTTGGTCTTTGAATTTAGATTACAAATTGAACTCGCCTCTAGTCGATTGGTCACAACAAACTCCAATAGCTGTAGAAATGGTAAGAGAAACTCTAGATGATGAGAGCCATTCAAAGGCTGTGCAATTTGACAAGTTGTGGACAGAGGATTCCTATAGCAGAAATTCAGCATTTATAAGTTCGTCCTTTAAATACGAAGATTTAGAAGCTGACACGCAGTTGTTGCAGAATTCTTATTTGTCTGACTTAGTTCGAGGAAGTAGTAAAAGTCCTGACACAAATAACAGTGCGGCTGGTTTAGATCTAAACTTTAGCGGTGATTCGTTAAATGATATTAATTTGCTTGGAGATGGCGACGATGCAGATATGTTAGACAATATTCTGCAGGAAGTGCAAATAGATGATATTAAAACACTTAACCAAGCTACAAACTTCTGGAATGGTATTCTAGATGGCGAAAATGTAGATGCCGAAGTAGATGGTGATGTTGAAGTTGCCGCAGGGCTGCTCGACGGCATCGATGACACGAAAAAATGCGATAAATCCACGGGTGGCAAAAAGTCTACTAAATTAAAAGGTGGCAAAAAATCGTGTGCATTATTGGCTCCCGTAGGTAGTTCGTCTTTCAACTGTTCCCCCTTAGAAAAAGAAATTGTTACCGATGAAACTTTCTTTAAGAAGGATGATCCTAAAAAAGAATTTGAAGATGATACTGAAGCTGTAGTTATCAAATCGGAACCAACGGTGGTTTCGGAAACGAAAAATAACATTGTTACTAGTTCTAATGCATCAATAAGTAATATTTCATTATCACAGCCCCAATTGAATCAAATTGTTCCATCAACTATGACCACTTCAGTCAATACTGTTAATTTAAATTCTCAACGGGAGGTAATGCAAGTAGAGCAACCAAATACCACTCCAATGATTATTACTCAGCCATTACAATCAACGCTGCAACAACAACAACAGCAACAACAGCAGCATTTGGTTACTCATTCTACGTCAGTGCAAGTAATTGGAAATGCTATTTCAATTAACCAAAACGAAGCAACGTTGTCACAGCAAACTCAACATCAGCTTCAATCGTCAACCGTATCGAATCCTTCTCAGCAGACATCTTTACAACAACGTCAATCACCACAGCAGCAGCAACAACTTACTACTATTCAAGTGTTGCAACAACCAACTACGCAACAAATTCGTAACGTTACTGTACAACAACTACATCAATTGCAATTGCAACAACAACAGCAGCGTAAATTACAGTTACAACAGCAGCAACAGAAGCTGTTATTGCAAAGAGATTTAGTGAATACATCAAACGCTTCCGTTATAGCTCAATATGTTCCGACGTCATCAACTACCACCTCTACTACAATTATGCGGCAGCCATCTCTAACGCCTATAGGCGCCTCATCCGTAAATAATTCCACTGGACAAATGATTTATACAACAACATCTTCTGGCGATGTTATTGCGGCCGGCTCACAGAAGATCTATTTACAGAAGGCTCCCGTTGCTGTTACTTCAAGTACTCAGGGTGTTAATATAATAAATACAAGTAGTGGTCAACAATTGACAGTACAAAATATAGCCGGTGTTCAACATATAAGTTCGGCAACGGGAGGCAACGTTTCAACTACGGCCTCAGGGCCGCTAATCGTTACAACTTCACATCGCAATGCAGTACAGCAATTGGCACAACAGCAGCAGCAACAATTGGTTGGACAACCTACACAGCAAATTGTTTGGCGTCAAATAGGTTCTACAAATGTCACAACAACACCAGCCGGTATGTTAACGGGAACTACAAATGCCGACTGTGCAGTAGCGGGGACTGGCAACAAAATCGTTTGGACAAGTCGACCAGCTCAAAAGAGACAGCTTAATGGACCAGAGAATACAGGTATTTTTTAATATTAAGTTTATTGGTCTTGATTTAATATTAAGATTAGCTTCTTTGACGACGAGGATATTCATGAAACACAAATACGAAATGATCAATAGATTTTAACAATAATTTCGCAATTGTCTTAAGTACAGAATTTAAGTTTTAAAGATTATGTTAGATATTTAGACCATTTGTAGTAGTTGTACTTTTTTGTTATGTTTTTGAGGAAAAATAAATTGTAATAACAATGACACATATGTATTGCGATGACGACGCATCTAAGGGATTATAAGATTTTTAACAAAAGTACACTATTAAAGCATTCATAATAGAAAATAAATTAAATATTACATATTTATTTAATGAATGCCACTTTAAAGAAACTTATTGTCTAAAAAATAAATAAATATTTAATTTTCTTTATTTTTATGGAATATTTCTTTTAAAGATATCAACAAGCTGTTATTGAATCGAAAATTTTCACAACGAAAAATAGTACAACAACAACAACCTCAGCTATTGCAACAACAGCAGCAGCAGCAGCAACAACAACAATTGCAACAGCAACAACAACAACAATCTCAAGATGATGATATGACGAATGTCAATGTGTCAATAAGTGGGCAAGACTCCATCACTACAACGGCTGTTACATATAATACGCAACAGCAACAGCAACATCAAACACAAATACAAAAATTGCCTGGCGGAAAAGTTATAAAAATGCCATCTTTCCCTCTATTAGTCTCTGAAGTTAATCTGCAACAACATCAGCAACAACAGTTACAACAAAAACATAATACTACGGCGGCTGCCATAGCGGCTAATCACAATTACAGTTTACAACCGACAGCTGCAATAATAACGTCGCAAGCATCACAACAGGGCAATAAAATATATTTAACGACAAGCTCTAGTGGAGGTGCTGCGACAAACTTTACAATTACAAACGCATCGGAACTGCAAACGGCGGCACAAAAGTTGCAACAAACAAACAATTCAAATTTGAAATTAAATTTTGTTACCGCAAATGCTCAACAACAGGGCATGCAACAGCAACATCAGCAACAACAAACTGTGGTACTAAATAAAGCTACAATGCAGCAACAACAACTATTGCCACAACAATTGTTACAACAGTCAGGAAAGTTAAAAAGAGAAAGAATTCTAAATATAATTGGAGCCGCACAAGTAGACGCCAATTCAAACACTGGTGTATCAGCCACCTCAGTAAGCTCCGTTACAGGTGATAACAACAAAAGAGTATTGTATACAAGTTTGTTGAACGTTAAACCATTGCAAAAGAATAATGCTGGCCAAATGCAGGTACAAATCGGTCCTCAAGGCATGACTCATGCTGTGTTACGTAGTCGCATTGCCAACAATCAAGCCATATTCGCTAATATGCGAACAGTGCCTGTGGCTACCGTCTCAACGGCTGGCAATAGTAATAATAACTTAAATATTACAACAACAGGTACGGGGACCACCACAACACTGCATGTTGTTTCACAAGCTACACAACTTAATTCCAATATCTCTTCAACAACCACTTCCATAGCAGCCGCCGCCACCCTTAATTCAAACAGTAACAATAACAGTGATAACAGTTTGCATATACAACAGCAACACACTCACGCCATCGTCTCATCTGCGCTAGGAGGAGCTGCAACGGGAACAGATTTAAATTCATCTACTTCGCTATCATCTATCAGCCATTCTGCCAGCGATATAAAATCAGCCAATAATGTTCTGAACATGGAAAATTCTTCGTCGGTCAATCTAAACAGCACAAATAGTGGAACAACGACAAATAATAGCTCTTCATCAAATGGTTCATCCTCGAACAACAATAATAATAACACAACGACATTAACAGCCAATAATATTCAAACAACAAATAACACCACGACAATCAATAGGTGAGACGAGGCAAGATAACTACCATTTAGGGTCTTTAAGTCTATGGATATTCAGCAAATCATTAATGTAAATATCAAAGAAGTGGCTAAAACTTTGTTAACACTTAATAAAAGTCGCCAACAACAGGATAAAAAGAAGAACAATTTCACAAAAATAGAGCAATTATTTGCTGCTGTTTGAACTATTTGAGACAATAACAAAAGTTAAAAAAAAGAGGAAAGAAAACAATATATTTTATTCTAATAACTAAATACCATTCCACATGATACAGTTTTAAGAAATTAAAAACAAACATATTAGATTAATATGCATCCTTCAAAATGAATAATGAGCCAGCCAGCCTGCGGCCAGTTAATTGAAATAAAAACAAACAAAAAATTATAATAAGAATAAGGCTGACAAATGCGCTGCGAACAAAACAAGGGCTTGTCTTCTTTTTTATTTCTTTTTAAATTAAATAACAGAAATTTTTTTTTTTTGTAAATTTTTAACACAAATAAAACGCTTTTTTATTTATTTATTTATTTTTTTATGAAAATAGTGATCCGAACAGAGAAGTTTTTTTTTTCTTTTGATTTGTCCCCATACGAGGAGAGACAAGAAAATAAGCAAGTTTAACTATTCCAGTTTTCAAGAATAACATTTGTTAGCTGCAAGTATGAAAATTCATTTAAAACACTTGACATCAAAAATAATTACGACTGAAATGTATTTAAAAAAGAAAAAATCCTAAAAGATATTTAATAAACCTATTAGACTTTGAGAATAAATAAATGGCTATATCTGTGCTATTCACCGGTTTAATATGTGAATATGTAATCTAAACATCTTTAAAGTAGTAGAGTAAATTAAAAAAAAATCTGTCTTAAGATTGAAATGTATAGAAAGAATTTCGTACACCCGTTTTATATTTGGCAAAATGATGAATGATGAAAATGAATTCAATGGAACTTTTCAACTTGTATTTTAATTTAGCAAAAAAAAAAAAATAATTTTTGCAGATTAAAGAAATAAAAAAATTATTGGGTCTTATAAAAAAAATAGATTTATTATAGAAAACCTAATATCATTTGTTTAAATTTGCTTATTTTTTGTTTTGTTCAAATACTTCTACACCTATGCTTCTCCATTCTTCTCATCTTTTAAACACTCACAATCACACACTCATTAAATAACATGAGAATGATAAAACAAAGAAAATAAATAGTTCTTATGAGACAAAATTTGTGTTAGCAATGTATGATATAAAAAAACAACAAATTAGTTTATAAAAAATAGATTTTCTTTGTAATATTTAATTTTTATTATTTAATATTAAAATGGAAAATAAAAATTTACTATAATATGGAAACTATATATATATATATATATATATATATATGTGTATATATATACATACATACATCCATATATATATACATATATATATAAATATATGAAAGTGAAGCGAAAACGTGAAAAAATTTACATTTATGCTTAAACAAAATGTATAAATATACAATAATTTTAATTGTAATAATAATAATATTTGAAGTAAAATATTACTTAAAAATAATTAACTCCTACTCTTGAACTTTTCATGAAAAAAGTTTTGTCAGCTTTTTTCAAAAAAATTTTATCCTCTATTTAAATTTAAAAAAACAACAAAGGAAAAACCAATTGTAATGAATAAATAATTTGTGTATATTGTTAACGGATTAAGAAGATCTTATTTTCAAGATCTGATTTAAATTTTTATTATTTGTTTCCACTTCCTCTTAAGTAATTATAACAATTTTTAAATTTATTTTTTATTTTATATTCTGTCTTTGAGCGGAGGTAAACTGTTATCCAAGCCATTCGTTTAACTAATAACAACTATAAAGGAATATAAGAGGAGTTTTTTTAAGCTTTCAATTTTTATAGCTGAACTATACTCGGTTTATAACGGGTTCCCATTGTTTTCTTAATTTTTAATTTTCTTCACATAATTGGACAGAAAATATCTCAAAAAATATTACTTTTTATATAAATATAAATATATATATTAATCTTATGATTATTAATGTAAATAGTTAGTTTTAATGTAATTAAAAATAATACAACCAACAATTAAGTTTAATTTTACTATAAAAAAATAAAATAAAAGTATGTATTCAATAATAAAAACAAATACAAATATTAAAGAAACTGATATAAAACAATTGAAAACATATAGTTTTATGATCTTTATTTTCTTCGCATTACGGATATTTTATTTATTGTTTTTTGTTTTTTTTTTCTTTTTTTTTTTAAGTTATTTAATTGGCATGTATTAAATAGGACTTACGTTAGGGTTTTTGATTAAAATACATTTAAAGAATAAATTATGAAGTATTTATAATTTTGAATAGCTAATTAAAAAAACATTTTTTTAATTACATTAGAAAACTGAATGTATAAAGATGCACTTGATTTTGAAATAAAATCGATTTCGTGAAATTCATTGAAATATATACAAGTTTTTTTTGTAATGTGAGTGTCTGACTCAAAGAGAACATTTTTTGAAATTTGTATCTTTCTTTTTCTAGAAACATAATTTATTGAATTCCACCACATCAAGCAGCTGATAATTTCTTGAGAAAATTCGAACTTGTGGACAGAAATTTCGTAAACGATACGTTTCTTTTTTAATCTTTTCAATACAGGAGTAATAACAATTTAGAATTTTTTAAAAACGCTGAGGCATTATTTGTTATATGTATATGTGTACATTATGAGCAGCCACCGAACTTTCGTTGTCGTGTAGCTTGCCAACTAAATATGATAAATTTGTATACCAAAATTTTTTTCATAAAATCAATATGAACATTTAGGGAAAAGTTTTCATTTAAAATGTCCTTATTGACAACAAACTGTTGTGTTAAAATTGCGTAATATTGTGGATTGTTGTTGGGTTGAAAGAAAAATTCAATATTGAACCAACACCCATAATTTCGGTACGTTTTTTAAAAGATGAATTCAATTATATTTATTAATAAGAGTTTGCTCTGAATGTTTGTAAAAAATTAAAATTTTGCTTTTTAAGCCTCCCATATTACTTATAGATTCCCATATTCGCCAAACGGTTTTGACTTTCGCTTTATAAAATATAATTTGTATGAAAATGTGGTTCATAAACTTTTCATAAGTTAAATACAATTTTTGTGGATATGGGAGAAGATATTTTAATATACCAACCAAACTTAATTCAAAACCAGAGGAAAACTATTAAAAAGAAATTATGTGGGTTTAATTTATTATAATGACCGACATTTTTATTCATTTTCTTTTTTAATATTCTAAAAATATACACTTCTTATTTCAAAGTTAGATTATTTTATATATTTAGAGCAATCCAAATTTATTTTCAGAATTTTGCCAGATCACAGAAACAAAAAATTAAAAACAAAATGGTAACAAGATCTATTAATTAGTTTTAAAAATAAAAATGAAATATAGTTTTTTTTATTAAGTTCTTGGCGTAAATGAATAAGTTTCTTTCTGTTTTATGGTTTGTATATGATTTATTTTAATATACTTAATTTTTGTTTTCTTTTCTTTAATTAAAGGAGTCTGAAAGTCTAAAGTCTGAAGAATATCTGTTGAAAAAAGTAAATGAGTAGTTGTTTTAGAAGTTTACAGTGGAGAGAGGAGGAGAAATTGATTAAAATTAATTAACATTTGTATACTGTTTTTTTTCTCTTAAATTCATAGTAATCTTATCTGAACGATTTAAAATGACTACAACTATTTTTTGTATTTCTGCTCTATGTCGATACTGATTTAAATCTCACTTAATTATTTTTCCTTATTCTTCTTATTTTTTTTAATTTATTTTGTTTTTTTAATTTATTTTTGTTTGTAACTTAATTAATTTTTTTTATTAAATTTTATTTGTTTTAGATTTATTATTTTGTTAATTAAATTAAAAGTTCTGTTTATTTATAATTTAATTTAATATTTGTTTTAAATACTACATATTGATTTTATTTCTTTCTTCAAATTTTTAATTCGCATACATGTATGTATGTGTATGTATATGTATGTATATTTATTTGTTCATTATTCTTTATATTTAGTTAATTTTTTAATTGTTTTTTATTAATTTCTTTTGATTCGTCTAAATATTTTATTTTTAATTAATAAAATTTTCTACAACAGAGTGTAAACCTGAAGGTTTATTTTTATTTATTAGGAAGGAATTAAGCAAAGATTCCACAATGTTTTTATTTGAATTTCATTAATTTTATTTAAACATTTTTGTTTTGGATTTTTTTTTTATATAACTTTATTTTGTTTTTTTGTTTTAAGATTTTTACTTAACGATTTTATATTATTTCATGTTTTTTAATGTTTGATATTTATTTGAATTTTTTTATTGGGTATATTTTTATCATAATTTTTATCTTAGAAATGATTATTTATGTTCTTTTTTAATAAAAGAAAATCGAAAGCTTTGTAAAATTATGAAAAAATAGCATTTAACATTAAATTAGATTGAGTAAACAAATACATTTTACGCTTATAGTTATAATATTTAAATAAAAGTCATGTATAAGTAAATATGTATTATATTTTCAAAAATATAATATCATATATATATTATATATACTCATCATATATATTATATATATTAATATATTATATATATTAATTATTTAATATTATTAATATATTATATATAATATTATTAATATATTATATATATATATACATATATATATATATATGTATATGTATAATAATAAATATTATAAATTTTTTCTTTAATATAATTTTATACAATTATTTTATTTATTTTTTTCAAAATTAATTAACAAATACATTTTCGATTTTTATATATATTTAGCAACGCCATAAGTTAATTTCTTTCCGATGTCCGAGCAATAATAGATACATTAATTTCCTTAAGAAGATTCAAATTCAAGATTCAATAAATATATTACTAGCAGCAATTAAAAGAACATAATAATATTAAAAACAATTATTTTTTCATATTTTACGTTGCATTCCTATTATATCGTTTTAAGTTTTGAAATCCTTATTCTCTTAACATTTTCAAAAATGTTAAATAAAATTGTTTTTTTTTAACAAAATGTTTTGATTTTTTGGTAAATTTAATTGATTTTTCTCTGACGATAGATAATACACTGGAAATATTAAAATAAAACTTCTGATTAATTGTTTTTAATTTTATTATATAAAATCAATTTTTAATGCATCATAATAAAGACAAAAATAGTAATACGGGTAAATATATTTTTCTTAATATTTAATTTAAGACAAAATAAAGTCCATAATGAAATAAACAAAATTATTTCATACAAAATTTAAATTAAACAAAAACATATAATTTACGGTGTATAAAAAAATTGCTGTGTAATACTTGTACTGATATTTTTTAAATTGTTATAAATAATCTTGAGTTGGATATAAAAAAGAATTTGTTTTTTTCGTTTTTTTTTGTTTTCACCCTAACTAACAATGTTCCAACAACTTCGATTCGATGCAAAAAGGAAAAAAAATACCAAAAGTATTAATGACATATGTAATGTTGTATATAAAAACTAATGACTTAATTAATAGAAAGAAATCTATGTGTATATTTAATAATAATTCTTTTCTAATTAATCTATTATTATTCTGCTAAAAATTAAAACCAAAAAAACGTAAATGAAAAATACTCAACAACTTGCATGTGAAATAAATTTCTTTATTAAAACCAAAAAATTAAGTATGTACTTGTGAATTAATTATTAAAAACTATAAAACAATGAAAGTATATATACATACATTTATTTAACAATACATTATTAAATAAATAATCTGTTGTAAATTAATAAAGGAAAACGACTTATTTATTCCATAAGCAGCTAAATTCCATGAATATAAAAAATATATTAAAGAAAAATATAAGATTTTAACTTAAAAAATATAAAAATTAAAAAAAAAAAAGAAATAAAGCAAACAAAATAAATTTATAAATAAATTAATTGCATGCATTAAAAAACAAAGCAAAACAAAAGAAGTTTAAAACAACTAAAGATTAAATTCTATAATTAATTAAAAATGAAAAACTAATAAATAAATAACAACCAAATTAATTAATAATTAATGTTCAATATGATGATGTATAATATTTAAACAAATAAAGAAATCTAATTCTTATATAATAATAAATAATACCAAACAAATACAATATATATGATGCGAAATTGCAAGGAAAAATAATCTAATAAAACTAAACGAAAAGAAAAGAAAAATAAAAACAAACTAAAAATTAAATATTTATTCAAAGTAAACTTATATTTCTTAAGTTTTATTTAAAACTCATAGAGAAAAACATATTAAAATGGCAATAATTTTACATAATTCCAAAAAAAAAACAAAACAAACAAAAAAATTAAATTTTATAATTTTGCCATTTTATAAATTTTCCGTCATAATGGACCCAAACTTCAACAACAACGAAGAGCGGGGTGGCAGTGGCAACACAACAACAATTACAAAACAAACTAGTCTACTATCCCCCCTTTTCCTTTTTTGCTCATTTCTTCCCCTCTCACACAAACCATCAGAGCAGAGAAACCCAACCCAACCAACAACAAACATACACCCCATTGAAACAAACAGGGGTTAGTTTTTACTTATATATAAACCGGAAACGGAAAAATATTGTGCGAATTATTAAGTTAAATAACGTTAATTTTTTTGAACGAACAAAAATGAATTTTCACCAGTGTTGCCAGGAAGAAATTTTATTTAGCTTGCGTTGCACGTGTGCAACATAATAAAAAAGTTTAAAACGTCGTTGCCATTTTATTATATTTCTCCCGCAGTGTTGCCAGGAAGGAAAATTTGGAATCAACTTTTTTGAAAAATTCACTACTTTTGAGTAGTACGTTTTTTCTTCCTGGCAACACTGGTGAAAATTCGTTTTTGTTCGTTCAAGAAAGAAACGTTCTTATAATTCGCACATTCTTTTTCCGTTTCCGGTTAATATAAGTAAAAATTAAGGCCCCGTTTGTTTATGACGTGGTTTGAAGTTGTCCGTTGTTTGTGTGTGTGCGTTGTGTGTGTGGGTGGGTGTTGTGTTATATTTGTATGTGTTGTGTGTTGCTGCTGGAGATGTTGGATTGTTGGTTGTGTGCGTGGGGAGGAGGGAAAAGAAGAGAAAAAGGAGGATGTGCAAAAAAAGGTGTGTGTTGATTGTGTTTGTTGTAATTGTGCTTGTTGTTGTTGTCTGCCACCCGCGCTCTTCGTTGTTGTAGGTCCGTCCATTCCCATATACGATGGGCGGAGAGGGAGGTAAAATTATAAAATTTAATTTTTCTTTTTTGGAAGTGTGGTGAATTTTGTTGTTGTGGTGAGTTTCCAGTGTGGTGAGTTTTATAAAGTGTGGTGAATTTATCCGGTGTGGTGAATAAAATCGAAACTCACCAAAGTACCGTTACTCTACATGGTACTGTATTACCATATATCCATGTCGCCTCGTGACATGAACGGTTCGTGTCCCGACTACGAAATTTTCACCCCTCTTAGCGGAGACATTCACCGACCTTTCTGATTACTATATTTACTGCATTACCAACCGTGTGGTTTGCGTTTGGATTAAGTAAGAATAATTAATCTCGATTAGTGAAGCACTTAATAAAATGGCAGTGTACTCAACGAACGACAAAGGTAGTGTTGCCATTGTGTCATTCTATTTAAAATTCTAAAAAATTAAAATTAGAAAACTGCATACAAATAAATAAATTTCAATTATTTGGTAAATTAATTTCTGAATATTTTCTTTCTTTTATTGTCCAAAATGTTTGCAAAAAAGCTACAAATTGTAAATTCTTTGTCGAAATATTTATAATTTTTTGTGCCTTTTCGAAAGGCATATCGGAATCTTAATTTAACATCAGCAAAAATTATTAAAGAAAACTATGGAATTCATAAAGTTGGTTGGTTTTTTTCCTCTTTGGTGATTTCTTTTTCAAAACTATATTTTCCGTACGTTAATGTTGTTAGCAACATTTCAAAATAATGCTAAACGTTTTAGCCGTCGTTAGTCCAATGTCCATGCAACGTATGTATGTATGTATGTTCGTTTTTTAGAATACGAAAAGCAATGAGACGGTTGCCGAAGTGAACGTGCATTATTTTATTATTTCCATTTTACGTGTATTCTAGTCATCTTCGGATGGCTACAGAAGATGTGAGCAGCAAATAGTATTTTTTAAATCCTGATTGGTACTTCCATCAATCTCGGTTGAATCCGAATCAACTGAAGTCAATTTTATACACTTATACAACCATTTATTATTTATCTGATTGACATTTTGGATATGAAGGACGAGTGAGCCGATAAAGAGTGGGAACAGACAAACTGGACTATCACCATTTGTCGAATTTGCAAATTCTGCCTACCTACAGTCAAAGTGGCATTTCCATTGATACATTTTCCCAAATAACTAACTCACTTTGTTGTGAACGTCTATCTCTTCTTGGTTATGGAAATACTGATCAATTATCGGTTTCTTGGGAATTGGATGTTTTGAATTTATTGACCCTGCCTTCCACGAATTCCATCGTAATCTCTTTAACCCGTCGTAAAGTACGTAATCAAAGGTGCAATTCATTATTTCCACTTCATATATTCCAATATTATCTACATTTTTAATAGCTTTAAATTTTTATACTACCGGACCACAGATAATTAAATGTTGGCAATGATCTTCTTCAATATCTAAACCGCGTATTACATCGGTATGCTGTGATCAATTACTTCAGTTTTAAAGTGCTTTACTGCATACGAATGAATACTTTATGCATTTATGTATTACGTTTACATATTCACAAAGTCATACAAAATTTATAACAAGTTTCCATTAAGATTGACAGAGGCGATGCGTTTCCATTAATGAATGAGTGTTTAAGATTTGCATTTTCTTTGTCTGACAACACGACTCCTAGTTTGATAGTTCAGGCAGTGTCGATAGTAGACTGCTAGGCAAGCAATAAATAACTGCTGCATTTCAGTCCCCTCTTCATAATCATCATCATAGTTGTTACCTTTAATATCAGAAGACTAAGTAAATTTCTTTATATGCACGTATGGTGCAAGAATATAATATATATATGTATATATATGTACATATATGTAATATTAA
The DNA here is from genome assembly GCA_930367235.1 of Sarcophaga rosellei. NCBI lineage: Eukaryota > Metazoa > Arthropoda > Insecta > Diptera > Sarcophagidae > Sarcophaga > Sarcophaga rosellei. Next base: position 86,250,425 of record OV884021.1, read on the forward strand.
GCTTAGTTAATAAGCCTCGTTTACAATGATACTGCTCTAAGCTAACGAATGTTTTAAAATGTACATTTTGTAAAACCCTTTATTTTACCTTTCTCAGCGAAATCCAGTATGTTCGTTTCGATTTTTGTTCTCTAAGACGAGTATATACGACATTAAGCGAGTATACGAGTTTCGTTTTGCTCTGACGAATATACTTGACATACATAAATAGTTAAAGCATTAATGATTTATCATGTCATTATTCTTCAGTAATATTGTAGAAACAATGTTGTACAGAGTAGTGCTCTTAATGACGATAGACGATCGGAAAACTGGCTAATAAGGTCAAATTATGATACATATGTGAGAAGCTAGGTCGTAAGCCAGGCTGAAGGATTGTAATGATCAATTATGTATAATACAAGCTGTAAAACTCTAAATGCTGATACAATTTCTGAAAACTGTTGTATCATAAATATTTACTTGCTGGAGGGTAGAAGGAATCTTCATTTTAAATGAACATTTGAAAGAAAAAAAATTATCAATTAACTACACAGGTCCACAAAAGTATACATACAAATTGACAAATTTCGGAAATTTCTCAACGAATCCATTTTCAATGAAAATGTTTATGTGTAATTAATTGTTTGCGCCATTAGTTTTAATTTAGAATATTGTCATCTTTCCTCGGTTTAATGATAGCATTTTGAATTTGCATTGGGCATTTGCATTGGTTCAGAAACTTGCTAATTGTATGTATACTTTTGTGGTCGTGTGTATTTAAAAAAGTTTATGTGATTCTTTATTCACATAATCTTTAAAAGCTTCTTTCTTGCCTATACTTAAGAAGATATCATCACTAGTCGTATGAAATGAAGGAGTGTGTGACATTGAAAGGAATAAATTAAATACTTTAGAATTGAATCGTCTCGAAGAATATCAGTATAAACACAATAGACACAACGCAGCAAGCAGAACAATGTTGCAATGAACATAAAAATTGCCGTGAAAATACTCGACATGTGCGAAGAAAGTCTGTTGATTATTAAAATAAAATAAATTATTTTTCGTTATTTATAATGAAATTTTTATTTATAAGTAAACAATACATACAAATTCAAATAAAGGATTGAAGTTTTTCGTTTGTTTGTAATATAATGTGTGTGTGCCATTAATTTTTATATAAAAGTCTTGTGAATATTTTTTTAATAAAACAAAAACCGATATGGAATCAGTGATATTTTGACACATTTTGCATGTCTGCATTAAGGTTTACACGGATATGAGTTTGCGTCTACCATTTTATGGATTTGTTGTTCAACCAGAGGAGGAGAATATGTTTTCGTGACATTTTCTGTCAAACAGTATATACATATGTACATATGTATGTGGTTTATATTTTTAATTTTCTTTATCATATTTTTTTATATGTATTTTTGTTTATGTGGCAAAATAAATATTTAATTTTGCAATACTAAAAATACACAATATTAGTCGGTTGGGTGAAGTTTGATCGATTTTCAGTGATAAATTATTTTATTTTTTTATACATAAAAAAGTTTTAATTAAATTTAATTGTTCATGAAAAAGGTTTCTTTTTCAACGATTTTGTGCGATTAGAATGAAAATATTATAATTCTTTATAATATTTTTATCTAAAATATTTCATCAAAGCGATTGTAGATTATTTTTTGTGTATTTATTTTATTATTACAATATTTTGTGTTTAATTTAAGAATTTTTTTTATGTAAAAATGCCTCTAATATAAATGGTGTGTGTAAATTTGCAAATGAAGTTAATTGTGTGAAAATTATTGCGTGTCTTTCCCTCTAAATAGTCAGTTGTTGTTGGAAACACAAAAAAGAAAAAACAAAAAATAAAATGGAAAAGATTTTAATTTTTTTTTTTTATTTTTTGTTGCAACTTTAATTGGAAAAGCGTGATGTTGATGTTTGTTTACAAGCCAGCCAGCCATTGAGGCTGGCAGGCAGGCAGGCAGGCAGGCACTCAAGCCAACCAAACAATCAGCCCCCCAAACCTAAGCATTAAAACCAACTCCAAAATACAAAAAAAAAAAAACAGGGAAACAGGAAAAAAATGAATAAAATAGATAAATACTTTCGTACATATAAATTTAAATGAATACCTGTGCAAACACAGATAGTAGTAGCACAGAACGTCGTAATAAAAGATACAAATACGAGCACTGGTACGAGTACTAAAGGCTGGGATGTACTATTTATACCACACTGCTCTCTACTAAATAGTCATTGAAATGGATGGTGGATGGAAGATGGAGGTTATAAAGTGTGTAATCCAGTATATTTACTATCAGTTAAATGTTATCATTAAAGTTTAAACATTAAAACAAGCCACCATTTTGCTACGATAAATACACTTTTAAATACAATAAAAAAAAGATATTTAGAAAATAGAGAATAGAAGAAAATGAAAACAACACATGCAAATTGTGTCCATGAAATAATAAATAATCTTCTTCCCCTGTGTGTAATTGTGTTTTACAAGCATAAGAAGTTAGTTACTTCAGAAAAGATTGATAATGGATTTAAGTGGGAAAAAATATTTTGATTTTAAACTAATGCTGTAGCACAATTTAGAAATTAAAACTATACTGCTCTCTCCATTTCTTTTTAATTCTTTAATGGAGTAGTGTAGTAAATAGATCTCGTAAAAGGAACCTTTAAAATATAACAACAAAAATATTTAAATAACTAATATTTCCACTCACTACTCTTTTAGTGCATCTGTATTTCGTTTTATATTTTTACATGTGTGGACTTGGAATTAAGTTAATCGGCATTGGTGTTTGCATTGGAAACTTCTTTCACTGTTTTCCGAGAATGTGAAGTGTGTTAGAAACCCTAATAGTTTTTGATTTCGTTTTGATGCAACCTGGAAAAACAATTGTAGCAGACGTCATTAAAATAATCAAAATTGCTAAACTCTAAGTCTGGTCTGTGTGAACAGTGTTTCCATAGCCCAGCCGCTAAAGATTGTACTAAAAATACTTAGAAAGAGCTTCAATAAGACTGAATATAAGCATTATATGTACATATGTATAGTTTCCAAATAAGTTCAAGCAAAGAAATCTCATGAAATGAGAATAGCAATAAATACAAGCATTTCTAAAGTTTGTCGAGAAAGAATTATAGACCTTCCATTGCTATTCATATTATTGGTGGTCCATTGAAATTTTTTTTATGTGAAATCTTAAAACAGCAGGAAAGTCGATAAAATTTTTCCTAAAGTTTATAATGCTACAGTAAATAATATAAGATTTTCCGTTGTATAAATAATTAAATTCCTATTGCATCTTATACAAAAATTTATTGTTCTTTCTTTAATACAAATTTCATCGCAGTTACAAATATTCCTTTTGTCAATAGGCCCCCAATTGACAAAAAAAAAAGACTAAAATAAAATCACAATTTAATTAAATTGTTTGGGTCAAGTGCGTAGAATATAATCGTTATTTTTTTTATCAATTATACAAGCACACGTTATTAACATCTGTATGCAAAAACTAAATGTACTAAAAATTAAAATAAAAATTTTAAAATTATCGTTCCAAATTATCTGTTGGTTGGCAAAATAAAAAAAAAATTATTTTATTTATTTTTAGTTAAAAAAAACGAATATGAGGAAATTTTGATTGATGGCATGATTAGCAAAAGTTGAATGTGTGATAAATTTTTTTCCAAAAATGAAACTGATCACGCATCTACATAAATTTACCTGCAATCTGATGGTACATACTATATGTATTTTCATGACTCGACGTGATACGAACGAACACTTGTTAACAAAAAAAAAAAAAAAAAGACGTGAAATAATTGAAAGTCAATAATAAATAAATAAAGAATCAACGTTAACAATTTCAAATTGAATTTTTATAACGCGTGCAATATATTTTATGTTGTTAAAATTTCAATTTACACATGCCCGTTAAATAATTAACACCCCGAATTGAAAGCTGGAAAACCAACAAAATTTTGTTGTTGTTTTTTTTTTAATTCGAAAAATATACGAAAGAACGTGAGGTGAGTAGAAGCTGCAGCAGCAGCAGCAGCAACAAAAGTTAAATCAAAATTTATCAACCAACACTATAGCAAACCAGTCCGCTATAATTTTGTGTTTGTGATACACTCTTAAGTCCATAAAGTAAACCAAAAACTTGGTAGTTTTTAAAGTCATGTTACAACATCAGATAGAAAGATAGACGTTTAGATGGACAGACAGGCGGAGAAACTAACAAACATTCATTAGATTAAATATACACATACATATGTACATACGTACATACAGAAATACAAGTAGACTTGTTTACTCTTAAGGCTTATGGCTTTCCAAAAAGCCCATGAATTTTTAATACAAACAAACCAGTAACCAAACGTCTAACAGATTTTTATTTTTTTTTTGAACAATTTACAGTCTAACGAAAGCTTAACGAAATTCAATTACCAAAAATATAAAGAAAATCGAAAAATCAAACATCGTCAACACCAAAAGGAAAAAAGAAAAAAAAGAACAGAAACAAACCAACAACAACTAAAAACAAAATACAAATGCAGATACAAAACTGAATAGCTGGCAAGCAATTGTAACTAGACGGCAGCAATTGTTGCTACTGACGGTGATGATGGTGATGACGATGACGAAGGCGACGATGCGGCCATGACGACCACAGCAATGGTGTTGATGAGAAAACGGCAGCCATAACAAGCATTTGTGTTGTATTTTTTTTTTGTTTTTTGTTTTTTGTTGTTACTGTTAAACAGATACGGAACGAAATAATAAAAAACTAAAAATACAAAAAATAATCAAAAATCAATTTCAAAGGGTATTCCATAAAGGGATTTAAATTCCAACGTTTAAATGTATGAAGTGTAGTCAAGTGAAATAAATGAAATTAATTTGACCATTCAGGACTTATGCTATAAACACAATAGACGCAACATTTGCGGCCTCTAGCGACGATGTATGAAATATGACGCGAAAAAACGTTTTAGTGGCACCATTGATAAACAATAAATCAACTTTTTATGTTTTATTTGTTGTGCTTATGTGCTTATATACTTTATGTACATTGGATGACAATTGCAAAACTGTTGTGATTGCTGTGTCGCGTTTATAGTGCTTATAGCATTACTTATGTATGCTTTGCCGCAGCCGCTTGTAGAATACTTAACTCGCATGCTGCTTGACTGAGATGGCAATTGCAAAATTGCTATGCCGCAAATAAAATTAAATAATTATGAAATAATTGTCAATTTAGAAGAAAACATATAATTGGGGAACGTTTTTAAAAATTCCATTCTAAGTTAACGCCGAGTACATAGGACCTTAGTTAAAAAAATTCCAACAAGAATGGCAGTCCCCTTGGTCAAGCAAACATATAAATTTGAACGAAATTTGCTCGTTATGAGAGAAAAACACAATCAGAGCTAGTTCTACAGCAGTGCCAATATCTCAGCATCAATTTTATAAAAATGTTGCAAAAAATTTCTCAAACAATTTTAGTTTGCGCAGTTATTGAAAGAAAGTTAAGCATAGTCATTGTCATTATACGTTAACACTAGAGTTGCCGTAGAGTAAATAAGCCGAAAAAGTCAGGGAGACTAAGAACGACTTATTTGACATAGCAATTGTCTAGCTTATGATGGCTTATATTCTATGGGTAATGATTTTCCATTCAGTATTATAAATTGGAAATAAAAATGGAAATGATGGAGAGTGAAGAAAAAATTATTTAATTTTCCACTTTATTCAAAAGGACTCATGACCAATCTCTCTCTATAACATTGACCAAGAAAATTTAGAGACTTGAATTGAATTTTAAAGATATTCTCTTCTCTCGCATCATGGCCATGGTTTATTAACAACATTATTTCATAAGAAAACAAATAAATATGTTTTTGAGCAAAACTGTATATATGTACATATGTATGTATGTACTTGTTAGAGTTTATCATTCGGCAACTCTGTAATGAATGCACCAGTCATAAGCCATTGCATTTGTTTTTGTGAACAATATTGCGTGCTGTCAACTATTGTCGTCGATTAGAGTTGAATTTGCATCGTCGTTAGTGATTTTTTGTTTTGTTTGTTATTGTTTCTGTTTTATCATTGTTGTAGTTGTTCAATATTGTGGCACTTGGTGAAGGAAAAAAACCAGACTTGTTAGTTTAACACTTCTGTCGCACTTAAAACAAAAACGTATAAACAACATAGAGTATCCAACCAACCATATCCTGGCATAAAGGTGTTGGGATTGCTTACAGAAAATGAAATGAAACACAGCAACAACCAGAAAAAAGCAACAACAAAACAACAACAAAACAAATCTTATTATGGCGATTTGTTTTGTAACGATGAAAAAAGAAACAGAAAAAAAAATAAGCCAGTTAAAGTTACCATTTGATAACGTACAAACAAACATATGTACGCGTGACTACTTCATGATTTAACTTTTTCTTTTGATTTTAATTCGTGTGTAAATTGCAAGAGTCTACACCAATTGCCACTATTCTCTATAATAACGACACCAATTGCTGCAACTACAACTACAACTACGAATACAACAAAGACCAAAAAAAGAAAGAAATTGTCGAAAATGATACGGAATAAAAAAACATAAATGTGACCATCAATCAGTGTTGCCATAATTATGAATAGTATAAAAGGAACGAAATATTCCACAAAAAAGTGTCCGAAAACGTTAAAAAAATCGGAAATAATTAAGAAAAATTTCTGATGGCAAAATGGCAAGCCTGACAATAATTACAGTATCAACGTGAGTATTATTGGCTGATTATATCATAGTTTTAAATCGGGTGCATTTAGGCTATTTATGCCCTACATTCACTATAGAAATATTGGAAATAGCAATGTGTTTACACTAAGGCTTGAGGATATTTTACGAAATGTTACACCCAGGGTTTGCAGGAGTCCATAGCGTTAAATCGATTAAATGCAATTTACTCAAAATGCTCCATTTATACAACATAATGGGAGCGATTAAAAAATTAAACGTCATCCCTTACTCACTGAACCAAATACAATCGGTTCATATCGATTGAGCCAGTAAATAATTTTTCCAAGAATTACATTCTTGTGTAGGCTACTATATATTCGAGGCTTACTTAATGTAATTTTCTTTCTTGCTGGTTATTACTGTTGCTGTTGCTGCTGCTGCTGTTCCTGATGATGACAATAACGTCGTCAACAACAATGTCGATTTGTAACAATGTAGTATTTTTAGTTCGTTTATACTACATATGTATATTGTATGACAATATTTTTTCGTTTCTGCATTCATCTGTTTGTTTTTGTTTTGTTTCGATTTCGTTTCTTCATCCTGCCTCATATTTGTTGTTGTTGTTTGTTCTTGTTGTAAATGCTGTATGCATCTGTAATCGCAATAACCAGCAACTTGAAAAATTTTCGATAAATACACACATACACACGTTCATTCACATATGCATATACGCTCTTTCAAACAAACTCTTACGGGAGCACATTTTGTTGTCATGTTATGGTGTCATGTTGCATTGTAGTACTTTAGACGACGAATCTTAATAATAAACATTTTGTATACATATCAGAGAGAGAGAGAGAGGGAGAGAGAGATGGTCATATAATACACACACCCATGTACATATATGTATACACGTACATATATGCATGTGTGGCGTTAATTTGCAGCATTGAGGTGTTATGGCCGCGATTGGTAATACAAATAAATACAGAAAGAGCACAGAAAAGTCTGTAGAAACGTTTAAGTCGTTAGGCCATGGCTCTGTAATTTGAGAATTTTATGTGCAACAAACAAATAAATAAATTTAAAGGTGGTTGTGGTGCTTATTGTTATTGTCATTTGTTTTGTTTTTTACAGTTTATTAACAAATATATGGTTTTGATAAAATCATTAATTCAATTTATTTTTTAAAGAATTTATTGAAAATTTATTAAACACTCATTAAAGTAGAGATAACCAGCAACTGTAAAGGGTCCTGAGGTCAAGTAACCAAAAATTGTTTGTCTGTTTAGTATCGAATTAAAGCTACTCAAATTTAGTACACTGACTAATAAACCAAAGCATATACATATAAAGTATGAATAATTGTGATAATTTTAGAGAGATTTTGTATAATAGAGTCAAAGTTCAGTCATATACACTTATACACAGGTATATACCTACATACATATGTATGTACCTATGATTCAACTGTGAAAGGTGAATCCACAGTTTTTTTTTGCTAATGACGGAAGTTTCTATGAGTTAAACGAGCTTCGGCTTCCTCGCAATGGAGTTGACGTATGTTACTACCTCATAAAGCAGAATTTTTCTACATACGAAAAATGTTTGTAGCCAGGTAATTGCTTTATTGTCGACAATTTCATCAACTAGCCTTTCAGAGCAAGATTAGATTAGAATTCATTATTGGAATTCTAAATTGATTGCGTGCTGCAGTAGTGCGATCAATATAATTTTTAACAGTATACTACAGCTGTTATTCTGGGTTTCCTTAGAACTTTTTTTCACTTGGCCTTTTAAGTGCCGTAAGTATTTAGCTAGCCCCTATCTCTTGAGCTAGATATGATGAAAAATTCCTTTAGGAATCGCGCATTTTACCGATCCATGGAAGGAGATTATCAGTAGCAAGGAAAGAAAGTAATACTCTATCGCCTCATATAAGGAATTGAATAATTTTTCTTTCCTGCCGTCAAGACTGGAATACACCTCTCCGAACATTTTGATACCTTGAATTTGCTTATCTTGGCTCCGCCATTACTAGTAAAAATGATGGACATGACGATTAGGATCACTTTTACCAACAAGTGTTACCGTGGTCTTAGTCGGCAACTGCGAGACAGAGACCTCTCCGAAAAGTCGTAAGCAGGTTCCTCGGAGTTGGTGATGATTTTCCCCATCCGATCCAATAGTGAGCTGTATGAGCTCACAACATCATATGGATGTTGTGCAGCGTATTAACATTCATCGGTTGCAATGGTATTTTATGCAGAAATTAGCTGAAGGATGTGTTATCGCAGACCGAAATCCGTTAATAGGGTTCTTAATGGCTAACTAGGTTAGGAAGTAAAGATCTTAGATCTTCATTCAATACGATGCCATTTGGAATGACTAAGATTACAATATTATTTTTTTTTCCTGTATTAAAAAAACGTTTAAATACGTAAAGTAAAAATACAACATACGTATATTTTATGATTATAATTCGATCACAATAATGCGATTCGTATTTTATTTTCGAAATTATCTTCTTATGTACAGATGGATAATGAATGCATTAATTATTTTGGATATTAAAAATATTGGTTATGTATCAGTAACAGATTAACTGAATATTTACGTAAACAAACATCCAAATTTAAAAGGAATCAAATTGAACAAAAAAATTCAAATAAAATACAAACAAATATAGACCGATTCAATAAATTGGCATTCTAATGTGTTGTCAAATGAAATATTAAAAATATTCATACTACATACAAATAAACATACGTAAGTATGCATGTACGTATTGTTCATATGTATTACACTACAGTTACATATGTACTACACTTACATATGTACATATGTAATGTATGTATATGTATCTATGTATGTATGTATGTATGCATGAATGTTTTCTGTACACAATCAATTGAATTGAATTGAATTGAATATCCATTTAAATGTTCAATTATCTGAATTCAATTGACAATGAGACATGAATACTATGAATGTGTTGTCGTCATTTAGATCGCGTTTATCATATTAAACGACTTTTGTTTTCTTTTTTCCCTTTTTTTTGATTTTTCTTTTGTTTTTGTATTTCGTATTTCATTTTTATATTTATTTCGTACATACAATTATTATGTATACCACAGTAATGACAAAAATTACACATGTATGTAGTTTTGTAGAGGCTTGTAGCGCAAAACAGCCTTGGTTAGTTAATTAAAAGCAAAATTAAAAGTTCAGACTTCGGAATATATTTTAAGGCTACCAAAATCCTTTATTTTGAATAAAGCTGGCCTACTGTCCTTGCTTAATATCTGCGAATTTTAGAATTAATTAAGTTACGCGACTCTATGTTTTGTTTTCTACACTTAAGTACGTTTATATTATAAAACAGAGGTATCGATTGAACACGATTGCTACGAGTATATTCGTTAATAGTCTTACATATTCAAATGACAAATTGAAAACGAAACAGAATATTTCAGAAGAGTGGTTGACCACTACCAAGTTGAACTGCTCAAAATATTTATGGCCTAGAGGTAATTATCAGAATATGTATTACATCTCGCTGTACAATCGGGACTACATAGATGCGTATGCCATAGTATATGTGACTTGTGAAAAATGACACATGAATGATGAAGATCATGTAACTGTACGACATCTTCTGTGCGAGTCTTTAGATCTAAGAAAATTCAACCACAATCATGTCATATTTTTAGAATTCAGAATGTATTTTGTAGCGTCTAGATATGGTATCAGCAGTAGTATTGGTTCAACATCAGTCGTGATGTATGAGCATATGTACGTGCAGAGACCTTTCTAAAAGTATCACGAGTAAAAGAGTTAATTTATTCATGTCGGATTGTCTATCATCTTATCTAATCTGCATTAATGAAAACTTACACAAACGTTGCAGATTTAAGCGAAACTTAGATTCATTCTAATCGATTAAAGGGTCCTACTGGTGAAGAACTGTGAAATTTTTCAGCAATTTTTTACAGTGTACAGTTAATTTTCCCTTCCAAAAGTCGACTAGATATTATATATACAATTGTAGTTAAACGGTAATTAAAATAATTATGATGATGATAACATAGCTTTGCATAACTAACTGGCTACATTAGAAGCACAACTTTATTACACTGAACACTTTTGGAACTGGACTTATATACAACGGTGTATGTAGACTTTTTTTTTTCTTAACTGTACCTCCATGCTATGCATCGGCTCAGTAACTTATTTAAGTTCCACTAACGTTTTATGATTTATACAGGGAGGGATACCAGAAAGCCATTGTCTCCAGCATAAACTGAGAGGTAAGCTAAAAGACCTTTCGTTCATTTTCTATTTCTAATTAGCTGCGATTAGCTGTACAAGAAGACAACTATGAATGGAATGGTTAAATGGCTGCTTGATTGGATGGATACAATTTTTTTTATTTGTTTTTATTTTTATTTTATTTAAACCACTACTAAATGGCTGCCATATAACAACCCATAATTAGTTGATTTCACTAAACAAACAATAAACGCAACAATAACAATAATAACAACAACAACAATCGACTAAAATATTCACGTAACCACTTGAATAAACTATTTGGGGAAAAAGGTCGAACAATTGAATGAATAAAGTGGAGTGAAGTAGCATGGCATGGCATGGCAATAGATGGATGGATGGATGGAGGATATGGCGTATTCAATTGAATTCAATACATTTGCAAACACAACACATTTAAGACACTCACCCTGTCAAACGTTGTCAGGCCAATTGGCCGTTTTACAAAAACCCAAATTACTAAAACAAATAAATAAAATACAGAACAAGGTCCTAAGTCAAGGATTAAATGCTACGGATGTAAAACAATTTAACGTATGTATGTAAGTAAAACTAATACGCCTTATTGAATGGCGGTAGTAGGGGTAAAGTTAAATGTAAATTCTTTAAATAAACAGATTTACAATAGAAAGAGGATATACGCCTGTGACCACATAATAAGCCTAAGGAGGCTAAAATAAAAATACACTTCAAAACAATGATGAACAAATAAAAACCTGAAGGACATTTTGTTTGTAACAAATCACAACAAACAATATCTTCCTTATGCCAGCCTTACTGAAGCGATTTCTTTAGGTTGGCTGGCCTGAGTACGAATCGTAAACGTCGTCATCTAAACTTTATAGACCATTATGTGTAGCAGCAACAGCCTATCGAGCTGAACAAAATAAAATGTCACAATGTCAACATTTTTTTTTCCTTCTTTCTTGTGTTGTTGTTGTCAACCATTGTCGGTCATTCTAAATAGCCGACCATATTGTAGAGGTTTTTGTGGTTTTTATTTATTATTTTGTGAATACAATACAATACGATACAATATGTATGTGTGTATGTAAGTTGAGATAGGTACAAGCATATTTCTGTTTTGCTTAGTCACCATATTATTTTACAATAATGTACTAATTTGTATTTATTTTGTTGTTGTTTTTGTTGTTGTTATTGTTGTCTACATATCCTTGCCCATATGTACTGCAATCAAATTAAAAACTAATCGATATGTTGACATCCTTTTTAATTCAGCAATTAGAACATTCAATACGTCTGAAATGGTTCATTTGCATTTGGTAATTTGTAATACATTTGTTTTCTTATTATATTCAGGCATTATAGAAAAATATAGATTTTATTACAGTTTTTATTCGTATGTTTATAATTGATTAGCGGCTCTAACTCAACGGATCACAATTGAGTTCGATCATTACGTGACCTACAATAACACCGAAAAGTATATTTTCTCTTACGATAAGGTTCGGTAATGAAGAGGTACTACTTAGGCCAGCATTTAGGGTCATTGTGATACCACAATCGAAACATTCAAGAGAAAACCAACCCGGGTCCACAATAAATCTTGCTATTGCAGCAATCTTTATTGCATATTAGAGAGCTCAGTCAAAGACGCCAGAAGGTAAGAAAAATCAAAATCTTCCATCTCTTTATGAAAAAAGCAGGGCACCGACATATAACGAGATCCTCCTCAGATCCTCAGTTCCTGCAGCAGTCATTTGCCGGATACTATTTAAAGACAGTGAGTGACTCAATTCCCTTCTTATCGACAAATACATATGTGTCAAGTAGGATCTAACACTATCTCACGTATCAAATATTTCATTTAAATAAAAAATCATCTTTTCTTTCCTGCACATGCATTTTGGAAATTCTGAAACCAACAAATTGCATTTTAACCCATTTTATGTGAACCATATTTTGTGGGTATTAGCTTTAAATATGCCAGATACCGCTTTTCAAACATGTGTCAACAATTTGACAGTAGTAATCGTTTCTTGTTGTTGTTGTTGTTTTATTTACTTCATCGGTAACAAAATTTTACAATGACAAAAAATATTCACATTATTTAAATGATAATGAGGTGTGTTTTTGATGCCCTACGTTGTGTTATAGTCAGCTCTTAACCTAAAAGCAGTAGTCAGTACAAAATGATGAAACTGACCTTGTAAGTAGCAGCTTGGAGAATATTATATGTTCATTGATATAAATTCTAGTAAATCCTACTCTTTAACTTATGATTATCTGTCAATGAAGGAAAATTGCCTAATTAGGGAAAATTGAGAAAATTGTAAGATAGTCAACGTGCCTCTCTCTTTCTCTCTCTGTTTGTTTGTTTATATGCGACAACCACGCTGTTTCTGATGAACCCTATTTACGGTCACGTACGGTACGGTACGGTCACAATCGAATGTTTATAAGAGTGGGTCTGTTACGTCCCACTTAAGGCATTATTTAATATATTAACTTGACTCCCCGCTGAGGATGTAAATCCTGCTTAAAGTGTTGTAATGACCCATCAAGTAAGTAAGTGAAGATAAATAAGTTTATGATTAGAGATTTACATACCTGGACAGAGTTCAATCGTTATACGAATTGCTGATGTGGGTGCATCTATAAATCAACGTCTTTTAAATATCGTATCGGAGGTTGAAGTCAATTCATTCCATTTGCATTGACCTAAAAGAGTCAAAGTTTGAAAAGAATTTGAACAAAAAATGTAAATAAGTTCTGGGATAGGGTTCTAATGAATTCGTCTAATTATTAGAGTCAACATTTCAGCTCATTTCAGTTCAGTTTACATTTTCGTATCATTAACAATTTATTTAAATTAAAAACTCTCTCAATGACAACGTGTACTCACTCGTAAATGACGCAATTGAATTGAATTTTATTCTTGTCTGAATGCGCGATGTGTACTCGATTGTCGCGGCAATTTATATCATGTGTGTGTTATTGTCTGTCGTTCTGTCTGTCTGTCTGTCTATCTATCTGTCCATCTATTGGTAACTTCAGATTTCTGTGGCATGATTGTATTGATTGATATTTTAAACTGATTAAATGCCACTTGTCGGCATGTATTTTATTTATTGTTCTGTTAATTATAGACCCCTGTAAACTATAATACATACACCACTTATACTCCATACATACATATATACATACATACATTTCATATTTACCATTCTAATGACAGTTCACTACATGACAGAATACCGCAGTATGTTTGTATGTAAGTATGTATGTACGTACATATGTACGTATGCACATATGGTAGTGGTCAATTTATTAGTTTGTTAGTAAAGCAATTACAGCAACAAAGTTGTTGATTATTTTAGTCTTCTTTATCTTTTATAAACTAATCAATATTAATTAGTTAATTATAAAGCATTCATTGTACTGTTCAATTCAGTTTAATTCTATTTTATTTTGTTTCATTTCATTTCATTTAATTTTCTTTTTGTATAATTTGTAGGAGTGTTCAGGCTAGAGAAAAAGTAAGAGGATTGGAGTATTGAATTAATTGAAAATAATTTTCAATATTTAAATCGTTATTGGAAAGTTAAGCTGCTGATAAACTTTTTGATTTCAAATATTTAATATTTAATATGACGTTAATTGAAAAACGGATAGAGACTCAGGGTATTATTCTATATGTATGTACATATCTTTATCAGTGGCCTGTAGTATTTCTTTGTCCGGGTTAGCTTTCTTCGTTCTCAATAGTTACGAGACCAATTTCGTCATTAAGTTTTCTCCTCTTATTTTCCCAAACTGCTAAATACAAGGAATGAATGCTCTTCCCATTCTGTATAGATACTATTGCTGGAAATAACCATGTCCGAACAGTATTTACTTTATATTCTTATTTAATTCTCCCTTTCTACCACTGCACCATTCGCCGATCCTTGGTATTGGCCTTGCCATCCAACTTCCTTGATCTTGTCCACTTACTTAATTGGTCATTACAACCCTTCAGTTAAGACTGCGATCTAGTTTCTCACATCACCCATATTGTGTGTGTTAATTTAAACCACAAGTAGCGAGACCTACAGAAAACAGAGTTTTTTGGGAAATTTTGATGGCAATTTTATTGACTCTGAGAGTTTTTGTTCGAGATCTGCGGAGAGGAAGTCGTCAAAATCTCTGGGGTGGCGCATCACTTCTACGCCAACTCAAGATCTACTCCAAGTGATGTCAAATACAAGAGGTACACAGTGTCACTAAGAAAAAATGTCATCAGCATGAAAAAATACACCGTTGAGTGTCGAATGATGCCAGGAAAGGCTCCTTAAGACAATATAAGCATTTACCACTCATGTGAATCGCAACATTTCATAGTTTCTTGAGAAT
This sequence comes from Sarcophaga rosellei, assembly GCA_930367235.1. NCBI lineage: Eukaryota > Metazoa > Arthropoda > Insecta > Diptera > Sarcophagidae > Sarcophaga > Sarcophaga rosellei. The sequence goes on from OV884021.1 coordinate 86,265,871, forward strand.
AGAACTGACGAAAGACTTGAACCAGATTGCTATGCGAACGATATGTTAATACTTCAAAGGGGCTAGAGTCTGAATGATCTACACAAAAGAACAGAACACGTTTTGATTAAGGCATAGATTTGGGCAACTCCAAAGGGTCTTAATTAGGGTTGCCAGCCTGGCTGGACTTGGCTGGATTGTCCAGCTTTTTTGATGCTTGTCCAGTTTCAAGCTAAAATTTAATTTGTCCAGCTAAATAGAAATTTTTTAGTACACTGCAATAACATGGGCAATAATTTTGATGTTATCTTTGTCAAATCATGTTAGCCAACACTGATTGTATATTTGTTATACAACTAAGTTATGATTTCCTTCTTCTATCATCACTGACAACATGTCTCAACACTTGAACAGCTGATGTCTGTAATAATACGTACATACAATGGATATTTTAATAAAAATTATTTACACAAAACCAAAATTAACATGTTCTCAGTATTTTTTTATGTTCAGCTTTTTTTTGTTTTGTCCAGCTTTTTAAACCCCAATGTCCAGCTTTTTGCGAATCAGCATCTGGCAACCCTAGTCTTAATGCATAAGGCCGAAATATGTATGTTTATTTAGAAGAAAGACAAAGATCGTTCATTATTTTAGTCCTAGCTTTATTAACAAAGAGATTAATATATCCAATCAGGTGAAATATCCTGGATAGGGAATTGAGATGAAGACAGCATCTGGCATATAGGGCAGCGGTTCAATGGATGGAGTTACGGGTTGGATATGAGGAAGCTTTGGTGGGATGGATCGACCAAAGCCACAAATTCTATCACCATAGTATGATTAAGACACTGCATGGTAGTGAACAATTGGTACATAAATATTTTTAAACATGGAGATAGAATGGGACTGGGCCTGTGAAGAACCAAAAAACCAAAAACAAAAAACTAAACTTTGCCTCCGCAATGTGGGCGAGTAAGCATTTGGTAAGCTTGATGTATAGGGATTTAAATATCCTTTCAGACAGTCAAATGACAATAAAAGCAACAACATCCAGAAATGCGATTTCTAAACTCGACATTGAGTGTAAAAAGGCAATTAACAATTACTCTAGGCATGGAACGGTACGCATTATATGGGTTCGTTGTTATCATGAAGTGATTGGAAGTGAGGAATAGCCATAGTATTATATTCCCTAGGTAAGAAAATGTGCGGAAACGTAATATTGACCATCGTGGAATAAAAAACTCAGTAGAAGGATTACAAAGATACTCCAAATCGATGCCGATGAGGGGGAGATCCAAGAGTATTTCAAGACTGAATAAGAGTGATTTGAATATACTAGTGAGCGTGATCAAGAGACCCTCCTCCTTGCATGTACGTCTGAACCGTAATACACCATTATCTACAATTTCTAATTCAAATAACACAGCGAAAATGAAGAAAAATACATATTTATTCTCGTATTTAATACAAATTTAAAATATTTTTTTTTTAATAATTTAAGAAATGAAAAAAAGACCGAATCGGATGAATTTTGTAAAAACCAGAAGAAAAAAAAACCAAAAACATCATGTAAAATAATCAAAATTAAACAATCTGCTGGTGTTTAAAGTACAAATCAATTATGCTGATTTAAACAAATAGTACAACAACAACAACCCCAACTACAACGAATTTCAGTGAACAAAATTTCTATAAAAAATATTTGCTGGACTGCAATACTGCAGAGAGCAGAAACGACAACAACAAATAGTATAACAAACAATTGGGAAAATAATACATATTATTGTAGTTGTTATTGTTGTTATTGCTAATATAAATATTGTTTAAAATCTTTAAGATCTTTACTTAACTATTGCCAGCAGCATTTTCTTTTTCGTGTCTTTATTTTCCTTTTTGTTTTTTGCCTTCGATTTTCGATTTAAACTTTAACCCTCGGAAAACAAAACTTTCCACTTTTAGACCGACAGACAGACGTTTTGTCGGAACAAAATTTATTGGCGCTGAGAAAAGAAAATACTTTGTAAAATAAGTGGAAAATCAACAACAACAATAATATTTTCATTTTTCTTTTTACAGGAAAAACCAATTTAAAGAACTTTAAACAGGTGATAGAAAATTTCAATTCAAGCCGTTTCAAGTCGTTGCAAGCCGCAGTTGTAACTGTGTTACTGTTGTCGTTGTCGTGGTCGCTAAGTGATCATCACGTTGATAATCTTTAGTGAAGCAATGAGTGGGTAGTCGTCTTAAGTCCACGGTCTCCTTTCCAGCTAAACAAACCCAAAAGAAAAAAAAACAAAGAAAAAAGCAAACAAATTATGAAAACTTATTTGTTAGTTAAGTGTTGCTTACAAATGTTTTTACAAACACTTTGTTAGTAATTTTCCTTTTTTCCTCTCTCTTTCTCTCTCTATAACTCTGTGTTGGATTCTTGGGAAAGAGATTAAGCGCAGCTGATTTGTCACAAGCATTTGATGTGAATTGGATTTTTGATAGACTAACACAATATGTATCTCGAATATTGAAACCCCGAATTGGTAGACATTTAACGAAAATAGCTTCGTACGCATCATTATTCCGTCCGCCTAATCTGAATCTGTGTTATACAATTTGATTCTTTAATAATGGCGTAAAAGTTAGAAGGCCATTGAAATACAGTTCCATTCCAATTGTTATAACTTTCTGGGCAAGTTATAATGTAGACTTTCTTTGGAATAGGATGCCTCTTTCTGTACCTCACACCACTCAGTTTTAGCTGAATTATTTAAGTTGGTACTGTAAGGTAGGTAGGTAGACATGTAGAACAGGCTCCGCTTCGATTCGCTTAGCATGCGGGTCCATAATACAATGCCCGTAGTGACCGCGATAACATATACTGAACGTGCTTCTTTGAAGTTTAAGCAGAGTCTTCGTGCAGATTCCATCCAGCTTTTGTCAGATTTTCTGAGCTGTTCTGCCTATGCCCGATGCCACTTACAGTTGACGGAATCGACGAGTACATTATCAATTAAAAGCTTGCAAGTTCTCAAAGAGAAATCAGCAGAGAGATTGATGATTATGACCCGTCTGGCCACTTCGTCTGCTCTATCGTTACCGGGAATGTCACTGTGTCCTTGAGATATCTGCGACAGCCGTACACTGTTTTTGAGTTTTGTTTTGATTTGCCGTACAAGTAATCGTTCATCTAAGTCTGAAGAAATTTTTTTCATTGGTTTAATGTTATTGTTATTGTTTTTTTCTTTTAATCGATTATAAAACTGTTAAGTTTATTGTGTTAATAAAATATTGAAAATTTAAAATCTTGTTTATAACGCTAATAAAAAAAAGATAGAAATTATATTCTATATAATAACAATAAAAATACATAAATTGCATTTGACTTAATATTTGAAGAGGTACATATGCATTACATACACACAAATTAATCATTTAATAATCTTACATACATACCTACATAAATTGCAATAAATAGGTATGTATGTATTCCTCTAAAGTAATTGTATAGAAAACAATAATTTTTGGCCAAAGATTAACTCTAAATAATACCTTGTGAAGTATGTACGTACAGTGCTGTTCAAAAAAATAGATTCACCTGCTCTCCGAAAGGTTTACTAGACATCTCTTATGCAAAGGAGTATATGTAAATAAGTAACTGCACTTTGTTTACTGGTCTCTTAGGAATATAATTCTGATACATTTCAAAAATTTGAGGCGTAACTCTTCTTTAATTAATTGCAAGATGTTGATCATGGTGAATCTATTTTATTGAACAGCAGTGTATGTATATGCATACATACGTATACGTAAACAGCACAATATTACAAATAAGCAATAAAAGCATAATCGATTATAATATATATGTATATGTTCGTATGAAAGGAGTACAGCGGTAGTGTAGTGTAACACGCATATTATTCTTGCTCTTCCTTTTCTTATTCTTCTTCTTCTTCTACTTCATCATCACTCACTCCTTATTTGTTTTGAAAACACCAACTACATACAAATAAACAGTTATTAATTCTGATTTAGTACACAAACTTGTTTCCTTCGTTATAAATCCTTAGCAGCTGCAATCTCTCTCTTAATCTTACTTTCACTCTCTCACTCTCTCTCCCTCACTCACTGGCAGTATGTTTTCGTAATAAAAATGAATAATTATTATTTTTGATTTTACACATACACTTGTTTGTTCTGTTGTAAAACTGAGAAACTACAATCAATTAGAAAAGGAAAATCTCAACAAATGTAATGAAAGATTTTTCTAAATCTCTCTCTCTCTCCCACTCACTCTTAAATCTAGCCGGCAACAGGAATAAAATCGTTTTTTTTTTTAATAAAACTAAATATAAACGTAGTTGTGCGTGAACGCAAAGAAGGACAAACTAATAAAGTTGGTATAGAAGATGTGCTGCTTTAGTAGAAGAAGAAAGAAAGACTTTCTTACAATTTCAATTTTATCAAATACATACGGACACTGCAGAATAAATTATTAAATAAATTCCATTTCGTTTGTATATTCTTCTAATTTTTTTATTTTATTTGATTTTATTTTATTTTACATGTTTTAAATGCTTAATCAGAATGTTGATTACTGCAGATGCAATAAAGAGCATACGTACATACATATGTATATAAGTATGTATGTATGTATGCATGTGTGTACAGTGAGCATCAAAAGAAACTGTATATTGTAGATAAAATGCTAATAATCACCAAACTCAACTTTTACCACTTAACCGAAAAATATTTCGAAATTTTTTGTAATTTGTAATTGTTTTGGCAATGTAACATTTTTAAAATAAAAATAACGATAATTTATTAAAGTATGTATGTTTTTTACTGCACAGCTTCTTTTGACGCCCACTGTATGTATGCATGTATGTATGTACATATCTATATGTATGTATATATTAAAAGCCGTCGCATAAAAAGGGAGTTATTGAATTAAAAAAAAAAGAAATAATTCTCAAAACGAATTTATGCAGTGAAAATTTTGACGAATATTTTTTGTTATTATTGTATGTCTTTAACCTTTACAAATATTTACAAATTTATTTACCCTTGTCCCTAATTTTTTCACGTCACTGTCTCTGCCACAGAAAGATAATATTAAACGCCATAAGCTGCTGCTTGCTCTGATCACCACTATTCTAAATTTAAAGGTAGACATTTTAGTCAAACACTTACAAAAAACACATATACATACATATGCATACAACTACATATATGTATATACATATATACACACAAATACATAAGCACTAAACATCAACAGAAAACCCTGAATGCGTATGCAGCAACCAAAGCCATTAATTTAGCAAATAAATTTTGCAAAACAAAAAGAAAAAAAAAATACAAGAGAACAAGGACTTTAACTGCAAGACTAATACTCACCATTGCCTTATACAAAAATACATACATATGTATCAACATACGGCCCTACTAGCATTAAAACGAAAAACAATGTAAACGATTGCATAGAAACATGGAAGACGTTTGGTGAGAAGAGAAAACAAGGGAACAGAAAATAACAGTAAAGCAAATGAATGAAACAATATTAAAATCATTTAGTGCTTATGCTCAACCGACGTGTTGTTGCACTTAATTAACAGATATTATGCGAAAGGAGCACACTAAACATAACCTCAACTGATGTATAGCTTTAATACTCTCGTAAACATACTAAGTGTTAATGGTACCAACTTTAAATATTTAATACAGTTCTGTAATAAGAGTTATAAAAATGTGCATTTCATAAATTTATTCGGATTTATGTATTATTTAATGAAAAACTCCTCTATAATGAACATATACATACATATGTATGTATGTATGTACATAGCTTTGTTGATAATGCTTAAAGGAAAAGTTTTTGTTTTACAATTTTGTTTTTACCATTCTATGTTTTTATTTTTAATTCTCAAGGAAATTTCCCTAAGTATGTTCAATTAAAATACCTGATTAAATTTTTCCAATCGAATCTCAGTTAAAAAAATAAAGCGCAGTAAAAGCATTGTGCCCTGAACTGAAAAATATTAAAGCCAACCTCTGTTAAAATTCTTACGTTGACAACCCTGTAAGGTACCCTTATAAACAGTACTAAGAAATTAAAAATACACACAAAATTCAAACAACAACTCAAAGCATAACAATAATGATGTATAAAACGGTAATGATAAAAGCAACTGAAAACTCTCAGCAATTGGTAAATATTAGAACAAAAAAAAACACATAAAGAAGAGTAAATATTTTACTATAGAAAACACACACATAAAAAGCCAAACAACAGAAAGAAACTCAAATTAGTATGTATTAATAAAGGCAAACTGTAACAAAAATAAGAGTAAAAAAGTCAACTGCAATCATTTTAATTGAACTGGAGAGCCTTGAGTGGAAAAGAGAACACAATAGAGGTGCATGCATTTGCCAGTCTGATTTTAGTTGTTCTTGTTTTGTAGAGCATAAAATGCTTAAGGGTATTTGAGTTGCTTTTGCTTCGGTTATTCTCTTCTCGTTCATGTATAATACACTTATATGGGAACTCTTCATCTCTTTTTAGCATTGTGTTAAACAACAACAACAACAACACAAAAGGCAATGTAGTCAAACATGTTTGGTTGTTTTGCTGTTGATAATTCTGCTTTTGAAATAATCACACCCATTTCAACGTTAACGTCTAACGCCTATGTATACATTAACGTTGAGACAATTTCAAATGTATTGTACGGCTTTTCATATTTTCGCTCTTCAGTTACCTAACGCGTTCTGAGTTGTTATAACCGTAAAGCGGCTGCTAGCTATACTACACGACGTTTATTGTTTAACTGTTTACCATTGTTGTTGTTCCTGCCTTTATTACCATGTATTGTAATTGTCATTATCATCAACGTCATTACTATTGTCATTGTCATTATAACACTCATTGCTCTTAAACATTAAAAAGTTTACGGTAACCGCATTAGCTCTTTAATACTCGTTAAACTGTAAATTGAGTTAATGTTTATGTTCTTGTTGTTGTTTGATTGTCGTATGAGCATATATTAACAAACATGTAATTGTGCCGTCGTTTATACGTGTATTTATTAAATTGATTCCGCTACAGCAGCTCAAAACAAAGTAGTATAGGTGCGTGGAATATATTGCATTAACGAAATCATTTAAATGGAATGCATCTCTTAATTTAGTGTTGAGAAGTAACTGAAATGAATTAAATGCTAAAAATGATTACAGATTTTATTATGACTGAATTGAAAACTAAAAATAAAAACAAATACAAAAAAAAATAATGGCGTAAATTATTTACCGGCGGCTTTAGCAGTAACTCGGCTGACGTGTTCTTCAGACGAGTGTATTTCATTCAAAATATAAAAGCCTCTAAATAAAAAAAAAAAAAAAAAAAAAAAAAACAATAAACCAAAAAAAAAAATTATAGAAAGTGCTTTTGAAATATATTATTGTTTGTGGTGTATTAATTACTTAGACCAATAACATGCACCCGGACTTAAGTCTGGTGTTGCAAAAGAGTGCTTCAAATTTAAATTTAAAGCATAAATCAGCGATTTTATGCAAACATTTTAAAAGTTGTCAAAACAAAGCAATGTCTAATCCTCTTACTGCCTTAAATAGTGGCCCAGATGAGGAAAGCCAGGATTTGGTACGAATCGTTAGCGATGAGGAGGAAGAAGAGGAACAAGAAAGGTTAACAGGAGTCGAAAGAATGGATAACGAAGATGATAACATTAGTTTGGGTAGTGAATTGTCGGTGGGTCGAGAAAATACCGCGACCGGTGACCATCACGAATTGGAAGAAGAGGACGCGGTACTGGATATCAGTGATACCCACTCAAATACCTCCACCGAAGACATGCAACATTCACCAACAACGGCCTTAAATTCGCCTGTGGAAACCACTATAAATCCTTTCACTTTGGCACACACTTTAAGATTTCCAGGTCCATTTGGCTTAACCACCAGTAATGCCACACCAGCGGCTGCAAATATTTCCCCATTCCAAGAGGAATTCCTAAGAAAATCTCATCTTTATGCTGAAGAATTAATGAAACATCAAATGCAATTAATGGCTGCTGCACGAGCCAGTGCATTTTCTTTGCGTACAAATAATTTATCACAACCACAAATAGTGCCGTCGGGGAATCTGTTACATCTTAACCCCTTAACTAAAATCGATCAATTAAAAGCAGCAGCAGCGGCTGCTTTAACGGCGGCGGCTGCTCAGCAAAATAAACCTTTAACTCCTCGCAGTCATCATCAAATACTTCCACCCCATCCGACTTCTCATTATCCATATACCATGGCCACAGATACCTTAGCCAAATTAACGGACTTAAGTAAACAACATATTGCCAAACCCGTGATACCCATGTCTACACTTAATCAATTGCAAACCCAAATGCAGGCTCATTTACCCGGTTTGCTGCCCGACAATAACGATAATCTTCATGAAAGAGCTTTAAAATTTAGCATAGATAATATACTTAAAGCTGATTTTGGCAGATCGAACAGTTTAGATTCGCCGCCTCATTTACGCAAAGGCAAAAATAAATTGACAACCTCTGCCACTTGTACGGACACAGCGGACTACTCACCCTCAACACATCCATTTTCCTCTTCTTTGGCTACTATATGCACGAATAGCAATGATTCCAGCAGTACGGCTGTAAGCAGTAGCTATGGCAGTGCCAATGGTGCAGCTACCGCAAACAGTATCGATTTACTAAAATCGTCTTCACCTTCTCAAACACCTTCCTTATCACCGGGTTTTCCTAATAATATCGATAATAATGGCTATATTAGTAAGCCTTCAACGGGCAAATCTGAGGAGTCTTCAACTATAATAACAACAACAACAACGACGACTACAACATCCACTAGTTCTAGTACGGGTACGGGCGCTAGTGGCAGTGGTCCAATTGTATGGCCTGCATGGGTTTATTGCACGCGTTACAGTGATCGTCCCAGTTCTGGTAAGTTTCAAATATTTCTTTTTTACTTTACTCAACAATATTCGAGCTAAAAAAAGAAAACCCACCCACCGACGGCTTAAAAAATATTGACATTTTTCATTGGCTAAGAGCAGGCGAATATGTGCAAAATGCGAGACAAGTGGGATTATGGATTTATTCTTATTTATTTATGATAATGATTATGATTTTACCAAGAGTGACTTAACAACCTTAAGCAAAGGCTACTATAAGAAGTTTTAGTCAATAAGGTTTGATAAAACGCTTGGAACCCTCGGAAAATAGGTAACGAATTAAAAAACGTGTTGCAAATTATATCTTTAAAGTTTAAACATAAATAGATTGTGATAATGAAAGTCTGTGAAAGTGATTCCGGCTTTATAAGGATATTCTCCTACGGCCAAATTACAAAAATTCAGCATAAATAGAATGTAATTGACGTGTTGTGTCTGTTTTAGTTAACGCACAGTTTATGTGAGCTTATTCGTTTTATTCATAGCATAAACATTTCTTATTAAAGCATACTTTCTGTCGTGGAAAATATACATACATTTAAAATGAGGTAACAAACATTTATTTGTATATAGTATCTAGGAAAATACATACATACATACATTACATATCACAAATTTTGTCCATTACTACACGATAACAGCGAATTTCATAGTCCAGAACTATTCTGTAGTTCTGATTAATTAATCAAAGCTGTTACTTCTCTCGTTGGCAAGCGAACAAAAAAATCTTCTTTAAACATGTAACCGATACAATTCTATAATACTCTCTACTGCTCATACCATATACATACTTACTTATCTATATACAAACGTGCATATATATGTATATACTTAGGTATGTCGTGTACAATAATAGTAATGCCCTAATAACTTGTGAGAGTAAATGAATACTCATACATACATACGGATGGGAGAGTACATGTAACAATATAATCCCTTTTGATATATTTTTCTGAGCGACAACAATATAAATAAAATATTTACAAATTTACTTACGCCTATTATGTGTTAAAATTGTTATTGTTAAAGATTTACGTTTCATGCTTGTACTTGCATTAAGGAGAGTGGTTGGTAAAGTATTTTTGTACTCTCTTGTAAACCACTTTAGTTATACTCGCAGTTGTTGTTAGTGTTGTTGGCACTTAATAATTTGTTTACAGTTTAAAATACCATGGGGAGCGAGTATAGTTTAACAACAACAACGAAAGGAATCAAAAAACACTCTTAAACCATGAGATGAATGATTCTGAACACACCAGAGTGCTGCTGGTAGTGGTGGTGGTTGAGTACATAATTGAATTAAAAAAAATGGGGAAATAATGACCGAAATGGTGGTTTAAAAATCTTTTAAAGGCGAGCAAAAAAAAATATAATTTTTACAGACAAGAAATTAAAAATAAATTAAAATTTTTTAAATGAAAAAATAAAAGAAAAATAAAGTTAGAAACGCCATACTTTACGGTTTTAAATTATAGGTTATGCTGGTTGTTCTCTCTCTCTCTCCTTTTGTTTGCGGTTTCTAAAGGGCTAAGCATTGTCTGAACATATTTCGTTTCCATATGTATCATATTTATGATCGATAATTAGTATCGTTTATTCGTTTGCTTGTTTGTTTGCTTTCCGATTACTAAAATGACATTTTGTTTAAAAACAATATTGACTTGCATAGCAAGATCATCATTAAGTGGTTTTAGAGGGATTTCTTTTTGTAGGGAATATAAGAAAAACTCTTTTTTTTATTGTATTAATAACTACAGGCTTGTAATAATAAATTATTGACGTCAGGTATTAAATTATAACCAAAAAGAAAAGGACACGATTTGAGTGACATTATCCTAACAAATGCCACAAAAATATGAAAAAAGAGAAACTCATCAAACACTTGTTGAATGGTTCATAGGTCCTGTTTATCGATTAACTGTAATAGCTCTCTGTTCCTTTGGTCGCATGATGATTCATGTAATTTTTTTAAATATAAATAAGTGCGTAATAAATGACTGTTTCTGAATGTATAAGTTAAAATCTTAGGATTAGTCGTGGCTATTCAGGATCTAGGCTAAAGGACGAGTGAGACAAAACGTCACAATCACTATATTCTAAATGGTTTTCAGCTGGTATTGCGATATGTAAACGAGCGTTGTCTGATGGCATATTCTATTCAAAAAAGACTTATTTTGTGATAATCAAACAGCATTTCGAACGATTGAAATTGTTTTTCAACGTCTCTTGGTTTGACCTAATATTCTTGCTAATTTGCTTGCAACCGTTTTGGAATTACTGTTCACTTACGAGCTGTTTTGTTTGACTTAGGCAATCCTTGAAACTTGAATGAAACTGGTGTTGATGAAAAATTTGAGTTCGATATCGTGAAATTTTGTTCAAGAATTTTAAAGCTTTCAACATTTATAATATACATTTATTTATAAATATGTATAAGACCATTTTTCTAAATATTTTTCACTAAATCAGATCTCAAGCTCGAAAAATTCGGAAACATGGCAGGGCATAGCGAAAAGGATGCCCATATCTTCTCGAACGATATAGTGACGATATCCTATAATTTTTTCGGGGTTTTTATTGTTGTTGACGGGCTAGAACATATCGCAAGATCTTGGCCAAAGGTCTGCCTCCAACACATGTGATAAATAAATATGTACAACAAATTGATTACAATGGAAATTAATAATAGAGTGCGGGACTTAAAAGCAATGAAATGTTTCCAATTCTCCACAAATTTCCCACTTTAAATGTGACAAATTAAAAAAAAGTAGAGATTTAGTTAGAAATTTGAACAGGAGCAGCTACTATTATTGTTCACTTTTTATGCTCATAAAGTTATCTATTGATTTCATTACTTTGAGCTCCTGTCTTTCATAAATAACGGTGAGAACTGGAGTATCGAACATATTCTGGAGTATGTATATGTTGCAGTCAGCGAATTGAAATATGGAGAGGGATAGCAGAAAACAAAAAGAGAATGTCTTTTCTCGCTATGTACATATGTATGTATGCATGTGATGCGCTCCGTAATAACAACTCTTAGTACAATACACACTGGGTACACGGTTCATTACTAAATCATAATTAAATGCTTGAAATCTAAACATATAATTTTCGCATTAATTATTAAAACAACAAAAGCAAAAACAATAGCAACAACAACAGCAACAAAAGCAACAGCAACTGCAGTTGCAGTAATAATAATAACAAAGCAACATATACAATTTACTCCATACAACAAATAATAGATACACGTTGTGGCAGCGCTTGTTGACGACGACGACAATGTCGTTTATGATGATGATGACGCTGAGGACGTTGATAAACATATTATCGATTGAAGTATTTAAAATTAGCGATATCGACAGACATTGTATATTGAGGAGAAACAACAATATCCTCTACAGACACGAATAAATGAATCGCAGAGGGACAGTCGGTGCTTACGTTGCTAATTCTCACGGCGTTGGTTTTCTTGATATTTATCTCAAGTCCAACAATGCGCGCGTGTCTTTCTAAGTCCTTTAGCTTTGTTTGCATGTTGGGGACTCAATAAATCCACAATTTATGGCACAACTTAATAAATTAATAAATCTTTTGTAAGATAATGAATTGGGGTATCACTGCTGTCTCTGTTGTTGTAAACTTCACCGAATATATGTAGGTGTTAATCCTTGCCAATCGTGTTAGCTAGAATATAAGTTACAATTGTATAATTAACAATATAAATAAAAGATAGATTTCTTTTTGCTACATTTTATATTTAATAGGATTTGTATGTTTTTTTTTGTAGTTTCAGATAAATTTCTTAATAAAAAAAATTGGATTTTAATAAACACATCAAAGTGTAAAACGTTATAAAAATCTTTTTTTAATTATTTAATTTGGGAATTTTATTATACATATGTATCTATGTACTTATGTATGTATATAAAAAAAACAAGTTTTTCTAATTCAAACGCCTTCAACATCTTAATAAATCCCAGACAAATCAGTCATCAATCCAACCACACAAATCGTTTGTGAAACTTAATGACACACTAAATGACGGCACGACTGACTGGCTGACTGCCTGACTGTCTGGTTGAGTGAGATTCAATACTGTGTAAGCTACGATCTAAAAATAAAAAAATCCAAAATAATTTTTTTTTTGTTAATTAAAAATTAATTCAAAATAATTTTTATGATTAAGACGGTGGTGGTGGTGGTATTGACAGAGTGGGACCACCCAGATGCGAGTCTCAAATACAGCCAAATATAAAATTTGAATTTTGAAAACTTCAAAATGATTTGAGAAATGAAATCTAAAACATGCAAAAGATTTTATTTGTATTTTTATGTTCATTATTGTTTTATTTTTTATTTCCATAATTTCGAATTTTTTTTTATGGTTTTTTTTATAACTTTATCAACGTTTGAACTCCAACAACGTAAAACATAAACGCGTTTCTTTCAAAGCGAATGTAGACGTCAAAATCGAAAAGAAGAAATAAAATCTCAACGAAATTAATTCATTAATCATTGACAGTTAAACATCAACAACAAATTGTTGTAGAAAAAAATAACAAAAAACACAAAAATATCACAAAAAATATAAAAATAAAAAATATTAAATTTGGTTTTGAGAAATGCTTTAAAATTTTGTTCCATACAAGAGCAGAATTAACGATGACAACAGTGCGATTAAAGGGAGGAGCGGAGCAGATCATGATCATAATATACATAGTTTAGTGGCAATGTATTGCTTTATTGGTAATATGATAATAACGTCGTTGTTAATGATTATTTACTCAAATAAATAAATAAATACGAATTATAAACAAATAACAATCAAATCAATGTGAAATAAAACAAAAACAAAAAAAAAAAAATATAGAAAACAACAGAAAACTAACCAATGCGATAATAAAGGGTATGCCATCAGCAGTTTTCTTTGTTAATTGTTGTGTAATACAATTACATATGTTATTCACAACACATGATACATCTTTTGCACTTGGTTCTTGTCATTAAAATATCTTACAATATAAAACAAAAAATTGTCTTTTAACGAAATTGTTGAAATTTAACAATAATAAAATATTTTGCTTTGATAATATTGTACCAAGAGCAACAATAACTTCCAATTCCAATGTTTATATTTTTGATTAAACTTATGAATACAATCGATGAGCGGGCGCATAAAGTACGTAAGGACTACTGCTGAAACTAATATAAATAATATAATCGTTCCAGGATATATCCTTTGCTATCGAGAGTCAATATAAAGCTATTGGTCTACAAATGAAACTCGATTCGAACAGAAGAACTTGCAATCATTTTAAGACTCCGTCTTATATACAACTTTCGTCCTTAGCTTTCTTAATAACTCCTTCTCTTTAAGATATAATCTTACTTAATGAGAGTTAGAAGTTGTGGTTCTAGCATGGGGAACCTTACTTACTTGCCATGTTGTGTGTGTTAATTTTGTCCATAAGTGGTAAAACCTATAGCTTAAAATCATCACCGAACGACATAGTTTTTGAGAAACTTTTCATGGCAATTTTATTTACTTTCAGAGGTTTTTCTGAGAAGAAGTTGCCGTACGAGATATTTCTTTCATATTTCGTTTTGTTCGAGATGTCTGAGCTAGGGGTTGAACCACAGGCTCTCGTCTAATAAGCCAGTATACTGCCTACTAGACTACGGCGTCTTCAAAGTATCCACTGAATGAGTAACACTTTATAGATTGTTTTATAATAAGGAGATTCATTGTCATCGTTTGGTGGTTTGAATACCTCCGTCATCTGAAATTGATACCAACGTAATGTTGAGTATATTTTTTATAGTGAGTAATAGAGGACCTTCACCATTATAACAATAAAAAGATTTTTTTTTATTAATTGAATAAATAAATAATTATCTTAATTAAGTCTGTTTGACACACAATCATTTATTAAATCATAAATAAATTGCTGAACAACAATACATAGATATAAACTTCAGAAAATCCTATCATAACTTAGAGTAAGGTTCGGTTAGGGTTTTTCGCTTTTAAAATTAAAATCAACTTAGATAATGGGAATAAATGAAAAAAATGAAAAAAAATAAATGAAAAATGAAAAATAAATGTACATCAATTTGTTAATTCTTCTTGCAAAGAAGTCCTGCGATTAATTCAAAGAATATTTCATATTTAAAAGAGGCTTTTTGCATTGCCAACTTTTTCTTTAGTTTGTCAGCTTGTCTGCATTAGATTCTTATATAATATCAAGTGTCGCCACATTCTATATTTTTTTCATTTCATTTTAAATTTATTTATTTTTTTTTTTCATCACCTCTTTTTTTCTTAAGTGTTTAAATTTAATATTCGCACTATACACTTGAAAGTATTTTGTTTAGAGTGCAATTATTATTTTGACTTTTAATACTTTCATGTGTAACCCTTGTAGTTTGTATTTTAACTGCATTTGTCATTACATGTTATCGATTTTTTTTATTCTTATTATAGTTGTTCGTATTTTATTATTTATTATACTAAGAACACTGGGCTAATTCCTTCTACCAACAGCTGGCAACAGAATATTAAAGGAATAAAAAATTCTGTGCAGGCAAAAGTGACTTTATACAGCGCTTAAGTTAAAAGTTATTGGAAATTGGTTTTTGAAAGAAAAATAACACCGATTGTTTCAAATTATGTTATTTCAATTGATATCCGATATACATACATACATGTGTTCATCAGTTACAATTAAATGTTATCATTATTAGAAATTGTTTGCTTCAAAGATCGGATACGCCAACTGTCACAGATTTAACACATGCGTTGAATATTTTGAGCTTTGGCTCGTCTGAATGTTTTTGTGAGCTTATCTATGTTGACTGTAGTTGTGGGAATGCTGCTCCCGCTTTATTGAACCTGTTATTTACGCCTGTTTCTGCGTCTCCATTTGTTGATACTACACTGCCTAGACAGCAGAAGCTGCCTACGTATTCGACTGGTTGGTCTTGTAGCATGATGCTGTCGTCGATTACGTTGTTAATTCTCATGGCTTTGGTTTTCTTGATATTTATCTCAAGTCCAACATTGCGCACTAATCTTTCTTAGTGTCCTAGCTTCCAGTTTGAAATTAAATCAATTACTCATTCAACTTCACGGTCACAAATTTCCCGTCAAAACCAAGTGATCGTAATGACATTATCGAAAATTCTATTATTTACACGTAGTACATTAAAAATTCTTCTTTATTGGAATTGTTGTCTATTCTCTTCTGATAATTTCTTTCAACTTTATTTCACTACTACGCTTGCATCACTAATGTGTCATATTTTTGAGGATTTTTGTTAAAACAACTTGATTGTTGAATTTAAATGCTTTTCAAATTGTTGTTAGCGCAACACTCGTAATACAAATTAGCCAAGGTAATTGCGTTCGTCTATGCCGTAAGACATATTTTCTTTAAAGAGAAACAACAACAGCAACAAAATTACAGCAGGTTAACGAATGACCCCCCCTTCTAAAGTGAACGCCCTCTAACAACACCATCATTGACGTGTTATAAATATTGTAAAATCAAGCCAACAATAGTCACGTGTTGCTAAATAAAGCAACTAAAGAATAACACAGCAGCGGCAACATCGTACAATTTGCTACTACTGCGTCATCATATTAAATTTTTGTTACAAAGTAAGTGAAACAAATATTCATTTTTATTTTCTTTTCTCTTTAGTTTTTTTTTATTATTATTGTTGTTGTTGTTGTTTTCATATGAAAAACAACGCAACAAATAAAAAAAAAAGCAGAAAATGTGAAAAACAAACCATAGAAGGAAGCATAGGTGGAAAATGCATGTTTATGACCCAAATGCATCATAAATATTTCAAAAAACATCACGTCACACGTCAAATGATAATCACTTTGGCCAAACTTTGGCAACTTACACTAGGAAGAAAGCGGTTGAGTTATTGAGAAGAAAGAGTGAAGAAAATAATGGAAACAGAAACTAAAAAAAAAAATTTTTTTATGAATTCCAGGAGAAGGTGTTTATTTGCCTGTTTTTTTTTATGGTATTCTCTCCCAAGTCAGTTAAGTCAGGGATGGATAAGTTGGAAAGCAATCAACGAAATGAAAAAAAAAATATTTTTTTTTTCACAAACTGATGGATTTTAATGCAAAACTGTAAACACATGGCGAGATGAAATTGTTACGATTTTATTGAGACCTTAATTTCAGTCAATTCTAACGATGGCAATCAAACAAACAAATATTCTTCAGAGCTGGGAATTGCTCTCAAAATTCAAATTCATTAGCAGATTAAAATCGGCATCCAAACGAATTCATTAGTAGAACAATAATTAACAATATTACATTGTCTAAGTGGCTACAGTCTTCTTCTTCTTCCGAATTTGATAATAGATTAACTATCCCGATCACAAGGAGATTGTTGGATAAAAATGTATACGTCTTCTATAAAGCAAATTTCACCTTCAAACGCAATCTGATGAGAGAGAGAGAGAGTATTTTGCTATGACTTTATCCAGACAAATATCAAAAACTTTTGATGTTTAGCATGTCAAGTTTGCAACGACCCTGATTGGTGCGCATGCGGTGAAGGATCACTTCTGGTATTATTGCTTTTACATCGTCCAAATTGTCAATTATTGTCAAATATTGTATCCGACGGTTCCAACTTAAGTACATTTTTTAATGAAATATTTTAGAAATTGAATGTTATCCTGAAACCCAATGGAAATTTGTTTTTGTTCAAACTATTTCCGTCATTGTGATAATGGCAACGTTTTTAATGCAAAAATCAAAATTAAGAAATTATTCATTTAAAGAATATTGTATTCAAATGAATTTCATAGAAAGTGACTTTTAAAAATAAATCCACGAAATAATAATTTTCATTTGACGAATTGCTGCTTTGTTAACATATCTGAGTATGGAAATTTGTTAGTAAAACTTACAGTGGCTAATTACTGTCGCCAGCTGCGCTGTCGATATAAAAACTTGTCTTATTGTCCTCTTCCTTTCATCGATGTCTTTCGTTTCCATACTGTTTGTTTTTGTTTTTTTTTTCATTTCTTATAAAAACGGCAAATAAATTTATGAAGTGACAAAAAATTAATTTCACCTGTTAAGTTATCTAACTTTTTCAGTTTTAAAGTTATCAAACTGCACCAACAACAAAAACAACAGCAATAACAACGACAACAATCGCATAAACCTTAAACGGTTAAACAGTGTACATCTTCAACACTGTATCCACTACTAATTTATTTAATGTCTCCATATAGACACAAATCCGCGCACACACACACACATACACACGAATTTCTGGGGTTGTGTCGAGAAAATAAAATATGAACTAAAAAGGCAAAAATGAATAATAATAGGAGGTAAGAATGAATGTTAAGTACCCTATGTAGGTGTAGTGGTATGTGTCTACATGTTGTGGAAAAAGTTTAAATTCTATCTGAAACGTTAAATGATATTCCACAAGCTTGTACGCTGAAAATGCTTTTTTACACCAATGGATTGTCCTCACGGAGGTTAAGGCTTTATGCTGTAAACACAATCAACGCAGCACAGTAAGCACAGCAATCTCTTAAAAGTAGAATACATGGGTGTATATGTAAACGATTATTTTAAAGGCAACGCGACAACAAGATACGATGCTGCTGCTTCGCATTTACGCTAATTTCTATTTTTATACGCTGATATGAGAGACGTGACAGGATTTGTGCTGACAATGAGACGATTAGTGCTGTCATCACAATAACGTACATGAAATATAAGCTTTAAAGACACTAGGTATGAAATGTAACGTCAAAGAACATTTAAGTGCCACTATTGATAAGGAATAAATGAATTGTTGCTTTGCCTCTGCTGCCTTTATTATAATTAATGCTCATGCAGTTTACCTGAGGCTGCAATTGCAAAATTGTTTTTTGTGTTTACAGCATAAATGCAACTGTGAAACGAAATAGATCTAAGGTATGTCCGTGAATTTTGTTTTGAAACTTTAGAATTGTTCGCATTTACGGCAGTTTTCGTTCACTATCTGCAACTTGATAGTGTCTTCTGATAACTCTCAGCCATGTTATTACAATTTCAAAGAAATTAAGTTCTAATACGGGAATTAAAGTCACAAGCTCGGCACCTACATGACACCCAACTCAGCAGCAGAACGAATTTTATATTTTTGGGCCAAGTGACTGTTACCAGCCGACTGTTGAGTTAAATTGTACGCTTATTTTGTAAGTACAGCGTATAAGAAAAGAAAGACGTCTTCACGTAGTCAGTAGCAATGAAAAGTGCTTGACGAAGATGAAGAGAGTCAAACGTAATAGAGAAAGAGAAAAAAAAAAAAATATGATAACTTTAGAAAAGAGTAATAGAAATAAGAAAAGAAAAAAAAATAAATAAATAGTGTGTGTAGGCTAGTTTTCAGCATCAGCAAAAGATGTTGCACTGATCTTAAAGCCGTTGTTGCTGCCGTTGCACTTTTAGGATGACCACTAACCACACTTGGCAGTAATAAAACTGTCACATGCTGCTAAAATGAGACAATATCAGCCTTTGTAATCGCTAAACTGGCGAGTTCGAGTCGAGTTGAGTATGTGAAATAGTGCCGCCGTTTTAACAACAACAAAAAAACAAAAACAAAAACAAGAAAATAAAAAAAATCCAAGACATTGGATCCAGAGCAAAAGAAATATTAGCTGGTATATAAAGTTAGGCAGTCAAAGCTAGTGGTGGTAGTAGTAGTATTAGTGGTAGCAGTAGTTACCAAGTATTATCACCACATATGGTGGCAAGCGTTAGATGTTGTTGTCTGTCGTCTATTCATTTTCAATTTAGTTTTTTAGTTCTGTTCAATATGCAGTACATTTTTTCTTTTGTTTCTTTCTTTTTTTCCATTTTATTACCATTTGATCTTTAAGAGTCTACATTTTGCTGTACAAAGACTATTTGAGTACGTGCAGCTACAGTAAATGCTGCGTGTGTGTTTAGTTTTCTACATTTTTGGCCAGAGACATTATCATGATGTTGCAACTTTACGCTTTTGGTTTCTGCGTGTAGCGTTTTTCAAAACTGTTAGTACAGTATTGGAGTTTGGCCGTGCTTTGGATGCTTTTGAAGGCAGTTGCTGTGTTTGTTGCTGCAGCAGCAATTCCCGAAGAGTTATTAAAATGGTGACATGATCACTTATTTATGGGCGGTGTACACACAATCAATAGGACCCCAAGGATTAAATTGCTGGCTACTTTTGTTTGTTTGTTCGTTTGTTTGTTTGTTAGTTTATGCCTTTTTCCACTACAATTGGCCATGATGATAAATGGTAATAAAATGTTTTCAACCAAATATGTTTGCTCGAAACGTTAGTAAATAATAAAATTACTAACCGTCCGGTTGACCAGTTAGTTGCCTGGCCATCAATTGACAATTTGTAGCCGATAAAAGCAAAAAAGTAACGAATTTTAGTAAAACGAAATTATTTGTGGCATTAATAATCGACCATTATGACTGATTATGGCTGGATACTGCTGTTGTTTCAGCATCGAACAATAAATTGTAGATCGTAATAAAAAAAAATGATAAAAGAAATACAACAAAAGAAATAAATATTCAATTCAATGCATTTTGTTTCATCTGCGCTAATGGTGATGTTTTCTTTTTTCATTTTCCTAATGATAAATTAAAAAATTCCCGGAATATATATATGTACGTATGTATGTATGTATGGTTGTGACTTATTTGTTGCAATTACAATTAGTATTCATTGGTGGTAATGATCTAATGGGTGTGCATAAATAGCCTGTTTAAGCTTAAAATTGTCAATACCTTGTAGGGATGAAATGGAAAATACCTGTAAGTGACCAACATCTTTATTAAGATATTGCATGCCACGTATTGCCACCCATTGCAAATTAGCCAATGCATCCGTTATTTAAAAGCCATATTTGTCGACAGGTTCGGAAATTCAAATAAAAACATTCAAAGCAAACTTTTACAATTAAAGGCAATGGGCGATCAGTATAAGGTTATGTTTTGTTTTAAATGCGTGACGCGATTCCTTGTCTGCAGATTTGTTGCACAATATATTGCAACTTTGTTATTTGGATGTTTAGAACGTGAATACATACAACAGTCTAAACATTGTGCAACATTCAATGACTCATCCATCATAAGTACATAAGTTCTTATTACGTTGCCGTAATATTACCTGGGATTTTTAATGTTCAATTGACATCACAGCACTCTTTCAGTGTTAGTAAAATATGGCTGGTGTGAAACGGACCACTACGGAGGCATCAGGACAGAGAAGTTGTATAGATTAAGACAGTTTAGGACAGTTCCTCTATTAAGATAGCTCTGTGTAATTTAATTCAATACATCAACATATAAATTCTATCCTACAGTAAACAGTACAAACGCCAGCAAATGGCAACATATCTCGATTATTATTATGTTGTATACGACCAATGGCCACTATTGCAATAGCTAGGTAGCTTTATTATACATTTCTGAACTAGTCGCCATAGTCCTGAAAGTAGAGTGTTGGCGTATTAGATGTGAGGCCATTTTGGTTGGAAAACGTAAATGTGAAGCAACGTACTTAATAACAAATATGGACAATTCGAATCCGGGTGATGGTGTAAAAATAGTTCTTGCGGATTCAATCCGTATCATACAGCCAGTGTCCTCTGTTAGGTGAAGCGAATCGAAATCTGGAAGATCAGGCATTGATAGATACATCCACACTGACACAAGTGAGTGAAGGGCTGATCAACTATAGCATGCTGCTCTTAAGATTGTGCGTGAACATATTTGTCAGAAGTAAAAGAATTCTATATCTTCGGCAACCTGGCCTTTTTCATAGTGATGCAACATTACAACCAATGGCAATATTGGCAAATACTGGGTGTTGAAGTCATGGAGATACACATACTGGTAGTTACTGTACCAAATTTCAAAAGAAACCCAGTCTTTTGGCAAGTGATGCGTTTCCTCAGCCAAAAGACATCTGCATTTTCATAATATGACTACAAGGACCCATGAAAAGAAAGAAATGTTAAAGTAATCTTTTTTTAAGCTTTTTGCCCTTTCACGGCAAGGTGTTGGTGTCGGTTGGTCTCTTTTTTCTTTTTTAATTTCTAGCCACCGTTTAACAACACAAAATGAAAAACGAAATATTGACAACAAAACTAAACAAACAATGTTTTACCAATTAAAGCCTCAACATTAAAAGAAAACAAAAAAAAAAAGTAAAAGAACAACTAATTTAAAGAGTTAATATATGTTGGTCCACAGTTATAAAAAAAAGAAAACACTATAAAAGACTTCAAGCCTCAATAATCTTCAATTGTAGCAAGAATATGACAATGAACTCCACACCACTTCACAAATGTGTGGTGTATGCATGGGTATGCGTATAATGCAAGTGCGAGGAGTGGTGGCAAAAAGAGAGCGTCAGTATACTCAATATAATATTTATTGAGATCTCCCTCTTTAATTCTCTAGCAATTGTAGTTGTTGTTTTTGTTGTTGTCATTAGACTTCAACCATGCGTAGATCGTATTAAATTCAGAAATTACTCAATGCAATGTAAACAACCCAGTAAACATTTCCTTATGAAAGCTTTCTTGACTACAAAATTTCAATGATTCAGTGTGATGGGAACAGGGAGTTGTAGGCTTCACTCTTGTAAAGGAGAAACATTATGCAGTAATTTATGAAGGTTTTTAAGTGCTCATACTTGGTTCTGTGACCAAAAACAGAAGTATTCTTGAAAAACTTTCGACACATGTGTTATGCGAATTTTATACCCCATCTGCAGTTATAATCAGACATCGGCACAAAGAGAACATGATAAAAATGTGACTGTATTTGTGAGAGGCATGTGCTAACCCAGAGGAAAATTGTTAGTAATATCTTCAAGTCTACTTAATAACCCAATAATATGTATCTATATATGTGAGTGAAAAATATAGAAAAATTGTACTGCGCTAAATCCCTAAAGACACCGTATTTAACTTGGCAAGTATTCTTCAAAAAATCGAAATCATTTCTCATTGATATTAGTGAATCCTACTGTAATGTTTCTTTGGGTGTAAAATTGAATTCTGAAAAGAAGCGACATGAACCTTCTTCTTTAGTAACTGAATGCATTTTTACGCTTTTTTTAACGAACACTGTTGATGATGAAGTCGCCGTGGTCTAGTAGGTAGTGTGTTGGCTTATTAGACGAAAGGCCCGAGTTGGAATCCCAGGCCAGACATCAAAAACAAAATACAAAAAGTATTTCTTCGGCGACTTCCTCTCAGCAGATTTCTGGCAAAAACTCTGAGAGTAAAAATTGCCATGAAAAGCTTCTCAAAAAATCTGTCGTTCGGAGTCGACTTTAAACTGTAGGTCCCGCCACTCATATATAAAATTAACGCACACAACATGAGTGGTGTTGAGAAGCTAGGCCGTAATCCTGACGAAGGGTTGTAATGGCCAATTATGTATGTATGTATGTTGATGTTCGTGTCCTATATGTGTAAACAATCGAAGATGTTCTTCCCCTGAGGGACATTGGTGCGGACGTCTGGTTATAATTATAACTGTCGTACAATACTTTGTACCAATTAAGGAATTTAATGCCATAAATGTATTAATTGAGTTCAATTCGTCATATAAATGCCTAAAATAATAAATAATGTAATCAGTATTTAATTGTTACCCAAATTTAAGCAAGTTGCAAATACAATCTGATTATATGTATGTACATATATGTACATATGATTATTTGCTATTTTTAAATACATAGTAGCAGCATAGAAGCAAAAATGACAAGACTGCTTTAGTAAGAGAAACAGCGAAATCTAATTTACGACTAATTGAGCAAGCCTTATTGTGCTATGTGTGAACACCAATATTGAACTCACTTAAAAATTTGCGTGTGAAGAGGCTGTTATGTAAACTACAAGCAATTGTTTATTGGGATTTTATTTACTCGAGATGAGAGAGAGAGGTAAGCTGTCAAAAGAAGTGAATTGTTGTTGTGTTTGATTTGACATTGACGGCTTTTTGACAACTGTGTACACTTTTCAAATAAAAGTTTAGTTTTTCGTTTTTTTACTTCCTTCTGCTCTTCCTCTGCTCATGTTCCTCTTCTTTTTTCCATTAATATTCTTTGAAAGTTTTTAATGCTCACACTCTCTGTATTTGTTTTTCTTTGGTTGTATTAAATTGATTTTTTTTTCTTTCATTTCGTCGTCATCAGGCAACATAAATCGGTAAAGATTCATGAAGACAAGATCTTATAACAACGACAACAATAATAACAATAATAATAACCAAACTTTAGCAACGTGTGTGGTCAGCCATATTTGACATATTAACTTCAAGTTGAGAGTTTAGAAGCAAGTGTATGCGTATGCGTATGCGTATGCGTATGCGTACGCGTATACGTATATGAAAATTAATTTGTGTGTGTGTGGCTGTTAACGTCAGACTGTGTGTATTTTATTAGTTGCGAGAGAGCGTATGTGGTTGCTGATAATTGAAAAACAATCTCGTAAGTCAAGAAATTAAAATACGATATTCATGGTACGCATAAGTATTGTTAACGTTATAAATGATGAAAAAAATTGATTTTTTGTTGTTGTAATATTACAAATATAGTGTGCATTCGACATTCGCGACTATTCGTGAAAACTACACAGAACTCGAAAATTTATTGGAATAATTTTTGTGTTATTATTGAAATTAAAAATGTGATTTTAAGAAAGAAACCAGAGATACTTGTTATGTAGTGGTTATAGTACTTGACCATAAACTTCAATAATCCAAGTTAAAAGCACAGAGAAAGCGAAAATGTTATCATTGTTTAAGAAATTAAGGGACATCAATCTCATCAAATTAGCAGCCCGCCGTAGTCTAGTAGGTAATGTGTTGGCTTATAGAGCAACCCCCAGCCCAGACATATCGAACAAAAATAGATAGAAAAAACTCTTTCCTCTCAGTGGGTCGCCTAAGATATATGTTTTTTCATATTTCGTTTTGCTCGACATAACTGCGTTTGGGTTTGCTTCACGACCCTACGTCCAATAACTCAAAAAAGCCTGCTAGATATTAAATTATAGACAGTTGAATGAAATCGATATTCTAATAATCGCTTGTGTTAATATAATTCCGTAAACCTGTCAAACTAATAATGGATACATATGTGCATACATACATATGTACATAAAATGTTACATGATGATTAAGCAGAAAACATTTATATGTATGTAAATAGAGGCATTTGGAGTTTGGTATGGATCATTTCAATTTGGTTATTATATATTTTTCTTTATTTGCTTAGCACTTCAGCATTGAAAGTAAAACTTTAAGAATGAAGAGATTTTAAATTTTTTCCAAAGAAGAAGGCAACATAGCGCATTTGTATGTTCATCTTAAAATCCACTTGAATTGAAAAATTCATGAAAAATTAATAAAGAATGTTCGTTACTCTGTATTATTCAAGTTACTATTTTGCTATAATGACACTCAAGTGTCAAAACATGTTGACGATCTGTTGACCCTTAAAAGATTTTTTATTCTGATGGAAATGGTGTACTTTTATGTATATATTTATATACATATTTATATGGCAACCTGTTGTGATCGTAATCCTGATTAAAGGGTTGTAATGACCATTTATGTATGTACATATGTAACCAGTTATGGTTCTGCAAGCGTGCTGTTTAAGGTTAGAAAACTGTGAGAAGAAATTTTAAAGTGGGCAGTTAGAAAAGAGTATAACCTTATTTCAGTGTTGCCATTTGTCACATTTATTGGATGTCTCATCTTTTTTGTATTTTATTAAGGCGCTAACATATAACTGACGTGGAAACCCATTACAAGATCTATGTGAGGTAATTATATCACTTCATTTATGCTATTCTATTAACTAGTAAAACAGTATTCACCGAAGTTCACTTAGAGATATTCAGATCACCGCATCAATGTCAATCAAAGTGTGTTGTAATGAGAACAGTGTAATGTTTTCATGTTTATTTTCAGTCTCCACATTGTCTTCAATTTTTACTCTACAATTGTATAGGACGTAATATTTATTTACATCTGTCAGTTGTGGTGTTTCTTCCATTAATTCCTCTAGACTTTCTGACGTCTTGGGTGTTCTTCGGCAATAATGAATATAATTGACTCCTGATAGTCTTCTTCACTTTGAAAACATTGTCGTATCCACACATTTTTTAAAAACTTCTTCACCAGAATTTAGAAACGTTTCCTTAAACTTACCAAAAAGCATATGTTGACCATAAACACTGTCATATTAATCTCAATATTTAATTGTATCATTTAAAATGATTTAAAAAAAAAGTGAAATTTATGAAGCAATATGCTATGTGGTATTGTATATTATTAAAAAAAAAAAAACAAAAAAAATTGTAAAATGTACGTAGAAGATGCTGCGAGTGAATACTAAACTCAAGAAAATTTCTCCTAAATTCATTACAGAAATGATCCCACTCTGGCGGTCACTTTTCCATTTATCATTGCCTATACGTAACATCGCCGTGGTCTAGTAGGTAGTGTGTTGGCTTATTAGACGAAAGGCCCGAGTTCGAATCCCAGGCCAGACATCAAAAACAAAATACAAAAAGTATTTCTTCGGCGACTTCCTCTCAGCAGATTTCTGGCAAAAACTCTGAGAGTAAAAATTGCCATGAAAAGTTTCTCAAAAAATCTGTCGTTCGGAGTCGACTTTTAACTGTAGGTCCCGCCACTCAAGTATAAAATTAACGCACACAACATGAGTGGTGTTGAGAAGCTACGCCGTAATCCTGACTGAAGGGTTGTAATGAGCCAATTATGTATGTATGTATACGTAACATCCTCTGTGAGTATGGATTGAGCATGTATATGTACATCCAAACATAGTTGGTCAGGATTACGGTCTAGTTTCTCACACCAGTAGTTGTTTAAATGCACGCCGTGAAAAACCAAAATAGCAAAAATTAAATTAAGAACCTTTAGTAAAGCGTTTAATAAAACTTTAATAAAAAGAAAACGAAAAATGTAATGAAAAGGAGAGTGGTTTAAAACGGGAAGAAAGATTAGCACATGTGTACGTACATACCTGACAAGAAAAATTATTAACGAAGAAGTGAAACCTTCTTCTTTAGTAATTAATGCAAAAACAATTCTACGGTTAGGCTTTTAATTCTACTCTGTTCTCTCTCTTAGTTTGGCAAATTTTAATACAACTTTTATAACGGATAGATTATAAAGAGAGGAGAGAGAATGGTAAGGAGTGTTTAAGAGCAGCATTAATAAAGAAAAACAAAACAAATGCAATACTGGGCTTAAAACGTACATATGTGCGGTATACAGCGGGCTTTATAATAAAATGCAATAAAAATAAAACAATAACAACTACAACCGCAACAACTTCAGCTGAATAAAACGACCACCCAAGTTGACAGTGAACAAATATTGTACTACTCACATAAATACACATGCAATACATATACATAGAAACACAGCGATGTACACATTTAATATTTTAACAGGCAACGGCTTAATACTCTGTTTAACGAACTCAATCATCGTACTTTTAATAAGAATAATAACAACAACAGCATTTAACAATTGTACAGTGGTTAATTTATGACTCTCAAAAAGACTTAAGCAAAAAACATTCGAAATTCACAACTACAAGCACAGACATACCAAAAGCAAGATCAAAACACAAAAAGAAAAGTACATTTCAGCACTGAGAACTGAGCAGTTTTTTCCTCTCTTTAAATAAGAGAGTAGAAGAACCCTAAATAAAGTACAAATGCTCTGGCACTTTGTAGTACTGATGATGGACCAAAAACTTTTACAAAAGTTCTCTTTTAATGTGAACTACATACATATGTATGCATGTGTGTATATTGAATTAATAAATGACTTGGCTGTTAGGTTGGCTTTTTAACTATAAACTCTTGTGCAGATATGTGGTCAAATAGAAATACATTTAATCTGTGAGTTATTTTGTCTGTCTGTTCAGGTGATAGAAATTTAAATGTTGCAACAACACTGTTAATAATGCAGCAGTAGCAGAAAAAACATTTTCTAAGACATTTTGTGGTTTGCTTACATTGATAAAAGTTATTACATGATGTATGAACGATGAATGATAATTACAATAATTATCATGTTGGTGGTACTAACATTTAGTGTAGCGACTGGGTGTTTTTTGATTTGAGAGCTTTCAATTTATCAAAACTGATGTGTAATGAAGAACAACGCTTTAACGTTTATAAGTATTAATGCTCATACATGTACATACATATGTAAATATATATACATGTAAGCACACACTTATGTATGTATGTTCACATGGGTTTGTATGACAGCTTCTAAGTGAAGTTGGCTTAATGCAACCAGTACAATGCATTAAAATACGTATATCCTAATATGATTGAAGTTCCGTTTTTAAATTTTAAATTGATCTTCTTATTTATTTATCGATGTGTGAAAACCATTATGTATTTTTTTTTTGTTGGTGCTTTACCATGCCTGGGAAAATATTTTTCTTTCCATTTTCGTAAATCGCATTACATATTTGAATTTTGCGATTAAAAGCATTCTTCTTCTTCTTTAACATTTAGGTGTTCCACTTCAAGATATTCGATTCCAAAAAAAGAACAAATTTATTGTTTATCACATTTATCGTTGAGGTATCTCTCTCATCATTATCTCATGCTTGGATCCGTTTGATTGTTTTTCTTATTTTGTTTTTGTTTTTGTTTTTGAAATACCAAATTTCCATTATACATGATTTATTTTCTTTTTAAGCACTGTTTTCTTCGATTATTTTTTATTTATTTTTATTGCATTAGTCGGTTCGTATCGATTGTGTACGAATTCCATTAGAATATAGGAATACAAACAAAAAAAAATTAAAAATAATCAACAATTACTACAGCAACAACAACATAAACAACAAATAAAACAATGTGTCATTCATTCAGTCAGTCAGTCAGTCATATTTTTATCCATTCATTCGCTTATTCATTCATTTATCGGTTGCACAGCCACTGCCACAGCCACAACCACAGCCACAGCCATAGCCACAGTCGTAGCACTGCTGTATTGTTGGTACATTGAGTTGAGTTCATTCAGTCACGAGCTCATCAATTTGTTCGATGATGGCTTGTTCTGTGTGAGTGCCTGTGTTTTCTCCATTGTGGGGTGATATTGTCGAAATAAATTTCGATTTTAAGATCAAATTTTTTAAATTGTATTGTTGTTGTTTATTTTATAATTCATTTGCGTTTTTCATTCAGTTTTTCACATTTTTGTCTTTTTTCATGAATTTTTTAGGCATAGAAAAATTTAACAAACTTTAATGAATGATGATAGCATATGATATCGATAACATGAAATTGAATGAAAACATATTTAAATGTTTTCATAGTTATTTATTTATCGATAACAATATTTTTAGTAAAATTACACTCATCTAATAATTTTTAATTAATTTATTTATTTATCGATTATTATTATATTTAATGCATATCCCATAATTTAATATAATCATAGGCAAATATTTTGTTTTTAATAGACTTTAAAAAATTTATCGCTTTATCGATATATGTACATAGTTTTTTATGAGTTTACTTTCTTCTTATATATGTAAGTTTTTTTCCTTCTCTTCTGTATTTACACTTTTGTGGCGTATTTTATATGTCTTGCCTATCATTTGGATTGTAAAGGAATCTTTATGTCTCTCTTCTAATTGGAATTACATTTAAGACGTCAGCATCAGCACACCAGCAAAAATTTCATGTTCGCATCCATGAATTAGAAGCGACAACTGTAGCAGCAACAATACAATACAACAACTATAACTGGTTCACTAACAAAAAATATCTATCACATACAAAGTAAACGGAATTAATAGGGCTATCAATAATGGCTAACCGAATACCCTCAAACTTTAATATGTACATACATACATAGGTACATAGCATGTATATGCATATGTATGCATTTTTCGCCATTCGATATTATCTAAAAAATTTTTGTTATCGACAAATAAACAAAAATCGACAAATAAACAAAAATATTTTTATATATGCAGATGTCTGGCATGCGATTTCAACCATTGCCTCACGTGTAATGAGCCAACAAACTACCTACTAGACTTCGGCGATAACGATAATTGCGATCGATAATAACTTTATTTCGATTTAGATTTTTACGGACACTTTCGTACAAAATTTTCCTCTACTTAGCAAATTTTTGCAATGTATTCTTTTCGGTAACAAATTTTTTCAAGTTCTGGTTGCATTTCGATATAAATTTTGATGACTATTTTTATTTAACGCTTTCATTATTTTGTATAACGGTTGTTATAGATACTCCTTAATTAGGTTTTTTTATTTTTTTTTTTTTATTTTTTTTTTTTTGATTCAAATGTTTATTGCTGATCATTTTTATTGTAGGGTACACCATTGGCAATCAAGAAGAGTAACAGAAGAACAAGCCTGATTTTATTTTAATATTAAAACAACAACTGTAACAATTATAGAAATACTGACTATCTATTAGGAGAGAGACAGGGAGAGAAACACCAAAACTGAGAAATAAAAAAAAAAAAAAAATAAAACGTTGGCATATTGAGCCAACAAATGTCTAAAAAGACGACATTTTAACTGTTTTTATTTTCTATTTGAATGTTTATTTTTCCTTTTTTTTTTTTGCTTATTTGTATTATTGGACATTAAAAAAGAAATGAATGGAGAGGAATAAAATAAAACAAACGGAACATTTTAACATAATGTTGTTGACATCGCTGTTGTTATTGTTATTGTTGTTGATGTTGCCGTTGTTGTTTTTGAAATTGTTACTGATGTTGGCACTTGTAGCCACTTGTTGTTTAACGTGCTTTAAAATGATGTTGTAGTTGTTGTTGTTGCCACTGTTTGTTTAAGTAAAACCCATTATTCTGTTCATATGTAAGTAAGCATGTTATTATTGTTGTTTGTTTTTGTTGGTTTTTTTTTTCTATGGCAATGACATGAATTGTGCTGAGCATAATCATCATTGTTGTTATTCTCATTATTACAAATATTATAGTTTCTGTTGTTGTTGTTATTGTTGTATCTTTTGTATGTTTGTTTACGTTTTTTTTTTATTGAAATAATTTAGGTTCCATGCTTTAGTGGTAAACGTTGGTGTAGTTGGAGTAAAAGAATGAAAGAATGCTTATGTCCAAACAGGAGAGAAGAGAGTTTAACATTTAAAATGTTGTTAATGGTTGTCTAATGTCAGCTTGTTCTACTTCTTATTCGTACTCTTTATGGGGTTTTGCTTATGGCTTAGTGGGGTATTGATACAGTTATTTAAGGCAGTGAAATCGTCAACGTTTAACAATGAAATGTTGTTGTTAATCATTTTAATTCTTTTAAGACTCTGTCTGTCTGTCATGAATTTACCTGTAATAGTTATTTTTCCATTGTTGTTCTTGCTGTTGTTAATGTGTCATCAGGGTTACTTACTGCTGCTGTTGCTGCTGCTGCCGCTGCTGATTATCGTTCGTGTTGAGTGTTTGTTACTTGCTAATGTTTATTTACATTGTTGCTATTTTATTGTTATTGTTGTTGCTGTTGCAGTTGTTACGCATCACATTTTTATTATTGTTATTATTTTTGAAGCCACTTTCTTAATGTCTTTTTAATTTTGTTTTTGTTTGTGCACCTTT
This sequence comes from Sarcophaga rosellei, assembly GCA_930367235.1. Classification (NCBI taxonomy): domain Eukaryota; kingdom Metazoa; phylum Arthropoda; class Insecta; order Diptera; family Sarcophagidae; genus Sarcophaga; species Sarcophaga rosellei. The sequence goes on from OV884021.1 coordinate 86,297,584, forward strand.
AGCCAAAAACAAAACGAATAAAAGAAAATTCATGGCTGAATGCACTTTAAAGATGACCAAACGCATGCATGAAACGTATGTATGAATACATGAAGTAGGTAAGACTGCAATTAGTGAGTAAAATTTCAAACGGCTATGAATGAGTGCATATTTAAAATGGTCGAATTAATGTTAATTTTTAATAGAGATGGCAGTAGTATTAAAGAAAAAAAAAAGAAAAAAAAAACAGATGGTAGCAGTAGTCGTTTTGGTACTGACCACAGAGTAGAGTAGAGCAGTGAGTGAGTGAGTGAGTGGTGGTGGTGGTGGGTAGTTAGTCAATAACTATTTGTCAACGCCATTTGCTAACTGACCCATGTCAAACAATTGTCATATACAATACATGTACATATGTATGTATGTATATTCATACATATATATATATATATATATACATATACAGTGGTGGCCACGAATTTAAGACACGACATATGATGGACTTATTTGTGATAATTTTGTGATAATTGAGAAATCTCAAGAAACCCATGATATTTTGGAAAAATATACTTTGGAGTTTTGCCGCTTCGGCTCTGATAGAAAGCAATACGTCTGGCGCCCTCCAAACCTAGAGCATCATCCAAAGTACACACTAAAAACAACATGGTGGTGGAAATGTGACGGTGTGGGCAGCATTTTCCTGGCATGGTGTAGGTCCCATTTACAATATAAATTCTAAAATGGACCACCATGTTTACAAAAATATTATAACAGACACAATGATACCATTCGCTGAAGACACCATGCCTCCAATATAGAAATTTATGCATGATAATGCCCCCCGTGACCATTACACGTCTAGTGAAGAGTTGCTTAGAAGAAAACGATATCATTGTTCTTAAGTGGCCAGCTCAATCCCCGGACCTCAATCCAATTGAGAACTTGTGGAATGATGTTGAGGAATATGTACGAACAGTTAAACCAAAAAATTCAAGCGATTTGTGGGAAGAAATCCAAAGGGTTTGGTATGCAATTCCAAAGCAACGTTATGTGGCATTAGTCGAAAGTTTACCCGGCAGATGTGCTGCTGTGATGAAAAATAAAGGATTTCCCACTAAATAATAGGTTTTTTTTTTATGAAGCTGAGCTTAATTTAGAGATTAGTGTTATATTATGCCTATGTCTTAAATTCGTGACCAGGTAAAATTTGTGTTTATGTATATAATATGCAAATAAAAATTCTTAACCGAATATAGGTAAGAAAATATTATTAATTTTTCTTCATAACATTACTAAAATCCTAAAAAAATATCATGGACCCATAATTTTTTCGATAAAATGTAAAAATTATCACAAATAGCTCAGTCATATGTCGTGTCTTAAATTCGTGGCCACCACTGTATATACATACATATATATGTAGAAGTTATGATCATGCTTGGTCTGAAAATACCTATCGACTATACGATACCTGAAGGTGCTTTCGATCTTGGTTTCACAACGCAAATACCAGACAGATCTTATGCTTATAAAAACAAAATCAAAGTAAACTTTTTGTATTGCAATCAAAATGTCATTTATGTAATTGTAACTGTCAAATATGTTGGTTTTCTTTAATCGACAACAACCACAAAACAGAAACTTTAATAATTAAAACCACAAAATATCCGGCAAATGTTGTGAATATTAGACGCTTCATCATATTGCCTGAAATATTAAGAAAAAACGAAAGCAAGTAAATTGCGTTGCAATACTTGTATAATCAAAAACCAATAAATACAAATATTGATTCGTAATTTCTACAGTGGGTGTAACTAATAATATGGACGAGTCGCTTAGTACATAATTTCATGGAAGATAGCATTAAGAGTAATGAACGGAAAATAGAAAGTTGTGCTAATCGAATGAAAATTTCTCTGTAGTAAAGAGTTCAATTGAAAAAACACATCGAAAAATTTTCTTTGGAAAATTATTTTTACCAAATTATATAACAATTGTTTTAAGCTGAATATTTTAAAATACATATACTTGATCCCAAACCATTTTATTTTGGGAAAATGTATGCTGTAATGAAATAAGCACATCAGCTTTAGTTTAATTTAACTCCGTGCAACTGTCGACAACACATAAATTTCACAAATATTCATCATGGACCCCACTGTATTGTAATTTTAATAATCACAACAATTTACAGAAAAATTTAATTTTTTTGTATTTCTACTTTTTGGAGTCGTCTGTTATTTTTTCGTTTGTGGTCAGTCTACCAGTGTAATTTTCCAGAAACCAAAGTTCTAGCCACTATAGAGCAGTACTGTAAACAACAATTTAATGATAAATTTTATACGGCCAGAGGGTTTAAAAATTGAATACATTTTGTGTATTGAACACCATTCATAAGCCACACGCAAATTTAATTGTAAAGAAAAATCAAAAGATTTCAGAAAATAAGACAAAAAAAAATAAATAAAAATAATCGAACTATTAAAGACAATTTAAATTGAAATAATGAAATGAAATCAAAATCAATCAAAAACGTTTCAACAAACAAAAGAAATGAAATAATGACAATACCAACAACAACAACAACAACAATAACAAATAATAATGATGGGAATGGTATTACTACTGATCATCATCATCATCATCATCATCATCATCATCATCATCATCATCATCATCATCATCATCATCATTAATGTCCGTTTTACGAGAGTATATTTTAACATATTTTTGATTTGAATTGATTTCTTTTTTTTGTTTGTTCTTCTTTTCTGTTTTTTTTCTTTATATTTTTTAATCTTTTCTAAATGCAAATGATGCTTTGATATTTATTACTCAATCAATACCGTATCAATTGGATGGACTGAGTGACTGTTCTTATTCCCCCTTAGTTTTTTTCTGAAAAGGAAGTCAATCATGCTTAAACAACTGCAAAAAATATGACCTTCAGGCAGATGTTTTCTTTTTTGTTTGATTGTCAATCCTTTTACGTTTTATTGGCTTCCCATAAGAGCTTAAATTCTTAATCCTTTGGCTTTGTTTTGATTTGCAGTTTGTACCTGTCGATACCGACTGACGCTCTCTCTGGTTCATACTTCTGTTCTGTTCGTTAGTCCATAATAAAAAAAAAAAAATTCTTGCTATCGTTGAGTATTTTTTTTTTTTTTGGTAATTCTGCTGATTGACTAAATAATAATTTTGTGTATTTGTTGTTCACTGTTTTTTACTCAGGAGGATAGTTCACTATCATAAAAAATTTCATATATACATATATTCATATTAAAATCTTTTGTCAAAAGAAGAATTTAAGGAAAGTAGCAGGTGTTTTTATAGGTCACTTCAATATGCATTATGGGACCGATATATTGGGAAATGCATTGCCAATATAGTTAAAAGCGAGTGTTAGTCTTATTTTTATAATCCATAGCTATCATGACCCCGCGCTGTTATTCATCATCACAAGCATTATCATGCAGAATAGTGCTACAATAATAACTGTGGACATGAAGTCGCCGCAGTCTAATACGTATCCCAGTTCAGAAATGTCTAACAAAAGGAAATATGAAAGAAATATTTCTTTCGGCGACTTCCTCTCACCAGATGTCTGATTAAAAACTCTGAGGGAAAAATAAAATTGTCATGAAAAGTTTCTCAAAAAATCTATTTTCCAGAGTGGACTTTAAACTGTAGGGTGTGTAACACTTGTCACATTAATACTCGCAACATGGGTGGTGTAACAAACTGGGTTGTAATCCTGACAAAAAGGGTTGCAATGACCAATTAAGTTTGAACCAGCAGCAGGTAATAATGATTATTCATCGTTATATTCACTCTCTTTTGGTCCACTTGTCAATAGTCCACAAATATTCAGAACCAATGCACCTTGCACACAAGACAGACGGCGAAATGCATCAAATCCATTGAAGAGGAGGATAACATCGAGTTTCGTAACGTCTATAATGTTATATGATTGACACACCAAAATGGCACACTCCGTGAGGTCTTGCGGATTATTATGAACCCATGACAGACTACGGCTATAAAGCGAAGGAACAACGAACTTCCATGTGCAAATGGCAGTTACCATGGGATGGTAGTTTAAAAGGAAGATGGACATTTAAACTTATTTCTAATATTACCCGCACAAATATTTCGAGCTGTAATATGTAATCCAGTTGCCAACTGGTCTTATACGCTTCAGAAAATTTGCACAGTGTTGGTCACAATAGCCCCCCCTATATATTCAAATTGTGTGGATGAGGACGAAGTTGTGGAGCATATATGTGAAGTGAAAGAATTTCATGAATCAATAAAGATATGTATATTTTTTTTGATTATTTTTGCTAGACTTATTTACGAGGCATTTCTGAAAAGCATGTGAAAAATATTTTTACTTACGATCTTCAGTTGTCGCTAATTTTGAAACACATCACGCTCCTTAATTAACCATTTTTGGTTAAAAATCTTAAGATTTTGTAAATGATTTCGTTTAAATTTTATTTTGATTACAAGAATAAAAAATAAAAAAAAAACAAATTGTCTTTCATTAAATAAGACAACCCCATATGCGATGAACATTTTTTTCACATTTTAAATGCCATATTCTGCTTATTATTGTAGCTGCTGTTGCTGTTTTTGCTGTTGCTGCAAAATCTTGGTCAATTGGCAACTCAAATTTTATTTTATGTTGTTGTTGTTGTTGACGTTTTTTGTTGGTTTTGTTTTTAATTTTCAAATCACGTAATTATCTAAATCATGTATCTTTGAAAAGTACATGTCAAGCATTTGAAATTACCAAACCATGTTCAGAAAAAAAAACCAAAATAATTTTGAATTTTATGACTTTTTTTTTGTTTTTAAATCGAGAGTGTTTGGACAAAAAATATTTTAAATTGATAAAAATTTATTTGATTCTAAACGAATATGACGTACAAATATATTCAAAAATTACTTGTGAAATGAATCGAATAATTAATATGTACATACATTTGTAGTTAATGGCACTAGACCTGTACGTCATTAGATATTTAAGGAATACATGGATCCGCTTATTAGACGTGACGCCGTATTTCAAAGCACTGGCTCAGACATCTAATGATAATGATCTAGATCTGCCTCCAGTAGATTTCTGGCAAAAAACACTAAAGGAACAAGTAAAATTTGCCACATGAAACCTTCTCAAAAAACTGTATTTCGGAGAGGGCTTCAAACTGTATGTCCAGCTACTCATGGATAAAATGGTGTGAGATGCTAGATCCTAATCCTGTCTAAGGTGTTGTAATAACCAATTTAATAGGTACGTATATAAAAATTTTATATAAAAAAATGCAAATATGTGCTACTCTTCAAGGTAGAGTAAAGAGATCTTAATTTGAAAACTTTGGAACACATCAGTGCTTCTTTTAAAACAGGTTTACGCTTACATTCAGCTCAGTTTACCACATATCCTTATATTATATATTACAGACATATGTAGGTGGGAGGTGGAAGAAGAGGATACCATAGGAATGTCTGTAGGAAGCCTGCCTCTTGTATAAATTTCCTTAACTTCTTTTAATCATTCCTTTGTAACGAGCTATTTCCGGCATAGCGATATCCAAAAAATATTGAGATCCCCAGCTTACGAGATAACTTGGCTATGAAACAGAAATTGCTCCATCGTCTCGATGTCTCCATCGTATGCCCTGCATTCATTATTCTCCACCACGCCAATGCGGTTATGGTGTACATGTATGGCGAAGTGTCTCATAAGGACAGTTAACGTTTATTCATTTTAAAATACCCGTGGTTCTTTCCTTATTAGGATCGCCCAAAGTATTTTACCATATATTTACTACCACAGTGAGCGAGGTAGCGTTTCCGTCCACTTTCTCAGTTCTTGGTATTAATGCACTGTAAAGTATTACGTTATCAGAGATTATCGTATGTAATACTCCGTCTCTATTAGTCAGAATATTCGCTTCCTCATTTCTAATCACTCCATTACGACTAAGAAATACGTAGCACTCCATGAGTGTAGTAATTATTAATCGCCTTCTTTACTCTAGCACGGTCTATGATCCCGTATTCTTGGATATTATTGCTCCAACTGCCTATTGGTTATCCGTAAAGATATATTAAGTTTACCAAATGATTACTAGCTCAGATCATACTACTTCCGCTTGAAAGCCCTTATTATCATCTGGTAGCCGGAGGAAAAGTTTTGTTCCTGGTTCTTCCATATAGAGGCTCAGTCCCGTCCTATTTCCATGCTTAGGGTCACCCGTGAAATAACTAATCCCCACGGGAATCTTTGCCATGAATTCGTTTGACCAAGAAACTCGATCTGGTATTAGAGAGGTTATATTGATACGGTGTTAGATAAAGAGCACTGTTTGCAATGGCCTTGTGGGTATCGTTTGCATTGCACTACTAAACAACGTATTCGCTGAACCCTTTGAATTATTCTAATGTTACATTGCCTCTCCATCGATCTCCAGCACACTACTGAAGCAATAGTTAGTACAGGTGTGATTATACTCTTGTAGAACTAGTGTGTGGCATTCTTGGAGTAAGGCTCAATATAGAACATACATATGAACCTGTGTGCCTTTACTGCCCTATCTTCCATACGCTGTCTCCATTTTAGTTTTCTATCCAGGATGACACCTAAGTATTTACCTGGTTGGACGTCCTGATCCCCTTGTTAAGAAAGCGACAACTTGTAAACAGATATATTTCGGTCTTATGCGGGTATACATTCAAACCTCTTGTGCATTGTATGTTCAATTGTATGCTATGTTCAGAGTGCGTTTCGCTTTCCTGCATAGCTGGATTCTTATACCTCAGAAGTATTAGCACGTCATCCACGTAACAGACAGATTCAAATCGTTGGTCGGTTAATATCCTCAAGAGACTGTGAACAGTTGCTATTCCTTAGCATATGGTCAATCCAGTCGATTAGCGCTCCAACTGAACTCGTATAAGGAATGAATTATTGTGAGGTTTTTTGTTTTTTGTAGTTTACTGCATAGCCAATTAGGTTTGTATTACATCTGCATACATACGCGAGTATATATTGTTTTTTTTTTATCGAAATTATCAATTGAATACAGAGATTGCAATGCTAAAATAACCATCAATATGAACATTCTGTCGTTTAGCTAAAATACTTGTGAGCTGATAGAAGCAAAAACTGTATAACTTGTGTGGTCCCAATATTCAATCATTCAATCAATAAATGACTTAAAATTAAATTGAGTAGTAAAATAAATAAATTAACAAAAGAAAAAAAAAGAAAAAACATTTTGAAAACAATAGTTGGTGACTTTGAACAAACCAAACCAGCAGGCCATTCATCTTTTTGACACCAATCATTTTGTTGTCGCTGTTTGTCTGTAGCTTCATCTCTCTTATAATAAATATTGAATTTAATTCGAGATTTTTTATTTTTTCTTTTTCTTTGATAATTTTTCAGCGCCAAACATCAAACACTTGTTTTCGTATCTTTCACATATTGTGTTGAACTCAATTCAATTCATTTCAATTCAATATTTTCAAATTGGTTTTTGATTTTTTTTTTCTGCTGCTCTTGGCAATAGTTGCTCGATGACAACACGTATCTATGAAAAGTGTTTGTAAAAATATTACATATTAGACATTAGAATTGTTGTTGTTTTTATTCTTTTATTTTATGTTTCAATGGTATTGAATTATAAGCACTGAGTACACACAGACATACATATTTATTGTTTTACTAGCTGTACCTGCGCGCGTTGTTGCGCCAACAACTAAAATAATTTTTGAAGGAAAGACATTACACAAATATCCAATTAATTTTGAATCATTTTATTGATTTCGTTTCCCGTTGCCTAGATGATTCAGACGAACGGGCCTGAGTAGTACGCATTCGATCAGTTTCTAATCTCACTTCTCGTTGTTCAAGTAATTCATGCGAACGGGTCTCAGCGGCATGTACTCGAAGATGTTCCAGTTTCAATGCTCATTGCTCGTGTTGCCTTTTTTTGGTTATTTCTAACCAAAATTGGTTATTTTTTTGATCAATGTGTAGATGTGTAGGTTTTTTTGGTTTTGGTTATTTTTCTTTCTTATAAGAAAAGCTATTTTTTGTTTCTTTTTTTATTAATTATAATTTAAACTTGAAAAAAAAAAATAAAACAAAAGTCTATGAATTTAATTTTGGTTATATTTTTTCTTATTTGGTGATTTTTTTCACAAATAATTTTTTTCTTTCCCTTCTATCTTTCCCCCCGCGTCGTTCTTTACACTTTATTTTCTTTGGTTTTATACATCAGGAATCATAGATAGCATACTTTAGGGGTAACTATGCGTATGAGTAATATATTTCAAATGCAATTAAATATTAAGTATGTAGTATGTAGTATACATGGGCATGGCCCCTCGCTCATTTGGAATATCAACATAAAAAGTAGCCTATAACTCCTTCCAGACATACAGGAAGATACTGTGGAAATTTCAAGAAAATCGGTTCAGCCGTTTAGTCGTCTATAAACTTCAAACATACAAACATACAAACATACAATCAAACACACATTCATTTTTATATATAAGATAAGCATTTAAAGTACCGTATTCTGCTTTATTTGTTTAAAGTGAACTTTAGCAGGATTTTTGGGAATTCACCATATCGATCGATTTTACATGCATAGTTGAGTTAGCAACAATACAACAATCTCTTGAGGTTAAGTGATGTATAGAGTAAGCGATGTATAGAGTAAAGGGAACTTCAATTAAAGGAATATAACAAGAAATGACATTTGAAATCATAAAAGCAAAAAATCTTCATTATAATACTTTTTTATGCTTAATTGTCTTCAAAGCATAGCGTGGATTTAAATCTTGCTTCGATCGATTGGGATCTGATAATCACAAAAAATGATACGGTAGTACCTGAAGCATACGTACATATATTACATTCAGAAACAATAAATCGCTGCAATTGAATGGTTTTATTTCCTTCTAAAAAGAATAAACGGAACCGAAGAGCGGACGCTTTTTTCAGACACATATATCATCATAATTAGCAGCAACAGACAAAGAGAGCTTGCGCTGTGAGCCACCACTACAATTCGAGATACAACAATTGTTTGTCATTATGTGCGACAATTGTCATGTTGGTCCAACACAATTAGTGGTGATTGTGGAACAATTACAAGTTAAAATACAAAGAGGGACAAAGACAGACAGACAGACAGACGTATTTTTGTTGTTCTTGTTTCGTTTTCTTTTCATCATAATAATAAAACCGCATCATTAAATTAAATGTTCAGTGATGATTTATCACCTTTATTAAATTATAATAACTTTAATGACAATGTGTAATGCATTTGTGTATGTATTATAATGAATGATAAAAATGTATGACAAACAAAATAATTATCACACAATACGATCTTAAAAGATAATCAATATTCTTTTGGAATCCCTACCTCTGGTATTCTGTTGGTTCACTCGAATTAAAAACAAAAAAATGAATAAAATAAAATGAAATAATAAAAATAAAATAATAAAAATAAAAATAAAAATTCTTTGGACTCTTAAAAACACAATGTAGAAAAAGATCTCGCCAGGCGCCATTTGGGCTTAATTAAGTCATCAAACAGAAGGCAGGCTAATTGGTAATTCTGTATCAGTTTATTTTGTTTTTATTTTTTCTTTTTTCTGTTTTTTTTTTGTATAAAAAATCGTTCTTTTGCTTTGGCTCCGTTTATTGAAACCTCATCTACAAACAAGCATCATCACTTTATACAGCTAAAACCAAAGTGTACTCATTCATCTAAACGGAAGGGGACAACAGAACGTAAAGAAATTGTTTCGTCTGTCGGTTTACCTGTGGTCATCAGTTCAGGGGCAAAAGTACGTATTATAAATTTTATAGTGTGGCCAATCTTTTAAGTATTTAAGGTGGTCAGATAGTTTTAGTTGTAAGAAAGTTTTTATCATATGGTCACTCTTGTTATACAAAATTTTAAAAATTTTTTATTTTAATTCTATTCACAAATGAACACATATTTAGAATATTTGAAGTGTTTTGATTGAAATTGTGGAATTAAAATTTCTTACTTACTTAATTGACCCTTTAGTTAGTATCTATAACGACATATGTATGTAGCTTTTTACACCATTTATGTTGTGTGTGTTAATTTTATCCATTTTTGGCGGGACTTGCAGTTTAATGTCGACTCCGAATGATAGATTTTTGAGAAACTTTTCATGGCAATTTTATTTACTCTCAGAGTTTTTGCCGGAAGTCTGCTGAGAGGGAAGTCGCCGAAGCAATATTTTTTTCAATATATATTTTGTTTTGTTAGATATGTCTGACCTGGGGCTTGAACCGTGTTCTCACGCCTAAAAAGCCACTTTATTATTTTGGGTTAGAGCAACTAAAGAGATTGTGTCAAAATTGCATATGATAGACAACAAACACAATATCAAAATAGTCAACAAGTTTAAGATTTAAGTTTCCATAAGTTTGATGTACTTAATCACATAGAAAATATGTTGAAATCTAAAAAACTCTATACTTATTCCATAAGTGTGATATTTAATGGGTTAATGCAATATTACGCGCTGGACATTTAACATTTAAAGAATATGTATTCCAATCATTTGCCGAAACGATTTCTAAATCAACGACTCGCACAATTATTGCGAGGCAATAACATTTAAAAGATTGAATTTCAAACATGATTCCAATAACTTTTTCTTCTATGCCAGATACAGATACAAACTGTCTCTGGTGGGACAACCAACCAGCCAGTCAAACAACCAACAAAGCAGCCACTATAATAATGTTGTCTTAAACTTGGGAGCAGCAGAACATCAACAGCAGAGAGTAGAGAGTGATAGACCACACGCCGTTGCAAATGAAAAAAAACGATACATATGTATGCAGAGACTATACGGAGAGAGCAAAAAGATAAATTGAAATAAATACGAAAGGGCAGACAAACAGACAGACGGAAGACCGAAGCAAGAGACATTTAGTTGATAGGAAAGACGTTATGGCTGAAGGAATGCCAACAGACAACATGCAACACATCCACAGTTCAGAGCATATGTATGTAAGTTAAACGTTCCAAATACAAATCTCTTTCGCTCTCTGCCTATGGAGAACTTAATTTAATTTCAATATTGAACACATTAGGATGCAAGTGCTTTGGGTGATATCCATCCATTGGACCATCTTCGATCGCTAGCATGAGTCATACGCTGACGCTCTCTGCTGAAATAAACGAGATTTTCTCTTCTCTTTTCTCTTTCAATTATGAAGTCTTTCTCTACACATTTCTCTCTGGGAACAATTAAAAAACCAAAAACAACAATAAAGAAAACCTTACCTATGGAATGCTAGAATGACTCACGGCTATTTTATGCTGATCCAACGCCAGCCAGCTAGTGTATTTTACACATGCGCAGCCGTCGTTTCCTGGCCCAGAGTCAAAGCTGCGGCTGTGGCTATGGCTGTAGTCGTCAGTGTGTCAAGTTTTAAAGTAAGTCAAGTAAGTAGGTTTAAATGTTTTACTCTCTGCTTTTTTGTTTTTTGTTTTATTTTTTGCTTCGTTTCTACAAATTTTTTCTTTTTTAGTTATTGTCGGTCGGTTTATTCTTGGGCTTTAGTGATGATGATGATGTTGTTGTTGTTGTTGTTGGTGGTGAAAGACCACCAAAGAAGTCGACATGTATATGAAGTTACATGCGTTTAGTAGGGTGGTCCATTAAAGTTAAGTTTTAAAGTTATTTGTTATTATTGCCTTCCTTTTTGTTGTTGTTGTTTGTTATTGATTTTACTAATTAAACTGGAAAATTAAAACGAGAACAAAGAACAAAATTGTATTTGAAATCTTCAATTACAAATTAAAGGTTACAAATAATAGAAGATACCTATCTGTAATTGAAAGAAAGGTGAAAGTAAACAGCCATAAAAGCAACAGTGGTGGTCTTATAATTAGCACAACCATCCATCAGATAGTTTGTATTGAATAATAAAATAATAATACACCGCACTATATTGGGCAAAGTATTTATAGGACCAATAAATTATATTAGATAAGGGCCGGCGTAAACCAAATCATGAAAGTATCTTGAGACACAAATTGAATAAAAAACCAAGAAAATCTTCACGACTTGTAAAAAGTGGTTCGCGTGGCATTGAATGACATACAATATGCATGATATCAGAGACTTCTTGAAAGTCTTCCTAGCACTTTATAACTATTTATTAAAGAGAAGGAGTGCATCCTCAAAATATTCAAAAGAATTAACCCAAATAATGATTTCGTCCACCTTCAATGGCGCTGTGTTAGTTACGTAACCAAGAAATTTTTTGCTTTTATGATTGTCATGACTGTCTTATATTATAAGTGTCATGTCGTGTTAGATTCTTTTATTAAAGTTCACTCTGCTTTATACATTGCTTAAAAGTATGTATATCCCATAGAATATTTAACTGCACTGGAATGAATTTTGAAAAAATATTTCACCTTTGTTGTTTACTGGACAAAAGGTCGTATAGATAGGTGTGCTAACTATAAGACCACCACTGTATGTAAAAACCGGTTTCCGATTGAAAACATTTCCTTTAGCTCTATTCATATATACTACCACATAAAATCATTGAAGTTGGCGTGGTCTAGTAGGTAGTGTGTTGGCTTATTAGACGAAAGGCCCGAGTTCGAATCCCAGGCCAGACATCAAAATGAAATATGAAAAAATATTTCTTCGGCGACTTCCTCTCAGAAGATTTCTGGCAAAAACTCTGAGAGTAAATAAACCTGCCATGTAAGAGCTTCTCAAAAAATCTGTCGTTCGGAGTCGACTTTAAACTGTAAGTCCCGCCACTCATGTACAAAATTAACACACACAACATAAGTGGTGTTGAGAAGCTAGGCCGTAATCCTGACTGAAGGGCTGTAATGGCCAATTATGTGTGTATCTATCACATAAATATCGTGAATCGATATTTTCATCGATGGTATCTTCAACCGAATGCCTAGACTAATATTAAATCCTCAAAATAGACACTGTAAATATTCTACTAAGATTCTTCCTTTTCTTGAGAAATTCCCATACATGATCTAGATATTTCTGAACTTCCATAAATTACAAGCGTTATACCAAAGAAAATATCAAAAACATGACTTTAATTAACAGCCGGTAAAAAATAAAAAGCTGGCTAGACTGTCAGGCGATAGCGAAGGACACCAAAACGAAGTTGACATGTAAATTTAAAAGCGCGGTAAAACTCGTCATAAATGTGAGGCATTCGTACAACGAGGGCATCAGCTCAGTCGGAAAACAAATACGTCATGTTAAATAATATTTAAATCGCAACAAAAGAAAACCGAAGCAGCCAACTGAAGAAGAAAGACAGCCACTGGAATCGAAGACAAAAGAGTAATTGAAATGAGTAGGGATGGTGGTAAGACAGGGGGATAAAACATAAGGAATTCACAAAGAACACAGCAAAGGAAAAAAGACCGGCAGCATAAGTCAACAATTAAGGGAGCTGAAAAGACCGATTGTGGAAAGGGTGTGACACCAAAGATAAACGAAATACTTTACGCCGCTCTGCTCTTCTTTTAATCGCTCCACTAAATCCAAAATCTCCAAGGAGATCCATTCCCCCGCTCCTTATTTTTGTTTTGTTAAGATTCCTGTTGCTTGATTGTATGTGTATGTTGCATAAGAGTATTAATAAAGACCACACAATTTGACAACAACATCAAGTCAGACCACCCAAGATGTTAATTTATGTCGTACAATATTTGCAACAAGAGCAACACAAACACAGCTACACAGAGTTAAATAGAGAGGCGGCAGTTCATGCACTCATTTGCTCATTCTTAGCATTTGTACTCGTACTCGTATTGCATGACTTTGATACCACAGATAGCGCAGAAATGATGGTTACTGACAAAAACAAAAACAAAAACAAAAGAAAATGTTGAAGAATTTTTATTGACCAACCAACTAACCAGACAACTAACTTTGGCTTTAAAAGCTGCTGACGGTGGGTGATTCACTTACTTTTAAACTAAAAAAGAATATAAATTAAACCCTTGAGAAGCTGTGCTGTGTCAAGAGAAGGTGTGAAAATTGAAACTTTTTTTTTCAGATCATAAAATACAAGAAAAGCAAAAGTAATCATTATCATCACAACAATACTTTAATTCTTTATTGTCCATTAACAAAATGACCATAAAATATCCATCAAACGCCTCCAAAATGTGTGCTGAATGAACGAATGAATGAAACTCATAAACTCCATATGATTATGACAAATAACGACGAACGATAATGATGTGAATGATCATGGCAATGAACATGATCGTAGTCATGGTCACGATCATAGGAATATGTTTTAAGATTCTTATTATATTAGTTTACTTAACTACATATTTAATTGAAGCTATAAACGCTATTTTGACATTTTGGCATTGTCGTATACCCTAAGACTTTTACTACCTTAAGTGGGTGTAAGCGATTAGGCAGGTATTCCAGTTACTATGTAAGTCACGTATGCATCTTTGTAGAAAATATTTATTTTATTATTGCAAGTAAAAAAAAAGACATGGACGGCTTTTAAAAGTTTATTAAGCTTATGCAGAAACCTATGAAAAAATAATTTTATTTTTGTAATGAGGAGTCGCCTATTCACCAGACGATTTTTTTTACACGACCAATACTCAAAGGATGGCCCTTACTCATCCAAAATACATTGTGTTTTAACTAGTTATCGGCCATAACCTGGGCCCCAATATGAAGCATGTCCTTGTGATGTCATTGTCGTTGAGGCGTACGCCTCCAACTGGACAGTTTTTGTGGAAGATATTCCATACCAACCTAGACGGAGCTACAGGTGTTTGTAGTCTGAATTATTATTAGCGAGGAGCATTTTTAAGATCTGAGGATGTTTTTTTCATCACATTCGTTAAAGATTGCTAAAGAAATAATCTTCCACCACAATCCGTTGTTGCTTTTTCCTCTTTCTTAGTTTATTTTGCCTTCTTGACAATTTGTTTTTAGTGAAAATCGATATTTTTTCTTTATTATTTAAAATTTCTGAACACCCTAAGGCCTAGAGCAATTGCTCGATTATAAATAAACGATTTCTTAATACATTTTAAACATTTCTGTCGGCTATTATTTCATTCAAAATTATTTTAAAATTTTTGTTTATTTTAATTAGAATTCCAATATGTATTGAATTTCAGGTGAAAATCTCAACCCTATTATAATAAATAACGCCAGACCACACACATTGCAACGCACTGTGAAGCAACAGGCCTTTAAAAAATGAACCGAATGAGTTAAGCGGTAACGGCTTTTTTTTTTAAATTAGAAATTAAGAAATTAATATTTAAATGAGTATAATTAACTACAGATAAATCTTTTGTGATAAAATTAAGCAAAAAACAAGACAAGACACTCGGACGATTTAAAGTGGATTTTTATAAACGAAGGGGGGAATTTTAAATATGTATACAATATACATATGTATACTGAGGCTGGCTTGAAAATTTATGACGTTTTTGGAAGTTTTAAATCATAGCAAATAAACAAAGAAAAAACAAAAGTTGTTTTTTATGTTTTTTTTGTTTTTGTTTTTGTTTATAATACAGACTAATGACTATAAAACTAAACTATTGTATATTAAACCCATAGAGGAGAGCGAGCATGAGAGTAGAGACTATAAACTTTGAAAGAAGTGTGACCAAAATTACGTCGATTGTAGCAAAATAAATATTCAGTCAGTCATGGCTTGCATGAGATCATTTTCACTTGATATGCAAATACATATGTACATATGAGTTTGTTCGTACGTTCATTCGATTTATGGCATCTTTAAGACGTTTTTCAACTTAATTACTTGAACGTGTGTTTTGTTAGAATAAGAAGAAGGCAAAGAGATGGCAGGGGTATATTGTTGTTATTGGTATCTTTATTTAATGACTTTGAAATGCAGTCACTCACACATTCATTCACTCTATCAGTCACTGTATCCATCACGAATTTATGTGTTTTGTCGTACAAAATGCTTTCTTAGACACCGAGCGATGTGGATCAGATCCATCTGATCTGATCTAACCAATTGTATTTATAATACAGACAATATTTGTATGTATGTATGCAAAAATCAAATATGAAATGTTTTTTGTTTTTGTCATTAGCAGATTTTGAAAGAATGTAATCTTAGTAGAGATCCACGTTGTTATAATTTGATTGAGTACATCCTGCAAATTATTATATTATATTAATTCTCGATCTTGTTGTGTTTCTTTTTTGATTCAATGCGGTTGAACCTTGTCACCGAAATATTCCCATGCCAACTGTCAATTACTTGCTGTTGAACTTGTTATGCGATCCTCTAAGGACCAAAAAATAAATCAAAATAGCAAAAATTCAATTCCCGAAAAGAGAGTGGGTTTTTTTGTTCGTTTATGTGATAAGAAACCTTAACTTTCACATGATTTGGTGTCTCCTAATTTCGGTTGTTGAATTTTGAATCAACTTTCCTAAGAAAAGTTCATACAGAGTTCAACCAATCTTGCTATAGCAACTGTATTAGCAAATATTGTGCCCTCTTAGCCTAAATCTTTAGTAGCGTTTTCGATGATAAGAGCTGCAATATTTAAAAATCTACATCATAATGAAATTGTGTAATCCTTTCTACGTTGGCCGATGTACCTTGATTTCCGACTATATATTCAAACATATGTACATATATGCAAAACATTTGATTAGGTTTAGACTGTTAAGCATAGAACTGTTCAAGTTCTAAGCTTTTTATTACCCATCAACCATACAACCGTTTTCAAATAGAATAATAAATAGAATGAAATTAATTAAATATGAACTTATGTACAGTGGTAGTCTTATAATAATCACAGTCATCTATACGATCTTTTTCTAGTAACAGATAAAGATGAAATATATCATCAACATTTATTTATACTATGGGGTATACTTAAGCGTTGTTTATGGTAAAGAAAACTTCAAGACATCTTTGATATCTTGCATATTGTATGTCAATCTATGCCGCTCGAATCACGTTCCACAGGTCTTGAAGGTATTTTAATTTCTTAGTTTCTTTTGTTCAACTTGCGTCTCAAGATTAGCAATTAGAGCTTTATGTTGCCCAATATATAATATCGACTTAATGGTCTTATAAATTCTTTGTCCAATCCTGTGGTGTGCTATTATTATCATCATTATCTTGCATAAAAATTATTCCTTTAAAGAATAAATTAATCAACACAGACCATCATTGCGTGTAACCAAAAATCAAAATACTTTTGATACTTTTTACATGACCCACTATCGGATTTTGAAAACGAGAATATTTTGAGTTTTAGTTTGTAATTTTTTTTATTTTAACTATTTTCATAAAATAATGTGGTCTTTAAATAGAGTCTTTTACTTCACTGCATCTCCACCACAATGTGCAATAAATAGTCTGTAGGCTAAGACTTTTAACCTACCCTCTTAATGTCTCTGCCTGTGTACATATTATTATCTTGCACTGTCTCCTAACATATGCGCCTAAAAAAATCATGTATAATCCATATGCCAAGAGTACCTTCGGTTATGATTTTAATACATGTGTATGCATGCTATGGTTTTAAAAAGAGGGGAATTTTTGATTTTTCTTGCATTCGTTTTAAGAGGAGAGAACGACCTACAACAGCGTTATTGAGGCAATATTTTCTCTTTTTACCAGCACTAATTAACTCATTAACATTGTTTTGTTTCTGTTTTGCTCATGTTGTTTTTGTTTTTTGTATATACATACATATATATATATGTATGAATATATTCTGTTTTCATTGTAATCGCAGAGGAACTTTGATTCTTAAGGGCTGCAAGCAGTGACATTTAATAGTTAACATTTGCCTCTTGTCTCTTTTTCTCTTACAGCGAACTCTGTTTTCTTTTTTTCGCTTACTTCTTACAACATATACCGCATCGGATGTGTTTATTGTATAAGTACATATTATGTTTGCACCACAGAGTACTTGCTTTGCACACAACGTTTCTTGGCGGTATTGGCAACTTGCATTGTGAATGCGAATGATTCAACAATTAATGGCCTTGTAACTATACATTGCTGGCTGGCTGGCCGTCCTTATAGTTATATATATATAGTTATAACAGCTGGTTTCGGAGAGCATGTTATGAAGGGCATTATGTATTTCAGATCACAATAAAAAGATCAGTTTGCATAATTCTCGCTTGCCAAAATCAAAAAATTTTAGTTTTAGTTTCCGAAATCAAGAGTTAATACATACATTATTTAGCCTAGATTCTATTTAAAGAACCCTCATGCCTTTCTCGTGTAGTTAATAAAAAAATTTAGCGCCAAAATTTTAAAGTCCCCAAAGGCATTTGTGGCATGGATCCATTTGACCAAGAAAGTCGATCCGGTATTAAAGTTATGCAATTGTTTGATACTGATATGTTGGGCATCCCGTCGGATAATTAGGCTTCAAGCTGCCTCAACTATACTCTGATGATACGACTTGTGGCTCAGGTTGATCCATCCCCCCAAAGCCAGAAGACGATACGCCAATACCATTGATTGGATGAAGAGTACTGTTGTCAATTCCCTTGTGCATGCTGTTCACGTCGCACCACTTATCCCTAAACAACACATTCGTTGAACTCTTTAAATTGTTCTAATGTTACATTTCCTCTCCATCGGTGGCCGCCAATCTACTGAAGCATAACTTAGATAAGATTCAATTATGCTCCTGTCGAGCCTGTATGTCATTCTTGGAGTGAAGCCCTATTTAGAACCAATGGCTATGATACATATGGGCTTTTGCTGCTCTATCTTCCTGCCCTATTGCTGTTTCCAATTCAGTTTCCTATCCAGTATAACACCCAAGTATTTCAATCGCTTTGTTAAGAAAACGAACGACAATCAGTAATCTTCTACTTTCTTGTAAATGAACATATTTGCGTCTTTTCCGGGATCACATTTAGAATCCTTGAGCGTGTCCAATTTTATACTGTACTCGTCAGTAGTATAGCAATAATTATTCCCCCAGATATAAAACTAACAGCCAAGTTCCAAATTGCACTTTCTGGTAAAGGAAGTTAATACAAATCAGGTCAAATGTAAGATTAGAAAATATTCTTACTACCGGCACTTCTATCAGCCCTTTAGACAGTGTTTTAACTATCCAGTTAACTGTGTAATAACACTCGCAGTGTAATTTCCTTTCAGTTATTACGAGGATTTTCGATTACTGTCTTCACACACAAAATTATTTGTTCAAATGCCTTTAACTCGGTGTATGTAGAGTTTTTAATGCAAAATATATTTGTTATTATGTTAATACAGGAGATATTCTTGGCATCATTTTACGAGTATATTCTGGCCTTCTCTAATTCAATTCAATTTTTTCGATTCTCAATTTTTTTTATCACACACTATTTGCGACTTAAATTTCTCTGTATAACATGTGATGGTGGGGAAAAGGGGATGGGGAGGAGGTTGTGATAGGGAGATTGACTTGAAAAGATAAAATTGTCTGGCGTTACATTTTAAATGAATACGAATGAAATGTGTAATTAAATGTTTTTATAAGTATGGGAGTACGAGTGCAATTATTTGTGCAATTGTTAGCAAGTGATGGTGTCGTTATTGCTGTTGCTGTTATTGTTGTTGTTGCTACTATGTTGCCATAACTAATAACTCATTTAAGTTGCAACAATCGGTATACAACTCTGTTTACAGCAAAAATAACAATTATTTTTACAAACGTGTTCATGTTTTCTACTTGTTGTTGTTGTTGCTGCTGCTATTACCACTAACACCTCCTCTCTTATGAGGCTTCTCTCCCCTGCTGACGCCTTTCGTTGCCTATTATTGAATAGTGGCAAGGTGGAAGCGACAATTGTATTAAAAAAGTCGATGGCTCGATTGGTGTGCATTAGTTGCTTAGATTTTTCACTATATTTGAGTATGTCTACTAACGTGTATAAAAATATGTGGCATGCAACACTACTGGTATGTTGCTTTAACTTCATTTATATTTTTTTTACAATACATTATACATACATTATTATATGCGAAAGAAAAAAAAAAGAAACAAAAAACATCAAATGTTCATGTTAAATTCTATTTTTTCTACGGCTTGTTTTCTTTTTTTTTTGTTGCAGAATTTTTTGCCAAACCATAAAATGCATGTTCCCAGGAGCAAAATAACTCAATTTTAAAATGGCAAACGACATATAACAACAACAACAACAACAACAACAACAAGCAACAAACAACAGCAACAACAATTAAAACAATAACAATAATTACAACCTACTATTTAATACACCATTTCATTCCATTGCACTTGTATGAAAATCATGCAGCTTTACCGGCCATTGCAAGCTAACGCTGCATTCCATGCCATCCATTCCTTACCATATGTATATAACATATGTTCTCTATTCACAAATCCAACAACAACTACAGCAACAAAACAATATGTTGTAAAGTCATGCAACCGACCTGCCAACTGAACCGCCATCTGCCCACCAGCCATCGTAGCTCATAAAACATCACTCAACTCATCTGATGTGCCACAATAAGCAGCATAAATATGCTCTGGAGCTACTTCTAAACTAAAATATTTAATCAATACAGAACGTGGAGGATACGTCAGTCAGTAGCTTAGGAAAAGTATTTGAATGAAAATAGCAATTACGCTGCTGGGCACTTAGTGGAAAAGTGGAGGTTTGTCACTAGGAAGCACAATATTCCAGAGTTTTCTAAGCAATCTTCTGAATGGGGCGATATAACTTAAAGCATTGAGACCAGTGGTGTTGTCTAATTTTTTTTTACCGGAACGCGTTCCGGTTCAGCAGCAAAAAACGTACCGGACTCCGGTTCACGGTTCGGAAAAACAAGCCGATTCGTTCCGGTTTCTGTTCCGGTTCGGTTCAAACTCTTGTTTATAAAAATATATATAAAAAATCAGCAGTTCTTTTTAATTTTTTTTTTTCAAAACGTCAGCCAATTCTCGTTATCAGAAATCATCTTTAGTTCCGGAACGCGTTCCTGTCCAAAAAGTAAGTACCGGGACGACGTTATGGAGCGTTCCGGCTCGACAACACCACTGATTGAGACAGAGGTTTCAATAGTAGCGTTCGCTTTGTAGCTCTAGAGTTGATTTATTGGAGCTTTAATAGAATCACTGCATAGAGAATCTCACTTTTCTGGCTCACCCCCATCAGATATCATTGTAAGAAAAAAGAATTTGTGTTGAATTTGATAATGATAATGTGTCTCCATGAATTGTTAAGGAGTGCTGCATAGATTTAAATATCGTTTATGGAAAACCTTTAATATTCTTTGGACTCCAGAAAATGTCTCCTCATGCCTTTTGTTAGAAACTATCTAACTATCTTGATGCTAAAGTTTTTATATTGTTGTGCACTCTTTGGATAGAACTGCCAACAACCTCGTAGCCTATGCTTATGAATCTGGTTTGGTCTGCGATTTTAGTGCGATAGTCTTCCATACTAAGGTTTTAGCCATTGATGAGTCTGTCTGGTAGATATCGTACAATATTATGGACGTAAAAAAAGGCCTGATATCAACAACCATTCGAAACTTTTTTTTTGATTTTTCGCAGACAAATGACAGCACAGGCAATTGTGTGTACACTGTGCATATAATTACTTGATCTTTTCACCACAGTATAAGAATTTCTGAAGGTTTCTGTGGAATGAATTTTATTGATTTGCCGAATAGTTTGCCGTAGACAAGTTTGTTTTGTGTATCCGTAGGAAAGCTAGCTACATTAGAATCGCACCGTAGTGAAATGGTAGTGCTTCCACTTTACATGTAACTGATCACACTACCTACCTTCCTAAAATTAAGTATAACATTTATTTTTTCAGTGTCTGTAGCACAATTATTATGAACCATATATTGAGTGTGTTATTTATGTGCACATGTACATACATATCTGTGTATGTGTTTGAACGCGTTGTACGTGTTGTTGTTGCTTGAATGCCTTAGTGTAATGGCACAGTGTAATACCATAATGTTTGGCACATTCATCAAAGTTGCAACAATACTGGTAACTGCAGCAGCAACAACATAAATAATGACATAACATTTATGACGATAAAGATGATGCATTTTGGCTTTAATTCACATTACTGTGTGTCTCTCACTCTCTCTCTCTTGCCCTCCTTTACTACGTTCTACAGTGACGGGTTTTATTTTTCCCCTGCAACAAAATGTTGTTAGTGTTGCTGGCGATGTTGGTTGGTTGTCGCCTTTCATAAAAATGTTGCAGTTATTAAACGATTAAATGAAATGAAGGTGTTTGATGGCAAAAACACTGTGTTATGATGTGGTTGGACGGCTGGTCGGCTGGTCAGTTAGGCAGCCATCCTAGAAAACATAATAACAAAACATGCCATACTATGTCATGCTATAATTACATTAAACACGCTGACATGGCAGTACTTCGAAACGAAAGAGTTTCAGTCCAGTTCTGTATCTTAAGAATGCATAATACAGCCATAAATGACTTGATTTCTATGACTTATTTTAGGTTTTCGGTTCACTTAACTACACCATACTACTGAATATTTAATTAATTTCATGTGGATACACTGATTAACACACTAACTGATCGCCGGATAGTAAAGAGTAGAGGTCTTGCACGGAGCACTTTGCTTTTAAACACAATTATTAACACACACCTCATAAAATCCATAAATGATGGTGTTGGTGTTCGTGTTGGTGTTGACCATGAAGATTTCACAATTTACTGGCCTATGAAATATTAATTGTAGCGATTTATATTGAAGTTTTATGATAGAAATCTTAATTCTTAGTTAACGCTGATGGAAGGATACGAGTTCTGGTTGAACAATTCGAGAGTACAATGAAATGCTCCTGAGGAAAACAAAAATAGATTTTCTGTATTTGGCAAGTGTTTCTAAAGCGGCCATTACTTTTACATTAGCGAACTTTGCTTGCAATCACGAGCTGATGAGAAAGTGTATCAAAAATTTTTGATACTCATCAGATCAAGTTTGCAAGCACAAATTTTAGCTTATTGCACGCAGTGTATGGTATAACATCAAACTATCATTTTTATGATAGGGACTGTAAACCTTTCATCGACTCCTTAGGAGAGCGTAGGCATTTGGAAAACATTACTGATGCCTGTAACTAATCAAAGAACATATCCTTTTCATTTCTTTATTTAAAAAAGCTAAAAACAAGCGAACGCAGCGAACCCAGGTGAAAGCTCCAATAGTCTGAATCACTGCATTGCATCCAAGACATACTGATGTTTCTGATCCGTTGTACTTACTCCATTGGTCATTACAATACATCCAGCGGTTGTGCTGGCTGGTTGAGATGAAGGTGGATGCTTCGGTGATATGGGTATTTGATGCGGTAATACGGATATGTGATATAGGATGCCCTTGTTTGCGTTGGAAGGACCAAATCGAGAAAGTCCTGTCATCGATTGGTGTGACTAACTGGTGAAAGCGCGCAAGAAGTCATATTATTCTTATATTTTAAATAACATTCTCATATTTTCAGTAAAATACAAAACAAGAGTTCTGTAGTCGATGGCCGACATTTTCTCCTTTGGAAATAAAAGCTACTGACACCTTCCTCCTAGACTTTAATTTGACAAAAGTCTTATTGCATAACAATTGGTTTGCCTACGACTGTAAAACCTATCAAAGTTTAATGTTTTTTAAACCAAAAATTTTATTCCATTACTGGTGCTAATTTTTACCATTATGATGTTAATCTTGGCCAAGCAAATACCGCATCTTAACAAACTAATAAAATCAAATATTTGCACTTAACTACGGCAATAAAAAATCCAAGCAATCATTTACCCGGAATAGATCCACTAAACAAGAAGAAAAATCTGTTGCTTAAAATTAATTTTACAACAAAATAATAATAAAATAACAATAAAAATAAACTCCCCATTATAATAGAGTCCCCCCCAAACAGTAATAGACTACTTCCCAGAGCAGCCCATTTGTCAAAGCATTACGAATTACAGAATAACTGTGTGTAACAATAAGATAAACTCATGTAAGACAAATCTCTGCACTGCTCTGCCCTGCTCTGCCCCGCATACACCCTGCATGTTCTATTTGCCAACAGAATTTCGTTCATAAAATTCGTACTGAATAGATGATGAATAGAAATTGGGGAGAGTATTAAACCAAAGGGGTAGTTTTTTTGGTTTGTGTGTTCTTTTCTCATGTCACAGTTGGTTTCAGATCCAGTCGATAAGTATTTTAATATTACAGGAGTATGAGTGTGTACATAAGTGTTGGTACTTAATAATACCTTGGGGACCTTTATCTTCTTCGTCAGTGTTACAAAACATTTGTATGATGTATGTATGTATGTATGGCTTTTATTATTATTATTGTGGTTGTATTATCGTTGTGGTTGTTTTTATTGGATTTTAAATATCTCTGGCATATGTTAAGGTACAGGACTAAATAATAACACTTTGTAGGTTTGTGTATACTTGTCCAAGTATTAATTTATTTCTGTTTTTAAACGATAAAACATGTTTGAAAACATGAGAGAAAAGATTGTATTTAAAATATTTACAAAATTTTTCAAAAACCTTGAACGGATTTTATCGATCCAGAAATTGTGCGGAAAGTGTAAAGTAGGTTGGTGAGAACAGGTTCCCTTTCAATATTGTTGAATCAATAAGACGACTGGAATACAAGTGTCTCTACTATAGATTCGGTTAGGTTAGATTAGATTAGGTTAATCTGGCAGCCACCTCACCGAGTCCAACTTACTTGTATCCTGTAAGGTTCCGTGGTAATACCAATGTTACCTATTCCGTCATTTTATTATCGCTCCTGGTTGGTATTTCACAACCATCCCGAGAGTCTTATGAAGATGTGGATTTTTCTCTTTGACTAGAATCGTTTTGTCATTAATTCCGGGAATTCCAGGAATTCTTCTTCTTAGATTCCCAAGCCCAGCACAATAACAGATAAGATGCTCTATGGTCTCCTCTTCTTCTTGTTTTATTTTATATTTTATATTTTATGTCCTAGTATAACTGCTATGAAGTTCCTTAGGTGGAATCTCGACAGGATTAATGCAAATTCTGTTTTACATATATTCACATCGGGCCATATTTGTCTGGTGTCTCTGCAAGTAAGCTTTTTAATCCATCTTACTTTTGCTAATGAATAGAGTTTTAGGGAGACCATCTCTCTGCCTCTTTGCATTGGGGGACCAATCTCATGTATGAATTTAATTGAATCTTCCGTGGTACATGCTTGTCCAACAGCCCAAATGAGAGTAACCGTCGAAGGTCTCGCTATCTCCTCAATATTAGATGTTGAGTACACATAAGTGTATATTACCATACGATATACTTTGAGAGCGAATTCATATGGCAGCAATTTTAATAGCCATTATGCCAGTCTGAAAAGAAATACAATAATCTGGTTTTGAAAGGGACAATCTAATATTCAGTTGATCTTCACATCAGTGAAAACATGAACGATATTTACCGGGAGGCTCAAATATTCAGACCCAAGATTTTGGCATGATCATAGCTTCATAGCAAATACGGAAAATTAACAATGCCTTGGATAATGTAGTCCCAAAGGCACCAGTTGTCATTATCACCGAGATTGATGATTCCCTTACTCTGAAGCCAACCATCAAACAGCGGCTCTGTAGAATAGATTTGTTATGATTACAAAGTTGTAACGCTAGTATACATTTTTAGGGTTGATACCCCAGTTCAGGGCTATTGCTCCCGTGCAACAATGAAGACCAACCAGTATCCGTTCAACTTCCAGTTAAGTTTGCTGTCCAAAATGATGACAAAATACTCTAACGAATTAATATTTTTCGAGACGCTGAGCATTATTCAAGCTTCTATAAATACGAAGGTGGTCAGATAATGTCGAGTATTTTGTTCTCGTTAAAAGAAAAAGAAAAAACAAAAAAAGAAAGAGGGGAAAAACGTAATGCAAGGTACATATGTTAGCTGTTATGATATGAACATATGAGTCATATGCGTGAAACTATCTATAATTGGACTTGTTTGCTGAATGAGTGATAAAAGTGCAGGAACAGAGCAGATACTGTTGGTTGTTTAAGAGACGAGAGAAATAAATCTTTTAATATACCATGAGCCTTAAACAGAATTCCAAAGTCCTTTAGGAACATCCTGAACAAACAAATCAACTATAAAAACAACAACAGCAACAATTACAATAAACGCAAAACAATTTGTGTGTACATATTTCGTTTTTATTTCAAAACTTTTTACAATTTTTCGGATTTCGGATTGTTGTTGTTCTCTACGACAGACAGACAGACAGACAGACAGCATTTGTAACTTCAGGGATTTAATTAAAATTCTACTATAAAATGACATGTTTGTTGTTAGTATTGTTGTTATTGCAAAATACGAGATATTATTGGTAGTAATATTGTTGTTGTTGTTGTTGTAATGATGTTGTTGCCTCTTTTTACCATGTCAACAGCAATTTTATACGGATTTCCAGTAGAGTAGTAAACGTAAGGGTTGATTCGTAATGCCCCTCAACCTTTTATTATTCTATTGCTGATATTGTTCTTATTGTGGTTGTTGTTGTTGCTGTTGTTGTTGTGTATCCAAATCAAATCTAAATGTTTATATTGAAATGGAAAATGTAGCCAGTATTCCAATTGCATGAAGGAAAAAAAAACGAATTGATTTAATTAAATTTTGTGAAACAATAACAAAAAAATGCAATAAAAAGAAAAGAGAAAAAGGCAAAAAATTCAAACATATTCAAACATACAAACATACAAACATATTCAAACAGATCAAAAAAAAAAAGAAAATAATAATAATAATGATGAGAAAAGTGTGGACTCCGAAATTTCATTTCTATTGACATTTGTTAAGTTTTCGTATTTATTAATTTTGTTTTTCGAATATAAGAATACTTTTTATGACCTAAACGGTTAATGAATATACAGAGATTTGTTTTCACTTGCATTCAAAGCAAAAGAAATTACAAATCAGGTGAAATGATTTCTGATAACAAGAAGTGAATTTGCGATCGTTATGACCAATAACCTGTAACCGACTGAAGATGGCTTGCAAAAGTCATTTTTGTCCCTCAGGCAATTCAAACCGTAGTTTGGTCATAGTTCATATACATTTGATTGGCATAAGCAAAGAAGTGATTTTTTATATTGGTCGTATAAATATATACACTGTTGGTCATTACAGCCCTTCAGTCAGGATGACAACCTAGTTTCTCACACTACCCATATCGACTCCGAACGACAGATTTTTTTTTTTGAGAAACTTTTCAAGGCAATTTGATTTATTTTTAGTTCTTATGGGAAGACTGCTGTTTTGTTGAAGATATCTTGTCTGGCGTTTCAACCATGCCCTCACGTCTGATTACTAGACTACGGCTACTTCAAGCAATCAATCCATTTAATATTATGTTGGACATCATTCAATCCTCTTCCATCCATCAAATTAAGACTTCCGGCGTCGACCTTGTGTATTTAGAAAAGAAATTTTGGGGTTGATCGTATATAAAAATTATTTATGTGATCCTCATTCAATTGTGAAATTAAAGGAATTTGAAGTATAGACTTGTATGTAGAGTACTCCTGACATTCGTCTATAATTTTGTCAAGAACAGGCCCACAATATATGTACATATATTGAATTGAATGTGTTGAGTTTGTTTGACTTCTTTGGACGTTCTATACGATCATGTGTGTTCTAAAAAAAATGGAAAAAAGAACGAGAAAAATATCAACGACCTTCGGTAATTCTCACATTTCATTAAGATGTGGAATTATTTTTAAACAAAAGAAAAAAGCGAAGAGTAGAAGACAAAATTATTTGTTTTACAATGTATGTCAGTCAGGCTAAGCAATGGAACATGTTCAGGCACCACAACGAATAAGAACATCAGATGATGTTGTAAATAAATTAACAGAGACACAGACTGAGTTCGATGCCGAGACAATGACATTCTTTGGGATCATGTTGTCGAATGCAGTTGCAATTTTTTTTTGTTCTTGCCGTTGCTACTCCTTGTGTATATTTTAAAGAAATTGATACCGAAATTCCTCAATTTCACTAAATGAGTTAATGAAGTAATTAGTACAACAAAAAACAAAAAAAAAACAACAACAGACCATAAACTTTGAAACAAATTTTCAATAAAAACCACAGTATGTTGTAGTGCTGTTCATAAAGTGAAAACAACAGCAACAATATTCGGAAAAAATATTCGGCCATTGACAAAGACATTCAAACAATTAAGGATTCAACACTCAAGTATCAAATGGCAAACAATTTCTTATTAAATTTTGATTTCAATAAACATTCTAAAATAGAAAGAAGCAAATAATTGAGAACAAAATCGTATAGCCTCGACACTCGATAGTTTGTTTGCTTATTAGACGCAAGGCCGTGGTTCAAGCTCCAGGTTTAGAATACGGTGACTTCACATTAAAGGAATTGAGATGATTGATATCATCGTGTCTCTTATAATTTTAAAGACGAGTTAAGAGTTTCACTACTAGGTAAGTAAACTACGGGCTTCTAGTATGTTGAAACGCATTGTTTCCCTTAGCCTAGAAGATAACTTACTTTAGAAGTATATGGAGACACAAGCTTACTGTTACCGTAGTAGCGGTAGTTGAGCTGATTGTTGCACTCCGGATATTCCGCAAATGATTATTTAAAAGTGCAAGACATATTGTTACTCTTCAATACTGATACTTTTTAGGTATTGATGTTATAGCAACATTCTAGCACAAAGGTAGATAAGGTGACCATATGACATATATGTACATCATTACCTGTTTTCATAACAATAATTTTAAGATATTTTGTTGGGTCATTGGGCATTCTCGCTGTAACGAAATACAATCATTCCGCACTTGTTTTGGATGTTAATTGAAACTTATTTTTTTCTTTTTTCTTGAAATAAATAAATGATATTTTATCGTTTTTTTTTAATCTGTCGCTTCTTTTTTATTGTAGCGTAGCGAACAGGTGTGCTCATGCTGATGGTTAGATCCCCAAATTCCGCGGTATTTTGTCACATTTGTCGTCCTTTCGAAAAGAAAATTTAAAATACTTTCCAGGTAGTAATGATCTCCCGAACTTGAACTAGTAATACCAGTGGTAGTTGTTGTAGCCACTGTCTACTACAATATGCCAACCAATCGGTTCAGAGAGAGAGAGAGAGAGAGAGAGTATCGTTTTAAGTGATGTTTTGTGTTTACAAATTAATGTTTTTGTTTTCTTGACTTTGGCTACCGTACGGCTGGCTATAAAAGCGCATAAACACAGCCACATTCTGATTTCGAAATTGTTAACTGAAATAACACAAAATAAACCCACGACAAAAGAGGAAGAGAGTATCAATGGCATACAGTAAAATGTTTTAACTGGCATTGTTATGATAATATTGATGATCAACATGATGATGGTTATCATTATGATCAGCTGCAACTCATTAATGAGGACATTTAATTTCATTGGCGCCTGCGCTTGTTATTCTTTGAAATCAAAAAAAAAAAAAAAAAGAAACTCTTGACCAAGATTTCTTTCTTAAACAGTTGAGAGCATACCAAAGGACTACCACAATAAAAAGAGAAAATAATAATAAAATTGAAAACCATTTAAAATACAATTTATTTAATTGTTGTTTTTATATCTACCACACAAAAACACAAGAAAAAAAGGAAACAAAACAACTTAACACGCATCGTTTAGCTAATTGATCGATCCATTCATTTTGATTGCCTAAAGCCAATACATGGGTTCCTACCATCAGTTTCGGTGGTTTAGCAAAAAAAAAAAAAAAAAAAGAAGTGAATAAAAATACGTAATTTAAGGTGATAATTAATACAAAAACAATTAACGATAAAGTATCTGGTTAGCTTCAGCTATTCTAGATATTTGCTGACTTAGCATCGCCTGAGGTTAGCGGGCATCTCTTATCTAATATGCTGCCTTTTTAATTGCGTAGAAACCAGGATATTCTTCTTCCCAACTTTTCCACTATCGTTAACCCAATACTAGTGCCCTCTCCACAAAACCGAATCACTTATCACTAGTATCCTCTGTCTGAATGGATTTCGAAGTGATCATTTTCATTCTTAATTACACTTCAGTATATATCAATACTAAGCCACGGTTATCCAAACGTTCACGGAACGTTCGTTTGTTTGAGTGAATGATTCATTACCCCGTATTCCGTTATTTCCTTCCGCCTGATTTGCTACCAGGATAAGAGCTTCTATTTCTTAGAATATCTTCTGCTATTAACATCAAGGTAGACAGGCTATATTTGCAAATATACACTAAGACAGATGAATTCTCTATCTATTATACCTCTGAAGGGTCCAACTATGTCGGCCAGCCAGTTTCGTGCTCCATAAAGCTCTCTCGTTAATATATTTGACATAAGCTTTTGATTTCTTCTATTTTGATTTTTGGTATTTATTCACATTTGCTGTATAAATTTTATCCGTTAATAATTGCGTTTATTTACTATCATTATCCATCCATCTTGAGCTGTTAAGCCTATTCAAGTGGAATTGTAATAAATTCCAAAGAAAAAAATAAAGATAAACGAACGAATTGCAATTTTCATTGATCCCTTAAACACTTCTGCGGTAGGTAAATGATCACTCAATGATCACACACACATATGTATGTATGTACATAATATATACGAGGGGCGAAAAGAAAAGGGGAGTTAAAGACAATTCATTTATAATTTATCAAATGGCAACGGAGTGCTTCTTCTTTTTAACATTGATTTCCATTTAGAATTTTATTGCAGCAGATTTAAGAACAAAAGAACGGAATAAAGAAAAAAGAGTAAAATTATGTCGAATGATCTGAGAAAGATGATGAACAACAAACAAACCATCATTATTGGCATTCACAATTGAAGATGTTAATAATAAAGTTGCTGATTCGGCGGCTGCTGCTGCTGCTGCTACTGACGACAACAATAACGTTTGGCTTTCATGACGATGGTGATGATGATGTCGTTGATGATCATTCTCTTTCAAGTAAACTTGTTGTCCAAATCAATGTTGAATGAATGATTGTAGTGAACCCCGGCAACGTGTGTGGTCCCTCACATTCAGCACACAAGCGTAGTGAATAAATAGCCTCCAGTGATCTCTGGTCGTAAGTAATTCTAAATGTTCGATTAGCAGTAGTTTTCAATGTATGGGTAGGGACCTCTAAGAAGCAGTAGGTGCCTGTACTCAACTCGCCGTTGGATTTGATGTTGTTGGTTGATCAATTGAATTTGAGTTACAAATAAATTGAAGAGTGTGTTGATCGCGTGTTTGTTTCGATTTGATTTCGTTACACAGATTTCATTTGGATGCGGTCAATTCGTTCTTCGATTTGTCGTTTGCAAAAAGACAATAATCAGCCGTTCTTAACTAAATGTATCGAATTGGATTTTATTTTTATTAAAATGGACAAGTTCAACTGTTTGGTCAGATCGCCACTGATCACAAGTACAGTGTAATGAAATGATCAGTGATCTTGTGTGAGAAGTTTGTTTGATTTTTTTCTTTTAAATCAGAAATCAAATGAAAATTTGATTTGTTTTAATAAAAATTATTAAAATTTTTGCACTGTCCTGAGAAAACAATCTGAAAGATCATGATTACCGATTACAGTGAGTATTTCTGTTCTGCTTAAAGTTTATTTCTTTGTTTCGCTTAGTAGTTTTTGGTTTTATTTTTTCTTCATTTAATTTCCTCTGGTATTTATTTTAAGTTGTTTAGTTTGTTAACTGCCCTATGGCTACAACAAATTAAATTTCTAACCTTTTATCTCTTTTAGCGGCTTTAACGAAAATAAAAATTCTCACTTTATAAACGCATTAAGAGAGTAACAAAAAAAGTTGGCACTTCAGGGTTCGTGATACAAAAAAATTAATTCGTATGATTATAGCTAAAGCAATATTTTGCTGAACTATATACCCTCTCTCTGCTAATGATTTCCATCCATACTGATAACTCATACAGAATCATTTGTCAATCTTGACAAATATTTGACGTCAATTTACAATTTTCGTCATATTTTGAGTGAGTCTCAAAGGTAAAGCAATCCTCAAGATTGTTGTTGTAGTTTTATTGTTGTTGTAGTTATTATTATTGGTTTACTGTGTAAAAATGTTTTGATCCATGGAAGATTGATGATCTGATAATTTTTTTTTTTTCATTGAATATTATTGTTGTTGTAGCCAGTTGTTGCTGGTGCCAAAAAGGGGGGCGCTTGGTGTGAACATCATGTTCCCACATGTGTTTGTTTTACTTAAAAGCATATTTGTTGTTATTCTTATTATTCTTTGTTTTCGTTTCGATGTGGTCACAATGGGAGCAAGAAAAAAAGAAACAAAAGAAGAGAAAAAAAACGCAAAATTAAAATGCGAAACGAAATTAAGGGCATGTGCTGGAATCGTACACAGACAGCTTTTATTATTTGGAACATTAATTTGAGAAGTTTTTTTCTTCTTATTGTTCTTGCTATTGTTGTTGGTTGTTTTAACGGCAACTTGTGGCCATTAAAGTTGTATGGTCTTTGCTTAAAGGCGTCATATTTAAAATTCACTTTACCACACACGACGACTACAACTGCAACTACGTCAACTACGATGATGATGACGCTGACGGCTGTACACATCGGTCGTCATCATCATCATCATCTTAATCAAGCCATCTATCCAAGTGTCTTTCAAGTTGTCAATTTGAAATGGAAGCTGAAGTCACCAGCTACTAAAACAACATCAACGAGACAACAATATGAAAACGATCTGAAACTGTTCAGATCAATTTGTGTGACATTTAAATAAAATATTAATTAAATGAGTTTCTGTTTTTGTTTCTCTCTTTCTTCAGATACATACGTTCAATATTTTTAAGCGTTGATGTTGTAGCTGCTGCTGTTGATGTTTCATTTTATTTATGAATTTTCCTTTTTTTTTTATTAAAATATTGACTAGAACGGTATTTATTTGAGAACAGTACAATTCCAAAAGAAAACAAGGATTTTTTGGATGCTAAAAGTTTATACAGTGATGGTTATTAGAGTAGCATTGTAAGCATCAAATTTAAGACAATTTGTTAAAGTAAGGAGGATTACGATCTAGCTTCTCCACCACTTATGTTGTGTGTGTTAATTTTATCCATGAGTGGCGGGTATGTACAGTTTAAAGTCGACTCAGAACGAGAGATTCGTTTTTGAGAAACTTTTCAAATCAATTTTTTTACTCTCAGAGGAGACTTATCAGCAGTCCTAGCAGAAAGCTGCCGAAGGAAATATTTTTTTTTATATTTCGTTTTATGTCTGAGCCAGCTGTTGAACCATGGCATCAGATCTAATCAGCCAACTCACTATAGGCAGATCTAACCATGGTATTACAAAATTGCTATGCTTATGAGCAGTAGTTGTACTTCTTCTGATTTCGTAAAGCTAATAGCATTACAACAGAATATGATCTTTACAGTGGTAAAGATATTTACGATTACAAAGATGTCATATCTATTGTACACGCGTAACTCAAAGACCAAATAGTTTTCGTTGTCACTCTGAGCTAACTTATTTATGTTAGGCAAAAAGTAGTACAATTTGTTAAGATATCTTCTTATCCTGATAATGTGCTATAATTCTAAATATCACTGTTTAAATTCAAAATTAACACGAAGCGAACACCATCGTATAATGAATTAATGAATATAAAGTTGATTATGACTTCAATGTTTCCATATGAAAGTGAAAAAGCAAAGAGAATCGGTCGCTAATGGTTCCATTTTCTCCTTTAGCTAATGCCATTCATAAACAACTAGAATTAAACCAACAGTAGCGTTTATACGACGAACAAAACAACCCAACCGATAGCAGCATCTCAGGTCCTAAATCCAACAATCGCTTGGTATGGATTTTCAGTCAAAAGGTCGATTGCTTGCGCATCGCATAGATTACATAGTTTCAATAGTTTGACAACCAGTTTCTGTGGTTCGTTTGAAAATATGTTTTTTTTTTGGTATCATTTTATGGAGTTTGTGGCCGCTGCCATTAACCAACCATCACGTTAGCGGCGACATAATCGAAGGCATCATATGTTCACTTAATAGAGTCATAAACACGACAGTTATTGATCAGCAAATCATTTTTAAAATGCCTTTTTAAATGCTCTACCCCCCCCCCCCCCCCCCCCCCCCCCCTTCTCAACTAAAATGCTCCTGTAGAATACATAATAATGTTAATTTTTGTTGTAGTTATTGTTTTAGCGGTTGTTTATGATTATATTGATTTGATTATATTGTTGTTGCTGATGTTGTTGTTGCTGCTGTTGTTGTTGTTGTTGTTAATATTATTGTGGATTTAAGATAAAATACGATAATGATAATGACGATTATGATTATGAGACTTTAAATTAAAGATCAAACATCTGTTGAATTAATATTTTTTTTTTTCTTTTCTTTTCAATACGAAACCCTGTTAATGATGATGATGATGATCATCATCTGAGGCTTAATCTCAGTCAATATTCTTAACCTACTACTACTACTCCGACTGTAAGAGAGATAGAGAGAAAGATCCCCCTGCTTGCATTTCTCGCTTCAGTTCCTAAAATTTCTTTCGCTTGATTTACTTTAACATACGGTGGCACTTGGCTGTTGTTATTGCCAGTTGCTGGCTGCTAGGCTGACGGACAGATGAACTAAATGTTCGACGGTATTTGGATGCGTGGTAGATGAGTGAGTGTGCCCTGTGTTTTAGTCATTTTCTCCTTTCGTTTTCATTATGATCTTGAAACGAGCTGCACACTATAAAGAGCTAAAACTAAAGTTTGTTTAATTCAGATACATACTGTACATGTGCGTGTGTGTTTGTTCGTGTGTGTCTGTAAGCTCATCTTTAGCTATTTGGGTGGTCCTCCCTTCTTAAAGTAGTTTGGGTTCCCTTTTTCCTCTTTTCCTTCTTTTTAGTTTATTGTCTTCTTTGTTTATATGCATACATGTTGGCGGCGGTATTCCTACATGTTCGCTTTGTTGGCTAGTGTGGCCCACCACCACGGTTCAAAACGACAGACAGAAAAGTCTCAAGTTGTTGCTTTGGTGTATTGCTTTTGCTTTTTTCATATGAGAGAGTTTTAGCGTACGCAAAAATTTTTAAGGCTTTATCATCGTCATATTCATCGTCATCGTCATCCTCGTCGTCATCGTCATCGTCATCATCATTATGATGATCAACTTGTGCCGCTTTTTATTCCACAAAGTAGCAGCCGAGTCATAAAAACATTTTATTTGTTCATTAAGACATCAAAGTTTAACAGAACACTACAACAACAACAATAACTACAGATAAAATCATAATGAGTGCATATGTCGATCGGTCGGTCGGTCGGTCACTAAGTTTGGGAATTTTTTTTTTCTTCTGTAGGTTTTGGGTTTTTTTCTTTCTTAAATTTTTGGCATAAGCACGAAAGAGTAAGGCAAGGGTAGTGAATATGACGAAGAAGATTAGTTAATTGAACGGCGTTTAGGCCTTAATATGGGAAAATATTCTTTTGTTTGTTTTTCATATTTTTTATTATTAACCCATTGAGATTCGTAAATGGACGAAATCCATCTAAATAACGCAATAATAATAAAAATGAAGTCAAGGTATGATGATGATCCCAAGTCCGTTGTAGTCTGTACTCTGGTGCTGCAAATATTGGTGGGCGGCAATTGTTTTTATACATAACTACATCACATTTATTCCGAGAATTGCTTTTTTCTACTGTTAGTAATCGTCATATATAATGTTAAACAAACAATCAGACAATCAGAGTGTCTGGTTGGAATCGAATACACGGCTTCGGCTCTTGAAGTTTAGTTTGTTGAAGTTTAGTTGTTTTTATCCGTATATGTTGCGAAAATCTTATACACGATAGTTAAAAAAAAGTGTGAAATATCAGCATTTGTTTTAATAATTTGATAGGCATTGCAATGTGACATAAGACACATATATTAAATATTAATAAAATTTGAAAAAAACAAACAAAATAAACGTGATAAATTATTGAATATCAATTGCAATCCATAATTCAATTTAAGGTGACACAACATTACATCATCATCATCATTTACAATTTACACATCGATTTTTTATTAAAGAAATATGCCTGTCACTAACAATCCAGCATTTATGGTTAAAACAAGTTACGAAAATTATTAAAAAAAACGACAAATTTGAAAAAGAACAGGATTTATCGTAAATAGTTTGCCATCAATGCCATAAATGTGCATTTGCATAGAAAAATAGGCATTTATGCTTATCTTTACATAATTATTTGTTGAAACGAAAATGTTTTAGCGTTTTTAACACGTTAAAGTAGAAAAATATTTTTAATTTATCTAAAGTAATTATATGTATGTATATCGTAAACCACATTTTTTCAGTCGACAACACAAACAATTTCATTAAAAAACCTTTTTTTCTGCTTCTTTTGTTATTGATATCCTCACCTAAAGGCCTGTACTACTAGTTTCATACTCAACACACACTATTTGTTTGACTGTCAAACGCCACAATCAATGATGATGATGATCCATCCATTGATCGATCATTAAGACTCTGGTAATTTCAGTTTCACTTTGAATAAGAGGGTATACATGGGGGATATATGTATGTACATACAAGGCGGCAGAAAATATTATGAGGCTTTATTAGTGTGTGAATTGAATGAAAATGATTGAATAAATCGCATCAATTTCTATGCCACCGCATACTTACATGCTGAGATTTTTGTTTTGTTTTTACATTTACATTTACATTTACATTTACATACA
This sequence comes from Sarcophaga rosellei, assembly GCA_930367235.1. Taxonomy (NCBI): domain Eukaryota; kingdom Metazoa; phylum Arthropoda; class Insecta; order Diptera; family Sarcophagidae; genus Sarcophaga; species Sarcophaga rosellei. Next base: position 86,334,485 of record OV884021.1, read on the forward strand.
TTTTTAATTTATTTCAATCAATTGCATTTTAAACAAGCATACACATGTTCATACACATGTATGTATGTATGTATTACATGTAAGAAGAAGAATATGAAAATGTGAATCCAATAAATTCAACGCAATAATTTGTCAAGTGTGATCTGATTACAAGCAATTCACACCTTATTTAGCAGTTTGTAACAATTCACTTCAATCCAAAATAATATTTACATATGATTCACTAACGTTATGTTGAGGTTATATTTTAATGCGTGTGATTGCAGTACGTATCATATCATATTACCGCACTTAAATTTAATAAAAACACTGAGAGAAATTAGCATTACAAACGAAACTAAACCAATTTGAATTATTATGAAGCCAGTCGAACATTTACGAAGCGTAACGGAATATGAACTGTAAAGTAATTTCGGTAGGCATTTACCGAATGTTGGACATACAATACAGTAGACTTGTTCTACTGCTGGTCTATTGGTATTATTCTTCGTTGGGTATAACGAATCAGTTCAGCAATGTACAGGCAGTGTGATGTGACTTCGAATATTATCCCGTCACTGGTGTTGGCAAATTCACTCTGGATTTAAAGTGAATTTTCTCGGGGGTAGTAGTATACAAGCGGTTATAGAGATGATTTGCGTTAAGATGCCGTTTTGTTTTAGTTCCGAACTAATTTTTAATCGTTTTCGGTATTACTTACTTACATCGTTATGTAGTAATATAAACAGGATGGAATGACATACATACTTGTATATCATCATAACTTATAAGAGTGACACTGACAATGTGTCATTAATAGCCAAGTGTAGTATAAAGATTCTGGAGCCGAAAAGTAGTGTAATATGGTAGACATGAAAACCGAAAGTCAAATCCAAATTCAAACCCTTAAGTAACTTTTCTGAAGGTAAAATCTTGCATCTATTGACAGTAGGAAATACATCTTTACCTACTGTTTAAAGATTACAGCCACAATATTTGACTGCGTTTTGTTAACGCTTATTGCAGAAACATGGATACTACAAAGCACCCATACTGGATCCTTGGGAGTATTCGAAAGAAAGGTAAGTTCTTCTGTACAGTGCGAGTTGGCGATCATTTTCGCATTCAATCCGATCTGACATGGACGCAGTGAAGCACATTAACATCCAGCTGCTGTGCTGGCTCAGCCATGTCTTTCGGAGAATGTTCCGACGAGACACGTATCTGATGCTGGGATCAGCGGAAGTCGGCATAGAGGACAACCTCGTCTAAGAAAGAGGTAATCTTTATTTGATGCCATACCTCAACCATACCACGAGGTTAGGATATTTACGATGAGAATGGAAAAAATAAATAGACTAGGAATCAAAAAATATTTTTTAAATGGCTTCATTGTACAAAAACAAAAATCGACGATATAAACTTCTCGTATCTGAAAAGGAATGCGATTATTTGCGACATGAATTTAAAATACATGAAGAAGGTCAACAACAATATGCGCTTGAAATATTTACATGTCTTTTAATCACGTCAATAGAGGGCTAATTGGAAAATCTTTATGGTTCAATGAAAAATTGTTGCATTTTATGGATATTTCAAGAATTTTTAGTACGTTTTGAATGGTCCACAAATAGGCCTCTTACTAAGAAGGTTAAACTTTCAAAATTAAATTATTTTTCAATGCAGAGTTTTATATTTATTTTGCTTTTCTTTGGGTTTTTTTAATTGCATTTTCTTTTTAATTAAAAACTTTTCACAAGACATTTTGTTAAAAAAATATGTTCATACATACATATGTATGTATATGTGTTTGATCTTTTAAACGCATGTTGCAAATACATACATACATACTACTTGTTGTGCGTGCAAAAGCATGTATACATTGTCACTATTTGGCTTTGTATTGTCATTCCTGCTGTCGTCTATTTGAACTGTGTACAAATTTCCATCAACGTTTTTATTGTCAATCACTTTGATTTCCAATGCATTTCATAAAAAATTGTTATTTTCTTCTTTTTCCAAAAGAAACTAAAAAAAAAAGATAAAATAATTGATCTTTTTAAGAGCTCGTATGTATGTGCGATCAATAGATCTTGCTGTCACTCATAATAAAGCTAGATTTTTGCTATTGTTGTTGTCATTTGACATTTGCGGTGATTTTGAAGACAAGCGAAATTAAAGAGTAAAACCAAGCAGGGTTTTACCAATGAGCCATTACTTTGAGTGATTGTATTCGGTTTTGGGCTTTTCTTCTTCTTCTTAAGCTATGGCATAAATTATTTCTCTTTTAATTGGTCGATTACATCAAAATATAATAAAACTGTTACGTTATAACGATAGTCGTTTCAAAATTTTCTGAATAAGTTTGTTCTATTGAGAATTTATTTGGAATGTTAAATTACAGTTTCAGAGTTTTTTAGTTTTCTTTAAAAGAAAGCAAGAAATTTAATTAACCGTATAACTATTACTGGAACGCTTTTGAAACGATTACATTGAATTATTTTTGAAGCGAATTAAAAGCCCAACTTTTCTCAAATGGTTGAAAAGCCTGGATTATCAATCAGTTTTTATAGTGGGTGTTTGGTAGGAGAAGGAATTGTCTATTGTGGCCTGCATCAAACTGGCGGAGCTATTAATTATGAATATTGCAAGCAAGATTTCACGAACAGAAAATATTGAAGTCTTTAGAGATTTTCGCTACCAGACTTATGCGGCTAAATAGCAAAAGGTTTTATGCAATAATGACAAGTCTGTACTAGACTGAATCTTATCTTCAAGTAGAATTTTTCGAAAAAAACTCTAGTAGGAAATAGGAAATTATCAGTGTTTGCAATGTTTCCATTGTATTGATGGCAACGTAACATTTCCGTTTGGACACTTATTAACCTACTCTCGTTTATTTTTTTCTTTCTTTCGTATTTGTTGTCATTATTGTTTATGTCAATCAATTCCAAGACTTTTCTGTCTCTGTCTCTGTTTTTAAACAAAATAATTGCACGTGTTTGAAAACTAAGCAAGGAATACGAATAATCACTCACACGCAGTCACAGTACTTGTGTAGGTGTTGTAAACAGTTTGTTTACAATACAATTTCCAGCCGTCATTTGCAGATACGAAAGACGACGATCACTTAAAAACATTTCCGAACAATTAAAAAATTTCAAACGAATGAAAAGTGCGCAGTTCTGTTCGATACAACCGACAATAATCAAAACAAGTTTGCAAACCCATCGATCCCAACTACTATTTCACTAGCAGGGCATTAAACATAAAAATTAACCAGGCATCCATCTAAAGCATCATTTAATATTCATTCTTGCACTGAACAAAGCCGAATGAATGGGAACCAACACTCCTCAATAAATGTCAAACATAATATACATATATACGTACAGAATAGAGTACATATTGTGATTACATTTTTATTAATCTCAAACTGAACAGATATATATGTATGTACTATGTATGTGTGCATGCATGCATGTTCAGGAATATCAGAGTATTAATCGAATTCAACTTCAAATTAATTCCAATTCATGTTAGTTCATTTACTGTATGTACATATACATTCATACGTATTGACGCTACCACCAGCGTTGCCAATTTTTTATTTTAAAAACCTTTTTATTTCTGGAAAAAAACCTTGTTTTTAGCAAGAAAAACTTTTTTTTCTACTAAAGTATCAAAATTTTAAAAAGAAAGTACCGGAGTCCGTTAACTCTGTTACTTTCCCTGTTGGTGTTTCTTTGATATCTTGCCCTGGAGTAAATATTTCGAGTTATTATTAAATTTATTAAAAAAAAAGTGGAGATTAAAATTTGATTAAAAAACTTGTTTTGTTAGAAAACTAATTTAATGAAAACTTTATTCGATCTCAAAAAACTTGGAAAAAAAGGGAAAACTTGGCATCTGGCAACGCTGGCTACCACACACGAACACGCATACACACATAGATACACTTTTACATACTTACATACGTACGTATAAAGTAATTTAAAAAAAAATATTTCTATTCATGAATTACAAACTGTTGGCATTAAAGTGCTAATCTATACTTATGGTTAGGGACGTGTTTTTTGTATTTGTATATGTATATGTATTTAATTAAGCAGTAAACAGCATTAAAAATTGTTTGCCTTTTATTTGCTCATTCATTCAGTCATTCATGCGTTCGTTCATTCATCCATGCATTTATGCCAAACGTTATTTTTTATGTCATGTCGTTTAAAACATGTTAAAATAACTATTAAGACCAAAAATAATAAAAAAAATAAAATTAAAAAAAAGCAATGACAACAATAGCAACATCTATCTAAGTTAATAGAAAAATTATTATGATTTTTTGTTGTTGCTGTTATTGTTATTTTCTTGACTATTCAATCATAATAAAGTCTTTCCTTATTATTAACAATTTTAAAATATACCAAAAGAGTTTAGCTCACCATACATCTGCCATCCTATAGTATGTAAATAAATAAACGCCTCATATCAATAACATTAAATTACAAACGATACTTTTTTTGTTGTTGCTATTGTATTGCCTGCACTACAGAACAATGATCATTACCCACGACTCGGCGTAGATTACAAAGACAGCGAGTCTTAAATTCTTAAAATACAGTAAGGACCTGGCGTCATTAGTAAGGCAAGGAACGAATTATGTAAAGGATGGTCTAGGATGCTTTGAAAATATAACAAATTTGTTCTCTTCGTAGATGACTCGATTGAGGTCTCTGACAACAGAGTTTTAGTTATTCAATCTCCTCGGATGGCGCAAGAAGAGGTACGGCAACGAATTTTATATATCTTCTTTGAAGGAAATCCAACTATTTTTTATCTTTTTGACTTGAAATTTAAACATAAAAAATGGTTATAAATCTGGTACCTGGACACTTTCCACATAGAAAGAAGAAGTTCCACTCTAAAGAAGAAGTTAGTACAAATTTAAAATTCAAACTAGCAATATATTTAAATGTTATAGCCAATATTTAGTTGGATATCCTCTAAGGTCAAGCACTTAATTTAACCTATCTGGTACTGAATGTACCAGTTATCTATTCATATTCGCCGCCATTCAGTTGATTTTTAACTACTACGTAACCGTTTTGAAGCCATGTCGGTACTTTGTACAAAAGTCTTAAGTCAGTGTGGACTTTGATAGGCAAACACCACTTCATATTAGCAGCAATATGACTGGGGTCATTGAATTATTCTGTGCTTTAGGTGAATTTATTCTTTAGAATTAATCCAACATTCTCTTCCTTACACATTATTTTCTCAAACTGCTCACACCTGGTCCCGAGACGCATCCCCATAGTGTTGTACTCTCATTATCTACTTTGTACTTTGAAGTCACCATAGTGTACTGGCATAAAGCCTGAGAGTAAACAAAATTTCTCAAAAATTATTCGTTTGTAGTCGACTTTAAACTGTAGGTCGCGCCACTTATGGATAAAATTAACACAAAAAACATGTGGATTGTGAGTAGCTAGATCGAATCCTGACTGTAGCGTTGTAATGAACAATTAATTAAGATGATGGAAGCGTCTAAGAATCAGATAAAAGCATTACGTTGAATAATATTCACGAATTGTGTGCGATTTTCAACAAGAGCCTACCAACAGCGAGGAAGGGACAAGAACGTAATTTGCATCAGGTTTGTATAATTTACTAAACAGACATATTTGCGAGATCTCTGCAATTATAATATTATTTTAGCAACTTACGTGTGTAAAGTTTATTTGTTGTTAAAGCATTGTTGGCTGAGTATGATAAAAATGAATTTCTTAATATCTTTGGCAACGCTTGGGAATCTCTACTTAAAACGGTTTTGAATTCTCGAAATAATGTTGGGTATTCAATAGCGTTTCATCGTCAGTCGGTATATCAGTGCCAAATGGTATTAATGTGTTGTTGTTGTTGTTTTTGCCGTTGTGCTGTTTGTTTTACATCTCACTTACAGTACATTTGAACAGCCTTTATCCAATTTATAGACTCGGCTTAATTGGTTGATCAATTTAGTTACACATTTGCATTTCAATAATAAAAATCCACACAGATAAGTATCGTTGATGTGTGTGGTCTGTCTTACAATTTAAAGAACAAAAAAAAAAATTTTAAAAAAAAAAGAAAAAAAAGGAAAATAAAATTGTTTCTATAATTTTTTTGTTTGTTAGAATATTAATGCCTTTCAATCTACTACTTGAAAAGAGTAACAAAACGATTAAAACATTTCATTGAACACAATTTTATTGAATGATGAGAAAGAGAGAGAGAGAGAGAGAGAGAGGAAAAAGAAATAAATTAAAATAAATGTTTATATATTTATTTTTAATTAATGGTTTTAGTTCTATTCAAAGTAATTACAAGAATGAAATATTTATACAGTTTAATTTAAATATAATTTTAAGCATTTTAATTAACATGTTATGGTCGTATTTGCAATTTAATTACCATCATCTTCTTTGCAATCATTAGAGTGGCTTTTGTCTTTCTGTTAATAAATGCTTCTCCATAAGATCAGAACGAATGGCATATTAATTGAGGTTAAAACAGTGAATAAATTGAAATATTAAATGGTTTATGAAAAAATACATTTTAAATCTTTAATCGACTATATTTAGCGAAGCTTGTTTTCAAACATTCATCTGCCGATGATCACAAAATAAGAAATTAGGAACTCGATCTGCGCCAGGACTTTTCCATTTTTAATAAGAAAAAAACTACTAGTAAATGGGAAGATGCAAAAATAACAGCAGCCAACCGTATAAGATGGAAATGCTGTATGAAAGCCATATGCTCCCAGGAGGGGCATTTGTTGTCAATATACTTACTAGATCTCAGAATCAATCCAAGTATGTATTCGACTTGTTGCCTTGTAGTATGATGCGATCGGTGCTTATGTTGTTAGTCCTCATGGCTTTGTGCTTCCTGATATTTATCTCAAGTGCAATAATGCGCGCTTATCTTTATAAGTCTTCTTATTAAGTTGGCGTGAGAGACTCTATAGTATTCCTCTGTTCTCTAAACAGACTTCGCTCATGATCGCATCGAGCACGATGGTGTATAGGAAGGAATTCGAACCCTTAAACGTTGCAAGAATATTTTCAAAAGTATCTTCCTCCATCGAGTCGATGGTAAGACCGCAAATCTGTGAGAATTTTCAAAATCTGCTCGAAACAAGTCTCCACCAATGTAGTCTAGTATTCAATACGTTTGTGCAACAACTCTCTGGCGTATCACTGTAATACAGAGTATTGCTCGATTTTAATTGTTAAAATTGTTCATTGCATTGCATTGCATTGTATCTTCTGAATTGAAAAGTATCAGACATGATGAGTTTTTATCTTTCGAATAAGTACTGGGTTCTATGCAGGGATAGACCATATTGTTCTTGTCTTTTTCATTTAAAAAGAAAAACTAGAGAAAATAAAAAAATTTCTCAGCAAATATAAGAAACGTGGTTTATTCTCTGTGTTGGCATTGCATTGGAGCGAGTGGTAGTGCATTTGCAACTGCAGCAGCATATATGTACATGTGTATGTACATACGCATGAGACACGTCTTTATGCTGCACGATAATGACCGTAAATGGTTTTTGTCACCATAATCAATTTTATACGCAACAAGCAAAAACATAAAAAAGATAATGAAATAAATAAAATGAAAAAAGACAAGAGGAGAACAGAAAATTAAATGAAATACATATTAACATAAGAAATTATAAACGTTTGGTGTATCTTACTTTTTATTTTTCCCTCAACATCGCCAGACAGAAACAGCAACGAATATGTTGCATAGGAAAGTGTTGCAAATAGAGTAGAATTTCATTTCTTTTAAGGCTGCTTAGGCTTGTGATGCTGATGAGTTCAACTTAAAGAAGATGTCACTTGTAAATTAATAAGAGTGAATGACAATATTCCCAACCAAAGAAGAACCTAACTGCACTACATTCATTAACGTATCGGGTGCATATCAGTATTCTACGTAATACGGAGACTTTTTGTGGCACATAGACAGACGTATAGAGAAAAAAGTGTGGTCTCTTGTGTTCTTTTGAAATAAGTTTTATGGTTTAAGACTGTAAACACCTTTAGTTATGACCATAATGAGACAGTATAAATATGTAATCAACTATATTGATGGTTATTGCAAGCCATCAAATAACTACAGCCACTGAATTATTGAGATGCCTGCATGTGTGTATGTATGTATGTATGTGTGTATACAGACACTTTGAGCTGTTGTCTGTTGAACACAATACGATAATGGGGGAAAATTATTGATTGCAAAATTTTTTTTTTTTTTTTTGTTTTTGAAATCTTTATTGTCTGAAGCCGTATTTTAATATCAACTACAATTCATTTGATTTTAAGACCAAAACCGCAATGCTACGCGACTCTTATTACAATGCAATTCAAATGTATCAATAAATTTTATTTATTTTTCCAATGATAATTATTTTTTTCTTTCTGTTTTCACACCTTAATTGAAATTTTATATAACAGGGTCTCCTCACATTTGAGCCATCAAAGATAAACACAGCAACCAACATGTTTATTAAAACAACAACAAAAATGCTGCTGTATTGTTTATAAGTCTATCAATAGATCTGTCTGTCTGTCTGTCCGTGCATAAAACCACTCGACCCTCTCTGTCTGTCTTAGCAAGACAAACGATTTATTTTTAAATTTTCATTTTTGTTTTTGTTAATAATTTAACGAACGTCTATTCTTGTTATTGTTATTTTTATTATTGTTATTATTAGTGGTTTTTGTTATTATAATACAAATATTTTAATATAACATTTAAAAAAAAATTTGCATTTGCATTTGCATTGCATTGTAAATGAATGTCTGTCTGTTAGACAGGCAGACTATACGGAGCAATACAAGATAAGGCAATAGTATCGAATCGAAACCGATACATTGTAATCGATATCCGTTTGAGTCAATTGAACAGTTTCATTCATGCATGGAAATTAAGAAATAAAAATTGCATGTGAATTTTCATAAAATGAATTCTGATTGAGTCTGTTTTAAAATTTAATTACATTTCTGTTTTTCTACACGTAAGAAATAAACATGTAAAACAAATACACTGAGAAAAAAATTTGTTTTTTTTTTGTGTTCATAAGTTTCACACAGTAATTTCAAATTATTGGAAATAATAAGGAAAGTATTTTTTTTTTCATTATGTTGATGCTTTTTAGACAAAATTTTCTATTATTTTAACTCGCTAATTGAGAATGAGTACGTTATCCGGTTAATTCGGATAAAACTATTGTAATGCACCTTCTGATCTAATTGTGTCTCTCCGGATGATAAGAAAACAGTTCCCTATGCCTTCTTTCATTACGCTCGCTATTGTCAATAACAGAGCACAAGGTCAGACGTTTCAAAAGTCAGGTTTCCATTCGCTAGTGTTGTTGTTTATGGTCATAATCTCCAGTATGTACATATGTACGTATTGGTAACGGCTTAAAATACAATTAAAATTAAATGCGAATTTGTTATGCCATTAATCTTATGAGCACTGAGCGAGCAGTGGTCCTGGCAACGTGGCTTTCAAAGCAAATAAAGTACGTAACATTTTTATGGTCCAACACATACGTTTTGGTATGTTTAGATAAAACATTATTTACTGCTGCTAACCTTTCTAACCAATCTGTTCTCCCTCCTCCTCCGCCTCCTCCTCCTTCTCACACTTGCTAAGCAAGGCATCATACAATACTGTAACCATCCCTTAAAAAAATATCGTTTTTAACTGGACTTGAAAAATATCTCCTCAGCAAATAAATTTTAAAATGTTTACAACAACAATTGTAGGAATATGGTACAAGAATTCAATGACAGGTTCAAGGTTTTCCTTTTCACTTGAATGAACTGCCTGCATGCCACCGTAAAGACGTTAAAATCGCCTTTAAATTCTGTCGCCAACAAATTGTGTGAAATTGATATCCCTGATAAAAGAGCAATATACGCACAGAATAAGCATCATTATTTGGAAGGGGTACTCAGAGTCGAATGAAAAGAGGGTGTTTGTTTTGAGTTGGGAGGCGAAACACGTGTTCATTTGGTTGGTATATTTGACATCAAGTGTATTGAGTGTTTTTTATCTAAATTTTATTGTCATTATTGTTGTTGTCGCTTACAATTTGTTAAGCCTTAAAATTAAAGCTTTTGTTGTTGTAGTTTCAAATTGATTTGTTCAAATTTTTCCAACGATTAAATTTATTTCAATTTTTTTTTCTTCTTTCTAACTGTTGTTGTTGTTGATGGTGTTGTTATTTCTGTTCCTCTTTTCATCGATATTAAAAGGAAATAAAAATCTGAAACTTCAACTCGATTTACAACAAGTAACAGTAATGCCAACTAATGTAAAAACGAAAAGTAGCGACTGCGATTATGTGTTGTAAAAATCAACAATCTGGGCTATGGACATTCAGCTACTCTGTAAGGACATAGACACACTGTAGTCAATTAAGTGATTCCTTTTAACTTCCTGAATAGAACATTTGATTTTACATTTTCAACTTGTAACTTCTGGACAGAAGATCCAGAGGTTTCCGAAGGATTTCAAGATGGATAGCAGGGTGGGCTTTGGTGTTTTTGTTAAGCTTTCTTATAGACTGCCTGACCACTTATATGTTTTCCAAACAGAGGTCATGACAATTTTGAATGCGGCGCAATGCTTGTTGAATGGTTGAACTTTCTCTGAAAACCGCTTTATTTATGCAAACAGTCATGCTGCGATTAACTGCCTAACAAAGTTTTTTTTAACATATTTCTGTTCTTGCAAAAACTTCTCACAGAAATTACGAATCATACAAAGGTAACTCTTATGTGGATTCCAAGAAATAAGGATATAGTTGGAAATTGCATTGCTGATGAGCTGGCCAAAGCCGGGTATTTCAATTGCATCAGTTAATTTTGATATTGTCCACTCGTTTTCAGAGAAGCTCAATCCCGTTGACAGGAGAGGGTACGAGCTACATACATATATGATTTTCTATGTTGCTGCATCGTAGCATTCTGTTAATTATGCACATTTTTTCTACAGATGCATACAACGCTCATTCAAGCTTGTGTTGAAATTTAATTTTTCAATGTGTTTTAAGTTCTAGCGAAATCATTCAGCCTCGTCTTTCCGGAGGCTTGGCGATGGAGACTAATATTTGGACTTTAGGACGAAAATTGAAAATTGCACATAATGCTTCGGCAAGTGGTCTTAGAGGATCATAAAGCAATGAAATACGATAAAAATGCAACGTTCGATTACCGGCATGGTTCGGCATGAAAGTAGAAAGTTTGCTTTGGCCAAAGATAGCTTACCTATAGGTATACGTATACGTCTGGAACAAACTCTTTCATTCCTAATACAATTCATAATCTTTTATCCAATTAGGATTTCTCTGGCTGTTTAATTTTCTTAACGTTCTTTTCAAATTTTGCCCTTTAGCAACACTCTCTTAAGAAGCGACAGCAAACATGCCCAGCAGCAGTAGTGTCAGGTAGCGTTTTGTCTGTGCTGTGTTGCCACTTGAGATTCTATTGATTTTACTCGACTATACTGTTTGTCTGTCTGTCTGACTGTGTGACTGCTTTGGCATGGGTTTTCGTAACATTTTTACACGTTTTATTTTTCATTTTTCTTCAAAACGTCATCCCAGCAAAGATTTCTTTACTGCTACTATTGCTGCTGTTCTGTTTTGTTGAGGAATTTAATCAAAAATTCTTTTCTTTTTTTTTCGTTTCGTCGTTTTTGTTGCTGTTTGGAGCAATATTTTATTTAACATGCGGATTTGATGTTGTTGTTGTTTTATATTTATTGATTACCATTTATTTGTTTAATTTTTCGAGTTTAAACGTGTTAATTTAATTTAATCAATTTAAAATTGAATTTATCTTGATAATATTTTTTATTTCTTTTCATCTCTTTGCAGGCAGAAGTAAGTACATGTTACCAATTTGTGTGGATAAATTTAAAAGATTTTCTTTAAATAGAGAATTTAAAAGTTGGGTAAGTTAATAATTTGTTAAGGGCGAGTTAATAGGCTTCAAGGAATATAATGCAGGCCAGTTGCAATTACTGCCGTCAGCCTTCATTTCATCGAGCATAGTTAGCTAAACACTGGTTACTTGGCGTGTTTAAGTAGTTGAAAACTGACTCTAGCAAGGAGAGAGAGAGCGAGAGGTTAATAACGAATGGACATCATGACAAATATATCCCCTGTTTTTATAATATAAACGATTTTACACGTTCGTCTATTTATATGGAAAACGCAAACGAAAACAGTCACTCTATAAATTGGATTACATGGTTTCGTATTTTGCGTGTTTCCTTAGGTGAAAAATATATTCTGTGTTAAAAATGGATAAAAATTCTTCCTTTACATCTAAGTTTCACAAAGTTATAACAAGTATGCATAAAAATAGAAAAAAAACACACACATGGGTCACATCCAAAAAATTTTCCATAAATACAATCGTATCAAAAATATCACAACCAAGAAACACAATTAGGACCATAGATCGTCTAATAATTACTCATGCCGATAAGAATACCTTCATAATGTCTTCAGATTTCCGGAAACACGTAATTTAGGAACACAAATTATTAATTTTAATAAAAATCATTCGTCACAGACTAAAGGCAACCAACTTAATTGGGTATGTAACGCAACATACTTCTCCCTAAATAAACTTGTATGCAAAATGGATTTTTATCCAAGATAATCGTGATAATGATAACACACAGCACGATTGCATACAGCATTTAAAGGACCAATGATTTCAATCCAATTCATTGAACGATCTGAGGAAAGAAGTTGAATAAAAAGACAAAAAAATATTCAAGAATTGTAGCAAGTTGTTCGGTATACAATATGATATGCAATATGTAAGATGTCAGAGACTTCTTGAAAATCTTTGTGGAAGTTTATAATTGATTATTGAACAGAAGGAGTGCCTTCACAAAATATTAAAAAGAATTACATCCAGACGATGATTTTGCCCAGGTGTGCTAATGTAATGTAAATGATGTGCTAATTACACGATCAAAGAATTCTTTTATTGAAGCTCCCTTAACTCTATAAATCGCTTAAAAGTATATTCCGTAGTATCTTTAATTGTTCTTAAAAAAAAAATTGAAAAAGAAATTTCATCATTGTTTGTTACTGGAAAAATCTCATATAGATGAGTATGATAATTATAAGACCACCAATGTATATATATGTATGTATATACATTACATACAGACATACATAATTGGCCATTACAACCCTTCAGTCAGGATTACGGCCTAGCTTCTCACACCACTCATGTTGTGTGCCTTAATTTTATACTTGAGTACAGTTTAACGTCGACTCCGAGAAACTTTAACATGGCAGGTTTATTTACTCTCAGAGTTTTTCCAGAAATCCGCTGAGAGGAAGTCGTCGAAGAAATATTTTCTTTTTTTATATTTCGTTTTGATGTTTGGCCTGGGGCTCGAACCCGGGCTTTACGTCTAATAAGCTAACACACTACCTACTAGACTACTACGACTAATGTGTTATATACATTAGTATGCGATAATGCCATCACTACTATATATTGTGATTAAAATTGCGAACAATTCCAAAATTTGTAAGCCTTAATCTGCGGCTCTATGTTTTTATTTTTAAAATTTAACATTCTTTCTTCATGAATTTTTAATTTACTAAAGCTAACTGTAATTTACACTCAGAAACTAAAAACACTGCTGCACAAAAAAATTTATTGTTTTTAAATAAAAAAAAAAAACAAACAAACAAGTGTAAACATATATCAAACTTGAAGGTGACCGACCAATTTACACGGCATTCTTTCTCAGCTGAGCTGAAAGACAATAAAGAATAACCATTTCATAAATCAATGACACAATTTCGAATTTCTTATTGTCAAATACTTTTCCTTTCAACAAAACCGAAAGTAGTTTTCACAACCAGAAAAGCAATTAAACACGAACTTGTGGTCAATAAGGCAAAGATGCTTCTCAAGCTACCCATATGACATGTCTTAAGACAACCACCAGTGAGTGCCGAATGACAAACAACAGTTTTGGAAAATACATTTTGGAAGTACAACAGTGTGCAATAAATTTAAAGCATGAGGTTGATGAACATTCAAAGGAATGGAAAATTTAAATTTTCTCAAAAAACAAAAAAACAAAAAAAAAAAACAGAAAAACAAGAAACCAAAGGAATGCTCGTTAGTAGCAAACCCCAAAATACAGTTAAATTTTCTTTAAAACCAACAAGACTGACATTAAGATTCTTTCCAAAAATATGAAATACGAGTGAAATTTAAACATTTTAAGAAATTCCAGTAGGCAGTGGTTGAAGAAGAACTGCCTAGGATCCCATGAATTTTATATGTGTAGCGATTTTTAATCATAAAATTTAAATCTTAACGGCTACAATAAGAGACACCAGAACAATTAATTTAATCGTCATAATATGCGTACACAGTGAGTATTTGAAAAATTTAAATTAAATTTTTGACTCTTAAATAATATTAGCTGCTGTTCAGTCAGTCAGTCTAAAACTTCAAATTGTTCTCTTAAGTCGTAATCTATCAGCCAACGCCGTTTGAATTTTTATTATCCTGCCTACTCTCCTCTTTGTCTTGACGTTCTTTTCAATTTTTATTTTGTTTTTGTTTAAGTCATTGTAATGATTTTTCGTTCTTCTCTTAATTTCATTAAGGAAATGTTTGTTCATCGTTAAATGACTTGCCAAATTGTTAAAAGTTTAATTATTTTCCGCAAATAAATAATTTTGTAATGTCTCTGCGGCTCTGTGGTGGTGTATTAGAAATGAAATAGACACTAGTCTTAGTGGCACATAGTAGACATACACAGCAGACAGTGAGACATATTAACGTATACAGTAGAGACATTTTAAAAACGGAAGTTGACTTTTTAACATTTGAATTAATTGCTGTGGCTATTGTTGTTGCTGTTGTTGTTACCACTCAGTGGCTTTACCAATTTTGCAGGTCGTCCTGGCTATCAAGTATATATTCATTCAAGTCAAATCAACATGTGAACAAGTTATCGATGGCATCATTTAGCACCCGTTATAGCGAATTTAGATTTATTTAAACAATCATTGTTCTTGGAAAATTATTTATTAGGACAGTACCGTAAGATGTACATAAATTTGTAAGAGCGGACTTTAAGTCAAATTTTTAATAACGTTATTACGTACATTGTCGTAATACGCTAGCAATTTGAAACTGTATTCTTGTGCAGACGTATATATTCTCTCTATCGTCGCAGTTTCAGGCATCTCCGATCCATCAGGATATTGTTTTCATCATAAACTCATCGAGTGAGGTTAGTTTGTTTATTTTTATATTGGCGGGCTATTCTATAAGCCAAGTACGAAACGACCATTTAAAAAAGGACATAATTTTGCTTGAGAGCTCATATTAAGAAATAATTTTAAAAATTTCACATCTTTCACGGGCAACAATTCGATCATAAATGATAACATATTGGATATTTGATTAAGACAACTCATGCCTCAAATTGGAGTATAAGACTCTAGAATTATCATCTCAATCAAATATGATGTTTTGGTACACAACTGTGTCTCAGCTTTCCATAGATTCAGTATATTCAACGATGCTGCCCTAATACTATCCAATTTAATTCAAGCCATTTTAGCTTTTCAAACACTTAAGGGTAGATGGGTGTTTCCTAGGCATTTTTCGTAATTTTTGACTCACCATAAATCTTCCAAATTATTTGGTTTACAAACTTTTTAAAGCAATTGAAACGAAACGTTGAAAAACAAAGCAAAATAACAAAAGAAAAAAATTATACGATATGATAGTGGTGGTGGTGGTAGTGTAAATGAATTAAATGAACAACTCGCCAAAGTCATTTACTAGCTCTTAGACCAGGCCAGGCCAGTCAAGTCATTGTTACGCAATTATATTTGTTTTATTTGCTTTCAGGAATTTTTATGGCCTTTTGCTAGCAATTTGTATTTCTAATTGTAACACATCATACGGGAATATTAACAGTGTTTTACGATGCTTTTTTTTCTTTTTTTGTTTTGTTTTAATTACAGGTCCCCGTGTTAGAAAACCGAAAACGCCAAAAACCAACAGCAGTGCTGTGACAGGCTCAGCGAGTACAACGGGGAGTCCTGGAGAAAAGGCCAACTCACCCAGTTCAACATCGTCTGCAAATACCAACGAAGATAAACGACCGCGTACAGCATTTAGTGGTTCACAATTAGCAAGACTGAAGGTAATATTTTAGTGTTTTTTTGCTATCAAAATATAATTCCAAATATGATGAGGTAACATCTGATCATCGCATCTTATTATTTTAGCATGAATTTAATGAAAATCGTTATTTAACGGAAAAACGTCGCCAACAATTAAGCTCGGAATTGGGCTTAAATGAAGCCCAAATCAAAATATGGTTTCAAAATAAACGTGCCAAATTGAAAAAGTCCAGTGGCGTTAAGAACCCATTGGCTTTGCAGCTAATGGCTCAAGGCCTCTACAATCATTCGACCATACCTTTGACACGGGAGGAGGAGGAACTACAAGAGTTACAGGAACGTGAAAAGATGAATAACAACAATACTAATAATGGTTTACAACAACAGCCAGCTGCAAGTACGGTGTCCTCTTAAAAACAAAAACACCACAATTTTCATAAGAGAAGTGTACATAAAACCCCCCCCCCCCTTTAAAGAAGAAGTGTGTAAATATGTTTAAAACGAAAAGTTGTTGTTTTTCTTTTGTAAAAAAAAAAATAATAATATAATAATATTTTTAGAATACAAGAAGCAATATTAGTATTTAAATAACAAATAAGTCATGATTTTTGCCAAGTTTAAAAGAGATTTTCTTTTACAATACAAAAAAAAATAAATAAATAAAGAAATATTTTTTTTTTTTTAAATTTTTATTGAAAATTTAAACATTATTTTCAGTGTATATAATATGTATGTATCTTTTTATTTTATTTTATAAGCCACATTAAATTTTTGAATTTCTAGTCGTAGTTTAAGTTTCCTTTCTTCTAATTATTTTAAGTTCAATACTCATTGTAAGCAAATGTTCATACAAATTCTGTAGTTATTTAAATAATTAAAGAAACCCTAAAAAAACTAAAATGAAAAACAAAACAAAACAAAAAAATAATAAAAAAAGATTAAAAAAAAAAATTATAAATAAATAAAAAATGTGAAAATCGAAACAACACGACTTCAATTTATTTCTATCGGCAACTATCGGAATTGAAAAAAGAAAATCAATTAAAAATCAGACAGGAAAGCTTAATAATGGAGTGATGCCCAAGTGTACCTACGTTTTGAAATATGATTGAAAAGTCTTGAAAGGGAAATATCTTATTATACTCAACTCCTTTCTTATATGTATTTATTCATGCCAAAGTAAAAGTAACGACAGTCTAAAAGGGGTGCGTTGGCACATTAGATGTGGTGGCTCCACGATTCCAGACGTCTCGAACAAAACAAAAAAATAATTTCTTTGACGACTTCATCCCGGCGCAGTTCTGGCGAATGCTCTGAGCGTAACTAAAATCGAAAACTTTTCCAAAAAATCGGTCTTTTGGAAACGACTTTAAACTGTAGGTCTCGCAAATTATTGATAAAATTATGAAAATTAATCCTTTTAGGTGAGGTTTATATAGCAAGGGAATTGATTAGAGGCGCACCACAAGTTGGTGTTCTCTCACCCTTGCTGTGGAATATCGTAGTAGAGCAACTGCTAAAAGAACTGCAGCGACATGCTTTTAGTGCCTAGAGTTATGCGGACGATCTGTCCATTATGGTATGGGATTCAACTTTCCTTATTCAAGAGAGTTAAATACCTGGGGGTCATTCTTGATCCCAACCTGTCTTGGAAGAATATTATAATTGATAGGGTCAGAAGAACGTCAATAGTGTACGACAATTGCAAATGAACCGTAGGCAAAATCTGGGCCACAGGCCAACCATCACATACTGGCTGTATCGGCCTGTGGTGGAGCCGGTCTTGTTCTACGGGCAACATGTCACAGTCGATTTTAGAATTCCAACCAGGGACATCTGGTCTGAAAACCCGGACGTTCTCAATCTGACCCCTAAAGTTTACACTGATGGCTCAAAGATGAGTGACGATAGCGATTCTTAAGAGTCATTGTCCTTCCGGTAGGCATGTCAAAAAAATCGGCATTCCGTATTATGACCGAAGGAGACTGTCTTTCACGTTATGTGACAGTGGCCAGCTTTTGTCATAAAGAGACGAAGGTTTTTTTCTTCTTACTTTCTGACATTTTTGACCGATCTCTTTAATATAAAAATTACTGTAATAGCTATTGAATGTTTTGACCCCCTGGTAGAATAAATTGAGGTATCACAATTGGCAAAAGAAACACGACATAAGTGGCATGAGAAGCTAGTTCGTAGAAGTTGAAAAGGACCATTTAAATTAGTAAAAGGATTTGGTTAAAGAATAATATTTGTGGGATAATATAAAGTCCCTTGTGTCTGACAGGCAACCAATCTATGAAATAATCTGTTGCTGTTGTTGTTCTTGAGCGAGGTACTAAAATACTGCATCCAGAAGATCTATTGTATTGCCGTTTCCCTATAATGTCACATCTTCAAGTCAAATGAAGGATTACGCGCCACCTATCGTACTAGTAATTCACAGAGATTCGTGTTGTAAACGAATTTAGAAAATCTTTCAATTTCATTCTCTGCTTTTAATAATTTCTTACATTTAATTGGTAGCCAACCATTACTCCTTCAGCGACTCGTTTAGTGATTTTTCATTATGGTTTGCAATAAAAGCAATACGTAGTGGTTACTCATTCAATAACAAATTGAAATTCAAAGTGAAACTGCAAAATTTGTCATTTGAGCCGATTTCAGTTTGATGACATTTATTTTCTAAAGCTTCAAATCTCGGTTCACAGGTTTATTTTTATTTTTCTGGGCAATAAAAAGAAAGAAAGGAAAGACTTTAAAGAGATAAAAAGTTGCGATTAAAAATTTTTGTGGTGGACAATAAAACCACACACCAATCCAAAAATGTCTTAATCGAGAAAATAAAAATAAAAGAAACGAACGATAAAAAAACAATCGCAAGCAAAGAAATTTAAAAATTGTTAACAAAAAAATAACAAAATATGTATGTATGGAGATTTACAACATGATCTCAAGTTTCTACGTTGATCGCCAAACCATCAAGGCACAGAATCAGAGTCAAGGTTTCGTAATGTGTGGACAACGCTCTGTGTTAAACGTTGTAAAAGAGTTGGTGGCTTTAGTAAGTGCCAATATTGGAGCGATATATGGATGGATACTATAAAATATACAAAACACTGGAGTATTGAATTAAAAATTTTTTAATAAAAAAAAGAGAAGAAAAAAGTGAAACAACGCACGTTATTGTTTAACAAATGCGTGAGTGTTGTGTTGTGACAACTTTATTATAAAAATAACAACTTAATGACCGATTTTAAGTAGAAAATTTACGATTTGTTTTGGCCTGCAATAATACAGCATCAATATTCCTCAAATGCCATTATTTATAACTTTAAATGACCCAAACCAACAAAAACAACATGAAACAAAACATATACAACCAAATCGTTGACTGCATGCGAATGGCAACGAAATCAAAAATAAAGAAAAAATATCTCAGTAAAGTACCACTAAAATCAAGTTTTTTTTTTCTTCAACGTCCACTGTAATCCCTGGTGGATTTTTAAAATATTAAAAAAAAAAAATTAAGAAAAATTCTTAAAACACCTACACTTTTTGTAAAGGACACCTCTTCTTTATTGCAAAGTGTAGTGGTATGCTGTTCTTCTTCGCATGCAGTCTTATTCCGTCTGATGATTAAGAAGGTCAGGATTATAATAAAATTTGTTTCGTTCGTTATTAATTCGTATCAAAAACTTGTCTTTTGTTAAAATGTTAAATTTCTCATAAAATCGTGTGACAAGTTACTTTTTTCTTTGCATATGATCTGCGTTCACTACTTTGGTTGGAGAGATTAATGATGATTCCCTTCTTGTCTTGTCCTGTCCTGTCTTGTCTTGTCTTGTCTTTGTGCTTAATTCTTAAATAATAAGAATATATTTTGATTTTATTTTCGACAAAATGGGGAGTTTCATCACACGCGCAGGTATTTCATACATTACATATCTTGAGTTTAATATTGTTAATTCGATTCTCTACTCCAATGTAAGCTCAATGCTTGTTAAATTGCGAAATTTTTTCTGAAAATCCCTTGATTTACTAAGATAGCCAGGCTGGAATTAAGCTCCTAACGAACGTAGTTTCAACGTTCGTGCTTGTCCATGAACGCTAAGGACTTCTCAGAGAAATTTCCGATCATTCAAAGGTAACTCTTATATGGGTTCAGGGACCCAGGTATATCGTTGGGAATTTCATTGCTGATGAACTAAGGCCAGGGCAGGTACGAGCTGACAATCTCCGACATGATATAGGACATAGGTATTCCTATCGCCTCGGCTAATTTGGTTATTGTTCACTCGTTTTACGGGGCGGCTCAGTCTCGTTGCCAGCAGGGAGGTACGTGCAATATTGCCAGACTCTACTGGACAGCGCACTGACTCACTTCTGTCTCTAAATCACATGGCTATCCATCGTACAATAGCGATTCCTGTCCTTTTGGTAGGCATGCCGAAAGATTCGGCTTTCCGTCAAAGGAATTCTGCAGGAGCCGTAAGCATGAAAAGGAGGATGTGACTGTCTTTAACGTCATGTGTCATTGCCCTGCTCTTGTCATAAAGATGCTGAGGTTTCTGATATCTTTGTTTGATGATCAAGTTATTCTATGATTAATAAACAATCTTAAATAGATATGATTTTAAATCCTTTAAATACTTTTATATACGCAATATATGTACATAAAATTAGAGGGACGGTACATATCCTGCAAACCCGGTTAAATTACATCAACTAAGCATATGAGAGAATTCCAATGATACGCTTTAATGAGCAAAACTAGACAAAAAAGATACATTCTTTGGTTATAAATTACAATGAAATTGTATATATATGTATGTATGTATACGTATATATACACATATACTATATATATATTATAATGCTAGTTTAGTAACACCATACTGCGGAGAACATAAAATATTTGCGGCATATAAGGCTGCCACAGTTAAGAAGCTAAGAACAGTGTTTGTCATGCAAAACTCAATTTATTAGTCGACTAATTATTACACAGAATCTTTGAAAATCTCTATGGTCCCACAGCGATGATGACGATGATAATAATGATGATGATGATGTTGATGCTGCTCACTATTTAGGCTGGCATGACAGTCAACAATGATGACGAAGAAGTTGAAAACAATGCATGATGCAAAGTGAATGCCAACCAAGCATTCGCATTAAAAGCCTGGTTAAAATAAAAATTTATGGGCCATCTTTTTGACTGGAAGATTTATTATTTGAAACAAAATAAGATCCTATATTTGTGATTTTTTTTTCTTTTTGTTTGCTTGTGGTACACAGTTAACAGAGTGTGACACATTCTTCTTAATACCACAACACAGTGTTGCTTAATCTGTTTCTCATTTTTGTTTTGGTCTCATTATGATAATGAATTATTTTAACCAAGAGAAATTTACTGGTTGTTATAGACTTCCAATCGTCTAGTATAGTTGGTATGGTGGTGGGACATTATCCAACCATTTAATGTTTTGGCTGGCAGATGTTGCAAGGCGTGAAAATAATATTTTTGTACCTCTTTTTTTTAATATTTTTAATGATTTCTTCTTAAAAAGTTTTGCAGTTTTTCTGTTTTCAAGCATTTTGCAGCAAATTCGGCATTTGAAAAGAGGAATTTTTTGCTTTGAACTCAAGTGTAACTGGAAAATATTTATGAAAAGAACAGAAGTCTTAAAGAAAAATCAAAAAAAAAACTTAGTAATGATGACAATTGTGTGTGTAAGAAATAATGAAGTGTTAATTTGAGAATCGAATTTCTCACGTTCTACTGGATCAACTTGTTATGTCTTTAGAAAAATTTGAAGAAGTGATTTTAAGCGGTCTTCCAATTGTTCACCTTTTTATTGCACAAAACAAATGATAGTCAGACGGTAAACAGTCCACAAAATTTAATTTTCTCATATTAAACAGTAGCGGATTCTAATGTATAATTCCCTTCCTATTCTGTCTTACACTTAAATCGTCTTGTTATGCTTTTAATTAGATTTTTTCGTTTAATTCGTTTCACATTTTAATTTCCTTCCAAAGCTGGAAATGATCCTCCTCAATGATGGTAACTCAGTTAATAAAGATGTCGCTGCATTAATTTACGTGGCTCTCGAACAGCCAGCTTGTTTCAGTAATTAACTCCTTTACACATTAAAACCTTTTAGTTAGGATCACAAGCATGTTGTGTATATTAATTAATTACAGTTTAAAGTCGACTCTGAACGACACATTTTTTTTAGGCAATTTGTTCATGTTGAGAGAACTTCGAACTTACATTTCGTTTCGATCGAGATGTCTGGCCTATACCCTATAATACCCTACACTCTACCTACCAGACTACAGCAACTTTGTTTCGATATTTGTTTAATTATTTTAAATTATCTCCTCTCCAGTAGACTCAGCCTATCTCACACTGTACACTTTACACTTTACAATTTTGTGGGCCGTATTCTTATGCACAGCGGTAATGTTCTGTGGATATTCCATTGCAAATCAATATAACTTTTTAATGAGACTCAATGGGATTAATGTTAGTCTGGGTATGATAACTAAGTCTGTTTAAAAATTCTAGTTGATTGCAAAACATAACTATTCTATGGTTCAAACCCCCAGCTTAGATATCAGCAAAGCGAAAATATAAAAAATTATTTTTTCTTCAGCGGAGTTGACTTTAAACTGTAGATCCCGACACTCGTGCTTAAATTTAACACACCAAACATAAGTGGTGTGAGAAGCTACGTCGTAGTCCCGACGAAAGGGTTATAATACCGAATTAAGAAGAAGACGAAGAAAAGAAAAACACAATCAAGTTTCAACTATCGTATGGAGTCGGACATTGTGAGGTCTTTTAAGACATCAGTTTGCAACTATTGAAGACATAGAGTAAGTCTTCCACTTTAATGGCTAAAGCCTGATTTTGGTCATCCTCTTTTACGCTTTCCATCGGTTACATATTCAAAAAATCTTTTCGCCTTAGCATCTTCACTCATACGCATGACGTGCCTAAGCCAACGTACACAGTTACTTTTCGCAATGTTGGACCAATAATATCTATATTGTCAACGAGTATGCGAGTAACATGTGTGTCCTCTGGTGTAAATTGCACCCGTCGTATTAGGTGCTGCATCGCTAAAGATCTTTTCTAGCAAAATATTGAAAAGATCATGCGATAACAGATCACCTTGTTTGTAATCTGTTTTGGTATTAAGAGATTTGAAAAATCTCTTTCCTATTTCAACAGACGACGAGATAGGCACTGTCTATTTAAAAACTATGCAGAGTCAGTTGTGTAAGCCTTACGAACATTACGTACGAACATTATTTTGTGATATTCTAGGACCCAAAATGAATTTGCCATAAAACGCTTAGTTTGTGTAAGCCTCTACACAATACAAGTTAGAGTACATTTACTGGTTGTAGGGTAGCTTAATCCTTCATTCAAGTAACCTTTCATTAATTATTCCGAAAACGCTATCACGACAATTATTATTTAATAATAAATGGGAGACGGCAAAGAAATTATGAATTTCATTAACGACTACCGAAAATATTTTTTTGAGTTTAAGATTCGAAGACCGCCATACCACCCATAAGCAATGCACACCTACTACACACAGTGGCTTTTGAAAAGAAAAAACTCAGAAAATAAAAAGCACACACACACACATACACCTCAAGCGAATTAACATGAACACAAATGACAGTAACAAATGTGACATTTTGTATCATAATGACAATTTTGACATTTTGCATAAATCATATTGGCGAGAGGGCCTAAAACTGGAGAACAAGAGCAACTTTGGACGCGTATTTTTTATAACTCTCTTTACGGGGGGAAGCACATACATATCATTTCTTTTCAGAAATTTTGTTTTTATTGTTGATGTTGATGTTTTTGTTTTTTATTTTTAATAATAAAGTCACGCAAAACTTTTATTTCAATTTAGAATTGAAATACACACATACATACTTACATATGTATGAATATACATACGTACGCATATTTTTATTTTCATTATAATTTTTTGTTTTTTTTTCTGGTAATTTGCTTGCTGATAACGTTTTGGGATTTATATTCCCTGGGCTTTGTGGCAACAATCTTGTGTAGCATGATAAAAAAAAACGAGGGTATTCATTAATGAATGACGGAAATATTTTTTTTAATTTTATAAAAAATTTGAATTCAGAGGCCTATTTTTTATTGAACGAATATGAATACTTATTTCATGTTGAACATGGGATAGTCCTACGAATTTTTGTTTTTTGAAAATAATGGCAAAAAACCGAGCCCTTGTTGATCGGCTTCCGATCTTGTTGGAGGGTACTATGTTACTTATAAATATTTTCTCAACATAGCAAGCTTGTCACATACCACATTCATTAACGATGCTATTATGTACCTCTTCCTCCAATGGCAATTCAATATTTCGATCACATACATACAAATGTATACAGGTTTATATGATCCTGTTTCGTGCTTATTGTGTGCACACTTTAAATATGAAATATTCCGATTACATAAGAAAATATTTGTCATTAACGGTCAACCCTCGTTTCAATTGCAAATGTAATACATACCTACATATTGTTGTTGATTAAAAATGATTTGTGTACGTGACACCTTGTGTGGTGGAGCAAACAAATTTGTTGCATGAGATTTTAAATCACACTTTATTTAAATTCATTAATAAATTAAATTATCTGCCGGCTATTTGACCATCTGTATGTCTGTTCATTTTATTGCTTATCATTTCAACCACACAAGTAATGTGCTTTTATTTGAAATCCCTTATAAAGGTATGATGTTTTTGAAATTGTGGAAATGTTTTTCAACTGGCACTTGATCTGGTGATGTGTCAAATTAAGAGGCTGTAGTTTTCTACACTCGACTTGCCTCAACTTACGGTTCAGCACTTCAGGCTCATTCAGCTTGTGTATTGACGTCTTATATTTTGGAAAAATGATCGTGCGAGTTTTTTTTGTATGTTCTGTATTTAAACAATTTTCAATAAAAGAAGTTAAAGTGGTTTTGGTTTTTATGATTACTTTGATATGAAGACTTATGAAGTACTTAGTACCTCTTGTTGTTTGTTTTTATAATCCTTCCTTTTTTTCATTGTTATTGTTGCTGTATATGTCAATGTGCCAGATTTTTTTTTCAGTTTTCGTGTGTGATCTTTTAAAAATGACACTGGCGCATACTTAAGAGCCATACAATGACGTTGGCATGAATATTCATAAGCAGCAAAACATCATCGTTCTTCATTATGTATTATGATGGTCATGATCATAAACATGCGATACATTGCTTTGGATACTTTTTATTTTTTCATTGTATCTTTCAAATTTATCACTGAAATTCAAATATTTTCCCCCAATTCCTAAATCCTGCACTCACTAGAATCGCTATCAACAGGTAAACGTATTTAGCATTACTTACTGCATTATACTTTTGCTTGTTTGGTTTTTAACCGCTGAGAATACTGGCCACACGTGTTGATATTTCTGGTATTTGGATTTTAACACATTCATCGCAGGCAAATCTTAAAATCAATTAGTCCAGCCTGCTATCCATTCAGATTGATACATTATATATGTAGGTGGTCATTATTCATTAATGTGTTCAGTTTTTTCTCTTCGATTGTGATGTCTTTATATCTGATTTAAGCAAAATAAATATTTTTCAATATAGGAATGCAGCAACAAAAGAAATCAATTGATACACTTATTGCTTTCGATAAAACAAAATAAATAGAAACGAAGTATCTGGTCAAAAATTTTCAAAATAAATAAAATTCTAATAAGTTTATTAAAACATCCTGTCGTCCTGTTCGAACTCGAGGTTCCGCCACTTATGAATAAAATTAACACACACAATATAAGTAGCATAAGAACCTAGGTCGTAATCCTGACTGAAGACTTGTTGTAATGACCAATTAAGTAAGTAAGCTAAGTAGGTAAGGAGCTAAAATGTTTCACACAAATTCACACTGCAAAAGTTTTGTTTTCATCAGAGCCTGATATTGCAATTGAACAAAAAACATACAATCGATAATGTTTTCTAAATGATTTTTATGCATTTAATACCTCTCTAAATTTAAGAAGGCAGTTTAATACACTTCATATCAAAACATTTATCATTCATACTACTAATATGGCCTTAGAATACCTTAGAATACTTTCTGAGCCCATTAGAATAACTACAAGCCTATTTTATGTTAACAAATAAAATTTAGCAAATACTTATTAGTTTGTGACAATTACGTAAATGCGTTTGTTTTCTTTATAAATTAAGGTGTTCTATATGTTAACGACCAAAAAACAGAAAAAAGTTGTTTCTTTTTATGTAAAACAAGATACTTTGAAGCGACATTACCATAAATTCAAAAAAAAAAAAAAAAAAATAAAGACCAGAGACCAACCCAATCAAACTACAACGACTGAACAGAAATAGAAATAGCCAAGTAAGTAAATTTTATGTCACTTCAAATGAAATTCTATTCAAACACTCTTGTTCTTTTCTATTTTTATTCTTCAATTACTTAACAAACAAACTAAAAAAAAAAATGCAAACAATTCTTGTATGAATTCTCGTACAAATACAAAAAAAAAAAAAGAAAAAAAAGAAGACCATAAAAATTCTTACAACAATTTTATTAACTTCAGTCAGCAATAATTTGTTTAAGCCGAAGTGGAGAAACCCAATACATTGTGGCTTACCAGGTTTTAATATTTAAATGTTCTGCTTAGTATGCGATCCATTCCAAATAGTAGGACAAGTAATTTTTGTCACACTACCCAAGTTTGTTTGTTTGTAATGTTATAAGCTCGTGGCTAAAACTATTGCCAGAAACTACAAGAAATGTACAAGTATGTTTTTAGTGTTGTTGCATTAAATTTTTTTTATTATTATTTATTGCCAAATATCATTTCATTTATAATAAAATAAACTCTTTACACGACTTGCTAAGATGCTATAACACCATCAAGACCCTTACAGACCATATGTTCTTCTGCGATTTGAAATGTTTAGCCTTTCGCTCTCTATATGAGTTGGAAGATATTTTAAATATGTTGAGGCTCTAGCAGAAATGATTACGTTTTAGAATTATGTTGGACATCGCGATCGATTCATAGCATATTGACAGTTTCAACTAAACGAGAATGCTTTCTTTTATTTTCTTATTCTAAGAAATGGAATTAAATACAAACTCCCATCTTCTTAAAATATTCACAGCAGATTCTCATTACAAAATAAAATATTTGATGAGAAATTATCGACTTAGTGAAATATCTGACATACAGCCAGCTGTTGCAAATAGATTTTATTCATGATCCTGGAACATGACGGAACCTCCCCCGCTAAAATAAGAGGTCCCACTTAGAGCAGCATTTAGGCCCATTGTGAAACCACAATCAATTCTTCCAGATGATCAAACATTCCAACTCGACTCCAAAATCAAACTTACTATTGCTGCAATACTTATATTAGAGACTTTCTTGTACGACAATACTTATACTCTACAGGTCATTCATCCTCCTCATGCTTCTATATGGCCCTGAAGCATGGACGTCGATGCATCGATGTAGCGATCCAAACATGAGCTGTATGAGCTACCCAACAAAACGAACGTAATGCAGCGCATTAACATCCAGCAGTTGCGCTGGCTGGGTTATGTCATTTGGATGAAAGAAAATGCTACGTTTGATGAGAGGATTATCGAAAGTCGGCGTAGGACGACCTTGTCTACGTTGGAAGTACCAACGTCTGGTAATCGATTGGTGTGTTCAAGTGGCAAAGGCGCACAAGAAGTAGAGGCGCCTGCAAGAGTGTGTTAAGGCAGCCCGAAAACTATTAATCGGGTTGTTACTGACCAATTACGAAAGCGAGCAAATATACAGAGATCAACATTTGGAGGTACAACTGAAATTTCCCCAAAAACTGTTATATGTTAGTAAGTTTTAACCCTCAGAGGTCTCGATTACATCAAGAGAGACATTATTTGTGAACACATAATTACAAACTATATAATAATTGCAAAAATCGAAGTAATTAATAAGTTTTTGTTGAGTATAGTGTACCAATCGATGGTCCCTCTCAAATCCCTCTCAAATTTTACATGAACTTACCCACTTAGATACCGCAAAGTTATTTCGCTTATTCTGTTGAAACCTCTACAGCCGTACAAAAGTTAAAGTTGTTAAAATGGTTGTAATTTTTATTAGATAGACAGACTTTTCCAAGTAATGCTTCATATTTAACATTTTATGTTCAAGTAACACGCAGTTCATAAAGGAAATGAATATCCCCGTACCCATACCCTTATTTTAATCATTTTACTGTTTACTACTTGTATTCGGCGATAAGTAGAAATGTAAAAAAAAATGTTCGTTCTTTTTATGGCATAATTAACCCTTTTTGGGGAAGAATGAAAGAATAATACCATGATGCATTATGAGAGGGAGGTGGGGTGAGTCATATTAAATAGGCGTGTTAATTATTTTCTATTTTTATTTATTTTTCTTACAATTAATGTTCCATTCTCATCATCATTATCATCTATTTGAAAGAGGGGGTACTGTTTGTATTAATAGACAATTAACACGTTATTATCAAGAAAACAATACCAACGCTATTTTGTTGAGTATGTTATATTTTGCACAGAATTATTAAAAAAATGGATCCAAGCAGGAAATATGAAATCAATAATTAGGTTGGGCAAAGGTATGGTGTATGTATCCTGTATCTTCTAATATATCTTCTTCGTATTATTCGTATTACATTCACACGATCATAGGCCAAGGCTAAGTAAGAAGAAGAAACAGGACTTTACAAAAGATATTTTTGAATTTCTTCAAAAGCTTTTTTGTTATACTAGAGGATATTATTTGCAATTTGAATCATACCTGCAACAATTTACAAAGTTACTGAAAGACCTGTCGATCGGAGTCAACTTTAAACTATAGGTCCCGCCACTTATGTTTAAAATTAACACAAACAATATGTATGTATATGTATGTGATGTGAGAAGCTAGGCCCTGTAATCATAATTGTAGGATTGTAATGATTGTAATATGTGCGTATGTATGCATTGCATTTTATAAATTTTGTTTTCTGTCTACGTTATTAATAAAAAGGACCCTTAAATTATGCCTTTGAAAATAATATGAAACTGTTATAGTTCCATTCCTTATCATATTTTTTTTTGATTTTTTTGATCTGCTCTTACGTTTCTATTGAATTTCTCTGAAGTGATTTCATAGCACTGATATGACACTGATTGTCTTTAAACCATAATGACATCATTACGAGGGGGAAAATAGAAACGTTGATCACTAAATAACTCTACGAATTCAAAACCGCTGATAAGGATTGAACTGAATTTTGTTTTTAATAAATAATTCAAATGATTTCTGTTTTATTTTTTTTTTATTTTTCATTTGGACTACAAATAGAAAATTATCAGTAAATATTATCATAAAAAAAAGTATTTTTTTAAATAGAATGTTATAGTACAACAAACAAATATTCTATGAGTTTAGTTTTAAATAATCTTTTCAACAGTTTACATCGAACAATATGAGAACGAGTAATTTTCTGACGCTGCTCTGTGGCATAGTTTTGCAAATATTAACATTTCATCATGTAAAATCAGCAAATACCGTGTGCTATTTGGATACCAGCCGCGTTAAGGAAGGTAATTTCCATTGAATTCTCAAAAAAAAAAAAAAGAACAAGAAATTTATTTCAAAAGTTGACGAAAATATCATTTCAATTGCAGTCCAGCAAACAATTTTCGATATTGATCCTGCCATGCAATTCTGTAATTATTTGATATACGGTTATGCTGGCATCAATTCTGACACGTTCCAGCTAAAAACTTTAGATCGTGGCTTGAATTTTGATTTGTATCATGCTGTTACGGCACTTAAACGTAAACATGCCCACCTAAAGGTTTTGCTCTCGGTAGGCGGAGATCGTGATTTGGAGCAGGACGATGGCGAACCAAATAAGTATTTAATGTTGCTGGAAAATATTGCCCATCGTAATGCCTTCATTAATAGCGCCCAAAGTTTTGTTAACACTTATGGCTTTGATGGTTTAGATTTAGCCTGGCAATTTCCTAAAAATCATCCCAAAGAAGTTTATACTGGCATACGTAAGGCCTGGAATAAGTTCAAGGGCTGGTTCAAAAGTAAAAAACCAGTTGATGAGAAAGCAGAAGAGCATCGTGAGCAATTTGTGAGTTTTGTTGGAGAATTGAGACAAAGCATGAATTCGTTACATGCTCTGCTAACAATGACAGTATTGCCACATGTTAGTGAGGAAGGTGTGTAGGAAATTATGTGAAATTAAGTGATATGGCAGCCCAATTTAATTCTTTTTGTTATTTAAACAGCTTTCTTGGATATACCCAAACTGGTGCCGAATTTTGATTTTGTTACTTTGGCTACGTTTGATTATGTTACGCCATTAAGAGATCCCAAAGTGGCCGACTATACAGCCTCTCTTTATGAATTGTACGAACGTGATCCTGAGCTGAATATCGATTATCAGATTCAGTACTGGTTAAATCATACCAGCGAATCTACAAAATTGATTATGGGTGTGCCTGCTTATGGTCGCACTTGGGTTTTGACCACAGAATCGGGCATAACTGGTTATCCACCCTTGCCCGCTGCAGGAGCAGCTCCGGCAGGTAATTTTACAAAAACAGCGGGATTATTAAGCTGGCCTGAGATTTGTGTAAAATTACACAAAAATAAAGATTTAAAAGGTAATGATGCCCCACTACACAAAGTCGGAGATCCTACTAAACGATATGGCACATATTGTTATCGAGCTGCTGATGAGAATGACGAGTACGGTATGTGGATATCTTACGAAGAGCCAGCTACAGCAGCCAATAAGGCCGGTTATGCCAGAGTAAGAAGCTTAGGCGGTGTGGCCCTTTTCGATTTGACCACCGATGATGTGTTGGGTAGCTGCGGTGAGGGTAAATATCCCATTTTAAGAAGCATTAAATTTAAGTTGTAAATCATTTCCAGTGGAGATTATTAATAAAACAAACCTTAAGAAAATCAATCGGCTGTCCTTGTTGCAGAAATAAAAAATAAACATTTTTTTTTAAATACTTTAAAAAATTAAGAAATAATTATTTTTTCTAATTAAATCGTATTAAATTCAAATGTTAGGGAAAGTTTTTGAAAGACGAACAATTTCAGACATACAGCAACACTCAATTTTATTTCTGTTTTCCATACACAAATCATTTGTCTTACAAAAACAGGAGATTACTGTCTTGTCATCAAGCCAAGCTAAGGTTGATTGTCCAATCAGTCAACTGATCTACAAGTAATACCACTCCACGCCTAATTGACGCATGTAATTAGTCTTCGTCGCATGGTAAATAAAAAAAGAACAAAAATTACCCGATTCAAAATCAAAGTACTCGACACTCTCATATTAATCCACTATAAAAAAAATAAAGCATCAAAAAAAAAAATACCAAATAAATGAACAAAAGAAATTATAAAACAAAAATGAGAGGAAAAAATGATGGGCTTGTGATTTTTATCGATTTAATTGGAATGAATGCGAGACGCATAACGAAAAAAAGTGTAATGAAATGATCATCGTTTATTTATCAATCAACTCCATACAGTCACAGAGACACTCCAAAACATTCATTCATTCATTCTGTCTATCATTTACCCACGTCGATCAATCGGTTTGTTAGCTGGTAGAAGACAGGTAATCTCTCTCTCAGTATTTTAATCTGTTTGGCGTTATTTTATGTTGCTGCTGTTGTTTTTGTTATTGTAGTAGTATTTAATTGAGACAAATTTGTCACTTTTCTAAATGTGCGTCACAGCGAGACGGACACAGGGATGGTCAGTAATTATAGTCTGGAAATAATGTGTTTTTTTATGGTCTTTTCTTTTGGATACGATATACATATTAATGGTAGGATTCAAACAATTATTTCAATGATTTCTTAAATAAAAATTATTTTTTGTTTCAAGTAAAACATTTATTTTTTCTCCCAAAATGCTCTCTTTCTACAGACTTTCTAGAAGTTTCCGAATTCTATTTGAAGCTTTTAAAACCCTTCGTAGTTTTGGCACCACGTCTTGGAGTAAAGACATTTTACCTGCAGAACTAAAAATCAAGAGAGTGAAATATTAGACGGATTAGTCAAGACATCAACCTCTTCCACTATTTCCCAAAGCGAATGTTGTTCTGGTACAATGTTTGGACTAGAGGTAAAGTTTTCTTTTTAAGGAAGCAACATGGGCTCTTTTTCTTGCCTTCACAGCCACCACGCACAATCGTATTAAAATTAGTTTCAAAAGACTATTTAAAGCTTCATGCCAGCGATCTTCCAACACAATGCATAGCATGCGTAACGATCATACCCTGAGTATTGTACGTAATCGTGGCATCGATTGGAACCAAATATTCCTTCAGGCGGTACAATTGTTGACAGTATAGATTCAAATTGAGTGTTTACCCATAGGGGAGCAACTAATTTCATTCCAAGAAATATATTCCATTCCGCCAATATATTTTAGTATATTGAACCTACATATATATGTACAGTGTCGTTGCAATTCATAACTCTCAGACGAAGAACAATAATCTATTTATGTATGACAGATTATGAACCTATTTTTCTTCAACTAATCAAATTTATTGTACTGTACTGTTGTAAAATTTTATTTATTTTTCGCAATAAATTGATTGTATAACATAATTTAGAAATCAAATTTTAAACACTTCAGGATCTGTTTTGTATAAAATCTTTTAGTATGAAATTTTAAATCAACTAACGGCCTCGTACATTTTACTGCACTACAAAGAAAAAACAAGAAATTCTAGTAAAAAAATAAAGTTTTTTGGCTGCATGACTGTTGTATATGAAAAAAGGCACCATTAATACGTCAATTAAGTTTCAAAAAACCTCATACTTCCGCGTCCGCCAAAACGATTTACGCTGAAAATTCTTCGTATTTCTTTCTAATAGTAGTAGCCGTTGCCGTTGCCGTTGTAACAAACAAACACTTGCTTTCTTTTGCACAAAAACTGTAAAGAACTTAATCTCACTCCAACAGAAGACTAGCTACACAGCCATTCAGCCAGTCAGTCATCCAGCCAGCCAGTAAAGTGTTGAAAGGATAATACCGGGGTGAACACAGCACTAATAAACGAAATAAAAAAAACAACATTTAAAAAAAAAGACGGGAAAAGAAAGAAAATAACTTAAACGTGAATGGAGAGATAAACACTAAAACAATTTAACATGGAGCGCAATTTTTCACTTTGAATCGTCCTTTAAATAGTCCTTATATTCCATTCTCCTTTTTTAGCCGGTGAATGTGTTGTTAAAGTTAACGTTTTTGTATGTGTGTTGAACTTCATTCATGTTATACAGTTATTTTGTTGTTATTTCTGTTTTTTATCGCCACATTTTAAAACACTGAAGTTTTATAAAGCCAATGGGGTCTACTTTTTTACTGCTACTGTTACTATTATACAGCTACAGCCATACGATTTTTTTTGTGTTAGTGATTTTTTTGGCTGTATGGAGGAGAGATGCCTATCTGGATACATCCACATGCCTCCTCGTCTGGTGTAGAGTGCTGTGTTAGCACAATATCAAAATTCAATTCACTCGGAGA
Source organism: Sarcophaga rosellei (assembly GCA_930367235.1). Classification (NCBI taxonomy): domain Eukaryota; kingdom Metazoa; phylum Arthropoda; class Insecta; order Diptera; family Sarcophagidae; genus Sarcophaga; species Sarcophaga rosellei. Next base: position 86,368,410 of record OV884021.1, read on the forward strand.
TCACGTTTTTAATTTGAAATTTTACAGCACTCGTTGCTTTTCGTTCCTTTTATTTTATTTTTTCTTTTTGTTCTTTTTTATCGTGATTTTTTCAGCGATTTTTTATGTTTTCACTTATTTTCTACATTTGCCACCCTTAAAAAAATATTTTTTGTGTAGAGAAGTTAACATTTCACCAGATAATAGTTATTCGTTTTGTTTTTTATTTTTTAAATTTTTGTTTTGTCTGATTTTTATTATATTTCCAGAAAAAGTTTATTTTGTTTTCATGTTTTATATGTGTATGGGTGTTCGAAAATGGAGTATATGTTGTGCTGTTGTTTATATGCAAAATATGTTGCATATTTTAAGGAGTTTTTCTTTTCTTTTTTTTAATCAGCACGAACTCGTAATAAAATTTTATAGGTATGAAAACAACAAATTAATTTGAATTAATTGAAATAAAATAACAATAAGTTACTTTAAATTAAAATATTTAAAGACTTTAGATTTAAATTATAAGAATTATTTTGAGCAGCAGAATCGATAACAGATTAATAGAACAGATATTTTGAATAATAAGAACAATAATATCACATCATCTCGATCATCTAAAGAGAAAATTAACTCAGATAAGATGTTACTGAGAGAAGTGAATGTATAATACATATAATAATGTCAGCGAAGATTTAACAGAGGAAGTATAAATATCGAAAGTTATGAGAAAGGCATAAGAATATTTTCCCTCAGAGGGAAATACTTAAAGTATACGATATTCAAGTAGTCGTAATCTATTAGGTAGACTTCCACTCAGCAGTCTGAGAGTAAATAAAATTGTCACCAAAAGTTTAACAAAAAAAAAACTGTCGTTCGGAGCCAACTTTAACTTTTAGTAGGTCCCGCCACTTATTGATAAAATTAACACACACGCAATATGGTTGATGTGAGAACCTAGCTTCTCGTAATCCTGACTAAAGGTTTGTAGTAACCAATTAAATAAGTAAATAAGTCTATGATATAAATGACTATATGCAATTTTAAACGTACTAATAACAACGATATGTTAAAAAAATCCTGCTAATGTTGTAGGGAGATTGGTGGCACTTGTAATGTCATCTACCGAAGAGTTTTGAAAACGCTTTTGACTGAGTAATAATAATAAATAATGAAAAACATACTGCAAGAACGAACAGAAAAAACGTTTGCTATTATTATCAAAGAACCTGCTTATCTATAGCAGAACATTATATTGATTTTTATCAAAGCTCGACTGAAATTTATCTGACCACAATAGAAGTAGGTCAAGTTCACTAGTGTAGAAGAATTTTCAATTTGTTGTATTAAATATTTAACAAATTTAGTCAAGTTAATGCGATTTAGAAGATTTCCAGCTTCACTTAGCTTTACAATATTGACAGTAACATTGAATATGTCAACAAGTGGTTTGAGCACATACGAAAATATTACAGGTTAAATAAATATACATCTATGTATGTTCGTATGTACATATACATACATACATTTGTATGTGCATCAGTCTAAAATAAAGCAATTCATACTACATATTTCAAAACTGTTTTTGAGGTTCAAAAAGATATTCGATGTTTTAATTAATACCATTCTGTTCAATTGTTAAGTACATATTAAGAATATTTTTTTCTTTTTACATTTGATTTGAAATGGTTTTTGTTTTCATCGAAAACTTTTTCAATTGTTTTATCGCGATGCAAGGACTCTCTCTCTCTCTTTCTCTCTCTACGTAGCATTTTAAAATATTAATTTAAAAGAAAAATTGCAGCCGATATTAAAATGAAATACATTCTGAGCTTGAAATTGAAATTGTCATGATGATACACAATGTTTATCAAGTACTTGATATTGATATGCGTGACTAATAGTGTTTAATATATACACCGTAAAGATGATAATACTTACGATGACAATAACTGACAACGATGATGATGATGATGATGATGATGATGACAAACTCCACCAAATAATTTGTTGAAAATTTCAACCTCTCTTACGCCATACAATCCTTAATAAATTTATAATAACGCCAACAACAATGAAAATGAATACATCGCTAAGGGATAATTGCTGTGTCTTATTTCATATCCTTTACTTTGTTTAACCAGCAAGGACAACAACTGTTTGTCTGCACATTGACGTGTTGTTTTCTATTATTTGTAGCAGAGATGTGAGAGAGAGGGTAATAAATTGCTACCAGAAATGCGTTACGCATTTTACAATTTTTAAATGCTCGCCAGAAAAATAAAGGACATCAAATGACTGTTACATGAGCAAACTACGATTTAATTTATTGGATTTGTTTTCTTTGATTGAAATGCTGAAATTCGAAATTGTTATTGAAAACCCTCACACGAAATTAAGGCAAGGTTTTCTAATTCAATTTAATGTTCATCTAAATGGGAAATAGTCACTCAAAAAGTGTCTTTTAATTACTTTTTGCTTTACAAGAATGGTTAAGTTTATTCAATGATTTTGTTCTTCTGTCATCCATTTCACACCATGTGTGGATATGAATACACCATATCCAATGCCTAAACTCAATGAAAACAAGGTCAAGGAAAAATGCCAGAGTTAAGGTTTTGTTTCGCAAACGCTTTCGAATGTATCATTAATGCTGTACTTCATCAGATTTCCGAGAAAATTATCATTAACCAGACAAATAAGATCAAAAATCAACTCATTACAATAAAATGTTCTATTTAAACGAATTGCAAACGATGGCGTATGCTAGTCATGTTATTTCAAGCCATATGAACGCATATTTTGCATTCTTGCTCAAAGAAATATTCTAATGAGCCAACATTAAGCTTCCAAGTGGTATAAAGACAGTAATTAATGCCATAAAATAACAAAGAAATAAAAAAATAAAAAAATATTATGGAGACAAGAGAGAATTAAAACAAATGGAAATGGGAATTCAAACTAAAATTAGTCAAAGCCACCAGTACAATGCTCATTAACTATTATCGTATACTTAGTGTGTATGGTGTGTGGTCTATTTAAAGTCGGTCGGTCTTCTCTAACACTAAAAGTCTGTCTGACGGTCTCCCCATTTCGTCCGATTGTGTGTTAATTGGATTTGAGTAGAAATATTTCGTGTTATTAATGAGTTCTGTGACGCTATCAAAGCGAGATCTATTACCTCCTGGTACTATTACTACTACTACTACAATATCAGCGATTTCAATGAGCAACATGATAATAATCATGATCGTAATCGCCAGCATTTTCATAGCATATTAACAATTTATCCAAGAGCAACTAAAACTTTAATAAACCAACCAACCAACCAACCAACATTTAATATATCGGCTAGTGATCATAACAGGTTCAATGTTTTCAAATATGTACAGAGAGAGCGGATAAGAGAAACAAGCATAAGTAGAGACATGATGCCCAGCTGGTCAGCGTAAACAAATGAACACTTTAATGTGGAAGTGTGTGATAAAACCTGAGTTTTAAAAGAGTCAATTATTTTTAAGTGTCATTCGTGTAAAAAAAAATTGACAAAATGTACAGTGGACCGATCAGCTTAAATAAGCGCAGTGTAGGTATTATGTTATAATCATAATCAAATGTAGTAAGAGCGTTCTTTAAAGTTATTTCGACTGTTTACAGTTGATAACAAAATTCAATACCCAATTGAATTAAAGCACCTTTTGTTGGGACCACTTCTAGGACTGATTATCCGTACACAAATTTATGCAGAATAATTTTTTTTTTTATTTCCAAACGGCGATCGAAAGTCTTATAATTGACGTTCTTTTAAGTTTTTAGGGAAAACAAAGTAACATATTCCATATATCGTTGTTAGTTATTGACTTACTAAACAGTCTTTGGATAAATACGTAAGTATGTATGTTTACAAATTCATTATTTTACTGTTCTGCAACTGTGTCTTGTTAGTTATTTCCATAGACTATACGAGGCAGACAGATTCCTTGAAATTTCTGTTGCAGAACAAATGGCTTTCAACTGAAACAAATGCAACAAAATAACTGATCCAGCTACTGCTACTGTTTCTATTTCTTTGAGTGTTTTTCTACTGTTACCAATTTTAGTAGGGGAGATCAAATGATGAATAACAGATACACTAACAATACGTACAACTATATAGAGCAGCCATTAAACAACACATCAACATTGAAACCACCAACAACGATCGATGTATTAGGACATCATCGTCATCATTTTTTTTCTTTTTTTGATGAATGAATACCACCAACCAACACTACTATTTTCCAATTATAAGGTGTTTTAATAATGACTTTAATTAATGTTATTGTATACATACATGTATTTCAAATGGTTGAGAAACACTGCTTGCTCATTCACATTTCCCAGTACTCGCTGCCTTGTGCTGTGTAGCCTTAATTAATTTAAAGTAAAAATAATTTTTCATAATTATCAAAATATTCTTCAGCTGCTTTGCACAAACGAAAAACTCTGAAGAATTTAATTCTTTTGGACTCACAAAACCATAGAAAAAAACAGAGAGAAACACACATAAAAAACTTTGTGAGAAAATATGGCCTCAATTATGGAAATCATTTCAATTTTATAACCATCGCTGAATCATGCATGAAAGGAATAAATGATTGGCCACACGCGGCAGGAGGCACTTGAATTGATGTTAAATTGTAACTTAATGACCAATAATGACAACAAACTGTCAAAATATTTAACGTCTTAAAAACAATTCTTTAAACAAATTTTAAAGCAAGCATTTTTAATACCTTTTCATTGTTGGAAGAGCGACAAGCAGCATTTTAGTGCAGCAAGATTTATGATTAATAAAGATTTTATGAAGTTTGATTTAAATGCTCGTCATTTATAAAAAAAAAAATTGCAAAAAACTTAAAAACAAGAAGAAACTCTTCAAAATGCTGTAAAAAAAGTATATTTTTGTTTTCACTTCTCTTCCGTTGAAGACACTCATTTAATGATCATTTTAAATTCTGTTCTGTTTCAGTGTAGAATGATGATTGCCAGTAAAAATAAAAAAAAAAGAAATTTACTTGCTGTCAAATAGCATTGTTTTTAATTAATTTGTTTTCTTTAAAATTTATGGAACCATAATATGTATGTATGTCGACCATATATTGGATTCATTCCAAAACAAACAAAAAATCCAAAATATTACACAAGTTTTCTTTGTGAAGAACAGTTCGGTATTTTTAATTTTATTTTAGGAACCAACCAACCATCGATGAAATTTAAGCAACCCTGTAGTGAATATTAATGAAGAATTTCTTGAAAATAAATTATAACTGCACTTGGTTACCACTATAAGTAACAAAATCAACATTTTTCAAATGTAATGTACTAATCGTACTCTATGCCAAATGGGGGATATAGTAACTGACACTGATCCCAATGCCAAGTCACCTTGATACAATGGACAGGTATCCAGAGAAAGCAATTTACCAAAAGCAATTGTAGGGGTCAGAATTATAATAATAAACCGTGTCAGTCCGACAAGGATACATTCTCTTACATTCCATAACATGGTGTCTTCAACAATTACTATTACACCGTTTAGATTACGCCACATGTACCTGGTGAGTGTCACTTACTCAGTGGTTTTAGTAAAAATATAAAAACATACATACATAATAAGGTATAAAAAGCCTTATTTACTTACATAATTGATCATTACAAACCGCTAGGCAGGATTATGACGTAGCTTCTGACATCATCAACGTTGATATTTTTGACTTTATTTACTCACTGAGTTTTTGTTAGAAATTTGCTTAGAGGAAGTCGTTGGAGATATGTTCTTTCATATCTTTCTTGTTGGAGATGTCTGGGCTAGAGTTTGAAACGCAGCCTCACGTCTAATAAATTTGGAATATCTAAAAACATATCATATTTAAGAGTATCGTTTGAATTTATATACATATGTTTGTAATTGTAATTAAAGTTTTAAGATTAAACAGGTGTTTAAAGAATTTATTTTTTTTTTTTTAGTTTTGTTTTATTAAATAAACAAGATGGAGTGGGCTCCTTAACTAATTTATCCATTTTGCTAACATGTCAAGCAGTTTTAGAAAAAAGAAACAAAAACTAAAATCGTGTTGTTTTCCTTCTTTTTTTTTTGAGTTTTTCTTCATATTTATTCAGTAATTTGCAAAATGAATTTGTAAAACCTCGCTCCTTTTCTCCACCTCTTTTACTACAAATGATGATAACAGCAATAATAATAATAAAACAGAAACAACAACAAAAATAACAACAACAACAACAATAGCGAGAACAATTGAAAGAGCGTTGAAATTCGCACGCCATTCATTAAAAGCAACACTATGGGGGCATTAATATAAATACAAACCAAATAACAACAATTGTAAGTAACATGGCATTAAAGAAGAATACATATGTATGTATGTATGTATGTACATATGTATGCATGTATGAATATAATACATATACATACATACGTACACCAACAACAACAACAACAAATAATAACAGCAACAACAATAAAAAAATATAAACCATAAAAAGCACATTATGAAGGAAAAATTAAAAATAAAAATAAAAACGAATAAAAATAATGCAACAAGAAATTACCAACAAATAGCATTAAAAGAAGGAAAAAATAAATAAAACACCAACGACCACAATCAATAAACAGAGTTAAACAAAAGTGGCAACAACAGTAGCAACAATGTGCAATGAAAATACGCAATACGTGCAACAGTGCGAATTTGTTACCGAATGAATGAATCGATTGCGATAGAAAAAGATTTTTCCAAAAATATTAAGAAGCTTAAATAAGCAAATGACGGACTGAAGAACAAACTGAATGATCGACTAAACGAACTGAACGAAATGCAATATTTGCTTGATTATTTAACACCCTGTATGTGAAAAAAAACCAGTCCATTAATGTATGACGTTGTAAATATTTGGCGAAAAAGAAAAACCAAAGAGTAACAAATGAAAAGAAAGAGAAAAATTAGTGACTGAATTATGATAAAAAAAAAACAACAACAACTACATACAACCAAATTGTGAAGTATGCATTAAAATGCAATTGAAGTTGTTGTTCACAAGTTGCCACTATAAACGCATATGTTAACAACAACAACTACACCAACAACAACAATACAGCAAAGATAAATACACGCACATATCAACCAAATACACGCATACCTACACACATATATGAATATGCCTAATAAAAACCATTTAGACGATTTAGCTATTTACTATCCCGGCCATACAAGGGAAGGTATCCTACCTCGAAAATGGTTACATAAATTTTATTGAAAGACACGTTGGCACTCGTATCAATTTTTTAAGCAAAAGCCAATTCATTCACAGAGAATTCGAACCCTCAAGACATTTTCATTTACTGAAATCCTTCAGTCAGGATTACGGGCCTAGCTTCTCACACCACTTTTGTTGTATGTGTTAATTTTATACATGAATGGCGGAAACAAGTTAAGCGTCGACTCATGACACACAAATGGTTAGGCTTAGAACTTTTGCCAGACTTCTGCGAGAAGACTGTCAAAAGAACTATTTTTTCGCAGATGCCAGAGTGCCAGAGTTTCTGTTTGAAGTCGGGCCCCTTTGTGACCATATTATTACTCAACGATAGCAACTATTTAAGGCAAAAGCTATCTCAAGACTTGAAAAACATCAATAAACAATATTGAAATAAAGTTATTATGGCAGTTGTCTATGACCACTCTACATAAGTACATACATATGTAATGAATGAAGTAACTACTTGAACAAACTAATGTGGTTTAAAGGTATCAATCGCCAGTTGAAACAGGCGGCGGCGGTTATTATTTTAATGCTTTTGTGCTACGACTATATGGATGTTTGTATTTGAAATGTTGTACGTTCTTGCTAAGGCCGGGTTGTTATTGTCGGCATTCTAGTTTTGAAATTTTTCATTTCGTTTCATTTAATGTGCTTTTGCCGTTAATTTTATTGTTGTTGCTTTTATTTTTGTTGCCACAAAGGAAAGCAAGTGCGTTTTTTCATAGTTCTCGCAATTAATTTGCATTTAATTGCGTCTAATCGTTTGTAACTGTTGCTGCTGCCACATATGCAACTGCAACTGCAACTGCCACTGCCACAGCTAACATTCACTGTCATTAAATGCCGTCAAAATTTGTGCATCTGTACGCCAGTCATTCAGACAGTGAGCTAGTCAGTCAGCCACAGACATTTTTAGCAATAATATTCGCAACTCTGTCTGTAACTGCCACACGAACCAATCATCATCAACATCGTTGGTAGTAAGAAACACAACAATAATCATAAGACCATGGAAAAAGACATTAAAAAGCTCTTTTCGCCGCAGTAGAATTAATGTTAATAAGGCGGCATAACTATTTGATGAAGATCATGATGAATACTTTATAAATTTTCTCTTCATTACATACAAACATCATTATTATTACATAGAAAACACAAATGATCATTAAGATAAAATATGATAAACCGTTGTAACAGGCGTTACATGTTAGCAAATAGTGAAATAACGTCAAAAGATGCACATTTTATACTCGTTTTCTCCATTTTTCACAGTGTAGTTTGCTAATGAACTTTTATTGAAAATGATCGTTTTTCCATATGACTTGGTTCAAATCAATAAAAATCATAACTTATGTATATGAGCACAACTCAATTGCAATTTGAAAAGGATTTGCCACCCATACGATCGATCGATGATCATTAAGCGAAAATGTTAAATGACAGCCAATATTCGTTTGTTCATAAATAATGCTCGGGTGTCATTGAAATAATCATTAGCCAGTAACAAATCACTTTTGGCCAAATTGCATATGCCAAAGCCAAAGCCAGACTCAGACTACAAGGCGTTTCTTAGGAAACTGATGAGGAGTATTGTCAAAACAAAGAAATTGCAGGTGAGATAAGCCATGATGGCAAATATAAAATCCATAAAACTTAGAACGTTATTAATGCAGTTAAAGTGAAACTGCGAGCTTACACTAAACAAAACGAGAGTGTGGAAGTAAACAATGCTCTAAAAGCTAATGCAGAATCTTACAGCAGCTGTAACTACAAGAATTTCTTGTTTTCCAAAAAAAAAAAAAAAATTTCTTATTGTGTTCAGTTTGTATTTGCTAACAAATAATTTTGCTGAGTGTATTTATTAATTTTAAAATTAATGATGAGTAGCCGAGTAGGCAAATGCCGATGTTGAGTATATTTTTCGGTTCAAAAGACATACATACATACTTATATGGGAAATATTTGTAAATTTTTTCTCTTTTTCTGTTTGTTTTTAATCCTTTTTGATTAAAAATTATTAGTCATAGTATATTGACATTAAAAATTAAAACATTATTTTCTATCATTTATCATTTTATATCCTTTTTTTTTTTTTTTTGTTTGTATACTTTTCTGTTTCTCTCCTTCTTCTTTCTTTGTTTTCGTTAAATGGGAAAATTTACCACATTTATTTATATTTTAAGACGAATAATATTTTAAAAATTTATTAAGTATTCTTGTCGAGATGGCTTCCATTATGGACAATGGATTATTTAATTACTCTGTACTTCAAGCAAAGTAACTATTCTAAAAATACAATCTGACGAAAGTGTCTGAAAGCAAAAATCGAAATGGATTCTGATCAAATATGTTACCGGCTATCGCCTGAACTAGGATATTTTGAAAGGCTTTCGAATGAATTGCTTAATATAATTGTCAATTATTGACAGATCATAAAACTACTCCTCTAAGGAATACTGCTCCAAAATTTCAGCGAAATCCCTCAAGTAGTTTTTGCTATATCATGGTCACCAGGTGAAAAATGTGATTTGGAGAAAACTCGTTTAAGCAATAGAACAGTGAACCGTCAATAATGAGTACCTTCGCCCGCTTTGAGGCATCGACCCATACATGACGGTTGCCTTCTATTTTCTGTATTAAATAATTAATTTTTAAAAATGTTCAATTAGTAGGTACTTTTTGCTGCTGCTGACTTTCAGAAGAACATTTCTTAAGAAAAATCTCCTGTTTTGTAGAATACCTCGCTTAATAATTCTCTTTTTATAGATATTCGAAATTGTCGAAATTATTGAAACGCATAATTTTGCAATTTCATCAAATAAAATTTTGCTAACTCTCTGCAATAATATTGAATTTCTTTATTCGGCCTGCTTTCATTTCATGCTCACGGTGTGTATATTATTGAAAACGACTGGCAATTATAAAACAACTTCAATAACATGCCACAAGTTTAGGCATTTAACTTCGTAAAAACAAATAAATTTTTTACTTAATTGAAGCAGGCATTTTGGCGTGTTGGCAGTAATAAAAATGAAATAAATTTCTGCAAATCGGAATTATTGTTTAAATTCGAAAAAAAAGCCAAAAAAAAATCGTCTCTGGCAACATCAATGAAATTTTGTAGGAGACGCCACCAGTAAAAACATACATATTGAAGCAAATATCCACAAGCATAAGAAATTAAAAAGAAAAACATTTCGTATTGAAATTAAAAAGAAAGAAAAACTAAAATTAAAAATTTTTAACGCCTAATAAATCATTTCATTAAAGCAACTAGAAAATAAAAAATTAAAAAAATTGCTTCAATTATGAAAAAAGAAAATTTTGAAAAAAATGTTTTTTTTTTCTTTTTCAACACAAATTGTACAAGAGTGTAATAAAGGCTGCAGTCTTTTAAATTGTCGTTTAGTCTCTGCCTTATTAGATGGTCCAAGCTGAGCGACTGTCTAAATGGATGTGTGTGTGTTTGTGTTAAACCATAAATAGTATTTTCCATATATTTTTTTATTTTTTTTTTTTCACCCATTGTATATATGTATGTATTTCAGTCTTGTTGATTCAATTTTTCATTTCGTTTGGCTTTGGAAATTCGTTTCATTTAATTTCAATTTTTACCAGATAATTTCCGTATTAAAAAAAAATGAAAAAATAAACCTACTTTGTATGCGAAAATGATTTAAAAGCCAAAAAAAGAAAATCATGTTTTAACCAATTAGCAAAACTGTTTGTATGTCAGCGCTTCAAAATGCCGCACAATATTTAATGAAGGAACTGCCAATTTACACGAGACTTTTACAAAAGAAAGACAACAAGAAAAACAAAGAGAGGAATTTAATTTTAAATATAAAAGCGATTATGAAACGAAATTAATTTAATTTAAAGACATTTTCAAAACACAGTGGTTTGGAAGGCTTTTAATTTAAAGAAAATAAAAATAAAAAAATTCCCCCTCCAATAACTTGAGAGATTTACTGTTGAGACCAAGAGTTCCAATATGTAGCATATTCATCTGCTGTAGTCTAGTAGGTTGTGTGTTGGCTTATTAGACGTGAGGCAATGGTTCACACCCAAGGTCAGACATCACCAACAAAGCGAAATACAGAAAGAAAAAAAAAGATTTCTTTGGATACAACCCCTCAGCAGATTACTGCCAAAAACCCTGAAAATAAAAAAAATTAGCATAAAAAAGTTTCGGAAAAATATCTCGTTCGTTGCCGCCATTTATAAATCAAATCAATACACGCAACAAAAGTGGTGTGCGATGCTAGATCGTAATCCTGACTGAGGGGTTATAATAACCGATTGTGTACATTTATCTGGTCTAGCCTCCCGAATACCAGTTCAACTAGCCTCTAACGTCACCAGCGTCAGTAAGTCTGAATAAAGTTTCTATCATTCAAGCTAGAACAAAGCTTAGTCAAATGTAATACGATACAGCTTTTGAGATCACGTACGGAACACATTAAACTCTATCATTATGCATTAGCTTTCAAAGAATAACTTTATCAGAAAACTTTGATGAAAGGAACGAAATATACTGATTTTAAACGCTTAAAGCTAAAGCTTAGGTTGACTTAGAAAGTTCAATAAACTTTCTAAGGAGTTCTACCTGCTGTTGGGCTTGATATGGTCAAAGGTTGTAGGCAGGCAATGTCTTTGTTATTAGGTACTACGACGTATTGTTCAAAACACAGTCTTACATTTTATCTTAAAGTCTCATAGTCAGAAGGCCCTCTCACACATGCTAAATACTATGCAAGTGCCCAGAGTTTTATGGTACATTATTGTACGCTTTTGATTTCTGTTTAACGTCTAAAGGGTGGTGTTTAATTTGAATAATTTGTGAAGGAATTTTGTTGTTGTTGTAAAATTTTATTGCATTTAATGACATATCAAAGCGGTTTAGTTTAAAGTGATTTTAAATTCTTTACTAATTGCCAAATCATATTTTATATTCAAAAACGAGCCACACACACTTGCATCATCGTCCCGTTCATATTGAAATGAAATGATTCTTAAACAAGATTCGAACGAAACGATTTCAATGGTATGTGAGGGCAATTATTTCCATGCCACAATCCATTACATTTTAGAAAGAGAAGAAGAACAGAAATATTTTCAAGTGTGATTGTGATTATCATTGTGTGTTGTCGCCAGCAATTAAAACAAAGCCGTACAACAAAGAATCGAAAATGAAAATGAATTTAAAAAAAAGAGGGGAAACAATTTTAACTCAATTAAAATCCGCAATTGTAAGTTAAACTTCTGGTTGATGTAAATTGAAGTAAAAAATGAAAAAACACAAAAAAAAAAAAACAAAAAGAAAAACCAAAATTTATTGTAATTGTAATTGTTTTTTTCGATTTTCAATTCTTTTGAGAAACTACATATTTTGTTGTTGCACATACAAATGACAATTTGTTGTTGTTGCCTATAGCTTTAGATGTTTAACTACATATTTATAATTTGACATTGGGAATATGAATCAAAAAATAATCTGTGCATACGAATAATGTGTGCCAGAGCGACAAAAACTATGAAAAGTAATTGTTGTTGTTGTTGTTGTAGTAGTAGTAGTAGTAGAAAAAAAGAATATTTACGTTGTTTAAAGTGATTTATGTGGCATGAGGCAATATGATGTTTTTACACCACCCACACCAGCAATACCAGCAAGAACACAACACCATCATCGTCCTCGTCGTCATCACTACAGTGCACTCAGTCTAGCTGGCTTATTAAAAAGAAACTCTTGCGCCACTCACTGTAAGAACCAACAATGGCACTTGGAAAAGCGTGTGTAATAATGAATCTACTTAAGTGTTTAATGGTTGTTATTGTTTTTGGTTAATTTTCTTTCTATTATCGTTATCATCATCATCATTATCATCATCATCATCATCATTTTGCGGCACTAAAATGTTATTTTTAAAATATATTTTAGAAAATAACAGAAAAGAAAAAAACTTGTTTTATAATATTAACTAAGTGCCCCTACTGAGTGAAATGGACGAAGTACAAATCATCTTTAAAGACATAACAGTCTTTATATTATACAAACTTCCATAACCTTTTACAGTCTCCAGTCTGCTCTGAGACGAGTTATGTCCGCGATAGTGTCATCCCCAAAATATTGGAATCTTGATTCTACGAAAGCTGGGCAATAACACAAGAAATACTCTATCGTTTTGATGCCTTCACCACTACGCCAATGCTGTTAAAGTGTACATGTAATCATGTACATGGTTCTCTCCTTATTCGGATCGCCTCACAGTATCTTTGTAAATCTTCCTATACTGCGTCATTATTTCACAATAGTCATTATTCACAGCATTGCAATTTCTAACGATATCCCTGTGTCCCGGAGTCCCGGAGAGTTACTTTTAAATGATCTGAAATTTCACTAAGATATCCTTGGCACACATGGATAAGGGCGAATGTTGAAACTACGTTCGTTTAGAATTTACAGCGTGGTTATCCGAGTAAATCAAGAGATTTTAAGGGAAAAGCGCGTAATTCAACAAGCATTGTGCAGCTTTCAACACTGTCATGACATTTGCTTTGACGCCGACGCTACCATTCATCTTTAAGACATCAGTGTACACTTCGAAAGTCGCCGTAGTCTAGTAGGTAGTGTGTTGGCTTATTAGACGCAAATCCCGGTCTATCGCAGACCAGACATCAAAACAAAAACAACGGCGAATTCTTCTCAGCAGATTTCTGGCAAAAACGCTGAGAGTAAATAAGCCTGTCATGAAAAAGTTTCTCAAAAATCTGTCGTTCGGAGTCGACGTTAAACTGTTGGTCCCGCCACTCACATATGAAATTAACGCACACAACATGAATGGTGTGAGAACCTAGGCCGAAATCCTGACTGAAGGGTTGTAATGGCCAATTATGTATGTATGTATGTATACTTCAAGGATTCTTCAGCGCAGAAGTCCTTAGTTGGAAAACTAAAATCGAACGTTCTATTTTGAAATTTATAAGGAATTATATAATCTGCCCAAACGTGCCAACGTCTTCCCAAAATGGTAGCATGTCCATAATCAAGATATATCGTATGCATTAGATGTTTAAGCCTGTATTCGTTCTACAACACCTAACCCAGTATGTATTTTTAAAACAGAAGGGTATACTTTAGTCATTCACGACTTCTTTTTATATTTTAAGAGGCATTAAAAATTGAAAAAATTTTTTAATTGTTAACTATTAAACAACATATTCCGACTCAAAGTACTTTTTATGATGCGCACAAAAGTATTGAAATCGTCATTGTCATCTGGAAACAGAGAGAAAATAATTGTTAGCATGGGTGGCAAATAAGATCCATAAGATTGCTCGACTTGTAAGGGCTCATTAATTATTTTTCTGCTTCCATTTAACGCTGGTGATACGTACATACATACTCATACATGTACATACTAAGTCGTATACAAAAAAAAATATTTTTTTTATAGCCTCATAAATGGTTTTATTGTCAAATTACAAATTAGCAATATTTAGTAAAAACCAGAAACAAAAAAAAACATAAAAAATAAAAAATCATAAATTTAAAATAATTTATAAACATAAGTTTGATTTTTATTATTTTTTTTTATCTTTTTAACAATGTTGAAGAAGAAAAAAACTGTTTTAAATATTGTAAAATATTCAAAAAGTATTTTAAAAAAAAAGGAAAACATAATAAAATAAAAATATGTACAATAGCAATTGGTTAACTTAATCAATCAATACGAAGGGGATATATATTTCTTAAATTAAAATGTTGCTTTTTTTTCCTAATTCACGGCTTTCATGTGAATTGAACGTGTGTGTAGAGAGTGTTTCTCATCGTCTTTTACTTCTAATATTTTACTCAAAGGCAAGTGGCGTCAATTTAATGTTTTTCTTTTACTTTTTATGGCCTTCTTATAGCATTCATGTTACTGTATGTGGTATATGGAGTTATAAACCTTTCAATCGATTTTAATCCATAACCTATACACGTCCGCACAACAAAAATCAATAAAATTTTGATTTTGATTATTTTACACAAATCGTTTCGTTTTTTATATTTTAATTTAACTTTTTTTATTTCCATTATTGATCATTAACAAGGTATTAAATTGTAATGAGCGGTGGACCCACCACATCGTTTATCGATATCGCAGGGAATATTAAAAATATTTTCAATTATTAATTCACTTCAATCAAAATGCTACTGAATATGCATGAATTCGATTGCATTTATGATTTTGGTTAATAATTTGGAAAAAAAAGAAAAAAATAATCGGAAAATCCCAAAAAATGTTTGTAGGAAGTGTAAAGCTCCATGGCCACACGACAAACTAACGATTCAAACTCACCTTTTTGTAAAAAATTAAACGAATACTCACACAAATAGTGCGAGGTTAACTTGATTTATACTACCCGCGTTGCAGAAATCATATGTCCTCTGCTTAAAATCTCCATTTCACATTGGCAGCAGTATGATTGTGTTTATTGATTTGTTGAAAGCGATAACCATGACATATTCTTAATTCTGCCGCACTTTCTGTGAGGCTTCAGAAAAGTTATTTTTTTTAATTTTCATTTCAATAGTTTGGATTTGCACCAAACAGTTTCCACCAGGAATATTGTCCTGTCTGTCCTAATATAAACTTAAGAAAATCAATTGCCTCGTTTTCGTTTCATTTAAACAAGTGTTTATGTTTGTTTGATTAACTGAATTGAGCCTTTAATTTAATTTGAAAATAATGAATTGCTTTTCACTACAATTTTCTAATCACTTTTGAGTAGAGCACACTCAATATTCGCACTGTGAATTTTATTCACACTTCATTAACGCTGAATTTTTAATCAGAATAAAATTTTGACGGTTATTTCGAGTTGTTTCTCACACTTGATTAAGAAGTCCAACATAAAGAGTTCTTTTCATATTAAAGCAGAAAGTTTGTCATTCTCAAGAAAAAGGTTTCACTTCAAAAACATTCAAGTGCATTCCAAATAACTACACTGAGAAATAAAAAATCTATTTGTGTTTACACACAGATCTACTCTTGAGTATACGAGCAACTTAGCACACCAGTTAACCCTTTAAGAGTTTTAAGAAAAATATTTTCTCTGAGGCCTAAATAAACACGAACACCTTCAGGCAGACACATAAAGAATTGACATCGAGTATTTAAAAAAAAAGGAATCTTTTTTTTCCTATACAAAATACGTTCTTATATGCTATTAATACCAGAATACATCATTATTTACATATGAACATCGAGAGAACAAGAGAAATTATTTAATAAATCCCGAAAACGAAAAGGCAATCTCTTCATAACCAGGATATAAGTGGTAGAGCGAAAATGCTGGCTATAATGCAGGTGCTAAGTGATGGCGCTAAGCGTTAAGCTTTACAAATAATCATCAAAAGTAAATCCGTTTAAAGGCTATTGTTTATGGATTTGTTTCCTCTTTGTTTAACTGTTTGCTTATTAACGTGTTTATTTATTTGTTTGTTTTTTTTTATTCATTTATTTGTTTGCATGTTGCACAAAGATACTTGTTGCGAGTATGTACAGATAAATAGAAATGTTTCCATTTGTATGTGATATTACATGCAGGCGCCTCGTATGCAAATATCATCAAAACATTTATAAACTCTCTCTCTCTCTCCCTCTCTCTCCCTCTCTCACCCAGACACAAACACACACTTATTCTGTCTGTTTATTATACAACAAAGCGACCTTTGTTAGGCTGTTTGTAATAGTTTTAAACAATTTTATGATGGCAAACAATAGGCCCATAAAACTAACATTTATAAACCGACAAACATCCGACAAATAAGCCATCAACAATCACATCTTCCACACACACACACACACACAAACACACATACACCGTTAGGATGATGATCTCTCCACTGTTAAAAAACGATCAAGTCCGACTTTATGACAGCCTACAGCACACGTAGAAGGTGTGAAAATACTCTCAATCTGTGCGTCAACAATAATGAAAAATAATCTGACGCCCTTAACCATTTAGGAAATGTCCACAGGCGTTGGTCCATATATAGGGGAGCCATAGGTTCTAAATGGGGTGTCGCTTCAAGGCTCTACAGGTAATTACACCTCTATGACGTATCGTCTCCAGGCTTTGGGAGAATATATCAACCAGAGCGACAAATCGTACCACCAGAATATAGTTGGGACACTGAACAGTCTCTTGCTTGACGCGCAGTTATCCGACAGGATGCCCAATGTAAAAATAATTGTTTTTAAAGTCCTTAAGGTGAAACAGTCGCCATGGTGTCATAGGTAGTGCGTTGTTTTATTAGACGTTAGGCCATGGTTCCAAACACAGCCCAAATATCTCGAACAAGACAAAGCAAATATTTCTTACGGCGACTTTCTCTCAGGAGACTTCTGCCATGAAAAGTTGCTTAAAAAAATCTCCAATCATGGATAAAACTAACAGACACACACACACAACATAAGTGGTGTGAGGAACTATTTCGTAATACTGATGATCAATTAAGTAAGTAAGGTCAACCAGTTTAAAAAACTTTTGATGCCGTCGTCAAGATGTTCAAATATGTTGAAAATAATTAAAATGATAAAATTGTTGCTGTTGTTGCTTGGTCTTGTGACATTCATTTCCATTTAAGTTTCTATTTGCCCTGGCAACAGTTAACACTGTGCTAAGAGTTCTCAATCAGGTGTTAATTAAACAGTTTATTTCTCTATTGTCTAGCCGTGTGTGTCCGTCTGGTAACGATTTCTTCATTGATTATCGTCTTAAATAGAGAGATTTATCTCTCAAATACAATTTATGGTTTATTTTTTTAATTTTAATTTTAATTTTTTTTTTTTATTTGTAGGAAGAGTACATAATCATATTGAATTTATTTTTATCTATTAAACGATCGATCATGTCTATTTTTAAATTTTCATAGAAAAATATCACTGGAACTGTGCGTGGCATTTAAATGAATTGGCAAAATGATGTTTTCTTTTTTTTTTTCTTCATAATATACATAAATTGTGATATTCATTTGTAACAAATTATAACGTATCTATGTATATAAACTAAATTAATTTTAATTATCAAATGACGTTAAATGTTTAATAAACAATTATGATCACCTGCTTCTTTCTTTCCTTTTTTTTTTTTTTTTTCTCTCGTGGCCTTAAATAAGAGAAAATATTTTGTTATTATTCGAGAAATGAATACGAAATTTAATAAATTGTATAAAAAATAATCAAATATACGTATATATGTATATCACGACGAAATCATTTTAAAAATTCCTTTCGTTTTTAACCCAATCGACCGCATGGCATATGATTGGCAATTTAGAAATCTGCATCAGCGTTATTATTTCATTTGTAAGCAATTAAACTTAAAGATCTCGAAGCAGGATGTAGTACATGCTAACATTAGCTACGCGTCTTAAAGTGTGGAGCATTTGGTGAAAAGTGTTGAATAATTTATATTCGTGTTTGGTGTAATAAAATTGAAGACGTAGTTGGTCATAAAGTCGCCGTAGTCTGACCCCAGGTCAGACGTTTCGGACGAAACGAAATATGAAAAAACATCTTTTCGTGAATTGCACTGAGCAGAGATTTCTGGCAAAAACTCTGAGAGTAAAGAAGATCTGTCGTTCGGAATAGACTTTAAACTGCAGGTCCCGCCGCTAATGTGTAAAATTAACACACAAAACAAAAGTTGGTGTGAGAAACTAAGTCATTATAATGTAGGCTGTAATGATCAATTAGGTAATTTAGCAGTTGGTATTGACTTAGAGAGCAGAGTAAAGACAATGCTTCATTTAAATCCTCTTTCATAGCTTATTTGTTATAGCACAGACAAATTGATATCAGGAAACAAACATGTATAAAGACGGCTACGTAATCGTTTAGGGTAAGGAGTGCGACAGATTTTGATGCACTAATTGAAAACATCACGGCGCTTAAAGTCAAACACCGTGACAAATTATTCATCTGCTCTCCAGGAGCAACTTAATTTTTTGATCTTATTAGCAGCATTGTTGTTGTTAATTTTTCACGTATAGCCAGAGGACGAACAAAATAAGGCTTTGGATAAACTCACTTACTTGATTGGTCATTACAACGTCTTTAGTTAGGATTCTGACCCAGCTTCTGAGCTTTTCACAGCACTTATGTTGTGTGTGTTTTAATGTTATCTATGAGTGCCGGGACCTACAGTCGTTAAAGTTGACTCCAAAAGATAGATTTTTGAAAAACTTTTCATAGTTATGTTATATACTATCATAGTTTTTGCCAGAAGACTATTGAAAAGAAGACCCGGTGACTTTTTTCATGTTTCATTTTCTTGGAGATGAGATGGGCCAGAGGTTGAGTTACGCTTTCACGTCTAATAAGCTTCTGCTAGCCTATGACAACTTCTGCAGTTAAACTACGCCATCAAATTGCTTTGAACCCAATTAACCACATAGGCAAAGTTTATCTATGACTGCGAAGTAAAAGTCAAGCAAAATATTGCACGAGGGATGTGATAAAAGCTTAATATTATCTAGTAACTATAGTTTGCGGTGGACTTCACTACATAGGAATCAGAGTTAATTTTCAATCAACCCAAAATAATGGGAAAAAACATTTTCCGTTCGTTGAAAGACTTTTTTTTTGGATGCGCATCATTACGCCTTTAATTTCGTAAATATAAGTTATATTTTTATTGCTTAAATAACAGTGGATTGTGGCTTGTGTTTTTTAAGTCATTTGACAGAAGAAATTACCAACTTTCGATTGTAATTAATTAAAAGACTTCCATTTAAATGTGTATTTTTTTTATTATATTTTTTTTTTTGATATTTGGTATTTAAATAATTTTATTTTAATTATCTTTTTTTTTTTGTTTTGTTTTCTTTGAATGTTAAATTTTTAATAAATTTGTTTTTTTCATTTTCATTTCATTTAAAATACTAAAAGAAACTTAAGAATTTTAAATCTAAAAATGAAACGCAAATATAATTTAAATTTAAGGAGAGAGATTTAGTGAAATAAATATTTTTTAGGTGTTGTATTCTACAGAAAACTATGTACAGTTTACAATTGAATATTGATTATTATTATTATTATATAATTTAATTACATTACAATACTTTTAATTTGTATTTGATTTGCTCCTTTCTTTTTTTTTTTTAATTTATTTATATTTTCCTGTTGTTTATTTTATTTTTTTTTTTTTTTGTTTTCTTATATTTAAATTTTAAATTATTTCTAAATGTTTGAGAAGAGATTAAATTATTTAACTACAGATAGATCGAATAGATCAATAAGTAAAATGCTATACTATAAATACGATAAATTAAGAAGAAGAAAAAAAAAAACACAAAAAGAATAATAAGAAAATCATAAAATGATTTTAAAATAAAAAAATAATACTTTGTTTATCAGATGCTCTTAAAATTTAAATACAATACATAGTTCGCTTAATAAATTAATTTTTCTTTATTATTATTATCATTTACAACAGATTTATTATTTATAATATTTTTTTTTTTTTCTTTTCAATTTTATTAGAGTGTTTAAGAGGAATTTATTTCCTTTTTTTTATCATAATATCACATAATGAATGGGTGTTTTAAGTAGAGGATTAAGACTCCATTCATAGTTCAACAGAGTCTTTTTATTTCTTATCTTTTTTTTAATACAAATATTGCACTAGTTTTTTTTTGTAATTTTTTACAGTTAACATTCATATTCGGCTATAAGTTATCTTTATGGTATTTGACCATTCATTCGCATTTCCAATTCTTCTTCCTCCTTTGTTAGCGGCACTGTAGTATGATTGTACAGACCCTGTGCCATTAATTGTAAAGCCAACGGATTCTTCGAACCGGAAGATTTTTTTATTTTTGCTCTTTTATTTTGGAACCAGATTTTAATTTGTGCCTCATTTAAACCCAATTCGGAACTCAACTGTTGTCGTCTTCTTTCGGTTAAATAGCGATTCTCATTGAATTCACGCTAAAAAGTTATGAAAAATAAAATAACAACAAAAAAAACATTTAAAATTAGTACAAAAATGTGAAAAAAAAAATTTTTTTTGAATTTTTAGTGTTAAAAATCAATTATTTAAGGTGGTTTAAAGTCAAGACCATAACAAATTTTCTCCTTCTATTCTTCGTTGCTGTTTTCTCAGCAAGTATTTGTTTGTAACAGCGTCTAACTAAGGTTTATTGGAGTTTTAGTTTTGGTTTTAAATTAACAGGCAGGATGCGTTTTAGCAGGACTGCCTGGTGAGTGTTACAAATTGTTTAGCAAAATATTTTGAAAATCTTCGTAAAACACAAAAAAAAAAACACAAACAATTAAAAAAAAAACTCCTTCAAACAACACATCAGTTTTTGATTCGCTATGAGGATTTATTCTATGTCTCTCTAGGTTCAAAATAAGCCCCTATGGTTTGTAAAATGTTTGTAAAACATTTTCTAAATGTTGATTGAATTATTTTTAAAACAACAATTGTTTTTCTGCATTAAAATATTGCCATGTATTGAAATTCACTTCCTTCTAGATCAATTTAAATTAAACAAATAAACAAAATAAAATATTTATACAAATAAAACTTGTTTACGAGCACATTTGATTGTTTATAAAAATTATTTTTTTTTTATAATGGAGTCCGAGGGTGGCATGGCAGACTAAACTGGGTCATCTCAATATCTGGCGACCACGATTTGGATTGTTTGGTTGTTACTATCTATAGCCTGCACAAAGATATTTTGGAAAACATATAAGTTACAAAATTGGCGGCATTTTTCTACTTTAATTGTTTAATAAAATCATTAATTATGGAAGGATAAAAAATATCATCTCCGAGGAATGGACTGGAAGAAGCTAAAGAAGCTTGCACAAGATACAGACTTCCTAAAGAAGGTAAGCTTGAATTCCTAATGTTAAGCTTACAATAAGCCTACACGATGGCTTAATATGTATGTCATTAGGCATGAGACTGTTGGTTAGTATTCACTCCTTTAACCTACCCACCTACCTACAGTGGCTTATAGCTTATTTCATACGCTCTATAGTAAATTTAACTCCAGGTTTTTATAAAGAATTTATTTGAGTCTCTTTTTATTTTTCACTACAACTAATTTAATTTTTAAAATAAAAAAATAAAACATTTTGTGTCCTATCTATCATTATAAAAACATACATAATAGAGATTAATTTGCTGTAAAGACTTGGGCACACGAAATAAGCTGGAAGCCACTGTATACATATGTATGTATGCAAATAATAATAAAATAATAAAATTCATCCGTTTACTATAAAAATGTATACGTAGAATTTCGAAAAAAAAGAGAAATCAATGGCTCAGGAATAAAAAGAAAATGAAACTTTGGTGTCTGCAAAAATTCTTAAGAAATTTCAAAAAATTTATATATAAAATGAAATTTTGAGCATTCAAAATTTACTCACTTTTAATCTGACCAATTGTTCACTGGAAAATGCGGTACGCGGTCGCTTTTCATCATTGGTTTTATCTTTGGGCTGTTTGGGGCGTCTATAACGAGGTCCTGCAAGAAAATAAAAATTAATTGTAAAAAAAAAAAAATAAAAATCAAATAAAATAAAAATAAAATAAAATAAATATTGAATGAAGTTTTTGTAATACAAAAAAAAGGAAAACCTGTCAATGCCAATTGGAAGGCAGAAAGACAAGGCATATTAATTATTAAAAAAGCTTTAATCATCGCATAGAGTAAAACTGACTATTTTATTAAGAAGCATACGCTTAAAGGCATTGAAAACTCTAAAGATATTGAATGGAATGGAATGGAAAAGACAATTAACATTTAAATAAATAAATAAATACAAATATTAAATGATATGTAGAAATAAAAAAAAAAAAAAAACAAAATGAAATAAAAAGCCGACATCAACGTATTCAATTGACAGACAACCTGTCATTTCGATTATGAACAAACAGTATAGAAATTATATACCCTCTCTCGCTTATAAGCATTTTCTATGAAATCGTATATTTAACGTTAATTATCAGATGATGAATAGATAGAATTTTTCTAATGAAGCAAATTATTCGAAAACTATAATAATTTTGAATAATAATTTCTATACGAAATGGCAAAAAGTTAACCTTTTTCAATTTCATTTGCTTACTTAAAGCTAACAGGTGTGAATCTGTGAAAAGTAAAGGCAATAATTGGATTTTTAAAAGCTATTGCGCCACACAAACATGCTCACATAAAATATTATTTATTTGTCTGTTCTTTTTTTTTTTTCTTTTTTAATTCAATTCAATCTCCGTCTAGTTCATTTAATTTATTACAGATTAGTTGGCATAAATCTTTCAATTTTAAACAATTAAAAAACCATTAAAACTACTTAAAAAGCCTTTAAAAATTATACTTCTTCTACTGTCAACACCAACAATTTTCGAAATCTTTATTGTGTAATCCTTTTCAGTTGTTCGTCTGGTCTTATAGAAAGCACGTGTCTTCGACTCGATCATATCAATTTCCAGCAAAAAGATTTCCATCAACACTTGCTTTTTACCATTAGAAAAGCGAACGCAGAAGAATAACATGAAAATTCGTTTTTCTCTTCTGGTATTTCTTAAACAATTTTTTTCTTTTTATCATTTTCCATATGTCTCGAGGCTTATGTATACGTATGAATGTATGTATGTATGTATGAGCATATGTTTGTGTAAATTATGCGTTACGCTCTTTCAAGTGACAGTTCTAGACATCAAATATTTACAAGCCGGCATAATATTTTCATTCCCGAAAATAGTTTTTGAGCACAGCAGCAGGTCAGCTCTTGAAGAAAATTTGTCGCTGCTGTTTTGAGTGACCTTTTTTAATGGAGTAGACTGACAAAAAGAAAATTGAATGAAATTTATAGGTTTTCTTTAACTCAAGGCATAAAAAGAATTAAAAAAAAATAAAAATTTTAAAAAAATGTCCAAATAGTTAATAGAATGACCTTCAAGTAAATGACGTACAGAGTCGTACATTATGCATTTAAAAAGATTTTTTATTTTTTAAAATACAAGTTCTTTTTATAAATAGATTCATAATTAAATGAATTTAATCAGTAAATAATTAATACTACATACATACATATATGCATACATATGTAATGATTTGATTAAAAAAAACGTATTTCTATTGACGCAAATTGTTACTCCTATCGATTGTAGATAGATATATCGATCTTTCTCAGGCATCCAATTATACGACGTTTCATTGAAACCCCTTGCACGGTTTTATATCACAATAAATTTTCCTTTGCAATCTCCACTCCTCTCAACTCTATACACCAGATGTTTGCAGTTTCTTTTTCACTTCTGTTACCAATTTTCAAGTCTTTTAGTGGGTGAGGAATTTCAAGAAGAATTAGAAGAGGAACCTGTTGAGGATAATACCCTGACGATGGAAGAGGTGACGTTTAACCAATTTATGAGACCGTTTTACATAGGGAAATGAATTAAAAAATGTTTAATAGAAATTGCAAAATTATGTAGTCTTAAGTATTTTCGCGTGCATCTTATCTTTACTTCATTACGATTGGATATTTTCAAGAAGTCACCTTAGTCTGATAGGTAGTAGTTTGGCTTAATAAACGCATCTCAAACAAACGAAATATAGAATAAAAAAATATTAAACGTTTTTCTGTTATAAGACTCTGAGAATAATTTATAAAATTGCCATGTAAGTAAGTTTCTCAAAAAATCTATCGTTCAGAGTCGACTTTAAGTTGACAAAAGGGTTGTAATGACCAACTAATTAAGTAATTTTCAGAAATCTGAACAAAATTTTAAAGTCCATAACTTTTCCAGCTTTTGAGGGCATAAACTAAATATTTAAAAATTAATTTTTGCTTTTATTTTAATTTTAAAGAAATCTAAAGAAATATAACGACCTCATCATTATTTTTGCTTTTCAATAGTAATTAAATAACTTTTTTTTGTTTGTTTACTTTAAAGAGATTTAAATAACTCTTTTTTATTGAATTAATGATAATAATAATGGAATAAAATAATAAAAAAAAAAACAGCCAGCAAGTTTTAAAAAGAAATTTTTTAAATTGTATTGTATTTATGTACATAAGTACATGCCTATGTATGTACATATCTATTAGTTAAAATTATTTAAATTATTCCTCTTCTATTTTGTTTTTTTTTTTCTTAAAAATCTTGAAAAACTCAGAAAATAATACGTTTTCTTTTTAATTTGACTTAAAAGATATTCAATGACTGCATAGTTAAGAGAAAAAGAAAATTTAATTAAAAATTCCTCTTTTGTTGATAAAATAAAACAAACAAAAATTTTTTTTGTATTTGATGTCACGTTTAATATTTCAAATTTCATTGATTTTCCTGTTCTTCCTTCTCTTTTAAATTCCTTTAATTTTTCTAAATTTTATACGTACGAAAACAAAAACAAAAAATGTTCAAACCATCGCACTTACCCGAACTTGGCCTATCACTGTAGCGTGTACAAAACACCCAAGCGGGCCACATTTCATTTTTGCCCGTTTCCGAATTGGTGGTAGAGCCGGTTTCCGATTTCGTATCATCGGAACTTTCCATACCCGAATCTCTGCTAATGGCCGACGGTGGTGGTATAGGCTGTGGGCTGTTATTTTTACGGCCAGTGGGTGAGGAATTTAAAGAAGAACTGGAAGAGGAACCCGTTGACGATAATACCGTCACAGAAGATGAAGCGGTTGAGGAATTTTGCAGAGACGGTGGCGGAGAGGATATGCTGGCTTGTGAGGAACAGGAGGGGGTAGTACTTGGAGCAGGCGGTGATGTTGAAGAGGTGGACGTTTGGCCAATTTGTGAGACCGTTTTACAGAGGGAACCTAAAGCAGATTGCGATACGGATGAGGAGGTGGTTAAAGTTGATGGTGAGTTTAGTAAAGGATCCAAATGTTTATTACTTAAAGACTGTTGATGGTGTGGCAGGGGCTGAGGAGGAGCGGGTAATATGCCCGTTCTACGCATTCTACTCTGTAAGATCTCTTCGTGAATGCGAGGATATGCCACAGGATTAAAGCAATTGAGTATATTCGCTCTTTCAATCATCATGGCTGCCGTGGCGGCTGCAGCTGCAGCCTGTTGTTGACGGCTTAATTCTAGTAAATCTACTCTGGTAAAGGCCGAGGGTGTAGCTGTGGCAGCTCTACTTTGATCAAAAGGCCGGAATATGCTGGCATTGTTCAATTTTGTGTTGCTGTCCATCTGCTGTTTAGTTGCGTCGTGGTGTTCGACGTGGTGTTGCTGCTGGTGGGGAGGATGGTGGCCAATACGATCGCTTAGGATGTTACTTATTGAAAAAGCCAACGTGGGCTTACTAGACTGCTGATGGGCCGGCGGTGGGGAGCGTTGTTCATCGTCCTCCTCGTCATTATCCACATCAATTTCACCCTCATCCTCATCATCGGTTACATTGCTTGCAAGCAGTGCTTGAGCTTGCTCATGATCACCAATGAAACTGTCGCCCATTATCGAATCACTCTCCTCTTCCTTAATCGTCAGTGTAGAAGCGGGTGTTGATGATGTAGAATGAGCTCCAGGCGAAACACTTAAGCGGGCCTGGTTGGTTAAGTCATAGCCCGGATGTTGGAATACATTGGCGACTAATTGTTGCTGATGCAGTTGTTGTAAATGATGCAATTGTTGCAAGTGTTGCAATTGCTGTTGTTGATACAAAGAGGCGACCGTGTGAGGCATTATAATAGCTGAATTAAGGACCGTAGAGTTATCCGCTTGGGTCAAACTCATGCCCAAGACGTTGTGATCAGCCGTATGGGTATTGAGTAACGAGGCCTGTTTGTAAGGCGTTTGAGGTAAAACGACGGCTGGTGGGGTTGGTGCTGATTGGGGACTACAGCGGTCCTCTAAGGCCATTGAGTATAAAACCAATCTTTAAAATAAAAATGTTTCGTCTTTTTTTTTCTCACGGTTATTTAACACTATTCTTCTACCTATGCATATAACTTTTTCAATAAAATTTATTTATTTTGTTCCGTATTTCAATAATTCATTCGTTTAATGCTTCAATTATTCAAATTCTTTTAATTTTCGTAAGCACTTTATATTCTCTTGTTTTTTATTTTTTTAATTAAATTTTACGTTATTTTGATTTCGTTTAAAATTTTCTTTCATTATCTTCTTTTTATTTATTTTTTTTTTTTTTCGATTTTCTTATACTCTCATGCTCACACACGTCCGTTCACGTCGAAGTCAACGAGTAAATTAACTAATCACAGTTGTTTAACGTCTTAACCAACTGAAGCAGCAGCATTGCTTATAACGACGACAATAACAACAACAACGACAACAACGGAACCAGAAAAACAAGAAACACTTTTATTTTTACTTCAATTATGCTTCCAAAACACTATCTTTCCCGTTCGCACTTACTACTGCTGATTTCGTTGCGTTAAGGAGTTTTTCGTAATGTAAAGAGTGTGTTAGAATGAGAACATATTTGTTATGCTTTAATTTGATTGACTTGTTTTAATTTTCTTTCTTTTTTTTTTTTTTTGAAGGGAAAAAATATTTGTTTACTCAAACTCTATTAGGAATCATCACTTCTTTTTTATCCAAAACAAACAAAACAAACAGCAGAAATAAAAACGTTTCTCTTTATTTTTTCTTGAGAATTATTATGCGCTTATTCGAGCTGCATGTGTGTGACACTTACAGATGTCACCTGTAATCTGACAGACGTTTTGCAAATGTTGATGTTTAACAGCTCAAACAGCGACATTTACAAAGATCTCCTTAATAAAGCGCAAGTACTCAACATAAGAATAAAAAAATAAAAAAGTTGAAAACTCTCTCTCTCTGTGATGAAAACACAGAAAATCAACCACCACCATATGAAATGAAAGCAGAAAACAGCAACACAATAATAGCTGTAGTGGTGAAATAAGAAGGGCTTGTTAAAATTCTTTATAACTTTATTAAAAAGCCAAGAAAATTAACAATTCCCTTTAGTAAACACACACTTGCACACACAGGCACACATGCACCGAAAAAGAACCCAAAAATAAAGATCAACAAATACTCGTCATGCTTCATGGCATTCGTTCAAATCTGTGGACTCGTTTCTACTTTTATTCAATAAACAGAGAAAACGAGAGAAGCAGTTTACTGTAACCACAAAAAAAAGGGAGGAGTTCTGTGTGGTAAATTTCGACTAGTTGTACTCTTTTAACTTATTCAAAACATGAATTAAAATTATTAGTTAAGCTTCGTTTCAAAAAACGAAACAGAAAAAAGGAGAAAATATACCCCTTTTTTGTTAGAACAACTATATTGTTTTTCCTTCTAAAGACTACAGTTTAAGGTGTCATCGAACAACTCAATTATTTAAATTTGTAACTTTCTCTCTCTTTCATACTTTCTGTAAATCTTCATATTTTTCTGCCTCAGCTCAGTGTTGTGTCAAATCTGTTGACGCAGTGTTTGCTTAACAAAGTAAATATAGTTACTGCTCCGCTTTGCTTTATGCCTTGCTCTGTTCTGCTCTCTTTATTAAATTATACACAGATTTTCTATGCACAATAAGAACAACAAAAATAGGTGGATTCATTCGGTTTTCTCCGATACACTTCCAATATGTATGTACATACAAATATGTACAAATATATGAATGCGTGTATGCATGTGCACTTAATAAGAGTTTGTTTGTATTCAGTGCTCTTTTGTAGCACATAATATAAACGTATTAGTTGATTATATGTACATACATACATACATACATTTAAACAACAAGACCTGTCAAAGCAATCAACAACTTTAGTAATGCAGCCAAAACAACAACAAAAAAATAAATAAATGTTGATGATTTTATTTTCGTATTATTAAATTTTCTCTCTCTTGCTCTCTCTCTCTCGCCTTGTCTACCTTAACAATATTGAAATATTTTATAGAGAACATTTTGTTTTGATTGTTCACACACCTAAAACCTGTAAAATCGCGTCTTTGAGGCGTTTATGTTCTTATTGTCTGGTGTTGTGTGTGGTGAGTAAAGGAAATATTGAATTTGGTTTCTGTACTTTTTCTTTTTGGTTTATTTTATTTGTTAATGATAAATTTATTTTATATTTTTCTTTTATTCTTTTTCTTTTATTTGTTGCTTAAGAAAATACATTCAAGTTTAATCTAATTTAAAAAAAAATTCAATACATACATAGGTACCTATATTGAATTTGAAAATTTCGGAAATATAAAATAAAATTACAAACAAAAAAAATTGTTATTTTTCCAAAATTTTAGAAACTTAAATTAGAATCTAAATTAAAAAAATAATTTTATTTCATCCGACATGTATGTATATGGGAGGTATACTTAGAATGTATGTATATCACATACCTTTTTACGTACATATTTCAGGGAATGTTGTACTTTAAACATAAAAACAATAACATTATCAAAATTTATTAAAAAATATAAAATTATTTTTCAACCAAATTTTTTTTTTTTTTTTCAATTTCCCAAAAATATAATTACATACCCTCTGCATTATGTTCGCTTGCTTCTATTCTAAATTAATTAAAGTATCCTGTGTATGTATGTACATATGTATGTATGTATATCATATATTTTGATGTTAAATTTTACGACCGATTTCAATAAATGTAAATTGTCTGCATCGTTTTAGAACTGGTGTCACTCTAATTTATATCGTGAATAGAGAACGAAATTAAAAACAAATTTTTGCAAAATATGTCATTTGACATTAAATTTAGCAATTTTGCATTTTTTAAGTTACTTATGTAACTCTTGATACTGAACCGGAAAACAAATCAGTTAGTCCACGTTAAATCTTTAATCCTACTCCCGTGTACGGATCCATATGAAGAATTTAATTTTATAAGGAATTAACTATGCTTTTTTTTGAACAGAAGTGTTCAACATTTTCTTCGAAATCATTGTCTTCACGATCCAAGTATTTCTCCGATTCACTAACTAAACTAATAAAGTCATTATCGCTTAATTGTCCTTCAACTATAAGATCTTCTAAATCATGGTGGCTTAGCGAGTTCAAGCTATCTCCTCCAATTTGTTGAGCCAAATCAATAATTTCATTAGTCAGTATCGATGTTTCACCACCAACAACATACTTCTAGCAATATAATCTGCCCATCGCAGCTTAAAGATCACTGTTGCTGCCCGAATAATGGAATCCAAAATTCGAAATTTTATTTCCAAACTTCATTTAATGCACGTGATTCCTTTTCCCAGTTTGTTTAAAAGGCGATGATAAGTGCAATTTTGTTACAATCTATTAAAATTCTTATATAAAACAAAAATCGTTAATTTTAAAATTGCATAAATTCCGCACAAAACGAGCCTTAAGTGTACATACGAACATACATATACATACCTATATAAATATGTATTTGTAATTATCACAGATGAGCTTTTGCCATTTTTTCGATATCTTCAGAACTACCGTGTTGGTGGTGTAGTGATGAAAATGAAATCTCACGCCTAAACCTTGGCGAAGAAATTGCAAGGCATTGAAACGTATTTCGTTTGTATACATACATGCATATACAGAATTGGTCATTAAAAACCCTTTAGTCAAGATTACGACCTAGTTTCTCACACCACTTATGCTGTGTGTGTTAATTTGTATACATGATTGGCGCTACCTACAGTTTAAAATCGAATCCGCGGGACAGATATTTGAGCCACTCACAAAATGTTTGAACTGAACAGCATAAGGATAGAACTTAACAAGCGAGATGTGAACCGGAATTCTAAATTGTGAAAATCAATCCGTGTTTTGAGAGCAGAAAAAATGGAACTAGACTAGTATAGAATTTGTATATGCAAAGCGATATCGAAATGGTATTGAGAGTTCTTTGAGAGGAATGGTACGACGTTCAATTTCAATAAATCAAAACGATTATTGATGAAATTGTGGACAGGAGGAGGTGTTGTTGTATCATTTTCATTTGATTTGATTTATTAACAAAAGAGTAGGTATTTAAAGAAAAAAAATTTCGCTGTGGTTACTGAAAACTTGAATTTATTATTACACAAAAAAAGACGAAAAACATTAAAAAATAAGTCATTTGATTGAAATTAATTATTACCAATCATTTAAATAAATCATCACTGATTTTATGATACAAAAATTGCAAATTAATTGACACAAATAGATTGATTTCAACGAAATGAACAGAATCTAATACAATACAAATACATATACATATGTACCTACAAATACAAATTAAAATTATTAAAAAATCATTTAAAATTAATTAAATTTCCCAAAAACAAATAAACAAAGGAATATTAAATTATTGAAAAATTCGGGCGAGAGGCCGGGAAAATTAATTGGACATTAAATAGTATACATATGTATGTATACATATGTATGTACATACATATGTATGGCTATGTATGTATGTACATACATAGATACTAACGATGATAATGATGATGGCAATGGTAATGTCTAGTGGCTAATGGTTAATGGTTGATGATGATGCAGATGATAGTTTTTAAATGTGACATTTAATGGCTCATTACGTCAGAAATTTTATTAAATAATCGAACAGCAATAAGATTTCATTTGTTTTTTAAATTGTTTGTATGTTTAATTTAAAATAGAATTAAAAAAAAAATTCAGTTAACGACATTCGACAATACCTATATATATGTAGGTATAGCGAAACAAATAAAAGAATTGATTAAATAAACAATTAAATAAACAAAATAACGTTTAAAGTAGTTTTTCGGATTAAAAGATTTTAATCCTTTTTTACCTCTAAGAAATTGAAAGCAATTCCAATCGAATTAATGGAGTTTTAGTACAACGTATTCTTAGTCAGTGTTTTCTGACTTGGAATCGAAAGTGGAATTATATTTACTTTAAAACAATGCTGTATCTATAACGTCTACGAATTATTGCCAAAGTATTTTGCCAACACCAGAGATCCGCTGACACGGTCATACAAATAAATAAAATGTGCAACCAAGCGCAGTAATAGGCTCATATTCTGTTACCTATTTAACCAACATGAATTACAATCATAGAGATTCTTTAAATGATTACAAATTGTCACCTGACATCTCTTGATGTTGGATTTTGCTCCACCAGTTGCGATAGTGTTATTTCGAAAAGCTGTGCCTTTCAATCTACATCTAGTGTATGCATGACGCAAAAATAAAATATCGTGGTCAAGATTGCAATATCGAAGTTGGGACGATGTTTACTCTCGCAGGCTGAACGAATGAATTTGATTAAAAGATTAAAAGAAAACTGACACCATTTAATTGCGTGTGTACAGCACCAAGAGGTACCTATATGTTTGTGTGATTACAATACATACGTCGAAACCAGAAGAATAGGTAGAAAATCGGAAAAGATATATCGTTGGCTTAAAGAACTGCTAATGTTATACAAAATGTTTCTCTTTACAGACTTAAACTGTTTCTTCTAGAGAAAAAAAATAAAATAAAAAATTAAAAATTGCTTAGCTTTCATATAGATCGAGTAACCCATTGCATTAAACTTTCGAAAGGCATTCCAATTAGGCTGTGTTCCTTTGTCTGTAACTGTGTATGGGGTGAAATAACCGATATTTCCAAGAACGCGGTTCAATCTATTAAAGGTTACATCTACGGTTAAACAATACTGACTGAATATATTTCATAAAGAGGTACAAAGAATATTTTTTTCTTTTTGTTGGTGGCATATCTAGTTTGAAAAAGTAGTCGTAGTCCCGAAGGTAGGGTGTTGGCTTATTAGATGTGAATGCTTTAGAAAATTTGAAATTTATTTTAAGGACGACTGATTAAAGAATTTACCATGAACTTTAAAATTGTATTGCCCACAAGTTCTATTTCACAATTCACAGTCACAAAAGCGGCTTCGATTTACTGAAAACGCACTTTCAAGTGCACTTTCCCCACAAAACATTTAAGCTTGAAAGCGTTCTTTTTGTTTTCGTTTTTGTGTCTTAATCAGCCACCAAATATTTGAAAATTTCAAAGAAAACAAACGAATTTTATTTCAAATAACAAAAAAGAATAATAGGTACCTATAATATGTATGTATGTGTGTCTACATATCGTACATACATATATAAAAAGGCAGCTGCGTTAAAAGATTGTCAAGTTTTCCCCAAAATAAACGAATTAATTTTCTCAATTTAAATTCACACACAGACTCCAGCCAAATTAAAAAATCAATTTTAATTACCAGCACAATAAAGATGAAAATAAAATAAAAGGAGAACACAATTCGCTTCACCAGCCCAATTCACACAGAAAGCGATGATGAGAGAGATGGAATGAGAGAGCCGATATGATAAACAAATAAAATTGAAACCTTAAATAAGCACAGGCACTCTACAAAACCACAATGCAATGATTTTTATGTATGGATTTAAGCAAACACACTCCTAAAATAAAACTAGAGTTAGTCAGACAGAGATAAAGATAGTGTGTTTGAGAAAGAGAGAGTGAGTGAGAGAAAAAGTGGAGGGAATAAAAATAATCAATTTAATTTTGAAAAGTTAATTTCCAATATGTTCAACACATGCACAGAGCGAGAGAGGGAAATTATAATGAAAAACATTTTATTAAAACAGAAAGGGAAAACGATTACAGGGCTCTACATAATCAAAGAAAAACAAAGAGTGCTAGAGTTAGCAATGCAAACATCAAACAGACACAAAAACCGAAGGCAGCCATTAAATAAAAGCCTGGTGTTCCCCTTAAAAAAAAACGAAAATTTATCATCATGCTGAACCATCATCACATTTCCCCTGTTTTTGGAAAGCAACAGCAAAAAAGCATACACAGAAGAGAGAGAGAGACAGACAGATATGAACGAATTGTTCGAAATTCGAAATTGGAAACGTTTTATTCACAATTGGAAAGCATACTCTTCATTCCATTGGTATAAGTATGGTTTGCTCTTTTATCTTTAAAGTATTTCAGCCTTGTGTGTTTTGTTCTGTTTTCTTTTCTGTTTTTTGTTATAGTGGTGGTATTACAGGGGAAATATATTGTTTTATTGGGACACTCTTTCAAATAATTTTGAAGTTGCCGTGTTAACATTTTTCCTTCAATACTGTTGTTGTTATTGGTGTTTGTTTGTTTTTTTTTCTTTTTTATAAAATAATGGCTGTACGCGTTGAGTTTATTTAAACAACCACCGTCGGTTATGTCGAGTGGTTGTTTTTACTTAATGGGGGAGGTTATTCGGTTTTTCTTTCCATTTTTTTTTTTTAAACAGCTGTTGCTTACTTAGCTTAGGGATGTATTTCTTGTTAACTTTTTTTTTATTATTTTCATCAAATATTTTAATAATACGTATGCTATTGAGAACTTAATAAGACATCCCTTAAGTTCATTTCAACATTTACAGCCATATTTAATTTAATTTAGTGTGTGGAAGTAGTGTGAAAAACTAGGTCGTAATTCTGCCAAAAGGATTGTAAATACCAATTAAGTAAGTAGGTAAGATATTGTCGCTACTTCCAGTGTATTATGTTCAAAGCAGCAGCATTTCCCTTTATTCATGTAGCTGTCATCCTCTTCCCTCAGTGATATTACCATCCCGTATTCTAGAGCTATGACACTGGCAACAGTAGCCAGAGATGCACTATTCTATATATTCTTCCGCTATGAACCGATTCATAACGCTGCTAACTAGACTTACTTTATGTGGGAGAACTTTTTACTGTTTGTGACTCT
Organism: Sarcophaga rosellei; assembly: GCA_930367235.1. Lineage (NCBI taxonomy): Eukaryota > Metazoa > Arthropoda > Insecta > Diptera > Sarcophagidae > Sarcophaga > Sarcophaga rosellei. The sequence goes on from OV884021.1 coordinate 86,403,432, forward strand.
GGTTGAGATACGCGTGTGGTTTGCGGCAATATAACCGCTAATCCCATTTTTCATCCGGCAAAGCGTATATTTAGAGCGCTCAATATCTATACGATTGAGTAAGACTTTAAAGATGCTTTAAAGGAAAAAAAGTACGCGTTAATGTAGTCTCAGCCTTAGTCATTGAAGGGCATAGTGTAAACGAAAGTATTGTTTTTGCTTCGAAGTTGCTGAATTTTCTGAGAGTATCTGCAGTATTTTCAAAAAGATTTGTTTTAAACTTTAATTCAATTTGAAAAAGTATCCAACTGAAGCACATCGATTTCTCATACAACGTTATATTGAAAATATTCCATTCCTTTAGAAAACCAGATATTGACACGACGACAGAGGACAAAGCGTGCCTAGGTAAACCTGAAATATCCGTTATTCGTTAAAACATTACCAATCCATTGCCGCAAACTCAAGAGAAATTACAAAATCATTACGAATCAACCAAATTGCAATTCCCAAGCAACATGAGTCATGCAAAAGCGAGGAGATTAGATTCAAATCGATCTGAATGCAATAGAGGTTTTCAAGACTATTTCATATATCCGAAACACCATTAACAGAAATATTTTTAAAGTACAGACTTCCACTGACTACATGATGCCGAAATCGAGCTCGATGACTACAGGGAGTGTGTAACGCAAAACAATTAAGTCTTTAAGGGATGTTTGGCGGACAAATTTCTTGAACAGATACTCCAAAGACCAGTTAATAGTTGTTTAGAAAAAGGTGATGTGAAGTTTTATTTTACGCGTCTTATAAGACAGATGTACTCCTGTCCGTTGATCCATTGATTTGATTCACTTCCACTGGCAAATGCCAAAATACGGTGTTCGTATGGAATTACAGGAAAAGTGCCTAGGCATACATTTTTTAAATATTTAATATCCGTCAATAACAAACAAAAAAAAACAAAATTCTTTCTTTATTTTTCTTTTAAAACATTAATGTCGTGTGGCAGTCATTTGATTTTTATGACAGGGCTTTGCAATTTGTGTCAGACTTCCGAAATGTCGGACAATAAACCTTGAGAATCAGCGTGTTTTTTTTTTTTTTTGTAAAGAACTCAAGTCAATATTCTTTTTTAGTATACTTTGTTCTTTTTAATATCTCTTCTATGCTACAGAATTGCTACCTTAAAGATATTATTTTCCTTTTACAAGGTTAAGAGAACTGATCAAACAGTAAAATATAATCGTAAAGAAATCAAATACAAAAAAGATTTCCTTGAAATAAATGACTGACACACGACAGCCGCAAAATACAATAAAGTACTGACGATCATATCCATAATGGACTCATAATGCCCAAAGGAATTAAAGCGTTTCGTACAATTATCTACCAAATTACAAGGCAAGGTCTTTTCAATTGTGAAAAATTCCTTTACAAGTGTGTTTAAAGAAAATATTTCGAAAATTAGTCAAATTCAAATGGATACACACGGCTTTATCTGCTTTTAGTCACGGCGAATGACATTTTTAAAGTTGAAAAATAAGATTTTGTAGTATGTTATCGGCCTTGAAGTATCTGTTTAACGATCACAAAACTATCATGAACTCTTACTATCACAACAAGAAAATCTAAGTTAATCAGACTATTGTTGTATATTTCAGTAGGACATCTATCTATTCTTCTCATCCATGTATTTACAACTAATCACATATATATGTACGCCAGTCCACGAGCTCATTAAGTTTCAATTCACTTTTAAAAATATTTATGTCCGCTACAAACAATTATGGAGACTAGCTGTGCATGGAGTAAAACTAATACACTTAGATTTAAATGACAATGATAATATCACAATGTGATATTAAACGATATTATACAATACATAAAATGACGTTTGCATCTCACGGGTATAAATTTCAAAATTGATTCTTGGCTTTTACCGCCTATAAAATCTTCAAATTGCTTACGCCTAGACAGTGTTATTACAGAACGATGAATTTGCTAAATTGGGCAAAAGTGGTTGTGGAACTGTAGTTCTCACTTTATAAGACTTATGCTGTAAACACAATAAACGCAACACAGCAAGCACAACGATGCTACAATTGTAGCCTCGGGTAAATTGCATGTGCATTAATTATAATAAAGGCAGCAGCGCCAAAGCAGAAGTAAAACAAATAAAAAATAAACAATTCAATTATTCTTTATCAATGGTGCCACAAAAACGTTTTTTGCATTATATTTCATGCAACGCGCTGGCTTTTTAATTTCCATATACATCCATGAAGTCTAATTTTGGGAGATTGGCTGCGTAGTGTTTATTGTGTTTACAGCATAAATGCCAAGCAGCTGCATCATTGCTTATTGTCGCGTTGCCTTTAAAATAATCATTTCCATATTCACTAATGAATTCTACTTTTGAGAGATTGCTGCGTTTGCTGCGATGCGTTTATTGTGTTTACAGCATTATGAAGAACATCTAAACATGCATTTATTGCTTGCGTTATATTAATTATGTACGTCGGTTAAGGGTCTAAGAGGAACTTATTCGGCTAATATCCACTTCCACATTCCTCCATTGATCTCAATCGCTGTCTGCCTTATTGAATATTGCAGATGCATATGAGTCAAAAAATACTCGAAACCAATTTCAGCGATTAATGAACAAAAATCTGAATTGTTTTATGGTTACACCTGCATTTTAAAATGCTTCTGCCCTACTGCTCTGATCGAATATAAATATGTATGTAATTTGTATCTAAAAAATTATTGTTTATCCAATATGAAATTATAGATTCAATACATTGATGACGAAAAGTATTGTTACGCACATACAAGCAGAAGCTATGCATACTCAATATTTTAATGACTCATTATAAAATTTCAAATGAATTGATTGTTTTAAAAGCCTTATAAAACAAAATTTAAACAAATCTTAAAGATATCTTAATAAAGAATTGACTTTAAAATGAATTTATTTGGGTTAATTTGTTTAAAATTAAGATCATTAAACAAAATTTTAATTCTTCTTAAGACAAGCATTTGTACTGTAACAGCTGAAATTATTGAAGTATTTAGGATTTAACAAAAACTCACCTTAATAGATTAATTAATTTAGTAATTAATTAATTAGTTGAATACATTGTGTGTATATTGTTTTTTGTATTAAACGGAGGTGTAAAACAGAAAATGAAACGCGATATTGTTTAACGAAAATTATTAATTAAAAAAAATGAAACAATGCAATAATAAAGATGAAAAAGCCAGAAAAAACCCGATTGAATTTTAATACAAATGTTGTTGTTTTTTTTTTTTGATTTGTTAAACGAGAAATTAAACAGACAGACACTTATTTTGCATCGCTTACCCAGCTTGCTGCTAAAAACTTTAACGAGAAATTAAACAACTTAATTAATTGCATCGCAAGGCAACAGCAAACAGCAAACAGCAAAACAACAAATAAGTCATTGAAATCTATACTCTATACTGCACATTGAAGCTGTACAACACAGATTAAAAAAATAAAAAAAATTTATAATCTAAGCAACTACATACATACATATATATGTACATATAAAACATGTTGCAGAGTGCATAGCATATAGTAAATAAACTCACACATCTATTCATTTATTGTTAGTTTGATTTTTAGCGTATAAAAAATGTAGACACACTCTTCTTATGTGTTGTGTGTTAACTTTACGGTCCGTCTCTTGCTATAAGCAAATGGGCAGTTGTTCGCTCCTCTCTGTTCATAACTCTCAGTACGTACGTACGTACGTATGAACATTTCATAAATTATGAATATTCTCAACAAATAATTAACTTTTAACGTTTTTCTTACAAGAACAGGTTATGCTGAATACAATACCAAGCAAAAATAACAATAACAACAACAAAGGAAAAACTAAACTAAAAACAAAAATTATAGAAAAAAAATCTCATTGGCTCAATACAACGAGACATTTACAATTGATACTGGATTTACGGCTGTTTAAAAAATTAAATCCAATTTTTTGAAAGAATATTTCAATTCTCTTGGACAAGACAGTTAAGGATTATTGCTTAAATCTTTTGTTTCATAATGCAAGAAATGCAATTGCTGAAGGTAAAACGAAAGACTTTAGAAACGAACTTGTTTCGATACAAACATTTCTCAAATAATCCGCCAAAGTATTTAATTTTTGAGACTGTTTTTATTGAAACATACACAATATGTACATATGTAGGAGTTTAGAGAAATAGTAAGAAATTAATTTATTTAAATACATGTAGGTATGCATATATGTATGCGACAGCTCAGTAGTGTGGTTGTCTATGTGCATTGAACACCAACCAGATTCGACTTGACTCGAATTTATTTAAAATGTTTATGTCAGCTAGGTGGCATAAACGCCATTTTGAATGTATGTGTCTTACTTATGTAATTGGCCTTAGTCACAACGGGCCGCTATGTGTGCTCAATTGAGCATTGGTAATCAAAGCTACCACTTCGACCTACATACCTACTTAATTACAACCCTTTAGATAGAATTACGACCTAACGTCTCATACCAAACTTGATGTTGTGTGTGTTAAATGTATACATGACTGGTGGGACCAACAGTGTAAAGTCGACTCTGAACAAAAATTGGTGAGAAACTTTTCATGGCAATTTTATTTAATCTCAGAGTTTTCGCTAGAAAACATTTCTTCAACATTAAGCCAATACACTACCAACTAGACTATGACGACTTCCACTTTTAAAAGATTGAATCTCTATCGATTTTCTCTTCTGCTATCCGCTAATAAGGACTGTTTTTGGTCCGCAACAACATGAGAAGTCTAATCGCAGTAATGTATCCATTTGTACTTACTTTCCACAAATGATGATCCACAAAACAAATTTCTAAAAACTATAGTACTCCATTAAGCAAGCATTTTACCTCAATTTTACTTAAAATTTCTTTTTCCATTACCACTCTTGGGAGCGTATGGCTTCTTCCACGGCATATGGCCGGCCACGGCTTCTTGAGCCTTGCCATTCTTGTTCTACCATCAGGATTCTTTCTGATAGTATGACAGATCCATTTCCATTTCCTACGTTGGCAAGGTTCCAGAGATCGATGTTGCTGATATTATTAGGCCAGAATATCGTGCATTAGATTCTGAGGCACTTGTTGATGAGTACCTACAGTTTTTCGTTCATTTTACAAATGCCGTGAGTAGATAAATACTATCCACATAATTCAAATCCTTGATTTGTCGTGAATGACTAGACGCAATTTATATTCGAATTAAAATAAAAGATACACTTTTAAATAAAAATATTTTTAATATGTCAGCCGTTAACGTAGTTCCAAAAGATGCTTCTTGTTGTAACAGGCATTTTGTAGCGTTTGAACTCTGGCCTAAAACAAAATATGGAAAAGCAATTTTTTTTTTATTTTTTTTTTTTTATTTTTACAAGATAAATCAACAAAACATGAGAGTACTCTATTAAATAAGCCATGTGTGAGTATGTGAATACTTAAAATCGAAAATCGAAAAACAAAAACAAAAATTATTATTGAATACACACTTTGTACGGCATGTACAATATGAGTACCAACCAAATAAATATTCCAACAACCCAAAGGCTATTTTCAGTTTGTATCGTAGAAAATCCATTGAATGCAAAAACCAAATAAAAAAATTATTATACTTGAGCCAGGTTTGATATCCCCAAACAGAGTGTAGACTGAAACGTATTGTATGTATATGTATACATATATGTATCTATGTATAGAAGTAAAACTTTATACATCATTTATCATAAATACAATATAAATAATAAAATTGCTTTGAGGATAGATATGTATATTTATTACATTTGATTATTCTTTCGTGTTCTGCTCCCCTTTCTTCTCTCTCTCTCTCTCTATCTCTCTCTCTCTTGATATGCCAAAAGATGAAAAGGAAGAAAAACAAGAAGAGACTGTTTTACATGGTTTTTTGGTTGGCTGGTTATTTTTTCTTTTGGGACCCTTAAGTGTAAGCGTAGGTTAAAAAGTTAATGAACTTGTTGACGTTTCTATGCATTGCTATGATATATTGTACAAAATATCTTAATATTTTCATACATTTTTTCTTTTGCCTTTAATGCACTTAAATATTACGATATTTATTAATATCGTTTGGCAGTCAATAGTTATTTGGGGATGTAAACAAATTTAATAATATTTAAATTTCCTTAAAACTTAAGACAGGTAGAGGATCATACGAAATCAGTATCATACAGGACCATACGATTAATGTTGGCTGCTTAATACAGGCATTATACGGTACGCATTGTATGGGTTCCTAGTTACCATGGAGTGAAAGATCGAGAATAACACATACCATAAGCTTGAATAGCACAATGGTTTTCGGTGCATTAAAGACCAAGAGCCGAGAAAGTGAGCGGTAATGTCACATCTAATATTGTGGAATAATGACCCAGTATAGGAAAAATTATAAAAATACTTTGGGGCTATTCTAATAAGAAGAGAATCATGAGTATTTGAAAATTAAATAAACGTGATTTGAGACCATGAGGCATGCTGGAAAATAATGCGATGAAGATATTGAAGCAATGAAGCAGTCTTTATATCACTGCCCAGTTTTCCTAAACTCGAGATGCCAATATCTCGAGGACGACACTGTACCAGACATAACTTATTTCAGAGGCGTTTACTTGAAGAAGTAAAAAAAGTTTGTACAAGACTTCCTAAAGAAAATAAAGTGTTATTCCTAATGCTGAGCAAAACAAAAGCCTACATGATTTCATAGGTGTATGTTAATTGGTTTGAGGCTGTTGGTTGGTCTCTACTTTTTCAATCTATCTACCTACATTCCTACTTTTAAATCTATTGAGCGCGTGAGGATGGTTCGCTAAGAAGCAACATTTCTTTACTTCGAATCTCCTTCATACGGCTTGCACAATTTTATGCGTTTCTTTTTAAATTATTTATTTATTGTTTTAGCACTGTTTCAATTTTCTCTATATTTAATATTTATTTTGGTTGAATATTTCTTTTTGTTAATTGCTGACGTTTGTAGCAATTTAAGTTGAAATCTATTAAGTTTTCAAATGTTTGCTTGATTGTTTTTATTTTTTATTTTTTATATTTTTAATTAAATAAAAGTGTTTTCTTAATTTGTTAAAACAGAAATTCATTAACCCAAAACGTAATTTGTTGAAGTAGTTAAAATTGTTTTACAACTAAATTTAAATCAACATTTGCTGTTTCTTTTTCGTTTGTTTGTTTTATTTGAGTTTTACCTTGATTATTTCAATGAACTGAAAACAAAATTTGAATCCATTAATAACTATTAATAGCTTGAAAGTGTTAAAAAACACCAAAAGAGAAGTCAATAATAATAACAAGAAATTTTTAAAAATAAAGAGAAATTTTTAGAGAAAATATTTGAAATATTTGCAATTATTTATTCAAAATACAAACAAAAGAAGCCACCATCATTCAATCTCCACAGCATTGTGCTACCTGCACAATGCTTAACCATTTCTTGAGATCGAAAACTAAAAATGAAGAAAACACAATATTCCCAAACTCATTTGATATGCATGAAGAAGAATAAAGAGTTCAAACCAAAGGCCTTGCATGAAATAGTTAAACAAAGTCTCGATAGTACAATATTGTGAGAATGTGTGTCGGCACCAGATGTGGGAAGTTTGGAATTTATTGAGGAAAAAATGAATAAGAGAGAGAGTATATTGGAATTTAGAATTCGTAATGCCTATTACTTCCAACAAGTCAATGAATCCAATCATACTGCTGCTTCTGTGCAGATGTGATTTAGCTACCCAAGTCCCCATAGGTTTACTGCTCCTGAACATAATTCCGATATGGCTTCAAGAGAGTATTAGGAGATTATTTGGAAGAACAGATATATAATCACTAAACCCTGAAGTAAAAGTCATCTGAGAAATTGCTTATGAGCAAATGGCGGCAAATATGAATAGAAAACACAGCAAGAAACTGGTACATACACATCCACAGTGGTCAAATGAAATGCTTGACCTTAAAGGATATCAAACTAAATATAAAGGATTCAAATTTATTTAGAGTTATTCTGTAGGTAGATAGCCCTACTTTTACAGTGCAAAGATATCGAGTCACCAGAAAGTTTTCCTTGTTATTCTTTAAGGCTCTAAAAAACGTTGAAAATTTTTTTGTTTTATAATAAAATAAAATAAATAAAAAAACATATAAAAAACATGGATTATTTATACATAATATTGCTTAAAATTCATGAAAAAGCTAAAAACATATTAATGTACCTAGACTTTTGTTGTCCACTGTAAATACTTCTGAGGAAAAGGAAAATTATGAATTTTAAAACATCCATGCTTTAAGCTCTTTTTGATCACAATGCATGATCACAATTAATGATTTTGCTGTGACATATCCGTAATATTTTTGTCTATTAAGAAATTTGGTCAAATTAATATTTTAAACTCTCACTGAACCTGTGTTTAGTTAATCAATTTTTGGTTTCATTTATAGGCACTGAATTGCTTTGGCTCTTAAACAACAACATCTAACAATACGACGATGACGATGATGATAATGATGGAGATGCTGTAACTGACGCTGTTGTCTACCATAGCTGTGTGATGATGATAAAAGGCGTGACCAGTACAATAAGTCCTAAGGTCTGTCCATTCGTTTATACATATCTATGGTTCGTATGGTATTGTAATGAAAACAATGAAGAAAAATAATTTCTCTTTTTTTTTCTTTGCTGTCGGTTAATGATGGTGGTGGTCGGTGGTATAAGTGGTGCTAATACCAGCACCACAGTTAATTTCATTTTAATCGTATTTGGAAATTATACGCAGACATGTAAGCCAAACTATTGTGTTGATAAAAAAAAATAAATAAAACACGAATAATATAAAATCGGTGATCATGATGATTTTTCATTATATTTATACACAACCGTACTTTGGTAATTTATTTTATTTTTCATTTAAAAATCTTTTCAAAGCATCTCTTCACATACCCGCGGCTTTACGTATCGAGAGAGAGAGAGAGGAGGAGGAGATAGAATTCGTAGGTAAATAACCTTCAGCATTAAAGAAGTTTGGCCATTTAATCTAATAAAACTAAATGTGCTGATGTTCCCATTGGTTCCTATTCCCATTCCTATTTTTTCTTCAATTAAGATTTCTTTCATTATACATACATACATATGTACACAATATTTCAAATTTCTGTAGGTTTAGGTCTCTCGACCATCTTGGTATGAATTTGTTGGTTTTCCTTGTTTTTTTTTGTTTTTATTCTGTTCTTTAATATCTTTCTTTCATAAAGGGTTTTATATGGTGCCATAGTGATAAATTGTTTTAATTTATTTACAAATGTTGAATTGGTGTTGGTGTCGGAGTCGGTGTCGGTGTCGGTGTCGGTGTCGGTGTTCTGTGTTACTGTTTTATAATACATACATATTTAGATTTTTACTATTGTTGTTGGGTTTGTTAATAACCCTCTACATTTTATTTTATTTTATTTCAATTTCTTTTTTTTTTTTTTTTTGGTTTAAAGACCATAAATTACTTTTTTTTGCTTTCTTTTGAACATCATCTATATATTCCATTTCACAGTAAAATGGTCGGTCGACCTTAATGTGATTTTCGGTTTTAATTTTTTTCCTCTAGTGTTTCTCTTTTTTTTATAATTTATAGTAGAAGCTGTTTTGATCTCTTTTTAATTTGTGATCTTAAATTTCATGTTCTGCGAATAAAATGAATGAAAATAAAACATTTCATCTTCTTACCCGACTCATTTACAGCCGTAACCGTAGTCGTAGCCATTGCAGTAGATGATGATGAAAGGAAATTGTAAAACTTTAAATTAATATTATCGGGTACTTTTGCTCTTAAAAAGAAAAAAACAACAATAATAATAATGACCACAGTACATAATAGTTATAATTAAATACAATATGTATAAACAGTAACGTAATTAAACATAAATGCTGGTTAATCATCAAAATATTCAACTGCGTATATGTATGTTCACAAAGATGCGATTCAAACTGCCGGTAATTACTCCATAAAGCAGACTAAATTCTTAAGAAGTGTCACAAAAGTTGTTCGTATAATTTTTGTTTACCCGAAATTAATTTAAAATTAATTAAGATTCCAATCTCTTTATACCATAACTGTTGTTTGGTAATGAGAAGATAATTTTTTTCATATTTTTTAATTTTCATCAAAGTGTTAAAATGAGGTCATGAGACTTGTTTAAGGTAAGTTTGCTTCATAGCGATCTTCACCGATTGCTGGATCTGCGGACTATTGCGATAAACTGGCACTGAACGGGTCATACAGGTTGCCTAAGAAATCCAGCGTATTTCAGGCGCAAGTTTTTGTTATTGTACAAGGTACATTTAGGATTGCAACCAGGAAATTACCTTCTCCGAACTTGATTATATATGAGGACAGATACGTCGTCAAATTAAAGTGCCTCAGAAGTAGCATAGATTCTCTACAACGTACAAAAAGGCACAACACCCGCCTCTACTGGGTTCGGGGCCACTGCGTCATAGAGGGACATGTTCGAGAAAGAAACGATAGGGTGATATTTACGCCTCTACAGGAATACTTTTTCAAATTAAAAAAAGCAGCAGGGAATTGAACAAACCGCAGGATGTCCAACATACCTTAACTGGTACATTCAATGCCAAACGGATCGAATGGAGTGGTTGACCATAAAGGATATCCCTTTAAATATTGGGTATAACATTTTGATTCATTGGACCTTTGAAGTTTAAATTTATACTGTACCTACACTCTTGCGGTCCAAAAATATGGAGTCACCAGAAAGTTTTCCTTATTTTTCTTATAGTCTGTGAAAAACACTAAACATTTTATATCTTACATATAGTATGTATATGTATGTTTACTTTTGTGAGCATTTGTATATTCCAAATATTTTGATTTGTTTCAACAAGTTTGCGGTCATCGCGTGTATGTTGCCATTGAGAATGGTTAACAAATTATAAGAAGAATTCTTATTTGTTTTTGAATCATTAATCAAATCATTATAATTTATAATGTTTAAATATTTATTTCGCGTATAAAATTAAGTTTTCTTGTTTAAAAAAAGGAAACTCTCAAAAGCCAAAAAATTTAAAACATTTACTGTTTAGTAAACATTTAAAAATAGCACGTGCTAATTTAAATAAACGCTTTTTTAATGTAGAAAATCAAAATAAAAAATGAAAACAAAAACAAATAAAATTATTAATAATGTTTTAAACAAAAGCTAAAATACGTTTTAAACCAGCTAATAATTGATAGTGATTTAACTTTCAAAACAACGATAATAATTTATGAAATTTTTATTATTTTTTAATATGACAGACAGACAATGACAAAATCAGTGGAGAGAATATGTTAAGAAAAATATTGATAATACTAGGGGATTAATTTTTGTAATATTCCATTAGTTATCAGATAATTTATAAAGTTCATACGTATTTGGAGGTCATAGTTTCGTTAATAACATAAACAATTTTAAATAATTTGTCATGTATTTAATAAAATCAATCAATTTAATCAAGTTGTTTATTAAATAAACATGTATATCCTTTAGGCGGAATTAAAAATATATTTTATTTTTATACATAGTAAATAGAAGTAATGAATTCGTCTTTATTAATAAAAATATTATATTTTAAGATTCCCTCTTTCTTTTGAACTGAAATTTATATATGTATGTATATTGTATCAGTTTCTATAGTAGAACTACATTCGAGTATAATATAGTCCTGGCGGTCTTGTAATTAGAACACCCATTTACCAAAAAGTTTGCGTTGAATATTCCAACCAACTTCGGTGGGTATGTAACGCTACGCAAACCTATGGTATCAAAAATAATTTTTTTAATCTTTTCTGTTTCGCTAAAATTTAAACAGATAAGCTTCAAATCATTCAGGACAATGAATTTGAGATTGGTGAATCTAAATTCAATTGCTTTGACTCTAATTTAATGGATAAATGATAAATGATGTGCCCACCGAAGTTAATTTAAATCCGCCCTATACTTTAAATAGATGGAATAGATGAACATTTAACGAAGCTTATTGAATAGATTCGTAAAGTCGTCGTAGTCTAGAAGGTAGTGTTTTGTGTTTTCAACACAAGCTGAATAAAAATCTAAAAAATCGTAAAGACATGTGGAAAGTGTTTCGAGTGACTTGGAATGACATATGTACAACATGCAAGATGTCTGAGACTTCTTGAAGGACTAGCTGGAAGTTTATAATTGGTTATTGAAGGGAAGGAGTGCCTCCACAAAATTTAAAAAAGAATTAAATGCAATTGATGATTCAGTCCACCTTAACGAGGGTGTACTAATTACGTGACCAAAGAATGCCAAATGCTTTTATTGAAATCCCCTTCCCTCTATTCACAGCTTAAGTACGCCCTATAAAATATTTAAGTGCTCTTAAATAAATTTTTCTTTTTTGCTACTGGAAAAAGTTTGCATTGATGGGTGTGCTCATTATAAGACCACCACTGTAAATACTTTTCTGATAAATAAACTTCAACGATTTTATGTGGATAAGTAAACCCCCGTTTTCATTGAACGTAAATGTTTGTAGTTGAGGAATCATTATTTAAAAAACTATTTATGGGTCCATTAGGCCCCTTATGCCTTTAGAATTCAGTAGAAAGATAATACAAACATTAAGAAAATCTTCTCGAACGTACTGCAAAATATGCTCAAGGTCTACACAAACTATCCAACTATAATTTGCAAAATACTGCACCACCCAAGTAGTCAAATAAATTAAGTGTACATTACGGCTGTAACTTGAAAAAATTAAACCTTGAAGAGCTGACACACGTCGCCAATGTGTTTTCGGGAGTCCAGCAGCTACTGCATCGAAAGCGTAAAAAATTGAAATCAAGGTTTATAGCAACAATTGTTCAAGGATCCGAATATCCATTAATTACAATTAGAAAATTAAAACCGGGTCAAAAGTGAACTAAACGCACAGACGCACACACACACACAGACTGAAGAATAATTTAATGAAAATAATTTTAAATATTCTCCCAAGCAATTATCTTTACTTGTATTGTTTCTTTTTATTAGTGTCCAAAAAGAGCACATGTTCAAGGCGCATTTCAGCTGAAAGTCAAGGTTAGCACTCAGTTAAAAAGTCATTAAGAGCGCAATATTGTTTGTGTAACTAGAATCCAGTAATTCACAACTACTGCAGTCCATAAATAGAGGACTTGAGATAAAACTGATGATGAAAAATTTCAATTTATTGTTGCTTTTTTTGGGCGAGGTTAGTAAGTGTGTGTGTGTTTTAGGAAAATTAAATTTAATGGCCTAGGTTGTATACACCCTACTCACCAACTGTGTGTGTCAAAACCGCAAAATCCGACTATCTTTGCATCCCGCCAATATTATTTCTTTGTTTTTATTTTTTTGTTTTTGTTTGTTTGCTTGTTAAATAGGATTTTAGCACATTGCCTAAACTCCACAAGTAACCTAAAACGTACATAAGTTGGTCAATTGTTTTGAATTTGTTTTGAAATTGTTTTGAAAACATTTCATTTTGTCCGTTTTTGTCTTTGTAGGCAATTTATCCTTGTGTATTATCCTTATCCTGAGTCAGGTTTTCCCAGTTTATGTATGTTTGTGTATGTATGTGTGTGCAGCATAAGACAATTTAGAAATCTGTTGTTGTTTCTGTACGGTTTAACAAAACCGAGCTATTTAAAAAAGGATGTAAACAAAAATCCATCTATCTGACATGCTTTGCGGTTTAATTGAATTTAAGGATTTCAAATTCGAATTTCTCTCTTATCTTTTTGTTTTAAACACACAGAGTATTGTGTTACCTTTTGCAATTTTCATGCAATTTCTCTTGAGTTTGTTCGCTTTAAAACCACAATTATTTACGCTTAAATACCATGTTTTGGTCTTATTTACGCAAACATTGCGGGATTCCTACGCTTACTCTAAGGATTTTCCTTTGATTTCGAAACAGCTTGTGTTTCAAGATTTAGATTTTCATTGTTTTTATTCGAATCACATTCGATTATCTTATCTGATTTATTAGAAATACAAATACAAGAGATTTGCTTAATCCATCTATCGGATCTGAGAAAATCGTAAAGATTAAATATTTCAAAATGATCAACAATTAAAACAATTGAAAACTCCAACTGAAATGCTCAGAAGTATACAATGGAGATACACTTAAACTCTAAAAGAAATTACCTATGGAAAGTAGTCACACTTCGAAAAAAGGTTGACCTCACACCAATTATGAATTAATGAGTGAAAAATCACAAAATGCCACGAATTGCCATTGTTTTAAGTATTCTTTCCAAATTTAAAGAAAACAAAACTAAATTAACAAATTATTTAACAATTGCATTGTGTACTTGGAAGTCGCCGTGGTCTAGTAGGTAGTGTGTTGGCTTATTAGACGAAAGGCGCGAGTTCGAATCCCAGGCCAGACATCAAAAACAAAATACCAAAAGTATTTCTTCGGCGACTTCCTCTCAACAGATTTCTGGCAAAAACTCTGAGAGTAAAAAAAAATGCCATGAAAAGCTTCTCAAAAAATCTGTCGTTCGGAGTCGACTTTAAACTGTAGGTCCCGCCACTCATGTATAAAATTAACGCACACAACATGAGTGGTGTTGAGAAGCTAGGCCGTAATCTTGACTGAAGTGTTGTAATGGCCAATTATGTATGTATTGTGTACTTAACGCGGTTATTTAGGTTAGCTGACGGATCCCCTCAAAGGAAAAGGACCCGATATAGGCCAGCACCATTTATTCTACCCGTGGGTCAAACATCCCCTTAAAGAAACCAACCCGACTCTAAAATAAATCTTGCTATGTCAGCAATACTTATATTGAAGGCTCGGTCAAAGATGTCAGAAACCTCCGGCTCTTTGCAACAAGAGTAGATGGCCGACACATGAGATGAAAGGCAGTCTCCTCTTTCTCCTCAGATACATAGATCTTGCAGAAATCATTAGTCGGAATGTCGAGTAATAATCGCCATTGTGAGATGGATGGCCATGCGATTTCAGAACAGTATTGAGTCACTCCTCTTCTTGTCGATTAGTGTCTAGTAGAGTCTGGCAATATTGCACTTACCTTCCTGCTGCCAAAGAGATTGAGTCTCCGCGTAAAACGATTGGACAATATCCAAATTAACTCCGTACCGATCCTGGCCAGCTCATCAGCAATGCAATTTTAAAAGATAAACCTGTGTCCCGGATCCCACATTCGAGTTAAGGGACTTAATTGCAGCCTGATTAACTTATTCAGAAAATTATAAGGAATCATATGCATTCAAAAGAGTCCAGAATTTTACAAAACATTTGCTATTGCCCCAGTTATAAGAATGCTTTAAAAATGAATTGTTTTGGCTTCAGATCCTTTATTAAAATTTTGTCATGACAAGTGAATTTTCGATAAAAAAAATAGAAATGTAACGATTTAATGAATGAACGTTAGTCAATCATGTCAAATGTCAAGATAAGCAAAATGGATATGTAGCACCACAGGATAAATGCGAAAGATATGTAACGTCTCTAAGGACAACAACTAAATCTGATCAAGATGATCGCTATTGTCACATAAATGCACACACATATTCTTAAAAAGAGAAAAAGAAAGTACGTACTCGTACATATGACGAAAACAATAATTGTAGTAAAATGACTACAACTAAAATAAGCAACAACACCAACAACAAGTACTACCAATAATAATATTGTTTAATGACATTTAAGAGATCATGATGACAATTATAAAGACGTGACATTTAAAACATAATAAACAAACAAACAAACAAACAAACAATAACAACAAATACACTTTCGAGATTAATCAGAGATATGCAATAGAACAGAAACATACACACAGGCATTCAGACTCAAGGTCTGTCTACGCGTGCCATTTAACTGATGGTCGTGTGTCCCAAAAAATGTTGAATATTGTTTGAACAGTGAGTTCATATGTTCAGTAAAGACAACAAAGATACATATAAGCGCGTCACTCTACTGTTTAGCTAATCTAAAATGCAAAACATATTGCAATAGCTAGTCGCCAAGTCATTTCACGGATATCAAGTAAAACTTGTTGCAGGATTTGGGATTTAATGTTCTAAACTCTCTTATGTCGTTTGACAGGATATTTTTTCATTGAACTCTACTAAGCCCTTGAGACAGTCGAAACTAAGCATTACTACGTGTATTGTTGTTGAGACAGCAGCAAAATGAACAATATTAAACAGGTTTTTAGCACAATTCTCTCAACTAAATAAAATTACAATACTGAGTGACTATTTTCAAATTTATTTGCCTTCTTTTCAAGTAGAATAGCCTTCAAATTATACTTATCTTAACTAGATCTGCCCTTAAGGTAAATTTATAAAATAGACAGAGGCTCAGTAACAAAGAGGATACAATATAAGTAATACGCAACAAAAATTTCAAGCGATCAAGCAAGGCTACAGACTAATTTACACTCGAATTTCATTTATAAACCATTACAAGAACTTCGAAGAGATTACAGGTCGCTTCTACCATCTCCAACCATCAGCAATTAACTTTTCTGATTTCTATTTGTGGGGACAGCCTGCCTACTTAATCGGTCATTAAAAGCCTTTTGTAGACAGGATTACAACCTAGTTTCGTCCACCACCCACGTTGTGTGTGTTAATTTTATACATGAGTGGCAGTACTTACAGCTTAAATTCGTTTCCGAACGACAGATTTTTTTGAGAAACTTTTTCATGACAATTTTTTATTTACTCTCAGAGTTATTGTCCAGAAGACTGCTGCTAGGCAGTCGCAGCAGAAATATTTATTCGAGATGTTTGATCCGGGGTTTGAAACACGGCCTTGCGTTTAATAAGTCAACACACTGCCTATTAGACTAAGACGACTTGAAGAAAATAACTTTAAATGTTTCCCTACTGCATGTCAATACAGGTGGCTGTCTTTAACAATCAGACGACCAACGACTTGACCTACCATATCCCGATATTACTATAATGGCGGAATTTCTGAATTGCATTTGAATGTTCTTTCCATTGAAGATCTTTAACTGCTACGAAATTAAGTTTTATAATGTGATTTTGCAGCAAAACTGAAGGACTTGTTGTTTAGTATACTGAGTATGAGTAGTGTAATTCTGAATTTTGTAATCGGAATCTAAGAGCCACCTTAGGGATAGGAGGGCTTCTGATTTTATTAGAGTTTTCTATTCAAATGCCACTGGCTGACTAGATTGGTTGTGCGATTTCGGACCAAATACTAAAATTTTACGAAACTAACAGGGAATCATTAATGATATCGGAGTAATTTTAGGAGATACTTTTTTAAGGTATATGGAACTGGCAAGACATCCCTGGGATACATCATACTGACTAAAGGCTTTATGCTAGGGACTTAAATAGTCAACGAAAGCCAAGCAAACAAGTGGTTAAAAAACTTCATTGCATTCTTTATGAAACGTATGTATTAACATACCACAAAAACGTTACGTACCTGCTTTTTTGTTATTTTCATTGTAAATTTTGCAATTTACAAGTCAATTGCCAATAAATTTGGCCACAGCACACACAAATGCATACAACAAATACTGCCTGCACATGTTTTCCATAGCAATACGTGAATTGTGTGTTACTGGCAAATCTCTCTCTCTCTCTCGCTCTCTCTTATAAAATATTCTTGTTATTTAGTTTTGAGATTCATGGTCTTCTAAAAAGATTTCAAAAATTGATATTCAAGCCAGTCTAATGGTGGTGAATCTATTTCAATTTGAATAGACGCATTCACAGAAAAAAAAGTTATTTTAAATAATGTTGTTGCTGCTCCTGTAGACATGTTGCAAACAAATCGAAGAAATAAGTCGATTTTACTCTACTCAGTATGATTTTTATATCATTTACGTTGCAGACCTTATACGCTACTCTGGCTATATAATTTCTAAACAATACAATACAATACGTATGAGTTAAGCATTTAGAGTTGAAGCATGTGGCAACGTTAGCATTAAAGCATGAAGTTGTGCCATTTTTATTGCAATTTTCTTTTTCTCTTACCTTGTAAGAATTGTTGCTGCTTATTGGTATGTATGTATGTATGTATGTTTGTTTACATTTATTAGATTATCATCGTCATCAATGACATAATTTTTTTTGTTTTTGCCATTACCACTCACTTCACTACATTTGTTACCAGATTTGTAAGAAAAACTTGTAAACTTTCATGTTCCTCAACAATTTGGTCCATAGTTTAAGGAATGTATTCAAGTCGAATTAATAAAATAATTTTCTATAGAAGTTCGTTTGGAAAATAAAATGTTTCAGTTTCAATTTACTTCTACCTCTACTTCTACTTCTCTTACTTTTTTCTTTTCTCTTTCTAGATCAACTCAAATAAAAGTGTTTTAATGGCCATTTATGATGGCTAGAGAATGTTGTTGGCCATCTATTCTATTATTTTTCTTTTCTTTGCCTTTTTCCTTTACATACGATTTTTCTATAATTCATACGAATAATGATAAAACAAATTATTTCCTTTTCTACTTTTTTTTTGTTTTTTTATTTCTCTATGAAAGATATTGATTGATTGATGATTGCAAAAAGGAAACAAAAAGAAAAATGTTTGATGTGATATTCTGGGAAATCGTTTATAGTTCTTGTTGAAAAACTTGTTAGAATTTTAATAATTTTTCATCATTACAAAAATGGTGAAAATCATAATCGGAGACAACGACGGCGATGCTCGTACTGTTGCAAATCAAACAAAATGTGCAAAAAGTATGAGAGTAATTGAAATATCGTCGCTTCAAACGTATGTTTAGGAAGACGTTAAAGTATGAGCCAGCTGAAGATAGTCAGCATCAGAATGGTTGCGAACCATCGCTATTATCATCAACAGAAATGCCATCAACAAATTTGCCTTTAAAGGTTGTGAATGATGAGTCTACCAGGTGTAAACACATACATACACACACACACAAAATCACACTCATACACATACACAGACAATTGAAAATTGTTCAAGTGGAATACATACGTTTTTTTCTATTTTACGGTAGATTATGACATACATTTTTACGATATGAAACACTCAACAAAAATTTTGTTAAGAAATCCTCACTATTCAGAGTAACAATGTGTTGTCTGTTGTGCTTTTTTTAACTTTTATAAAAAAAAAATAAAAATAAAAAACAAACCGTTTTTCCTTGTTAGTAAAGAAATAAATCAAAAGCTATTTAATCAAGACTGACTATATTAGACACGTCTTATACAACTGATAGTGACTGTTTTAACTATAGTTTATGCACAGTTAGCCCATACTCCTCTTTTCAGCAACATAGGAGAGTTTTCTGTATTTTTATTGTAAAGTTTTATTCCTTGCTTAAGTCAATTACAATTATTTTAGCTTCCGTACGTTTACTCTCCTACAGATTTACATCCGAAACAATATTGATTAAGTAGAGATCTATTAGGTGGTCATTCCATTGTGGTGAAATGAATAAGAAAATTATCTTAAAACTTACGGTTTACAATTTATTATTGTGTTCGACAGGAATATTTGTATTTATACAGATAGTGAAGCGTCAAATTTCGAGGACCGGTCTAGATTTCGAACTAGGTACATCCATCGTGAATACGTAATGCATGTGGTACCTTCAAATGAAACAGAGAGAGACATTCTATTCTAATTCTAGATTTGGTACAGTACACGAGAAAACAGTAGCCGGACTACAATTTGCGATTATGGTAGTAATTAATGACTAGTGTCCTAACGTTAAGCATGGTTTTTCATACATACTTACACACATACATATATAATTGGTCAATTACAACCCTTCAAGCAAGATAACGACCTAGTTGCTGAGATCACTTATGGTGTGCGTTTTAATTTTTAATTTTTTTATTTTGGCAGGACCTACAGTTTAAAGTTATTTACTATCAGGGTTTTTGCCAGAAATCTGCAGAGAGGAAGTCGCCTACTAGATAAGCCGACTTCAAGGATGTTTTTTCGCTTAAACTACATAGTCGCATATTCTGCCTAAGCCATCTAAACTGACCAGCATTTAACAGAAAAGTGAAGAGTAGAAGAAAGTGGAACTCATTCCCTTCATTTATCATTGTCACGTAAAAGAGTAAATTTTCAATTCTATATTACAATACATATATTACAATTGAAAATTACATTGGATTTTGAGACACTCCTCTGTAAGCAAGCACTTTCAATTTATTTAATCCGTTTTATTAATAACAACAATAAACAAAATACATATTCACAATAATACGAATAATAATGCAGAACTTTTAAATTGAAAGCTGCGTGAGATTACATATTAAATGCGATGCGTTCGTATATTGTTGGAGAAGATGTCAGTGGAGATTGTTGCAGCTCCAACAAATAAATAAAAAGTTAAGTTGAAATGAAACTCAACCAGAAGCTTTGGCAACATAATAATACACTCAACACAACTGGTCGGAAGAGTAATAACAACAACAATACTTTTAAAATAAGAAAATATAAGAATTTTGAGCAGCAATAGCAAACAACGAACAATAAAAACAAAAGCAAAACCAAAAACTAAGGAAAGCACGAAAATGAAAAAAAAACAAAGAATCCTCGTCAACATTAAACATGATCACCAACAATCATTGGACATTGTTCGTGGAATTATTGATATCCTCACTTAACGTGATAAACTATAGAATAGCATGCCACAAAAACAACGACAACCACAACGATAATGATAACGACGAAAATGAAGATGAATAAGCGAACGCAAAGTGAAAAGGGTGTATTGTTGGGTAAATGCCAATAGTGCAATTGTTGTTATTGCCCAAGGATTTCAAATGCCAAGAATTTATGTAGATGAACAATTTTGATGCTGATGTTGTTCTTGGTTGTTTGACTTGCTGGCTTTACGTATATACGTACGTACGTAGCCAACGATCGCGACTGACTGAAATCGTCTGCTAAATGGTCAAGCATGCAACATATATGTTGAAATGTTTTACTGTTTTCAAAAGCAGAGAACATGTTGGAGGCTGTGGCCAACATCAGCATCCTAAATGGCAACAATGTCAACGTCAGCTTTGCTTCTGCCTGAATTTGGTATTTGGCGGTGGTGGCTTCGTGAAATTGATGATGATCATCGTCGTCATCAGCTTCTCAGCTGCAACAACAGCTTTAAAGAAGATTTTGGACCACACACGTTGAATTTTATAATTTAAAACTGCTACAAGGTAGCGTAGATGTGTTTCCCTGGTAGCCTTTGAATGGAAATTGATGATACTGCCAAACTAAAGTCTTTTTGCAACAACAAAATTTACAAAAACAACAAAAAAAAACTAAACCAAAAAGAAAAATTCCAACAAAGACAGCATTTGCACTATGGGCTGTTTATGGTCTGTATTACAATAAAGGTATGCTAAATATTTCGTGTGTGTGTTTGTTTTTGTTTTTGTCCAATTAAAAAACATAGTGCTGCAACACTATCTTTTTAATATCATGAGAATTCTTTCAGACAGAATTCAGAAATCAACAAAAAAAGCAAAAAGAAAAAAAAAATAAAAACAGATTTCAACGAAACTTGCAAAATGATTGAAAAACATGTTTCAATACCATCGCCACCACCACCAACCATCCTATAAGCAAATACGTAAAGTGAAGTGTATGAAGTATATGTATGTATGTATGTATGTATGTATGTAGTATGCAAACTTTGCAAGGACTCTTTTCGTTCTGTTATTAAGTGAAGTGAAATTAAATGGGCGCTGTTTTTGTAAATATTTGGAAAACATGTTGCCATGGTAAGCTTTTAACACCTTGGGAACACGAATTTTAAAGACATAATACATATATCGTATAGATGTCGACGACGTATATCAGGGGAAATATTTTTTATGTTTTAAAACAATTTCTGACATGTTATCTTTTGCTACTTAAGATAATGGATTTTTATTCCTCTCTTTTCGTTTGGTGGAGGGGGGGGGGAGATACGAAAAAGACACATTAAAACCTTTAAAATTAAAATTTTTCAACTTGGGTGTTCCCAACCCAACCAATATTTCCTCACACACACCTCAAATTACCGACTGATAAGGAAAAGTACGGCATTTAACTTTCTTTCGAAAATTAACCTCAGCAGCCCATTACAAAATGATAAGTCTGTAATTTAAATCTCCATTCTTTCATGCATACTCATACATACATATATGCTCATCGACACAAGAATTTGAAAATTTAAAATTTTCAAACCAAAAAATAATAAAACCACCACCGCTGCTGATAAAAGATGACCAACATCCATAATTAATGGCCAACAACATTTCAAAACAATAAAATCCCCACTAAAAAGAAAACAAACAAACAATAACAACAAGTGACAAATGCATGAAAAATGACACCAAAGCAACAGGTTGCTGTTCTTTTTCTTGTTTTCTTCTTGTTCTGTAGACTGACTGCTCGTTATTGGTTTGGTTGGTTTGGAATATCCAACCAACAAACGAATGGCTTAAAAGTTATTGTCACTACGATGATTGTGACACGTTACATACATTCAATGCAACAGGAACAACACAAAAGACTATTTTCTGGACTTTAAATACGTGTAAGATGAATGGATCTGGCTAACCAAAAGGCCTCTACTGAAGTGGCACAAAGTGACATTGAAAATAGATTTCATTTGTATATTTATGTGTGTGTGTATGGATCATTTCACTTTAGGAATGAAGTAGAATTTTACCATTTCTACACGATAAGATCGGTTTTTATTTTATAAAAAAATAGTATTTGAAGCCTACTTGCTGAGAACAATTAGGCTAGATTGAAATATACGTGTCACTCGCTAGCAGATCTCACTCACGGATGCAAATTGAGTCCATTGACTAGACCCTAGACTACGCAATCTCCCGTTTATTGTTATCTTAGCACCCAACAGATAATTAGAGGATGCTGTCTAGTTTCATTTTTTATCCCGACCAAATCATTTACCAAAGTTTATGGATTTCATTGTTCTTCACCACGTTCTACGGTGGTGATGGTGATCCATTTCTGTTTCGATTCCCAATGAAATCACTTTCAGAGAACAATCCAGTTTGTAGAGTAGGATTTCTGTTTGATATGTTTGATAAGTTTACCGTCTTCTTAATTTAAATCATGGTAAACTTAGTACTGCTTCAAGTTCGTTTCTTAAGTCTTTCGTTTCAGTAAGTCAGACTATACTCAACAAATTATTAAAATGAAACATTATCATCATCATATCATCTTAAAGTGAAATTACCCAAATACAGTAATTCAGCTGTGAGGTACAGATAGTTACCACATACTACATTTACAGCAGCAGCAGCAACAGAGTCAGAAGCGTTAGTAGTTGTGATCATTGTAGTAGTGTTAGAACGGCACGGTTTAGCTCCTTCAGTATGACACACACACACACATACGCACATGTACACTAATAAATAACGCATTAGTTACCACAGAACATACGCTAAACGATGACATTCGATTGTGTATATTGTGGTTTAAATGCATTTGATTTGACACTAATGTCCTGTTGTAAACCGGCATCTAAGCCAGCTTCTAATCTGCCGACTGAAAACATTTCTTTTTACCCTTTTTTCTTTCTATACATCGCATTCATTTATTGTTTTAGAAAATTTACTACTTTGTCCCTTTTTCCCTTTTTCCGTCTAACAATTTGTTCTTCTTTGTGGTTTTCTGTTATAAACTGCGGTTCTTGTAGGTATTTTAGCTGTTGCTGCTTCGGCTGTTCATTTCTTATTGTCTCGCTGTACTATTGATGTGCGATATCCATGGGCAACATTTTTAGTTCATAATTTACGATTCCTTGGTTTTTTTTTTATTTCTAATGTGTTTTTTGTTAATTCTTCTCTTTTGTTTTGTTTTGTTTTTATCTTTTTTGCTTTCTATCACTTACATTGACAATGATCACGGTAAATACTGTATTCAAAAACAAAAAAAAGAGTAAAGTGCGTTCATATGTAACCGCATGGTTAACAGCAACGATACATCATCTAACAATTTATTTTATTGTTACTGATGATGGCAAAGTGATGCTTTTCGTTGTTTTTTATTTTTATTTTTATTTCTAAAGATGATTATCGTTATCATTTAGGCATTTACTCATTATTTGACACTTTATTTGTTTTAAAGGCCATATGTTTAAACAAATAATTCAACTGATTTGTTTTTTTTTTTTTTGATCATCTGAAACGACCAAATGGAGCTGCAAAGGCAAACAAGATCAAATTTCATAAAAGGTTTTTGTATTTATAGAAAATGATTTCAAGTAATCAGTATCTAACATAAGATTTTTATGCAATTTCCTGAAATTTTTCTGAAATACCAAAAGATTCATAGAAAAACTAAAATTTGTTCAAATACATTTCGTACGTTTTATACACTAACAACATAGCCAGTAGTAGTAGAAGATTTTTGTCAAGACTTTTGTTTTAAAAAATAGAATTATATGCCACTGGTATATTTGTACATTATTTTTAATAAAAATGAACCTGAAATAAAATTTCACATATTAGTTTTAATTATTTTTAAAAGTATACGAAATATAGTTGCGGTCTTATAATTATCACACCAATTCACCAATAAGTTTGCCTTGAATATTTTATTCTCAAAAGGAAACTCGTTATGGTGGAACACAACATATTTATTTTAATAAACATATTCCAACATTGACTAAAGGCAATGAACTTAATTGGATATGTATGTTAGGTTAGGTTAGGTTAGTGTGGTAGCTTCATACCAGAAGCTCACTTGAGCACGCATAGCGGCCTGTTGTGACGTCACAGGTGAACGCAGTTCCTGTACTGACCAAGTTCCCCCGAAGTCAAGAGGGAGAGGTCGGTCAGCGCAAGATCTGCAAATCCAATGCACGACTACCCCACGCTGGAAAACTAGCCAGAAAGTTTGATAAATGAGGCTATATCCGTGACATCAATGGAGGATAGCTCCGTCAAGCTGACAAGCGTCGAATAGCCAAATAACCTATATATATCTGCATCTCGCAAGAGATGGGCATTGACAAAGAAAGTGAGCAACAGTCTCATCCTCCTCAGCGGATCTGCACCCACGGCAGAAGTCGTTAAATGGGAGCCGCATTCTCTCCGCGTGTCTATCCATAACACAGTGTCTATCCTGTCAGCATGGCCACTGTGATTGAGATGATGCCGCGATCGAGTCGAAGTAACTGGTTGGTACGCCTTCTATCCATCCGGGGCCTCGTTGATCCAGGATCGGTTGGCGTCTCGAAAAAATTTCCGCGCGATGGCCAGTCTGATCGAGGCAAGCGGCATTCCTAAATTGATCGAACAGGATTCCGGGAGTAGTGCACCAGACCTCACCAGCTCGTCGGCTCTACAGTTTCCCGGTATGTCACAGTGTCCGGGGACCCAGACAAGTGTGACTCTGAAGAGCCCAGAAAGGAGGTTGAGGCAACCGCGACATTCCCTGACGATCCTGGAATTATTCGCAACGTTCGACAAGAACTTTATGGCAGCCTGGCTATCCGAAAAGATATGTATGTAGTACAACACAAACCTATGGTATTAAGAAATAATCTTACCGCTTAGCGTTATTCAGCAATAATATTTTTAGGAGTGGTGACACTAAATTCAATCAATTTGACTCGAACTGAAAGACCAAAGTGTGGCATCCACCGAAGCAAAATTTAAATCCTTGCTAAACTTTGGGGACAATTAAGCATAGGCTGGGCAAGCTTCCATATAACATAGTGGGTGTGTCCGATCATAAACGATGATTCCTTGATACATCAAAATTTAATCAAACATATAATGAAAATTAATTGATTCCATTCCCTTATGTAAAATGGATTTTTATGCAAGATAATGATGATGACGATGACGATGATAATGATAACACACCGCACGATTGGATAAAGTATCTAGAGGATGGAAAAGTTGCTAATTATATAATAGACAGTATAAAGCTCAGATTCCAATACAGTGTAATGATCATGAGAAACGAATTGAACAAAACAACTAAAAAGTCTTGAAGACCTGTGGAAAGTGGTTAGAGTGGTAGGAAATGTCATTCAATATTCAAAATGTCTGAAATTAGAAAGGGTAATCAAGCCAGGTGATAATATTTTCCACCTTTAATAAGGGTGTGCTAATTATGTGACCAAGCAATTTTTCTTGTTAAACTATTTTATTGAAGTTCTCTTTACTCTATTCGTGGCTTATTGGTTCTATGGAGTAGAATATTTAACTGCCCATAAGTAAATCTTAAAAAATATTTCATCTTTGGTGGTTACTGTATGGCCATTGGTCACTGTCTCCCTGTTCAATAGATTGGATACAGAAGTCGCCTGCTTAAAACCCTTCGCCTAAAGTACTAGTAGTAGCAGTATCTTTTATGATTTTTAAATTATGAATACCTCACAGCCCATTCACAATGTATCTGTCTTTTACTTGGGAAACTTAAACTGTTCTCTCTTTGCGAAATGAAAGAAAAAGATGAACTAAAAAACAATTAACAAAATATTATTTATTTTAATTGTAGAAATTCTATTTTTATGACTTTTAAAGGACTTGGTTCTATTTTTATGACTTTTAAAGGACTTGGTTCTTTGACATTTGCTTGACATTCTATCGTATTTACAGCAGAAAACTGACTTGTACTTTATTTTTATCGCTTTACATACATACATATGTATATTTGCGTTTTAGTTGTTTTACTGATGCCACACAAAAATTAAGTTGTAATCGTAATATGTGTTCGATTTGTGGCCCAGAATAAACTTTGTCTTTAAACATAAAATCAATATTGCTTTCGAACGGAAAATTGAGCTTTTGAAATTGAGGTGAACAGGTTACGTGTGACTACGACTGTGATAGCAAAAATAACGAATATCGAATATGGACATTAGCATGAAAAGAAAAGAAATGTACAATTCAATTTTATAATTTTCCAAATGAAATGAAGTGAAGTGAGAAAGGTTACAGAAATTTCAGTCAATATTACCTCAAATCATAATTAATTTCACGCTATGGCAGGTTAAAACTGCAACCTTTGTATTGCAGTTCGGAAAATTCAATTTAACAGACTTAATTTTCGAAAAAAAAGAAACTAGAAGAGCAAAGACGGTCAGCAAACTATAACAGAGAATAGTAAAATAAAAATTCGAAATAAATAAAGTAACACTTAGGCATAATGGGTAGCCATAAAGAAGAAATTGATTATTTTACAAAAGAAACCTTACATCATATCTTGCGTCTGCACTTTACATGTAAATACCTATGTTTGATTATATATTTATTTTACTTTGAAAAAAAAAGAGAAGAGAAAAATTAACAAAAGTTCTTTTTTTTTGTTTAAAGCAGGGGAAAAAAAGTATTTTTTGCTTCTGTTATTTGTACAATTTATACGAGAGAATTGTGTGCAAATTCTTGGAACCCAGTGTAACTTTAGCGGTAATAAATTTTTCAATTTCTTGTCGTTAAAAGACGACATTTGCACAAAAAAAAACAAAAATAACCACATTAAATGGCCCTGGCCAGCTTAAAATCTGCCGTTTAAATATTATTTTAGATTGTTTTTGACTCTTCATCCTTTGCTTTTCTTTTTCTTTTATTTATTTTAAATGCAAATAAAAAATATTGTATAAAATGACAATACGAAGACAGTTGGATTAATTCACAGGAATCAAGGGACAACAAAAAAACAAAACATTATAATAACGTATTAACTTTCATGGAGTGTAGGCAACTTATTTACAGTAGTAATTGTGTTTTCAACAGCCATTCGAAACAGTCATCAAAAGCTTATGGACAACGATTTACAAGGTTAAAAAAAATAAAAATTATGTTGCCACATAAAAAATATGTATTTTAGTTATTGGCAACTACTAGCAAAGCTTATGAAAGTGTTTTGACTAACTTAAATAATGAATAAAAAATTTAAATAGAACATGTGCTACATACATACGTACATAATTGGTCAATCAGGATTACGACCTAGCTTCCCACACCACTTATGTTGTGTGTGTTAATTTTATTCGTAAGTGGCGGGACCTACCGCTTAAAGTAAACTCTGAACGACAGAAACTTTTTCATGCTTTACCATTTTTCACTTCTGCAGATGTCTTATAACCTGATTTAGTTATAACTTATTCACACCAGTAAACTTCTCATATAAAATGATGATCCACCTTGTTGAAGTGTAGTGAAGTGTATTTTGTGTTAGGGATAATTGAAATGACCAAAAAAACAATAAAAAAATTTATTACTGAATTGAAAATTACTTTAAATAGCCAATGATTTGAAAATTGAGACTTTCGCCAAGAAAACTAAACTAAAAATTTTATAAAATCTCCATCTAAATATATTTAACTGCGACTTCTTTCAACAGCCAGCCAAGCTCTTATTGAACAACATTAACATAATTTCTGTTTTAAGGAAATTTAATACTTTTTAATATTTACACCTTTATATATGTATATACTCGTATATATTTTTTAATTTCTTTTCTTTCTTTAAATTTTTCTTCTTTTATTCATTTTAAATATGAAAACATAATTCCAATGAAAATTACGGTCATGATGATATTTCCGCTAGCAACATGCCGTTTTTCTGCCATTGCATGTCTTCTATATTTGTGGCTCTAAACCAGATGTTTAGCGGTTGTTTACCGGTTGTTTCTATTTAACTGTTTAACAATTTATTTATTTGTTTATTATTAACAATACAATTTGTTGTTGGAACAACAAATTATCAATTTGAAAATCAATAAATAAATAAAAAAAAAGTAAATATGGATCATAAATACTTGGTTTGATAATGTACCAAGTTAAGCTGTTTGAAATGCTTTAAACGCTTATGAAAATAGCCTCTAAAGATGTGTTAAATTTATCGTCTTGTAAAGAAACAAAAAAAAAAATAAAAATAAACAGACTTTGAACAAGAGCAACAGCAAAATCAACACAAACATCAACTCTTAAAGGAAAACTTAATATTTGAGCAGAAATCTAATCAAACAGACAACAACAAAACAAAAAAAAGTAAAAAAATGTTAAAATCATTAGAAACTATCATCGACATTATCGTTGTAGTTGGTAGTTGGTGTGCAATAAGCCTTAAAGATCATATTTTTAAGTTGATGTAGCTAATACAGCAAATGCAGCCAATACATCCAGTGTTTGTTTGGAGGCAAACAAAAGCCGCATTAACTAGCATAAACTATTGGCTGACGTTGTTCAAACAACAGTAAAGAAATTTTATTTCTTAAAGATTTATGATTCCATGTAAGTGAAGAAACCAAGTAGAAGAAGAAGAAAAACAAATTGTTACACTTTATTATTACACTGCAGAGAGTATGCACAGACAGATAAACGTTTAATTTTCTTCACGACATAAAAACAAATATGTTAAGCTAGGAGGGTGCAGGGGCGGGGGGGCTTTACATTTTGTGATACTCATACATGAAATTGAAGTGTTAACACATTTATTACTTATTGACTTGACTTAAAATATCAATTAACACATGCATGATTATGGCCACTTAACACAACGGTTTTGTATACAACAGTAACAAAGAAAAAACAATTACAGCAACAACAAATTAACTCGTTTTAAAAACAGCCACCAAAAGAAGAAAAACAAAAAAAAAATAATAACGCTCCATACTCAGGCATGTACATATGTGCATACATATGTTCATATGTTTGTTTATACATACAATATATTCATGTCCTCTCAATATTTTTTGTTAATATTGAACGTACATACATACGTACGTACATATCTTAAATGATACGTACTATATTTCTATATTAATATTGATTTTTTAATTATTTAATAACAATTTTTTCTTGTTGTTTTCATTACATTTTTTGGATTTGTTTTAAACGTGTTTGAAAAAGGAAGAAAAAAATTCAAACATTTTAATTTTATTGTATAGCGGTAGCATTATGACTGCATGTAAATGCTTATTTTAACAAATTGCTTTATGATACATACAATATAACAAAAAAAAAATAAAATAAAAATTATTCACAATATTTGGTTTTTTATATTTTTTTATATTGAATACTTATAAGAAATGGTTGTTAATTGAATGTAATTGATTTCATCTTGGTTTTAAATAATAAAATATTCAAAAAGAAAAACAAAATTATACAAATACAAAAGACTTAAGACACATACTTTTACTTTTAATTGGTCATTACAACCCTTTAGGCTCGTAGTAATAAGGAGAATTAAATTTTACGGTTAGAGATTCATTTACAGGCTTTACAGAGCAATATTTTATTGGAAAGATTTTTAATGAAAAGTTTTATATTTGCATCCACTTATTCATATGATATTTAAGATTAAAGGAAATTCTAGTGCGAAAGAATAATTGCATTTGATCATGGTCAATAAACTTCTAGTATATAAAGTAATTCTAAAATTTCTTCTAATAGAACTTTGAGTCAAAAGTTTATCCCCTGCAAAAAGATTTGAGTACGCTCCTGCCTAATTAAAAATTCGAATTCACTCATCTAATACTTCATGACGTTTATGACAGTGTTGGTACACGAGATTTTATGGCATATTGTTGCCCAAATACATACATGTATTCGATTTCTTTGCATTAATCGTGTAGAATTCTTTTCTGATGTCAAATTGATCACTATATTTCAGTCATGGCTTTAATACTATTAAAGTGTCAATTTCTAATCAACATCAAAAGATTTCTGTGAATAAAAAAAAAAAGAAATATCAAAATGAATTCGTTACACTCATACTCAATATTTAAATGATTTAATAGAAAAACAAATCACTTTTTTGTTTTTGTTTTTTTTTTGTTTTTGGTTTTTACTGGATTATTTTACCCAAATCACAATTATAAGGCTTGAAATTGAAAAATTGAAATTGTAAGAAACGTAATCTTGTTATTTTTTATTCTTTGATTTGAATTTTTTGGAGATTTTGATTTGAATTTTTGCCTTTTTGTTTGTTTTTATTAATAAAAAGCACGCAAAACTCCAGTAGCCTTATTTGACAGCTTTTGTGTCATAATTTTATGGTTTCGTGTTTAAAAACCAAAAACATTAAAAATTATACAAATAAAAATTGTTATGGTTATGTGGAAGAATTGCTATTGGAAATTTAAAAAGACCACAAACACCCTACAGTTATCAATACAAACAATTTGTTTATATTGTTGCCGCAATACCATGAAGACTGTAATGAGTGATATTGGCTGCCAAAAACACTAAAGACTAGTGAACTTATACGCTTAAGTAAATCGGAAGAATCTTTTCAATAGAAAAAGTCAGCGGAATTAGCTCTGCTTGATCAGGTTGGGACTATTAACATGTAAATAAATAAACAGATATAGAATGGAGAACACTCACAAGAAATATTCTTCTACTATTGTCGAACGATTCGGAGTTACAATTCTCCAGACTGCATTACTCTATTATCTTTAGGGATAATGTTGTCCTGCGGTTGCTGATGAGTTCTGGCAGACAACGAAACCGCAGACAAAAGCATAAGTTACGCCAAAAGAAATTAAATTATCTCCTGCATGCACAAGTATTAGGTTACCTTTCAATGCGTCACTTTTCTTCAAATCATATTAATATGGTAGGAACTCTTGTTGTAGCTCTTCTCTTAAGTCACATATCTATTTGCAAAGAAAATATTTCCATTGTTTATGTGTTGGTAATATAACGCGCCTGATCAATTTCCCATGTAGGTGGTCTGGTTTTATTAATTGAATTTTATTTTGATCTGTTCGTTTGATTGATCTGTTGCTGCTTCAGTTATGTTCGTAAATCATCAAAATCTTGTTTAAATTATGTTTATTTTATTTTTTTGCAGTCTTCTCGGATTTTTTCGGTAATTTAAAATGTTTTGTTGATTAGTTTTTTTCACATTTCAATCATAAAATCGTGATTTTAAAAGAATTAAAATGTAGACAACCCCCCAAAAGCTGAAATATCACATACTGAAAATAGAAAAAAAGACTACATTTCAACTACAGTTTGGTTAACAATCATAACTTTTTCTTCTACTGCTTAGAAGTAGCATAAAATATGTAAAACGTACCTACAATTTGTTTTCTTTTCGAGAATTTAAAAATTAATAAAAATGATGACCGCTTAAATCGCTTTTTTATTACTTTTCAAAGGTTGACATATGTCAGGAACAAGACTGAGGACGGTGACGCTTTGAGCCAAAAGGGAGGGTAATAGATGGGGTTAAGATTTTGGGAACCAGAGATGTTCTCATATTAATGAACGCGGGAAAACAAGATACCCTTCCAGAATCATGTGAGGAAGGCACACTTGTTCTTCCAGCGAATCGCCAACTCTAACATATTGACTGTATATGTGTCTCGCTTTGGGATGATCTACAAATTATTTCAAAATGTATCATTATATACGAAACTGCAAATTCATTCAATTGGTTTAAAAGAAACAAGTCTGCAGGATTCGATGGGATTACAGTGCAGTTATTGAAGTGCAACCTAATCACGAGCGCTCAAATAGTACTCCGAATATTTGCCAATCATGTGGGATTATAAAGCGGTCGCCTAGATAATTGTTTGCAGAATTTCAGATAGAGTAACATTAGCTTTGGGGCATGAAGATGCTTGATTTCGTCTCCAGAAGTCTATAATTGTCACATAAACAACCTACGGGCTATCGTATGGAATAGCGTTTACCATACGTTCACACGTAGAATTAAACATGGAAAACTACGAAGTACGATAGTGATTGAGATAAACAGAGAAAATAGTTGCTAAGAAGCGAAGGCTGTGGTCTTTAAGCAATTTGGTGAGGCTCTACGCTCCTTTTGCAATTTCACCCAATTATGGATTTTAATTAAAGCAACAAAGAAAGACATAAAATTTAAGAACATGACTTTGGACATGAAAATTAGCACACAAAAAGAAAAAAGAATTAAATAAATGAAAAATAACAACAGCAACACGAACAAGAACAAAAAAGTTGAATTACAACTTCAACCCACTTATAGATAGAGTCCTTTAACCTCATGTTGCAATTATACCATGGCAAAATGAAATCACTTTTTTTTCGTTGTTGTTTTTGCTGTTACTTTAGTGCAGTTGCTCCTTCTTTTCCTTCATCATCATTTCAGATTTTGTAGATACTATGGCCTGTTGTTGCATGTACCATCATTTAGTTGTTGCAATTTACAACGCAACACACACAATTGTCTGTTTCACGCAAACTTTTTAAGAAAAACGAAAAATTGTTGATTCCGAAATTTTCGATTCTTTCGTTCGTATCAAAACATAATCTCCCTAAAAAAAACAAAAAGAAAAAAAGAAAAAGAAAATGCAAGCAAACGAGAACTCTTAAGCCAAAAGAACAGGCAAAATGGGGAAATTTTTAAGGGAAGTCATACAAAACAATGCAATTTAAAAGTACCTTTTTGTGTAAGTAGTAGCAAACAATTTATTTTATTCCTGTTTCGTGAGACATATTTCATGACCGTCTGTGAACAGAACCAAATTCTGAGGTGATTATTAAGGTGAATTATAACAAAAACCGTACGACGACAAACTATGGAAAAATATTTACTTACTTAATTGGCCATTAACAACCCGAGCCAGCGCAGCCGCTGGATATTAATACGCTGCACAACGTCTATGTTGTTGAGGAACTCGGATGCGGAAATCATCGCTAATTTGCACTAGACCGAAGATCTTATGAAGGACTTTTCTTTCGAATACTCTCAATGCTGCTGCATCAGTGCTTAATAGGGTCCATGCCTCTATGGAAAATATTGTTCTTGAAATCCGGAAATTAGTACATACATACATACATAATTGGCCATTACAACCCTTCAGTCATGATTACGGCCTAGCTTCTCAACACCGGAAATTAATATCACTTTGCAAAAGCCCAAGTGAAGAACACCGCTTGTGTCCAAATACGAATGTGAAAATTGTCTTTCTACTCGCACTAGGATTATCATAAAATTTTCTATTGACATGTAGTCGTTGATCAAGAAAACATAAAAATAGGCGGGATAGGACTGTTTTATCCTGTTGCCAGGCAGACACGGTGGATTTTTCCTCGTCCTTTTGCACGTAGCTTGCATAGCCTAACAGACATTTGAGATATTCTAGTGTATTCTCGCCATCGCCAGCTTTTGTTTCTCCACGAATACGAAGACATCATGTTGAGTGTCTTAGTTAGAAAAACAAACCGTCAGAAGATTGAAATTGTAAAAGGAGAAATAGCTGTCCGGTACCCATTATCACATTGTGGCATAAATGCAAAGAGACTAACTTTTGGATAGCACCTCCAACATTCGTATTAGCGATCTTTTTTTCATCATCATTCGCTCTTTAAACTCTCTGGCCTGACATTTGCTATATTCCGCTTCGATTTTGCCAACAATTGCTCTCTTTTTGCAGAAGCATTCCAGAGTGAGAATTTTTATTAACGTGTGATGCAAAAAGGTACCAAACCAATCCAAATGTTCGGTACTTATTTCACTTTCGCATTCTATCCCCTCCGGTTCAATCCCACAAGCAAACAGGCAGACAGTGAGGCAATCATACTGCAATATAAACTAAAGTATTCAATTGAATCTTTTACCACGAGTTGATGTTGTCGTTGTATTTGTTCTTGAGTACAAAAAAAAAATCCTTTTTTTTTTACTTTTTGTTACTGTAGCCGTTGATGATGATGATCGCGAACAGCGAAATCTTTTGAACAAAATCGTCAACGTCTTGGGTGGTCTCGAACCATTTAAGCGGCATCTCTTCAAAGTGGTTCAAACTTGCAAACGATGCTTAAGCACCCTGGTCTACAACCAACACACACAAGATTTAATAAACGTGTCTGAAGTTGAACTTACAGTTGCAACCACATTAGCAGCAGCAGCAGCAGCGGCAGCGACAGCAACAGCAACAGCAACAGCAGCAGCAACTGTAACAAATAAAACGTTTTTCGTTTTCATTTGTTTTCTAAAGATTGTTTTTATTTTTTATTTTTTTTGTGCGGATTCAAAGGCAATGAAAGGAACAAAAAGAAAAGAAAAGTTTGTGGCCGTATATTAAGCGGCTAAAATTTTATTTCACTTGAGTTTCGCTCTTTTTTTTTCATAAAAATTCGTTGCATTCGTATTACTTTTGAATCAGAGCTATGGGAGATGGACTGTGGCGGTGGTAAAGCAATGGCAATAAGAATGAGAATCTTATTGTGCGACGAGTGTTTCACTTAAATTGTGAAATTAAATGATCGTTGAAATTCTTGGGAAGAGAACGAGATACTCACTCGTACATGCTGAAGGAACAGTTTGCAGTGTTTCATTGGAATTTTCAAATGAATTGCGTTTTCGTTGTGTTTTACAATTTTTTTCATTTCTTTCATTTTTTTTTTCTTTGGTCTCGTTTGTTGCAAATGAAGTTGAAAATACAATAAATTTCAATACGTATAAAGAAAACAAACCAGTCAAATAGCCAGCCATTTAGCCACCAGTTGTTGTACTTCAACTTCAACATCACAATACAACCCGAGATATTTCAAGAGAGATACTCGTAAACGGATGGCATGTACAGGATAGATTCTGAGTATTTTCATGGGTGAGGAACGACATCATAGTCAGCCAATGCTGTAATCTAAAACTAATAGGCTTTGATGTGCGGTGCTTTGATTCCCTTTGGTTTTTCTTTTTCTACTGTTAAAACTGTTTTGGCCGCAAAATATATTCCAAGACTGAGTCAGTGAAGTCAACGCACGTACATATGCACACATACAGACCAAAAACTCACAAACTCAATTTTATGCAAAATTTAAGCTTAATAAAGCTGCAAATTGAAAAAAAACCAAGAAGAACAGCTTTACTGCTTGCAACCCGAAACTCTTGTGACCGAAAAGTATTAAAAAAAATTCTGAATGTGAGGCTGACTGAGTGACTGACTGTGTGACATACTGTTATGGAAGAGTAGTAGTAAGCATGGGTTGATTTTAGAGATTGGCTTGTTGTTCCATTACATGTTGCAGTAACTTACACGGTCAGCTTACAACTAAGGCAAGATCATCTTGTATAGTCAGTCACATTGAAACGCGTTGTTTATTATTTTGGTTGTTATCTTGTCTTTCTCCCGTATGAGTATGTCATTTGTGTTGTGCTTTTCTTTCTTTTTTTTAACTCCTGAACCTTCCGAAACAATGACTAATTTCATGCTCAATGAAATCGCATTTTCGACAAGTTGCCACAACGTAAACCAATCCAATTCAATTCAATCCAAATAAACCAGTACAGCAGCTAAAGTACAACTTAAATGTGTATAAGGAGCATATCATTGTATTTATTTTTAAAGGCATTTTTTACAACAGCAATCAAGGAAAATTAAATGCAAAGTTAGCAACTAAATGCATAAGTACGTTACTAAAAGAGCAATCGCATTTCAAGAAGTCTGTTTAAAGGCCGCATAGGTCAGTGAAGTCGCCGTAGTCTAGTAGGTAGTGTGTTGGCTTATTAGACGGTTCAAATCCCCGGTCAGACATCAAAGCGAAATATGAAATAATATTTCTTCGGCGACTTCCTCTCTTCCAACTCTGAGAGTAAATTAAATTGCCATGAAAAGTTTCTCAAAAAATCTGTCGTTCGGAGTACACTACACTGTATGCACTTGCTTTATGGTAAACCTACAGAAAGCTTAACTATTCAGGTTTTAAATGGTGTATCTGTAGTTGAAGGAGGAAGACTCCAAGCAAGAGTCAAGATTTTGACCGACATCTTCGCCATTAAGTTTTCAGATTTTTCAGTCGGATAAGGCAGAATCGATGATGATGTATAAACGACATATGTATGCTTTGTAACCGTTCGCCAATGGCGTACAAAAACGTTTTTATTTTACATTATTGGGGATAATTTATTAGTTGTTAGCCACTGGAAAAGAAGCAAATTTGAGCCGAATACTTAAGTAGAAGTGATTATTTTTCTTTAATAATAATTACCACATTGTACTAGATTTAGTGAAAATCAGTTCGTAATCGATATCACCAATGGACATCTTTACAAGAAGACAACACCAATATTTTATTGGGAGTTTCACAATCATAATCTGACATACCATTTATAGACCTTCTTCCATAATTCTTTATCTATGCAACGAAAGCAGCGAGTTGCATATCACATTGTCTGTTGATCTGCTCTTCCCTTCGTAATTATCGTCAAAAATGAAAGAAATAAAGAATTTATGATATTGGATCTACGGTTACATACGTACATATATAAGTACATACATTTATGTATTTCCATAATAATTTTTCCATAATTTATTCGAAATGTCCACGTATCTACACATTCTGCAATTGTTTAATTCCATTTCCAATTTTCTTAATTTCTAACGAGCGAAACGGAGTTCAATTCTCTTGTACTAGCGTTATGTAATTAAGTGCGCATTGCTTTGTCTACTTAAGAATGATAAAGAAAAATTTGAAAGAGTAACTATTTGATGCCAAGGATTTGCACGGAAATCTTCGTTTAATGTTTATCTCATTGTTGTTGTTGTTGTTATTGTATTTAATTCAATCGCACTTCAAATAAAAAACATTTCATTTTCATCTTTTCTAGACTCGTATAGATCTTCATCTTTAATTTTGCAATTTATTGTAGTTGTTGTTGTACCGGGCTATCACAACCCACCTTTGGGCGATTTGCCACCAGAGGCTACAACCTAATAAATGTTCTCTAACAGTCCATGGCTTTACACAGTCTCTCTGCAGCTCAGCAGAGCACAGCACAGCACAGTTCAATTCAATGCAATTCTATTCAATTTGATTTGACTTTGTGTACATTTTTGTTGTTTCTGTTGTTATTGTTGTTTTTGGTTAAACCATAGAATTGTTGTAAAACATTTATTGAAATTAATCATCATTTCGCATCGTATGTTGGTTGTAGTTCTTATTGCAATTGTTGTTATTGATGTTGCTGCCTTTGCTGCTTTTACTGCTGCATGCTTATGTTAGCTGTCCGTTTCTGTTGGTTGTTGGTAGTTGGCATTATTATAATAATCCTTGCAACAGCATTTGATTTGATTCTCTGTGTACGAGTACATCTTGTTTTCTGTGGCTTATCTTCATTTTTCTTCACTTTTCGTTCTTTTTTTATTCTTCTTGGGCTGAGACTAGAAATATCTTCGGTTTATGTTTTTGTCAATGTGTTGTTGCAATGTGTTGCTTAGTTTCGTCCGCCTCTTGGCCGGCCGTATAGCACCTATCTGTGGCGATTCTATTTTCACCGTCGTATAGTAATGTGCCAGTTACACGGTTATTATCGTTTTTCTTTGTTTTGTTTTTTGGTGGCGGTTAATTCTGGAGGATTTTCTATTCTCCGGTTCTCTGTTCGTTTGGGTTTTTTTTTGATTAATTATGCGGCGTATTTATGAGTGCGCGCATTGATATTTAAAGGATTTTTGAAGGTGAAAGAATTGCTTGAAAATTCATTTATTATTTGCAATGTGACTCAGCATCAACCAGGAAAATGTTGCACTAAAGAGAATAAGAAAAATCCAGGCCATGTTTAAACGTGTATATACTTTTTCCATTTTCGAACTGAAGTTTCACGGGTGAAATAAATTTTTTTATATAGAAGGCTAGATGTTATTTTAATTTTTTGTTTTTAAATACAATATTTAGCAGTGTAACGAATAAATAATAGCAATTGTAGGAGATATTATGATAAGAAAACCATTATCAACATAATATTAAGTAGATTAGTTTAATCATGTATTTTTAAGACTTTGCAAAAAGAAAACCAGTCTTTAAGAATCCTACACTCTTTACAATAAATTTCAACTTATAAATTCAATTTTTTCTTCGTCATTCTTAAGTAGACAAAGCGACGCGCACCTAATTACATAACGCTAGTAGAAGAGAATTGAACTCTGTTTTGTTCTTAGAAATTAAGAAAATTGGAAATGGAATTAAACAATTGGAGAATGTGTAGATATGTAGGCATTTTGAATAAATTATGGAAAAATTATTATGGAAATACATAAATGTATGTACATATATATGTACGTATGTATACCGTAGATCCAATATCATAAATTCTTTATTTCTTTCATTTTTGATGATAATTACGAAGGGAAGAGCAGATCAACAGACAATGTGATATGCAATTCGCTGCTTTTTTTCTTTATTTAGAAACTTATTTTCTCTAGAAACTTCTTCTCAACAATCTTCTGGCAATAACTCTGAGAGTAAATAAAATTGCCATGAAAAATTTTTCAAAAAATGTGTTGTTCAGCGTCGACTTTAAACTGTAGGTTCCGCCACTCGTGGATAAAATTGACACACACAACATGGGTGGTGGAAGGAGACACATAGTTTGTAATCCTGACTAGGGGGTTGTAATGGCCAATTAAGTTATGTAAGATCCGATGCTCTCAAATATTCAAAATATATGATTTAATATATAAGTAGATCATCATCTTTTTTAGACAAAATAACTACAATTTACAAACGTTATTAAAATTTTGCTGTATTTTTTTTTTTTTTTTGAAATGCGTTTAAAAGCACACGAATATCTGTATAACAATTTAATTATTTTAGTTACTGCTGCTGGTGGTGGTAGTTTTTTTGTCTGTTACGCTGTAGCTGACTGTCCATAAATGCGAGCATGTTTGTATTTATTAATGCCACAAAAGGCAACAACTGTTTTAAAGCCAATCAGCCAAATATGCAACAAAACAATAAAAAAAATGTTTATTTTGAAATAAAAAAAAAAGAATAACACAAATTGAAACTGAACTCATTTTAAAAGAGGGATAGAGAAAGAGCATAAACCATTAATGGAGTATTTTTACGGCATCCAAAAAACAAAAACAAAAAAATTCACAAAAAAACGATTGTTGCAAACTGTGGACTGAGAGAAAAAATGTTCCATCTTAAAAGTATTAAACAAAAGAAAAAACAATAAAATAAAATAAAAAATAAAAAGTAAAAAAAAACGAACAAAACATAAACGTAACGAAAATTAACTTGAAAATGTCAATGATGATTAGTTCTTCTACTTATTTTCGATTTTTTTTTTATAATTATTGTATTCACTGATGGATTATTGTATTGTATGTAAAGGAAAAAAATATTAGAGTTTAAAAACCGACAGCCTCAAAGGAGTCTCAACCTTCACCGAACATAGCTTCGTAAGTCATAAACATATGCCAGCCATAATATTCGAAAACAATTCTGCTTAAAAGCTTTTGTACATAAAAAGTCTTATTTTATTTAAGGCACTTTTTTGTTGTTCTTTTTGTTTTTGTTTTCGGTTTTTGTGTTTTTTGTTTGTTGAAATGCAAGAGCATTCTGCACGATGTGAGATCTTTAAAGGTTTCCAACATAATTAACTTGGCAAGAAATAATAAAGTATCCTGTAGATAACAATAACAACAACAACAACAATAATAACAAATGCAACAACAGACAGTATCATATGAAATGAAACATTTATAATATAGTGCCTGTGTAGTGAAATTAAACAAGGCAAGACCAAAACTAAACCAATTCGAAATAAGCCATAAATTAAGGTGAATATGTGAATATTTAAAATGCGATCTGGCCATGTGGCCATTCATCTATACATATGTACATACATATCATAACAATAACAACAATAACAACATTAACATCAACAGCAATAATTGTCTATACAGCATCTTTCATATGTTAAGAGCCTTTAGTTTGCTGTACACAGGCAAGACGACTCTTTATAGAAAAAATAAAAAAAAAAACAAAAGCCTGCAGCAAAACGAAACATTTACGTCTGTATTCGTTAGCTCGTTCGCTCGTTTGTTCGTCTGTCTTTCGTTTAACCAAATACTTGTGCATCACTTTTTATACTCACGCACTTATTTTATACACACACAAACACACTCACACTCACACACGTGAGCTTAGGAACACGAGATCAATAACTGATCACTTCATTTGATCTGCTTGTACATATATACATGCATATGTACATCTGTAAGTGTGTGAGTGTGAATAAGAGTAAAGAGATAGATGTGTGTTCACTGTTGCCAGATATCAATGTATCCTCAGCATTTTGACGATTTTTAAAATCACCAAAATGGAAAAATTTACAATTTCTCTGAAATTATATGTTTAAAGCTAAAAATAAATCATTCAGAAATAACACAACATGTTGTCCTAATTTCCTTTCGAAAGCCATTTCTGACCATCATGCCAAAGGTTCACAGTTGTTTATTGAATGATTACTTTAGAAGGAATCCTATACACACACACACAAACAATTACTGAATTAGTTCATAAGACGAAATATATTTTTAAGCCGATACATTTTGATGGTTTAAAATTCCAAAAATCTGGTAACACTGGTATAGGCGCATACGCGCACATGTACGTATGGATGCATATGTTACTATTACTGTTTGATTGTTAAGGTTTACAGAACTTTAAATAATGAAATCACTTTTCCGTTCATGCATAGCGTAAAAGTGACCTTTTATCCATATTATGTATATAACGTAACCATGTTAACTTCTTTTAAAGTTTTATTTATTTCTTAAATTAAAAATTATGATAAAAATAAAACGAATAATCAATCATTTATGTATTCAAACAATTACGAAGTTATTATTTTATTTATTGTATTCAAAGTCATTATAAGCTTCTAAATATAGTACAGAGCACGTTCGGTATTCGCGGCTATCCATTATCGCGATGGGCCGATTATTGTAACGGAATAAACTGCAAATTGCACAATGCTCTTCGGTTTATGGCATTATAAGTCAAGAAAAAGCATTCAAAAATTTTGTTCGCACAACAGGAAGTGGTCCAGGAGGTAAACGTTGCAACATAAAGAAAGCTGAGTCCTCTAAGATGGAGAAAAAGCTTTATAAGTAGTATTTAAAACAAAAAAAATAAAAATGTCCCAATATCAGCACATATTTGACGATCAAAAGCCGAACAGTTGCATTCCAAAAATTTATGGAGAAAATTCAGAATTCAACGCGTCGACTTGGAATTAGATTTCTGAAAATAACGGCGAAGAATTGTCTTCTAAGCCGTATCTTGTTAAACCATTTGTGCAATACAATCAAATAATATTCAGAATATTTTTAGTTTTTTTCTAATATTGGATTCCCCACTCATGCTCCTCAATTCAATAGTGCGATAGTTGTTCTATAGCGTTACAAAAGCAGAATAATGCGAACTTAATTTCTGAATACTTTTATTAGGTCCGAATAAAGTCTTTTACGGATAAAGTTGCCATGATCTAGTAGGTAGTGCATAGGCTTATTAGACATGAGACCTCGGTGCAAACTTCAAGTCAGACACCTCCAACAAAACAAAATATGAAAAAAATATTTCTTCGGTAATGTTCTCTCAGCAGATTTCTGGGAAAAACTCTGAGAGTAAATATAAAAGCCATGAAAATTTCTGAAAAGTCTTTCGTTCGGTATCGACTTTAAACTGTAGGTCCCACTACACTTATGGATAAAATTAACACACACAATACATATATACAAACGAACTCATTCCTTTGGACTACTGAATGATGAAACATCGATTTATATTAACTGTGCGCTTTAGTCTGTGTATATAACACGGATGTTCATAAATGCAGGTACCTACCTGGATTATAAGGTTATGATGTGCACCTGGCATCAATGGTGCTCATTGGCTCCGCCCTACAAAATACAGAAAAAAAAAACAAAACTCATCTTTAAAATGAAAACAAAAATTCAATAGAAAACCGGGGAAAAAATGTGCCACTCTAAACGGCCATCGATAATCATTTATCCTCAACTCATATGAAACTCAAATGTTTGAATGCGACGATTGACTACGAAGTTTGTTTACCGACACGGGACCAATTGCTTATGTCGCATTTAAGCTCTTAACGTAGTTTTTCTTTTTCTTTAATGATTTTTTTTTTCGCGTTATACCGCATTTTATTTCTTACTGATCATCATACAAACAATAAAAGAGGGAACATCTAGTCCTTATTGTATCCATGATGTCATGATCAGTTTAACTTTCTCCAGCGGTGTTTATAAGTAAAATACTTAAGTGAAACGACGCGTCGTTACAACAAGTTTTTAAAATAGGTATTTTTTGAAAATTGGTTAATTGTTGCCGGTTAATGAAAACCGTTCTTGTGACTAAGGCAACGAAGAATCTTTTCAAAATCGTCAACCAAAGTTCAATGTGGTTTTTAAAAGGACTGTAAACTAAACCAATCGCTATTTTTGAATTTTCGTTTTATATTTTTTTATATTTCGAATACTATTGACGGCAAAGTTCTTGACGCCTTGAATGATCTATTCGCGTTAAAGTTAAGTATATACGTGGTAAATAAGGGCTATAGGAAAATTAAAAAAAAAAACACATAAAATTCAGAAAAATTTATGAAATCTTTATTTGAATCGATAGTACGGTCCATATAATTTAATGTTTGAAGATTATTTCATGCAAATGTTAACCGCGACTGCGCCTCAAATGGTCCATCCGCTTAGTCCAATTTTGGCATACTCTTTCCAACATTTCGGCCGGTATCTCACGAATAAATGCTTCAATGTTGTCTTCCAATGCGTCAATTGAAGCGGGCTTGTCTGTATAGACATGAGCTTTAACATAGCCCCACAAAAAATAGTCTAAAGGCGTTAAATCGCACGATCTAGGCGGCCAATTGACCGGTCCCGAACGTGAAATAAAATGTTCACCGAACTCGCCTCTCAATAAGTCCATTGTTACGCGTGCTGTGTGGCATGTGGCACCGTCTTGTTGAAACCACATGTCATGCAAGTCAAGCTCTTGCATTTTGGGCAAAAAAAAGTTGAATATCATCTCACGGTACGTTACGAT
Organism: Sarcophaga rosellei; assembly: GCA_930367235.1. Taxonomy (NCBI): domain Eukaryota; kingdom Metazoa; phylum Arthropoda; class Insecta; order Diptera; family Sarcophagidae; genus Sarcophaga; species Sarcophaga rosellei. Next base: position 86,447,344 of record OV884021.1, read on the forward strand.
TCGCAGCATCTTTGAAGAAGTACGGTCCTGTGACTTTTTCTGGATGCATTGGTAGCTTTTCCAATGCTTCTGGCTGATCTTCACTCCAAAATCTACAATTCTGCTTATTTACGTATCCCGAATAGTGGGTCGATTAAACTGACCATAAAATGGAAGAAGCGCGCGATGAACTTTCTTAACAGAGCACCCATTTTGATAATAAAATTCAATGATTTGCAAGCGTTGTTCGTTTGTAAGACGATTCATGGTTAAATTATAGACCAAACTGAAGATGTTTGACAGTTAAACAAAACACGAGACGTGCGTGAACTGTTTAAACCAGTGTTGCCAAAAAGATAATATATATAGTATACATACATAAGTATGTATATTATGTAACTGACAATATCACTTCTCCATTCACTTCATTTATTCACCGTTAAAGACGATCCTATTTCAGAATAACAGTGTTTTGTCTTTTGTGAACTTCGAATATAAATATGTACGAGAGAGATTGAAGAAGAGGAACCCAACCAAGGGTCTCGTGCCAATTAGAATGCACCTAAGCTATTAAATAAGCCTGTTTTGCGCTCAACATTAGGAATACCAACCATACTTCCGAAAGGAGGTATGTATCTTGTACAAACTTCCTTAACTTCTTACATGCCATTCCACTGAGATGAATTACGTCTGGTATAGTGTCATTTCCAAAATATTAGAAAAGAAATTGTGTTATCCAATTTTATGGTATGTAATACTCTGGCTCTATTAGTCAAAATATTCGCTTCCTCATTTCCAATCACTCCATTATGACTAGGAACGCATATAATGCGTACCGTTCCATGCCTGGAGAAATTCCTAATTGCCTTTTTACATTCCAGAACAGTCCTTGACCTCGTATTCCTGAATGTTATTGTCCTAATTTCCATTTGACTACCCGTAAAGATATTTAAATCTCTATACGTCAAGCTTACCAAATGATTACTAGGCCAGATCATACATTCCATGACAGCACGTACATCTGCTTGATATATGTACCTTATTATGATCCGGTGACTGGAGGTAAAGTTTAATTTCTGATTTTTCTATATAGAGGCTCAGTCCCGTCCTCTATATATATATATTTATAGCCATCCATGTATCAACTGTGCCATGGATGCGTTTGATCAATAAAATCGATTCGGTGTTAGAGTGATGCATTTTCCATCATATCTGAAACAAATGGCGCACAGTGCTATTTTGACAGTGAATTTTGAAAAATCTAATGATGGTATCCTATAGAGAAGAGCTGACAGCGATAATTTCCATTTTCAAGAATTCTACACTTGCAGAAATTAAAGGAGTGTGTATGAAAAACAACTAAAAATGACGAGAAATTTCGTAATCAGTAGCAGTACCAGTATCGGGTCGTTTGTTGGGCGGTGTACAAATACTAATGTCACTGTCGACTGATAGGCAGTGTAAGCAGGAAATCAGCTGCTCTGATCTCCAGTGTGCTCTGGGGCATTATTTGTCCCACTTAATTGGTTTCTCTCTGACCAAGACAGAGTGTGGTAGTCAAACTACATGCAATCAAATCCTTGCCCAATCTGGACTAACGATAATAATAGACATTCTGCTATTCTGGTAAAACACACATACACGGCGGGTCGATTACGATGATTCCTAATAACTTTCTATATAGAACATTCGATTTTTTAATTCCAACTAGAGACTTCTGGTCTGAAGTCCAATGGCTGGTGACTCAAACATCTACGGTGAATGTATTAAGAGTTCTGGTATTAAACTTTCTTATAGGCAGCCTGATGGGTTCATAGAGATATCATTGAAAATTGCATTGTTGATGAGCTAGCCAAGGCCAGTGATCCAAACTGATTGTGCTTCACAATGGGCTTAAGTGGGACCTCTTCCTTTATGGAGTCCGCCACCTAACCTAACCTAACCAAAACTATCAGTAGAAGTTGTGAATAAAGGTTCGTAAACGTCTGAACTCAGAATCAATTTCGATAAAACAAAAACAAAAATTTTATCGTAGAATTAAAGATGCAGTCTTTGCTGCTATACAAAGTGCTACGAAGCGATAACTTTTTGAAGTGATGCACAATGATTTTTTACTTGCTTCCATATTGGTATCTATAGATAGAAATACTATAGTATTTTACAGCGTACATGTTGTGTGTCTTAATTTTATCCATGACGTCGACTACGAACGACAAAATTAAGAAACTTTTCACGGCAATTGTATTTACTCTCAGAGTTATTGCCAGAAGAACGCTGAGAGAAAGTCGCCAACCCATAACCATATCTCGTTTTCTACAATTATTTCTATATTTCGATGATCATTGACTGACGCCTAATAGGAATCGCCAATATCAAGTCTTAATTATTAAAATTTAATTCTAATCTTTACGTTGAAGTGTAAATCATAATTTCGCATAACAAATCTCATGCTCAATGCTTAAGAGTCTATAAAATTTGCAATAATCTTGGATAATGGCCGGTAATAACAATTGCAAATTATCTTTCCGAAAGCCAACTTCAAATATAGTTTATACTTTAAACGAACGTAAAATTATTAAAATAACGAAACAATAGAAAACCACCACTTACTTATTTACTTACTTACTAGCAGATGCATCAGAATAATATGTAGTTTATTATTATTTTGTTTTTGGAAATTATATTAAAAAAAAATACACTTTTAAACATAAACAATCGATTGAAACGAGTGTTCGAAGACAACATAAAATACAAATTGTTTGCAAGTTGAAAAGTTAAGAAACAGATGATCATGATGATGATGATCATTGCCTTCTAGTGCAGCCAGCCGCCACAATAAATTAAACTAAACGATAGATGGTCAATCGGTTGGTTTAGCCAACAGAGAGGTTAAATATTGGTTAAGTTATTTTACGTGCTGCTATGTAATCCAACCATTATGATTACACGATTAAAGGTAACAAAAAAAATGGAAAAAATGGAAAAAGCAGAATAATATTAAAAGAAAAACAATCCCTCCATCTGCCTCTATAAGCAACATTCAAACAACAGCCATTTGATACATCTGTGCGTTCAGTCTTACAATCTTGCATCGATCCATCCGTCCATCCATCCATCCATGCATCTGCTCGTCTGTCTGTGCACATGCCGAACTGCTCAATTTCAAACTTAAAAATTTTATTCAATTTTTTATTCCCCCATTTTTTTTTTTTTTTTTGTAAAACAACTCTTCTTAAAGCCACAATTGTAAAGCATACAATTTGTTTTGACTGAAATGTTTAAGCTTTCCGCCTGTTTGTCTAAAACACAAACGCCCTCACTGATTTCGCATCGCATCGTATCGCATCGACCACAAAATTTTGGAAAAAGAAAATTTGGAAAAAAAAAGAATCTCCATTAATTTCGTGCCTTTTCTTATACGATGAAAAGTGGAAATATTTGTTTAGTTTGCAACAGCAACCACAAACAATTCATAAAAATTCATTAAAAAAAGAAATTGATTATTTTAATTCAGAGACCGATAATGAAAAAATAAAAACGAGAATAAAGGAGGACAAATAGTAACTGTGGTTATAAAGGAAATGTGGCAAATTGTTTGAAAATTAATTCATAATATATCCGTTTTATATACACTTATGTAGGTAGATTTCTTAATCAGTTTATGTCGTATATAAATAACAATTCCTTAATATAATTAAATAAACGAAGCAGATGTGGACAAAATCATTATTTGGATTCAATTCTTTTTAATATTTAATGGAGGCACAGATTTTCTTTAATAACCAACAAACTTTTAGGATGACTTTCGAGAAGACTCTAACATCTTGCATGTTATAGGTCATTCCTTGCCACTCAAAACACGTTCCACAAGTCTTTTAGATTTTTAAGTTCTTTTGTTAAACTTGTGTGTCAAGATTGTTCCTAGATTGGAATCAGAGCTTTACTAAATATTTTACATAATCGTGCGGCGTGTTATAATTGTCATGATTATCTTGCATAAAATCCATTCTACTTGCAAGTTAATTAAATCTACAGAATATGCTTGATTAAATGTTGATCGATCAAGGAATCAATCATTCTTTATCATCGAACCCTCACCCACACTATGCTACATATATGGAAGCTGGCTCTTCCGTTATAAAATATAGTGTATATTAAAGTCTTGCTTTGTTGGACACGCCACACTTTGTTCTTTCAATTACAGTCAAATCGATTGAATTTGGATTCACCACTCCTAAAAGCATTGTTCCTGAATAATGTTAAGCTTATTTCTTTAAATTCCAGCGAAAGAGTGACGAGCCCTATACCATAGGAGTGTGCAGTGTTACATATCCAATAAAGTTGGTTGCCTTTAGTCTGGGCACGATTATTTTCGTTAAATTTAATATGTTGTGTTCTTCCTTAACGTGTATGCGGATTTCTGAAGACGTTATGAAGGGATTCTTCTTTGCATGGGTACTTAAACTGAAATTAAAACAATATTTTAATCACAAATAATTATTTATTATATACCGTGTCATTTATTTCTTCATTCTTTTTGATAAGGTGAAGAGAGGATACGATAGGAACAACATGTCTTTTTAACTTTAGCTTTTCGGGAATTTCGTTGGAATTAATCCAAGACTTTACAGCCTTCTTTTATTTCATTACAATGTTGACATGTCAATAAGAATAAAACATCATTCTGTCATACTGTTGAAGCTGACTCTTACAATGTAAAGATAGCCGAGTCGTTGTGCATTTTCCTAAAGTATTGAAGCCCATAATTGTTATAATTTACCATTTACCATACACTTTCGATTGGCTATAGGGTAAAGTTGAAATTATCTTTTCTTTTGTTTTGTTTTGTAAAATAAAAAAACTCCATTGAAAGTTGTTTAAGTAGATTAAATTATAAAAATTTATGTGGTACTTGCCACGTATTACTTTTCACCTTTTAAACGTAATATAAACCCGGTGTACAATTGTATGGATTGTACAGACGAAATAAATATAAATTTTTATGATTTTAATAAGAAACTTAAAGCAAGTTAAACAATTTGAATTCTTTTTTTTTGTTTTTTGTAAACAAATATTTTTCCTGCCTCTTCCTGTCTGCTGGTATTTGCCTCAGTTTGTATAGGTAATTATGGTATAAAGTTTAAACGTTTTAGTACCTGTAATACTATTTTATCTCATATTTTTTCGTTTTTTCTTATTTTTTTTTTTTTTTTTTTTTTTGTTTCTCGTTACTACGTGTATTCACGTAGACAGGAACGTTTTAACCTTTAAGCGCGATCACATCACACTTTTTGTTTTACAGAAACCAGCAGTGAGTGGGGCAATGGGAATTAAAAAAAATTAAAGTTTTGCTTCGTTTAAGGAACAAACAAGAAACGAGGAACAAAATGTTGCCCCGTTAAAGAACATACAAAAACAAAAACAAAAAATATAGAGAAAGAAATGAGAAATGAGGAATGAAATTTATCTGATAATTTCATTTTTAAGCTTCATATTTAAAATAGTGGCATCTCAAGACTTCGATTAGGTTTATTTGAATTGGCTGTCGCCTCAAAGAGTATAGCTTACCTGGTCCTATAAGGTCACATTGTTATATTATTATCTTCGGTATTCCCCAAATTCATAATTCGATTGAGGATTCTGTTCCCAATATTCTATTGGTAGCCTAGTTGTCAAGTAATTAGCTTTTTATTTAGAAAAACATATAGTAAGCCAAGTTTATTTTTGATTCGTCGCGGTAAGGACGCTTAATGATTTCATTTCTTTAAATCTCTGCTTACATGAGTTTCTTTAATTCATAACAAGAGTGTGAGAGAAAAAAAAAACCAAATCACATGAATACGAAATGATGATGAAAATTGTAAAATATTTTTCCACTCTCTTCTGAATTATTATTATTGTTGTTGTTGTTGTAAATGTAGTTGTAACATTTTGTAATTGTAACCACACACAGTTTTTAACTCACGTTATTGACGATGATGAACGCATGCTGCAGTATGAGGATGAGGCATGCTACATACAGATTGGATATGAGTTTAACTGCAAAACTTTAAAACTTGTTGAGGCGAAATAGTGTTGATGTGCTTGTGGTTGGTTTCGCTTAATAAACGATCAACCAACAACAACAACAATAACAAAAGCAGAATAATAATAATAACGAGAAATAAGAAATCATCTCTGCGCCAGAAATTGGTTTGTTTTGTACGAGGAGTTTAACAAAATTGAAACATAAATCGTGCCCGCCATTATGGCTATTAAAGTGCAACCAACACTTTTAAGGCCTACGGCAATAAACAAACACTCCATACTCTTTTAAAATCGTACATACAGTCATACAGACTGACACGGAGCAACCGACCAACCGACCAACCAAGACATTCAATCGTTGATGCCTCCTCTCTTCCTTCGTTTTGCTGTTTTTACTCCTTAAGACACACACACATGGGCATTGTCTACAATCATGTCCATTTGCTGCATCATTTTATTCGTTTACATCTTGAGGCGGTGGTGGTTGCGGCTGCGCAGTGCAGTGCAGTGCAGTGCATTATTACCCAGCCATAACCATCCTTTTTAAAATACAAAAACATTAAGAACCTGGCCTGTCTTAGTACTCTTACCCTTCGAGAAGTATATGCATGCATACACTATTATTTAACACTATCGGCGATTCCATTCCCCTCTCTATTTAACTCTTAACATTTGTCCGTCGTGTGATTACTTTTCAAAATGAAAAGAAGTTTTTTTTTATTTTTGTTTTTATTACGAGCCTTACCTTACTTTACCATAAAATAGTCTTTATTACGAGCAAAGTCTTTTAAGCAATTGCGCCAACCAATTGAGTTGATTGGCTGGATGTACATATTAAAAGTTACGTTTGGTAGGAATGGTTAAAACAACAGATGAATTGATTTTATCGTAAAATTATTTTAATTTGTTTATTACAAACAAACATTCGTTATAAATGGGAAATTTGAGAAGTTTCCATAAAATAATGGAAAATTGTTTCAGCTTTTTGAAGATATAAAGGAATGGGTGTGCGTTAGTAAAGAAATTAAATTAAAGACGCGGTATTCTCTACACTATCGTTTTACATTATATGTACACGATATAAACTTCTAATACTACTTCAAAACGAAAAATATGCTTTATTTAAGCCTAATTGGCAATAATTGCGACTTAAAACGAAACAATCTAGTAGGTTAGGTTAACATGTAGCTTGCACTTCACAGGCAAGTTCACTCAGGATAAGGTAAGACCCCATGTCATTATCTGTTAGTGTTTGGCTTGAACCATTCCGAGCTTTGGATGAAACCGGTCAGTTCCCATACCAATTCCGTTTCTTCCAAAATCTGGCAATCGTGCGCCTTTTCTCGTCCTTTTATACCACAGTGGCCCGGAACTCAGCAAAGACGGGTGCTGTGCCGACGTATACGCTGTAGATAGTTTATAACAATCCTGGTTGGTAGAGAAATTTTAACTGTAAGTAGGTACTTTGGAGTGGTAGCTTTGATAGCAAAAGCTCACTTAAGCACACATAGCGGCCAGTAGTGACGCCACAGGAATATTTTAAAAAATAGGCGTTAACACCTTATAGCCAAAATCCAATCTCGCAAAATAGGAAAGACCTGTGCAGGAAGGCATTTCGACACACGGATAGTCCGGCTAAAGAACGAATTCTGTATGTAAGGCTATGTGCTACGCGAGAAAAACGGTTGTTTCGTACGAATACATGATTCTCTGGAACAGTCCCCTTATCTCAAACAATTGTTTGAAATCCTTTGCATTTCTACATAAAAACAAAAAAAAAAAAAAATAATCGTATTCTTTATCCTACTTTTACTTTCAGTATACCGCAGCGTAACATTTTGCAAATCTTTACAGTCTGCAACAAGGCATTCATTGCACACTTTGAACTTAAAAATGGAATTTATTTAATTCCCTCCATGCCTCTGCTAATTACAAGCATTTGTTTTAAGCGCAGCCGTGGTATGTAATGAATGGAATTAGAAAAACACCTTTGTTTTTCAATGATCAGAGTTTAATCGGAATATTTTTGGATGCAATAGTGAAATGTGGCAGTCGGATGGATGGTGGCTGAATCACGGGTTGACTGTTTGAAAATGTCTTGATGCCTATTGACAAAACCAAAAACTCTTACTCACGATTCGTTTAAATGTTTGTTTCTGGCATACAGAAAACAATACTCAGACACATGTCCCATTCTTCAGAAGAAGAAGAAGAAGTAGCAAAAAAAAAAAAAAGAAGGTGATCCAAATCGTTATTTAATGCCAATATTGGTTGTTTACCCATTTCATCTCTTTGCACTTTTTTTCTATTTGAGATTGGCTTACTGGGTGCCCAACTTTAAATGCATTCGTTCGTTCTGTATCGTTTTGTATCTTTCACTTCAATTTCTTTCATTTCATTTTCTATTTTATCCTTTAGATTTTGCCTAAAATATTTTGGCATTTTTAAGCCAATTAGTTTCTTGTTTCTTTCTTTGCCTCGTATGTTTTATTTTATTTTTGTTTTTGTTTTTTGTTTCTCCCCTTCCTTTTAAGAGTCTGAATGTGTTCAGACAATATTAATTAAATGCATCGTTAAGGCATTTTGCTAATTAGTTGACAACCTTATATGGGGATTTGACTGTTTGATAATCGCTTTAATGCCAATGGAAACTGTCAAATGATTTTTAGTAAATCGATAAAATGAACTTTTTCAAAGGACATCCAACACTCAGTTAACGGCCGACATCATTTTTGGCATAGAAACGATTATAAACTTAAAACATCGACCACGTATATCCTGATAACAGAGGCCTATTTGTGATTATCTATATTATATCCCTAATGCCTAGTAGAGGAGATAAATCCAAATAAAACAAAAGTAAGAATGGATCGCGCAATAATATAATATAGTGGAAATTCAGTCATAACTGTCCTTGTATCTTTACTAGAAAGTATAGAATACCCAGTTCCAAAGATTAAACTACTATTGCAACTATTGCATTAATGGTAAAGGAAGTCCCACAGAATTTCAGATTTAATGCTGAATATAGCAGAATATAAACCGCATTTCGATACTAACGAAATACATTTATATGCTCAGAAATGGGGACTACTGACCTCATACAATAAGGACAGACAATAAGCTGAACTATCGATGAGGCCACACTTCATATCCCAAGTTAAACATCTCGAACAATCTCGAAATCATCACCTCAGTAGATGTCTGGCAAAAAAAAAAAAAGAAAAAACTCTGAGAGTCAATAAAAAAGTGATTGTAAAATAACGTTTGTATCGATTAGCATTAGCGGAAGACAGTGGGGCATGATAATTGAAATGTTAACTGGTTACTGGTGAGCTTTATTTGAAAATAAAGTATTTTATTTATTTAAAATCCTTATTATACGTTGACAAATAGCGCTCTAAGCGAAAAATATTTAAGTTTCCATTGTTTTATGAAACAATCCTTACAGTTTCAAACTGTAACCATTTACTAAAGCTGCACCAGCCAGAGCAGCTATGCTGATATACAAATAAAATAAATATGAGTTGCAGTCCTAATTTGTTGTACAGACGCATTAGTTTCATGTTGATCCGTGGGAGCAAAAGAATTTCGTTCTTAACACTCGCCTATGGGAGACGTATGGAGACGCATCTTTTGGTGGTTACAGGTTCTCTCCAGAATATCCATAGAATCGTATTATTTTTCCACACTTCAGGTTTCAACAATGAATATCAGAGTCACAAATTCATACATATTCATGGCGATGTTTCGCGAAAAGATATCCTTTCGTTATTATGCACTTGATGCCACAGTAATTTACTGCGTTCGATCAAGTATTGTTGCCGTCACTATGGCTACAGATGTTGGTAAAACATTTTTTTTTTTTTTGAAAGTGCTTAAAAACTTTTTTTTTTTACAAACGAAACTATTTTAATAGGAATTCACAAACAATTTGTTAATTTGTAACCTTTGATTATGTGGCTTAAATGCATTACTATAATAACAGCAACAACAACAACAATGGAACTATAAAAAAAAATAATCAAATTTAAACTGCTTGAGAACTACCCCAAAATAAAATTTTGTTTGTGAGTGTAACAGTATTAAAGAAGAAGCAACTTTCATACAGGGTATCTAATTAAAATATTAAAATATAATAATAATTATGTTAAAATGAAATTGTTTTTGTTTTTTGTTTTCTTGTTTTCTTGTACATTTATTATTGGATTTTCTTTGGAGGGTTAAAAAAAATCAACAACAAAAGCGAATACTGCTGTTCAACTACGAGTTAAGTTTTGGTTAAAATAAAAACTGTGGTTGGTGTGATTAATGGCAGAATTATACGAGACCAAAGACAAAAACATGGAAATAATGGCTCGCAACAGCTCCACCCATTTTTTTTTAAGGAGCACCCGAGGAACACAAGCCAGAACATTAGGCTGGACTCACACGCACACACATCTAAAAATTTAATTTTTGTTTTTTAATTTTAAAATACATGTAATGAAATAATATAAAACTTTATGAGTTAAATTCTGTATAAATTTGGTTTGCGTTGAACTAAAATGTATACTATTGTACACATACATACAAAAAATGTTTTTTTTTATTTATTATGTATATACATACATGTATGTACATACATATATGCCATTATATAGGCCATTTAATATTGAAATTTTATGCGTAAATTGCTTCAACACAACATAACACAACACCACTACCAACAACCACGCAAAATGCCACAAAAAAAAAGGAAATTATTTTAATTTGTTTATTACAATAATGACTAGAAATTAACTTTTCTTTTATGATTTAATATAACTTCCTTTAACTTCCCCTCGCCCGTCGCCATTCAATTCAAATTTCTTTACCCAACGAACCATTTTAGTTGAGTTTACGAACGGTTAAAGCTATTAAGGTGTTGTTTTAAGTACATTTTCATTAATTTAAATGATTTCATACTTAAATAAATTATTTAATAAGCACATGATTTCTTGCCTTGCCCCATCATACTAAGGCACTTTCATATAATTTGTGTTTTTTGTTTTTTGTTTCTTTCTTATACAACAACGTCATCGTAATATTCTGGGTGTTTCGCTCAGTAGAAAACATGAAAAGTCATTTTGTCATAAACGATACTTTTATGCTAAAATGCTTAGGGATAATCACAGTTTGCATGGTTTGCAATGCTCTAAACATTAAAAAAGCACTCTTTCAAGGCGGAAGAGAAGTCCATTGTGGTGTAAATTTGATTTCTTTTGCGATTAGACCTTTGCATTCTCTTCTGTCTCGTCGTTATGTGCTAAACAAAACAGCTTTCTACATACGATATAACCATGATATATCAAATTATGGTATATTATATAGAGTTATGATAGCTATGAGTAGATCTAGAGCTTGGAGGCTTACTCAAAACAATTTTGGCTATATCACCAAGCATCGGCTGAAAAATTAGAATAACAACGTTTAGATGTACAGACTCTATGTGAAGTTCCAGGCAATAGTTGCGCAAATATTTAGCTATCCGTAGTATATTTGTTTTCTCTCGTCTATTTCTTCTCCTTTAGTGGCCATCTCCAAACCCTTTAGCCTGTATTGGAATACAATGCCAAACTCCTCGATCGCACGCATTTTCTTTCAAAATTTTTCACATCAAGTTTGCAAGATCTCTATCCAATTGATCTTTCTATCGAAGCCTTGGTCGTCTACTTTTGTGCTTTCCTTCGGGTACATATTCGAAAGTACTTTTCACCGAAGTATCTTCACTAATACACACGACATGTTCAAACCAATATAAACATTGATGTCTTTGGTTTTTCGTGTATTTCTCTAGTCTTAGTAAGTTAGGAAAAAATATTTTATTGTTGTTGTAATAAGAAAATTTTCATGGGGCCCCTAAACTGTGATTGCCCCTAATAATATACGCTGCATGAAAAAGTCACGGAAATTCTAGTCATTCACTTAAAGTGTATGATTAAGCTTTTTAATATTCAATATTATTTATGATCTTGTTTTAGGTTCTCTCCACTTATTAATGCTTATTTTCATTTCATTGTAATAAAAATAAAAGTAAGAAATAAAAAAATAAAAAAATAAATTAAGAATTATTCTAAAGCCATTCATTCGGTGGCCATTACGGCATGCCATTATTTCCTTTTGCCATTACAACGTAACGTAAGTAGGTAACGAAGAATACAACGATAAAAGAAGTTATAAAAACATTGTAAATTGAAAGTAGAAAATGATTTAGTTTTTCCACCAAAGATTTTATCACAATCAGATTAGGGGGCTAATCATTCTAAATAGAAGAGTTTTATTACACTTCAAAGTATAATTAAAGTTAATAAGAACTTTGGCACTTGGCCACGCTTATGGCAGTTGTATTGGCTTGTGAAATAACACTCAAAGAAAATTTGGCTAAATCTTAGTCATGAAAGTTAATATTTTAATGAAATTATTGTAAGAAAAATCCCCTTTATGAAGGGAATGTTTGTATCCAGGAGTTCAGAAGAACAAACTATTCGATAAAAGTATCACAAAAACTATAACAAACACCGTTTAAACCGTTTAAAGATCTCATTTCAAAGAAACGATGAACGTATAAGCCATACTTTTGCTCTGAGTTGAGATGTTTCCAAACTTTTATTGAAATTTAAATATGATTTTACCCAAATTGCTTCAATTATTGTTTCGATGAGATTGCGCAGGATGTGTCATGTGAATGGCTCGTATAGTAGAGTCAGCTGCAGACGTAGTTGTGTAAAGAGACGTCAAGTCTATCATCCTTAACCTATTGCCACTGGTACGTGTCATACATTTCATGATCGGCTTCTATCGGCCATTAATCGGCCGAGTTGCAACCCAAGCATTATAATTTTTGGAACCACAACTTAAGTCCCTAAATTCTCTCGGCTGTTATTAAAACAAAAATTATTACAAAATGTCCTGACAATTTTGTTTTCTCTTCCTCCTGCCACATCCACAAAAATAATGAATATTTTTAAAATCCATTTGTGTTGCTCTTTTTAAATTGAAAAAGGTTTATATCTATTGCTCCATTGGCTTTTGCCTTTTGCCTTCATGTGAACTTTTAGCAATTAAAACAACTGCTCTTGTCTACCTTATAGACAGGCTCAAAAACAACAGCTGTCTTCGATGGCCTGGTCTGGTCTAGTCTGGTTTGGATCCATGAAGTATGAAAACATGTTCATTATTTGCACAATTTTGAGTTAAAGAAAATCGTAAAATGAAAACCAAACAAAAACAAAAGACAAAATCAATAGCACTAAAAAAATAAAAATAAAATGAATTGGAATATATGTAAGTTTGTTTGTGGATTGGGTTTTCTGCACATGGAAAGTTCCATGTATGATAGCGTATTTATTTCAATAGGCCTTTAGCCACAGTTATGGAAATTACTGAACAAATGAGGAAAATAAGAAAAAATGAAAAAAATATTTTAGAAAATGAGAAATTCGTCATAAATGTTTTAGAGAGTCTAGAGAGTAAATTATGAAAATAAGGTGGAAAATTTTTAGTTTTAAACAATTCCCAATAGGGTAATAAAAAAGTTCTTTGTTCTTTAAATGAAAATTAAAAGAGAAAATTAAGAAACAAATACAGAAACAGACAAGTAAGTGCTTAAGGCATCCCCATCCTTAACATCTTTCATATGATGTGATTTTCAAATATTGATAGTTTACTGACTGTAGGTAATTGACTTTTAAAAATTCAGTAAATTTTTGGCTAAGCAACCAAGTAAAATCGATTTAAAACAACATTTGGCCCCATACAAATTTTTCCATAAAAATTTTTATTTCAAAGAAAAAATGTGCTAAAAGTTCATAAATCTTTAGGTCGACAAAGCTAATGAAACCGAAACACAATTTAATTTGGTTCAGATACACTATAAATAATCATCCACCACGGTGAAGTACTTGATCGACTCGTTGACTTGGTATAGCACCTCACAGAGGCGAGAATACAATTAGGGAGGTAGAAAACTATACATGTACAGCTTAGTTCAATGCTGGCTAGCACATTCACACTCACATCTTGTTTTTATTTTTTCAGTGTGAAGCTTTTGAACAGAAAAAAAATTCTGCAGTTTATCGATAATGCATGCATGTATGTACATACATATGTATGCTGGCGAATGGAAAATCAGTAAAGTTTTCATTTAATATCTAAAGACCATGAAGATTTTCTGACTTTTTCAATTAAGAGCCTATTTATCGAATTATAAGCACATTAAGAATAACAATTGACAATCGAGGAAACCCAATTTTACGATTGACGGCCTATTATTAATGGAGTTCAAAATATGAATTTAGGAAACGTTTAAATTTTTCCTTGGTTATTAGTCTGAAACGTAAGACTATGTGAGATTGTGCCACACTCAGACAACATTTAACATCTCATTTTAATGGAATCGATTTTATGGGCATTTGTTAAGTGAGAGAGGAAAATCTAATGAGCTAACGATACTCATGCATACATAATTGGCCATTATAATCCTTCAGTCACGATTACGACCTGGCTTCTCACATTACTCTGGACGACAGAGTTTTGAGAATCCTTTCATAGCCATTTTAAATACTCTCATAGTTTTTGCCAGAAAACTGCCGAGAGTGGAAGCCACCGAAGCAATATTCATTTTTTTTCATATTTCATTTTGTTGGAGATGTCTGACATGGGTTTTGAAGCAACATATCACATCAAATAAGCCAGGACACTACCTACTAGACTACGCCGACGAAAATTATACTTTTTTTTTTATAAATTTCCATGCGTCAAATGATGCGGTCACTATGAATCACATTTAGTAGGAGCACTTTGTGCCTTTTACTCATATAAAATCATTTTTGGCTGTAATTGGACTCCAAATCTATCTTTAGATGATTTTTATTTTGTTTGATTGATTCAAAAGTAATGGAAATGTAACAAATCTGGTCAACCAACAAACAAGTCCTTAGTGAGCTTGTGGATCTTTCGGAAAATAATATTTTCTCCTCCAAATCCCTGATATAGCCAATGTTAATTAATGGCCAATGTAATAATATCAGTTATCCCCCTCTCTATTTCCTTTTTACGTGATTATAAAAAGTACCTGAAATTAAATCCTTTTAGAAACTCCTCTAATGCCTTGAGTCAACTGCAATGTACTGCCCGTGATGTAAGAAAAATAATTTATTTTCGCCACCACATTATGTTACATATATAAGCATTAATATGACAGAACGCATACATACGTATCTACATACATATATACATATTCTAATGAATCCTTGTTTTATTGGCCAATAGAACAGAATATACTATGGAACAGAAACAGAAACAGAAGACTACAATAACAAAAGAATAACATGTGCAGTCGTATCATTATAATGAGATAAGAACTACTAACTCTTGACATTAAATATTTGTCCCACTGAGTATAAATGTGTGTTACTGTCTGGGATATGTGTAGGTAAACTATTTATCTTATTTTCTTCCTCTTTTTCTATCTCTCTCTCTCTCGTGCTTGCTCTGCATATGTCCTGATAACTTTCATTTTAAAAACTATTCTCACAAATATATACATACATACATACATACATACATAAGTATATATACATACATATGAACATATTTGGTATAAAAGCAGAGCAATTTAACAACCTTTTATTGAAAAGAAACCTTTTTCTTGTCTTAATTTTTTTTTGTTGTAATTTATTGTAAGAGAATGATGTATTGGCTTATGTAAGTATGTTCTGTAATGTTGTTGTTTTGGTCGTTTGTTGTTGTCAAAACAATTATGTCGGCTGTGATCAAAACATTACTCAACGAAATGAAGCAACGACTCATACAAAAAACTGTAGGCTCAACTGGTCGGAACGATTCGGGGGTGCAAGAGTCAAAACAAAGTAAAACAAAAACACCGACGTTTCTTTTGTTTCGAAGTCCATAAAAAAAACGCCAGGAATCATATGGAGTTTAAATTGTAAGGAGATAATGTTTTGAGATGTTGTTGCTATCGTTGTTGTAGTCGTTGTAGCATTAATAATAGAAATAAAAGACGAAGGGATCAAAAGACGAACAGTTCACTAACTGACCAGCAGTACATTACGATTGTGGGTGATTAAACCACATGATATTTAACAAATTACAGCTGGGTGGTCTCTGTTACTCTCCGCTCTCTTTTTTCAGCATACTCTTACAACATTTGGTGAGTTGGTTGTGACAAGTGCCTGATGTTTTTGCATAAATCAGGTTTTTTTTTTACAAGTGTCGAGGCACATTTAAAATTACTGTTCTGTTCGTTTTTAAGAGCACAATTGTGTTATGACTGTCCCTTAATAATTTCCAGGAACTTGTATCGGCAAATCTATTTGAAGTTAACTGACGAGAGATATGCAGATATGACCAGTAAGTACATTCTGTTACTACTAAAGTTTACTACTAAAGTTTAGTTAAATTTCTAAATATTCTTAAAAAAGCTCGAAAAGCGATAAAAATTAATCATTTGTGAGTAATAGAGAATATTCTTTGTATCCTATGAAAGTGCTGTGGAATAAATCAACAAACTTTGGGAAATTAATGTGAAAAATCCGTAAAAACTAATGTGGCATACAAAATATCGGATCATGAGGCAATAGACATAATAATTGATAAAATCGGAAATATAAATGCCTTTTTTGTTTATTAGAAGTTCGTGTATTGTTTGACTTAAGTGTGGACTTGAGTCCATAGCAAGTCGTTGACTTTGCTACTCATGTATGTATTAAAAAAAATATTTCAACTATGTGTGTTACTGGAAAAAGGTCATATAGATAGGTGTGCTAAGTATAAGACCTTCACTGTAATTATTGGAAATAATTACTTATTTACATCGTATAGTTTAAAAGAAAAACGAAACCATATTTTTTATCCTCCATGATGATTTTTTTTTTATTTAAACCGAAATCAAATCAAATTAAAGATTTCCAAGCCACAAAAAAGAAATCCCAAAAGTTTTAAATTGAAGCAGTTCATTAACGGCTGAAGAAAAAATAAAAGGCAGCTGCATTTGCTTTCGTGTTAAAAATTTATGATCAATCGCGTAATAAAAAATGAAAAAACAAAGAAAAGCAAAATTAAAACACAGTGGCTGAAACGAATTGAGTTGAAATAAACACCACAACCAAAGAAAATAAAAACTCAAAAATCGAAAACCTTAAGAGACAAACAAAAGAATATGAAAAAGGAAATACTTAAAGTTTTTAAGCAGTTTTGTAGTTCTTCTTCATATGATGCTGCAAAGCATATAAAAGGTTATAAAAAAACAAAAACCAAATAAATGGAGAATCACAACAAAAACAATAATAACCACAAAGATGAGATTCATTAAATAATCAAACTTTGATCATTTCATCCCGGGACTGTTGACAGGCTACATGAACGCATGCACAATAAAACAACACCACCACAACCACCATGTTGTGATGATCCTCGTCTCTGTGACGCACCATGCAATATTGAAACCTTTTGTTAAAGGTTCTCCATTTTATTTGATCGTCATCGTCATCATTATAGCATAACATTTCAAATGGTTAAACATAACTGACAGCCAGATAAAGGGATGGACGATTATAAGGATTGTAAATTTTAATGCCAAATCCATAATTAAGCTTGAGTATATTGTTGTTTATTATCGATAAACTTACAAAATTATCAGTGACTACGACAGTAAGCAGAGTACAAAATTTTTAGACAAGTTACATCATGTCATGTTTTATATCCTTGCCTTTAACAAACTTTGATCGATGATAGATTGAAAGTATTCCCATTATGAACCTTAAATTGTAATTTGGCAATATCCTTTAATATGGCTTTAATAAATAAAAATCAAGAGCAATTTTAATAATTTCATTAGAAACTGATTGTTTTTAATAATTTTCTCCGATCTTTTTGCTTTGGTACGGGTAACAACTAAATGTTTCCTCATCATATCCGTGGAAAAGAGAGGCAATTAGAATAGAAAGAAAAACAGACAGAAATAACATCTATTAAACTTTTATTAAAATGAAATAAAACAAAAAAGTATAAAAATATCTCGATAACCAATATTTAACGTTCTCGTTGTTGTTGCTGTTGTTGCCATTGGCCAGAAACAAAATGTCAATTACGGCTTTAGCCATAAAAGGTAAATTTTTTTTGTTTCGCCAATCACCTCTTAATAGCGGTAATAACATGGAATATAACGTGAAAAGAAATCAAAATAAAAATTCAACTGACCAAACAAACCCACACAGACAGGCAGAAAGAACCTTCCTTTTTTAATTTCGTAAAGGAAAGAAAAACGCACCTTCACCATTAACCACAAAATTTGTGAAGAGAGACGAATAGAGAAACAGCAACAGGGGGAGAGAGAGAGAGAAACCGTAAGAGACCGTGAGAGACCGTGAGATTATAAAAAATCATCATCATAAGGTCCATTATCATAGACGAACAAGAACTACAAAAGATGAAATGAAACAAAATAACCACAGCAAAAGCTCATATAGCCGCTTGTGCTAATTATAAGACCACCACTGTATTTACTGAATCGAAACTAAATTTTAGTAAATAATGAATGGAATATATTTCAATTTTTTTTTTCTTTTTGTGAACATGTATGCGTTATGTCTCTATATGGGAATTATCAATTACTGTTAAAAAAACAAAAAGCAACAACAAAAAAGTGTTCGAAAAAAAAACTGCTTTCAACAGTGACAATACGTACTTGCGTACGTGCAAGATCCAATAATTAAAGTCTCGTTTTTAATTTAAATGTTTCACTTAATCGCTACTATTTGTGACATCGGCTACGACGAGTAGAGTAAATATTTTAACAATTCAATTCAATTCAATTTGGCAATTTGTCGAATCGTTTCATTTGTTACTCGTAACAACTAATTATTCTATGGCTTTTGCCGTCCACTGGAGAGTAGCCATTTTGGTTAAATTTTTCAAATATTTAGAATGTGCTAAATTACCTTAAAAAACAACACTATTAGAAACAACAACAGCAACAAACCATTTAATCGAAGAATAATAGACTTAAAAATGTATTTTTATAATCAATTGTGACTGCGATGTGTTTGGTAAATGGTTGTTAATGTTTGTTTGTTTGTTTGTTTGTTTTTTGCCTTAATTTTTGCTTTAATTTTATTTATTATCATTTGTTTTGTTTTGTTTTGTTTGTTTGTTTTATTTTCGTCTTGACTAAGACTATCATTTTCTATTTGATACCACTCTTTGGCTTTGGTTTATTGGCTGTTTTAGCTGTCCATGTTTTCAACATAAAAGTTGTATTTGCCGCTTTGATATTATTGTGTCTAATTGTAAACGTGTATCTGTATCTGTATCTGTTCGATTTCTTTTCTTATTTTACTATTGTTGTAGTTGTTTTGTGGTCAATAAATATTGTTAAATGACTGTTAAGCGTTTAATTGTTTACCCCCCATTGATTTTGAGAGCCATAAATATGTACTACACTGGCTGAGTGGCTGGCTGGCTGGCTGACTGGCTGGCTGGTTGTTGCCTATAGTTGGGTTATTCCTTTAAAAAGGTTCTTTTAGCTGATGACTGGCTAGCTAGCTAGATACATAGCTGGCTTGTTGGCCAACAAAACGGCTTTATATTGACAATAACAAATATCGCCATATTTCCACACGATTAAGAAAAATAAATAACAAATTCGATTTAGTCTGGAGAACAATAATAAAACAAATGGTAAAAGAAATATTCAACCAAAAAAAAAATTAACAGAAATTCAACAAAAAGTAATGTATTGTTATGTAAAGGAATAGAAAGAAACATAAAGAAAATATCATGTCAATTCATTACAATCGATAAATACATAGATAGATAGATCGATTGTTCCATTGGATAGTTAGATCCATCCATATACTCTATGTATTTATCGTTTTTTATGCTTATGGTAGTAACACAACTAATAAATGTTGTTTGTGACAGTATCGATCTATTTTAACATGCAACCATGTGTCACATATGTATGTACATATATGTATGTATATATAGGAACAAAAACAAAATACGAAACATACATATATATTTAAATGCCGTATATCGACAATTTAAGTATGACAGCGTCACAACAACAGTTGGTTGCCCATGATGTGATAAAATGATTCCATATTTAGAGTCACAGTTCAGTCAAGTCAGCCAAGTTAGTCAAGTAAGCCTAGCAAGCATTCAGCCATTCATTGTGTGCATTAATAATGCACTTTATTGATTGGCTCTTATTTTCTTCTTTTGTCTCTTCTTTTACATATTAAAGTCATTTAAGCCCTTCATAAAAGAATTGCCTTAAAAAAAAAAAGAAAACTACTCAAGTGAAATGGGTAACAGGTGTTATGGATGTTATGTAAATGTGAATGTTAATTTTATTTTTACATAAGAACATACATATACATACATATGTATACAATAATATATAGATACAGATGTTAGCATGAACGTATGTATTGATATTACATTTTTTTAATAAATATGTATGTATATGCGTGTAAAGCCAAATGGCATGAAAATTGGAATCTTAATTTCATGTCGTTCAAATGTATGATCTTTATCATTTAAATTTTTTTTTTAAAAAGTCAATAAGAAAATAAAAAACTAAAATTTCTTTTCGGCCTTTGGCCATATACATAAAAAGTAGAGATATTGACTTGAGAAAGTTGTATGCGTAGAAAGAAAACTGATCGATATTAAATCCATTACAATCCGTAATGAACTTTAATAAAAGGAAGGATGAGAAAATAAATTTGCAAGATTACTTACAGTCAGGAAGATCTACAGTGGTGATCTTTTAATTAGCATACCCGTGTTTCCAGTAACAAACAAAACTTTCATATTCTACGGGGTATACTCTTAAGCAATACTTAGAAGAATTTAACAATAAATGACACTTTAAATCATAAAAGCAAAAAATTCTTTGGTCACATAACTAGTAAATCTCCATTAAAGTTGGATAAAACAATCATTTGAAGTCGTCGTAGTACAGTAGGTAGTGTGTTGGCTTATTAGACTTGTACGTTTTGAACAAAAGAATTTAAAAAAAAACAATTTTTTTAGGGTCAACTTAAATGACTTATGGAAGCGAATGTCCCTATTGTTACCACATGGCTTCGTATTTAAAATCATAATAGTTTTTGTTTTTGGGACCGCATTAAACAATAAAATCATAAAGAATTTTTGATTTTAAAAACATTTTTGATTCCTTTAAAAAGAAACCAAAACGATAACTTTTTTCATTTGAAATACGAAAACAGTTTGATACAATTTTATAAATATTTTTTCTTTTTTTCTTTTGGTTTTGTCTTTTTATAATGCAATAAATTAATAAAAATCAAAAAAAAAAAAAAAAAACAAGAAATAAGAAGACGCAAGAATCTCAAACTGACATAATATTTTGACATTTAATTCATTTATTCGTGGAGGCTTCGTCATAAACACCCAGACAACACTGTCGAATTGAATACCAAATTGAAATTAACACTGTAACACCTTTTTATGAGATCTTGCGGTGGGGATGGTGAGGGTGATGATGATTAATTTGAAGAAATCCATTAAGACAGAGACCACACAATTAGTTTGCCGTTGAAATTTATTCACAGATATTTTTACAGCTCCAACGTATAGTCCCTAATGTGATGATGAAATGAAATCACAAGCCAAAAGCCCTACAAAACATGGAAAACAGAAATTGAACTCCTGCTGTTTGAAAATTAGAATTGCTAAAGAGCTAGAGAGATGGGATTCTTTTGTAGAAACTTTAACATCCATGACTCGTATAATAAGTGCATGAGAAAGGCATGAGTTGTGCTAAAACTCTCATGTCCACATGTCAATCAAAATTACGAAAAACGATTACAAGCAGATTAAATAAATCCCACACCCCTCTCTCTCTCTCTCTCTCTCTCTCTCTCTGGCTCACACACTGAACAAAAAAAAATGCGATTTTTGAAAAGAAAAAAAAATTCTTTTCAAATCTTATGAAATTATTTTGTGTCATCCTTGTTATTTAAGTCTGATTTTAAAAATATTAATATTCTTCATGTCCTTGTACCAACAGAACTGATTACTGATTTCTTTTTCCAATTGTTGCAGTTTTCTAATCGGCTTTTTCCCTTATTTGGTTTCAAATATATTTGGGATGAATAATGTCATTTGAATTATGTTTGTTTGTGTATGTATTTTGAGAAAAACAAGGACATTTCAGATTTTCTTCTTCTTTTAATTGCTTTTATATGTTCTTGTTTCATATTCTCTTCAGTTGTAATTGCAGACATTGTTTTGTAAACAAAGGCAATATGACTTCCTGACTCCTGATTATATGTATGTACTTCAGAAAAACAAGCCATAATACCGCATTGGACCACCAAGATCGCTTCAATGGCATTATTGAATAATAAAAATTGAAATGATTTCCAACACAGGGCAATTGCAGCGATTAACTTTAATTTCATGATCTTGTAAATGTCGAAAAAAATAATAAAAATCGATAACAATACAATCGAATCTGTTTGATTTGATTAATTCTACAATATTATCGAATAATTAAATACAGTGGCTCTTTCCTGCATTCGATTGAACTTTTTTGTAACTTTTGTGAAGGGAAACCCATCAAGTTTAAAATGAAATAAATTAAGAATTTCAATTTCAGGACATTATTCCTGACGCGTATTTCTATTGAAGTCTTTAAAGAAATCAAAACTTATATTTACGAAATCAAGATAAAGATTAGAAATTTTCACAACCAAGTTAAGTAATGTTAGCCAAAGAGAAATTTGTCAACTTTTTGTTGGAATTTCAAGAAAATATTTAATGGCACAAGCCAAATGGGGCACCGATTTCAGCAGTGGTTCCTCTAATGCTGATTAGGCTTTGCAATCATTACAATTTTCTTTACATTTTCTACGCCTATTTAGTGGACATTTTCTCGTGCGTTAAGCAAGAGACCATCCAGTGTCGCAACTATATTCTGAAGATTCAATTTTTGGCTTTGGTTGATCCATCCCCCCAAAGAACTGACGACGATACGCCGTAAGGGCCACCTGATATCGATCTCATCCGTTTATCGGTTGGATGAAGAGTACTGCTAACAATTCCCTTGTGGGTGATGTTAGCAACATTATGCCTATCTTCGGATGCTATCTCGATTTCCGTTTTGCTATCCAAAATAACAGTTTAGTTTAAAGCAGTAACAATCTGTTGATTATTTTGCAAGTGATGAATTAAAGTAGGATCTTCACCCAGAACTCTTACACGAAATGCCGCTTTCAAGCTGGTATTCTATCCAGGCAGTCAAATAAGATCGATCATCTGATCATCTATAGGAAACAAAAGAAACAATATTTTAAATACAATTCAATATATGAGATATCAAGCCTACAATGAAATGAAAAATCAATCATTTTACTCCTCTTGGCTATAATTTGTGTAAAATATTCACAAATATCGGGCAATAACATTTTATGATTTTAATTAAAGGCCAATTGTGAAGTTAATTGAAAACAAAACTGCATATTCTACCAGAGTGTTTAACCCATTTCCGCCCGCTGTACTATATATAGTACACAACTTAAAGTCGAAGTAAAACTTACAAAATGTAGTTTTTTATTCTGGAAACGCTTGCTACCAGTCAATAAGAGTACATGCAACATCCACGTAGCTGTTGTAAATCATAGTTCAAAAATATCAATGAGGAGAATCCCCATTTTGGCTAGCGATTTATTTCTTGTGGGATTGTGAATGGTTATTTAGTTTATTTTACATCAGTTAACTCTGAAGAACGTTGAAAAGCAGTTTATTTAGTGGATAACATCACATTCTAATAAAAGCAATATAAAACGGTTTAGTGCGTATAGAATTTTTTGAGCTATAGCATATTAAATGTTGCTGTACTAAGTTTAGTACACTGGGCGTTCAAGGTAAGATAAAATATTGCAGTGAAGACGTTTTCATCCCGGCATTGTGCTTTAGAATAAAAGTTTCTCCTGGTTTTTTGATTGCTTTTTTTGAATAGCGTCTTGTTATTAATTAAAAAATACTTTGAAAGATATAAAATGGCGAACTGACGTAGCAAAAACTATTTTGGGTTGGAAGAGGCAATATGTGACATTATTAGCCAAGATAATGAAAACGTTACTTACGATGTAGTTATGCTGCCACCCGATTTAGATGTTCTCACTGACGAAGAGGAAGGTGGAGACGATAAATTATATGAAAATAAACTACCTCGAGATGTGCCCGGCAATATAGAAGTGGTTACTTACAGACCACCAACAAAACCCGAAGAACATGCAGTTTATTTTGATAAATTTTTTACAAATTACGATCTTCTTGTAGACCTGAAGAGCCTTGGATACAGAGCTACTGGAACCTTGCGCGAAAACAGGACTAAGCGATGTCCATTGATTTCATCAAAAGATATGCGTAAAAAGCCTAGAGCTGAATATGACCATAGGTTTGATAAAGCAAATGAAATTCTTATGAAAGATAGTAATGTTTGCACGATTAGAACAAATTTCGATACCTTGGAGCCTATCGAAAAAGTTAAAAGATGGTGTCCTATGAGCAAGCAAAAAGTTGACGTCAGCATGCCTCACGTTTTCCAAAGCTACAACAAAGCTATGGGATTGGTAGATCAAATGGACCAGTCTATAGGAATGTACCGAATTGCTGTAAAAGGTAAAAAATGGTGGTGGATCTTGTTTACTTATTTAGTGGACTTGACTGTTTCAAATGCATGGAGACTATATTGCATTGCAAACCCTAATAATCGTGTTGATCAATTATGGTTTCGCAGACATATAGCACGAACACATCTCAGTGACAAAAAGGACAATAAATGTAGGCAAACATCCTCCAGAATTGAAGGAGAAGAAAAAAATAATGGCCACAACCCCCAAAAAAATTCCAAATCAACTTCGACGTGTCATATCCTCAAATCGAGTTAAAACATCATGTTGTAAGTGCCTGAAAACACTTTGTTTGGAAAGAGGATGTTTTGCAAAATACCACACGTAACCGCCCATTGTACTAAACTTAGTACACCTCAAAAACCACAACTTAGAATATTTTTTTTGTTTTTTTTCTTTTATAGTACTATAAAAAATGTTATTTAAATCTAAAAATAAAGATTGAATTTTAAAAATTGTTTGTGGTTCTCATTTGGGCGTTAATGGGTTAATTAAATTCGCAAATTACGAATATTTTACTTTGGGTGTCATTTAATAAAATTTTTTGTCCCACAAAAATGGAATGTGGCGTGCCGCAATATCCAAAAAACAAAACATAAACAACAAAGTGTTGTTATTGTTGCCCTATGGATTGTGTTCTTTGTTTTCTTTGTTTTTTGTTGTTGTTTTTTGTTTTTATTATAAAATAAAAAACTTATTAGTTTTTCTATAACATTTTATCACAATGTCAGTCAGATGTTTTGTCGTTCTTATTGTATGTTTCTCTCATATTATTACTGTGGTTGTTTGTTGTCGTTGTTGTCGTTATTATTATTATTGTTGTTGTTATATATTATTAATAGTAATAGTGTATCTGTTTTTATAAATTAGACACAACGCTACAGATTTAAAGTATACAACACAATTATTTGGCAACAATCTGTGTCTGTAATTTGGTTCGAGGTTTGGAAAGGAAACGTTTGGTTTTTTTGCTCAGACATGTGAAACTATTGTTATTGCAATTATGTTGCACATCTGCCTTAGGGAATTGTTTTATTCTTTATAATTTTTCTTTGTTTTTTTGTTGATTGTGTTTGATTTGCTGACATTAAATATTTATTTTTTGTTGTTCATTTCGTTGGTTTAGATAATGACTTCTGCAATTGTTTGCGCCACTAATAGGGGGAATGGTGATATTTTGATGCCACAACTGCTACTGTTTGCCTCAAATATACAATTCTATTATAAATTTATAGTTTTTTTTCTTTTGCTAATGTCCTTACACTTACTATTCTCGAACAAACAACTGCTAACCAATGGAGTCTGAAAGGAGAAATGTCGACCACGCGTGTTCTCTTTGATGATAAAATTAAAAAAAAAAAAAAAAACAAAGAAGAAATTAAAATCTTAAGAAAGATATGCTGTTTATTCATTCTGAACATGTGCACTTTTGATTCCAACTATAATTACCCTCATCTGGGTTCCTGGACTTGGGGACATCGCAGGTAACAACCAATGCTTTCTAAAGCATTCACATTCACTACGTAAGATTGATGCCCCTCTGTTGAAAGGCTAACAAATGATTTCACAAGAACTCCATTTATTGGCAAAGGTAAGATACGTTAATGAACCCACTTGTAGTGGAACTAAACGGATCGGTGCCAATATGAATATTTATTTTATTAGAACAGAATTATCACTTAACCTGACAGGATTTTATCTAAGCCACCTCATAACAGTGATTACAGTATACTGGCCTTTCAACAACAAGGTTTGTTGATAAAGATCTGAGTTAGATCCAGTTCAAAAGTCTGGCTCAATTTCGGAGCCAAAGAATTTTGTACAACTCTATGCGCTATCTAAGCGGCTCAAAAACAACTCATAATAATAATAATAACAATGAGATCTATAAAACGCTGCCTATACGGCTATAATTTTGCTGTTGAAAAATCTCCTGAGTATTTGCTATTCGTAGTTTTCTGTCAAAATTTAAATCTTTTAAATCAACTCGTTCCAAATATTTGCAAACTCATCAAAAAAGGAAAAGAAGAAAAGAAATTCTTTGAATGAAATGTTGTTTCAATTCTTTTAATAACAAAAAAAAAAAAAAAACAAAATAGATAAATAAATTTCAATAAAAACGCCTTCCGGTAGATCGATTCATGCCTTATTACAAGCCTTAGGAACAAATTTGTTTTCTTTTGTTTTTACTAAAAATCTGAAAGTATTTGTTTGGATACGTTTACGTAGGAAATTATGAAAAGAAAAAATCAAACAAAAATAAAATTTAAAACAATTAAAACCAACAAAAACAAAAACTAATCATATTGCCAAGTGTGCAAATGAATTATGTACACATCCTGTGGGTTATTGCATGCCACTGTATCTGTATCTGCAACTGTGCTCAACAAAAACTCTGGCCAGAAGCAAGAGTACAATAAAATTGCCAGAACAAAAATTAAATAAAATAAAATAAAGGAATACAACAAATAAATATGTATGCATGGTTTTAGAATAATGAAGACAAAAAGTGACAAGAATTCAAATTGAAAACCAAAATATTATGGCCACAGAACAGTTTAGAACACAAAACAAAAAAAAAAAACATTCTAAAACAAAAACAAATTTCTTACAGAAGTCAATAGCGAGTACTGTGGGTCTTATTTCGTTTTCTAAGGACGTTCACAAAAAGGGAACAGAAGTTGCCTTGTCATGACAGTTTCTGGCTTGTAATACAAAAACACACACAGAGAGACAATAAAAATTAAATTTGTAAACCACACACGCACACACAAACATAATCTTGGTAATTTATGGTCGAAACAAAAAACAATCACTTGTGGCCAATTTTTTTTCCCCCATTAACTTTTTTCCGCTTTGAATTTCAAGGATTTCAATTTGGAAAACGATTTGGTTTACATTATAAGGACCATTTTTTATCTCGTATTTCATGTTGTCGTGTTAATATGTACAATGGGATCATTCCAGATGGCGTTAGAAACATTATATCTTTTCCCAAAAAATAAAACTTCTTTGAAAATTTCGTGAATGTTTTGCAGCAGCTAACTGAAGCTATGGTCTGATACCATAAGAGCCAGTAATGAAGAATTTGATTTCAGATATGGAATGCCAATTGACGAAATCATCAACAAAGGTAATGAAAATTATCAAATCTAACCGTTAGTAATGCATTTTGAATCACTTGAATTAGATAGGAGACTGAAAGATGCAAAACACTTCATGCATCCAAAATGCAATCTGCTGATAGCTCCGAAATTGCAGCAAAATAGACTCATAATGATTATGACTGACTGGTGATTAAATGTGGAGGATTTACGTCAATATCAAACAAAGATAAGGTGAGTTTCTTTTAATTTTTTTTTTTTTAAGGTCAACACTTAAGGTGGATGGCCCCTACTCATGCAGTGCATTGTTTTGGAATTAGGAAAGACGGTTATGGGCAGAAGAAAAGAGAGTGTAGTGTTTGTGGACATAAGATTTAAATCTCTTCCTACTATAAAAGCCAGGAAAGACCTCTGCAGGAAGGGAGTTCCACGTACGGATAGCCTATCTAAAGAAGGAATTCTGTCTGTAATGCAGTGTGCGATCCACTGACCAGTCGACAACAAACGGATATGCTCTGCTTAAAAGACAGGCGTTACGTAACAATACGATTTCAGAAACAAGCCATTTTATCTTGCTAGAGCAAAATCGGTTGTAGTAACGATAGAACAATGAAACAATTCACATAGAGTTGGGTATACTACCGCCATTAATGAGCACCTTCGCTCTGTCCTGTACGCGGTCGAAAAGCGACAAAATAGACTTTGAGGCAGCGGTCTATATGCGAGAGTTGGATTCCATTCTCTCAGATGAAGATCAGTAAAGAGAACAGCAAATAAACAAAGAAAAGGTTTCATTCCACAAGTAGCATTTATTTCATAATTTAAGAAAGAAACAATTTTAAATTGAAAATAATGAGAGAAAATGTCTTTCGGATATCAGGTTGAAACACTTACAGAAATACTTCAATTAATACTGACTGCGTATATTCTAAAATTTCTTTGTACTCCGACCTGACGGAACATCTCACTCAGATGTTTTCAACTAGCTGTGCTTAAAAGCTAGCTTAAACTGTACTCTACTCCTTGTAGTACAAATTAAATAAAAAGTTAAAAAAAAAAGGGACAATTTTAAATGGAATTTCTATTTTTAAATCAAGGTGCCCTATTTCAAATTCTCTTTTTTACTCAATTTGATTTGATTTCATTATTGCTGTGTACACAATGATTATAAAATTACAAATACAGCAGCAGCTACAACGTCATACAACAACATTAACCGTCCTTATCCTTTCCGTCCTTATCCTAATTATATGTATGCATGTATGTATGTGCATATGTATGTATGTATGTATGTATGTATGTATGTATGCTTGTATGTATCTATATTATTATCAACTTCACACAGATTTGTTTGTTTCTTTTTCTAGCATAAATTACACGAATTTAGTAAACAAATCGTATACCTCCCCACAGGATAATAAATCCAAAAGGCAGCTCATACGCATACATGCAAAACAAAAAAGGGCAGGAAAATTAAATGATCTTTTACAGGCATTTCCAACATACACATTCAATTGTAAATCAAACTACAAAAACAACAGGCAGACAAAGGCAAAGAAACAGTGACAGTAACAGAAAAAAAAATGGATTTTCTCATACGAACAGATAAGGGAGCAATTGTCGTAGACCAAATAAATAGTCTGTTTAAAGCCCTTAAACTCTTCTTTTTTTTATTGTTAAATTAACAAATCCTTTGAGAATTGATTTTTGCACGCCAATTGTAAATAATAATACTTGCAACAACAACAGAATGTACAACTATGAAGAATACACTCCCAGTGAAATTGTCAAAACAAATTATGAGACTGACATTGAGTATAATAAACGTAAAAGGATAGGCTTGCATCGGTGTTATGGGTATAACTTTTATTTGACAAAAGATGTGTTGTGATTTTTAAGGGTGATATTATCACCCTTAATGAGATTTTGAGATTTCGAGGGGATTTTCGAAATTGAATTTCGTCGAGCTCTTGATCCTCTTTAATAGACAATGTTCAAGTGAATAACATAATCAGCTCATAATCAAAATATTGCGTCGTTTACTAATTCGTTAGGATTATGAAAATTGATAGCGGTTGACTGACTGCTATACCAGAAGAATTACAACAATGTCAGTTAGTTTTGTTCTAAAAAGAAGGAATAAGTTGCAGCAATTGGGTGCTCTGGTATTCTAGTGGATAGTGTGACGTTGAACAAGGACTTATACACGTGGACTTATAACAAAGTGGTTTAGACTTTTATACGGTTTCCAAAAGAAGTTGAATTTATTTTAATAAATTGTCTAAGTTCTATTGGACACTAGCAAGAAAAATATCTGTCAAATAAAAAAAAGAGAGAAAACTCATATTATTTTTATTGAATGCTTCAAAATAACCACATAAGCAGTACTTTTACCCTTTTTGGGCTAAGGGAAAGGGGTTCGAAACTGTCAAATATATTTTATTGCAGAAGATTCAGCGATTAAAACGTAACATTTTTATCTTTTCTCGAATACGTTGTACATTCCTACGTACGTTCACAGTAGTATACCTACTGTCAGTTCAAAAAAACTAAATTTTAAATCGTTGACAATAGCAAGAAATCGTAGCAACTTTGCAGCAGCAACAAACGGAAAGAAGAGGAAACTTTTTTGTACTCGGTCTCATCAATTTTATAAAATATTTTAAAATTTTTCGTTTTCCCCTTCTTTAATTTCAGCTTTCCTTCACAATTTCATTTTTTTTTTTATTTTTTTTTCCAAAACTCCTTCAAGAACATTTTATTCAAGACAATTTAAACTCTTCTCCTCTACACATCACATAGATACATACATACATACATATGTTCCATAATATATACAGAATCAGACTTTTTGCTGAGAGTGTCTTCTTTCCTTTTGTAGTTCTGATTATTTTCTGATCGTGAATACAAAGAAAAACAAAAGATGATAATCACGATGATGATAATGATGATGTAGAGTCAATCGTATTGATTGTTGCGTACAAATTCACGATCAATGTTCAACATGCATTTGACCATCTCTATTGTATGACAACATTAACAACAACAAAAATATTAAAATACAATATGTATGTATGTATACGTACATATGTATGTACATTCATACATACGTCAATATTATATTGTCTCCGCCATACGCATTTCCACACAAAAAAATATCAAAGTTTTTTTTCGTTAGTTTAATAAACTCGTAGCATTTAAGCTGTACCTCCGTCTGCCTGTATGTCTGTCCGTGTATGGCCCATTAGAGGCGGGGGTCCATACAGAAACAGTAGAATAAACAATCAAATCACAGCCGGCCAGACGATCAACTGAAATATGTTTAAGTTTATTAAGAATTAAAATGGCTGGCAATCGTAAAATGTTTACAAAACGTGAACGTGAACGCCGTACAAAGACTGTTTAGGACTGCGTGCCAAACAAGTGAGTGAGTAAGCGTGTAAAACCATCAGCATACCTGATATTGCATTTTCTTTTTCTCTTTTTCTCTTTTTTCTTTGATGATTATGCGTGACGGTATTGGCAGATCTTAACCGATTTTGTGGTCTCATTTGCCATATCAGTATGTTAGTCTTATTATCGGTTCAGTATACAATCTACAGTGGTGGTCTTATAATTAGTATACCCATCTATAGGACCTTTTTCTTATAGAGTAGAGGAAACTTCTATTAAAGGATCTTTATTTATTTAAATTTTGTTTCGGTAGACGCCACACATTATTGCCCTATATACCTAATTAGGTTAGGCAAAGGGGAATGATTTTCGTTAAAATTAATATGAAGACAATGATATGATTAAGAAGATATTTTTCACCGCATGCGCAATTGTAAAACGATCTGTGGTAACAGTAGTGTTTCTTAGAATGCCTAACCTAAAATCTCTCTCGATTTGGCCACGCAACTAATACTTGTCGCTGCAACATGGGTTAAATCTTTTAGGGAAACAATCAATTTAGCTCCAGATACCATGCCATACGTCTGCATTTAGTTTTCTTGTTTTCATTTTTTTTTTAAAGATTCATTCCTGTTTGCCATTCTCTTATACGCATGAATTAAAGCCAACCAGCATGGCTGTATATACATGTACATATGTATTCCACTTTTCGATGATTGCGGTAGAAGGAGTAATATGGTGAGTTTATATGTGTATCAAGTTTTATAAAGCCATGGTTATATGCTGATATCATAGCCAATAAATTTTTTATTTTACTTTGTCTACCTCATTTTTCTCGGATTTCTTTTGATTTAGGATGGACATCAAATGATAATAAAGTTTTCAACCGACTTCACTTAATTTTAATTTAAAAAAAACACTGAGATTCGCATAAAAACTGCATAAAACCAATCATTGGATTTCGGGATTATTTTTTATTTTTTGTTTAGGGAGGGTTTTAAATTTCAAATTTTATAAGTCAGCGCATTTTCCACACCACTTCTAATTGCTACGAATTTTATCGTTATTGTTAGTTGGTTGTGAGGAGCTAGTTGTAGTTTATTAAGGCAAATTAATGAATTCATGAGACAACCAATCTTATTTAAAGACCACAACTGAAATTATTTTGGGGACATTAACAAAGAAATTTAATTTTTAATTCGTTAAAATAACAAGTTTTTTTTACCATCTGAAGCTCATGCTTATTTTTAATTGATTCACGTATCAAATCCAAATTTTATTGAAAACGAATATCATCTTTTTAAGGCAACTGTACTCTGCCAATTAAATTTTTTCTCATACGTAATCTTATAAAATACAGGATCTTCTTTAATTGTTTCGTTTAGAACTTATTACCCACTAATCAAATAAATTACAAACTATAGTCTCATGGTCATTTATTTTGATACCCTTAACAACAGCACTTTAAACTATGAACACAGTTTACCTTAGCAAAAAGAAAAAATTCACTTTGAAGGAAAAGTCACATGGTGTTGTTAAGTAGGTAAACTGTCCTAAAACTGGAGTATAGCCAATGATCATTAGAACACTTGAGGATATCCTAAGAAAGAACTTTATACGGGGAAAAAACCATGGTTTTTGGGGATACCTTATAAGCCAAGACTACATTTGCTTTAAGTTTAAGGCATATGCCTTAATGCCTGATCGTGAAGTAGCCTTTTATAAACTTTAGCACGTATAAATATCCTGCTGGTCCAGAGGATTCCATCATTTTCCATCCCATGAAAATGTTAACGCCCGATATGATCACGCTCGTCGCTCCGTTACTAAGATCCTACACATCAAACTCTTCGCATTTTTATAGAAGACCATACAATTCTATCGTCTTTAGAGAAAATACCAGCAGACATTTATGTCGTTTCTTGAGAATAGATGTACTAGATCTGACGGTGTATTTAAGACTACGAGCGATGAATACAAATCTGTCAGTATAATCCCGTGTCTGTCCACAACGATTATGAAGCAACTCTCACACCACCTATCCTGCGAGTTTGTTAATTTTACCCATGAGTGGCGTTTACAGCTTATTTTTTGAAAAACTTTTCATGACAATTTTATTTACTCTCACGGTTTTTACTAGAAGCCTGCTGAGAGGATTTCGCCGAACACACTGCCTACCAGACTACAGCGACTTCAATTAATCAGTCGTTTGAATTAAATAACGTGGTGTATTATTATTATTAGGACTTAGTGAACAAAATATCTTGGGTTAAGTCTGATTCACTCAGCATTGTGATATCTGTTAGCGAATAGAGAGTGTTTCAAACTAAATTCATGGCAATGGAAGTGGCGACATTTAGCCAGTATCCTACACAATATTTTTTCAATTTTATTGCACGTGTATCATTTGCAGCTTTTACCGATCGGGTGTAACAATACTACTCCATTGATTATAATAAATTGTCCGTAGAAATTTATGTTTGATTATAGTAAAAAATTATCTTTTCTTTTTCGTCGGAAACAGTGTAAATCGTGTATTCAATAATGGAATCGAAATAATAAATTTTCATTTACGAACACGCTATTTCCGTCAATTCTGTACTAAAAAGGCAAGAACATTAGAAAAACCGAAAAAAACGAAGAAACTAATGAAACTCAAGCAAATAATAGGAAAATGAATTGAATTATAGAACAACCCTTAGTACATCACTGCATCACTGATGGGCATGAAATAAACAGATGGACAGATCAATAGAAAAACTAACAAAAACATCCATAATGGTGAAACAGCAAGAGAGAAAATAAAAAATTATTGTAATAACAACAGTTGTTCTTGTAATTCATTTAATAGGGGCACAATATTAGAGTAGGATTTTGTTTTTTTTTTAAGAAGCCACTAAAAAAAATACAGTCACCACTATCAACACCACCATTTCTAGTAGTCCAGCCATCATTTTTTCTTTTTACAGCCAATAAAATAGCGTCATTAACTCTCTACATCCCGCGACATAACAACGCTTGTCGTCTTATCAAAAGGGAGTATAGTTTCTGTATTGCTCTTTGCCTTGGCACAAGGATAAGAAGCCATTTATTAGCCACTATCGTACAATACAACCAGGCCCACCACAATTTGTTTGCAAAGAAGCCTATTTGTCAATTGTATTCGAAACTTCGATCAGGAGGCTTAAAGACAGACATCTTTAGCGTAATAGTTGACCTTTTAATTTATTAGAAATGGCACGGTATTTGATTTGCTCGCGCTTAGCGTTTCAGGTATCGAGCGCAGTTGCGTGAAGTTTTGTTTGACGGAGGAAGCTTTATAATCGTGAATCTTTGCGAGACTATGTACTAAGAATTCAATCTTATTTGCGTCTTAAGCAAGATCACACATTGGATCCACTGTTTTACATTTAAGCATCCGTTTCCATATTATGAGTTTCCTATTTTTCATTCATGTGGAAAAAAAGCCAGCCAGGGGTGGCCAAGCTAATTGATTTAAGGAGCTATTTTCTAAAATTTAAAATTTTTCGATAGCAGCAATTCACAAAATATTTAAAAGTGTTCATGTTGGAATTATAATAATAATCCTTCGAAGAGCCGCAGTTTGCCGCAACCCCTCCCCTTTATTATAAAATTATATCATCATTCTTCAGATAATATATCTTAACGCTATTAAATGTGAGTTAGTTTTTCATTTTGCGTGACGCTTCTCTCTCTTTCCAAATTACCTTAAATTGCCAGTAACACAACATATTGCCTGCCATTCATATGGAGAAAAAGAAAAAGTAAAATAACAGATAAATGGCAGGCAGTAAATTATAAGCATTGCTTGCATTCATTTTGATTAAGCAACCGAAATTCATAGTCATACGTCATACGTCATACAACAACGTATCCTTTCTTGTGAAATGGAAAAACTAAAATTCAACATGATATTGGTTCTTGGATTGGAATGGTATCGGCATCTGGAAAATGAATTGAAATGAAATCAAATGGTAACATTTGTATTGTATTGCTTTTTTGTGCTTCTTCTATAACTAGACTTGCCTAGAACATGATATTAAGAAAATCCATTAAATATGTGCTGCTAACAATGGCCCAGAAATATTCATTCAACTGACGATGGATGGTGTTGTTACTCATGTTACCAACCAATATAAAAATAGCAATTTTCTCTCGGTTTTTTTTATTATTAAAAACATTTATCACTTGCCATCAATAAACAGCATTTGGTGTCGGTCGTAACAGTTTATTGCTACAAAAATATACCAACAATACCTAATGTATACAAGAGGAATACCATCTAAACGAACCGACCAACCAAGAAACCACAAAAAATTCTAAACACCCAGAGATGTGTCCTTAAAATAGCAAAAACAGAAAAAATACAACTCGAACTACCATATCCTACAGTACAGAAGCAAATGTTACCAAATTCATAGAAAGAAATATGAAAACAAATACAAAAGAGCTCAAAATCTATCAGAGGATATGACGATGATGATGATAATGATGATGATGATAATGACTTGTCTGCATATTTAGCAGAAATAAAATGTGGTGTAAGAAAGCAATTTAATATTGGTTAAGCAATAAAAATCTTTTCAATACTCTATTTATACAGCCAAGCAACACATTTTTACACAAATATTGGTGAGGGACACAAATCATTTCCATAACACTTAATTTACAGATCAGATATAATGTTGAAAACATTTCTCCAAATAAGAGCTAATATGAGGAGGCCTTCTTCCATATTGGTCCATTGTCCAGTTTAAACATAAAGTGAGTTGTAGAGTAATCCAACAATAACTAGATTTAATAGACTTGTAATGTGCAACAGATTTGACGTGCCTTAACCTAAAGGGTATATCAGAAACCGTGAATGGTTTAATACAATTAGCAAAATTTAACAATATTTTTCTAAATTTGTTATTTACGCTAGTCTCATTATTTATGCTAGTCTCATCAGTACATATTCCGACCGAAAATATATGCCCAAACAAAACCCATAATAAGACTAGGGACTCTTAAAGAATTTCTTGAATTCCCTAACTACGGTTAAAGTTACTGATTCTCATGTAAGGAGAATGTAAACTTCTTCTTCTATCTCGAACGTTGTACAATTTTAATATGGGACCATAATCCATCTTTATCTCTCTGATGGATTGCACTGCTAGTTGTTTGAACAACACCAGCTAAATACTGTGTTAATAGTTCATATACTAATGCAGAATTTACTTTTACATCCATCCAATATTTTATTTCAAATAATGATTTCATATGTGGTTATCCATTAAATCTGAATTCGTTTGCTTTCTCTTCATTATTTTATTTCAATTCCTATCAAATCAAATGTTTGGTCTGGTGAAGGAATTGTTTCCTTTATAATCCTGCTATCCCGCTTACAGGATTATCTACTTATACTGCTGTCGTCGCTAAACTAGCAGATAAAACAAAAAAATTAACGGATGGTCGATGTTGAACAGTAAAGAATAGAATTATTGCAATAGACGGACAGACTTCCGTAACCACCACCACCAATTTCCATTGCCATCATTGGTGGTACAACCCATAACTAATGTATACAACGAGTATTACACATGTCGTCAGTTAGCATATTATATTCTATGTATTGTATGTTCATGCAACATCTAAACAACAAAATGGATTTTTCTAAATATTATATTGTATTGTACTGTACTGTCGACTATTTCATTACTGTTGGTTGGCTGGCTGGCAGTAGATATTGCCGTTTGAGAAGAGAGTGTGTTAACAAGCGTTAACACGCTGTTGTAATAGTCAACATATGGGTTATTTTCCCAAATAGACCAAATCAACAATAACAACAACAATAATTTGTTACCCTTCTTTACACAATACAAGTACTTAGCGGTTTACGAAACCTTCTTCTATACATACACTTTTGCAATGCTCCTTATACTATATATGTATGTATTTACAATGCCATGTTGGTTTAGAGCTGCTGTCTGTCTGTCTGTCTGTCCGCCTATCAAGTTGTCTTGTTTAAAAGGGCGGGTGTTAATGTATTTGTTGCATATTGTTGGTTGTGCGCTGGACTATTGTTTTCCACTTCTGCTGCTACTTTTTTTGGTTTTTTGCGATACTCGTTGATTTTATTTGCGGTTTTTCGTTTTTATTGTGTGTGTTTTTTTTAATCATTTTAATCTGTATGTTCCATTGTGGTTGTTGTTATTGTTGTGGCCTTTGTTTTCCCTCAAGTGTCCGAGAAATATTTCATGTGTAAACAAAAGTGTTAACGAGTGGTTGAAAGCAGCATTTCTAATAATAATTAGAATTTCTATAAAGTTCTTGCAACTTAATGGCAAATATCATATATGAAATATACATATACATATATACACACATACATATCTACATATAAGACAGCCATGCAACAATCTGTTACCATTTATAATAGAAATTGTTTGTTATTGTATTTTTGCCTTTTTTTCTTTTTGAAGGATAACATTTGTGTCATAAATTATGCTGCCATTTCTTCCCATACTTGTAATACTTTAACAGCTAATATACCTCCGAGGTAGGTCTTCTAATACACTAACATCTAAAAAGAATTACGATCTTTTATAGGATATCTGAAGCCCTACAATATATACTAGACTACGGTGGCTTCAAGCCCTATACTAGATGTATTAAATTTCGTATAAATTATATGTTCGTAAGGGGCTCCGTACCATAGTCGAATAAACCTTAAGAAATTTTAAGCTCCTGTGTTTTCTCTTCATTCAAATAACAGTCTAAATATCATTCTAAATATCCTACACATCTGTGTAATGATTTACTAAAGATACTTAGTAGTGAACGGTATTGTGAAAAACCTTTAGAGCGAAAGTCCGAGAAAGGAAAATCTGCTCTCTATCGCCTCTATTATTGATGATTGTCTTCGATGGCGTAATAGTCGAGATTGCATATATCTGTACGACCTATATTTATATATATATATATACATACGTACTTATATTATATTATAAATATAAAGACACGCATGGCAACGCCAAGGAATAGAATACGCCTCGAACTTGTCAACCAAAAGAAACCATAATTTTTTAAACTAAACTATACAAAGCCTGAAGTGCATTCACTCGGCTAAGTAACTAATGCAAGTGGTGGGGGCAAGATTTCTATATGGTAACGAGTATCTTTGTAAGACTTTAAGGCATTATTTGGGTCAAATGAAATAATTCGAACCAGGAATCTCAGGCTAATCTATAAAATGCATGACGAACATAATCTAAGCATAATTTAAAGAAAAATTAGTTTTTCAATAAATAAAATGATATGGAAGGGCGTTATAGAAACTTCAAGTTACCATAACGAATCGTAAGAGAAATAGATAAGCCCATAAGCTTTCTTATTAGAAACTGCGTGATCGGGTGTCGAATGGAATTTACCGTTGCTGTCTTTATTATAATTAATACGCCTGCAGCTTACCTGAGGCTGCAATTGCAAAACTGATGCGTATATTGTGCTTATGGCCTACATTGGCAAGCAACTATTTTTAATAGAAAATTTTGTAGTATACATAGTGTGAGAGATTGCCATTGCTAAACGACTGTGGCTATTTGACTCACAACATTTGAAATTGGCAGTTGATATTATAATTGGCTTATCAATAGCCAACAAATCAAAAAATAGCAAATCACGTTAATATGAAAATTATAGGAGACTGAAAAGGCAAACCGTTTATTATTTTGCATTTAATGGCACCCTTATGTATGTATATGTTTTAAAAAAATTTAACTGGTCATGCCAAAGGTTGTACTTACTACCCACTGTTTAATTAATTAAACATACCTTCGGTCGGTTTAATGAAGTTTTAATAACCGTAATTAAATTGGTCTATTGAAAAACAATTCCTTTAAAAGTAGAAATTTCGAAAAGAAAAAAATCAAAAACGGAAAATAAAACCAAACGAAATTATAGTGACAAAATTAACTTGAAAAAAAAAATTATTAAACTTTTAAGCACGCAAGCTCACGTTATAGTCAAAGTATAAAGCGGAGAAAAAAAAACAAAATTATTTATAACCAGGTTACAGGTTACAACAACATTGGTTACAAAATAAAAAACGTTTGGCAAAAAAATTTGCTAATGAAAGCCAGGAAAACTGCGGACAATTATGAGAAAATATTAAAAATCTACACATTGTTTGACATCACGTTATTGATTTAAACAGGATTTTATTTATGGCCAAGGTAAGGCAAATAGTATTCTTAGAATGTATATGAAAGTTTTAAATAGTTACGGTTCAGTTTAGTTGTTTTTTTTATTTTTTATTTTATTTCTCAAAATTACCAAGCCACCCTTCTTCCAATGAATGTTTCATTCTTTATTTATTTTAGAATATGGTGGCCTAAAATGTACAAACATGGCCGCGTTAAATTTTTTTAAGCCATTAAAAATATTTTTCTGAAAAAAAAACAAGAACAAAACAAAATTTTTTCAAATTAAAATTGAAAAACTCATTAAAAAGTTTAACGTACTTTATTTTTAATTAAATGCGTTGCGTTGCGTTGCCTAGCGTTGTTGTTGTTAAAATTAGTTTAATTATAACAAGAATCAGTAATTTTATGAAGTGGTTCATGATTGTGTTAACGACCCTAAAACCGAAGTACTTTTTTACTTTTCTATGTGCTCTCATACATAATATGGCCCTTAAATTCATTTGAGGACTGTAGTTTAAAGGAATGTTTACTTGTTTTGCACAAATCAAAGAGATTGGAAAGATCTTTCATATTTTCTTCTTTTCAAGATACATATTTTATTTATTTTTTATCTTCATTATTATGCTTCTCAATTAAATAGCAATTCAATCAAGATTCTATGGGTTGTGAACTCCCAAATATTTCTGTCAACCGATCGTCATAAACTCACAAAAGTTACTGTATAGTTACCAAATTTTTACGTGTCTAAGCTGTTGCTGTAAACGAAGACCCGTGCGGTCATGCAGCGACATATAATAGTTTCCATTAAAGGCTTCTAAATGGCGCACAACGGTTTTTTGGTTGCAATTGTATTTACTCGCAAAAGATCAGCTGAGTGGAAGTTGAGGACGATCATGTTTACTTAATTCTTTCCTTTGGTCAAATTAAAGAAGTCATTGTTTTAAATTTTCCCTAACGTTAGTATACGTAATACATTTAATATGTTTAATTAAATGCCACAATAAAATCTAAAAAATAAACAATAAAAATCACTTTTAATGTCACTTTTCTAATGAAAACTATGAAATACAAGGCGAGTATTTAAAACAATTTGAAACATCTGAAATACTCATACATACATCCACAACGAACGAATAACGAACATTTCCAAATAGTTCTTAAAACGAAGTTTTCAAAATTATTTACTTTTCTTCTCCTTATTTATTTTTTTTTTTTTGTTTTTGGAATAGGCAGAGCTGTTAAGTCCATTAAAAATGTAACATAACAGACATGCCACTTGTGTATTAAATAATAACAAAATTAAATGTCCCATGAATAATTTATGAACTACTTCTCTGCCTTTTACGTTTTTTTTTTGTTGTTAGGGAAATCGAATTATTTTTTGGAAATTATTATCAAAAAATTTGTCAATGGTGGTTGTTTCTATACTCCCTTGAAGCTGGTGTTTATAATTGAATTTGTAGCCAGATTACTAATGCCATGCCATGATGACATGGTTTCCTTTTTAAATTAAAATATTAATTTTAGACGAAAACGAATCCATTGCAAGAGCTTTTTGCTCTCTAAAAGGGGGAAATTTAGAAGTGATTAAACATTTATGCGGGCAATTTGTATTGGTGGCTTCCATAAATCTATTAGACTGTAAGTACTCGTATATAATTAACCTCATTAAGAGATAGAATTACAAAAACAGAATTAAATATGTATACGTATGTACATACATATGTATATATGTATTAATAAATAATTCATCTGCTTTAAATTTGAAATCCAATAACTTTTATTCGCATGAGAAATATTTGTTCATCTGCTTCTCAAAAATCTGTCGTTCAGAGGCCACTCAAGTATAAAATTAAGACACACAACATGAGTGGTGTGAAAAGCTAGGCCATAATCCTGACTGAAGCGTTGTAATGGCCAATTATGTATGTATGTATGTAATATTTGTTCATTTTTACTTTTCACTGTCCTATTTCAACAAATTTCATTTTTTGGGTGCGCATAAATTTATGTTGCACGTAATAAATATATGTACATACATATATCCGCCGTTAGCCTGAGCCACAGTTTTAAGATACATATATGCGGATAATGTGTTCACTCTTAAGTTCTTTTTGCCAATTCATTTCGAGTATAAGGAATAATGATAATTCAATTCTGGCTACTTATAAAAAAATCACTCGCTAGCCTGCTTCCAAACATTTCCTTTGACGAAGAAATTTTCTAATATTCTTCCAAAAACACATGAACTTCACTTTACATCACACATATTAGGCAGCCAGAAGTCTCTAATACCGATAATAATGCGCCGATATTCGTTCAAATTATCTGCGTATGACATTCCTACCACTTGTCTTGTCTACTGGTAGGATAGATACGAGAACAAATAATTTTTCTTTCGATGTTTG
This sequence comes from Sarcophaga rosellei, assembly GCA_930367235.1. NCBI lineage: Eukaryota > Metazoa > Arthropoda > Insecta > Diptera > Sarcophagidae > Sarcophaga > Sarcophaga rosellei. Next base: position 86,489,172 of record OV884021.1, read on the forward strand.
TTTAAAATCACGTATGATGGAAAAAATACCGAATGATTTTCTTCATTTTTAAAAATTAATAGGTTGGTCATAGGTTCTAATATACAGTGGTGGATTTATAATTAGCACACACATACAATAATTTAACAATAAATGACACCTTAAATTAAAAAATCAAGAAATTCCTTGGTCGTGTAATTAGCACAGATGAACAAAATCATCATTTGGGTTGAATTCTTTTTAATATTTTGTGGATGCACTCCATCTCTTTAATATCCAATTATAAACTTTCAAAAAGCCTCTGGTATGTGGCTTATTAGATGTCATTTTATCTTACTCGAACAGCTATTCAGAGGTCTTTTTAGTTTTTCAGTTTAATTTGTGTCTCAAGATCATTCGATGAACTGGATTGGAAACCGAGCTTTATGCTGGTCATTCTTTAATATGAACTTATTGACCCTCTCAATATATTATGGATTCGTGTGGTGTGTTGTAATTTACATCATTATCTTGCAAAAGAATCATTATCTTGATAGAAGCCGCCGTGGTCTAGTAGGTAGTGTGTTGGCTTATTAGACGAAAGGCCCGAGTTCGAATCCCAGGTCAGACATCAAAATGAAATATGAAAAAGTATTTCTTAGGCGACTTCCTCTCAGCAGATTTTTGGCAAAAACTCTGAGAGTAAAAATTGCCATGAAAAAGCTTCTCAAAAAATCTGTCGTTCGGAGTCGACTTTAAACTGTCGGTCCCGCCACTCGTGTATAAAATTAACGCACACAACATGAGTGGTGTTGAGAAGCTAGGCCGTAATCCTGACTGAAGGGTTGTAATGGCCAATTATGTATGTATGTATGTATGTATGTATGTATCTTGCATAAGAATCCATTTCAAATACAAGTTTTCATAAGCGAATGGAATCAAATGAATCTACACAAAATGTTTGACTAAATGTTGATCCATCAAAGAATATTTTTTTATAATCGGACCCACACTAAGCTCTCTGAAAGCTGGCCCTTCAATTATACAATTTATTTATGCTTCAAAGTATAGCTTCGGTGGGCGCAATATATGTATATTTAGATGCACCACACCTAAAAACTAATTTTAAAATTTAAATACATTTGACGGTTAGAAATGAAACAAAAAGAAAAAATCAAATCAAAAAACCATTAAAAAATATTCCATGAAAAGTTTTCTTTAAATTAAAATAAATCTACGTACTCGTATGTATATATAGCCTAGCCGATGTAAAATCATATAATTTTCTAGAAGAATGTGAATTTCCGATTAGAAAAATTTCAAAATTGAAATTTAAAAAATATGAACATTTGCAAACAAAATACGTTGTTGAAATAACAAGCAACAATTTTAAAGCTTCACAAACAAAAATACATTGGAAAGCTCTGTCATTATAAAGGTACATAACATTTATTAAGAAATTTAAATTTTTAAATCACAACAACACAAAGAAATTGACAAAAACGAAACAAACCTTTTTGTTTTATTTGGGATGTATTTTTTTTTTTAATTTCCAAAGAAACCTAATCTATTTTGAAAAAAGAAAGAAAGAAAAAAAAGACACGGCTACAAACCTGGAGAGCAGTTTAAAATGAAACGCTGTGAAATACAAATACACCCATCTTGGCAGACAACCAATTATTCCAAAAGGTTTTAATGCAACGGCCATGCTGGATTCCTAAAATTCTGAAAATAAAGTTCAGAGAGAGAAACAAAAAAGAAAAAAAAAACATAAGGAAGGATACCGAATAACAAGTTAAAAACGAACAACTAACTGGCGAGTGGTACAGAGATATACTAAATGATGAAGGCCTGCAGTAAACGATTGGAATAAATAAAATTTTTTTATAAAGATGTGGTGGCTTCTTCTTCTTATTGATGTTGGTTGTTGGCTGCAGCATAAACCAAGTATTTACACCCGTCCAAATAGCCACATGCAAAGAAAGATGTGCTAAAATCACCCATTAATACAAACATCAATACGTTAGACTTCAATTCAATTTTGAAGTGGGGAGAATAAACGAAGAAGAAAAGGTTTATTTTTTTAAGGGCACACAAAAATATAAATGCCGAGATTTTTACCTGACTACCTCTGCTATGTGTACATACGTATAAGCTGCTATATAAACATGGGTGCCTGTAGAACTTTTGTACATTTTCGAAGCATTAGTATTGGTCATCCGTATGCACCCATTAACATTGCCAGTCAATAAGTTTTACGCAACAACACAGACGACTTGATTGGGATACACAAACAGAGACAGGCTTTAAAAAACTACAACAACAACAACGATAAAATAAAACAGAAGAGCTCAATTAACTGGCCAACAACAGCAGCAAAGTACATACAGCGGCAAAAGATCGCATACGAGGATTCGGGTTTCTTTGGAACTGAAAATGAGACATACAAACATACTCTCAGACTCACTTATATATTCATTGCAATGGCGTAAAATGTTCAGAAAAAAAAATTAAATTTTATACGATGCCATACATTAAGATATGCCAGGCTTAAATGAACGAAACAAACTGGCTTGTTGGGTCCTTAAAAAAATCACAATCACAGTCACAACCATAACCACCACCACCACTACCACCATCAGTACCAGCACTACTGCCATCATCATCTACATCATCGTTGGTATCACGATCACTACTTGAACTTCCAATTCACTGATTGCCTTCCGTGAGAAACAAGAACATTTTTATCTTCTCTTCTCTTCTTTGCTTTTTGTTTGTGTTGTTTTAGTTTTTGTTGTTGCTGTTGCTGTTGTTATTGGAACTGTTCGTTAAGTTACGTTACGTTACGTTGGTTGTTAAAACGAAAACGTTAATTAAGATTATGAAGTCATAAGAAGTCTCCATGTCGTTTGTTGTCGTCGTCATCATCTTAAATTATTTAATGGTGTTGTTGCTATTGCCAGCCTGCCTGCCTGCTTATGTGTCCGTCGAACACTTTGCAACCATTACAGCGGGAGCACCATTAATATCATCAACCAAATAAACACAATAATGGATTCTCACATACACTCAAAGAAACATGAAAGCGTTACGTAATCAAATCGTATTACAAATCTCGGAGACCATATTTCATTGTTTCCAACATACATATGTATGTTTCAATTGAGATTTAAGCATCTGATGCTTGAATGATGCCAAATCTTGAAGCGAATTCCAAATGCAAAGAAAACCTAAAAGATAATTTTCCCCACACCCCCTTAAAAATTTTTGTAGTAGAAGTTAGGTAAGTACTTGCCCTATAAAAAGATGCTTTCGCCTTATTCATCTCTCAGCATCATATCAGAATGTCTAATACATACTTCTAGTAACACGTTAAAATCTAAAGTGTCCTATTTTAATATGTTTTTCATTTTCAAAAAAAATCTTTTTAAATTAACTTTCAAAAGTTATCATTTCGCAACGATCAAAAGTAAAAATAAGCCACTGCAGTGGTCAATACAGATCAAAAATTCTTAACTTTATTAGTATTTTTCCTTTTTTTTAATTGAAGGAGTAAAATTTGGTATACAAAATAAAGAGCACATAACATATTTGATCGCTCACACGGGGGATTACCACGTAAACCTTTACGCTCCAAACGAGTTTTTACAACAATAGGCATTTTGTATAGTTCATATTAGTAGTTTTTAAGATACAGCGGTGGTCTTATAATCAGCACAAGCATTCATCAGAAAGTTAGTGTTTAATAACCAATTCTTAAAATGAATAATTGTTTTTGTCACCTGATATTTAAAATAACTTACTACATACTGTTATTGATAAAACCTAGTAAAAAGAAAAATGGTAGCATCAAAAATAGATTTTTAATCAAGATAATGATGATAATAAAGCTTCATCCACACAGGTGTTGTTGTTTTTTATGACATCTTTTAAGCTATATTTAAAGGATGTTAGGTGAATATCGTTGGAGGCAAACGATTTCTTAAAATGCATATTATAGTCAACATGGAGAAGACATTGTTGAATACCTCTTATTCAGGAGTCTTCTGGCTAAATCTCTGAAAGTAAATGGAAAGTTTCTCAAAAATATAATGTTCGGCGTCGACTTTAAACTCTTGTAATTATAATCATTTTTAAATGGAATACTCTGATCAATTCTGATCACAGTGTGCGCAACGATGGATAATCATACGTTGGCTCCGCTGTCAGATTTCGTAACTTTTCTCCGAGTGTATTTGGAGGCTAAAATGTATTTGTTACTTTTGTAATCACATTTTTATTTCATTTAAAGAAGAAGAAAAAGAAGAAGAAAAAGAAGAAGAATTGAAATTGGTTTTGGTTTTGGTTTTGGTTTTGGTAAGAAGTCATAGTAAGATTTTCTTTCATTATACTGTTTCAGTTGCTGTTGTTGGCATTGTCCATTTTATTGTGTATATTGTTGCAAGAGGCGACACGCCACGCATATGCAAGTGATGCTTACAAACGACAATAACAACAACAAAAACAAAAATAACAGAAGCAACAAGAATAACAACGACAACAAGCGAAAATATAATGCCTGCACCACTACTGTGCCATGATCATCATCAGCAAGCAGCATTCGTAAGCACAGCAAGATGAAAATGATGAGTACAGGTAAGAGAGAAGCACTTAGGCAAAACTGAAAGGACAAGAGGGCAGAAAGGCACTCAAAAGTAAAACGATCTTCACACGACTCGATTTTTAAGTCAACAACTTGATTTTCCAGCAATAACAAGATTAAATTATTTAATTTTTTGCCTCATTTGCAGTAACAACGAACAACAAACAGTAACTTACAACTACAACAACAACAACAACAGTAACAGCAATAGTTAACAAACGACACCAAAACAAACTTTAGAGACCAGAGCATCATTATTTCCACACATACAGATAGAGATGAAGAGGCGACTTTAAAAAGGATCGTTCGCTGAAATGGCTTTTTTCTTCTTCTTTAAGAAAACAACAACAACAACAAATACTTAAAATAAATGTTAAAATTATTATTAATGTTGTTGCTGTTGTTGTTGTTGTTGTTTGCTTGCTGCTGTTACTTATTTTATTTGTATTTTTTTTTTTTTTTTGTTAATCATGCCGTGTTGCACGGCATGCCAGTTGTTATACTGCATGCCTCATATTTATCCTGTTGCAGCAATTATAAGGCTTGTAAGACTTACACTAACAATAGCAACAACAACAACGAAGAAATACTGGCAATAAAAACAATCAGCATGAACCATTAAATATGGATGGATTTTTCTTTTTTTTTTTTCTTTTTTGTATCTTCTCCAGCCAGTTTTAAATGAGTTTCGGTCTTAAAAATTTTGTAATTTTAACCCATATGCAAAAAATAAAGACGATGATGTTAGAATTAATCCGTGATTTTAAAAGTTATCATAGAGAATCTGTGCTCTTGGGCGCTTTAAAACTTTTCAGACAACTGCACTTAGTTTTGGATGTATGATGAAAGATGAATGATTCCTTGCATTGCCATCCATGATAGTGTTGCTCTTTCTTGACTGAGATTAGAATTATTTTTTCGTCGTGTTGCAGTATCTTACATCCATTTACCATAACCTTGTTTACCATCATCCATTCATAACAATGCGCTTCAAAAATGCTTGGATTTTATTGCGCTTCAACAGAGTTTTATTTATGGCTTCTGATTTAAACAAAATTCTTTGTATGAATACATGTAACGCCTAGAAATCAAGCTCCCATTTCATAAATGATTTCTCTTGAGCTTTTGTGCCAGTCCCGTTCTAAAAAAAAGAATTCATTCTTTCTTCCATAAATGACTAGCGACCGAGGTATACAACGTATGTCATTTAAAATAGGACCCTAGTCCATGTTGGTTCTTAACTGATTGACAATAATTTTTTGTATCTAAAATAACAGGCCAGAAAAAAAGAAATAAAACAAAATAAATTTCTTTTATGTTTTCTCCAACTGAACCTCAACTTGTATGAAAAAGTGTGAACTCAAACTCAAAAAACAAAAAAAAATTCAATCGCCTCATAAAAGGTTAATGGAAAAGGCTTTTAAGTTGATCCAATTTAATGGGGTCTTATAATTATGCAGTATTGCAACGTTTTTATTTATTTATTTTTTCTTTACCTGCTTATATTTCTTTTCTAAATTGACTTGCCTTTAAATCTGTGAAAAATCACCAAGATTTCATTGCATTTTCATTTAAAAACAAATTTATTTATTTTTTCTGTTTTTGGTTTTCTTTTATTTGTTGTCCACCAAAATGAGCGCACCACAATGAGCACAAAATAATGAAAAATACTTTTGTTTTTGTTTTTTTTTTTTGTTTTAGCATTTAAGCCTTTTACAGAGTCAGCCATGACAACTACATCCATTGGTGGAATCATTATGCATAGAAATTTATTGAAAAACTTAAATGGAAATGGAAATAGAAATGGCCAAAAGCGCTTTAAATGAGACAGAACAAATAATAGAAACGGCAACTAATCGGAAGATAAAAATTTATGGCCAAATTTAATAAGCGATGCAATGCAAAATTATTTGAATCTGAAGGAATTCTGATTTTGCATAAAATTTAAATGACCAAGGAAATTAATTTAAATTATTAATGGACATTTTTCCTAATGCCTCTTGTCGTTTTTGTTTTTGTATTTTTGTTTTTTTTTTTAATACAGGCCTATTTAACGAGTTGTAAAGTAACTGAATTAAAATGAATCTTAAATTGATTGTTTTTTTTTTATTATTATTGTACATAAATATTAAGAAATGGATTGAAATCTTAGAAAATTTTTAAATTTTCATACCAAACAAATATCTTTACAAATAGTCAAATAACAATTAGGGCAATAATATCCTAGAATACGGGGTCAAATATCATCTTGGAGTGTAAAATGGCGATAAACAATTACTCCAAGCATGGAAGCATTATAGGCCAAGAGCTGATAAAGTCGGCGAAAACGTCACATCGTCTATTGTAGAATAATGTGACCGTAGGGAGAATTACAAAACTCCTTTAAGAGCAATCCTAATGGCGAGAGAACCATACCATATACAGGGCATGCAGTAGTAAGTATTTATTTTTATTATTCTTGTGAAGAATGGCCTTAGCACAACTACCTATATGATCTATTGTACTCAAAATAGTGTAGACAATGACTGTTCCCTGAGTAGCACGTGTTTCTTCCTGGCATGCATTAATGCCCCACAGATTCCAAGAATATTTTAAGATGGTTCATTCTCGTCATTACAGAGACAATCTCCAGAGACATAAGTGTTCTCTGAGTCTACATTGCGTTGTCGAAAGACCGCTTAGCAAACTCAGGTTATTCCTCGATAGTCTGATGCATGACTAAGATCTTATCTTATTGTAGTTTCCCAACAAAAATTTAAATTGCCTTAAAACCACTTGGTTTAAAAAGAGCCGTTGATCTTTCATTTAACCTGATAAGAGAAGAGTGGCCGGATGGCCGCCTGATTGTCATATAGTACTACTATATCATGTTTTTTGCATCTCCTATTCAGGTTGGCCAATGGGCTCGAAATATTAATTTTTTTATTAAGACTCGTTGCAAAGCATTCCCCAAAATCATAAACGATTACTAAGACTTCCAAAATCCCAAAATAAATTTCATGTCGGACTTGTCCTCCAACCAAAGATTTCAAAGCTTTGATCTTCACTACAACGTGCAGCGGACTTAAATCGAACAGAGCATCCATTGCTATTCTACAGGACAGACTCTCATTGCCCCTGCTAAGCCAACACATGCTAGTCTCTATATCTTGCCCAACTCCTTTTGAGCTGTTTTCAAATATCTTCTATCGGGCAAGGCAATTGCCCTATTGGTCACTATTGGTCTGACCATCGTGGCACTCATTTAGTGCATAATCACTGAGTTGTATACTCAGGATTATTCTGCATGTCTGACCTTTTCGGAGATGCTCTCTATATGAACGCTCTATGTTATCCTCAGATATTTGACTTGCATTTTATGTGATATTACCTTACCCATTAGTGGAATATTTATTCATTTAGAAGATTTTTTTCTAGTTGTAAATGGAACCCGGGTTTATTCCCAGGCCCACAGTCAAGCACCAAAATACCTAAGACTCTCTAAAACTCTTTAAATGATTTCACAGAAATTCCCTTCTATATTTGTCTTAAGCTACCAAAACTATATCATCTGCATATTCTTGGTATTTAATGCCCGTCTAAATATGAGGTTACAGGTCAAGGTCGAACCATCAGGAAAAACGTGATGATAGCAAATATAAAGAAGCTCAGGCTGATAACAATTTAGCGAATTTTATGAGGTTTAAGGGACTAAAACTAGGAAATCTTTACCATTTCCTTAAAATAAGGTCCAAATTTTTGGAGGTACATGAACGAGATCAGCTTTAATGTTTGCTACAAGAAAGGCAATCGATAACAAGAAATTTTTCTTATTAAATTTTTTGATTTCATGTTAAGTAGACTTTATCATATGCCCAGATTTATAATTCTTTCCATAAATTAATTTAAATTTGATATTTTTTCTTTTCATTTTTAAATTGATCTTTGAAAATGATTTTTAATTAAGATCAGCCATGTTTATGACTCCAAGCTGTGGAGAGATGATAATCGGACTCAGAAATAAATTCTTTAAACCATAAAATGCGGAAATTGACAGCTTTCAAAGAATTTATAGCCTTAATTAAAAGCCAATCGTTTGATTAACAATAATTATTACTTCATTTTATATTTATACGACGATTTTATTTATTTATTTATTTATTCGTTTTTTTTCTTTTTTATATAGTATTCCAATTCAAATTCGTATTGTGAGCAGTGTTGCCAGAAGTAGAGTGAAATCTTACACGTACATGTATGTCTTTTCAATGCTAAAATAGATAGAATGGATAGATTTTTGACGAAATGTAGGGACTTTTTGCACTGTGCATTATTTCCCATGCCGTAGTCTAGTCGATTGCCTGTTGCCTTATTAGACGTGAGGCCACGGTTCAAACCCCAGGTCAAACATTTCCATTTCTATGGCGACTTCCTCTTAGCAGATTTCTGGCAAAAACCCTGGGAATAAATAAAAATTATCACGAAAAGTTTCTCAAAATTAGGTTCGGTGTTGACTTTAAACTAATAAAATTAATTGAACTTAATTAAAATTATTATTTTGAGTTTAAGTTCCAAGAAATTATTTTAATCACGACATGCAGGATCTGTACTATGATTTGGTATGGGAATGTATGATTTGATCGGCTTGACGTATAGAGATTGAAATATCTTTTGTTGGTTTGTCAAATGCCAATAAAGGCGGTAATATCCAGGAATACGGGGTGCCTAGGCATTATGGAGTGATTGAAAATGAGGAAACGTATTTTTTCTAGCTAATTAAGCCAGACTATTACATACCATAAACCTGGATAACTCAATGCAGTGGGCGGAAACGTCACATCAGTTTTGATGTGTAGGAAAATGTCAGATTTTATTTTTAGTTGACGTAGTTATATTTAAAAAAAAACTTTTCTGGCAACACTGGTTGTGAGACGGGATTATGACTGATTGAAATTATCAGCATGATTGTGTTTTTCTTTTTCTTTTGTTTTTTTTTTTGTGCTTGAATAAAGTAAAACATGGCCTAAAGCTTAAAACGAGTTTTAATGTTTCTTTATTTTTATTTTTTGAATTTTTTTATCAATAAATTATAATAAAGTTGTTTCAATAAATTATATGGTTTAATTTTTAAAAGGAAAAGACTTATGCTTTGTTTTCCCCTGCTCTTATTTTGATGTTTTTAATAGCCGGGCCAACTTAAAATAACTAAATTATAAAGAAAAGGAAAAAAATATTAAAAATTATAAAATGGGAGGAGTATTGAGCAGACAAGTTTATTTGTTTTTATTTCGATTTGATTGTTCAATATCTCCGTTATTTTTTGCCACCACAATATTTTTTTTTCTTTTAATAAAAATTCAACAAAATTTTGTTAATTACAGTTTATAAACTGGTTTTGTTAATCGTAACTTTTGTTTTTTTGTTATTGTATTTTATTAACATAAAAAAATGTTATCTGTGTGGTTAATTTATAGTTTTTGATCAGCATTTAAAATGGCAGACGGGTCAATAAAATTGAATTAAAAATTATCATATGAAATAGTGTATAAATCACCAGGGCCAGGTTTTTGCCAATAGTGTCTGAATTGATTAATTTTAATTGGGTGTGAAATAGACAAGATTTCTATTTTACTTTGTTGTTTTTTTTTCGTTTGCTTTCATTCAAAATTACCAAACTGTTAAATTATAAAAAATCACAATAAAAATTCGTAATTAAAATTAACCAAGGTGTAGAACAATATTTCATGAAGGCATAAAACGAGACCCTTCTGCCACAGTGTAGTAAGTGAAAGTCTTTTAAAGTTCCCTTTTACAATTAAATTATAATCATATATGTATATGTGCACTTTGTATCGTGTATGTTGTATTGAATACACTTTTTGTTTGTGAATGCTCAATGCTATATTGTATTGTGTATTTCATAGTCCAAACTTCAAAAAACGATAAGAAGAAGAAGACCAGTATTCATAATTTGATTTTCAAGCAACAAATTAAAAAATATTACGGCAAAAAGTAAATTAATTAATTATTTGTGCGAACAATATAATTTAGACATCGAAAATATTTTGTATTTTTGTTCTCATTCTTGATTACTGGCATTTACATAAACTGATAGCACGAAACCAATGCAACTTTTAAAAACATATAAAAAAAATGTGTATAAGCATATCGGATTTTTATATGAAAATTATTAATAACATTTGCCTAATTCTATCATAGTCCATTCCATAAGTGAGGGCAATCCACTCAGTGTTGGTCGTAAATAAAATAAATTTATAGGAATCAGATTCAGAATGGAAATCAGTTCTTAATGATGTCCATATATACATTTCATAGAAGGCTTTAGGTTGCTTATTGTATCACCATACAAAGGGAAAAAGTTTTTATATATGTACATATGTATTGATTAGAGAGGCACATTTATCAAGATCGAGAACATACTTTATATACGATTTCAAAATGTGCTATTTAAGTTACTTTGGTAGTCGGGTGATCTGGAAAGTGTGCTAGGCTATTAGCTTAAGGATAGTGGATTCGATCCCTACCAAAGACTATGTTACTCAGCTCGTACTAATTAAATACAATAAACAAATACTTTGAAAGTCCTTTTAACTGAGCTAGGTACACTTTAAATTTCTAATTAATTAAACACACTTTATTTTTAAATTTCCCTAGACAGCCTCTATTTTTCAAGCTAAGAGTGTAAATGAACGTTTTTTTTATTTTCAAAATTCAATGTCTCGAATAAAAAAATATGTTTGAAGTTTAATTAGTTATTTTAAGGTGTTTCTGAAATTAATACAACACTCTCTCTCTCTACGTCATTAAAAACAAAACAAAAAACAAACCAACTTTAATGGAAATATCATGTCATTTTCAGTTTAACAATTTTTCTAAGAAAATAGGCAAACAAAAAAATTCAACCATTTTCACAAAAAAAAAAAAATAAGAAGAAAACAACCTGATACCGTTACGCAGGTTTAAACACGCACCACCGAAAAATGAATGTGAGACAATCGTTCATTGGGAAAATGACTGGTCGTATATATGTATGTATTTAATGGTAATAATAACTGAATTAATTATTAAATAATGATTACAATCGCTAAAACTCTTATACCGACTAACTACACAGACGTCATTATCATCAAATGAAATGAAATTAAATTAAATCGACGAGTATAATTAGTTTATTTGTATAACACAATGCGAGAGAGAAAGTGAGGGAGGAGGAGTAGTGGAAACGGAAATTGTGCCTAAACCTAAATACATACATACACTCTGAAGCCATTGTTTCGAAAAGAGAAACATCGTTTTCTCTAGTTTATCTACAGGAAATAATTATGAGCCACAAAAAACTATAATATGTTTGAATGCCATGCCAAACACTAATTCAATTTAAATTAGCGAAAGAGAAAGAAGACTTTTCTAGTTATGTACTTAAAAAAAAAAAGTATTTCAATAGCATAGAGTTAGGGAAACAAATAAAAAAAGGCGGCGAGGTGAATGTCGAATTAATAAACTCAGTTATTAGGGGTTAATAAGTGTAAAATAATTAATAGTTTAGTTAAGTTAAGTTAAGCAGAGTATACATACATATTAGAAGTGAGAATGGGTTCAATACATATATTGGGAGATAATTGGGTATCTATTGAACTGAAGTACTAACAAAATGTGGACTCGCACTGAAGTTGTTAGAAGAAAGCGAATGCACTAAACATCGTCGACTTATACGTTTAAAATCAAGTAAAATATATGCACTACAAATACCAAACCAACTTTAATTTTAAGGTGCCACATAAAAATAAAAACACTATGATCAGACCAGGAGGTGTCACAGTAAATTTGTTGTAATTCGTAATTACAATGCCACTCTACCACGCGCATCTGTGATGATAGGTCTAACATTGACCACCAACCACACAGCCGCACAGCTACAGATTATCACTTTTTTCTTGTCTGCAAAACTGTCTTGATAATAAAACAACGGCCAACCAAGAAACAACTTCGCCAAGATATTTGCCGATACAATACAGAGATTCTACACTTACTCACTTGATTTAATTGGTCATTATAACCATTTAGTCAGGATTATAACCTAGCTTCTCACTACAAGACCATACTGCGACTTATATACTTCTACAGCTAAATGAAAATCGTCCGAAAGAAAGTTGTACGCTCACCATTAGGAATACCACCCAACTTTCTGCAGTAAGTCTGTATCTTGTACAAAAGTGCAAGTCCTCTGAGACGAGTGGTGTCTGGTTTAGTGTCATCCTCGAAATACTGTGATCTTGATCTCACGAAAGCTGGGCAATGACTCAAAAATTACTCCATCGGTTCGATGTTGTGTGTGCATTAAATAAGTTGCGTTTCTCATTAAGGAGCCGCCCTCACTCCTGTTAATGGAAATAATATTTTTAGAATACTTAAACAGAATTAATAACTACTACTACAGAGAGTATAACATTAACAACAGACATCATCTGAAGATTAGGTAACCGTCTTAATATTCAATTTTACCACGGGAATCTATCCATGCATTATATGTACATACACATATACCTACATATGTACATACTGCCACGTCTGGTACCTGTAAACTGTAATTAATTATAGAACATAGAAAAATAGGAAATTAATTTATTTTAATAATACATATATTAATTATGTAGTAATGAAAAAATATTATAATTTATAGGCCATGTAAAAGTCAATGGCATACTATGTATTTGGTTTCAAATGACTATGAACTATGAAATTATCGTTGAATTAGTTTGGTATTCTTGTATTAATTCTTGCCGTGTGACATTATTTATGTCTCTTTAATGGAATGCCATAAAAGTGCTTTTCTTCATTACTTTCATATTAAATTTTATCACAGTGATTAATTTATTTTATGGCACGTTTTACAAATTCAAATTAAATGAACGACAACAAATACAATACAAGAGCAAAAAGTTGATTTTTAATTAACTTGAAAACTTTTGACGCACCCACTTACTATATTCACCTCACCCAGTTGTGTTTGATTGTCGTCAGTTATTGTTGATGTTATCTGTGTGTTCACTTATCAGCGGCTCATGGCATGACATGGAATGGAGCTTAATTTCATTATAAGTAAGTCCTATCGTGTAAATCACTGTTTACAACATTTATTAGTAATTCACTTATCTTAAAAAAAAAAACTTTTACTCTCTTCTATACGAAGACCCTGTAAATGATGGTAAAATTAATAAATCTTTTAAAGACCTCCACCATTTAGCACTTATTCACTCACTTATTCGTTTAATGTGCGCAGTACTTTTCCCAAAAAATCTATCTACGCGTTAACATACAAACACTCGCTTTTTAAAACCACGTACACGAACTCATTAAAAATGCATAATCTGCCCCATTCTAGGCGAAATGTGTAAAGAAGAAAATTCTAAACGGGCAATAAAAATACATTTCAAAAGAATCTTTAATTGAAATTTTCTTTTTTGAAAATCATTTGTAATCCATAATATATATTGCCATTGTGATGTATGACTTTGAAGCTGCATGGCGGTACATCAAATTTAACTGATCAAATTTACATACGTATTGGTAATATTTATTTTTACTTAATACAACAGCACATCAATATTATGTATATTCAAACCTCATTTTAGAGCAGAGAACCAATACAATCACAAAAAGTTTGAGTTTGATCCATTTGATCTGTGACCGTGCAGCCTTGGACATTTTTCGATTGGATGACGACTTTGCCAGTTTCAAATTATACAATCAATTGTGCAACAAAACTTTCTGCCAAATACTGCCACTCATAGATGTTTCTGTGGCGTGTTAGTCCCAAATCTGGTGTCACTTTAATGCCAAATATTTTCCTGTGATATTTTGCATGTAACAAAACACCAATTTATTAATCTCTAAATATCTGATTGAGAAGAACTTTCTAAGTTTTCTTTTTAGTAGCATAGGGCTGATTTTACTTACTGGAAATTCTTCATCATTTATTATCGTTGTTCTACGTCCGTGCGTTGACGTCAAGTAATTTTCTTTCCAAGTTTATTTAGTACATATAATCACTAAGTATACATGATTATAAATTGTTTGTTATCCTTCCCCCGTCCTCCTTATCCAATAAACCAACAAAATGTAATACAAGTAAAACTCCCACATACTTAACAGGAAAATTAACCAAAACCCCAACTCCCATCTGCCCTAATCTACGGTCTCATAAAACAGTAAAAACATATTTTACTAAGAAGTCCTTTATTTTGGTAGAGTGTTGGAATGAGTGGAGTGGTTGGCTGGCTGGCTGGCTGGCTGGCTGACGGTGAGGCAGGCAGTAATAAAACGATTTCCGTTGAATGCCATAAAATTACGTTGACTTAATTCCATACACGATTCCCACAGCAATTCAATTTTCTTTCAATTTTCTTGTAAGTGCGTGTTTAAACTTGTGATCTCTCTTTGTATAAGGCAACTAGCCAGGGATTACTCGTCCTTACTCAAGTTTGTCTCATAAGAGATAATAAAGTTTGTCGTACAAAGGGATGATATTGGGGCGATGGGCCTTCAGAGACACGCATATTTATGTACTCATTTATTATACCCCAGACACAAACACATTTGCTTTCGTTTATGGGGATATGTATGTATATACATATGCATGTGAATAGGCCATGAATTCTTGTTAAGCTATATCCGTGTTAAATCGTTGTATGGTTTATACCATTTGTATCGTTTTATAAGGGTTGGAAAATTGCGTACACATGCGTCAAATAATCATCTTATTTTCCTTAGTATCCTTTTCTATCAAGTCCCTTAAATATACTTGTGTATGTGTGTGTATGTTAATGTATTGTGCCATTTTTTATGTTTTTTTCTTGTTTTTCTTTTTGATATTTTTGGCCACTCCCTGGTGTACATACATATATATTCAATAGATTCAAAAGACTCCATAAATTTGTGGCGTATCTTTAGAAAACTGCTGAGTTGGCATGGTTGTTTTTGAATTTCATCCCCTATTTTACAGTTTAACGACTGTTTTATGCGTTGCCATAATTTTTTTCTTTTCTTTTTTTTCATTTGTTTGTCTTTTTTTTTTTTGTTTTTTGTAAGACAAGCAGATCTACATACATCGTGTTTTAATGGCTTCAAGGGTGTCAGGACTATTTACACACAAAAATGATTGCATATATGCATACATATGTATATACATATGTAGATACTGTTAATTTGTAAAACCAGCCATATTTATCATTTAGTTTCCTTTTTGCCGTCGCCAAATATTTGTCTAAAAAGGACATCATATTACCAAAGGGAAAAAGCTCTCAAATTTTAGGACGCTAGCAAAAAAAAGTTCGGAAGAGAAATTAAATTTTAAATCAGTGTGATATTTTTTTAATTTCTGTTTCAGAGAAATCTATTTAATAAAAAAGAATTGTTAGAATATTAACGAAATAGGCCTACAGTTGGAAAATTAAGTTCTTTTCCCTTTTGTTGAGTTTAACGTTAACCTTTGTATACAATTATATTAATTTATTAATCAATTAAATGCGAAAAACCCCTATTTTTACATCGTTTGAATTTGAAATTTAAAATCGTTTTCCATATTCAAATAAATAGGCCTCAAACTATAAACATAAATATATTAAATATAAAAAAGTCTGATGCTCTTCCACTTCCTTTTAGTATAATACAGGACGGATGGGCATTAATTTAAATGTCATTAGTTTCTCAAATAATTTTGATACTGTTAAGAACAAGCTTATAGGACAGTACGATTCGACTTTCTTATGATCCTTACCAGGTTTTGGTATAATTTTGACTAAAACAACTTTCCACTGCTCTGGGTAATATCCAAGACGTAAAATTGCGTTGAGAATAAAAAGAGGAATCCTTACGGCTATACGGAGCATCATTATAAGCATCTTGTTGCTGATTTTATCAAATCCAGATACTTTCATGAGGATTGACTTGAGTAATAACTCTCTTTTTTAGAGTAAAATGCGGTGGCATAGCATCAGGGCCTTCTAAATTTTTGGTAAAAAACGCAGTTTTTCGAGATTCCAAAAGTCCTTTAAGCCGTCTTGTCTATTCCTTGAGACTGATTTTATTTTGATTGGATCTGTGCTGTTGCCAGCATCACAGCGTATGCCGAACGTTTTCCATCTGCATATGCATTTGATTTTTAATTTGAAAAATTTCAAACTATTTGTTTTGTTAACAAACCTACCACTAGGTGATCGCTAATGCTAATAACGAGCCAACGTCTCTTAAATATTACACGCTGTAAGAGCTTGCAACGGCGCTTTGGTGGGGCCTTTTGATTGAAAATATTTTCAACGTACATATTTAAACGATTGTTTTTCAAAATTGTAACTCCCACATAAGCTGCATATAGAATCCCACCTAATAAAGGTTGTTTGGTTGAGCCTATCGCTTTTATAAATCGTGGATATGATATCAATTCTTTTTAGCTTTACCGTTGCAACATCATCTAGCCCTAATAATGATGTTGATAGTGTAGAAAGTATAAGTTATACTAATTAACTGCGGAGATCGGATGGGAAGGATACTCACATTTGTCTTATATTATTATATTATATAAGTTGATTTAAAGTTGATTCTCGTAGAAACTTATTTTGAAAGCGAAAGTACATGTTTAACTTCATTCATCTGCTGTTAAATGATTTTTCATCTAGGAAGAGATGGATGGTGAATAGTTTTAATACGTGCCCTTTCACCTCTGACGTATGATGATTGTACATCATCTTATTGATTTTATAAAAAAAAAACTTTACCTACACCTCTAATACATCCTACCAATTACGCTAGGCCTTGTGATATTTTTTAAAGTACCTTGAAGAACGCAAAACCTAAAGGTTACTCGAATTGGCTGCATCAATACGAAATAGATTTGTTTATGGTTCTATGGTGATAATCAGAAGGTTAACTCTGACTTCGTATTACTTTGTACGTTTACTGAGCCCCAGGATAATTTTAAAATAATTAAAAATAAATGTCTCTTCTCTCTTATAACTCAAGCCATTAGAGTTTCTTTAATGTCGCAAGGTTTCATATCGGAAGACTTTCTTACTGTAATAAATATAGATATTGTACGAAATTTCTATATCATAGATGATGATGATGATTATGGTGATGGTGTCTACATGCCGAAACGTGCCATCCAAAATACATGCGTTTTATAGTGCAGTTCAGTTCATGCATGCATGAATGCATGTGCTCAGCTTTGAATATTGTTGCAGGCAACCAACAACGTTGTAAATACGGTGACTTGCATGCACCATTGAACATGCAACAAAAATAATAATATGTATTTTAAAATGGCACAAAAGATCAACACACACACACACACACACTAACGTACGTATATATACATATACATAAACCTTATGAGGCGTTTTCAATTCACCAATTGCATTAAAATATCGGTTTGGATTTTAGTTGCGAAAAAACAAAAAACAAAAATTTGTGCAGAGCAAAAAAAAAAAATAGCAACTAACTATGCCTGCCAGGTTTATGGAAATGGTAATAAGCCTCTGGCGCGTAAAACGCAATTCTTTTTACATTTTCGAAAATCACTTGATTAGTTGGCCTTAAAGACAAGAACGAAGAAGAAATAAACATCGAAAGCTGGTCAAAAGAGCTGTACAGCTTAAATAATGGTAATGGATGGTTAATGGTCAAACGTATTATCTTTTAAACGAAATTATAATTGAAAGCGATTTTCACTGCAACGTACGTGCGTTCTTTAACCGCAACTTTTTCAAGTACATACTTTGAATGGGTTAAAGTGGATTTTAAAACAGTTTCTTATTTTATTTTGTTTTGTTTTGTATTGTTTATTTTCTTTTCTTTCGGTTTTGAATGTTCAACGCACTTTATAAAATAATTTAAAGTGAGCAATGTACTTAATCTGTCTCAATCCAGAGTGAATCTGAACGTTCAGTTTATAGAATAGAATAATGAAGAATTGTTTGAAAGATTTGCTTTCTGGCAACAGTGTAATTATGGCCGTGTGATATTGAACTCAAACCGCAGACTATTGGATAGTGTATCAAAGGACATCAAAAAAGACTTTAAAAGTAAATAAAAAATTATCATGAAAATTTTCGACTTTAAACTGAAGATTCCGACACTCATGGATAAAATTAACACACACAACAAGGATAGTGTGAGAAGCTCGGTCCTAATCCTGACTAAGAGGTTGTAATGACCAATTAAGTAATTAAGTAAGATCTCACTCAATATTAACCGTAATACAGTGTTACCCACTATAATAGAATGAATAGTATCGGGCACATTTACAGAAGATTTCCTAAACAGACGCGAATGAGACGAATTCGGACCACACCATTGTTGAATTAACTCTCAAATTCTTTTTTTTCTTCGCTAGTTAAACCTCAATATCCATTTTGACACCACCATCTGGAGTAATTTAACTTGGTTCTGTGCTACATAATGATTTTATGAAGATTCTTGATACTCGAACCTTGAGCTAGGACCTCTGTCCTTTCTATTATACCCCATGGAAGTAGATCGTTCTTCCGAGATGAACGGTTTGATTCTTTCACTGTTCATTAATTCATAAAACTTGACAGCGTTTTTAAATCTTTTGGCAGATTTACATTAGTGAACAGTGCTTGGCTGCCACAGTTGAGTACTAGCACCAAGTTTTCAGAGTTTCTTTGTGTCATTGAGTTAGATTCGCATTGAAGACACCTTCCCTCAAGGGATCTTTTGTATTTCTCTTTGAATTTATCATCACATATTGGTTATTTGCTTTACATCTTACAGAGACAGTTGCAGTTTTAGCAGAAACTTTCACTGAAGAAACGGGGGGACTTTATGTGCTTTTCAGTTTTTTCTGCTGATAATACCAAACTTAATGTATTGCTGAAATACATCAATTTTTTCTTTAAATTATTTGAGTCGCTATTCTTCTGCCGACAGGAACCTACAAAGTCTGTCTGAAGTACGCAGGTAATAAATGATTAAACATTTTCGTTTAGAAAGGTTATCGTATAACCGAGACTACATTTCGTATAACCCAATAAATTACTTTCAAAGTGATAATTGCAACCGCAAACAATAAATGAGGCCTTCCATCTACAGAATGAAAATGAATTACTTGAAGTACTTGTATAACATCGGACTTCTTTAAAACAATTCACTTTCACCTGGTCTTTCAGGATACATATAAAACGAAAACGCTTTAATAGCCAAATTAGATGTTTCCTGCAAACTTTTTAATTCATTTCTGAAGGAAGTTTTGAAAACTTGCCACCCTCTCTCCACTTTTCTTCACTTGAGGAGTGTAGTTTTCAAAACAAAACAAACCAAAACTGTAGTCATTACAACTTCAACTGGCAATGATTTGTAACTGTAATTAAATTGTTGATTTTAATGTTGCAAAACGAAAGAGTAATTTTCGCAAATTGATTTTAAAAGCACGCATTACATTTAGTTGCAACAAATGTTGCATAAATCACACACTCACACAGTCATGTGCATTGAAAATGACCAACAACAAACTATTTTTATTAAACAATAGAATGCATTGTTTTATTAACAACTTCAAACACGCATACATATCTACGCATTATATGCAACATCTTGAAACAAACTTAATAAACTTGTACGAGTCTACAAACAATCAAAACTTCTGCCACTGATACACTACACGTACTTCATGAGCGTTGCAAGATAGTTACACATACATACATACATACATATGTACACTATTTGCTGGTGTTTATGGTGTTTTGCTTTCATTGTTTTGTTTCAATTTATATACATACATACATACATACATATACACTCGTCAGTTAGTTAGTTAGTTATTTATGTATTTAAGTTTTGTTAAATTGTTTGTTTTCTTAATTATTTTTTAATCGCCACGATTTATTAGGAAACAGTCCAGAGATAATTACTGATAATTACCGCTTCAAGTGTGAGCGTGAGGCAAGTTAATGTTGCAACTACAAAAATATGAAATTTATAAATAAATCTTGTGTGGAAAAATATTTCAAACATTTTTCAAATGGGAAAATGTTAGCAAAAGTAAATACTTTTAAAATTACAACAACAACAATAACAACAAGGAAACAATAACAACTAGAAATACAATCTTCATCACCTTTGTTGCAGTAGAGTGTGAAATCCAAATAAAATACATATTCATATCCGGTTTTAAACAACAGAGTTAACTAGTTAAGCCAATATAACTAAGATCTAGAAAATAAACTTTGTAAACCGATTTATTATTTAATTACGCAGGGATCTTGAAACAAAATTCAAATTCATTCATGAAAAACAAATCTCACGACAACATCTCGTACATATGACTCTTTCGAATACCGAAAGTAATTTAAAAACAATGTAACTCAGCAAGTTTTCAATGCAAATGTATTTTTTCTAAATTTATTATTAAAACTAAATTCCTTTTTGTATGACAGAATAATGAAAGAATAAATGGAAATTTCATCAATTATGTAAATAAAAAAATTTCAATCTGTGTGCCGTAAATGATTCCAAAAGACAAAATTTCAACTCCACCATAAAATCTATGACATCATCTATCTACAGTAAATCCGTATACATATATGTATGTATGTCTGCAAAATGTAAGTATGAGTTGAGTTACTCCTTTCTGTGGAGTCACATACGATTACATTGCCACTGATATGGAATCTTGTCCTTTGGAAATCTCTACGTCTATCGGAAATTTCAAATATTAATGAGTATGGACAGAGAGGCTGTTTCCTTTTTTCTAACCGGAAATAAGGGACTACTTGCTTGACTAGAAAAAATCCCGTTTTTATACCGTACATACGCTCAATTGAACACCGTGTAAAACAAATTCAGAATGGTAAGCGTGGTCTTTTGTGCTGTACTGGTTCAATATGTATCAGTTTCGTTCGAACATATTCTTAGTACAACTGAATTTTAATGTCTAACTGATTTAATTATTTTAACAGCAAATTCATTTATCAAACGTTGAGATCTCATTTTAGAGATCTCTTTGTCCATTTCATTTTATCGGGTCAAATTTCACAGCAGTTTGGTTTTTACTAACACTTGGCAAAAAATGTTCGACTAATTTATTTGCCATTTGAAGGCCATTAAGCATAAAACAGGCTCTTATCGAAGGCAGAGTTTCACTGTCACCACTGTTAGCACTTGCGTCAAAGTCTTTCAATGCAACTTCTAATAAATCATCTTCATCAATAAGACTGTAGACAATTATTTTGTTTATATCATAAAAGGTCACATCCATCGGTCAAATCCAAAGTGGGTTCACATCAGGATTTGTTTGCATTTAACACATCCAGGCCAAATGGTCCTCCAATATGAAATCAGGGTTGATGATTTTAATTCTGAAATGACTGAAGTGATTCCGATAAGTATGTATACATATGTCATATGTATTTCAGGGTCTTATAGATGTCCTAAGAAACACAGAGTTCCCACAAACTTCGAGTCAATGCAATGCACTTCTCAATTTCAATGCGCTCAAATTATTCCGCTTACATTCTCAATTCTAAAAAAAAAGGAAACAATTCAGAACGAAGCACCATATTTCAGTGACTCTTATTTCTTTCTTAGATTTCCGAAAATGATCTCAAATGTTCTGAAATGAACTCTCTGACTTCATTTCACTTGAACGCATTAGCAATGAATACAATTGCTGGACTTCTATCGTTGAGATATAAAATATCATTGTTCAACATGTTAAACGTTTATCTACTGGTACTTAGGATATACATATATTTTTGTTATTGTTGTGAAAATAAAAAAAAAATAAAAAAAAAGATGAAAAACAATTAATTAATGCCATACTTAGTAACAAAAAAAGGAAAGAATAAAGCAACTAAAATAATCATGATGGAGGCTATGATGATGATGAAGATGAGAAGAGGAAATACAATTTATAAAATTTCTTGCAGTTTCCACAGAATTGGTGGCTGTAGAATATATGTTGGCTACTAAATACAAGCACATATACAGGCTTACACACTGTAACACATATGAATTCACACAAAGGAGAATGGAAATGTATGTGCAACATAATTTTAAGCACAAACAATTGTAAAAGAGGCTCAAAAGAGTAGACACATTCAAATACATCAGGTATTTTAAGTTAAGTAGGTACATACGTACATAGTTACCTCTCTTACATACTTTTAGGTAAGTACAGCTATGGACATTAAATTAGCACAAAACTTCGTCATAAAAATAATCATATTTTTTATAGTATTTTAGGTCTACTCATAAAAAAATTTAAACATAGGAACTTAAAATACATATTCTTCTTTAAAAAGAAACAAAAATTTTGACGATAGTGCCAGTCGTCTGCTCATTAAGACCTGAAACGTACCAAACGCCAGATTTGAGCTGGACAGTAAAATAGCACAAATTAAAATTTCTGGAATAAAAATTATGTGCTGTAATAAATAGTAAAAATATTAATGTTTTCAGCTTATTTGATTAATATTTAGTAGAGTAGCCCCTATTTTCAAGCGCCGCGTGGCATCTACGGGACAATGTTCTTCGGGAAAGTTCTTTGGGAATCGAGTACCAAGCGTTCCGTATTCCAATGCTCAAATCGTCCAAATTTTTGTACTTTTGTTGAGCAATTGTACATTTCACATCGTTCTAGGGGGTTTTCAATCGAGTTTAAGTCAAAACTTTGCGATGGCCAGTCTAAAACGGGAATGTGATCTTCATAAAATCAATCCTTTGCCTGCTTAGATGTGTGTTTGGGGCCACTATCTTGCATAAATATGAATAAAACTGGCATGTATTTAAAAGCCTATAGTTCTATTTTGTTCTTTATATTGTCCAAATACTGATAACAGTCCATTTTTTCATTAATTTTTACAATGGGACTTACACCGTGCCTTGTAAACACTCCCCGCACCATTGCGTTTCCTCGAACATGCGTTATGGTCCTTTGAGCATAGCGTGGATTGAATGTCTGACATTTTGGCCAATGAACAACCACTCTACCATCCGGTCCCATACGATATACCTTTGTTTCATCACTCCAAAATATTTTTTCCAGAATGGGAGGTCTTTAGCATTGTGGGTGCGAGCAAACGTTAAACGCTTGAGTATATTTTTCTTTTGGTAGAAGTGGCTTCTTTCGGCAAGAGCGTCCAAAGAGCTTTTTGTGATTAAAACGTCTTTATAGGAGCCTGTCCTATAAATTTAATCTGAATTGGGAGTTAATTTCGTTCAAAATATCGCGTGACGACATGAGAAGCTCCTTCTTTGACTTCTGGACAATAGCACGACCAACGATTTCGGTTTGTTTTCTTGACACGTGGCCTTCAATTTTTGTTTTCTGCGACAGTATTCTGTTTGGTTTAAAGGAAATGATGACGTTATAAATCATTTTTCGCTAGCAATTCGAAATTTCGGCAATTTCAGCCAGCTTTTTCCCATCATGCCACAAGTTGACGATAATGCGCTTCTACTCTGGAGAGCAATCTTTTCCACGTACCATTTTTTTAAAAAATTACTTTAAATGCCACAAAATTGAAAGAATATACCATAAAAATAAAAATACTCGAACAAAACTTGTACCTAAAACACTTTTAGGCACGTTGTGCTAATTTACTGTCCAGCTCGAATTTAGGTACCGATACAAATTAGCGGTCAAAACAAAAAATATATACGATAATGGTAATATTTTTTGGTTAACAACAGCTAGATTTCATCGTGCAACATTGCAGACCAAAACAATTGGCCTAATTACGATACAAATGAGAAAAAAATCACAATCAAAGTATATATGGATTTTGTGCTAATCTAATGTCCATGGCTGTATATACATACATACATGCACCCCAGTGTGGATGCCAATGTGGCATAAATGTATGTGCATGCATATACAGTCCTGGCTTTATAATTAGCACACCAATCTATCTATACGACCTTTTTCCAGTAACAAATTATAAACTTCCAGGAAGGCTTTCAAGAAGTCTCCGACATTTTGCATTTTTGCATATTGTATGCCATTCCATGCCACTCGGAATCAGAGCTTTTTTCAATTCGAGTCAAATCGATTGAATTAGATCCACCACTCGTTAAAACGTTTTTTCTGAACAGATTTATGCTACCAAGCTTATTTCTTTACATTTTAGCGAAAAAGAGACGAGCTGCAAGATTATTTCTTGATACCATAGGAGAATGTTGTGCCAAATACCCAATGAATTGAAATTATGTAATGTGTTGTATTTTTCTCCAACGAAATTCTATATTTTTGACGACATTATGAAGTGAGTCTTCTTCGCATGAGTAATTATTATGCGGCCCTTACACGTTGCTATTGGGTGTACAAGCAATTCTTATGTTGAATGGCTGGTTGGTCATCGGTCATCATCGGAAAATCAAAATTTTTTGATACGATAATAATGCATAAGTAAATTAGGTTGAAAAAGAGAAACGAGTAAAGAAGACGACCAACAGTTCATTCAACTTGTTGTAGACCGCAACGTGTAAGGGACACATTAGACGATCTGCGATACTAGTAGTGAGGTTGCGTTTGGCTGCCGCTTTTGTTTTATGATATTTTTGATACGACAATATTATTAAACATGTTTTTGTGAATATTTATTATAATTTTGCGAAACTTAGGCGTAAAGAAAGATTTTTTATCCAGTTTGACATAAAATGTACCTTTTTTTCTAATTTCGGTGGATGGGTGTACTAATTAAAAGACCACCACTGTATGTATGTGTACAATTATATATGTGGATGTGTGCGTATAAAAGTGTGTTTTTATGTTTAAAAGCATAAGCATAACTACTAAATGCTTAATGAATGTTGTAAACGTCATCGTTTTTTCATTAGCTTAGTTGCAAGTCAACTTCTATCATAGGTTTGCCGTATTACAATTTGTGGCACTCCACCATTATGATGCGCAGCAATAATTTCATTTCAAGATACATAAACAAAGAACAACAAAATGAAATAGAAAAAAAACGCTAAAATGACTTATAATTGCGCGTTTATTAGCCATTTTAACAGGCAACCAAGACAGTCAGCAGCAACAATATACCCATGATTCGCTGCCATTGTATTCGCTGGACGCGCAACACCACCAACATCGGCACTGCCGATGCTCCTGACGTTAACTGATGTGGTGATGATGATTGCCACACATTGAAAATAAAACAATTGTGCGAACATTTAGCTTTTAATTGCTATAAATTGTTGTTTTTATTAATGTTGTCTTTTTTTATTGAATTTTTCTTTTTAATTTTATTTTCATTTTTTTTCTTCTTTTCTTTAAATGACTTGAGTCTGCTGATATTATGTTGAAGCCTTGAAATGTTTTGTACGAACTGATGCATGCGGCTGTTAAAGTTATTAAAGTGAAGTGAAATTATTTTCCATTAGAAAATAAACCATTAAAGCACGTTCAGAGTCCTCATAATAAGCAACAACTTTATCCAGTTCTTTTTCACTTCAGTTAATTTGAAAATCTTGTTAATTAAAATGAAATATAAGGAAAATAATTAAAAGACAGTGGTTTAACGAGTCAAAAAAAATTGCAACAAAAAAAAGAAGATCAAATGTCGCAAATGCTATATATTGACATCAATGTCGTTGGACATATTAAAGCACAATGTTTACGTTGGCTTGAATACGTCGAATATGTACCCTAATTTAGGCTAAAGACTATAGGGTTCTGACGTACATATGTATGTATGTATACAAAGTTATAAAGGAAGAGAAGAAGAGTTTACATACATATACAAGTATTTTTGAAATTTGTTTTCAATAACTTAATATCTTAAACCACGGTTTCAATGTTTAGTATTTGCAAACTGTGGCTCCCATAATTTATTTCTTCTTTTTATACACATATTTTATGTACACATATACATACACATACACATACCACACACATATAGTTTATTTAAGATCCGCCATTTAAAAAAAAAATTAAAGAAAAAAACAGAAGGCTATAACGTTAACAAAAACAATGAAAACAAAGTTTTTTTGTGAATCAATTAACGCTTAGATTTCAATTAAATTCAATTCAATTGTTGCATTTGATGGAAATCAATCGAATCGATCGAAATCAAATACTGTTGCGATCTGACAAACGATCGAACGTTACAGTATTTGTGTCTTTGCCTAATTGTTTGTTCGTGTAGACAATTGTTTTTAATTAAATTCAATAAAATTGCTGCGAAGTTATTTCCTTTAAAAAAAAAACAAATATTTTATTGATCTTTTCCATTAAGAACAGAACCGGATTGATAAAGCTAGGCTACTAGTAGTGATACTGCTTCTTTAATAATCAATTCCAAAAGATTTCTTTTTTTTGTGTTTGTGTTTGTGAAAAATTCCCGATCAACACTTTCAATTAGTAAATGTCATTATTATAGGCTGTAGCAGCAGTGTTTGCGTTACTGATTTTTAAAATATTAATTGTTGTTGAGTTTATAAATCGTATAATTTTATAAATATTTATACGTCCGTCTGATATTGTTTAATTGAAACTTTTCATTAAGATTTTACATGTTTTCTTCCGATCTGAGGGAATTTCGTTTTTAAGCAAAAAACACAGATAATCGATTAAACTTGCTTACTTACTTAATTGATCATTGCAACCCTTCAGTCAGGATTACAGCCTAGGTCTTCACACCACTTATGTTGTGTATGTTAATTTTATCTATAAATGGATACTACTAGACTGCCATCACCTTTAGATATGTAAACTAAGATCTATACATTTCAGGAACGAACGGCCATGTCCGATTTACAAGTCGACGTGAACAAGGCAAAACTCATCATGAACTATATAATGTGTAGAACTTCATGGACTATACAATTCTTACGAAGTTTTATATCCAAAAAAAGATAGCAGCACAGACGACAGGAAAACCAGCTGCAAGCTTGAATTTCTCTATGGTTGCGTGACGTGCCAACGCAGAGTTAAAAGTCTTTAAGTGTTTTCGTCAGACGAATGCTTGGAATATTGTAACGTAAAATAGTTTCGAATATTAATCTTTGGAACCGCATCAGTCAAACTCCATCAGAATAATATAATATAAAAATAATTTCTTCCGACTCTGTTTTTCCTTTCGTTTTTATACAGACAAGGCAGAGAGCCCTTCCGATTTGGCACATGGACTTGGACAAAAATTTTCCAAACATTATTGCAAATAAAACATAATTTTCTAAGAAAAATGTGCCTTAAATCACTTCCAATGCAATGTGTCGCCCTTTTTCTTTTATCAATAGGTTTAAAAAAAACTTAGAGAACAATAATAACAACATCAACAAACAATAATTTTTAACAAGACTGGAAATATTGAAATATATTTTTAAAATAATAAAAAAAAATCAATGAAATAAATCCATTGAAAAAAAAAATAAACAATAAGCAGCAGCAGCAGCAGTAACAACGACATGCATCTATAAAAATTAACACAAAAATAAACATTTAATAAAATCCATCCACACATAGACATATGTATGTATGTATGTACATATACACCCGATCTTTAAAACGAACATTTACGACTATTTAATGTCGATATTGTTTTCAAATCCGCGACACAATCGATGACAACTGCCAATGGAGAAACAGAAATAAAAAATTAACGGTAAAAATTTTTAATAACGGTATAGTCGGTATGGAGAGAGTGTTTGTAGCATTCTTAAATAAAATAAAAATATTAAATCTCTATTTTTTTTTTTTTTTTTAATACAAAATTTTATAACATAATTCACAATTTAAAGCAAATTCAATATTTATTTACAAAAAAAAGAGAGTTTAATTGTTGCTTGTATTTTCATAAAATTAGACTTCAGATAAAATAAAAAGAAAATACTACTGTTTACTAGTAATGCTATAAACAAAATAGCCGCAACATTTGCTACATTTGCTGCTAATAAGCAATGATGCTGCTGCTTTGCATTTAGG
Source organism: Sarcophaga rosellei (assembly GCA_930367235.1). Lineage (NCBI taxonomy): Eukaryota > Metazoa > Arthropoda > Insecta > Diptera > Sarcophagidae > Sarcophaga > Sarcophaga rosellei. Next base: position 86,517,713 of record OV884021.1, read on the forward strand.
CTAATTTCTATTCTTACCAGCAGCAATGCAGCAATCAGAGAATTTTTGCCGACAAAGAGCGTATTTGTGCTGACAATTAAATGATTAGTGTTGTCAATACAATAAATATGCATGAAATAGAGCTTTCAAAGACGCGATACATACAATATAACTGAAATGTTTATTTTTTATTTGTTTAACTAATGCAATGTTAATGCTGCTTGCCTGAAACAGCAATTGCAAAATTGCAGTGCCGCAAATGTTGTGTCCATTGTGTTTACATATATCATAACTTGTCATTTAACTTTGTTAAGCTTAATGTAGTGTATCTTACGTTCGTTTACTACACTTTATGAAGAAAATCTGTAAAATACAATAAAAAAGGAAAGAAAGAAAAAAAAAATAAGCAAATGTTTTTATTTATTATTGTTTTTAGCCATGTTTGAAAGCAATTTAGCGTATGTTCGATTAATCTTTTTTGATTTACGACCATCGTACTACAAGTAAAACAATAATAAAATTATGGAAATACAATAACAACAGCAGCAAAATAATACACGCTCAAATAGAAAACATTGATAAATATAGTACATACAGGTAAAAAAAATTTAAACAGAACAGAGATGGAAAATGCAATACGTCAGTACATATGTATACATAAGCATAAGTATATACGTAAGTATACTTTGGTAAAGAGGCTAAGTTTTCGAATAAGCGATTGTGTTGAATTGCCCGCTTCCTCATCATAATTTTATTTTTGATTAATTCGATACATATTGCGAACATAAGCATTTATTAACCTTCCTATACCCGCGCCAAAAAATGAAACACCAATACCCGCGCACGGTCTGTGAGACTGACAATTGTATAGCCGTATATCCTTGGTATTATTTCAAAAAAATTAATTTGAATCATGTTTAATATTAGAACTGAATGTTCTTAAGTATATACAAAAAAGAAAATACAGAAAAATCCTTTTTTTAATTGAAAAAAATTCATTTATTTCAGGTAACCTAAAAACCACTTTTTCGTAAGGGCTACGAAAACTTGAACAAAAATACACTTATACTCAAAATAAAAAAAATAATTATTCATAACTTTAAAGATAACAATATATAACATCAAAATAACAAAAAATAACACAAAACAAATAAAAATATTTAAAAATTTATTTACACAAAACCGTTACACCAATACCCGCGTTCGGCCTCACAGACCGACTATCGTTGTGTGTGCATACTCCGACTTTTCGCAGATACTTCGTATTTGCACTAAAACGAAGCTTATTACGAATAATGAAGCTACCAGTAATATCAACTTACTGGCACTATTTTTTTTACAAAAAAATCGCAATAATAAAAAAATCGGTCTCACATACCAACGCGCGGGTATAGGAAGGTTAATAAGCTTTTAATTTGTAAAACAAGCGTATGTTCTATTAAATTTCTCCCTGATCCGAGGACGACACTATCTTCGAGATACTGGCATCTCAGGCCTACGAAAGCTGAGCATACATACATACATAATTGGCCATTACAACCCTTCAGTCAGGATTACAGCCTAGCTTCTCACACCATTCATGTTGTGTGCGTTAATTTTGTACGTGAGTGGCGGAACCTGCAGTTTAACGTCGACTCCGAACGACTGATTTTTGAGAAACTTTTTCATGGCAGGCTTATTTACTCTCAGAGTTTTTGCCAGAAATCTGCTGAGAGGAAGTCGCCGAAGAAATATTTCTTTTTTCATATTTCGTTTTGATATCTGATCTGGGAAACGAACCCGGGCTTTGCGTCTAATAACCCGGCGACTTCTTACGAAAGCTGAGCAATGACACAAAGTGAATGACATGTAAGGCGGAGTGTATCGCGAGTACGCTTATTAGTGTGCTTAGATCGCCCTGAATTAGTTTTAAAATACTCATGATTCTCTTCTCATTAGTATTCCCCCCAAAGTATTTTTATAATTCTTCCAATTGTGTCATTACTCCACAATAGTCGATGTGACATTTCCACGTACTCTCTCAGCTTACAATGCGTACCGTTACATATCTGGAGTAATTGCTAATCACTTCAAGGAAGATTTCTTGATATTATTGACTATCCGTAAAGATATTTAAATCTCAATACGTTAAACTTACTAGATAATTAATAGCCCAGATCACACATTCCCTGATCGCGCATACCTGCGCTTGAAATAGCGTATTATGGTCCGGTAGCCGGAGACAAAGATTGGTTTCCGGTTGCTCTAGATATAAAGGCCCAGTCCCATGCTATCGTCATTTTTAGAAACATTCGTATAGCAATTGGTCCTAATACCTCGATACCCCGGTATTAGAAAATTTTAATTGTAATCAAGATTCACATACAAATTTCTTATTATTTGTATATATTTTTTTTTTCATTATTTTTTTTTTTTTTTTGATTTAATATAAGAAATAAAATATGCAATTATCCTTCCCTGACTGTACAGTGTACATTGTCATACAATATAAAAATCGAACATTTTTAACTAATAATGGCATTTAATTGGCAACATTTATGCTTGAAAACAACCACAATGCTAAAGAATAACGACAACAACAATAACAATCACAATAGAGAGTAATCTATGACATATATTAATATATGTATGTACATATGTATGTACATATATAAATATTCACGTATGTTTATATGTACATATATGAATTGTAAATTTTACAAAATATGTATTAACAAGGGGAGAGAGTGTATATAAGAGGGGGACACATAAAAAACTCCTGCATTTTAAGCAACTTGTGAACATGAACTTACAAACAATTGTTTTATTTGTGTTGTTGTTGTTGTTGTTTTAATAGCTGCTACGATTTGAAAATTGTAAAAACAAAAACAGAATGTGTTACAACGCGCAGAGCACAAGAATCGTATGTAAGAGATATTGTTTATGTATGTTTCTGTTTGTTTGTTTGCCTTTTTCTTTTTTCAATGCATTTTGGTATTGTTTTAGAGTCCATAAACAATAACAATAAATAAATAAAATAAAAGGAGAAGGTGGCAGACACCTTTTGTTGCATTAAAAATACATTCAACGAAATAGTTCGAAAAAATATTGTATAATGTGGGCTTAGATTTTGTTCTCCGAAGACCAGGGGTATACCGTATATTGTGAAATTATAAAATTTTCTCAGTGTACTTAAAACGTACATATCACTACACTTTATAGAAGCAACATATCCATGGTCAAATTGTCTACACAGATTCAAATTAAATTTTCATTGTTATTTCTACGATTTCATGACCACAAACTGGTTGCATTATTTGGGAACATCAGTCTATTTTTGTCAAGATGAAAGCATATGTATGAAATAAAAATTTTCTTAGACAACGAAGAAGTTCTAATAAAACGGTTAGGGAAGGAGTAAGAGTCAATACCGAAAATGATAATCGAATGTGTTAGTAGCGCTAATGCTAATACTGTCAAATTTTAGTGTTTAAATGGATCTCAAATTATTTGATAGGATGTGGAAGCATTTCTTAACGCTTGAGATGTTTTTTCTTGAATAGCAAAAAAAATACCAATCTTTTAAGCCATAATATTCGTCAAACTATAAGTTTTTAAAATCTAGTATGCAGTACAAAGTACTAGTAGTACAATGTCCTGTCACCAATAACATACACCAGCTCCGAATTCGACTTCACTACATCAAAGGCCCTTCTTAGGACCAAAAAGATTTAAAAAAAAGAGATTTCGTTTTCTTCACAACTTGCAGCATTTGTTGATTTCTTTTTTTATTTATTTTTTTTTTTTTTTTGTATTTTATTAATCTAGGCATTATTTTCTATTAAGAGGATTGTTTAACGATTATTTTCATTACCTTTTATACTTACTTATTACATACATACATATAAATACGTGTGGATTGTTTATTAACAATCTACTCGACATTTTGAAGGCAAACGTTTGTGTGATATACATATGTACATCAGACGACTTATAGCTTTTTATATCAAAGGCCCTTTTAAGGGCCTCAAATATTTAAAAGAAAGAGATTTTATTTTTTTATGTTAGGATTATTTTGGCAGAATAATGCATTAATTTTGGCCATAAAACGGATTCTTGGTTGAAAGGAGATGAACCGTTTTATTGGGGAAACGTAATTCGGAACTAATGTATTTGCTGACACCTTTCATCATTCACAACTAACTTATTATTTAACCAGTTGAGGGGTATATTCACAAATTCCTGAAACAAAAAGTTATGAGTATGTTATGAGTATATATCGTGTTATATTTTTCTTTTTACTTACTTTTTGCACACGGAACTTTTTTCAGTGTGAAGGGAAATTTCGATTAATAGTGAAAAAAATTACCGATTTTTAACTTTTCATTCATTTCATTTTCATAAAAAAATATTGGTAATATACAGGAATTTTTTTATGAGCCATATGTGTTATTTGATCTTGATATATTTAGCTTCTTATATACCTTATGCACAAGAAATTATATTCATTGTGACCAAAAATCAGACATTTTCGATTTCCCTCCAAATAAGCGTGTTTCAAACGTCATAATTGTCAACTCCGGTTTATCTGTAGTATGTAGTGTGTTGGCTTATTAGACGTGAGGGTCGCGGTTCAAACCTCTCAGTCCAGATATCTTGAACAAAGCGACATATGAAAAAAAATATCCCTTAGGCGTCTTCTTCTCAGCAGTGTTCAGGCAAAAACTCTGAGAGTAAGTAAAAATTGCCATGAAAAGTTTCTTAAAAAATCTGTCCTTCGGCGTCAACTTTAAACTGTACATATCTCCTGCCACTTACGGATGAAATTAACACACACACAACATAAGTGGCGTGGGTTGTAATGACCAATTAAGTAAGCAGCAGCGGTTTTTTTATATACTGGTAACAACTTCTCGTCACATTTTTCAATTTTGCGAATTTTTGGTTGTATCGATTGACGTAAAAGTATAAAATGTTAAATCTTTTGAACTTTAAACATTGAGAAAATATTACGACACATAACACATATGTATGTATGTCCAAACGGCTTGAAACTTTTGTTGTACGTCGATCTTACCACATGCAGTTTATAATCGTATTTTACCTAAAAACCCTGACAGGACATTTATTTATTGTTGCAATACAAAGACAGTGTGGCTACCAAACATATTATTTACTAAACAATTATGCTGTATCTTTCAAGTATAATAGAGTCAGTTCTTGGTTTTTTATTTACTGTTTGTGTTGTAATGAGTAAAATCTATGACCTCAAAGAAGTGTCAGTTTGTAAACCGACATAAAAGGATATGAGTCGCATCTATCAAAACAAACACTGCAGTTGGCCAAAACAAAAAAAAAAAAAAATAAAAAAATCAACAGACAAAGAAAGACAAGCATGAACAGAAAGAAGATCCTGAACGGTCAACATCAAAGTGTGACAATATTTTGTCAACTCACAAATTGTCCATTAGTTAACTCACTACCCAAGAAGGAGAAAAAAGGAAAAGTAATAAAAAAAAAGATCAAGGAAATATATACTGAAATTAAGGAGTACAGAATAGTAAACTAAAGGAAAGATAAACGATAAAGGATATGTTGTAACAACAAATGCTTGAATACATAGTTATAAAACAGAATGGTAATGAAATTTTCTTTTGCCTTTTTGATCTGTCGGCTTGTCCAGGTATTATTACTGTCAATTCGACAATATTGTGTCATAAATTTTCATTTAAATCTTTATTTATGGCAGATTGTCCATCATCTCTAATCAAAGATTAAGTAGGCCAACCTACTTAACAAAACTAAATACCGCCGGTGTATGTCTATCTCCCTTTCTCTATTTGTGAGAATTTTCTTAATTTTCTGAATTCAATTCGGTTTTCCTTTTGTATAGCAGCACGAGTGTATGAAATGACTTCGTGACATTTGCAAGGGAAAACGTATTTAAGAGCCGGACCACCCGCATTTTAAAACAGTTTTTTTTTAATTCAAATCTTTTCATTTTACCATCTCTTCTTAACAAATTCACAAATAGTGAGTGAATTTCAGTTTATAATTTTATTAGTTTATTATCTCCGTGTATCTCTCACTCACTCTCTCTCTCTCTCTCTGAGATCTGAATGTGTATTGTTGGAACTGTTTGCGGTGAATTTGTGGGAATATATGAGTGATATCATCAGTGGCAATAAAATCTGATTGTTTCCTTTTTTTGTTAATCCTTTCAAAAGATACTTTAAGCAGATACTATCATAATCAAAGGCCAATGCACAGTTTTAGCTTTATCTGCAGAATTTCATCACGTAGCTTATATTCATTTATTGCCGTCTACAACGGCAATTTGTTAAGTATATGAAGTGAAAAAGTTACACAGGCGGTGTATGTATTTATAGTCACATAATTATTTATTGAATCTTCAAATTAGAAATTGAAGTAGTGTAGTCTTAAAAGCAAGGCATCTACATACATATTTATGCTTCATCAAATTCAAGAATTATGTTGGCTTTCGTCGTTTCTTGATGATGTTTGAGCTGAGGAGGAAGCTCTTCTTTTTTAGATTATTTTTTTGAAATTTTGTATCCTAACATCCTAGCTTGTTAGACGCATCAAAAGCAAGCGAATTGCATTTGTAGGTACATAGACTTTGGCAGAGTGGCGAAATAGTCTGAACCCTTAATGATTATGAGGCTAACGACAAAGATATCAATCATATACCCACCTTTAAGCATTTTTTTTAAATTACATCCCGTGCTCACCAATTAGGAATACAGAATAGATTGATTCTGCAACATCCTATACGTCTTTCTAAGCCTAAATAACTCAGATTTTCGAAATGGAAGTTCCACACGAGCCTTTCAAACATGTCCTTCTGTAAATATATGTAGGTCGGTCGCCTAGCTACAGGCTTTCATCAAAGCAATGCATCATTAGTTTAGAACACAGTGTGCAGAATAAGTGGGCGGTGATAACTTACTTACTAACATAATAGGTCATTACAACCCTTTAGTCAAGATTACTACCTAGCTTCTCGCGCCATTTATGTTCTGTGTGTTAATTTCATTCAAAAGTGGCAGACAGATTTCTGAGAAACTTTTCATGACATTCTGATTTACTCTCAGAGATTTTGCCAGAAACCTATTGAGAAAAAATATTTTTTTCATATTTCGTTTTATTCAAGATGTCTGAGTTAGAGGACTTTCGTCTAATAAGTTTACACACCACGTACTAGACTACCGCGACTTCTAATAAGGAAAAGTTATCAAAAGTTAACTCAGGTTTTCAACTCAAATGTCAAACAAAATTTTTTTTTACACTCAATTATGGCTGTTAGAAAAGTTAACAGAGTGACTAATGATCATTTGTCTGATTACATGTGAACGTCGGAAAATCAATAACATATACATACGACAGCTACTTTGGAGAGGAAAACTAAGAAGCTATTCAGCATCTTGTAAGACTAACAACGTAGAGATAAATACATACGTACATATCTCAGGATCGTGGATAGACTACAACGATATATGATCATTAGGTTTACTAATACATTCAATAAAAATATTCATAAAGCATCTAGGCCGAGCGCATAGACATAACAAATCTTATCCGCTCTCTTTAACAATAACTTGTATGATTAAATAAGCAAAGCATCAAATTACTGATACGAATTGTTATACTGTTATATGTATTATGTACAGGTAATAAAGCCATAAATAAACGAAATCATCTTCTTCACTTTTACCAACTTTAAGGCATTATTAAATACCATTTCTATGTGCCATGAATTTCAAAAGGAGTTAAAAAATACTCCACTTTATGCCGACTTTAATCGCAGGATTTTGTATTTTTATTTTTCTTTTTTTTTTCTTGGCTAATTTGAATTGTATGATATAGGCCGAGTTAAGATATTATCCAGGTGATGTTTGTTTGGATTTCTTCTTTTTTTTTTTTTTTGTTTAGGTTTAGGTTTTTTCAAGCTGGCCAGAAATAAAGAAAAAACGAAACAACAACAATAAAAATAAAGTAATTTTTGCAAAAATGTCTGCATATTCCGATAAAAAAAAGCCAAACCGGCATTTATTTATTAAGTTGACCGAGGAAGAACGAACATCAAAACGTGAATAGGCGTGTTTTTTGTATTCGTTGTTCACTCTATGCCTGGATTCTTCACTGGTTTGAGCTCGTGGTAACACCAATCGATGGACTTTAACTGTCGGTTGGATTGTTTGGCTGGTTATCGAAATGTACGATGGTCTGCTCTTTATTATGGAAATGCTAAGAACACAAGTTAAACCTTGGAAACTTAGAATACAAGGCTAAAGGGCCGCAGGGTGTTTGTTTCCATCAATAACTGCCACGAAACTAATAATTGTACGAAAAACAAGCGATTTCATTTTATGAAATCAGACTCTTCGCTTCACTTCCCACCCATCTCTCTCTCCCCGCTCTCGCTCTCTCTCCCTCTACCCTATTTAGCAAATCAAGAACAGCGTTGCAATGAATACAATGTAGTAGTGTCGGTTAATAATAGAGCAGAACTGTAAAAGAAGTTTATTTATCAGATAAATAACCACTAGTATATGTGATGACGTACACATCACTAATCTTTCTGTAATACGTAGTTTGTGCTATTTGTACGGACTATTTGACCACGAACGAACGTCCCTTATGTAAACAATATGGACGTAGAAATATATATTTAACGGATGCCAAGTTCCCTTATTTCACACTCCATTGTAGAGTCTATAAAGTTATGGCAGAAACCCCATTAGCATTAGTAAGCTCTGTATGCGGCTAAGAAAAGCACATTTTTTAATACTTTCTTTTATAGTTTCAAAAAAATAATCTGGTTCCAGTAAACGTCACGTGTAACTAAAGACGTCATGCTTTCCATACGTACACGGCATGTTTATGGCATACGGTAAGCATGCAAATGTTTACTGAAATTATATTTCGGTTGTGTAGTCATTTTTAATTGCTATTTACATGCTATAAACAAACGTATGTTCCGTAAATGTTCGGCTAATTCCAGGTTACCACATTTATGGTAAGCATTTCTACCTCAATCTCCAAACGACTTGGTCTACGATCGAAGCAATGATGTCATGCGTAAATTGATACATTGAGGCTGCGGAAACACTTTGCATAACGTCAGCGAGAAATGGCAACTATTTTGCAATTATTATCCTTATGGCTTGTCGTCTGATTTAAAATCATCATGAAAGACAAACTGCCTGTAACTGTAACGATGAAATCTTCAAGGGAATTGATAAAACGATAAATATTACAAAGAACTTAAGCAATTCACTCTTTTAAGGCACTGCTTAACACTGACTAAAGTAAGCAATGAATAATTTAAAGGAAAAAAAAAATAATAATAAACGTTTAAGCTGCTCGGTTTTTGGGGTTTGTATTTTTCTCCTTTTTTTTTTCTTTTTTGTTTTTCTACCTCTGCCTCCTACTTTTTTGCGGCTGTTGTTGTTTTTTTCGTTGGTTGTTATTGTTATGCCTTTAGACTATTAAAAGATTTCAACCATGTTTTTCGTTAAAAAGCCTCAGAAGCAAAAAATAAAAAAGGAATTGTAAGACGAGAGAACATACTCGCCGAGTCCATATAGAAAAACAAAATCATATGATTTTTTTTACCATAAAAACAAAAAAAAAGTTGCTTTCATTTAAAATGTGCAGGTTACACGACCACAAAAAAAACAACAACAATAACAACAACAACGTATAAACTTAAATGAAAAACTAAATAAGTTATAAATAATAACTGGCGTGTTGTAAATCAAAATTATCGGTTCTGATGGCTTTAGTTTTCTTAGTTCCTTTTTTTCTTTTGCTTTTTTAACGTCTGCCGTTTGCTGCTATTAGCGCAAACGTTTTGTACTCTCTTTTTTGTTTTGTTTTTTTTCGTTTTTATCGTTTTCGTTTAACGTTTATAATAGCAACCACAATTTAATATTTATTTTTTTTATTTATTTTTTTTAATTTGAAGCTCCGAGTTTATTTCTTGAAACAAGTTTAAAAACAATTTGTACATCAAACGAATAAAATAAAGTGATATTATGTAGGTGTATAGGTAGGTAGGTAGTCAGAGGTGACAGTCCATTCGATGAGTTTGGGTGGACAGACACACTTAGGTCACATATGCTCCATTGTGATACCACAATTTTCCATTATTCCCTAGTTCCAAAACCACTCGGATAGTGACTGCTCCGCCAGATCGTTTACATAGTACTCAGTGCCTATGTTGTTGCAGTATGCAATTCACGACTAATAATTATGCAGGCATATCTTTGCAACCGCCGTATTAGTCGTCCTATCCCGAAATTCCCACCAAACTAAGCATCCGTAGGTCTGACCACTGGTGTGTATATACAGTGAGTCATCATAGTAGGTCCAAGCCCCAATTTTTCTCCAACACTTTGTTACAAGCGTAGAGGATAATGGGAATCTTTTTCAATCTGTTAATGATGTTCGGTTTCCAGGACAGCTTCGCATTCACAACCATCCCTAGAAAATGTGCCTAACACTTGAGTTTCAATTCCGTGCCATACAATTTCAGAAAAGAAAATAAAAAGAAATTGAATTTGAAATCAAATCGTTGTGAAAAATACATTTATTAGTTTAAAAACTATATCTACAGTGCTGGTATTAACTGTAATTACTTTTTCCTCTTCATTGTGGAACTCCATTAAAAAATATTCGTTCTGTTTTAATTTCCAGCCCTCAGCTGCAACACGAATATGAATACTTCTGGCAAATTGCATTGTCTTTACATGACGTTGTTGGTGGTTGTGCTGTTTTAATTTCTAGTTCTCGGAGTACAACGCACGATCCGACCTCTTGATTGATTATAAAACTATTTTGTGGAGTTTAAATCCTTTATTTGCATCCTTCTTATTGAACAGTTCTTACATGTCGATAATGAATTTCTAGATTGCAAACAACAATGTTGGTTTCGTAAACTTTATTCCTACAGATCCAAATACAATCAATATTTGTTGGTTTTGTTGTTGTTTTTTATGTTTTTGTCTTTGCATTGATCACAGTTGTTACCTTCATTATCATCATCATCATTATCATAATCATCATCATCATTATACATATCTTGGTTAAATAATCACAATCATCAGATATTGGTTTGGTTTGGTTTTGGTATTGGTATTGGAATTGAATAATTTTCAAAAATAATTATTGCGTGGATGATATAAAATTTATTGGTTTTAAAAGCGCATTAAAAACTCACCGCAACTGTCATCACTTAACTTGAATCCCCACTTCAACTCCATAATGATAATCTTGAAGATAATGTAAACTCTGACTCGTCAGTTAAGCTGCTGCAAAACATTCATGTAAATTTTACAAATTTGTTTACATTTGGCAACGTATTGTTGTTGATTTTCTGTTGTTAATATCAATTTAAAAAAGCATGAAAGGAATGAATTCATTACAATGCAATAAATTCCACAAGGATATGAATTGGCTCTTCCACATAAACGTTGCAGGATCAAAGTGTACATTGGCCTCGTAATCGGCTTCAGTATAACGGGCTGCTAAGGTTGAGCCTAATCAGGAATCTTGATTGTGAGAGAGAGAGGGAAAGAGAGAGTGATACACAGATAAATCAGAAAGTGTGTTTACTTTTTATCTGACTGTAAAAGGATGCGCAGTAAAGAATCTAAACAAGAGTGCTTAAAACTACGGTACTGTGATAGTGAATCGTTATCAAAAGTAATACTTTTGAATAAGACTCCAAAAACTCAGTTGTTGACTGATTCAATTTGACAGAAAAATTAGAAAGCATATAAAAAATATTACAATGTTCTGGAAAGAAGAGTATTATTATTAACCCCATTATATAAAAGAATGGTAAGAATATGAAAAATCAAAAAATTATTGTCTGCATAATTGGATGCGAAGTATAATTGTATACGAGAAGAATTTTCTTAGTTTCACTGCTAAACTAATGATAATTCTTCGTATCAGTTTGTAAACACCTCAACAATAGCGAACACATCTGAATAACGCATATCGAAATGTTTGATCTTATTATTGACATTATTTAACGACTAGAAACCTCATGAGCCAATTTTTTTAAACTCTTCAATAAGTCGCATTAGTCTAGTAAGTAGTGTGTTGGCGAGAGCTCATGCTTCAAACCCCATCCCAGACATCTTAAACGAAACGAAATATGAAAAATATTTCTTCAGTGACTTACTCTCTCAGCAGTCTTTTGGCAAAAACTCTGAGAGTAAATAAGAATGTCTTGAAAAAATTTCTCAAAAATCTGTCTTTCGGAGTTAACTTTAAACTGTAACACACTCAACATAGGTGGTGCGAGACACTAGGTTAGAGTTAAGCTAAGTTAAGTAAGTGTGCATAATTAAACTCTGAATGAAATAAAAACCTGCAGCAAAAAAAAAACATCAAGCACAGCTACCTCTTAGAAGTCGAATGCATGGGTGTATACAGGAATGATTATTTTAATCGCAACGCAACAACAATCTAATTTCTATTTTTACTAGCAGCAATAAGAGAATTGTTTGCTAACAGTGAAAGGATTAGATGTTTTAAAAACGCAACGTATGATATATAATGCGATAAAACGTTTTAGGGGCACCTAAAATTGTTGTTGTTTGTTATTTGTTTTATTTATGCTTTACCTAAGATTACAATTGCAATATAGTTATGCATGCTGTATTGCGTCCATTGTGTCTATTTGTTAGATTGTGAACTCATTAAGGAACGTTTATCTGTGGTAATACATATCATTTGATTCCTTTACTTAAACGTTTATCAGCAAGAACTGAAAAAGTTAAAGAACAAAACAAAAAAGAACAAAACTTTAAATGCAATCGTCTGATTGTGCAAAGTATCACTTTATATTTGATTTGTATTAACATTTAAACACATTGCCCAAACCATCATGATTATGATGATGATCAGTAGCACAATGATTATAATTATGATAATCAAACAGATGCAACAACTACAATTCAAAAGAAAACAAACAGACACAGACACAGACACAGATACAGATACAGATACGGATAATTCAGACAATTGGTCGTTCAATGATGATGTTGATGACGTTACAAATCGATTTCAATTCATTTCGATTTAATAATAAAATCCAACAACAACAAATGATAGTGTTTTCTCGTTTCGGCCTCTGTCATCTTATTCAAAAATTACTACTTTACGAGAGCAATTGTAAGTTACGCCAACATGTGATTAAATTTTGTTTGCAAATATGTGTTATGACGGTGGTAGGTAGACGTTCGTCGTACCATTCAACGATACCTCAGTTTTGCCTGATGGTAGTGCATCATGCTTGTTGTCGTTGCTACCGCTACTGCTACTGCTACTATTGGTGCTATTACTGCTGCTGCTGCTGCCAGTAATAATATGTTGAAACAGAAAAGTAAGCAATGCATGAATGATTACAAGTCGATTGATTAAATGCAAATAAGAGAAGCGAGCGTTGCAAGCCAAATACTTGGCAATTGTTAACGTTTACGCACGAACATCTCACAATCGCTGATATACTGGCACTTGTAGATTAGAGGCCTATTTCTTATTCAATTTTGCTGATGATAAAGAAATTAAAACATTTATATGGGGGTTGCTAACTAAAGGAGTTTTTTACGCACGAAAATAAGAGGTTCCCTCCTATGATGTAAAGACATCCTGAAGCCTTGAGAGACTTAAGCGAAATAACGTGTAAATACATTATGTTATCGTTAGTAAATACTTCGTGAAAAACAAAATTAAACCACTTAAGTGCACATCTTCTATTATCAAATAAAATGACTTCTTGCTTCGCCAACTTCTCTCGGAAACAAATGTAGAAGCCACAGTAATAAGAGCTTATCCTCGTTCCGCCAAGATAATTGAAAAATAGAATTGAAACAATTAAAACAAGAACAGTTTAATTGATGTTCTTACTGCCTAATAACCGATGCTAACTGAAGGTGATCAAGACTACCCCGTCACTTGTGGTAGATTTCGTTCCTTGGCTTTTAATATTTTTTTTTTTTTTTTGTTCAACTCTCATCTGATTACGAGTTTTATCTCTTCGACTATTAACTTTTTAACAAAGTACTTAAAGGAATGAAATATTTGATGTTGTTGTTATTGTTGTTGTTGTTGTTGTAGTAGTTTTGATTTAATCAACGGTAAAAAAAAGAAGAAGAATAAAAACGAAGATTAACAAAAACAACATTTGCTAGTATCGGCACTAATAATGTTTGTTGTGTGGTTAGTTGTTAAGGCATCTAGTAACGTGGCTGGAACATACAATTCAATACGTTCTTCGATAAAGAAACAAAGATGCGATTGCGTAGGAAATGGTCGTTGTTAATAAAGTTCTCTTTGGTGTAAAGGAATGAACGGGAGACAGCCGTAAACAACAAACATGGCTTAAAACATTAAACATTAAGCCATGTCTGTGACACACAACTACAACATAAAGGCCAACTGAAAAAAAGTTACAGTAATATAAACCTCTAGACTAGCGTAGAGCTATGAAACATGGCCAAGATGTCGTCATCACTTGAAGCTACCGTGTATATCGTAAGTATGTATGTATGTATGTATGTATGTATTATGCCAGATTTTCTTTCCTCTTCATTTTATTTTATTTTATTATGTTTTTTGTTATTGTTGTATTCTCTTAAAGTCACATAGAGTCGTTGATCAAGCGTTTTAGGCAAGTTGTTTTTATATGAAGCTTACCAACTTAACAAGGTACATACTTGCTATGTACATACGTACGTACATACATATGGTTAGTGTACATGATGCCACGTTCACTAAATATGTCCAGCATTGATGTGAACAGGCTTTTGACTTTTTAAACAATTTCATTTTCTAAAAGAGAACGTTTTTTTTTTTCTTTTTTTCATTTCATCAAGTGCTTCATACTTATAGGGGAAAAAGGGCGACTGTTGTTGTGGACACGTTATGGCTACAGCTTGGTGAAGAATCAGCGGAACTTGAAATTACTATACCAACACACTTATGTACGTTTCGTTTTAACTTCTTTTTTTTTTTTTTGTTGCAAATTTTCTTTCCTCAATTCGAAATGTTCTGGACCAGTGTGGTCAACGTACACAATACGGGCTGCCTTATTTATGATTTAATATTGTTACTTTTGTTTTACTTGATTTGAAAAATTTGATTTGAATTTATTGCAATTCATTTTTATTGTTTCTTTAACTTGAACATTTTCTTTGAGAATAATGCTATAAACACAATAGACGCAGTACAGCAATCTCTTAGAAATAGAATGCATGTGTGTCAATGATTATTTTAAGGGCAACACGACAACAATCTGAAATTCTGCTGCTTCGTATTTGGGTTGGTTTTAGATTGTAGTGCTTGCTGTGTTACGTCTAGTATGTTTATAGCATTAAGGACACCAAACGGCACAAATAAGCCCGTAAAAGCAGAGACAAAACATGTACATGATGTAACATCTCTTCTGGTGTTTTCAACATTGAACTCTAAAGTCAAACAGAGTTTTGATGTTAATGCCTCTAAAACGGAAATAGAGTTGTTAATAGGCAAAGCAGTCGGTAAATATCTCTCTGATAAGGGTAATTCCTCTCTCACCGAACAAGATTACTGACTATATTCATAACTGAGATCTTTTACAGTCAACTACTGAGTGTGTAAAGTGGCATTGGGTAACCTGCATCTGGCCATCTTCAATACCTGCAAGATTTTCAACAACACTTCAGCAAAAGATACTCCACCATTTCGTAAGCATATCCTCTTGTTTCAACTTATGCCAACGTATAGAGATATTATCAGATAACGTTCGCTTGCCAAAGCAGCAGTTGCATTTATTACGATGTATTCTAAAAAAAAAAAAATACTCTCTCCATATCAGCGTAGGGTAAAAAATATTGTCCAATTGTTCCAGCGTCTGCTTGTTTAGGGAATTCAAGGATTTCTTGAACATAAAAAATCAATTTTGTTTTAAAACAAGCATGTTTTAAAGAACAAACAAAAGAATTGATTAAACATTCAATTTAACATTTAAAACAACAGCAACAGCAACAATAACAACAAGAACAAAACATTGGCCAAAAACAAAATGCAAATACTTCTACGTTACGTTTAAATTTTAAGGATTCCGAAAATAAAATCAAGAATTTAGCCTGACAGAACCCTACAGCAACGAAGGCAAGATAATGCCTGAGGACAATTATTTGTATGGCTCCATTGGCAATACATGCATACATACATACATACGTACATAAGTACGTTGTTTAACTTGAAGTTTTCTTTACACTTTTTGCATTAAAAAAAATGCAACAACAAAAAAAAAACAAAGAAACAGAAATTGTCTGTGAGTGGCTTCCAGTTTCTTCCTGCAAGCATCATCACACACAATTTTAAGGGGCATGAGTGCTGCTGTATAAACAAAAAAAAAACAAAAAACAAAATTATTTAACAAGTTCTGCTTTTAGACGTACATATTTACAAACAAAAACAATAACAATAACAAAATTCAACCCGCTTAAATTCATTGTTATTGTTGTTGGCTTATTTTAGTTTAAGACATGTTTATAAAGCATTTTCATTAATGGTCGATCGGTTGGTCTGCTGCTGCACTTGATGAGACTTCATGTATCCATACATACATATATGTATATATATGACGCCCCAACGGACACTTTAGACGGATAATATAACCGCCATGACAAGGCAATTATTAACAGCAACCGCGTAGATATTATGATTGTATAAGATGGTTACGCACAAATTGACTTTGACAATACCAACATGAGGTCAATTATGGGCACCCATTAACTTGATTGCAAGACAAAGAATGGTAAACTATTGGTAGGTGGACTTTCATAACCCCACAATAGAATCCATAAAGTCAAACGAGATCCTTCGGACCAGAGAACGGACCCCATACCGATCACGTAGTAAGAAGCGGTAGATAACGAGGTTCCCTATTGAAAGGGTGCTTGATATTGCAATTGTTCACCATCGGGTTATCTCTGAAGCCAATCTAGCGACCTTTAGAAATACAGACTATTACCGGAATTGCCTTAAGAATCTCGAACAGAGTAACTTCAATTTTAAAGCCAGAACAAGCTGGAACTTAAGTGTCATTGTTGAATAATCTGTAGAGTAGCCCTTACTACTATATTTGTGCTTTATTAACTACAATAAGGCCCCTCGATAGACTAAACCATGATGGAATTTGGAATACAATGCAATGTTTGGGAGTTCCTCTCAGACTCATACATCCCATAAGTAGTCTATACCGTAACGACCCTTGTAGAATAAAACACGGTCAAACTCTGAATGGGGAGATAGATGTCCGATTGGGCCACTTCTTATCTCGACTTTTATTTACCCTATATTTCTGTAAGACGTAGAAACAAAATTAAGATTTTTTTATAGAAAATATTTAACACAACATCTGACAACCAGAGAGGGAGAGAGAGAGAGAGAGAGAGAGTGAGAGAGAGAGAAAGGTGTATGGGAAATATTTCGTTAAAATGTTCAATATTTATTGATTTCTTTCATTTTAAAATATTCAAAATAGAATCTTTAATTAAAATCATTTCAGCGATTTATATCTTATTTTGCTTCAGACAAAGAACCCAGTTAAACTAGAAGATTAACAACTTCGAATAACTAAATTCGAAGACATCAATTAAATTTTTTTTCCACAAACCATATTGATTACCACCAAATCTAAACGGTATAGTGGTGTCCATGTTCATACATGACAGCTGGACCTCTATAATAAATGACTTAAATTAATTAAAGGCGTTACCAGCCAATGTTCTGTCATTTTCTTTCGTCTGTTCTTAGTTTTTAGTTCTCCAACTCAAATGTTCGTCATTAATTGTCAACAACAACCAATAAGAGATTCTTTTTTACATCTAATGAGTTACTAATGTGTGTGTCCAGAATTAAACAAAAAGTAAAACGTTCTTGAACATACCAATGGAAATGGAATGAAAAATTCGTTATTGATTTCGATAACGAGATTTTTTTTTTTAATTCCCAACAAACTCGACTTTCGTATGTGAAACATGAAAAACGAACATTAAAAAATTATTTATAGGGACGCTTGCTTGCTGCGTACCCAACAAAGTTCGATTGTAGAAAACACATCATAACAATAAAAAAACGAAAAGAGATGTTGTCAGAAACATCCCGTCGGTCGGAGCAAAAGGCTAACTCAGCATTTTCGATAATTGGATGTCTTCAGAACAGCCCTCTCCAAAAAACTAGAATTGTTCGAACGCTTTTTTAATTGAATTCTATCAACGTTACAATCATTTTTTTGCTCCTTGGGAGAACGGTTAAAATGCGCTCTCAAACTTCAAAATAGAAATCAAATAATTTTAAATCAAAAAGGAGATGACCATGCCCAGCGCTGTACGATCGGTGTGGTACAACACTGGCGCCACTATTTTATAAATAGTTTTTAACTGGTAGCGCTTACTTATTCGTCAGGTCGAGTCGTCTGTTCACATTTTAACAGATTGCTTGCGTTCAGTTTCGGTCTTGATATTCCTCAACATTCGGAGCACACAATGAGCAAACAGTACAGAGTTAAATTGATACTCTATATCTTTGGTTAATTTGTTTCTGAATAAATCCAGATGACGTATCCTACTTCTCTTAGTTTTCTCCAAGCACTCCTCAGCATTTGAGGCAAGTTTATCTCCATCGGTGAATCATAATTTTTTAGTGTTAATGGCCCTAATAAGTTAACAAGTATATTCCAATCTCAATACCCAGATATGTCCGTCGAAAACCTGTAAATAAATAACCTGCATGTACATATGTATATCTGTTCCTTAGGTCACTAGAAGCCAAATGTTTACTCACGGAGACAGCAACACAGTATTTGTTATTTTCTTTCCCTGAATTTAAAGTATCCCGCCTTTGTTACTTATACTGTTTAGATCAACACTTCCAAACTTGGATTTAGAAGTTTTGCCTAAACATTCACATCGTAATCGTTGCACTTTCGACCAGTTGTCCCAATCTAGGGTATTGGACATTTTTGAAATCAACGAATAATGTATACTTGGTGTCTGTGCGTAAAACTCGTAAGCTCTATGTACAAGTTGTGTGTTTTTGTGTTGCATTTTATCATAAATTGAATTACATACATCCTAGAATTTGCGATAGAAATTTTTTTTTCATTTTTAATTGATAACAAACGTTTCGTGCAGCAGTATTGCTGCAAATATGGCGGCTTAAACGTAAATGCAATTAAACATTAAACAAAACAAGAGAAAAATTTATTTATTTTATAAATTTATATTATATTATTTATATGTATATACATATATATATATATATATATATATATCTATATTTCTTTCTTTTTTTTTTCTTTTATTAAATTTACATGCAGCAAAATTTTGTGCAGTTGCGCAGTAAAAATGTTGCATACGTTTTTCATGCAGCATTTCCATTTCGTTTGCAATTGTCAAATACTTTCAGGCATATGCATATAACTTTAACATGAACACCTTGTGTTGCTTTCAAATACAGGAATGTGGTAATTAATAGTTGAAACCCCTTAAGGTATGTTTAATAAATCCAAATTTATTAACTATAAAACTGCACGGAAGGAAAAAAAATGTAATCATAATTTTATTTATTTTTTTATTAACGCGTTGTAAAATTTAAAAATAAAAAAATTTTTCAAAAATTTGCAAATTTTTTCCATGCTGCAATGCTGCATGAAAAATGAATGCAACATTGCAACGCCACACTACACAAAATTTTGCTGCATGTAAATTTTGCATTTTTTGGCTTAAGCCTAAAACTACACTTTAACGGACATATCAAATTGTTTAAACCTTCATGCAATAAGAAATAAAAGAAAAATATAAATAATAAATTCGTACACATGCGTTACATTGACGACCCTGTACATGAACTCGATGTGGTGGCCACCAAATACATCCGTAGGAGAAGGAATGTTTTTAATGTTTTCATCACTTGCCACATTTAATTTTGTAATGGCAATATACAAGTTGTGTTTTGTGTGCTTTGTGTGTGTGTGTTTCCTCCAAGTCTACACCGTTTCTGTCCTGACATGGTCTAACACATAATTTGTGTATATTTAGCGTACATTTAGGCTTTGAAACGAAATAAATTTAGTGACCTCTATGAAGAATATAAATTGTTCAATCAACAATGCTATATAACATGATATGGGATGATTTAACACAATGATTCCGCTAATCGAGGAGAAAATTACTTATTCCAGACAGTCACCAGTTAATTCACCACATATGGTATAGTGAGCTATGGTAGTACAGTAATTTTTTCGAGAATTTCAATATTATTCATCACGCCGGATAATAAATTCAATACAGTTTCCAAAAACTCACCACTTAAGAAACACACCAAACCAGATAAGTAAATTTTTTGTGGGATGGTGAGAAGGGAAAAGTGATGGGTTTTTTGGGGGGTTTAGAGGACTGCGAGGTGATGAGTTAGATTGGAGGAGTCAGGATGGGGTCTTTCCCAGCGTCTTCAAGCCACCTTTGAACGAACGCACCACAGACAAATTATATACAAACAACCAGCACACATGCACCACACACACCCAACAACCACCAAAACACTTATAAAATTTTTCTTATGCGTTCTTTTATTTATACATACAAATAAGATATGAAAAAAGAATATACGAATTATAAAAATTTCATAGACACAATCAATACCCCAACCTAGCAAGTGTTAATTAATTTAGTTTTGCGTTACCAACTTTCTTTGACAATAATTGTTATACACGACTGTCAGCTGTCATTTCTTTTCTGCTACACGTGCATTCCATTGTCATTATATTTAGAAGAGAATGAAATGTAAACAGAGGGGTGACTTTCATTGTTTATAATAAAATTGTAAGACAAATAATTGAAAAAAGGGAAAAAAACATTTTCACTAATAAACAAAGACAATAAATCTGTTTTCAATTAAACTTATGTGCAAACACATATAAATAGTAATCGTTTATTAAAATGGTAAGTTTTTCTCGGAAATAAAGGCACACTCTCCCCCAAATCACTTTGTTTTCATCAATTTGTCCGTCCACTAATTTCAGGATTCTTCTTCCGATAGTGATTATTGCGTAGAGGAGTTTGTAAAGCCTGACAAAATTCGCCAACCGATTAACGATGACTCTGCAGATTTATTGGGAAATTTTGATGATGCCAAGCGAAAGGAAATCATGGATGGCACCTATGAAGACAAAGCAAAAAGTGACGATGATGAAGCATCAATCGAAGTTGAAGAAGAAGGAGAATCAACAGAAGATGAGGAAATTTTAGATGAAAATAAAGCTGTTGAAGGAGTTATAATTGAGTCAAAGGATGATGATGCTTCACCTCCGGGAAAAGGAGGTCTTTCAAAGGCCCAACTGGAGCAGTTAAGAAAAGGAGCTGCTAAAATTAATCGTTATGTTTTGTATGTGACCAATTTAAGTTTTGAAACAACTAAAGGCGACTTGGAAGATTTGTTTAGCACCAAGGGTTCGGTAAAATCAGTGCGCATACCTAAACAACGTAGAGGTGGTTTTGCTTTCGTCGAAATGAATGACTTAGATAGTTTCCAAAGAGCATTTGAGCTACACAACACAGAGATGCAAGGGCGTTTTATAAAGGTGCAGTTTTCAGAGGCGGGAAAAAAGAAATCAGCCAATAAGAAAAATATTATGAAACAGAAAAATCGTAAATTGGCTGAAATGCGTAATGAGCACAAAACCTTTACCAAGAGCGGTAAATTTTATGATAAAAATATTAAAAAAGAAATTGCTCATGTTGTGGAGGCTAGCAAAAGATGGCGAAAAAAGCCTGGACCTGGAGGTGGTGCTCCTAGACGGAAATAAATACATGATACAAATTTAAATTAAAACGAAATTAAATAAGTAGACCTTTATTTATTAACACAACAAACTATCACTTTAGCCACTTTACTATATAGAAGTTACGTTTGCCCACTCTTAGAATTGTTAAGCCGTTTTTCAGCACATGTATACCTTGAGTTATTAATTCCGCTATATTTTGACATCTTTTTTGGTTAATGTAAAATCCTCCAGCCGTTATAATTCTTATGGCGTCAGCTGAAAATTAAATTTATAATTCTAAATGATCATAATTTTTGTACGAATACACATTACCTTCGGTGGGAAAACATTTAGCTTTCATGGCCATTTGCAAAAGAGTCATATCAGATTCGGCCAAGATCTCCACTAAAGTTGCACCTTGCAGTGTTTGTTTGATTTCATGGTGGTCCAATTCGGCCAAACCTTCCACATTACCTTTATACAAAGCATTTGTTATAGTTTCCGCCTGTTTTAAGCCTTTTTCTTTTAGAACATAAAGAAAAAATAGGAATTGGTTTACGATCACCAATGTTAAGTACATATAAACAGATTTACTTACCTCCATGCACCAGCAGAGTAATATCCTCAGCCAATATAGTTTGTGCCTTTCTTTTCTCCGGCTCTTTGATATGTTCTTTCATAACCAAATCAATTTCTGTCAAAGGCAAAAACGTATATAGTTTTAACAATTTCTCTACTTCTGCGTCAGGTCTTCTTAGAAAGAATTGATAAAGTGAGAAAGCTGAAGTCTTGGCTCCATCTAACCACACAGCATTGCCGGCTGATTTGCCAAATTTATCGCCTTCTTCATCAGTTACTATGGGCAGAGTTAAACCAAATACTTCTTTCTTTTCTGCCCTACTTATTAGTTCGTGGCCTGACATTAAATTTCCCATTTGATCAGAACCGCCCAATTGGAATCGACAATTATAAGTGCGCAATAAATGTAACCAATCATATGCTTGAAAGGTTTGGTAAGTAAACTCTGTAAAACTCATGCCACCTTCTGCTTCCATACGAGATTGTACTGAAGATCTCGATAGCATTTGACCCAATCGAAAGTGACGACCCGTATGGGCTATAAAATCTATGATGTTAAGGCTCTTATACCAATCGGCATTGTTAACTATCCTAATATCAGGTAATAAACATTAAACTTTATAGTCTTTTAGCAATAATTGAGCTTACCTCAAGGCTGGCAAAGCCCGTTTGTGTTTTTTATCATCCCACAAAAAATCCAAATGATTTTGAAATACTTTCTCCAATTGGTTTTTAATTGCTTGTAAATTATGTTCAACTAGAGACTCTTGCAATTGTGATCTTTCTGTTTTACGGCCACTAGGATCGCCTATTAACCCAGTTGCGCCTCCCACTAACGCTATAGGATTATGGCCAGCTCTTTGGCAATGCAATAGACCCATTATAACTAATAAATTACCCACGTGTAAACTGTCGGCCGTAGGATCAAAGCCGGCATAGATAGTCTGTGCCGAAGAATCAAACAATTTCTTCATTTGGGATCTTAAAAGAAAATTCTGCATAAGATTGAGGTTATTTTGGAGCGACTACTATACAAGGCTTACCCCGCAGTGTCTGGAAATAGGTCCTGGAAAAAACCTCTCTCTGTCAGAGCCAATAGGTTTCTTTGTGCATAACACCTTTTAAAGTTAAAGGCATTATTTAATTTTTTTGGAATTTTCAGTAAACCACCGGCAAACATTTCCGTTAGTGATTGTGATTACTGGTTACGATTGAAAATAAAATCTCGTTCTCTCTACCAGCAGCTGAGAGAGCATGCATGTAAACAAAAGACAGCTGTTTGATCAACTGTCACCCCTGTTATCAATCAACTGTGAGTCGTACCATCCATAGAAGGAGAAGAAGACTTTGCAAAACTGTGTGTGCATTTTGTTAGCAAGCAATAGAATTACGTGATTATAAATTTAATAATAATTATAGTTGAGAAGAAATGTTAAAAATAAATAAAAACACCAGTTTTAATCTGTTTAAAAGATTTCTTTCTACTCACAAACTATTTGGAAGCAAAGCAGCCTCTTCTACTTTAACCGATGCTTCTGAACATGAAGAACAAGTGGCAGAGCAGTCTTCAACAAAATTGCCGCCCCGGCTGCCTTTAGTGAAAAATTTTTTTGTAGGCTTAGTGGACAATGAATTGCTTGCCTATCCCGAAGTCATACATCGTGATGATATGGCCCGTTTACAAAATGAATTGCTGCCGTTGAAAAACTTCTATGCTGAGGAGTTTAATAGTCATATTGCCAGTACAACCCATGCGCTGCCGGCAGGTTTGGCAGACAATTTAAAACAATTAGGTTCGTATGGCGCAAATATCGGTCTCGAATTTGATGGCAAAGGTTGGGGTTTTAGTGAAAGCTTAATGGCTTCCGAACCTGAAACTCAAGCGACTGAAGTTGCATTGAGCTTATTGGGACACCGTTCAATAGCCGACGTGATACAGGAAATGGGTTCAACTGAACAAAAGCAAAGATTCTTACCTAAACTGGCAAATGGCAAGTCAAATTTGAACAAAGATGTTATTCTCTTTAATAAACTCAACGAATTGTTTGCATTTTTCAGGCTCCCTTGTAGCCTCGGAAGCTATATATGAATTTGAGGCTAGCGAAGATGAATTTTTTAATACCAAAGCCCAACAGGAAATAGAACATAATAGTTGGCTTTTAAATGGTAGCAAATCTTTTGTGATCACTCCACCCAAAACCCCGGATGCTGAACAATTGTTTTTAATTGTGGCTCAAACCCAAAAGGCCAATATACAAAGTGAGGCTGGCCGTTCGACTACTATATTTCTGGTAGATTCCTTAACACCTGGTGTTAAATTAGGTGAAAGACATCAAACCTTGGGCTGCCGGGCCAATACAATGCATACCTTAACGCTGGAAAATGTACGAGTAAAGGATAGTTGTGTTTTGGGTCATGCCCATGAAGGCAATGTAGTAGCTGATGCTTTATTAAAATACAGTCGCTTGCGTAATTCTATGATTAGTTTGGGTATGGCTAAAAGTATATTGAACGAAATTTCACAGCACTGTATAGACAAGAAACAATGTGGTGTAAATTTAAAGTAAGTTCTAAGGAAGATTTCCTCCTTCCATCTAAACTTGAAAAGTATTAATTTTTTCTTTTATTTCCTTATTATTTTATTAGGGATCTGGAATCGATACAAACCCATTTGGCCAAGTCTTGTTTATCAATTTATAGCTTAGAGAGCATGATTTATATGACAACAGGCTTGTTGGATGAATTTAAATCGCCCGATGTAGGTTTAGAAGCGGCCATTACAAAAGTGAGTAGCTTATTATGGAAGGAAAAGTCCAATAAATATAAAACAATATTTTTAGTATCATGGCCTTAAAGAAATTCATAAAATTTGCACCACTGCTTTGGATATAATTGGTCCCAAATCCTTACATGCTGGCCAATTAACTGAAAATTACTTCCGCAATACTGCACAACTATATACTTTAGGAGAATCTATTGATGGTTTAAGCACTTATATAGCATTAGCCGGATTACAGCATGCAGGGGTAAATTTAAAATGTAATCTAAACAATTTAAATGTCTATATTTTTTGGGTTTTCACAATTTTCAGCCTTTGATGAGCGATAGCATACGCAAGCAACGTAATCCCCTTTTTCATCCAGGCCACATATTTTCCAGGTTTCTGGAGCGAACTAGTATCGACAATCCCAAAACTGAAATGGACTTAAAAGAAAATCTTCATCCCACTTTAGAGCCGGCAGCATTGTGTATAGAACATTCTGTAGCACGTTTGCAAATGTGTGTTGATCTTCTGTTTACCCGCTATGGTAATAGCATTGTAGAACGGCACAATGAAACCCGACGCTTGGCCGATATAGTTACTAATATTTATGCCATGTTTGCCAGTGCATCTAGAGCTTCTCGTTCTTATTGCATTGGCTTACAATTGGCTGATTATGAACTTCTGACTGCCATGACTATATGTTCGGATGGTCGCGATAAGGTCAAGACGTTGGCTCAGGAAATATTCAATGGCCAATTTGTGAATAACGATAATAATTTACAACGTTTGTCTCGACAAATAATCAAGAGTAAAGGTTATTTTGCCACACATCCGTTGACATATAATTTTTAAGGTTTGTTTAGTTAATATTATTAAATTAAAGAAAAGACTTCTTTTGATTTGCAAAAATTGTAAAATAAAGGCGATTCGTGTGTAGACGAAGATATTCTATCCGCTTTGCATATACATATAGTTCATATTCCATAACCCAATAAAATTGACCACTTAATCAATCGAACCGGAATTTACTTAATCCCGAATGAAACACTACGGTGAAACCTGTGGTAGGTAGGTAGTAGTGAACAACGTCAATTTCAGCATTCATATTTTATTTCCCACAATTTAACAGATTTTCAAACCGATGGGGCCGTTGGAATCTATCTTTAGTGGTGAGCCAGCGGTGGTGACTCATATATCTCTCTTCTGCCCCAATACTGTCGTTTTTTTATCACGCTTGAGAAGAAAGAACAGAAGAGAAAAAATGAATGAATTCTTTCTTTAATAAGTTTTTCTGATGTTAAATTTCCAATAAAATTTTTCCAAAAATTAGATCGAACAAAGAAAGCATTTTCCAATTTGCAAAAACCATTTTGGTGATAAAACAAAAAAGAAAGAAATTATTCAAAAATTCATTTACAAAGTAATTTAAATTTAATTATTGTTTGCATGCCATTTTCTAATTTTAATTTTTTACAATTTTAAATAAATGTCACAATGGCAACATTGTTTTAATGCAGTAACCAGACATATCGGTGAATGCCTCCACTAACAGATGTCAAAATTACTTATTCTAGACATGCACCGTCCTAATCACAATGTACAGTACATGTGTTTATGGTAATACAGTACTCATTTCGAATAACGGAACTTTGGTGAATTTCCATTTTATTCACCACACCGGATAAATTCACCACATTTTGTAAGAACTCACCACCCTAGAAATTCACCACAGCTACAAAATTCACCACACTTCAAAAAAGAAAATTAAAAAATATTTTAATTTTTTTTTTGCTCCAGCAGCGAAAACGAATTTAATTCCCTTCCCACATTCCCCCCCCCATTTTCGGTTGAACCGGCGGGCCTGTTTTTTGGCGAGCGAACGAACTAATTTTAATAACTAACTATTTTTTTCTTACCTACATTATTTTTTCCATTCACCACAATTAACGAACGCGGTTATTTATGTTTTTTGTTCTCGTTTTGTCTGAACCTGGGGTTTGAACAGTGGCGTGTCTACTTAACTTGTAACCTAATTACTACTACTACTCTACCTACCTATTAGACAGACAGACCACCATAGTACGTTAAACAAACGGGGCTTAATTTTTACTTAAAAACCCCGGAAAAGGAAAAAGAATGTGCGAATTTTATTTAATTAAAATATAATTTATTTTTTGAATAAACAAAAATGGGTTTGATGAAAAAAGTAGTAGTATTTGAGTAAAAAGTATGATGGCGGGGTACTGCGGTTTTTTGTAATGAAAAAGTACTGAATTTTCCAACACTGGTAGAGATGGATGGAAAGTAAGTAGACTTTTTGCAAAAACGAGTAGAGATGGATGGACGATAAAAAACTATTGTGCAAAAGAAATAAACAAAAAACAACCGAAATACAATTAATTAATAATTACAAATTCATTTGAGTTATAAACAGAATTATAATGGGAATCATTTGATTTGTTAAAGATTTTCTTAAAAGAAAATTAGTGTGTGTATAAGAAAAAAGTTATGCCGAAAAAAATCAATATGGATGACGACGCTGCAAGTAAGCGAAAAAAAGTAGAAAATGTGTGTGTAATGAATGAATGTGTGAAGAAAATAAAATGCAGTGTTAAAAATAAGCAAAAAAAAGTTTAACAAAATTTTGATAAATATTTTTAAAAAGTTTGTTTAATTAATAATAATAAATAAAAGAGCGTTTAAGAAAAAAAGAATACTTTATGAAAGAAAACAAAGAACGCAAAAAAAAATCAAAAAGAAAAAGCCTAAATAAAAAAAAAATAAAACCAAAATTTACTTGTTCACTCACACACACATCATCTTCATTACATATACCCGTGTTTTAAACGCGTGCATATTACAACTCATACCAACTAAACGAACATGTTGCAATTGAATAATTTCCACATACTCCAACGTGTTACATGCATGCTATTAAAAAAACTTGATTCATTCTAATGCGTTCTAAACCCCTGTTAGAAATGGTCTTCAATATTTATCAGCATTACTAGGTGGGTTAAATATTTTTATTATTACTTGTACTATATTTTAAACAAAACATACTTTCATTTTAAACGGTTTAATATTTGTATACCTACATTTCTGATTTATCTTTTACGGACTCTATTTGAATTTTCATATCAACAATTCGAGAGGTTAACAGTTCAGGTTATGTCAAGGCAATTGAACTAACAGAAACTTGGATGCAGAGAACAGTAAAAGTAAAAAATTTTGATATTAAAGTTCCACATGAGTTGAGGAAAACACTCTTTTTTTTTTTTTGAGGGAATAATAATATTGTTATACAAAGGAAGTTGATTTGTAATCGTATATCTACTGAAAGTCCTGAGGTGTAGTTGGACGTAAAGTGTTAATGAATAATCAGTGGAAACAATTGATACGTATGTAATCTGCGTGTGAATACGATTTTCCTTGAATTGTCGTGAAGTTTAATTTAGTGAGATTGAAGTCAATTACAAATTATATCTAATTGTTACGAGCTGAGTAACGTAGATCTTATCTTCGGTGTAGTGCTACTGACCAGGGTCTCTAGTGGGAATGGCACCCAGTACACACTAGACTACCAGAGCACACGCAATTCATACTTTTTTTGCCATAGTCAACCTCAATCAAAAATCATTCATTCCCTCCATTAATTAATGCTTATGTGTTTAGTTCTTACTACAAATAACAAAAATTATTACCTTGCAAGAGATCTTGTATTAGAAGATAGTTTTGGCGTCTAGACCAGAGATCTCTTGTCAAATAAATGATGAATACGAAAACCACTGTTACACATTCATCCTATACCACAGCCATTGCCTCCTTTTTAACATTGAAGTTTCAAATCTTCACAATAATTGCGAATCGCCGAAAGAACACAAATGTATACTAAAAAAAAACTTCCAATAATTAAATGGAAAAGTGTTGACATAATATTTTAAAAGCGAATAGGTAAATTTAAAGAAGTCTAAAAATTTTAAGTTAAGTATTTATGAAATCAACTCAATATGTAATTTCAAAATTTATGGCGTAGTGATTGAAAGTTTAAAAAATAAGAAAGTTCAAAGATTAGGTTAGGTTTGAGGACGTCTACTTGTCAACTGTGACAAATACAGTACCCGGAGGTCGAATTGACCCATTGTACAACGTCCTAGCTTCTCACACCACTCGTGAGTAGCGGGACCTACAGTTTAAAGCCGACTCCGAACGACAGATTTTTGAGAAGCTTTTCATGGCAATTTTTACTCTCAGAGTTTTTGCCAGAAATCTGCTGAGAGGAAGTCGCCGAAGAAATATTTTCGTTTTGATGTCTGACTTGGGATTTGAACTCGGGCCTTTTGTCTAATAAGCCAACACACTACTTACTAGACCACGGCGACTTCAAGAAAGTTCAAAACTACACCAAAAAATAATCCATCAAGAATAAAAATTACACACTGCCCGCAAATAATTAGTTATTTAGTTTTTCAATTTCCTGTAGCTATATATGTGTACTTGTATGTTATATTCACCTTCAAAAATTAAGCAAACATTCATTCATTGCATCGAAATTATTATGCTGGAAGATCTGGAACACCCAAGCTCTTACCGAATGAAAGTGTTTATTACAAATACTGCGAACTATGTTTTATAGTCCAATAATTAAAAAATAAAGAAAAGAAAATAATTGAAAAGTAAAAATTGATAATTTTTATTAAATACACACACACATACATACATATATACTATACTTATAAACAAACGCACTTTTTAAAAATATTTCTATTTTTCATGAATTAATATGAAATACACCCATTTTTATCAGCAATTGAATGATGAAAATCCCATCACATCGCAATTTAATAAAAATAAAGAAATATAGAGTAGAGTATTAGAAAAGTGAATTGCAAAGCAAATTAGGAAAAAAAAAATCAATGAAAACTGCAATCAAATTAAGTTTAAAATGTAAATAAAAACTGAGAGGAATAAAGTCTGTCTAAATATACAAAAGGGTATAGGAGGCGATAATTTCGGAGTTTACCAGAAACTAACACACAGAGACCGATATTGCAAAAATATTAACAAGAAATCGATGAATTTGACATAACATACAAGTTATTTTTTATTTATTTATTTTCTTTTTAATTACACATTTACACTAAAAAAAAAACAATAACGCATAATTTCCAAACTCCCTACCCCTTTTCTGAATGTTGCTACTCGTTCCCAATAGCCTCGCTATAAGTATTACGTATTTGTGTGCTGCTCTGTATAATATTTGACTATTCGGGTTTGTAAATGCCACACAATAACAAAAAGTTTGTCAGTAACAACAACAAATGGCAAAATACAAAACAAAAAAATGGTTTTTGGGGGCAATGCAACGAAAACAATCAGACAGCGTATGGCACGGCGTGGAGAAACTAAAAGAGACTCCAACAACTCAAATATAACAACGCCAAAGACAATATTACAAACACAAACAAACAAAACAAAATGAAAAAAAAAAACAAGAGAACACAAACACAAAACGCATTAAGGAAAAGACAACACCACTATTCAAGCAGACTTTCTTGTATTTTTATAAAAAAAAAAAAAAAATTAACGATTTAAAATTTTTTTTTTCGTTTCTGTTCGTCAGTAGATGGATGAGTGAGTGGCTGTGTATCTGAATGTGTTGTAAAACTGTGGCGTGTGAAAAAAATGTTCAACTTGTGGTAGAAACCAAAAGAAAATACTAAATAAAAAAAAACAAAAATGAAAGAAAAAATCATTTTATTTCGTTGCTTAAGTAGATACACATTTTCTTTGTGCGATTCTTTTATCGTTTGTTTGACGAGGCGATTCGTTCGTTGATTCTTATGCAGGGCCATTAAAATATTTCAATATTTTAAAAATAATAAAGAAATCGCTTCACCATCAATGTAATTAATATTCTGAAATGGACACAAAAAAGCACAAACTTTTCCAATTTAGAATTGGAAATCTATTTGGAAATTAATAAATTTCAATAAAATTATGTTATTTCTACAATGGAACGGGAATGCTATGTGAGCTGTAGTGTTTTCATAGTTTACATATATATTATGTTTGCCTAGAATAGTTGGATGAAAAAGTTTTATGGCATTTGTGAACACAATTATTATTATTATTACATATTTCTTTAAATTATATGTACTTTCTAATAAGTATTCCATATTTTTTGTTTTATTAATCTGTTCCACTAAAATATACATACATAAGCATTATATTATTTTTTCGCATCCATATACATATGTACATACATACGTACATCGATTAGTGATAAAGTTTATGATTCTGTTGTTAAACATGCGGGCGATTCTTTTCAAATTAAAAAAAAATTTAATTTGGGGTGCCCTGTGATTAATTTGCGGTTTATTTGAAAGAAAATTCACAAATTAATAATCTTTTCACCTTTTCGTTTGTTTCTTATCAAAACCAACTAGGCAAATACTATTGCATTTCCAATAATTCATTTCAATCTCATTTTGAACTCATTTTAACGATTAAACCCCGTGTGTAAGAGTAAACTTTTGTATTTATGTTATTATTTATTTTTAGTGTATATAGCCGGAATCATAGTGTTGCGTTAGCTTTTAAAATTATTGGCTGGTTAAAAAAATTTTTTTTTTTTTTTTTTTTTGAATTAAAATATCTCAACAAATAAGGTGATTTCAATAGGTAGCTCCCGTGTAGATTTTTTCTTTTTTTTAATTATTTGTCGTTTGTAAGCGATTTTGTTATTAATCGAAATATGAAAAAAAAATTAAAGAAAAGAAAAAAATTATTTTTTTTTTAATGCAAGCGACATTTAAAAATTCATAATTTTCGTGGGATTCGTTGAGTTTTTAGTGTGTTTTTGTTTACTTGACTTGTCTGGTCCTGCTGCTGTAGTATAAATGTTTCGTTTATGGTATGTTCTGCACTGGTTGTTAGGCTCTTAAGTGAGCACGGTTTTGAGAGTGTTTATGTATGTGTATTTGGAGGTTTTTTTTTTGCAGATTCGTTTGTTGACTATAAAGTTTTTCAAGTGGAGTAATTCAATACAAGTCTTACTACTCTATAACGCTTTTTTTCTATTTTGGTTCAATATCTATTTCTGAATGCATATACATAAGCGTCTGAGTGAGTGTTCATAGGCTTCATATTATTCTCTATGCTTAGGTTAAATCGTTTCGTATGTTGTATGTATTTATTCTTGCTTTAGAATTGTCTTGTAGAATTTTATTGTTAAAATTTTGTGCCTCCTCATTTGATTCTCATCAGTTCGCATAATACGTAATATGTATGTGTGTATGTAGGTATTTGTTAGTAGTTGTTGTTTTATTGTCTTTGTAGTTAATTTAATTTTTCCTTCGTTGGCGGGTTCTGGAGGGCAACTTAAAGTCAATTTTTGTTGGATTTCAATTTGAGTTAGTTATTCTTTTCTTACTACACAGCGGAGAAAAAATTGTATTGAAATGTTTCGAAATTTCGTGAAATAATTTTTTTCAGATATTTTGTTTGCTAGATCGCAGCACGTCGCTGCCGTTAACCTCTATCAATAGTTGAAGAAAGGGCTGCTAATACGTCACAATAATATAATCGGGTTAATGACACCATGTGACTAAAGAATGCATTCAGCAGGAACAAGAATGCATTCTGACGATTTTATAATTTCTAAAACTATAATTTCCTTTTTTATTACTCTAATTCTTACTTAATTGGACATTACAACCATGCAGTCATGATAACAACCTAGTTTGCAACACCGACTATGTTGCGTGTGTTAATTTTATCCACCAGTGGCGGGATCTACAGAATATCATTGACTTCGAACGACAAATTTGAGAAACTTTTCAAGGCAATTTTATTTATTCTCAGAGTTTTTGATAGAGAACTGATAAGAGGCAGTCGTCGAAGAAAATAATTCTTTTATATATAGTACATATGTATATATTTCTTTTTGTTCGAGACGTCTGACCTAAGGGTTGAAACAAGCTTCATGTCTAATGCGCCAACACACTACCTACTAGACTATGGCGACTTTGTTTCTTTGTACATGCGAGCTTCTTCTGAAGTAACGATATTTACAGCAAAAATCGAAATACATGATTACATGATGAATAAAAGTAGTGAGATGCCATTGTTGCAGACGGTGATATGACTGCAATGTCTGCAGCAACAGAATCTTGTAACCCATAATAATCAAATCACTACCCCAATGCTAATTTAAGTTGAATGACAGGTGAGAATATTATTCGCTGTCTTCAACTCGAGTTTGCACAAAAACAGTTCATTTAAAATTTGAAAAATTATAATGCAACAATTATATACATACAATAAATTGTACATTTTATAATTTTCATAAAATAAATAAAACGTTATTAAAAAAAAACTCCCACACAAGCTGAAGAGCAATTCGATAAATAATATACACCAATACCCCGATTTGCGTCGCTTCAGTTTGCGTCGCTTCGAAGTTGCGTCTTTTTTTAAGTTTCTGGAATTTCAATGTTGCGTCGTTTTTGTTTCAGTTTGCGTCGCATGGCTTCGAAGTTGCGTCGTAAATGCTTCGATTTGCGTCGTTGATATGAAAATGGTTTTACATAGCTAAAGCAGAAAAAGGGGATTCCCCGTTTAGTAGAAAGCAAATTTGCAGGTGCGCGTTGTTTACATGTTAAGCGTAGTTATTAGTTTCGAATTATATGTCGTGGAGTGAAGTTCAGTCTGAAAGTTGAAATTAAAAATTCTGCTTCAGTTTGCGTCGTTTCGGTTTGCGTCTCATTTTTTCAGTCCCAATTAGCGACGCAAACCGGGGTATTGGTGTACAGTGAAAGCTCCACTGGCGGACATCTCCGCTAGACGGACGATTTTCTAAGTCCCGTGAATTAGATCGTATTTTTAGAGCAAATTCGTCTCCCCTGGACGGACGCTCTCTTGGACGGACGCGGACACCTGTTTTTCCAAAAACATCTCCCATAGGCAGACAAATAAATATTAGAAAAGGTAAAGCTGAGCAATTTTATTGTATGTATTTCGGTTTATCCCCCTTTTGTACTACATATGCGCAATGTGTAGAGATTAGTGTGTGTATTTTTCAAGTTAATCAGATTATGTAGCATTGCGTAGTGCGGTGATTCCCCGGTTTATTATTTTATGTAATGTGATGTTCATAGACAAAATCTAAATTGTGATTCCCCTTTTTATTTTGGTTTATGTGATAACTGATGGATGGTCAGTTAATTAGCTACTCTGACAATAAATACATATCAACGTATGTACAATGTATATGAATAAGAGGAAAATAAAAGTTAATGAAAATATTTTTAAAGATTATTTTTTATCGGAGTTATCGTTGGCAACAAATAATATACAGGTAGATTTGTATTTATTAAATTTTTCCCGAAATATTTTAACAAAATATCCCTTGGACGGACATCTCCCCTAGGCGGACAAAAATGCCTCGACGGTCGGTGTCCGCCTATGGGAACTTTCACTGTAGTTGTCAATATTTTTACATGTAAATTGTTCCCATGGATTTAATCACACTGAAAGTATTTACACTGTATATGAAGAGACTGTCCACCCAAAAAATCATCTCGCATCTTGTCGGATAACACATTTGCTTTCTCAAAATAGAAAGGAAAAAAAAATTAAAAAATCTCCAACAGACCGCTCTGATTGTGTAAGGAAAACGACGAAACCAAAATATTTTTTTTTTTCCCGAAGAGGATTTGAAGAATCAGCGACAAACTCACAACTTAAAAGTTGTTAAAATTTTAAAAGAAACCAACCAGCGAATAATCCAATCCAAACCAAAACAACAACTATAAACTGACTGTCAAATGACAATGACTACAAACGGTGGTAACAATAACAGACGAAAAGAGCTACAAAGTTTGCAACACATACATATGTATGTACATTTAAAAAAGTAAAGCAACAAAACAAAAGAAAATATACATGTTTGTATATGTATCTACAGTCAAAACACAATAAAAAAAAATATATAAAAATTAGTCCCTCTTTGAGTTCAAGTAATAATTGCACGCTTTATATAGAGCTTCTACTGTTGTTATAAACATATGTACATACATACGTATGTATGTACATGCTTAAGAACTGGTATTGTAAATACTTTTAAAATTTAAATGAATTAAAGGGCAAAGAAAAAAAAATGTACAACAATAAAAACTATGTAAACGAATAATACAACAACAGTAAGAAATAAAACTTTGCAAACTGTGGAAATGAAACATATTAACCTGCGAATATATCAATAAGAGAACCTGCGAAACACCTCAGTACACAGTAATACTCCAATTTAAATCCGCTCTCGCACAACACCACATTTAGGGTTGCCATAGGAAGTTGAATTTAAAATTAAAAGTCTTAAAAAAAAAGTATTGCATTCACACTCAATCAATTTAAGATCTCATTTACATATTTTTGAATTGCAAATTAGTATTTAAATATTATAAGAGTGCAACAGAGCAAAGGTTTCAGTAGCAATATAATCCACAATTCCTACACCGTGATAGCCGTTTTCGTATCATTTTTGCTATATGGTAAACGCGTGGCGACTGATTGTGGTCCAGTTTCTGAGCGATATTTTACACCTAATTTTTCAATATACATATCTTGATAAGTTCTCATTTTGAAATGTTAAAAATTAATCGAAAAAGAGCTATAAATTAAATTAAAATAAAAAAAACAATTGTTTTTAGCTCATCTGTAGATAGATTTTGTTCCATATTCATAAGAGGAAATATTATAAGAATTTATGTAAGTAAAGAACTGGATTGGTTTCTACTCGTATTGCCCTTTAATTTCCTCTTTTACAGTCTTTACGATTTTTGTGTTTTCGATTACAAAATCGCCAAATAAATATAATTTAATATTTAAAAATAGCCGGAGGTGGGAATCTTCTAAAGACACTTTTGTTCCAACAAAAGAGTGCACGATTCACCATCACTGGTGCCTACGTACTAAACCCACCCCCTACACACTTCAACCACTCTCCCTCCGCGGGACTGCCGTAAGGTATTACTTTGCGGGGGGCTGGTTAGCTCGAAATCTTCGTCACATTAAGTTAAATTTCGCCTCTGTTTCTCCAGTCTTCGAAGTTCTAGCATAACTTCAGCCATTCTCTGACTATATTGGCTCCATAGATTCCTACAATTCAACAGCTCTTCCATTAGCCGGTTTGGTCCTAAACTCGTTTCTCCGGGCCATCTAAATCTGGGGCAGGATGTTAGAATATGCTCGCATATTCTTTCTCATCTACACAGTTAGGGCATATGGGGGGAAGTGTCATGACCAAATCTGTGCAGGTACTTCCTGAAGCACCCATGACCAGTTAGGAACTGGGTCACGTAGTAGTTGAGCTCGCAATGTTTGTCCTTCATCCAAAGGGTTACATCAGGGACAAGGCGAAATGTCCATCTTCCCTTTAAAATGCTCTCCCATCGTGACTGCCATTTGCGCATGGAAGCCCTTCGTTCCTCCGCTTTTATAGCTGCTATTCGTCCTGGATACTCGAGACGGCGAAAGTATATACTCCTCATCTCATCTGCTAATATGTCTATTGGTATTGTCTTTGCCAATACCAATATCGCTTCATCAGACACTGTCCTGAAGTCACTTATCCGTCTAATCGCGCTTAGACGATACACCGAGGACAGTATTCTCCTTGTCGTCCCCACGGAGAGTGCCTCCGACCATATTGGGCATGCATATAGCATTATCGACCTTACAACCGCCGAAATTATCCTGCTTTTGAATGGACCTGGTCCTCCAATATTTGGCATCATCCTCGCCAGTGCTCCCTGTGTTACAGATGCCTTTTCGCCGATGTATTTCACGTGCTCCTTGAAATTCAACCTGTCGTCGATAATCACTCCCAGGTATTTTATCGCCCTCTTTGATTCAATCCTAGTACCTCCAACCGTCACTTCCATTTTCCTACTATCTTCCGGCCGCTTATCAAGACGGCCTCCGTTTTATGAGCAGCAAGTGTTAAGCCTGCCTCATCCAGCCATGTTTACTTTCCGGTCCTGAAAGTAATTGTTCAGGATCTCCATTAAGTATGGCGGCGTAGCCATGTTAAAGAGGGCTCTCATAATCCGCCCCCAATTCGCTGAGTTAAACGCGTTCCTAACGTCAAGTGTGACAACCGCGCAGTATTCCTTGTTGCCAAATCTTCATCTTTCGCCCTCTATTGCGTCTTTTGCAATGTCGACCACCCTCCTTATGGCGTCAACAGTGGACCGTCCCTTCCTAAATCCGTATTGCAGGTCCGAGAGAGCTCCTCTTGCCTCGGCACTTGTCAGTAGTCGATTGTATATTATCCTCTTCAGTATTTTTCCCATCGTGCCAAGTAGGCAGATGGGACGATACGATGATGGTTCCCCTGGTGGTTTGCCAGGTTTTGGAATGAGAACCAATTTCTGCTCCTTCCATCTACGTAGAAAAACACCCTCGACGAAGCACCTGTGGAACACCTTGGATTCCGTCTGGCCCCGGTGTTTTCCTATCTCCTATTCCAGTGCATGCTGCAAGTACCTCCTCTGCCGTTACCTCGGGTATGGTATGAGCGGCCTCCGGCTCCCTACTTATAAAAGTGTAGGGCTGGCCCCGTGGGAATAATGTACCAATAATCTCCCGTAGCAAAACTGGACAACCCAGTTTAGGCTGATCCCGAGCTCCGATTCTCTTGCAGATGACTCGGTACGCCGTCCCAAAAGGATTGACGTCAGCCTCCTGGCATATCCGCTGAAAGGATAATTTCTTGCTCCTTTTAATGGCTCTTCTAAGTTGATGCCTTAGATCCTCATATGCAGCACGTTCGGCTTCCCATGTAGGTCTTCCTCTCGTGCGCTGGGCCCTTCTTTTCGCCCCAAAGCATGCCGACCGCAGATTTCGAATCTCGTCATTCCACCAATAGCAGGGGGTACGTCCCCTGCATACAGTCCTCCTTGGCATAGCAACATCAAATGCCGTGTTGAGCATATCGTATACGCCGTTCACCATTTCCTCGACCGTGGTGCCAGTCGTACGAAAAGACGACAACATCAATCTATACGTCTCCTCGTCAAAGCGGGAGTCCTTCCATTTAGGTCCCGTAAAGTTCGGCAATCCGTCTCCTCTTGTGTTGCGCCCAGTAACCGTCATCACGATTGCCTGATGGTCACTATTCGTGAAGTCCTCAGTTAGCTTCCACGCAGTCCGTGAAACACGGCCATCGCTCACAAACGACAAATCTATTATCGAGCTCGATCCAGCTCTCCTAAATGTGCTTCATCTTCCGTCATTCATCAGCGCCACAGGAAGGGAAGCAAATGTTTCCAAGAGGCAGCGACCCCTGGCGTTAGTATACCTACTACCCCATTCGGTCGCCCAAGCGTTAAAGTCTCCTCCAATAATAACGGGGGTGTTCAGGCGCACGTGTGACGCCAGTCTTTGCAGCATATGCTAGAACTCATCCATTGACCACCTCGGGGGGGCGTAACAGCTATAGATGAAAACTCCCTTTATCTTGGTCATAACGAAACCAGTGTCCCGCGCATAGGTTTGCTGGAAGGGTAATGAACCACAAATCCATATAGCCGCAGGAGTGGATCCGTCCGTGATCCAAGTATTATTCCTCGGCACCCTATACGGTTCGCTTATGATTGCGACATCGATATTCTCCTCCTTTACTCTCTGGACCAATAGGTCCTGAGCTGTTTCGCAATGGTTCAGATTAATTTGTATTAACCTCATCTCCTGGAACGCGATTTAAGAGCTCTCAGAAGTTGCGGACACTTTCCGCTCCCCGCGATATGGTTGGCGGATTTGGGGTTATCCACTTTGCAGAACATGCATAGTGGTTCCCGTTCGCAATTCCGAGCAACGTGACCGTCCTGTCCACACTTGCGGCATGCTCCCGAGCGGTCAACTTTACTCCCGCACTGACGGGCTATATGTCCAAATTGCAAGCATTTCGTAGGAGTGTTCCTCTCGCGAATCCTGCATATGACCCAGCCGATTCTAATTCTACCTTCCTTCAGGAGGATAGCTGCAGCGTCTGCTTTAAGGCTTACTGTGGCCGTTTGCGTCCCACCATATGCCTTCCTGAGACCAACTATGTCGGTCTTACTGAAGCCCTCAAGACCTGGAATGTTAAATTTTAAATTTTATTTAAAGCAGTTAAATATTCTACCGGGCATACTTAAGCGATATACATATTGAGTGAAGGAAACTTCAGTAAAAGAATTTAGCAATAAATGTAATTTTAAATCATAAAATTCCTTGGCTACGTAATTAGCACACCGCCATTTATGGACGACAATATCATAATTTCAGTTTAATTCTTTTTAACATTTTGTGGAGGTACTCCTTCTCTTGAATAACCAATATAAACATCCAGGAAGACTTTCAAAAAGTCTCTGACATATTGCATGTTGCATGTCGGTCCACGCCACTCGAACCATTTTCCAAAGTTCTTGAAGAATTTTTTATTTTTTTTTTTAACTTGTGTCTTAAGCTTTATGCTGGCTTTTCATTATGTATTATCAACTTATTGTTTTTGAAGTTCTAAGTTTGTTTCTTTTGGAATTTGTATCGAGTAGGTAGAGAGAAAGCATCTACAAGGTTTTAATTTAAATAACTTAATTAATTGTACGCTTATTATCCTTTCGATGTGAACAAACACGTAACTGATTATTAAAATATGTAGTTTCACAATAAAATACAGACCTTTAACGGTTGTTTATTTTTATCCTCAGAAAAGAATATGTATTTCATTTTTAACTTAATTGTATAAATTTTTGCATTTATTTATTTTTTGTATGTTGCAAGATATGCTCCAAATTCAAAATAAATCATGAAAAAGTCAAGTATGCTTAGTAATAATATGAATTATTATTATTATTATTATTTTTTTGTTTTGTTTTCAGTGACACAACCTTTTCGCATGTGTGTTGTGTCACAGTAATATTGTGAGAGGGCTAATATTTTAATTTTTTTTTAATAAATGGAAGAAATAAAAATGTTGAAACTCATTGTTATAATATTATGATAGTCATTGTATCACCTTACTTGCACTATTTTTCATATTTAATAAATCTTAAAGATATTTTTTTCCTATTTAAAAAATTTCTCTCTTTTTTAACGTATCCGTAATATTTTAAAATGCCGTCTTACAACTTTTTACCTTCGAAAAATGTTCATAATTTTTTTTTAGAAAATATGAAAAGAAAAACTAAAGAGATTTCAGCTTCTTTTGAAAAAAAAAAAGAAATAATAAAGCTCACTTGCATGAAATGAAGAAAACAAGTGTGTCCTTCTACTCACACACTCATTGATGCTAAATAACGCAATCGTTTTTATTGAAATCTTTCTCTGTTGTTATCCAAGCTTGCTATGATAGCGACTTTTGTATCGGCTTGACTTCTCTTCTTCTCTTATTTTATTTTATTGATACTCTTCTGTTCCTCAGTAATATTGTTACTTATTAATGAATACCACGTATGTTTTATTACTTGTGTGAGTTTCTGTTTGTGTTTTTACATTCATACACATTATTGGATAGTTCGTTGAATTCCTTCACTTAGTTTCCGTTCTCGTTTTAAATATACTGCACACCACCGTAGATGTATATGCATGTAGTATGTTTGAAATATTACATTGTTATATAGTATATGTATGTATACATACATAGGCAGAGAGTATCATACCGAACGTTAGCGAAAACAGAACCTTTTTTATTTGCTACAGTATTCAACAAATTTTTTGAATGTACGAAACACGGTTCGTAGGGCTGGTTTGCTTGTGCTTTATTTCCATCATATTTTTTTGTTAACTGCTGGCATTTCAAAGAATGAGTTCGTAAACTTTTTTTTGTTTTAAGAGAAGCAAAATTTCAGGTGAAGAGAATTTATAGATTAATTAATTTGTTTATTTTTCGAAAATAATTTCGGAGCAATAATTTAATTTAAAAAATTATTAATCGAATTCTTTTAAAATTCTGTGTTTTTCTACGGTCTTCTAAACACTACATCTGTACAAGTATACTCACCTAAACAAACCCATAAACACAATAAATTTTTTGTTTCTTTAGGCATGTATAATATTGATGGTCGGAGCTGGACATACAAACTGGCTAAATGAGAATCAATGAGTGAGAAATAAAATGAAACCCTTAAAATAACATTAGGGAAATGGCAAAGCAAGTAAAATTGAAGAGTACAGGAATGAAGCATCAATAACAACAACTACTTTGAATCAACAATAATAACAACAAAGATAAAACCGATAGCCAGCAATATGAAATATTAGCAGACAAAAAAATGTGTAAAGAATACAAATGTCATGTCTAAAGAGCGTATGTGTAAACATACAAATGTTTGTGCTCATGAGAGTGTGTCTAAAAGGGAGTATATGAAGAGTACATATATGAGGAGTATATAAACTGTTATAAGAGCATGAGCCATTTGTGAATAAACATGACGGTAACAAAAGCAGACATAATATTGTAGTTGTGACACTCGCGTCTCTTAAGGCCGTGTCAGATAAAACTTTTGCTTCGCTTTGCGTTACATATACGCTTTGACATTTGAGATAAATGTACATGTTCATATGGCACTTGTCACATAAACTACTTTTAACGCAACGCAAAGCGAAAAGTTGGGCATCTCTCATCTTTTTGCTCGCTTTGACAATCAGCTGTTGATTATTCAGTAAATATTTTTGGCAAAATTTGAGCGCAAATTTTATTGTTTCAATATTTTTCTTTAAATTTAAAGCTTTTTTGTTATTGTTTTGTTTTTATTATATTAAAAAAAAAGAGAGGTAAGTGAATTTTATATTTTGGAAGAAGTATTTAATATAATTTTCATAATTTTACTCAGTAAAAAAAACTTACGCGCCAACCACTTTTAAAAGAGAAACAAA
The DNA here is from genome assembly GCA_930367235.1 of Sarcophaga rosellei. NCBI lineage: Eukaryota > Metazoa > Arthropoda > Insecta > Diptera > Sarcophagidae > Sarcophaga > Sarcophaga rosellei. Next base: position 86,559,787 of record OV884021.1, read on the forward strand.
CAACGCGAGCGTTGTCAAAGTTTTGGTTGTGTCACACACCTTTTGCTTTACGCTTTTCTCTCAAAGTTATAAACGTCACGCAAAGCAACAAAGTTTTATCTGACACGGCCTTTAATGATTTTGGGTTTATTGTCTTTTTGCCTTTTTTTTACTATTGCAGTAAAGAAAAATCCATTAATTATGTTTTTCGTAATGTGATCACTTATAAAAATTTAAATAAAACTTGGCAATAATGTAACAAACAACATTCAATAAAAGAATCTCCACACTTTTGTCTTCCCGACCGAACCGTCAAACCGACAACAAATAGCTATCATACTATACTAATAAAATTTCTCTCTAAAGAAATGCATTTTGAGGGACAAAAACATAGGATGTACATATACATACATACATATGCAGTTGTAATGAGTAAATTTTAAGTGTGTAACAGAAACAATGTATAGTTAACTAGATTGAACAGTGTAGCACAAAAGAGTAAATATTTTGTTGTCATTCATTAAAAATTCGTTTTTATTTTGTCGTCATTTTCTTATTATTAAGTCTTAAAATATAGTGTATTTATTTCCTAATATATCCCTATTTATTCTTCAATTAATCAATCCCTTAAATGAAATACGCATCTCGCCGTAGCATCCTCCTCCATTCGGACGACATAGCCGCGCCGCAGCCGCTGGATGTTACTACGCTACACAACGTCTATGTCGTTGAGGAGCTTATACAGCTCATTGTTGGATCGGATACGGAAATCATCGCCAACTCACACTGGACTGAAGATCTTACGTAGAACTTTTCTCTCGAATACTTTCAAGGCTTAATAGTGTCCATGCTTCTGCGCCATAAAAAAGCAAGGGGAGGATCAATTGCTTATTAAGACTATATTAGCACTCGTTGGCAAGAATGATCCTATGCTTGATCTCCAGACTGACATAATTTTTGGTGGTAACAGCGGAGCTAAGATAACAAATTTATTGACTATATCTAAAGTATAGTAATCAGTAATAATCTGGTCTCCAATACGTCGCAGGTCCCAACTTGTCGAGAACATTTGTATATTTCGTTGTTTTACATATTTGATGTAAAATGATGCTAGAAAGCTTGGAAACAGTGTAACGTAAAGCGACAAAGTTATACAATTCGAATTTTTTTTAAGTTATGTTATAACGCGTATTCCATTGGCACTACTCGAAATTGAAGTTTGATCTCGTAGCGAGATACTATCTTGACTATACTGTGCCTCATTTAAACTGTTAGCCACTTAATGCAAATTGAAGTTCACTTCTCAAGTTCAACCTTTTTATTTTTAATTTAAATCATCATTTCAAAAATTGTGTAAACACCCATACAGTTGTTTAACGTACCAAACAGAATAGAGGAATTCATTATAACAACATTGGTACACACCACATACAACTATGGTATCATCCAACAACTGAAACTCAAGTAAACCTCTCTTGTTACAATGCCAATGACGTTTAAATTTCTCTCATACTTTTTTTTTCCTTATTTTATTTCAATATTTTTTTTATTCTCTGTTGTTATTTGAGGAGAGCGCAACAATAAGTCTTTACATACTTATATTGCATGCAGTAGTATAGAGAAAAATACTACCCACACTATCACAAGCACGCTCACACATCTTAGAAAGTGGTATGAATCGAAGTAAAACACAATTCGGTGTGAACTTCAAATAATAAAGCAGCGGCCCCAAAAAATAAAACTAAATAAAATAAAGAATGGCGGTTGTAGCTTAAATAACTCATTCGCTCTCATACACACATACATACCCTCCTATAAACCGTCAACATCACAACGCAGCTCATCCCAATTACATTTCGAAAGTTTAGAGACAACGAAAAAAACGGATACAAATGGAAGAAGCAGGAAAGCCAACATACATACATATATACGCTTATGAGGTAGATGTATGTATGTGTGCATGTACATTGCGAGGGACCTACAAACCAACTCACACATTGTTTCTCTCCCCCTATAAAACATTTAAACAAAAAATAAACGCATGAAAAACAATAATAAGCAAAGCAACAACAACTTCAATATAAATCCAATAAGAATAAAACACAAACAAAAAATTATTGTGTTGTTCATTACCCGTATGAATGTGTGTATGTTTAAGAGAGGTTATATGTATGTATATGTATATACGTTGATATATGTGTGCATGTATCTAGCAACGATGAAGAAGTAGAAGCCGCCTCAATCGTCAACTTCATCAATGTGACATGTAGAAGAAATACATCATGTTTATTTGATGGTGCCTTATATCTCTTCTTTTTATTTGCTATACAGTGGGAAATAAATCAATTCTAGAGTTTTGGGTTACAGCGTTGGACAAAATTATAGCGATGATGTTAATTTTATAAAAATGTTAAATATTTTTCTGGGTTTTCTGGGAGAGAAATTCTTATAAAAAAAATTTGATAATTCGATTGTGGCTGTTTCTAAATTAAATTAACCCTAAAAAATAGAAAAAGAAAATCTTTTTATACTCTTTACGTTCTCATAAAAATCCTATGATATTCAATTCTGTTGTTGCACTTCTATGGATAATCCCATATATTTTACTTTTGCTTGTAGGAGTAATATATTGTGAATGGGGCTTTTATTATTAAGTTTTCTTCTCTCTCCCTCTCTTTCTGTTTCTCTCTATATAGGGTTCTCTCAAGCTCTCATTTGCATACAGGTACACATACGAACATACTTATGCAAACTTACAAATTGGGAGTTGTGTGTATTACCAACATCCTTATAGTTGCTGCTATTGTTTATATTATTGTTACATTTTACTTGATTCTATTTCTTTTATTGTGCTCACCCCCTCTATCATGTATAAAAAAATATTCTGCTGTCGCATTTGTGTATGAAATAGTGTCGCTGCTGCTGTTTTTTGAATAGCAGTTATATTTCCAGTCGGCGTTGTCAAATTTAAAGTTTCAGAATTACTGAAATTAGTGAAAAAGTGCGTTTTTTTGTTGTACGTTAAGACAGTAGATTTGCGCACCCGAACAGGAATGACTCAAAAAATGGGTGACTGTACCTATGTATAGAGATAGAGTCTAAATGTCTAACCCAAGGTCCTCAGCCAAAAACTAACACAAAATTGAACGTCTCCTAGTGATCCTGATGTCTGAAACCATTGCGAAAAATACTTTTTGGTAGGGCCACAAGGAAAAATTAAGAAATGGAAAGAAAAGAGCAAACTTTTCAGAAGGAAAAAAGAGGTAGCTAGATGACAGAATGAATGAAATTGATCAATACAAGGGTATGAATAGTAGTCGATTATATTTACCACAAAGTTGGCGATAGAACACATGGCTTTCCCCCCTAAAGGATGAAAACGGCAACCTAATCATAGACGTCAGACTATGTTAAAGTTGTTGGAGAACATTTTTTGGAGCTGCTTATCCCAAATAAATCTCAAGTCAACTGTAATGAAATCAGAATAAGAATCTCCAAACTTAAAAAGAATAAAGCTGCAGGACCAGATAGTCTCTTATTTGTACTGTAAAATTCGCGGTAAGCATTCTTTGTCCAATACATAAGAAAGGCAATGCAAATATGTGCTTCGACTACAATATTTTGCTACAGTTCGAGTAACGTTCAATTAAAGCCCATTGTCAACGAACTAATTGTTCCCTTACGGCGTAGAGATGTGGGCGATGGGACATTTGGATGAAGCATTTTTGGAATTTTTTGAATGGAAAATATCATACATCTTATATCAACTGATTTCCACCTGAGCCTATTTATATAAATACGTGAACTTTTATTGGCCGTGAAATAATTGGTATTATTTTTAAAACAAATTCTCTTTCAAAAGATTGGAATGTAGGGATTATAACAATTGGGCCAATCTTTCGAAGAGAAGTTGTTATTATAATTACTCGAAGTAATTATAATGGGGATTGCGAAAAGAGAGTTAAAAGGGAAAGAAATATTAATATTTATTTCTTTTTAAGGTTGTTAAGTTACAACTTACCCTTTTGAGATGTGCCAAAGTAGAGAGAGAGAGAGAGATCTTTTTAATTTCACAGATATGCAAGTATTGCAGTTTTATTTAAAAACAATATTAGTTGTAACCAATCAGTTGAGCGTTGTGACAATAAGTGATTTTAAAGGTACAAATTTGATTTCAAGAAAGTTAAACAATTATCCAAAGGATAAATTACATACATATATAAAAAGGATTAAGATAAATTTGGAATGTTGGAATGGTTGAGTGTTACAAAATGTTAAATTCATTTAAAACAGTAATTCTTTTCCAATAAATTTAATTCAACTAATTCACAATAAATTTCAATAATAATAATAAGTATCTTCAGTTCAAAATTCAATTTAATTCAAGTTTAAAATTAAGTAGAAATTCTTATTTGTACAGGCCGTTTAAAACAAAAAAAATTGCACTAAAGCGAGATACTTTTTGCATTGAAGAACAATAAAAACACGCTTAAACTATGAGAAAATCGCTGAGTTGGCTATGCTGTTTATTAATGATGGAGAAGTGTCTTTGCAAATATTTTTTTCCTCTTGTTTAAATGACTGCTTCTGGTGGCCAATGTACAATTGTAAATACATACACATGCATGTGTGCATGGATGTATGGCCGTGTATATTTGTGTTTGTAAATGAGAGTTGGTAGATGTCGCTGGCGTTTGGAAAATGCTGCCGGCGTTTTGTGAGTTAGAGCAGAATCTGTTTATATACATACACATACATATATAAATGTATGAGGTTTTTGTTTTACGAGAAATAAAACCAAAACATGGCAAAGACAACATCAAGAACAAAGAAAATTCCCAGTTGTTTGACTTGTATTGCTCTATGCCTGATTTTGTAAATTTAGTTTTGTTTGGTAATTCGTCGCGTTAAGCACAGGAATATTATTATACGAAAATTCCAACATTTTTTTTTTTAATATTGAGTGTACTCATCTCATACTCTCATTATTACCATTGTGTGCTGTGCTATGTGTTCTGTTGGTATATTATAACGTGGTTGAAGTGCAAGTGTTTGTGTAAAATTTTATGTGCAATAAAACGAGTGTTTAGAATGAGAGATGTTGAAATTGAAAGAGAGCAAGAGTGCTTAAAAAGAGCATAATATTGAAAGGAATGAAATTGAAATAGAATTTAACCACAAAATAAAACGAAAAAAAAACAAGAAACTTGAGAAATGGAGAGTTTTAAGAGAGAGAAATATTCAAAAACAAATAAATTGAAGAAATTTTGGTAAAATAATTAAAAATTCTGAAATATGTTAAATAATTATGAATTAATTTATTTATAAAATGTTTTTGCTGTTTGTACAACAGTAGGAATACTCTCGTGCAGTGACAATTTTATAATTATGACTGCCTAAATTGTGCTCTCGTTAATTTTTTGTTCTATACGAGCGAAGTTAACAACCATTTATTGCAAGTGTTGGTTTGGTTTGGTTTTGTTGTTATTGTTGTTGATGATGGTGATGATAATAAGAATTTAAAACAAAAGTAATTCAACTCTGGCTTAATTTTTGCTTCGCCGTCGTTGATAGCATTGATACACATTTACTCTGAATTATTTTAGAAAGTAGGGGCAAAATCATGTAATAATGTCTGATTAAATTGAAGAGTTTGGCCCATTATAAATGTGCGAATGTGTGTGATTCTTATGATATGAAAGTAAGTGTGTGTATGAAATGGAAGAAAAATCAAATTCCAAAGAAATTAAAGGAAAATCAAAAATCTACAAAAAAAAAAAAAATTAACGGGTGATAAGAAATATATTTGAAAATGAAATGAAAATAAAAGTAAAAATAATAAAAAATGTATTTAAAAAAATAATAAGAAAATCCATCGTAATAAAAACATTCGACTCGAAGGAAAAAAACCAAACACACACACGTAGGAAGTATGTGAAATATTCAATTTAAAACAAATGTCTTTTAAAAGACATTATTAAAAATGAAACAAAATAAAAATTTATTGAATATATTAAAAAGCGGTAAATTTTGATAAATTATTAAAAAATGTTAAAATAAATTAGGCATTCATTGTGAAAAAATTTCAGAAAGAATCAATTTGAATTTTTATTTCTACAATGTTTGTGTGCCCAAGAGAGTGTTTAAATTAATATACAATTTTTATATATTTATTGTATGCATAAATATAATTAAGCAAATAAACAAATTTAATTAAATTTTTTTTTAATTACTATACATTCATATGTACACAATTAATTATAATATTTCCTGCAATTAAATCAACTAAACACGTATTTTAAAAGGTAAATTTCATGTTTAAAATGACTATTAGATCATTTTTTTATTTTTATTTCAAGGAAATATTAATTACAAAAACTGTTTGTTTTTGCTAAAGCTCCCACGCTTTATATCTGTTCATAATAGTAGTTTTTTTCAATTTTCACGTTAAAAAGCATTTTCACATTTAAACTTATTTATTTATTTTCAAAACTAGTGGCAAATTTATGCAACTGATTGCATTAATGGTGAACGTTTTTAAATTATTTAAGAACTTTTGATGAGATAACAAAAGTTTACAATATTTAATACAGTCAGTATATGAGGTTTTGTAAGTAAAAACTCATTCATAAGTTTATTAATATCGTTTCACTCAGCTTTTCGGTCGATGGCAATCTAAACAGTTCTTACATAGAAGTCGAACTAGAATATTATCAATTTAGTCTGCATTTACATATTACATACATATGTATGTGTATACATTTAAAAAGGAAACGTTGATTGATTTTTATTTAAAATTGAATTGACAAAATGTAATCATTTTCTTTGGGGAAAAATAGTTTAAATCTTATTACTTCATAGATCAGCGAAAGCGTAAAAGGATTAAAAAGATGTTCGCGATTAATTTTTGATTACAAAATTGTATGGCCATCAAATAAAAATCAATTTTCGATAAATTTGTCACGAAAAAATTAAATTATGTAAATGATTGTCGTAGGTCGCTGTAACTCCGTTTTAAATCTTTAACAGACAGTTTAGTATTTAACTAGATTTTTATGTATGCTGCACAAAAATATTGTCACATTCACATAGTTGTTGTTTTTCTTTTTTTTAATATTCTATTAACGGAGATTTCTTCTCTTGAAAATATATCTCTACACTTAAGTTCGTATATTTGTATGTACATATGAATGTACCTATGTATGTGAAGAGAGTAATATTTATGTTATTTTATTTTTGTTTGCTTCAATTAAAACAATTATTTTTATACATACTTTAGAAAAATTATTAGAATAATAACAACTTCGTAAGTCTTGTGTCAGTAAAATACAGAAATTTTTGTAAATAAAAGTTTTTTTTTATTGTGTTGTTTTGTTTTTTAAGGGATATTTTGGAATATGTTTGCTGTTAATTATACTACTCGCATATGCACACATATGTTATAAAGAATGGTTGTCGTCTTCCTATTGTAATACAAAAAGAAAGAATGGCAGCGTTAGACATATGCATATACATATGTATATATGTAGTTGTAGTTGTTAGGTGTGATTGAGGAAATGAGGATAATTTCTTACTACTGTACGATCCATTAAGCCGTCCACTGTTATTGTTATTGCTGTATTTATTAAATAATATCAAACTTTTCTTCAATATCTTTTTTGAAACTATTGAAACTATATTTTTGTTATACTTCGTGTATTTTTTTCGATGCTATTGTAGCTTTACTTGTAACAATATATGTATTCAAATTGTATTTGATTATAATTAAAAACACAGTTAGTGTCATTTCGTGTTATTTTGTTTTAATTTCTTTATGTTATATTTAGTAAAGAAATATAACTGCGAATATAACACTTAATAATATACATACATATAATGTATGATATAACCCAAAGGCAAAACAACACAATAAAATAAAGGGGAAATATGTGTATATGTATGTAAGTAAATATAAAATAAAGTATTTGGCAATAACTACAACAATTTGCTAAACGTACATTTATTCTCTTTTATACAAATATATGTATGTATGTATATGAGTATATTTTAAAAAGTATGGTTATAAATTTTACAACAACAGTGTTCGTATGTATGTATGGTTATGTTTTATTTATAATTCGTTCATATGTGACATGTTCTTTTTTATCATTACTATTATTCCTCCACTTTTATATCATGTTTGTTGTTGTTTTAAAATACATTGTATATCGATATGTTCGTATGTAATCATCATTAGTATGGTTGTTGGTGGATGGATGGATGTACTTTTCTTTCCAACGCTGTTGTAGCTGTTGTGTTACTGTTGTTTCCATTTCATTTCCATTTGGCTTCTCTCCCATTTATATGGCTGTACCCTTGAGCAAACTAATCATATAAAAAATACGTTCAGCATAGAGTATGTACATATTTAAAGTTATTTTATGTATTTTATCTCTTTCTCTCCGTTGTATTTAAGTTAAACTCCTCTTATAATAAAGTAGTATTTTTTTGTTTGTTTGTTTGCTTTTTTTTTTGCCATTATTACTATTGTTATTGCTGTTGTTGTTTTCTTTTTATATAATTTACTAAGGTTGAAGCGCTACTTCTACCGTGTTATAGTTATTCTACTTTTTTATATTCCTTTTGTTATTGTTGGTGTGGTGATTACTTCTTGTTCATTTTATATTTTGGTGGATACTTTGTTTGTTTTTGTTGTTTTTTAAAGCTTTTGGTGCTGCTAAAAAATTTACAGATTAGTCTTGTTTTCATTGTCTATTTACAGTGTTGCGAATAAATGTAAAGCATATAACATTATGATTGAAATGAATAACACAGGATTGTATATAAAATGGTATACAGTAATCAATGGACTTGGTAAAGTGTAAAAGGACTTTTACTTTAGATTCGAAATCTCATTTTCGTGGATTGTAGATGAGGTGTATCGACAGAGGTGTTACTAATTTTTATTGCTTAAAGATGAAACTTGTAAACTGTTAGTGTTGCTTGTTGCTTGTTTTTACTTAGTTTTAAAACCAGCATTGTTTTCTCATGTTTCAATTGAAAAGTTCCTATCGAAAGCAAAAGAAAAAGCAACCAAAAATCAAAAATATGGAATATGAGTGCATATACATATGTATGTATATCGTCAAAATATTTTTACTGGCTTGAATTGTCAAAACATAAATTTTGTAATGGTGGTAACAAAAAAAAAAAGTTTACTAAAGTTGTGTAGGCACCTGAATGTTTACACAAACAAAATTATGAAGATTCAGTACCAGCCAGATTCGCATTTACTATGTATGTATACCAGACAAACCGACTTAATGGCTGATGAGCAAGCAAAAAGACTGACTGTATGAAACGAACGGTATAGTTAAATGTATTTTAGACTGGCCAGTTGCTGTTCGGGGCTGATTGGGTTATTTGGTTCTGTTGACGTCGTCTTTACAATCTTTTTTTTTTCTTCTTTTATCTTAAAGCACCAGCAAAAGAATTGCATGGAATCGCAGCTGCTTAAAAAAATAAAACAGATCAACGTTTATGTAACCACAACCAAACAAACAGCAGAATACCACACAAAAAAAAAAATACTTGACAGCATCAACCAACAAGGAGGAGAAAAAAAAAAAAAAGATAGGAACTAACTTATACGAGCAATAAATTAAATATTACAGGAGAACAGAAATGAAGCGAAGAGAGTAGAATGAAACAAAATTCAACACACGCATTCAACTCATACACATCCACACACAGGCGCCCATTGAATTACCCAACACTTAGAAGTGCACACGACTAAGAACAAAATGGCTATAGGAAAGCGAAACAAATAAGAAAGTTACAATCGTTCATTTCAGGCCACTTAAGACTCTCTACACTATATTAAACTTTTGCTTGGGTCATTTGTATATCGGCGGATGCTGAATAATGTCAATGGATTTTTGGATGTCTCCAATCTACACACAATTCCAAATCGATCGGTGATATGTGTAATTAAAGCTGGTGCTTGTTAAAGATTTTAAAGTGTTGCCAAACTAAGAATGGTCTCCTTATCACATAAGATGATCGATCGTGTAGGTGCACATGTGAAGTCGCAACAACACACATAAATGTTAAAAAAATATAAATTTCTGTTGGTGTTGTTTTGTGTTTATTATTGCAAGTTTTGCTGGTCATACCAGTACAATACGGACATTCATTACATTAATGCATGTAGCAACAACAACAACGCCAAGAATAAATCATGAAAAATTACAACAACAATAACCATGAATACCAAATTGTATTGTGTTCAATTCGTAATGCATTCGTTGATTTTCGTTAAAGTATAGAAAGGGGAAGAAAAACAACTGTTTCATATGCGACTCTCTTTTAAAAGGCTTTTTGTTGCAGTTCTACTTCATTTTCTTCTATTTTTTTCCTTTTTTTCTTTCAACTGCAAATATTGCAGCCACACTAACAACAACGACGATGAGTTAAAGTGGTAAAAATATTACAATAAATACAAGAAATTCTCTCGAATTATATTTTTGAATTTATGTGTATTATGCTCCAGTCATTACACCACTCTAAGGAAGCTCTTAAAATTTAAACACTGAGACGCTTTTTATCGCGGATGAGTAAAAAATTGAAAGAATAAAATTTGAATGAAAGAACAAGGAATTTTTTGACAGAACGTTTAATAGTGAAGTTGGCTGCAAAAGGCAACAAATGTAAACAAAGAAAACAAAAAATTGATACAACAGTGCTGTCAAATATGTTTTTTAATCACCCTGTTTGGGCACAGATCGTAAAATCTAAGTGGTAGGGAAGGTTCGGATTACTTAGGGATAGTAGTTAGAGTTATAAAGTCCGATTGTAATGCCATTATGCCTGATTATACCTATGAAAGGATAGGATTTTATTCAAATCACTTCTTGTTGAGAAAGTTCTGTCGATAAATTCTGGGTACTCTAAAACCTCTTGTGTCGGATTCCCAATTGCTGAACAAAGACAGAGAAGGTGTTCAATCAAGAAGATGAGATTCCTAAAAAAAATTCTTTGTACTGCGTATCGATAACAGAGTTTATTCATTCTTTGAAATCGTGTGAAGTCTGTGCAAAATCATTTGTTTATTCCTGAAGAAAGGAATGGTAGCAGCGCGTCGGAATTCGTTCCAATTAATTGTTGTTCTGACGTTCGCAAATACATCAGATATGTTGTTGCCGGATATGTATTTCACTATCTCCACCAGAGACATTTGGCTTTCTTGAACAATACGGTATGCCCACAGTTCGGAGTCTAATGTCCGATGATCGCAGGATTGAAATTCGTTCAGTTTAGTAGTATTGACTACACCGCTTCTATATTAAGAAAGGGAACCACAAAAAGGCCGCGATTTTGTTTTATGTCTAACTAATGAAAGATGCACAGTTTGGGTAGGTCTTTTAAGTTCGAGGGTTGCACCAGTATAGCCATAAATGAATGATGCTTTCATGTCTCTTTAAGTAGAAATGAAGATTATCTTTTGGGGACAAATTATTCAGCTTTAGTTTGAGGTGTTTTACATCTTTTGGCGATAAAGACCATCTTGCCGTGGCTGTCGAGTTTGAAGAAACTTAAATGGAATATTATAAGCAAACTCTACAAAACTAACAACAATTACGGCATAAACTGTTCAACGGTATTGCCGCTGTTATGACATATTGTTCTGGGTATGGAGATATGTATGTATGTAGGAATAGAAGCTTTAAACTGCCAATGGAATGTGATATTCAATGATTGATAAATTCGATGAATCCTATTCATTTGCTGATGGTATCTTTTGTTTGTTTAAAGTATTGAATAACTTTTTGTTTTTTAATTCTTTTGTCTAATGCTGTTGAATATACATAAGTAAATATAGCTCTAAATCCTGATTTTATTAATTTGAATTAGAATAAATTAGAAAAATCTGACAAATAAAACAGTACGCTCTAATTGTTTTGGTTAATGAAATCATTCATAGGACGTCATACACGGATAGATAGATATTCAGTCATAAAATTCACCAATTGATTTAAAATTGAAAAATAAAAATAAATATTGTTTTTATACAGATTTATTAATAGATTTGATCTTAAAACAGTGAGTATAAATACACACATACGCTGACAAATGTATACATGTATACTTCAATAAAAAAAAAAACAATCGATAATTATTAGAAAATTAAAAAAAAAAAACTTGATTTAATAGAAGATTTTGTGAGCATGTATATGGCGATTGAACGAATGTTTATAGGGGAGGGACGGGACGTACATGTTCCAATAAATGAGTAAACCTCTAGATACTGAAATAATATTATTGCTTTTGTTTTTCTATTTGTATTTGCATTTGAATTAATTCGATTTCAAATACGAATAAACGCACTACTTACTCATTTTATTTAATTTGTGATGATTTGAAACAACTAGAAAAAAAAAATAGAATTGGATTGGAAACATTTTAAAATAAGATAAAAAATGTATACAAAAAAAAGTATGAAATAAAAGTTAAATCAAAATGTAAGAAAATAAAAGAAAATAATAATAAAAATTAAAATGATGACGACGACTAATCAATCAAATTAAAAAAATACTCTATAGCTGCAGTGAACAGAAATACATGGTCAAACGTAGAGACGAACAGATGGGCGGAAAATACTTATACGGCATAAAGGAATAAAGTAAAGCAGTGAAAACAGTATGCATGATAAATTTGCTTGTGATTTCCATTTTTCATACTCTTCTGAAATATTAGAATTTAGAGGAAAATTTTCAAATTAATTTCTTATTGTATTAAAAAAAATGTATTAAATTAATGGTTTTATAAATAGCAGCGGAGGGCGTGGTGTACAACTATGCTAGCCAAACAGAATTAGAAAGCATTCATAGTTTTCTGTCATGATTTGGTGTTGATGCCTGTCCACATCTAACGAGCAAAACTAAAGGCCTGTTTTTGTAAGACCAACGTCTATTTGTATGATAAACGAAAATAAAATGACTGACGTTTGAGAAAGACGTTCGTCTGAAATCGTTTGTCTTTCAAAAACCGATCCTATTTCGGTTGTAACTTCAATACTCTTGCAACGTGTGACATGAGTGAAACATTGAAATAAACATGCGATATAAAGCACTAAATAATAAGAAGGAAGAAAGAAAAACCCCATCAAAATATGCCGAATAAGTTGTAAAATCTACGTTGAGAATGTAGCGAGTGAACGCCGTATTTAGTAACGATTTTATTTTTGCTCGAGTTTTCTATGTAAATTTTTTCAATGTCAAAGATACGTTTTGGTTTGCCAGTGAGTGAGTATGTGAATGAATGAATGAATGTACGGCGATAGTAGACTTGAGGTAGTAAACAGTAATTACATGGGAATTAAAAGGACTGGTTGTGCTCAAACTAGGCTGAAATTTGTGTCCAACGTGAATTATGGAAAAAAAATACAAATTATATTCGAATCATTTGCCAACCGCGAACGAATGAGAATTGAACAATAGAAATTAGTAAATGTCTGTGACCTTTCGTAAATGACCTCAAAGCGTTGAGCGTTTGTTAAGGCCTAACTACAATATTATAATCCTACCAAGATTTTTTTTTTTGACGAAACTTGACGAAAAGTTCACTTAGCATGTTATATTTTGGCAAATGGGATTGTGTGTATTCGTAGAGTTAAACGAAACTGGATTAGCAAGTTATAATTAGGCCTCTAGGATTGGAAAAGATCAATTCTAAGCTCTACTAGTCACAGCTCAACTGTCTGAGCGATGCAAACAAGATTGATAGAGCGGCCAGTTTGCAAGCTACACAAATATAACAACAAAGCAAAACAAAAAAAAAACTTAATTTTTTACTCACTATTATTTTTTTGTTTTTGTATTTCTTGTTACTATTTATCATTTTTATTGTATTTGCTTCTTTCTATTGTTACTGTTGGCGCTGGTTTAATGTTTCGCGGTAGCTGTTCTCATTGTATTGGTACATATTTTCTTTTCCTTTCATATTTAATATTATTGCTGTTGTTGTGGTCCTTTGTAGTTTATCACTCAATATATCAACTTATTATTTCACTTAATTTCTATTTACATACATACATACATATGTACACACAGATGTATGTACATTGTTTTTCTATTTAAAATATTTGAATTGTTTTGTTTTGTGTTTTTATATGCTCTAATATTATTATTATTCTGTGTTATGGTATTTTGTTTTCGTTTTTTTTTTTTTAATATACACATATGTACATACATACATACAAACATTTTTAATAATTTTTTTATTAACCAAACAAATATCAATTGAACGTATAAGGCAATTATTGTTGTTGGCTGTTGGTACATACTACATACATACATACATATGTACATATGTATGTATTGCTGCTTGCTTCTCTTGTCTGTTTTGTATTGCCATCGTTTTATTAGTCATGATTTTTTCATTCAACCATTTTAATGGTTTTTTTGTTGTCTCGTATTTGCTGTTGTTTTATTTTAAATTCATTTTATATTTGACAACCTCTCTGCTCATTTTCGCTTTTATATCCATCCATCCATCCATCTATATGTTTAGTTCCCATATCGCCTAGTTGCGTTTGTTTTAAAGTCTGTAACCAAATGATAAATTGGAAGCTTTTTGTTACTTATTGTGAAATTGTTTGTTTTTATTGTATGTTTGTGTACAGTATTTATTTAAACTTTAAACAATAAAAATTAAGTTTAGTCCCAAATATGAATAATTTTTGCTATCAATCAGTGAATGTATGAGTAAGTCATGCATGAACAACAATTCACAAGAAGCGGGTTTAGCAGATCTTGGCTAAACGTACAATGCCGATAAAAACTAAATAAAAAATTGTTTCACTGATAAAATTATTCTTCAGATCAATTTAAATAAAAATCAATGGTATGTTCAGATCACTGTACAATAATTTTGTACTTAATACATTCCCTAATAACGTTTACCAAACGCTGGTTAATATTTACAATCATCATTTTGTCACTGTAATCGATAAATTTGAAGCATAAGCCCAGAAAATTAATTGATTGAACACGGAAATATCACGTTCGGAGAACAACAAACAAAAACAAAAACAGAGGCAAAATGGCAATACAAACAAAAATTCTATAAAACAACTACAAACAAAAAAAAAAGGAAATTAAGATAAAATGTTAAGGTTTGCGCTGGCCCTTTAATCTTTTCTTGCAGACTTTTCCAACTAAACACGACTTAAGAAAAGTAATAAAGCAAGCAAAACATGAACATGTACCAATAAAAACAACAACAAAATAGTGCAAATAGGAAACGGCAACAAAAGCAGCACTGGCCCTGAGCAAGGAAAAAGGAAAACAAAAAAGCGGGTGAAAGAAAAAGGGATACACGACTAGCATATGACGACAACGACGAATACAGAATATAATAAATTATAGAAATGATATTAAATGTGTATTCGTTTGTACTGTCTTTGTAGCAAGGCGTGTGTATGCGAGCGTGTGTGTGTGCATGTGTCTGTAGAGAAAGAGATTATTAAAAGACATGTAGAGAGAGAGAGAGAGAGAGAGCACAGAAAAAATTAAGAGGGAGTTATACAAATAAAACTACTACTATTCTACTACGTAAATATACAGTGCTGAGAAGAGGGGGAAAATAAATGTCGCCAACAGCAGCTTTTGTTCCTTATTCTTATTGTTGCTGTAGTGAAAAAAGAAATATGAAAACAAAATGACATGAACATTTTTTCCCAATCTTTTTTTCTCTGTTTTTATGTAACCCGAACATATTTTTTCCTTTTTCTCCTGTACTCCAATCTTTTATAGCAATTGTGAGTGAATAAAGGTGGTGGAAAGACTTTAAGGGCACAACATGTATGTACAGTGTTGAGAAGAGTCCAGCTATACAAAAGTAGTGTTTCTGTATTGTTGTTGTATGTCCTCTACTGATAAAATTGTAATATGCATTCAAAATTGTTGTTGTTTCTGTTATAGACGTGAATGTTTCCAAATGTAAAATATACTCCTCTTAGAAAAGAAATACTTTGAAGGATTATGGGAAAAGTGGTGTGGTTATAGACACATATTTCCTTTGCTTTTTTTTTATTACAAATCGAGAATATACGAATGTATTGGTGAACGTATGGTGTTGAGGTGTTTTGTTGGGACATGTTTTATATTTCATGTATAACAGTTCCAGTTTGACTCTACAGTAGACAATGTTACTTACTCATATAGTATATATAGAATTGTATAATGTTTTGTAACAATAGAGCATGAAATATAAAGAATCTGAAGGAAATTCTACATACACTTTAAAACTCTCATACATTCTTACATTACATGCTTACATTTATTCTCATTTGAGTTCAGTTTGGCTGGCTATACATTGATAAAAGAAAAAGGACGACGAAATATTTTTACTTTCTTTTTATTTGAGAAAATAAGAACGAAACCCTATAAGAACGACAAACTCTACTCGTTTATGTACGAATATTATTTGTAAGGATAGCAAGCGGACATACACACATACATAATACATACATACGTTGTCTTACAAACATCTGCATATAACAAATATTGGATAGAGAGGGAGAGTGGGGAAAGTGGGAGAGATGTACTTCGGAAAAGTAGTAGGAAAAAATTTCTAATTCTACGGCGTCACCTTCCAAAAACGTACTGTAAATAATAAGGAACATTTTCATTTTTATGATTATTACAGTGGCTTTCGTACGATACAAATCTCACAAAATTTTCAGATTGTGCGGGAGAGTATGAAAGTAAGAATTTAAAATGCTACAGGGCTTATTTACATGAAGTTTCAAGTTCAATAATCTCTTTCAATGTGTTCATACGTTCTGTGATGTAGAATTCACGCAATTTTGATTTCAATTCTGGATCTATTTTCCTTTTTGAGATGTATTTGTTAAAAAAAAAAGAGGAAGAACTGCAGAGGTAGAAAGCAAAAAATGATCGTGAAACCTTCGGGTAACTATTTACTGAGTGTGAACGAGTTTGTACTTACGTCTGTTAGTTTATTGAATAGACGACAGCGTTACATTTCTACATACCCACTTCGACGAACGCGGGTGTTCAATAATAACTGTAAAATGTCTCTGCAAATGAATTGTAATGTAAAACAATACATACAACATTCTTGCTGTTGTGGTAGTAAGTGGTGGAAGCTCAAATTAAACACAACAGTGAATGTAATTCTTAAAATATTAAAGAATGTGTGTATTCTTTAACATACAAAAACATATTTTATAGCTAAATCTACGCATACGTAGTAAAATCGCCCGGCAATAATAATTATGGTATAAAAAACAACAACAACAATAGTGATATACGTATGTGTGTTTGTATTACGTACATTGTATTAATAACCCCATATGCATGCTTTTATTGTTACAGTAACTCACGAAATACTTAAGGAAAGGCTTTTACAAGAGCAAAGTGAATAGTTAGTTGTCATTTGTTTATTTTTTTTTTTTTTTTTTTTTTTTAAGAATTAATTTCTCTTTCTCTTTTTTTTTCTTGCAACAATTATATGTTCTTTACTCTTTTCCCCTTTCCTTCTTGTTCATTAATTTTTGTGTGTGTGTGGGTTTAGGCTCCTCTGTGTGGAGCTTTGTCTTATACATCATACATACATATATGTATGTATGAGTGTTTCATTTATGTCTTTATTTTACTTATACTTTTGGAAGGAAAATAAAACGAAATTAATGATCTAATAGGAAACCTACATTCAGAGGTAACATTGAGAAATAATAAGTGAGATAAAATATACCGAAGTCTCACTTAACACCCCAACGAAGAATTTTTCTTTTTACAAAATTTATATTCCAACAAAATGTAATTTCTTTCTCAATTTTTATTTCAGATCCACTTTTTATGTCTTCGCCCATTGGGTAAGTAGCAATACAGTTGCTTACTAATATTTCTTAAATTTTATGATCCTCGTTTTTTGATCGTCAGCGTTCGTTAGGGTAGATATGTATGTATGTACATATACATATGTATTATTTTTTCAATTTTGAAGAAATTTTATTATAGAGATGAAAGAGATGAAAGAGTTAAAATGTTTCTCTTTTATTTTTATTTATTTTGCTTTGTTATATATATTTTTTTATTAAGGATTTTGAAAAGAAATACAGTACATGTAGGGTATCTATGTAACTGTTAATGTATACGTTCGTATGTATGGTTGTCATTTATTGATAAGTTATGCTTTTTATTATCGTTTGATATGCATACTCCACTACTATGTCAAACAGGTGTATAACGGCTTAAAAATAGATATTAAATGTGAAACTACGTATGAAAGCTGGTGTTCAGCCTAATTGGAAACAGCCGTCGTTCTACAGTAAAGATTTTTTATAATTTATTAAAATTAATTTATTTATTAAACTATATTCCAACTAAACACAAACTTATTGATATAAACTTCGCACGCATGCCACATACATACATAAAAAACCGTGCTGTAAATAAGATCAACTGAAAAATCTATTCCATTTAATAATTTTTTAATTTATATAAATAATCATAAACAAAATATTAAAGAAAATAATTCAGTGAAATATTACTAAAACAATCTGCTACAGTGAACCAAATCAACTCTTTAGCTGGAAAATCTTGATTAATGAAACTGAGGCAATAGTAGAGGAATAATAAGAAAATGTGAAGGGGGTTTTGTAATAGGCCAATGTAACTTAAAGTAAATGAAAAGACTAAAAAAAACTACATTTATGAATATAATGACAACACAAGAACAATATCCATGGATACTATCGCTCTTACACACGCAGTATCAGATATCTGCCTTGCAACCAACCAGCCGAAAATACAAAACAAAACTGGTCCCATTATATTATAACTCATCACAACGAACAATCATTAATATTGTAAATCACCCACCTCCTTTCCTTTACCTTTGAAATTAATTCGATTTTCGATTCAATTGAATTTATTCCTTTTTTTCAAATCCAATTGTTCACATTCCAAGTGTTCACATTCATAGGGAGTTTATGTATGTTTATAACAAATTATTTTAATATCATGTCATACGCGTGCATACAATACAACAATGTTACCAAGAAAAACGAAAAAGAAAACGAAATGAAACGTCCACAGAAAAAAATTAAATACAAAAGAGAAATACAACAAAATATCAAAATGTGTATATAACCAGTAAATATTAAAATAACAACAACAAATTGACGAAAATGATTTACAATCGATAACAAGACAAACGTAAGACGACGACGGCAACACATTTGAACAGAAAATATGATCATGATTCACTTCAAAGAACAAAAACAACGTCAAAATGATTATTTTTCGCTCAAAGCCGCTTCATTTTTTTACCCCACACCATCCATCTATCATAAGCCTGAAAGCCAAATGTACAAAGAAACACGCATTTGGCGATTGTCTGCTTTCCAAGCCTCTCTGAACTGTTACTAAATCTTCTTCGTGTTATCCGCATTGTTGATTCCGTTTAAGAGCAGTTTATCACCTCACCGAACTGTCCACTTTGTGAGAAAATGAGATCGGCTTAAGGTGTAGATTTGAATTTTCACATTAGACCTTGCATCCTTCTACAGAGTCTATTACTATTTGAATTGGCTATCAATAAGTAATTTAAACTTAACGACTAAAATTACGTAAAATTACCTTATCACTAGCAAGCAATTGTCAATGGAAATTTAATTCTGAAATTTATTTTTTTTCTCCCATTTAAACAATTTTATTATTATTATTCTTTTTTTGTTTAAATGTCATTAAAATAAATATTAGGGCGCCATGGTAGTCTAGCGGGTAGTGCGCTAGACTGTTAGCGTGAGGGTCGTGAATTCGATTCCCACCAGAGGCTCTGGTCTGTAACACTACACCGAGCACATGATCTAAGTTTCTCACCTCGTAATAATAATTAGATATAATTTGTAATTAAATAAATAAATAAATATTAAGAACCACTGTATAGCAATACGTTAATCCAATAAATTTAACTCAATTACGTGTACGATTAGAGTAAACAAATATTAAGACTAAATGTTAATATCAACAACAAACGTGAAACACCGCTCCCTTTCCTTCTTTCGTTCGCTCCTTGCTCTACTGATTTCTTCATTGTAATTTTTGTCGTTTTTATACTCAGTTATCAATCATATTTTAAGTACATATATACATACATATATTTAAATAAAACTATTTCAATAATAGAAAAACAAACCGGCATTATTTAAGTTTAAGTTTTTTATTATTTAGATATTTACATACATACATATATTCGTCTATAAATGATAACATTAAGAATAGTTTCAAATCAAATCAACTCTGATGCAAATCTGGTGCGGCAATCGCGTAACAGTTTGATAGACAACTTAGCACTATAAAAATGTTTAAATTGAACTACATATATTGATATTGATGGTATTTTGGTAGAACAGTATGGAATAATGAATAATATTCGATGATTGCTGTGTAGTGAAGGTAGAAATGAATAATTTTGAAAAAATAGGGTAAAAAAGTTTGGTGTAAGGGCTAATATGGAATAGGTAGGGCCTGTAGTCGCCGTAGTCTAGTAGGTAGTGTGTTCGCTTATTAGACGTAAAGCCCGGGTTAAAGCCCCAGGCCAGACATTAAAACGAAATATGAAAAAAAAAACAATATTTCTTCGGCGGCTTCCTCTCAGCAGATTTCTGACTAAAACTCTTGAGAGTAAATAAACCTGCCATGAAAAAGTTTCTCAAAAAACTGTTGTTCGGAGTCGACGTTAAACTGTAGGTCCCGCCACTCAAGTACAAAATTAAGGCACACAACATAAGTGGTGTTGAGAAGCTAGACCGTAATCCTGACTGAAGGCTTGTAATGGCCAATTACAACCATACTGTTAAAATATAATAAATTGTTTAAAAGAAACTTTTCTAAAAATTTTGTAAATTTGAAAAAAAAAAAAAACAGTTAAAGTTTACAAAGATTGTAAATACCGATTTAACCATTATGAAAGACATACAGACTAGTCACAACAAATAAAATGTACGAATATAATTGATTGCGGTCACAATTAATATTAGAATCAAAAGAAACACACGCACCTAAATAAATAGAAACAAATCAAACAAAAAACTATAGCAAGTAGCAGTAACAACTGCTCACCGATATTAAATTGAATATGTATGGGAAAAAAGAGTAAAAACAACATTACCTAAAGGCGATAATAAAAATAAAATCGAAAACAAAACAAATAAAAATTTAAGTGTAAGTGCAGCCAATACAATAACCCACACTTTTGCAATAAACTGAGTTACACGCTTTCCAGTGAGGTTTATATAAAGAGTTTGTGAGTATTCGATATAAGCAAATACATAGTCGTAACTCAAAATGAAAATAACAAAAAAAAACTCATAAATTATAGAACAATAACAACAAACTCTAAAACTTAGGATACAATCAGTGAGCATCAATATATTAAAAAAAAATTAATAAATTTCGTTGACTCTCTATGGTGCAGTATCAGAATCAAAAAACTAAAACCGGTTAGATCGGATCGTATGCGAAATCCTACAATTTATTATTCTTTTTGATATAGTTTGATTCTAATATAATAGCTGGAGATAATTATCAACTTATAATCCACTTCGCAGCAATATTTGAATTTCTCAAGATAAAACCAAATGCTTGATGTTCTTGGCCATTACATTTTTTTTTTTTTTACTAATTTAATTATTTAAATATTTATTAATTAAAACACAATTACAAATTATATTAATTATTACGAGCTGTGTATTGTAGATCCTATGTTTGATGTAGTGTAACAGACCAGAGTCTCTGTTGGTAAGTGAATTCACGACCCTTAGACAAATAGTCTACCAGGACACCCTAATAATAAATTGTATCGACGAAATTGACCTCAATATAAATAGACATTTTTTATGTTGAAATCATGCAAATATGTAACTGGTATACCTCAGTCATCCCATTATCGTGAATGATTTATATTTATACAGTGTACCGTACCACTCAGAAAGTGTAATAAAGGCCAATTCCGTCAGTATTTATTTATAGCTACGTATAGTAGAATTCTTCGTCAGAATACCTACAAAATTTGAGCACCACTGTTTTAAAATATCTATCGTGTTTCTTTATTATGAAGCTCGGATATCTATGTATGTATGTACATATGTTCATACAGATACTGCAACTGATTCCGCATAATGATTATAAAATAACTTCAAACTTATACAACCTCTGTGTGAAGAGAGTGGTCGAACAAGAAAAAAAAACAGTAAATGAAATAAAATCATTTTGCATATGTATAAGTATAATTTCTAAGACTATAATTTGTCTTTTTTTATTCACAATATTTATTGTTAATTATACTGAAGTTTTTTGTAATTTTTGTTTTTTAATGCCTATTTGAAGATCTCAGCGGCACCATGTACATACATACATACATAGGCATTGAAAAATTATACAGAAAACATTTTCGAAGAAGAAATATTTTTTCTGTTTGCCTGAAATGAACGAATGAACGAACAGAGAATAAACAGATAATTTTTTGTATTATTTTGCACCACTTTGATATCATACCCAATTCGTACGCCAGTTTATGTTTGTTTGTTGTCGGTTTGATTTTCTGTTACATGCACGTTTGATAAAAGATGCTTTGCCTGTGAAAGAAGAAGCAGTACTAGGAACAATATGCACAAGAAGCACGTACTCACAAGTACAGGAGACAACACAACATATACAATAAAAAAAGGAACAAAAAAAGTTGTAGCTGCGCGATGTTGATTTTTTGTTGTTTGTTTTTATTATTATTCCATTCCCTGTATTTTTAGTACTTCTCCTCAAGTAAACGAGCGCTTTAGTTTCTGGCTGGAAATTTTTTTTTGTTAATTTTTCCATTGTTGTTGTTGCCCATTGACCATGTTAAAAGCCAGAAAAGGAATTATAATAATACATATATTGTATTTGTTTCTTTATTTTATTCCTTACTTTTGCTATTATTGTACTTCTTTATTTTATTTCGTATTCATGTGATGCAGAAAAAGCATTTCTGCTAGTGTGTAAGAGAGATCTCTGTACAGTGCATGAGTATTTCGTGTAGCCTGACTTATTGGAATGCACTTACGGCGGGTAGGAGGAGAGTAAAAACAGTACTTTTCATTTTTTTTATTCAATAAAAAGGTGTAGAGAGAGCAAGCAAGGGAAAGAAAAATACAATGCAAAGCACGAGCAATAAGAATTATAAAAAGACATAAGGACGTAATTTTGGTGTGTACCTTGTGTGTTGTACCTTGGAGCCATTAAAATTTGATTGTTGCATTTGTTTTCAGTGTTGCCATATACATACCATCACTGGTTTGATCAGAAGAAGAAAGAAAAAAAAATTTAATCAATTCTAAAAATTAATTTTTCATATTGCAAAACTGTAATTGTAAAAGTAACAAGTCACACTAAAAATGATATCCTGCGTTTCCGTTTTAATGAAAATAATTTTCTACAACTTTTTGTTTTTGTTTTTTCATTTAAAATAATAATTTTTTTAAGTTTCCACTGTAGAAAAACTGTGTTTTAAATAAAACTGAATTAAAGAATATAAAATTAAAATAATCCCTTCACTGACACAATAAGAAATATTCTTTATTTCAAACATTCAAGCATGGGTGAGAAATTAAATTCTTATTCAAATCAGACGATATTCCTTCGTAGCAGGCAATTCGAGAAGTTCGATTATATTTTTCATTAACTGTTCTTTAAAATCTTTGAAGATGTGTTTAGAATCGCTATCGTGTTGGTATCTCCATTGTAGTGGCATCTCCTTGTCGGTATATATCGTCATCACAGTTTGTAATATGTATGTCATGATAAATGAATTGAGACATTATTCAATCCATCTTACAGTAAAAACCAGAGAAGCAATGTGAGACCATTACATTGCTTCCACCGTATACAGCGTTGCCAGTTGCCAAGTTTTCCCTTTTTTCAAGTTTTTTGAGATGCGAAATAGTTTTCATTTAATTTGTTTTCTAACAAAACAAGTTTTTTCAACACATTTAAATTTTCAATTTTTTCAATAAATTCAATATTATTAATTCCGGTAAAGAAACACCAACAGTGGCACCGGGCTCTTTTTTTTATTGGTACTTTTGTAGAAAACAAGTTTTTATTTGTAAAAAAAAGTTTTTTTTTTCCTCAGAAATAAAAAGTTTTTATTAAAAAATTACTGGCAACGCTGTCCGTGTGTAACAATTGCCTTTTAGCCTTCATAGCCCTCTTATTCCATCTGTATTTATAAATTGAATTTGCATTCGTCAGAAAACAAAACTGTTTTGCAATCGATATGGACTTTGGTGAACACGACGAGTCTAGCTATTTTATTCTTTGCTGATATGAAAATCTTTTTTGAGCGGTTCCATTGCTCTTCTGCAAATTGGTATTTCGCAAATGCGTAAATTGAAATTGTTGTTTATTTGACACGTAGACGTTGTAGGATCTTTTTGAATAGATCTATGAATCAAGAAGTCATCATGACTCTATGTTTTACTTGGACGTGCTCCAGAGTGTATTGATGGTATGCAACTTAACAGCAAAAACTTAGAAACAAGCCTAGCAATCATTAATGGATTAGTGGAGTGTTTTCTACGCAATTTATGCCGTGATAGGCTAGTTCAGCAATATTTAAACTCATTTGAATACTTATTTCTTCCCATTACTATTTTTACAATTAAATGTGTAGCAATTCAATTACTATGCATTACTTCATCTATTAATTCCTTATTCTGATGTACAAATTGTGTAGGCATTGTATCGTCAATTTAAATTTTTTAAATAACCAGTAGCGTAGTCACGTTTTATAAGAATATATATATGTACGTACATAGTATGTATAAAGGGATGCTTTTTTCTATCATGACATAATCATAAAATTAATGTTGCTATACGAAAAGCGTATTTGCCGTAGTATAGCAATTATTGTGTTGGCTTATTAGACGTGAGGTTACAGTTCAAACCCCAGGTTAGACATCTCCAACAAAAAGAAATATGAAAAATATTTCTTCGGTGACTACCCCTCAGCAGACTTGTAGCAAAAACTCTGAGAGCTTATAAAATTGCCATGAAAAGTTACTTAAAAATCTGTTGTTCGGAGTCGACTTTAAACTGTAAGTCCCGCCAATCATGTATGTATAAAATTAACATACACAACATAAGTGATGTGAGAAGCTAGGTCATAATCCTGACTACAAAGTTGTAATGACCAATTATGTATGTATGTATTGACAATGTATACGAAAAGTGATATTTTCTTATAACAATTCTTTAAATACATTGTCAAAAAGAGGTTGTTTATTTTCTTTTTCTTAAAACAGATTTATTTACTAACTTCATAAGTTTTTTCCCTGACTTAGGTGCAATTATGCGAAAATTCAGTATCTCCATTTGTTTTGGAGGAAGAATGTCGCTGAATATGTATATGAAAATGTTTGAATTTTAAGCTTGTTGAAAAATTTAAACTTGACTTTTGATATCCACAACCATATTATTCGTTTAAAATTGATTTTACTTTTTGAACATTCCGTCTCAATGGCATAAATTCGAGAGAAAAAATAAATTCATTTATCGAAATTTCAATAAATACGAGAAGAAATTCTCACATATACATATGTACATAAATGCTATCCTATTATTCGTTTTCTCTGCAAACATTTTCTAAAAACAACGCTCTCATTTTAAATAAATTTATTGAAGAAATTCTATGGTACAATACTTACATATATGTATGTATGTATGTGTGTATACATACATATATTTGGTACCGTAAATAATTAAAAAAGTAAAGTAAAACAGTGCGAGTTGCGCACACATAAACTGGTATAAAAAAATGTTGAAAAATAAATATTAACAAAAACGACAATAATAAAAGTTGGATTGAAAAGGGAAATACAAACGAATAAACACGTACACTACTTTTACTGAAGACGAGCAAAAATTACAAAAAAAAAAAAAAAAAAAAAAAAAAAAAAAAATGTAAATCATTGGATGGATACATAATCGATAAATGCAGATACCCAAATACCCATTCTCGCCAACATCTTTCCTTCCCTTCCCCTCTCTCTCTTTCTACCTCCGCATTCTGACATACAGTACAAATGGTTGGTCGATACTTTAAGTGATATACGGGTAGAAATACGAAAATCGAAATCATATCTCTCATTATCCACATACACATTTACATCCATCCAACCAACCATAAAGGCATCCATTTAGCGCGACACACAGAGTCAATGTGAGCGTATTGGATAAGTGAGTTCATGTGGAATATCATCCGTTTATTGAAAGGGAGCAACACAACATTAATATTCTCTAAAGGAGTACATTCTATATTCTTAAAGTTATCGCAGCTTTTTTTTTTAATATTTAAAGTATAACTTCTATTGGAATTGAAAATTAATATTGGCAACGCTATAACAGTTTTGTCCATAATCTTGTCAAATTTGTTAGAAGGTACTGAGCTATCATCTAAGAAGTAATCCCACACCATAACTTATCCTAAACATAGTGGAGACCGTTCCTGTACTAAATTTAGGATTTAGTCTTTTACAAGCGGGTGGTCCCATTCCTCCGTTAGAATCAACAAAGTTACATATTTATTCGCCGGAAATTTGAACCGTATTCCATTGCGTTATAGTCCAGTTTAAATGCTCTCGAGGAAATTTAATGGGAGCATAACGATTTTTCTGTGATATAAATGGGTTCCTTGCTATTCTATAGCCTGATCTTTTTTGAACAGTGCGCGTACTTATTGTCACGTCTAGAGAATCTAGTCCACTAGATGGTGAAATATTTTAAATACTCATACTATCTATGCATCTTCCTTAGTTGAAGTACATTAGTGTCAACCAACTCGATGAATTGATTCTACACTTGGGTGAGATTACCCAAACAAAAAATAAAGTGTATTATTCGTTTTTGGCCCCAATTTTTGTATTTATCTTTCATTCTGATTTAAAATTAGTATGTATATTTCTTAAACTTTAGCCTTTAATTAATCTATATATTCTATATTAAACATAAATGATTTTTAAATTAATTAATAAATAATTTCAAATATTTAATTACATTTCAAAAAGAATCGCAATTTAATTTATTTTTATTTAATTTTAATTATAAGTACATATGTCTACATTCGATGGTCTATTGAAAATTCGCTCGATTCCTATTATTATTCGATTAAAGCTTACAAAAATTCAAATTAAATTTTTTGATTTTGATGAATCATAAGTACTCAACTAATTAAACAATCAATACCTTTAACGACCTGCTCTTCGCTTTTGCTTAGGTTTTTCTGTCATTTTCTATATCCATGTTTAATTTTTTTTGTTTTTCTCTTTGTAACAAAAAGAAGGGGAAATAAAAGAAAAACGAGTTATAAAAAAGTTAAATTTTTCTGTTATTGTAATTGCAATTGATGTGGTTGTTGTTGTTTTTGCTGTCTCCTATAAAATTGTTATTAAAATAAAAAAGAATGATAAACAACATTAAATACATAAATCTTTAATACTTTGTTGTATTGTTATACTGTTTCTTGTTGTTGTTGTTGTTTTTATTCTGGCTGTGTTTAGTTGATTGGTTTTAGAGTCGTCTTAGGTTGTGCCGTGTTATTTTTGGTCGGCAGGCGCTTTTTGTCGGTCGTTTACTTCGGTTTCAATTTTGAATCGTTGATATTGCTCATTCACTTCGTTCCCTACGGTTGTTGTTGTTGTTATTGGTTATCACTATTACGCTCTTCATTTTTCTTTTTTCGTTCTCCTCTAAATGTGACAATAAATTTTATACAGTACACACCGCAAAAACGAAAAAAAAACATCGCCGTTGTTGTTTCTACGGCAACGAACTACTCATTTACTATTTCAAATAAAGAGTCAGGTTGACTAACATACATACATACATACATACCAAATAAAAACAATAACAGAGATACGGGGAGTTATTTGCATTTACAGAAATGCTAGCGATTTGTATTTAAAGAGCAGTAAAAATATAACAAAAACAACAGAAGTGAAGAATGAGTATAATAACGTTTGTTTATATTTTAAAAAAGTCAATGTTTATACCGTAACATTGTGTGTAATTTGATTTGTTCTCTTAGGAATTCGTCATCTTTTGTTTGTACAGCAGAACTATTACAAATTCTTTATAGGTACATAGGTACATATATTTTTTATGGCATAAATCAAAATGTCGCCAATTTTTTTTCTCTTTGTGAAATCAATTCTCTGTTAGAAGTTTACCAATATTCCTAATATTTTGTTTCACAGTTTTTATGTTGGCTTCATGTCTTTTAAAGATGAAAATGGAGTTTCTGCTACAAAACAATAACGCTTTTTAAATTAATTGACAGTTCAAACAGACTGGTTTTGTTTGTTTAACACACACTCTTAATGACAGTGATGAAGAGCCTGCTCCTTTAGAATGAGAGGCATAAATTAGTGACTTATTACATTTGTGAATTACCGTTAGTTTCTGATGCCCACTAATTTTCTTTTTTCTTTTTGTGAAATCTTTGATATCTAATTAGTCTATGTTAGCATTTTAGGGAATAAATACTGAGCAAAGAAACTTAGTTCAAACTGCCTGGAAAGAAAATATCTTTGAATATAATATAGGGTCTTACAATAGGTACATCCGAACTTTGAAAGCTGATAAGGGCCATCTTGTTCAAGCTAAATCTGTCAAATTAGTTGTCATTTATTCAGTCTGTTTTGCCAGATCACCATGGACGGCCATAAATAATGAATTGTGGGCTTTGGAGCAGTTGGCAACAACGAAAAATCATTTTCAACGATGAGGATCTTTTCTGGATGAATGGGTATGTGAACAAACAAAACTGAAGAATTTGGAACGATACCAATCCACATAACATCCAAGAGCGTCCAATGCATCTGATCTGTATTTCTTTGATCTGGACGCCAATGAAAAGTGGGTTCAACAGGGCGGTTTATGCAACTTTGAATATTCTGCACCACTGATTTTAGGAAATAGTCAAATCACCTGGCCACTGAGATCGGGCGAATAACCGATACGGAATGGTTTGAAGTTGCATATTCAGTAAAGGATTTGAAGAAATCTATCCACAATTTGACCAGAAACTCAATGTACCTATTTAATTGCCGCATTAAACAGTTTGGCTTTATATTAGAAAAAAAATTCAAATTTTATTTAAAGTTAAATTAATTTCATTATGATTGAGTGAAATTGTTTTTTTTTTTTTGTTATTTTGTACCCCTAGAATTATTAATAAAATGTAAATTTATTTCAAATAAAATGGGTGTTTTTTAATTGAAACTACTGCAAGTATGTATACCAAAAGTGATGTGATGCATCATAAGTGATGCATTTCGAGTTTTGCGGAAGCGACAACTTAAAGTATTGTTATTAGACCTAAATATTGAATGGAAGGCTTTGCTTTAAAAACTGTTAAGAAATTAAGAAAACAGTTGAAGTATAATTCATATTTCTTTTGGCTCATATGTTCTCCCCCATCTCCTAGATTTCTTATGTATTTCTTTGCTTTTTTCAGTTTCGCTAATTTATCTTTTCAAACTAAGCATGTAATTGGTTTACCGTAGCAGATGCTAGGATGATAGATTTTGCCATCTGTCATCTTGAAGCATCCAAATTTTTAAATTTGGAAAATGAATTTGGGGGGCCCATCACATCATACATATTTGTATTAAAACAAAACGAAAATTTGCAATAATTTACCGCTAAATTCTCCATCGCCTATAACTCTTATCTCTCTTCTTTTTCCCTATTTGGTAACAGTAATTAATAAACATTTAAGACATTGTTTAACATACGATTAACGAACGGCCAACAAAAAAGGTATTAAAATCGTTATAATAACGTCACACTGTTTTAAGTTGTGCGAAGTCAATCATTTGTTTTTCACATTTCACTCACACACTTGCTCTAACACACGTAATATCAATAATGTACATACATATGTATTATTCAATTGGAATTGGTAACTGAGCGAAACTCATACACGTACATTTTCTCGTTGCCGTTCAAAGTAATATGCTGAAAAAAAAGACCCGAATAAAACAAAATTTTAACAAAAACAACAAGCCAATAACAAAATCAAATAAAAGATTGCCGATCTCATATACATAGGTACAACAACCTACGAATTAAAGAAGGCAAACACAGACAAGACAGAAATCCATCTGTGTGTCGTCGTTTCATTGTGTTATTTATTATTCCTGTTGTTATATTTTAATATTTTTGCTCTTCACTAGAGTAAAGTATGATATACTCACAATGCTTAGCAGAGAATCTTTGATGGTGATGCTTATTAATTGAAAATAAATGGCGCCAAATTTCACTATTTTGTCCTTAATTTGTGTGGGTAAACGCTTTCTATTTTTCTTTATTTAAGAAACAAAATCTTAAAATAAATATAAAAATGTTGCCTAAAGCATAATTTCCTTATATGCTAATTTTTTATGAATAATAAAATGGATTTATTGATCATAGACCAGCCTTTATAGAACCTCCCATAATAGTCCTGAGCTTAACTTAAGTATAGCCATTTTGCACACCTCTCGGTGATCAATGCACCCCTTTTTGATCTTGAAGACGATACCTAGACGTATTATTTCCAAATCAAGGGGTGCTGCACCGTACCAAAAAAAATATTAATTGGAAGTACATAATTCCCTCATTATTCATTTCGATTGCCAATAGAAATGGCAACCCTGGTTGAAATTCTTTATTCAAAATAAATAATATCGTTAGCATCACTTCGCTTTTATATGTTATTTTTTATGTTGGTCCAATCAAAATCTAAAGGCTCATTTTATAACAATAACAACAATATACAAAAAAAAAAAAGATATACTCTCGCTCGCTTAACAAAACTCATTATTTTATTCTTTTGTATTGTATCTATGTACTTGCCTTCTGCTGTTTGGCTTTGCCTAAATGAATGAGCAGTGAGTAAATGATATGAACGAGAGAGCATACCACCAGCGAGTGAGTAAGTAAGGTAGTAGTAGTTTATACCAGTAGTTTGAGTAACAGTCAGATACTTTGCTGGCGTACTAAAGTAAACACATACAATATACGCATTTCTAAATAATAAAAAATTCTCGGAATATAAATACAAAGATTAACAACAACAAAATTACAATCAATTATGACAACATAATAAATTAATTCAAATAATATGTGCTGCTAAATCATACTTTAATTTATACAAAAATAAAAAGTTTAATACGAAAAAGAGGTGTGTAAAATCGATGTGAAAAATGGAAAGAATTGGGAAAAAAAGCAACGAATGAAAAAAATTATGAATGAATGAAAGAAAGGAAAAAATACTATTACAACAAAATACATACATACATACTAATAAAAAAAAAGATGTAAAAGAAATTGTTTTTCATGGAAATTTATAACAATTGTGATCTCTTTTTGACATTTCTTTAATATTTTTTATTAAATTTGTTACTATACGTCAATTGTATGAAGATTACATACATATAAATATATGTGTACACAATCGCATGTATTTAAATACAGTTCAAACGAACTGTCTTTTTTATTTTGCCTGCTGCTTTTAATTAATTTTTTTTGTATTGTTTGTGTTTTGTTTTTATCTATTTTATCTGAAAAGGTGTATGCTCGTTTCGTCTATATGCTGGCTGGTGTGTTTACCGCAAACACAAGATAATTCGTTACTTTTTACAAATGCATGCATACATATACCCAGCTTACTTATGTGTGTGTGTGAATGATGTGTATCGGCAGTAAAATTTCGTAAATGGCCAGTTGTAGTTATTGTTGTTTTAGTACATTGAGTATTGTATTTATCTAGAAAAACAGCACAAAAGAAATTGAAGAAAAACAGAGATTTTAATGTGCAATTCGTTGTTAGCATCTCTCTTTTAATCTTTGTATTTATTTTATCTCTCTCAGTAAAAAACTCAAAAAAACGTGAAAACAACTACAGAAAAAGATTTTATTTTTACAAAAACCTGTAAAAATGAACTCTCTCTTTTTAAAATACACCAAACTGAGGAAGTAAAGCAACTGAAGTAAAATATAATGAATGAATTAAAAAGGTGAAGAAATGTAGTGTATTAAAGTGTGAAATATTAAAAATAATTCAATGCACTTAAAAAAATTAAACATATTAATCAAAATTTGTATATTACATGATGTATCAATAAAATATTCCCGTTAAGACATACAGCCATAGTTTTCTTTTTCATTTTTTTAACACTGTGTTGATTTGCTTTAGTGTTGTTGTAGTGCGCATTTTATCCAAAAGTTCAATGGCCGACCTAATGAACAAAAAAGCAACAAAAAAAAAAATTGATAAAATGGTTAACGAAATTGAAGGTCAAATTAACTTTGTCATTCCGTGTTAAAATATTTTTTTTTGTGAAAATTAAAAGAAAATTTTTTCCTTTTTACAAAAATATTACGCAATTATCAGCGGAGGTATAATTTTTTGGCGCGAAAATTTTGTATCGAATTATTTAATTTTTTTTTTTTTTTGTTAAGATTTTGCTTTTAATAATTTATCGAATTTTTAATTCTTGCGTGATCCAATCGCATAAATCGCAATAAAACAAAGTATTGTGTGTAAGTTTAAAAAACAATCTATTTTTAAAGAGATAGGTACCTTCATTGATTAATTCATTTTTATACAAAATTTTTTATTCTATTTCATACTAAATTATACCAGTAACAACATAAAATATAATTATTGCAGATGTGAATAACAAAACCAATATATCAATATATATATATCAATATATCATTGGCATGTTTTAGCGGCAGGGAGTCGATTATATTGGCAACTGGTAATTCGAATATCTAACCTTGGCAAGGTTCAGCTTTGTTTTTAAACCGTTATCCGGGCGACAGGTGTCTTTAGTATGCCAAATAATTGTGAAACGGTATTCGCTACTGGCATAAGTACGCAAAACTTCAGACAGATTGGCCTCAGTCTAAAAGGCGAAATATCGTATAGATTTGTAAATGCAAAAGATGTTCTTTTTGATAACCCTGTTGCAAGAAAATATATATGTAAGACAACAAAAAACAAAGAACTCGATGTGGAATTTGTCATGTGGACAAATAATAGCGTTTATTTATGTTTAAGGTTATTTTGTTTCATTTCTTGCAATGGCAGCGCTATCATTATGTTCTTCACACTTACTTGTATTGTTTGTAATGAATATTTCGAAAATAAACATTATTTTCCAATTTATAATAATTATGGAGAATTTTTAAATATTGCGAATATGGCCAATAAATCTAATAATTTTCTTTGATAAAAAGCTCTACCAATACGATTTTGAAATGAGTTATGTTTGCTAAAAATAAGCAAAGTCGCAACAGAAGAAGGAAGAATGGGTACATACTGTGATTATATTATTATTAATTATATCGGTCTTTTTACTTTTATAAATATATGTATAGGTATATAGATATTCATAATAATTAATAATAATAATATTAATATTTTAAAATCAATATATACGATTCATGTGTACGTAAAAACAATAGCAAAGTAAAAATCTTTCAAATAAATATCAATCACAAAAAGCAATATTACGATTCATTTCTATAATTTATTGTCATAAAGCAATGACGATAAATGAATAAAATAAGAAATAAACTAAATAAAATAAAACCTTTAGGTAAATTAATTGACCAATTTTTTCCATTCACGTTTGTGGAAAAACACAATAAATGAGCTTAGGGGGGGGGGGGGGGGGGGGGGGGGGTGCTAAAAAGGGTCAATCTGTTTTTGGTTTTTCACTTTGTTGTTGTGTACTAAAAAAACCATCATTGAAACTGTCCATCTGTCTGACTGTGTTAATGTATTGTTGTACATATGTATGAGTAAGCATAATTTTTCTATATTTTGACATTACTTTTTAACATGTCATTTATCCATATCTTCTTCTCTAAGTACTAAATTTATTACATATACACACTTACTCGCTATATGCTTGATGGCATGCAAAAGCAAAGAAAATGTGTTAGAAAACGGAAAATAAACAACTAACTAGCAGAGAGGATACCTCTTTATTGAGATTCAAAATTGAGTGCGCAAAAAATTCGTACTCTCTATTGTGTTCATATTTGTGAATAACACTTTTTGAAATTGAGTGTATTATAACAGTTTTTTACTTTTCATTTTCTTTTTGAGTTTGTTGTACGTTGTTTTCATACATGTTGCATGTTTATTTTAATTTATCTCTCTCTCCCTCTGCTTTTATTTTAGATTTTTGACAAACATTGAGTAAAATAACAACAACAATAATAACTCAAGCGTAAACAATATACAAATGATGGCTGATGATTGATTGGATGTCTGCTGCTTACGTTTATTTTTGATGACACAACACGTAATAGACGCGTATTGTTGTTGTACTCTCTAAATCAATTTACATGAAATGAAATGTTAAAGTCCATTAGAAAATATTTAAATATACATGAACAACAGGAAGAAGGAAAAGAAAACGAAAGGCGATCAAAAGAGCAACAAAAAAAACAAGAAATTCTTTGAAATAAAATCCGTATAAAATAAAAACTTCAAAATTAAACGCAACAATAGACCCTTCGACCCCCATACGTTCATGAAGAACATGGATAAAAATGCGGGTGAGGGTGGACAACAAAACGATGGCAAGGGAGGGGGCGGAAGTAGCGGTAGTGGTGGCAGCAGTGGCAAATCTTCAGGTAATTCTGGTGCTGGTGGATCAGGTGGAGCCCATGATCCGGCTGCCTTGCTAGATGCCGCCTCGCTGTTTGGTGCGTATATTTGACGTTTACTTCAAAAATATATTTGAATCTTGTTTTGCTTACTTTTTCAGCCTATTGGGGTCGGGATCCAACGACTGCAGCTGCCGCAGCCGCTAATCCCTTATTCAACGCACAATTTAATGCTGCTGCTGCAGCTGGTTTAGGTCTATTACCTAATCCAACGGCTGCAGCAGCGGCTGCCAATGATCGTTATTCAATGGCTGCAGCTGCCGCAGCAGCAGCTGCGGGTCATCATCATCAGAATACCATGGCAGTGGCAGCATCCCAAGCCGCCAGTTTGGCTGGTTTGCATCCAGCAAGTGAGTTATTGAGTACAGTATACGTTTTAGTTTTAATTATTTTTGAAAGAGTTTCAATATATTTAAAGAGTGCAGTAGGTCAGATATAAACTAATTTAGAGGCATTTTTAGTAAAACCAGATCCTGTGCTTTAATAGCAATAGTTTTCCCAGGGGTGAAACAGCAAACTCATTAGTTTTTTAAAGAATGATGTTTGAAGAAAACACCCCCAGATTAAAGATGTTCCTATCCTAATCTTTCATAATTTAAAAAAAAAAAAGAAAAATATTTCTTCCAGACAAATACTATTCGAAAAATTACATCTAATTCCTTTGGAATACGAAAGATTATACATATTTTTAATTTCATTAATAATTTTTACTTTTTTTTAACTCTTTAATTGATTTAATATTTTCTTATTGCTTCTAGGTTGGTGGTCTATGGCCCAATTGGCTGCTCAAGACTATTTTAGTCGTTTGCAAGCCTCAGGCCTATCCCCTTTTCCGCACCCCGATTTAGCAGCTGCTTTTGGTCCTGCCGCCTTAGGTCTAGGTACTACTGGCGCTGCTGCTGCTGGTAACGCCGGTGGCGTTAGTGGTACTTCGGGTACGGGAACACAAAATTCTGGCTCAGGTAGTGGTACAGGATCGTCTATTGGCGGTAGTTCATCGTCGTCTAGCAGTAAGTCTAGCAGTAAGGCACGCAAAGAGAAACAACGTCAACAACAACAGCAACAACAGCAATTACAGCAGCAGCAACAGCAATCACTGGCTAATAGCATTAATGCGGCAGCAGCTGCTGCCGCAGTAGCTTCAAATCCAGCAGCTGCTTTAGCTGGCATGCATTTGGTCGGAGCTGGCACCACAATAACACCATCATCGGCTATGGGCAGCTCTAATAATAGTGGCAATAATAATAATAACAGCTCGAATAATTCTTATAAAGTAAGTTCAAATCAAATTTTCAATAAAAATTTAATTTATATACTATACTATCTATACTATCGTTGTTATAGAACGCATCAAATCTGGGTAAATCCTCCTCAGCCTCATCATCGTCTTCTACGATATCTGTACAATTGCCTCCGTCGCCTGGTTCAGCTTATGACCCTGTAGTATTGCACAAAGAATTATTGGCCATGCAAGTGGCAGCCGCTGCAGCTGCTGCAAATCCCTCACCTTCGACATCATCGGCGTCATCAAAAAAATCTCGAAATTCCTCATCAAACAATTCTTCCTCTTCTCATCATTTAGTAAGCAACTCAGCTGCGAATAATGCCTCCTCTTCCTCTAATATTATGACAAGCCATGGTTCACTGGTAAATGCTGGCAGTGGTACTGGAGCCACCATTGGTTCAAGTAGCTCTTCAGCATCATCACGTAATAAAAACGATGACAAGAATAATGCCTCTTTAAATGCATTGAATTCGTTATCTCAATTCGGTACAATAGGCATGACACCACAGCAGAGTATGCAAGCAGCTATGAATGCCTTTGCGGCTAGTAATTCAGCAGCAGCAGCTGCTGCTGCAGTATCAAATGTAGGCAATATTCAAAGTATAAATTCCTCATCATCGTCGTCATCGTCGACAGTGGGAGGCAATAAGCAATCTGCGAATGATTTTATGCCCTCAGGAGGATTAGGGTAAGATTTTTTTATATGTATACTTATGTTGCATTTTTTAATTTGTACTTCAATAATTGGTTAATTTTTTGTTTGTTTTGTTTTTCGTTTTGTTTTAGCGATCATCCATCTTTACTAGGAGTACGCTTGCCACCCGATACGGAAATTATCAAATACACATCATCCATCGTGGGCCCCAAAATACCCGGTACTACTACACGTGGTCGTAAAAAGACCATTTCTGATCATGAACAATCACTACAACAACAAAAAACTGTAACAGATTCAAAAACAAATGCTCCTTTCTCTATGCTTGCCTTTTCAGGTCTTAGCCCAGCGAAACGGGCTAGACTCGAAATGGAATATGCTGCCATAGCTGCCGCAGCGAATGCTGGCCCAGGTCCCAATTTACCTCCCACTTTAACGGCCGCACAAATTGCCGCTTTGAGCGGCCTGGGAGGAGCGAGTAGCACGTCAAAATCTTCAAACGTTACGGCCACATCGTCTACGCAGAATACACCGCACTTGGACTTGACCGGTCCCAGTAGTGGTCGCACCAGCCGCGATTCGTCATCGGATCGGGTGGAGGTCATTAAATTGCCACCTACTATTACCTCGAATGGAGCGTACAATTTATCGAATAAAAATAAAGATATACATGATTTAAGCGGTACAACTGATCTTAACACGGGTGTTAATCTCAGTTTAAAACCGGCTGCTTCTTCAGTATCCAATGCATCGCTAACCAATTCGAATATTGCCGGAGCTACCATTACTATAGAAGATTTTGATACCCCACTTAATTTATCCATGAAACCGGATAAATCATCATCGTCTAGTAATGATTTATCGGGTGGTAGTAGTAGTGGAGTCGGTATGGGTAGCGGTGGAATTAGTGGTGGTAATAACTCTGGCAGTACTGGTTCAAATAGTTTACAAAGTTTAAGTTCCATAACTGCTGCTTTAGGTAGCAGCGGTAGTGGTGGAGGTGTTGGTGGTAGTGCTAATATTGGTGGTAATGGCGGAGCAGCTAATAGTTCCAATACTGGAGGTAATAGTAGTAGCAATTCATCAACGACTAGTGGTACAGTAGGGAATGAACGTACCAATCAACCACCTTTCAAAGAGGGACGCCCACGCAATTTGGGTCGTGGGGTATCAAAACCTAAAAAGAACACAGTGGCTTCGCTACTCGCTCAATCACGGGCAGTGGGCATGAAACCCATGCTATCCGCTCAACAATTACTGCAACAAGGCGCGGATATTGTAAGTATTTGATAATTAATTTCGTAAAAAGTATTGCCTAAAAACTGTATTTTTTTCCCAAGGAAAAAATTCGTCAAGCCTTAACAGAAGCCAACTCCCAAATGGAAGTCTCTACAGACTCGGAAAGTGTGGCAGCTGAAAGTGGTCTTTCCGAATCGGAAAGCGAAGAACCGAATCTTTTAAATGTTACGGAATTAAGAATACCTCTCGACTTGGGTTGGAAACGTGAAACTGTTATAAGAGGTCTGACAAAAGCTGGTCAGATTAAAGGCGAAGTTGTTTACTATGCCCCTGGTAGTAACATACCACTTAAAACTATGGGACATGTTTTCTCTGTGAGTTTGTAGATCAATTTTTTAGTAGAACTATATTTTTTTATTTTACAATGTTTATAAAGTAATTAGTGTTGAAGATGTTTCCTCATAATGGACGTGTATGAGTTTAGATTGATCCTTTTTTCCTGTATCTTTAGCATTTGGAGAAGAATCCCTCAAAATTGACGAGAGAAAATTTTAGTTTTTCGGCCCGAGCCATTGTGGGCTCCTTTTTACAACCAGCGCCGCCGCCTTACGCAAATGACGGTGACTACATACGCATGACTGATGAAGATGTTGCCAAACGTTTGGAAGATTTAAAAATCTTTACTCGTCAAACCCTTAATGTGGAACAACGCATAGAAATAGCCAAACAGCAACAGGCGCTTAGAGATGCCAAGAAATTACAGAAAGAGGAAATGGCACGCAATAAAGAAAAAGCTCGCTTAGAAAAGAATGAAAAACTTGAACAGCAACGGAAAGAAAAAGAACTGAAGAATCAACAAGCCATAGAGGTGAGTAAAATTGAAATCATAAAGACGGAACGACACACATTAAATATTACCAAACTTTAAATTTTAGGCCCGTAAAAAGAAACAAGAAGAATTAGAGCGCCTTAAGCAGGAGGAAATTTTGAAAAAGCAACAGGTATGTAACGGACCCTATTTTCTTTTCCAAACCTCATGTTATAAATGTTCTTTGGTTTTTGTTTTTAATTACTCTTCTGCTTTGCACAACTTCTTACTCCCAAAACCGAAATCGAAAAAATCTTAATATTGTTTTATTAAAATTTTTTAATTTAGGAAAAGGAAAAGAAACGTCAAGAAGCTATTTTAGCTAAAGAACAGGTATAAACAAGACTACTTTTAAATATTTTCTAAAACCTACAAATCAAAACATTTGTAGAGATTTGTTCCTATCTTTAGAAGAGTAGTAGTTTGTATGTACAAGCAAAAATACGTTCAAGTAGATTTACTGTATTAATAAGCCGTAGACAATTATTTAACATAATTTAATAAAAAATTGTAAATTCTCTCAATAGGAACTTAACCGTCAAAAGGAAATGCTTTTAGCTGCCGAGATGGAGAGAGAACGTAGACGTCAACACATGACTCTTATAAGGCAATTAGAATTGCGCCGCAAATTTGAGGAACGCGAAAAGAAAAAACATCAAATGGTTTTAGATCGTTTGATTATGCGTGAAAAACGCTTGGCAGTTCGCAAACGAGATGCTGAAATTTTAGCACAAATAAGGTGAGGTGCTGTTAGACAACAATATAAAGTATTTAATCCTTTGCACATGAAATAATCGTTATTTAACTTCTTTGTAAATAATTCCTCACAGACACTTATAATTTACCATTTTATTTTTTATTTAACAGAAAACCCCAAGAAGACTCCGAATTATTGCAATTAAAAGCTATACCTGATTTAGAACGTATAGCTGGCAATCGTTTACCTGGCCAGGCAATGGCTGATCTATTAATGGTGTTTGAATTTTTGCACAACTTTGGTGAAACCTTAGGTTTTGGTAAGTGAAGAAGAAAATGTTAACGTCAGAATAAAAAATAATTTTATTACAATTCCTTTTACATACAGACATGGAATCTCTACCCACCCTACAGAACCTCCACGATGCTTTGGTCGTCGATAGTAACGCTGAAGTTGAGGAAGAACTCTTATCTGTGATGACACATTTGCTGGTATGTGCCATAGAAGATCCGGGTATACCAAATCCAGGGCGTCATACCACTCTGCTCGGACAATCGCTTCGTAATGCTGACATTACCAACTCAAATGTTTCAGAAATCTTACGGATTTATTTATACGCCACCGCCACCGGTGAAATACGGCAAATGTTTGGTGTTGTAATGGATCGTGAACGAGAGCGTAAAGTCCCCGATCATCATCAAATCGATGCTGAAAATGTTGTACACACTGGCAAGAATGCTGAATACTACAAGTTGTTGCACGAAAACGAAACCTGGAAACTGTCATTGGCCTTGAAAGATCGTCCGTTTGTGGCTCTTAATCCTACAAAGAAAACTCAAATATTGGCCCATCTATGCAACGATTTGCTAATGAACAAGGCCGTATTGAAACAAATCGATAATAGTTTGGAGACTTGTAACCAAATGCGTAAAGAAAAGTACATGACTGATATGAAAGTGCGAAAATATAAGGCACTGCATATGCGCAAGTCGAGGATAGAAGCTTATGAGAAAATACAAGCCGAACGGGAGGCGGCCATGCAGGCAATGGCTGCCCAACAAAAATTAGATGCCGAACGCGTAGAAAAATTATCAAATGAGGAAAAGAATGAAGCCTCTGGCAACAATGGCGAAGGTAATCAATCAAATGCAGTCACTTCGGACAACACTGGAGAACAAAACAATAATACCAACAAAGAAGAGACTATGGACGTTGATTTGGACGGCACGCAAAAGCAAATTGATAAGGATTTAATGAATCTTCCGCCTGGAAGCTTAGATGAGTCGAAATTACTGTCATCTTCAGATATAACTCCGACAAAGATGGCAAAACTAGATGAGTTATCGTCGACATCATACCACAACGGTGGTTCTTCATCGGGAGACATCAATGCTTTACTTTCAGTTAAGAAAACCATTAAAGGTCTCAATGATGATGCTTCGACCGATGTGGGTATGGATGAAGATTTATCCGATATTGAGTCTGAAATTACCAATGTGGAAGAAGATGAAGACAATAGACTATCTGCGGATGAGCTGCAAAAAAAATTGGACAAAATAATTAGGGCCTCTTTAAATTGTAAAGAAGTTCTGGAGAAGAGCACAAATCAATTGAGAGCTACTTGCTTTGGACAAGATCGTTTCTGGCGTCGTTATTGGCGTTTACCAAAGGCTGGTGGCATATTTATAGAAGCTTTGGAGTCAGCTCAAAATGATTTATTCCAATATAACGAAATATTGGAACAAGAAGATGAAGAAAGAAAGCAGAATATGTCACCAGAGCCGGTGAGCTCTGAGGAAGTGCAAACTGCATCGGATGGTATAGAACGAAATCAGGACATTGAAATGAAAGATTTGGATATAAGTCCCTCAGAAACAACAATCTCCGTTCTACCGCCAACAACTATACAAAATGTTGAAGAAACTAATCAAGCCGAAGATTCAGATGATGATGTAATTGAAACTAACCGTATAGAACCAGAAATAGTTGATTTGCGTGACGATGACGACGATGACTACGATGTTGCCATACAGCCACACGGCATACAGCTGGACAATAATGGCACCGCCAAGGTTGAAAAACCCGATGCTACCGGTCTCTTGCCGCCAGTAAACATACACAATCAACCGTCGAAAAAAGAAGAAATTATGATGGATATAAACATAAAAATACCACCCGCTATTAATCCCATATCAGCTACGCTCATGGCGACGCCGAATATTAATCAGAATTCTATAACTATAAACTGTGATAAACCAGATTTGAATAAAATGAATTCGAATAATTGCATTACTTCTATGATATCCAATCCCACCACATCCAACATAAACACCTCCTCTATAAACCTTGGTAGCAACTTAAACCCTACAAAGACGGCGGATCTTGTAAAATTAGAGGACAAGAAGGAAGACGATTGTATAATTGTATCTTCATCAGGCCCAACGGATATCAAGCCAATAATGGTTTCCGAAATTCCCGAAGTGAAATGGTTTTCCATTGTTAATCGCGAAGTGCCATTAACAACGACAGAACCTCAGAATGCAACCAACTTAAAGGAATTTCAAAAAATATATGCCAACATTACTTGTGGCTCCAATTACCAGATACAAGGTCATCCTTGGGACATTTCAAACAATGTCCAGTATTTCACCGTCAGTATGGACGACTGCAAAGCTGATTTAACAAAACTAAGTTCAGAGTGCATACTCTCACTGTCGGGGCTCAATGAGGCTGAGATTGAAAAGAAATTGAAAGAATTTGAAGAGAAATTACAAAATTCAAAAAACTCCTTAGAGACTCCTCGTCATCATTCTGCGACAACAATGAAAAGTGAAGAAGCAGATGAAGAAGGTACAGACAATAACACTATGGAATGCGATGACGAGGAGGGGGAGGTTGAGGGAGAAGACCAGCATGCAGTTGATAATAAAAAATCGCTTGTAAAGAACGAAGATAAAATGAAATTTTTTCCTTTTCCGAAAGACTCTCTCTGTGATACCGGTGGAGGAAGCAGTTACGGTGAAGTAGAATTCGGGGACGACATAAAACCTAAATTGGAAATAAAATTGGATGAAGCCTTACAATCGTCCTTGCATAATATGCAACAAATGTCTTTGGCCAATATTAGCAATTTTATACAATACGACATCCCTACACCTTTACAGATGACCGTAGAAGAATCTCATATGCTGGAGAAAGTCAAGCGTGATGGGTTTCCTAAGAAACTTAAGGGTACTTACGTAAAATGCAGCATGCGCTATGGCTGGTGGAAGATAGACACCATGGAATTGTTGCAACAAGTAATCAATTCGCTTAATCCTGCAGGTGTAAGAGAAAAAGAACTAAAGGAGAATCTTACTCGGTTCCTAACGCAGGAAATTCCTTTGGGTCTACCATATTCCATGGGTGAAGCAAGGGCGGATGATAAGGATTACATGTTGCCAGACAAACCCAATGACTGGACTCCTAAAATTGCCAAAAGAGTCGAAATGGCTTTGCTGGAACAACTAGAAGTGCTGGAAGATAAAATAGCCTCTGCTTCAATGCAATTGAAACATTGGCAATTGCCGCCCAGAATAGAATCTGAACTGAATTTGGAAAGTGATGCTGATATTACCGAAGAAGACTTTGTTAGCATAATACCGATGATAAGGGAACGTATCATTGACTTGGAAGCTAATATAGAAAGACGCTACTTAAAACCACCACTAGGTGCTCAAACCGGTGATGCGCATTTAGCCGCTATTGCTCAAAATCAACAAAATACTCAAACACAAAACTCAGCCAATGCTGCAGCCTATTATCAGCAGATGCAACAGCAACAACAGCAGCAGGCTTTATTGCAACAACAGCAACAACAGGCATTCAATCCTTCAGCATTTAATGAAAGAGCCATGGCCATAGCAGCTAACAACGCAAATAATGCGTCAGCTGCATCAAACGCTAACAACAATAGCTCGGATCTTAATTCACAATCACATTCGGCAAACAACGAAAACAATTCCGGTGGTGATTCTCCATCCAGTAATTGTGAGAGTGATAAAGACGAAAAAGTCGAAAATATACCCAAAGGTTTGGTGTCATGGCGCGATGCTGTATCACGATCTCATACCACAGCACAATTAGCAATGGCTCTTTATGTTTTAGAATCATGTGTCGCATGGGACAAGAGTATTATGAAAGCCGTAAGTATAAATGAATTTCTTAAATTTCGATTGTTAAAAAAAAAATGTTAAATTAAACTCACATCCAAAACACTACACATGCACACATTTTTTATCATTATGATTTCACAAATTCACAATTTCATTTTCTACTTCTCGCATAATGTTAATTTTTTTTTTCTTCTTTTTTCTTTATTATTTGGGTTTAATTTTTTTCATGACTCGTCTTATATGAATATGTTTGTAGTCTATTCACTTTTTTGTTTTGTGTTAACTAACATGGCATTTAATTATTTAATTTGTTGTTATTATTTTAATTCTTATTAGTTTTGATTTTGAATGAATCTGTCTTTCACTCTTTTTTTTTTTTTTCTAACAATGTGTGGGTTTTATTACAAAACTATTTTTGTTTTTTAATTTAAGTGATAGCAATAATTTTATTTAAAGAATATTTAATAAGAATACAGCATAATTTTTAAATAAAATAT
Source organism: Sarcophaga rosellei (assembly GCA_930367235.1). Classification (NCBI taxonomy): domain Eukaryota; kingdom Metazoa; phylum Arthropoda; class Insecta; order Diptera; family Sarcophagidae; genus Sarcophaga; species Sarcophaga rosellei. Next base: position 86,603,939 of record OV884021.1, read on the forward strand.
GGGTAGGACGCTAGTGGACAATAATTAAAAAGATTTTATTTAGTGAATTTGAGGCATTGACTCAGACATTGACGGTATATTCCACATTCATCATTACTTATGTACATAAAGTTTTTATCTACGCTTTCATTTTCAAAAAAGAAACTATATTAGGAATATAAAACGAGAATTTAATTAAAATGTTAAAAAGTAGTTTTGGATACAAAACGGAGCTTTGTGGTATTCCAGAATATAACATACAACCGTCTGATGAGATCAAACCTTTAACACTTTATATAGCTCAATAAGCTGAGGCATAAAAATGAGTACGGACATCAAGAGTATTCAGTTTGAACAAACCAACCATCGTTACTTTCAATCAATGACCGATTTTATGTTAATCCACTAGCCGTTAGTTAGGTTTGGACTATAAGAGATCCAGATAACCACATACTTACATACATACATACATATGTGGCTATCTCAAAACTATTTTCCTACCTATAATGACACCAAATACTACTCTTAAAAATCAAATACTATTCATATGTCGTATAAACAACATTTTTTAGTTGAAATAATTCAAATAGGAAATTTCAAGCCGTTCTGAAATTTCATTTGCTTTTCGCTTCATTTTATTTTCGAATATAATTTTTACAATTCTAAAGAATACAGGTATAAAATACATAATTTTTTTTTTTCAACTTAATTTTTTATACAATTTGTTGTTGTTGTTTTTAACATGATTTTATTTTTGTTTTATTCTATTTTCTTTTTAATAAAGTGATGGAATTTTGAGAAAAATATTCCGTAAAACACAAAAACTTTTAATCATTTCGTCAATAGAACGTTGGTTAACGTCTCTTGTTTAGTTAGTTAGAAAGGAATTAAATGTAAAAATAAATTTCGTAGTAAATTGGTGATGCTTTTTAAAAATTAAATGTTTTTTTTTTCTCTAAAAATATACTTTTCATTAGTTGTCATTTTGTTTGTTGTTTGTTTGAAATAGTGTTTAAAACTTTGTTTTTACTTATTTGTCAGTTAAAAACTATTTGTGTACCTAAAAAACGACTTTTTAGTTTAGAAAATAAATTAATTTTAAAAGATTATTAGTAAACCTTAAAAAATAATTCTAATTTTTCTTAAACCTTTTTCGATTTTTTTCTTTTTTTTTCAAAAAAAATATATATTTGTTGTTGTCCAATTTACTACGCACATTTTAATAAATATCGCTTAATTAAAAAAATTCCTTGAAATTTCGGAAAAATAATTAATTTTTATTTTATGCATATTTAAACTAAAAAAAATTATTAACGTTTTTTATTTTTGTTGTGTGCTTTTTATTATATTGACTTTTATACTTTTTTTTTTTTTTTGTAATTTTAAACTATAACTTGTAACTTTAACAACAATACTGTCATGGTGTATGTTTTTCTTTTTTGACAAATACCTAAATAATATTTGAAACAAATTTTCGCAATCATTTGATTACGCTTACACTTTATATCCACACACACACACACGTATATATCCTCACGAAAATATTTCTTAATATAACCAATCACGTATTCATTCATTCATTCATTATAAAATTAATTTTATGCATTCATTAAATTATTGCCCTGGTACATCGAATTTACAATACAATTCTTTGCGCTCCCTTATTTACTCCTTTACATTCATCCTTATTTTGGTCTTTTTTAATTGGTTTTATTGTAAATTTTTTGCATACTTTTCTAAAAATGTCACTTGCATTGCATTTACCATTTTAATTATTTTCATAACGTTTTAAAAGTTGCCAATAACAAAACTGGAAAAGCCAAAAAAATCTAAAAAAGAAAAAAAATCGAAAGATAGGAAAAATTCCCATAAGAATAGCGAAAATTTCAATGGTAAACAACATAAGCATAAACACCATAAAAAATCCAAAAATAAATCTTCTAAAAACGACTCATGTGGTGCAGGTGCATCACTCAATATTAGTAGTAACTCGCCACAAAATTTACAAACTCTTTTAGAATCCAACGAGGACAATACCCTAAGTTCAAATGATGTTGCTGGTCAAGATAAATTATTAATGATTTGTGAAACTACCACACCGACCACTATAAAAATTAATCTAAAATATCAGACACCTAAACAAAGATTTAAGAATGCCTTAAAATCGATGGATGATATCACATTTTTAAAGTCACCTACTCTTTTACCAGTTCATCAAAATTCTAGTCAAAATTTATCTCCTACTCCTATATCTGAAACATCGTCGAAAGATTTTTTGTCAACTACACCTCTCAGTAGTAAAAATAGAAAATTAGTTAAAAAAACCAACAATTTACACCAAAGCAAACAAAAAACTTCTAGTCCTTGTTGCCATTCTTCACTCCCTTTAAAGTCCCCAACACTACCATCACCATTATCAACATTAGACACAACCTTTACCTCTAAATCCACCAAAACAACAACAACAACAAATACTAAAAAATTAGGTAGAAGCCGTAAGAAATCAACATCATCTACAATATCTACCAAATATTCGAATTCCTTACAGAATTGCCAGTTCTGCACATCTGGCGAAAATGAGGATAAGCTTTTGCTATGCGATGGCTGCGACAAAGGTTATCATACCTACTGTTTCAAACCGAAAATGGAGAATATACCAGATGGCGATTGGTAAGTGAATTAACCTTTTGTTCTGTTATTATGTATATCTTTTTCTATTTCTTTTCTGTTTTAGTTTTGGTGGCAACTGTTTCATTATTCAGTCAATTCATTAATCAAATTAATCAATCAGTCAATATTTCTGTTATTTTTTAAGTATTGTACAATATTTACAAAAAAAAAAAAAAAAATCATGTTGTCACCTTTAAAAGCACTTACAAATTTATACTGTACCTTTTTTATGTTGAATTTATAAGAAAAAAATATTGTCTGTATTTTTCTCTTTAGGTACTGCTATGAGTGCGTTAATAAGGCAACTAATGAACGTAAATGTATTGTTTGTGGTGGTCATCGTCCACCCCCTGTTGGCAAAATGATCTATTGCGATTTGTGTCCACGGGCTTATCATGCTGACTGTTACATTCCACCTCTGCTGAAAGTGCCTCGGGGTAAATGGTATTGTCATGGATGCATATCTAAAGCACCGCCACCGAAAAAACGTTCGTCCTCTAGTAAGCCTCGTCGCGAACGTGATTCTTCCACCTCGCTATCGAAACGTAAAGAAAAGCATCACAATGCTTCATCCAGTTGTGAGCAGCTGAATACATCAATCGATCATCACAATATACACAATTCATCTCATGATGAATCAATGACTTCTCTGCCTGCACCTTTGAGGTAACTGTCTTTCGGTTTTTTTAATCCTTTTTGCCTCAGACGACATTAGAAATTAAATTTGTTTGCTTTACTTCGTATTTATTTAGTCCTGCTCATTCTGTGGCTTCAACATCATACGATGATCATCATAATAACTCTATTGACACCACGCGCTTCCAAAATCAAGTAATAAATCGTCAAGGTGCTTTAAGTCCGCAAAACACCGCACATGGCGAATTTAACGATACCAGTATGGATAGCTCTGCCACAACCGCTGCAGTAGCAGCTACGGCTTGTCTTTTGCAACAGCCAACCTCTAATGCAACCAACACAAATAATCTTCCGTTAATGAGTATGCCTCCATCATCTTCTGCAACAAATTCAGCACCGAATTTCAATATTATGCCTTCATCAGTGGCAGGGATTCTACCGACTCAGTCTCAGACTTTGCCACCATCACATTTCACCAATCTCAATGCTCCACTACAAATGGGTGCAAATCAAAGTAATCATTTGCCATATTCCCACAACACAGCACAATTGATACCGCCTACCATACCAGCAGTGATATCAGTCCCAGCACCTTCATTACCGCCCCCCTCATCGGCGGTAACTAATGCGGGAACAGTCTCAACCATGCCACCAACAACCGGCTCAGGTCAAATGACTGTAAATCTTCCAAACCAAATGCCTCTAATGCCGAATATATCGACGCCATCACCTACACCTGGCATGGGTTTAATGTGTGCTACAACCTCCCCACAACATTCCGCCTCCATAGCATCATCATCCCGTTCATCGACCCCAACTCAATCCCAACCGCAAATGCAACTTCATACAACCTCGGCCCAACTTTCACCCCAAATACATGCGCCAGCTACACCGCCCTCCTCTCTGTTAATAACAACTGCAGCACCGACACCGCCACCAGCCTCAACTGCGGCTTTAGGTCCTCCGCCACCTCTCAATATACATGCCGTGCAAGAGGCCAAGGAAAAACTGAAACAGGAAAAGAAAGAGAAACACGCCACGAAAAAGTTAATGAAAGAATTGGCTGTCTGTAAGACGGTCTTAAGTGAGATGGAGGTACGTAACTCTTTACCATAAATGAAATTTATTAAAAACGTAATTCACATTTTTGTAGCTGCATGAAGATTCTTGGCCTTTTTTATTGCCCGTAAATACCAAACAATTTCCAACTTATCGTAAAATAATAAAAAATCCAATGGATTTGTCCACCATTAAGAAGAGACTACAAGATTTAAGGTAAGTTTAGCTTTACAACTATTAAATCCTTAATAATTTTGGCTTTTTGTAGCTACAAATGCCGAGAAGATTTTTGTGTCGATGTACGGCAAATTTTCGACAATTGCGAAATGTTCAATGAGGACGATTCTCCGGTGGGTAAAGCTGGCCATGGTATGCGTAAATTCTTTGAATTGCGTTGGGCTGAATTGACTGATAAACATTCATGATATCAATTGCAACATCAACAACAGCAACAAACACAACTCAAATATAACAGCGAATAATCAGTTTTTTGTGTTGTAAAAGGCAAAAAACTAAAAAAAAAAAAAAAAATTAACACTCCACCTCTCCTCACTCACACACAATTTAAAACATATGAGATAAGTAACCGTCGCTTGTAAGGAAAAATTATAAATATTAAAACAAAAACAAAAAATTCTAACTTTATTCAAATTTTAAACTAATAAAATTAAAAAGCTTGATATTAATTAATTAGTATATAAAAAGTAATGATATTGATAAAAAAAAATACACACATACACACACATACAAACTGATAAGATTTCATAGAAAAACTAAACTTACATTATAACTGATCACACTGACAATTAAAAATAATAATAATAAAAAACACACACATACTTACATTAATACTAAAACACAAATTTTAAGAATTTTTTAATAAAACTTGCACCTCATAACCCATAGATTTCTATATTCCTCAAAATCATTTTAAATGAATAAGTAATAAACTGTTTTGAACGCTTTAAAAAAGGATCGAACAATAACTGAAAGAAAATGCGAAACTAAGCCCGTTCCAAATTTTAACAAAATTTAATATTTTCGAAAACTTAATATCTGAAGGAAAAATTGCAAATTTCGACAATAAAAAAAAAAAAATTCAAATAAAAAATTTAAGTAGTCCTGTTTTATATGAACACATAAAAAGTAAGACAACGAAGCATTTGGAGACGAGGCCAAGATAAAAGTGTGTACTTACCGACTGTCTGCACTCGACATTTTTTCGTTTCTCTTTTCTGATTTTATTTTCTCGTTTATTCCTAAGTTTTTATTTCATCAAATATACTCTCACGTTTAGAGAATTTGAAAAGATAATGAAAAAATGTATTTCTTTCAATTTATCTATACATATGTAGACTTATGTATGTCAAAAATTACGGACTTTTTTTTATATATTTTCACATTTATTAAAAGTTCTTTAAGTTACTTTTGATATATTAAAAAAATTTAGTTTGTTTTTTAGTTAATCTATAAAAATTAAAAATATTAAGTTTTTTTTATAAAAAGTTAAATAATAATTGTCTGATTTCGTAAACAAACTGTTCGAAAAGCAGCCTATACTGAATTTTTTTATATTCCAACCAATTTGTAAGTGTTGTTAAGATAATCCATACCATGCTGAAATAAGGTTAGTCAATATAGGATTTTTGCTGCTATAAGCAATTGTTAAAAACAAATTTCGCTATTTAATCTTTTAATAAAAGTTTAAAATAAAAAAAAATTACTTTTAATTACTTTTAATTAATTTTAAAGAATAAAATTTAAAATCCAGATTACTAACTTATGCCTAAACTGTGTAGTAAACTATTGATGTGAAATAGATACGTTTTCTAATTAAAAAAATGTTAATACACTTTAAAATAATTTGTTCGATCAAATTCTTCTATTAACATTTCTAACTTTTAACCTATTGATAATTGAATTTATTATTTTACAAAAATTTGTTTCATATTATTTCCTTTTAAAAATGTTTTCGTAGCTAAAATTTCACTTATAAGTAGCCAAAGTCGGAACTATGAAAACCAGGAGATCCAAATGTATTTCGATTTGAAAGATAAAAACATTATGTACAAAATATACAAATTGGAGCGTCTTTCTTTTTAAATCAAAATACAAAGTAAATCCCATGGAATTTTGAATCTTTTGCTTAAGTGTTAGAATTTAATTTAAAACATTTTCGGAATATAATATCGTCTTCTACAGTACATATAGGAAGAACTGCTGGTATCGCAATGCTGTTGAATTAAAAAATTTGATATACATGCTCTATATCTTTTTAATAATCATTCAGATTTTGAAAAAGTTATTATTTGTATATATATTTTTTTATATTAAATTTTGTTTTATTTCCACTACTACTTTCTGCTTAACCTAATAGTATAAAGATCGTTTCGAAAACAGTTTATGCTTACGTTTCTTAATAAGTCTATTTGAAAGAATATTTTTTAACAAAATAAAGTTTTATTTTTTGCAGTATATTTTGACAAATATCGTACAAAATTCATATAAACTGAAATTTTAATCTAAAAGAAAACCAAAATTAAAAACACTAAACATACTCCTAAAACAACATGATAATGCAAGTAAATTTATTAAAATATTTTATTTCTTCTTTTTAATTTTTAGGTTAAGTTAATTAGGTTTTTTTTTAAATATTCAATTAAAAACACGTATTAATTTGTTTGTATTTTTTATTTTCTTCGCAAAAAAAAAACTAAACAGTATTTTTTATATATAGAATGCAATACTAAATAAAAAAAAATATGAAATATGATTTTAAATTATTTTTTACAAATACAAAGAAGTAAAATGTTTGAAACCTTTATGAAGATACATAGGATTAACAATAATAACACAATTGAAATCATAATAATGAAATTTAAAATTATAAATATTATAAGAGAACGTACTTTGTAATCTATAAATATAAGTATGTATCTGTTGTACTTAGTTTTTAGTCTCAAAAAAATAAAAGAGAAATGTCATTGAAAAAAAAAACTGAAATTTTATAAACACGATCATTTAAAAACAATATATACATATACATATATATATATCAAATACCGCTGAACACAATATAAAATCTTAAGTAAAATAAAAAAGAAATTAAATATAAAAATGATGACGATTTCTTTTATTTTGTATTAATCTCCACAACACAGAATTTTAAGCCACAGTATATAAACTAGAATTTTAATATTTAGTGTATACTACTCTATTACTACTATACAGTATTTAAGTTATAAGTTTTTATCACAAATCCATAAGTGTATTACGTTAAAAGTATGTTAATTTAATTTGTGTTCTATAATTCCTGTCTCTTTCTATATTTTTCTCTTTTCTTTGTAGGTTTCCTTTTTGTTTTGGCTTTTAATATTTTTTTCTATTTTATTTAAAAATTATATTTTTTCTTTCTTTGTTATTATTTTGTATATCATAAATATATGTATGTATTTTATAAAAATTAATTCTTAATTGTATTTTTATTTTTACATACACATAAAAATATTTAAATGTTATACAAATATTAAAAATAGATACGCAAAACTTCAGAAAAACGTATTTTAATTTTTTTTTTTTATAAATTTTATAATCATAATAATAAATGCGAAGAAAAATGAGTTTTTAAAATTTTGTACAAATTGAAAATCTATGAATTAAAGATTTAATTTCAGACAAGAATTCAGAAATTCTAAAGCCATGATGCGTCTGAAGAATTTAGCTATATTTTATAAAATAGTTCTTTGTTAACGCTTTTTACGTAATGATCATAAAATCTTGATATTTTTTATATTTTGATTCAGCATAGTATTCCGAATTTACATATATGATAGTTCAGTCAGTCGTAGCAAGGCATTTATTTATTTATTATTAACCCTTCAGACAGGATTACGACCTAGCTTCTCACGCCACCTATGTTGTGTGTGTTAATGTTGACTATATGTGGTGAGACCAACAATTTAAAGTCGACTCCGAACGACAGATTTCTTTTGAGAAACTTTTCATGGCAATTTTTATTTATTTAAATCTGCTGAGAGGAAGTCGCCGAAAAAATATTTTTCATATTTGGATTTAATCGAGTTGTCTGACCTGGAGTTTGAGCCGTGGCCTCCCGTTTAATAAGCCAACACACTACCTACTACTCAACGGCGACTTCAATATGGTCATTAATATTTAAGAACTTAAATTCTATACGTTTGTATAGATGATTGCAAGATCTTACAATATTGTCCGATATGGCAATTAAAAATTAGCATAATTTCGTACATAATTTATAACTGCACATATTTGTTAGATATCTGTACAGTAAAAATTTTCAGACGAACTAAAGCAAGTAAAAAAACTGAAAAATATTTCTACAGTAAGTTAAACTTTTTATGCTTCGTTTTATTTCTTTAAAATACCGTTACCAATAGCAATATATGTATGTATATCTAACAACGATAGACAAATTGTCAAATGTACAATTTAAACATAAAACAACATAAAAATGCCTGGCAATGGAAGCGAAGGATATTCACACGATTGTGCCATGTCCGACGATTATTGTTCCTAGCTGGTAGTATGATGGCAATGCTTGTTCTAATAACAACGCCGCGCAAAAATCGCCAGATCTCAAAGTTTTCAAATATTCAGTCTATTCACAAATGGAATAAGAATTTTTTCCTACCGATTTTCTTAATTCATTCTTTGTCATTCATAAGTTCAAGGTTAATGTAACATATCTGAATTTGGATTAATATTCTTCAGAAACTTATCATAATTCTAGATTTTTAAAATGTCATGCATATATCACTCAAATTACCAAGGACACTTTTTTAAACCAAAATACACTGCTGAGATAATCGCGTAATATCTCAGTAAAATAAAACGAATTTCACCTAAAATTAATTGGTTATCGCACATTTCATTATTCCTTTTTATCCCGTACAAATTGTGAACCTTTTATCACTTTTCAGTTCTTTATTTTAGGAATGAAGTCAAAACTTAAAGTCGCCGTGATCTAGTAGGTAGTGTGTTGGCTTATTAGACGAAATCCAACTAAACGAAATATGAAAAAATATTTCTTCCGCGACTTCTTCTCAGCAAATTTTTTGCAAAAACTCTGAGAGTAAATAAAATTGGCATGCAAAGTTTCTCAAAAATCTATCGTTCGGAATCGACTTTAAACTGTAGGTCCCACCACTCATGTATAAAAATTAACGCACACAACATAAGTGGTGTGAGAAACTAGGTCGTAATCCTAACTAAAGGGTTTTAATGACCAATTATATATGCATGTCAAAATTCAAAAGAAAATGATTTCACAAGTTGAGGAGTAACGATTTCGATTCGGGAATTTATTGAAATTATATATTAAAGAAAAAAAAAATAATTCCAAAATTATGTTTCATTATATCCAATAAAACATTTAAATATTTTTTTTGGGTTTTTTTTTTAATTTTTTATATATAAAAACCAGTGCAGCACAATAATAACAAAAAGAAATGAAAAACAAACTCATATAACCGAATAAAATAAATAGAAAATAATTTTTATAAAACACAAAAACAAAATAAAATGGAAAAAGGACCTCCCTCAGAAATGAACAAATAAAAACCGAAAATAAACAGAATTAATTTTATATCTCAACAAAACGTATAAGTAGTTATTTATAAATAATGTAATAGTTAGTAATGGTAGCAAACTTACATATACGCATACATTTAGCAACAGTATAAAAAACTGAATATGTAATGTTATAAAATATACATTCAAATAAAAAATGTATTATAATTGATTTTCACACGACATTGTAAATAGAACATATATTTTAAAGCGTAATAATAACAAAAACATTTAATTTTTGGGGTTTTCTTTTTTTTTTTTTTTTGGTTTCTGATGAATTTGAAGCTTTATTTATTTCAGCATAAAATTCATGAAATTGCTTTATTTTAAAACTTAACTGTGTAAAAAAAATCTTAAAGTTAAGCCTTTATTAATATTCGGTAATAAATGTGTTTTATAAAACCAAACCTAAATAAAAAAAAACAATTGTATAAGAATACAATTCCACATCCCTTTCCCCCTCTTACGTATTCTATACCAACAACTTAGTGATGAAAATAGAGTATAAAAAACACATTATTAATCCAACTAAAATATTATTTTAGTTATCCAACTAAGAATTAATAAATAAAATATGCAATATATCAGTAAAAAAAACCATTATACCATATTATATGAAACGTAAAGGAAAATACACACCAAAATACTATAAAAAATATTTAATGAAAAATCTGGAGTTTTATTTCATGTGAAACATATTCTGCAAGGACGTGTTTACCTTTTTAACTATTTATTTACTTATAAAGGGTGTTTTTTATGGAGGTATAGAACTTTAAGTTGGCATTACTTTTCAAGATGGCGACCGATTTAATAGCTGTCAAGTGATTTATTCTCAGTTTGGTTTGGCAATTCATCATGAATAGACTCACGTCTGAACAACGCTTCGATCTATTGAAAGACACGTTTGGTGACCGGCTAATTTCACGTTTTGGACCTGTGAATTGGCCTCCAAGATCTTGTGATTTAACACCGCTAGACTACTTTCTGGGGGGCTATGTAAAGTCATTGGTCTATGCGGTAAAGCCACAAACGCTTGACCATTTGGAAGACAACATTCGCGTGTTATTGCCGATATACGGCCACAAATGTTGGAAAATCATCGAAAATTGGACGTCCAGATTGGACTACATCCGCGCCAGCCGTGGCGGTCATATGCCAGAAATCATATTTAAAATGTAATGCCACAAGATTATCTTTCGGATAAATAAAATTCATGTCAATCGAATAATCCATCGTTGTTTTATTGCAAATTAAAGTTCTATACCTCTATAAAAAACACCCTATATAAATGAATTAATTAACAATTAGTTTGATCAGGAACATAATTAATAATTTAATAATACTTCAGTCACCTTTAGATGCCTCAGATGCCGTCTACATTATATTTATTTTGACAGTGATGCCTTTATCAGATAGGATGCCAATCTATTGTAGATATGCCTAGATGCATAGTCACGCAGGCATTGAGGGTAATTTATTATCCACACATCTAATATCTATAAAACAAGCGGTTAGTTTTCTTAAAATTTTAAATAAAAATACATCTCACATTTGATCTAAATTAAATCAATTGGGTCGATTAAGGATGACAATTTAATCCTAGTTGAGTTGTCAGTTGACAAAAAATGGTATATGGATGCTAGGAGGCAACACAACTGAAGTTCGGTTGATAAAGCTCTTTAAGTTAATAATCCTTGGCCGATTTGTTTTCGGGTGGTTGTGGAGCATAGATCCGATTGTCGTGGGAACAGATAACGAACATTTGACGAAACAATGGGCCCTATTATGAGATGCATTCGATATTCTGTAGCTTGCTACCTCTCTTCCCACCTGAACCACCATATTATTAAAGATGATCCCCCTTCGGCATATCAGGCAAGACTTCCGCCGATTAGACACCGATATTTTAAACCAACAGTAGTCGGCGAAATATGGGCAGTAGGTGGTGATGATAGCAATGAACGGTCTCAGTTACAACAGGGTACTTAGCGACCATCCGTCCCCGGTATCTGACAGTGAAAGACAGCTGCCTAGGAGAACAAGAGCTATCCTAGAGTAGCTGAGATCGGGGGAGGATTGTTTCCGGGACCCAGAATCGCTGTCCATCACGTCACTAGGGTCTACACGACATGGCTCACCTCTTTAATTGCTCAGCAAAACGCACTACGCTACGACCAGTGGACTTGTGGCTACCATATATCGACAATTCGTATTCCCATATCATCTCATCCAACACGTCACATGGACATTTCAATCTTATTGATTCTTCAATAGGGAACAATTTTCGGACGCAGCTACAGAGCTGTTACAACAACAACCACAGAATACACAACAACAACTGAAGTTCGGTTCTGATCTATGAGCTGAAATTCGTGTATATTTGTCGCGTTGCCAACATATTTTTTGAATTAGTTTTTCAAACACAGTACACAAAATACAGCCCTGTGTAAGCTGTCATCTATCTGTTGTTTTTTCTGTTTTTGGTTATTGACAAACAATTTCTCTGGAAGAAAATTAAAAGATTTTGCAGAAATTTTCCGGATTTAACAATTGACTAGTGAGAATTCAAGTAAATAGTGCTTAGTTTGAAGCAAATGTTCATTTTAAAATAATATTTTGGTTATTGCGTTAACCATTTGTATAACAGATTGGGAAAATTTCCAGCAATTTTATAGATGGTTAAATATCATTGAATGAAAGTCCTTTTTTCACTTCAATCAAGATAATTTCTAATTTTTTTTGCTAAAATATAATAATAGCATTAACAATTCGTTTGTTATCATTTTGCCTGCAAAAACCAATTTTAAATACAGACATAAAGTTTCTATTTATTTATGGTAAGAGTGATTGGCATATTTTTTGATAAATGCTCATCGTAGTAAAAGGAAATTGTATTTCAAATCGTATACATATGTATGTATCTCTAGCATTCTAACAAACATTGCCATTTAAAAAAGTTTTAGATTTCATTTACTTTAAAATATTGGTAAGCGAATTAACCTCACCATGCAACAACAACCCATGATGCCACGCGTTGGACCTCCTCAACCTGGCACACCAACTAGTTCATCTCGTACAATGTCATTATTTGATAAACAAAAATATATTGAAGATTATGATTTTCCCTACTGTGACGAATCCTCGAAATATGAAAAAGTCGCCAAAATTGGCCAGGGTACTTTCGGTGAAGTATTCAAGGCCAGGGAAAAGAAATCGAATAAAAAATTTGTAGCCATGAAAAAAGTGTTAATGGACAATGAAAAAGAAGGGGTTTGTATTTCTGATGTTTTGTACAAAGCTGCTTGTTAATAATTTATTTTTAATTCTTTTATTTTAGTTCCCTATTACAGCTTTGCGTGAAATAAGGATCCTGCAACTTTTAAAACATGAAAACGTGGTCAATCTAATAGAGATTTGTCGCACAAAAGCTACAGCCAATAATGGTTATCGTTCGACATTTTATTTAGTATTTGATTTTTGTGAACATGACTTAGCCGGTTTGCTTTCGAATATGAATGTTAAATTCAGTTTGGGTGAAATTAAGAAAGTCATGCAGCAACTACTGAATGGTCTATATTATATTCATAGTAATAAGGTAAGCAACAACAAATTCTTCATGAGAAATATTTAAAAAGAGAACACAGAAATCAAATTAAAATTTATAAAAATAGTCTCTTTAGAATTTTATAAGTGAAAAATATTTCTTAGACAAGACATAAAGAACCTATATACATCCGCTCTTAGGTCCAAGATTTTGTTCAACTGTGTCAGTAGACGCAATTATTAGCAGGTCGTTATTATCTTCTGAAATTAAAATTAATGTAGAAAATTCGTTATGAAAAAGAACCATAGTCTTCAGTGGTACAGCGGAATTTATAACAACACTGTAAATTTTCCTGACCTGAAAATACATTTTATTAAAAAATGTAAGGCATGATGCATTATATTCTATTTGATGGTATAGATTAAATAATATGCTTGTGTTATTTAAAAAACGGAGACTATTAGTATAGAGGCAATTCACATCCATCAATACAAGGTCATGAAAGATATTGTGAACGGAAAGATATTCATTTGTTCTAAATTGAGGTTCCTAGGTAGAATTGAATATTTACGAAGAGAAGTTATTTAATTCAATGAAACAATCATAGAAAACGGCGTTGGGTAAAGGGTCGTCGTATTTATCGGTTGATTCAATTCACATCTAAAGTTTATGCTTCAGTCCTTTTTGTGTCCATTTTTACCTGATGTACATTATTTTATTCTTAAAATTCTACGCATAGATTTACCATCGTGAGACGAAAGCTTCCTGTCGTGAATAATACCTCTAAGTTTAGTACAAAATACGTACTCCAATAATTATATATTCATTTAATTCGTTTTTACCCTTCAGTCTTTTTTCTTGGCATTTTTACATTCTGTACATCATTTTATTCTTAAAATTCTTCGCATAGATTCTTCATCGTGACATGAAAGCTGCCAACGTTTTGATTACAAAATATGGTGTTTTGAAATTAGCCGATTTCGGTTTAGCTCGTGCCTTTAGTATACCTAAAAATGAAGCCAAAAATCGATATACAAATCGTGTAGTTACCTTGTGGTATCGTCCACCAGAACTATTACTCGGTGATCGAAACTATGGTCCCCCAGTTGATATGTGGGGCGCCGGTTGTATTATGGCTGAAATGTGGACGCGTTCACCTATTATGCAGGGCAACACCGAACAACAGCAATTAATATTAATATCCCAACTATGTGGCTCCTTTACACCTGATGTTTGGCCAGGTGTTGAGAAATTGGAATTGTACAACTCTGTTGAATTGCCTAAAAATCAAAAGAGACGAGTCAAAGAACGTTTAAGACCTTATGTTAAGGATCCAAATGGTTGCGATTTACTGGATAAATTATTAACTTTGGATCCCAAGAAACGCATTGATGCTGATACAGCTCTCAATCATGACTTTTTCTGGACTGATCCTATGCCTTGTGATTTGGGTAAAATGTTATCTCAACACTTACAAAGTATGTTTGAATATTTGGCTCAACCAAGGCGTACAAATCAAATGCGTAATTATCATCAACAAATGGCAACAATGAATCAAAAACCACCAGATAATACTATGATTGATCGTGTGTGGTAAACAATATTTGCATCAGATGAGTAAACAAATTTTGGATACTTTATAGAAGAAAAAAATCGTTCCCTATAATTCACAGCCAAATTTCAACAAAAATGCAATAAAATAACGTTTAAGCGTTACAACTTATATACCCTTCCTCATATGATATTTAGTCTTTTACTTATTTTCTCAATTGCTGAATGTTGTCTTATTCCGTCTTCTTTTAAGTATCGATATCGTTTTTAAGACTCTTCTATATAATGTTCCCTTAATTTAAGTATCACCTTTTCTATAGACTTTAAGAGAATTTAGATCTTTAATATGTTACCTTTATTTCATTCTAAATAAATTACATTAATTTAAATCGTTTCGATTTTCGTCACTTTGAATCCATTTTTGAGTTAAAATCGTGGTAAGCCTTAATATAGAACATGAACCTTAATTTATAATACGTATATGAATGAAAATAATTGATAATATAATAAATTTTTATATTTGTTTCTATTTTATAATAAAACAAAAAATAATTAATGTATTTAGCAAAACAAAAGTGGAATGGAAAAATTTAAAATTCCTGATATATTGTAGGACATAACTTAAGGTCAAGTAGACCATTTAGTTTATTTGACATTGAATATACCAATTTTTTGTGTATTCTGTTGATATTTGTTTTCAAGGTTTTCAGTTGAGATTTAACGACTAGGAAACCGTTTTTCGAAATAATCCCCTAAACACTCACTTAGAATTAAATTGAGATTTTGTGGAAGAGTAGTTTAGTAGTTTGAAGTTTGGTAGTTTGAAAGGTAGTTTACCAGCAGTATGCTTATGATCATCGCCCTGTTGAAATGAATAATCATTACGAATTTTTAATCCTTCTGCACTTTGGTCGAGAGTATTCTTTAAATGTTTAAATAAACTGTCTTATTTATTGTTTCCTCTATAAATTCCAAATTCCCCACAACTGGTGCCACTAGACATCCCCAGAGCATTATACCACCATCATGGTTAACTATTTCAAACAAGTTTTTTAAATTGAACTCTCCATTTTTCGTCCTCCATGCTAAAGTCCGATAAATGAGTGCGCTAGTGATGGGCATTAAGAAAAAAACATCGATGTAAAGCATCGTGGTCTATCAAAACGAAAATATGAAAATATTTCTTCGGCGACTTCCTCTCAGCAGATTTCTGGCAAAAACTCTGAGAGTAAAAATTGCCATGAAAAGCTTATCAAAAAATCTGTCGTTCGGAGTCGACTTTAAACTGTAGGTCCCGCCTTTCGCTTTATCACAAAAACATCGATGATTTCTGAGCATCGACTGATTTTTGTAACAAAATGGAATTAAAAAATAAAATGTCTGGTTCTGTAGTCTTGGCGAACAAGCGAAGCCGCTCTGTTGAAACAACAAGTCGTTGGTGATCAGTTCAAAAGAAGTTAGTAATGATGAACAACAGAACAGACAGAACAACAAATTGTTTGGTCTACAAACAATAAGTTCATTTTGTTTGGGCGATTTTGTCGTTGGTTTTTTCGGGGTTCTCTTCTAAGCACACTCTACAAATTCTATTCGCCGGTTTACGAAGAGTATAGCATATTCACTTCCATTTACCTGTTGTTGTCTGCTGTGATTTATGTTCGTAATTTAGTTAACCTAAAATGTTTTCCATATTTCTAGGCCTTACTTCAAAAATACTTTTAGTCTCCGTGTAGTAGTGTCAATTTTCCCTTTTCTTAGTGTATAGTTGAAGCAAAATTGTGCCTAAGACCTCAGCAAAAAACTATTGAAAAAAGGGCAACCTTGCCAAAAACGCCCGTTAGTAAAATTGTTCACTTGTCATATCACTACCTTTGCTTTATTTATTTGCTTTATTAAATGAACATAACTATGCTTTTTTATTTTTTAACGCGAAAAATACACTTTATTGAGTTGCATTTGTTTTTTTTTTATTGTTTAATTTTTATTTTATTAATTTAGCTTTTATTAACGCCAGTCAATATCCTCTTTTATCAAGTTGGAATTTATTGCTTCCGGTTTAATCGTTTCATCTACTATATTATTTCAACTACGTAACATCAACTACAAATTACAACTTACGTATATACATATACAATAAAATATAGAATATGGGAATAAAACAAATATTTAATAGATATTGGTGTTGATTTATTCGTTGAGAACTTTTATATACAAAATTAGATTAGTGAAATAATTAATAATGATTGTTACGAACAAACATAGTTTCAAATAAACTGGCGCTTTCAATATTATAAAAAAAAACTTATTCCTAAAGATTAATTCACAAAGAAACGAATTTCATTTTACATTTTGCTTATACAGGAAATTATTTTCAAATTTATTTGTTTACACACTAATTGACGAAAAGTTTAAAAATTAGAATAATAAATATTCTTTCTTAGAATTCCTTATTTGCGTTTTTTGTTTTCGCATTTCTCTTAAATTTTTTACTTTTATTGTTTAATTTTACACACATTTTTCAAATATTTGTTTAGTTTTACTATATATTAATTTACTTTTCAGTTTCAAATTATTTCCATTTAAAGCGATACTACAAACAGTCTCTAAAAATATTCTAAACTTTTAAGTATATATATATGTATGTATATATCAGGCTTCTCAAACTACTATTAATAATAATAATACATAATATTGTATGCAAACCTACCAACCAATCTTCCAGATCCTCGAAGACTCAACCTTAACGCGTCAGACAATAGTATTGTGTTTCATTTAATACTGTTTTTTTGTACTTTCAGCGTCTGAGAGTATATTCTGCTCTTCAGTTTTTACTAGGTTTAGATTTAGGATATTTCACAAAAAAGTTTTTTTTTTATTTTTCGGTCTTCACTTACTGTTATTGCAAGAGTTGTTCCATTATTGACTATTCGAAAAATTGTTGATTTTGTAATAGAATGCTTTAGTGATTTTTTTTTTTTTTTGCTACGATGTAAAATTCTTTATTCTAATTCAAAATTGGATTTGTCCTGGTCGAATTTAGAAAAAATTTTATTTTTTATCAAATTACAAATGCAAAGAAAAAATGTGATTATCGTTATTTTTCGAATATTTTGAACAGAGAAATTTCGACACTTGCACAAAGATTACTTTTTCGTTGTCACTAATCGGAAAATGATTTCCTACGGCTATTACAAAAAAGCAATTAACAAAATTATGAATACGCTAAAAATCAATTATTAAAAAGAAATAAAACATTGATTTACATTAATTACTACTTCGATTGCAACTGTTTGGGCCACCACTGTACATCATTTGAAGTTTAAAATAGTATTTGTTTATATATTAATAATTGAAATATTGATAATGATAAGATATAATATAATAATAATAAGGTTTTCTTAAACAGAAACCCGCTTCTGCGGACTTTACACATTCCAGATTAGTTGTACAACATGTGGCTTAAAGAATTTGGTCCTCTTCTTCAAAAGTTTCGATTTTTTAACCACTTTATTTATAAATTGTTCTTGTAGCATCGTATTTTACGTCGCACAGTCTAAGATATTGCTAATCTGTCTGGACAAAAGCCGTTTTTTTCAGTTTCAAATTGAGTAAATATTTTTGTCCAATATGAAAGAGCACTCGTTATAAAATAAGAAAATGCAAAAATTTGCGTAATTTGTCAACAATAACATTATAACGGTACTTTAAACTTGTAAATTTTTGAATGAACTAAAAATAACAAAAACACTTACATGAAATTGCTCATTCTTAAAAAGTAAAATAAAAAGTAACTTTTTATTAGAATGGAATTTTCTAACTATTTTTTGTTTGTTTTGAAGCTCAACTTATTCGCTGTTAATATCACGAGAATTTATTTTTAGAACTTGGAAAATTATTTTCGTTCTAATTTATTCAAACAATTACTATTTCTGTTAAGTTAAGAAAAACAAAATTCTATAATCGATAAATTTTTTTCTTCATAACGCTTCAACACCAAATTAGTATTATACTAACGTCTGAAGTACCTACTTTAAGGCATATATAAAATTATCTGCCGAGATTTGCCGTATAAAAAAAAAACAAATAATGGGTGATAATACCACATACCACGAACTTTTTGATATATGGCTTAAAACACCCGAAAATAAAAGGCTTAACCGTTCCGTAATATTTGTGGAAAAATAAGCGGTAGTTCTAATTCTCATATTGATTCATATTCTTACTTTAATTTATATATATGTACATATGAAATATATTCTTATCTAAAAATATATAAAAATAAAAAAAATTAATTAATCAAAATTAAAAAAAATAAATTGTTACTACATACATACATAATTGGCCATTACAATCCTTCAGTCGGGATTACGGCCTAGCTTCTCAGCACCACTCAAGTTGTGTGTGTTAATTTTATACATGCGTGGCGGGACCTACATTTTAAAGTCGAATCCGAACGAGAGATTTTTGAGAAACTTTTCATGGCAGGTTTATTTACTCTCAGAGTTCTTGCCAGGAATCTGTTGAGAGGAAGTCGCCGGAGAAATATTTTTTCATATTTCGTTTTGATGTCTGTTACTTCTATCTCTTTATTATTTATTTTAAACATTATCACATACTCACTGCTTTTTCACTTGTTGATTATCCAACGCGTATAATATCAGAAATAAATTTTTGCAGTTGTATGGGAGGTGGGCGTGGCATTGATCCAATGGTACATATTGACCTAGTAACACATTGTACCAAAATTCATAGGTCCAGCATAATTTTTTTCCAAAATATTTAATTCTGTCCCCTTAGAATGGCTACATCTTACACTGTGCGTCGGTTGAATGAAAATCAAAATTTTTTATCCTTCAACCAACGTTACAATTGGTTGTACAATATAGTCAAGTTGTACAACCAGTCGCAACGTATAGGGCCCCTATTATAACTGATGATTATACAGCATAGCAATAGCATCGAAACAGTGTATAGTATGATGCCTTTTACACGTTCAAAATACTTTTAAGTGTCTGTTTGTAGGAGAGCAGGGAAAAACGAACGCGGGTAAGTTCACACTTTAATGTACTAACAAAGTTACTTTCTTCTTCGTTCGTTATTTACGTATGGCTGTATACGCAACAATAAAATGTCTAGTGGATGTCAAAGTAAACTTTGAAAGTGCAAAAGGAAAACAAAGTTTAAATGAAAATACAAAAGAGTTTGTTAAAATACTTTGCAAAGCACTATGAGCGTGCAAAAGGCGTCTAAGTCAAATCTATACGTTCATTAAAAACATGAAAAACGCGTGTATTCATTCTTCATTTCAAATTAGCCAAAAGAGAAGACCACGGAGTTTATCGGCTTCAACTTCGACATCAGAGGTCAGCAATGAGTATTCAAAAGGATGAGTAGAATCGAATCATACTCATAATTTCCTATACTTATGCGCATTAGTACTTTAGTTAATATCGTGGAACCTCTACTCATCTTCAAAGTTTGAAGTACTCATCATAATTATACTTAACAACACGTATGATGTTATTGGTTTGGACTCTAATTAACTCAATATATACACAAATCACAAAATACATAAGTATATTCCCGTACGAACACTAAAAAAATCACTAGAAGGTTGTGTGCTTGTTTTGTTTGCTGCTCTCTCCCTTTTGATTGTCTTTTCTTTTTTTTTTTTTTTTTGTAAATGCCTAACAACTAAGATTGTAAATTTTGTTGAATGATTCGAGTGAATTATAAGCAATTTTCTAACGTCATGAATATAAAAGAGTACGTTTATATATTAAACATATTTCGAATGGTATGAGTTTAATGTCAACGTTGTGCGCATACTTATTGCAACCTGCATTTATAAATCAACGTTGTAGTGAGTATTAAGGAATGAGAGTAATTAAATTTCAATATTGTCGACTCACGTACATATATTTAAAATTTCATGAAAAAACGATTCATTGCTGATCTCTGTTCGACATCAAATATAAACACAATTTATGTCTTACGTATGTATTTTGTTCAATGCGGCTCCTGCACGTTGCAACTGGTTATAACATTTTATAATTGTGTGTAAACAATTCATATGTTGAATGGCTGGATGAATCAAAATGTTTTGATCTTTTAGAAGTAAATTTGGTTAAAAAAGATGAACGAGTAAAGAAGACGATCAACCGCTGATTCAACTTGTACCACTAATAGCAACGTGCATAAAGAATGTATTGTGTTTGTTGTTTTGTTGAAATTCAACGGCAAAAGGGCAATGATATCCTGCATGGTTTGAATCAGTACGCTTATGATTCCTTAATCGCATATGAATGAATGCATGGAGCAATGAGTAGTAAACTATATGCCATATTTTTTTTTAAAGATATCCACGTTTTATCGCTCATAAAAAGATGAATGTGGTTACAATAATAATTCATTTCAAAAGTGAATGCACAATTTTGCGTTTTATAGGCATTTATGACGGGCCTTTATAACAAGCTTTAGGAAAACGTTAACAAATTCAAGTAGTAAAAAAAACTTAACAATTGAAAGGTGAAAAAATAATATGAATAATATGTATATTTATTTGAAAGAAGAAAAAAATTGAATTCTTTGTTTTGGTTCGGTATAATTCATTTACTTCAAATATGATGTAATTAAACTTAAAATTTGGCCTTTGTATAACTACGTACATAATTTTTGTACTTAAAAAAAAATCAACCTAATGAAAACAAAGCGTGGTAAAAAAAATAAATAATTAAAAGTTATTATAATGCAATGAATTCATTTAATAAAAATAAAACCTTATTTCTAAATACTCGTAAAAATTTTACAGTAAATTAAAAAAAAACATTAAAATATAAATATAATTAGGAGAATAATAAACATATATGTACATACGTATGTAGTAATTCGAAAAAGTAAAATAAAAAAAAATTTAATGGAATAAAAAATAAATAATATTATATATAAACATTTTACTAAACACAAAACTGAATAATGATTGGAAGAGTGGAAGGAGAGGGAGAGCACTAACTACAGGACAATTTATGCTGGCGGGGCGGAAAGTTTTGAATGTTGAGATTGTTATATTTTGTTTAATAAAATTAAATTGTCTTTTTTTGTTTTAAAGTGCACAAAATCCGTACGTTATAAGAGATAAAAAAATATAACTAAATAGACTATAACAAATATTATTGTATGATAAAAAAAAAAAAAAGATATTTCTTTAAAAATTTTAAATTCTTTACTACATATTAAAATAAAAAAATATATGTATACATATTGAAACTTAAAAAAAGCTGCCATTACAAAAGAAGCATATAATGAAGCTTTTTAAGCTTAAGCTTTTTGGTATTGAATTTCTGGAATATTAACAGAAGAATTGTGGTTATAATTTGAATTTCTATCCAAAGTTTGTTTAATATTTTCTTCGTTTTTTTCATACAAAATTAAAACTATTGACAAGGTGCCATAACAAAATATATATTTACAACAATTTTTAATTTGTTAACTAATAGAAAAAACACAGATCATTTAAATAAAAGTTAAATAAACAAACAAAAAGGCATTTTGTTGACGTAGACAAATAAGGGCATGAATGACGGTTGTGGGTGTGGCTATATTTTATTTTTTTCCAGTTTTTAAAATCATTTGGGAAGAAAATTCCATAGAAATAAAAAAGAAAATCAAAAACAAAAACAATTCAAAATATTTCTTTTAATGTTAAATCTATTTAGACCCATATTCTTTGCCAGCGTTGCTGTAGTTTCTGTTGTAGCTGTTGAAACATATCGACTGGCACACATACAGCTTTTAATAACTACTAAATTTTACTACTTGTTTGATCTTGACGTGCACTATATTTTGGATTTGTTGGCATCACAGTATTTGTAATAAGTTCATTTGGTGCTTCCAGTACGCCTTTGGCATGAGCAGCAGCTGTATCGCAATCCGTACGCCGTGATATCAATAACCGTATATCAGTGTGTAACATTAAGCGGCCGGAGCGTGATGTTTGGAATCTAAAATGAAATGATAAAGCACGCTAATAAAATGATGAACTTTTCGATTAAATAATATTCGATATAGGATGGATAGTTAAAATTCGTATTCCCTTTACTTTTCTCATCTCCTCACCTCAAATGTATTGAATATCTTAGACTTTTCATATTATCGGCGGATATAAAATGTCCCAAAGGATTTTCATTGTTACATTGAGGTGAACCCTGTTGCTGTGATTTTTGTATTTGCTGATATTGAGGTAAATGATTCGTATTTATTATAACACATTTTGATTTATTGTGAAGACCGTTATCATCGCCAATAACACTATTTACATTCTGATTAATATCATCAGCAATGCTGTCCTGTATACCAGTATCGGCTAAAATACGTTGACGTATAAATGTCTGATGCATAGAAGGCATATCACGCATATCATAGGGTATAACAAACATACGAACAACCATTCCCATGGGATTTAATAAAGTTGCTTGCACTGTGCCACATCGAGGCACCGTATAACCTTTGCGTGGCAAACGTATTTCACACTAAAATAAATGGAGCAAAAAATAAAAATAAATATGTTTATATTAATCTATTTATTATCACATAAACCTACCAGATATGGTGTACTTAGCGTTTCTCCCTTAAGTTCATAGAAATAGGCAGATGCTGGTATTGTTAATTGGGTGGGACAAAAGCCGCCCGATGCTCCCAAAAGCAACTTAAAGCCCGTTACTTCGATTTTGGGTACAAGTCGACGTTGCAGAAGACTTTCTTCTAAATTGCCTAGTAAAGGTTTGTGACCGAAAATGGCAGCTAAACGGGTTCTCAATTTGATAGGTGATGTTGCAAAGGGACTGTACATGCCCGAATCTACATCTTCATCGGAGAATTGTTCATCTGAACATAATGAAGAACGGTCTGAGCGATCGGACAAATGACGCGATCTTCTCTTATATATAGTCGAAGCTTTAACAAACCTTGGTGACAATGAATTTGAATTCGAATTGGGTAAGGTAGGTGCCGAATTTGATTTTTGTACCGTCAAAGGCGATGCTGGACTTGAAGGTGATTCAAATGAAAATGTAGGTGATGCCTCAGTTATATTAATGTCTGCAGATTTAACAGAGGCACAGCTGGCCGAACCATTGCTTACCCCATTGGCAATTGGTATGGGCGATGAGATGTTGGCTACTGCCATCATTGAAGATGAATTACAAAATATGGGTGTTAGATTTACTTTTGGTAAACTACGTCTTAATAATAATGGATTGTGGGTTGAAGGTGTAATGTTCGTTCTCATTACAACATTCGTTGATTTTGACATTTGTGGTTCATCTAGGTTGTTATTAAAATTACACGCGATATGTAAAAGATTCGGCTTAGGCGTCTGTTTGTGTGGTTGCTGTGTTTTCTTTCCTTGTCCAATATTTTGTTGTTGTTCTCTTGGCGACGGCGTCTTAAATTGGGCCGTTATTAATACGTCTTCAGTGGGAAAGGAATTTATCAATTGCTCCTGAACTAAGGGTGGTGTAGAACATGTACTTCGATGCTTTTCAGTACCATAGTTTAGTTTAGCTACTAAAGAACAGCGATCTATATGAGGTGTTAGTTTTGTGGAGGATTCAAAGTATTCCTGAAAAGCGGAGAGATAATATATATATATATATATTACTTTGTAATGCAATATTTCGTAGCAATTGGAAACTTATATTTATAAATTATATGTTAAAATATCTATATCTGTTATATCTAATATTTTACTTACTTCTTCCATTGTTTCATGAACGACGTAGGCATCAGATGATCTTGTCGACGCCGCTTTAGCAATTTCATTTTCAGAGTTTACATCCATTACATAGGAAACATTATCAATACAATCGGATGATAACATTTTCCCACCATCAATATCTTTATCCTCCCCGTCATTACTAGAATCGTCATCATCATCATTACAATCTGTAGAGGCCTTACTATTATTACTTGAATTAATAACATTAACATCCCTAATATTAGAGGATGATGACGATGAAGAATTCAAAGAACTATTCGGTATTGATGAAGAATTATTCTCATCAGGATTTGAGTCCTCTATCATGGAAGATGAATTAAAATGATGTTGTGTTTTTTGTCTTTTACACAATTGACAACCCACTACCATATCTGAATTACTGTTATTTTTAGGTGCAGCTGCTGTGCTAATCAAGGTTCTCATTGTATTAGAATTGAGTGCATGATTACTATTGCTAGCGGGTGTTGGTTGTAGTTGTGGTCGTTCTTGTTTTATGGCAGCCATTTGATTTAAGTCTTTAGGGTCTTTGGATTTGTGTTTATGTTTCTTATTTGACTTCGGTGTACGTTGTATGGCTTGTAATAATAATTCGGCCTTATTACGTGGTGTATGTATAATATCACTACTACTTAAACTACTGACTGTCGACGACGAGGATGACGAGTCAGCATCCATTTCTTCATAGGCAAACGATGATGTTGTTTCAGCCAGCGTAGTATCAGCATCTGTGCTACTTTTTAGAGGGTTACATTTTAGACATATCATTGACTTTTCCGAACCGCACAAAGTGCAAGAATTGCTGACAGTCTGCGTACCCGTTGAGATCATTTTAACATGGTGCTGTTGCTGTTGATTTGTAGAAGGAATGCTGTTAATTATGTTTGGATTATTTGGTAATAGTTGTCTTTGGCCGTTTGATACACTTTGCTTAACACATTCTTCACTGATGTCTGCGACATAATTATTACATTTTTGCTGCTGTTGCTGATTATGATCATCACCATCATCTTCATGCCCTTCTTCCATTTTATTAATTGTATCATAGGGTTCAGTTTTCATTTGTTGCGTTATAGAAATGTCATTGGTTTTACGCTGTTGTTGCTTTTTATCACGTTTCATCATGCGTTTGCGATATTTGAGAAGTTGCTTTTCCCGATGTGAAAGATTTCCACAATTATTTGTACTTAAAGAGGAATTGGAACTATCACAATCAACAACACTAACGCCTCCATGGCCATATCCATCACCACCGGCACTTAAATCAAAATTTTGTCCATATTCGAAGTCAATCTCTTCGTTTCGTTCTGTGTCATAGCAGGGCGATGATACTGATTTGACTTTATTGCTATTAATTGAGCTGGACGATGAATAGGAGCAGCGTAAGGTGGAAGTTAAAGTTTGGTCGCGCTGTTGTTCTTGATGATGTTCGTTTAAATTATCATTTTTATCACAGTTCATTATTGAAATTGTTGGTTTATTGGCATTTGTTGTTGTTGTTTTCATTGCTATTGCGGAAACATTATTTGTTGCCGTTAACGTTACTTTTGTTGCTAAAATTGTTTTACTCTTCGCGGCAGCAATTTCTTCTGAGGATTTTATGTTTGCCGTCGATAGTGGGGTACTATTCTGCTGTTGTTGTTGTACTGTTAATGTGCCAACTTTTGGAATACCCCCCGTTATACGTGGAAGACTTTTTAAACAAACCGATACACTACAACTTTCCGTTATATTGACATTTGGAAAATTGTGTACATTCGGTTTTGAATTAAAACAAGCAGTGCTATCGTATTGTTTTATGCGATAGAAAATATTCAAGCGTGGCGATGATGGTCGTCTTTTATTGCATCCTACTATTACAGCACCACCACCACCAGCACCGTTACCATCCAAAGACGTCGTTGTTACAGTGACGGTGGGATTATGTGTCGAGGTAGTGGATGTTCCTGTTGTTATCGTCGATGTTGGATTGTGAGTAGTCCCTGTTGTAGTTGCCAGATCGCCAGCTGCGCTCGCTATGGACGGTGTGGTATAGATAATGCGTCCGGTTTCATAAATGGTCTTGTCCGATTTCTTAATAAGATCACACCAGGCACTGATTTGCGAAAAATACAATTGACTGCGTATGGCACTACATAATGAAGGCAGCGTCATTGTAGGCGGTGATTGTCTATAAAAAATGTATTTATATATGTAAGTATATATATATATATATATATATATATATATGTGTGTACAAATACATAAATATATGTATGTATGTATGAGAAACTAGGTCGTAATCCTCACTGAAGGGTTATAATGACTAATTGTGTTATTTCTATATGTGTATGTATGTAGAGTATTGGGGAAAACTGAAGAACGGATTATTGATATACATATGTATATTAGCAAAACATGTATACATAATATGTATTAAGAAAATGGTTGCCCACATCGTAACTACTCTTCAGAACCTACAGTTTACTCACAGACTTTTTACCAGAAATCTACTAAAAAGTCGACGAAAAATATTTCTTTCATATTTCGTTTTATTTCCGATGTACATATAATTTGGGGTTTTAACCATGACCTCACATCTAGTAAGCAAACACACTACCTACCAACTGGACTACAGCGACTTTAACTCATAAATTAATTTAATTGCAAAGTTTGCATTTTTAGCATTGATTTTTGTCATACACGAGTATTAGAAAAGCCTTAAGGGTTGCGTTATGCTCTAACTTTAATTCGTTTCTGGATTAAACCAGAAAAATAAATACATTTTTATATGGTTAACCCAATGAGTTGAGCTATAGCTCTTAAGTTAGATAACGCCTCATTAATTTCGAGGACAGAAAATGGTTGTAACTGTTAAAAATACATTAAAACTATTAAGCAAATGTTATAATTCGATGTTAAAATAAAGATCTTACAATAACAGAGAGATAATAATTTAACATTTGCTTAATAGAGACAAACTACAAAGTAAGAGTCCTTATTTAAATATAATACAATGTCAACGAAAATGTAAAGGGAAGACTTTATAGGAGCGAAGTAATTCAAGAACACTTGTATGCTTTTAAAAGTCAGTAATTTTTCAACTGATTTTAAGGGAAAAAATAAATTTATTTTTAAACGTGATTAATTTATTCATTTTTATAAAAACTTACTTTTCTTTTTGCGTTATAATCCATTGCTCCAGTAAAACTTTATGTCCAACTGGACCCAAATAAACTTCTATGCATATTGGCTCACCACGGGCTAAAATATTTTCCATTTTTATACAACAGGCACGCCAACGTGTGCACTGGAATTAAAATCAAATGAAACTCAAATTATATTAATACTGGACCTCCTCCTCACTTTAATTATATTTCTTTTTACCGTTAAATTAACGTACGACATATCACAGTGGTGTTCCTCAGTTTCTAAGGCATCACCTTTGGCTAGTCCCATTTTTCGAAGGAACTGATCACAGTGTGGACCCTGTTGCGGGCATGTTTGATTGCGACTTCCATTTTTATTTGTTATTGCTAGAGCAGCAGTATTCGATGCGTTCGTCGTATTAGAAGAATTTAAAGAATTTTGTATTGTTTCTCTTCGACTAAGAGTATGAGAATTTAAATTATGAAGCAAAGGTGTAGCGGTATTGAGATTAGTAGTCGGGGGGCTTTTTGCGCTTGCTTGATTTTTACAAGGTATAGCCATGCGTTGTGTTGTATTTGTTTTACGCAATAAATATTCCTTATTATTACCACTGCCCGCACCCACATTGGGAGATGTTGGCGAAGTATAACAGGCATTTGTCGTTAGTGGAGATGGTGTCCCACTACCAGATGATGGCGTAGTATCTCTTTGATGTTGTTGCTGGTGATGGTGGTATTGAGATAATGATGATGTGGATAACCGTGGAGAAATAGATACTTCTCTAGGATAGGAATAACGAGGAGAAGATTTTATGTTGACTAATAACGGATTGCCACCGGCACGTGAGCATCTATTGCTAGCTAAAGATTGTAAAGAGCACATAAAATGTTCACTTGAACCACCACCTCCAACTCCACCAATGCTACTTAAACTGCTGCCACCGCTACCGGAATTGTTTACGGAATTGGGAGAATTGTAAAAATTCATTTGATTTATAGACATTCTACGATGTATTTCAAAATCACCGACATTTCTTTTCTCCTCAGAAACGCCATGCTTATCGGTATGAACGGCCAATGCAACAAATTCAGCCTCTGAGCCTGTGGGACATTCAACGGCAATCCTTTGTCTAGCTGCCAAACATTGCTGCTGTGCATTTGGCGATTCTTGTCTTAGTTGGCTAAGCTTTTGCGACCAACGACTGTGATTACTCTCCACCGACGACGAAGCACTATCACTGCTACTACCATAGTAGTCACGCAACAATGGTGTGGACAATTCAGGAGAATTAGAAGACCTGCGCGCCTGGTAGTTTGCCAAGTCGATGGAAAAGGCACTCGATGAGGCACCACTTAAGTAGTTTTCACCATATGCAGCTCTTGATGTTGATGGTTTGGGTGATTGTCTCCCACATTCCCCAGAGTTAACGCTCAATATTGCTGAACTTATGTTGGCATACGAGGTTTGCACGGCATATTCATCTTCAGCTATGGCTCTACCTTCCAATATTAGTGAGGCTATGCCCAACAAGACAGAATTGTTGGTCGTTCCACCCGATCCATTGCCGTTATTATTACTCCCAGCTAGGAGATTAGCCGCAGTTGGTGGTGGTGATCCAGTAACAGATGTCGGTATCATAATGACGCAGGCAGCTCTTCTAAAACTAGAACCTACAATCAGAATAATTCTATCCACTTGTTTGTTTCGATTTTTTTCGATCTTGCGCTCACACTAGCAAACTCGCGCACTCCACTCCAATCAAGCATGCATACAAAAGATCTTCTGATCAAATTTGCAGAGGCGGGCCCTTACGATTCCAACTGCAGAACTAAATGAAAAGAAAAAAATTTTTTTAATTAAAATGAAAACACACAATATAAATTAGATGTTTATAATTTTAGTTATAACTATTCAAAATAATGACATTTAAAACCTACTAAGCAAGAGATGACTGTACAGAATATATCGATTTTCGCACTTTTTTAAATTACCACAAGTTTGGTTTACGGCCAGTTTTTGGTGCACCTGCAGTCGTCTACATAATACATACATACATACATAATTGGCCATTACAACCCTTCAGTCAGGATTACGGCCTAGCTTCTCAACACCACTCATGTTGTGTGCGTTAATTTTATACATGAGTGGCGGGACCTACAGTTTAAAGTCGACTCCGAACGACAGATTTTTTGAGAAGCTTTTTCATCGCAATTTTTACTCAGAGTTTTTGCCAGAAATCTGCTGAGAGGAAGTCGCCGAAGAAATATTTTTTCATATTTCATTTTGATGTCTGACCTGTGATTCGAACTCGGGCCTTTCGTCTAATAAGCCAACACACTACCTACTAGACCACGGCGATCACTACCTGCAGTCGTCTAAGGGCCATAATTACAACTTGCCGTTAACTAAAGTGACGAGTTTAACGGGCAGATAAATTGTTTTTCATTATTATAAGTGGACAATAAGGTATAAATGTGAGCGTTAAACTAAAGGGAGGATCATCCTACATGTAAATTTTAAAGTTAAGTTTATGTTTGAACTTGACATTTTTTATATTATTTTCAATATGGCAACTGCAAATATAAACAAAATGAGCAAATACAAAAACAAAAAACTTATTTAATTGAGCAATGTTATCGACATTGCTCCAGCACTGTCATATTTTTTGAAAAAGTTAACTTTGTTTTACCTGTAGGTTGTAATAACGAAAAGAAGTTAAAGGTGGCTTTAAAGTTCACTTTAGCTAAAGTTACCTTTAACCAAACCCAACTTTAACGGCAAGTTGTAATAATGGCCCTGAGAGTGTGCAAGTGAATAATGTGCTACAATTGTTTTTTATGTACTGGCTCATTAAATACTTCCTGGGTGTTTTCACTGATGAAAGTAAAGGGTGATCTTGGAACAAAATCCGCTGTCACACCCAAAACTATGTACGTAATTTAACCGAACCGAGATACCGACATCTCACCAACAAATTGTTAAAGTATAAAATTGATTAATATTATATAATGGCGCATCCTTTATTTATTTTATCTTAATAAATAAAAATGAACCTGTAGCACATCGATAATTGTTCATTGAAGCTTTCCTAGTTATATTATAGCTGTCAAATGTCAGAGATTGTTTAAGCTCAAACTCAAGGAAAACTAACAAAATCTTTGGGTGCCACCCAATCAGTTGTACATATCCAATAGCAAGAATGCGTAAATGAGTACGTACATATATGTATGTATTTAAATTTAGACAGAGTTTCCGTTCATTTGCGAAGCAGTCAGTCGTTTTTTGGTAATGTTTGTCCAAGGAAACGATTTTACATACATACATAATTGGCCATTACAACCCTACAGTCAGGATTACGACCTAGCTTCTCACACCACATATGTTGAGTGTGTTAATTTTATACATGAGTAGCGGGACCTACAGTTTAAAGTCGACCCCGAACGACAGATTTTTGAGAACATTTTATTTGCTCTCAAAGTTTTTGCCAGAAATTTGCCGAAAAAATATTTTTTCATATTCGTTTTGTTGGAGATGTCTGACCTGCGGTTTGAAGCCTGGCCTTACGTGCAATAAGCCATAACACTATTTACTGGACTACGGTGACTACGAAACGATATTTACTTCACCGATTTGTTCGTCGTAAAACAACCTCATGTCACCAGATTCTAAGTAAGATTTGAAGTCATCAGTCTATGATATTTTTATGTAACAGCGTTTGTCATCAATCATGTTTCACATCCGTGTAATAAGGTGGGCTTATTTTGACAGCTTGTTGAAATTTATTAATTCTCCAGACACCATTTGTGGTGTTAATATTCTTAAGCGTGCCTCTAGATATTCAAAGGCAGATACCCCTGCAACGTTTATATTGCAGATTGCAGTGGAGAGCTGTTATTCGTACTAATTTTTATACATTTTGTAATTCTGATGTTGATTTCTCAACCAGTGTTTTTATCATGCCCGAGACAGTTCCGCAATATGAGTTTCTATGTTTCATTACCTAATTGCATTATGAACGACATTGACTATGTATGTGAGAGCAGGGAATTTCCGTGAGTCCAGAAAGGACGTCTTTGTTATGAATGCTAACAATCCCAATCTACCACTATCGAACTTTATTAATACGTTTAAATCATGCGTAGGGCGAGGTACGCCCGGTATCTGCGACCGGAGATGAAACTGTAATGTTTTATCCTGTCAATCCAAAGTTGTTTTGATTCATTATTAGCCTCAAAAATTAAAAGTTTGTTGAGCGCTAAATAATCGATATTTATGGAAATGGTATGGTATGGTATGGTATGGTAATGGATCAGCACCAGCGTAGTTGGATCTAAAAAAATTGTATTGATAATGGGGAAAAATGACGTGACGGATGTTGAGGAACATTAAATGTGATATTATGGATTAAAAAGCTGGACCCTATATCACCAGTAAATACATTCAATAAGAACGAGATATTTAACATAGTTCTGCGGCTTTTAAGTGTCGGAAGTTTGATTAATGCTAGTCTGGCGGAATAAGAAGGTAAACTTGTGGGATTAAAATTTAGTCCTCGGAGACAAAACATCACAAATTGCTTTTGTACAGATTCGATGACCTCGGAATGTTTTTTTATATAGAGGATCCCATATTCGAGTATAGGCCTTACAAGAGATGTGTAAAGCGATTTAGTAACATAAGGATCGTTAAATTCTTTTGCCCATCGTTTTATAAAACCAAGTACTCTCCTAAAGCTTTATTAACTGTCATAGTTATGTGCGGAATAAAATTTAGTTTGGGATCAAGTAGAACTCCTAGATCCAGGAAGTTATCTACAAGCTCAAGCTCGTATCCATCAAAAGCATAGTTTGCGGGAATCGGATTCTTTCTTACAAATCTCATGTATTTACATTTTTTGAGATTAAGCTGCATTAGATTTAAATTACACCATAAATGAAACGAATTTAGGTCATTTTGAAGAAGTTTCTGATCGGAAATTTGGCGGTAACTTATTAAAATTTTAACGTCATCAGCATACATTAGAATATTGGAATAGTGAATCATGTCAGGTAAGTCGTTAATAAACAATGAAAACAGAAGCGATCCAAGATGACTACCCTGAGGTACACCAGAAAGGACATCAATACTTTTGGAGTAGCAGTTTTTAAAAAGTACAGTTTGTTTTCTGTTAGTTAAGTATGAGTAAATCCATTTTAAACTAAGATTAGTAAATCCCATTAAACAAAAAGAATACATTTATATTGCAGCAATGTTTCACAATAAACGCTTAAAATTAGTTACATATTTGTCATATGGCACCATACTAATTAATATCATGTAAGTTATGGGAAGGCACGAATATAACATTTTAACTATATACATATGTATATAGTGTTGAACATTGGATTATAGGCGGGTCTTTCATTAAGTACTTTTTATGTGTGTGAGACATCATTTAAAGTGTGCATTGATGGTGGAATATAATATTGTTTAAATGCTTGCAACGGGTTTTCTGGGTGGAGCGCATCCGAAATGTCCAATTCTCCATGACTCTGGAGCAAAAATCAGGCTGAGTTTGGCCGATGACCCAAGAATACCCCACAAGAAAAATCTATCGGGGTCATTCCGCACGTTCTCTGCCGCCAGTCCAAAATTCACGCCAAATAGTGAATAGAAATACGAAAATTTTGTTTTTTCACGTACCTATTCATCCAGAAATGGGGCTCATCGCTGAAGTTTATTTTTTAATTAAAATTAGGATCAGATACATGGTGATTTTGCAGAACAGACGGAATAAATTGCATTTAATTTGACAGATGTTTAACATGAAATTGTTGTTTTGTTGGAAAAACCGATATACATACTTACATACATATGTAGTATGCATAATAGTCAAAAATTTGAATAAAATGCACTTTTTTATTACGCCAACAAAAAATAACTTACATACACACACACACGTTCACTTATGCAGGTTTATGAGTGCTGATAAATGTTCCCCTTTCAAAGTGGGTCACAAAAAAATACGGTTAGAAAAACACAAAAAATTTAAACAGTTTTTGCTGTTGTTGCCATTTTACTATTAAAAGAAAATATTAATAAATAAAAAAATGTCGGTCTTCTATTACTTTTATTATAAATAATTATAAATAAACAAAAAATATATACATGTAAATACATGTATGTATGTATGTACCTCTGTATTGTAGAAGTTAAGAACAGAAGAAGAAGAGTATAAGAATTAAGGTTGAAAATGGTTTTATTCTTAAAAAGTAAACATCAATGAGAAAATGATGGAAACTGGGTTACTAGGTCGAATATCTAGTTCTTGGTCACTAAAAACTCTTATGAACCCGAAACGGATGCAACAATTTGAAATCATTGAAATAAAGGGACGTGACCTATTAACCCCAATTTAAAAGGAAAAAATGAGAATAATGCAATAACAACAATCTATTAGTTACCGAGGCATAAAATATTTACTTATAAAAACACAAGCGAATGTACATACATAGGATAGATCTAGTCATGTTGGTATGTTATGTGCTACTTTTATAATATGACGTCATATTTTTATTTGATTTTCTATTACAAGGTTTATTATTAAAATGCATTCAACGCTTTTTTTTTTGTTTATGTTTCTATTTGAAATTAACAACAATTTCGTAATAACATATACGAAAAACCAGTTCAATAAATGCATTCATACATACATCCATACATAAAAATAACAAACGCAACAAATTGTAGCCAACTGCAACAAATAAGCACAACACACACACGTCCTCATTTAAAGTTTTGCACAATCAACATGTTGCTGACATTTTAAAAGCATTCGCATATACATTTTATAAAACTTAATGTTACTAAGCAACATTTATGTTGAAACAAGGTTGTATATGCTTATATTAGTATACATATGTGTGTATTTATTACTTTCCGTTTAAAGTCTTGACCTGCATACACAAACTAGAACAACATACAATGCAAATAAAACAGTGTACAAGTATTTGCATATTGAGTACGATTCTCATCATATTACTGTGGGAGCTTGAGAACCATAGTTATAAAAGAAAGCTAATAACAGGCAATTGTATTTGAGTTGACAAAAACAACATAAAAAAAAGAGAGAAAGAACAGTTGAGAAAAAATTATTTATTTTTACAGAAAGAGTAAGTGAAAAATAATACGGAATATAAACAGAGAGTGAGAGAATAGAGAAAAACAGGGGTGAAACCCCGTTAAACATTTCGAAATAGATTTGAAAATCGAAATTAAAAAATAAAAACTGGACCTGTGAGTGTTTTTGTATTAGCTTTTCTGAAATGCATGCGTTAAATATTGTTTCTATCCATTTTTATTCAATTGGTGCCAATTTTTTTTAAGTTCCTGAACAATTAATTTTTTTAATTGTCATTATTCTATTGACTTTTTTCGAACAATTGTAATTTCAGAATGTTTTGCATTTTTGTCACCCAAAATGGAAGTAATTTAAAAATGAAGAAATTAGGATCCTAGACACTACTTCAATTTGTATTTCGCTTTTAGCGAAGAAAAACTGCACAAAATATGGCATATTTCTTCATTATTTGTGCCAAATTTTTACTAACACTCCAAAATACTTAATCTGGAAATAACACTGACTGTATAATTGTATAAAACTTGATTTTTCTGAAGCCTAATAATTACATACCTGTGTACATATGTATGAGCTTTAACAGTTAATTTCTTCTTTGTACGCATTTTATTGGAAAACTGTGTAAAAAGTATAATTTCGTTAAATTACAACAAAAAATGATTTTTAAAAACTGCAAACTGTTGCACTTTATTTTTTATATTTACGTTATTTTTAAATATCATAAAAAAGCTATTATTTTAAACACTAAAATGGTATTCTCCAGCAAAATTACTACTACACATTTTGACGACCTTTTATTGTAATTATGCAGAACTTACTTTCGTCTGAAAATAAAACCTGTTTCCAAAACTCGAAAGCCAGGTTTTTATATATTTTCTTAAAATACATTAGGTGAACGCAGACTTTATTGACGAAGTGTATGTGCAAAAAAAAAAAAAAAAAATTATATATTATTTACTTACCACAGTCTAATATTGCAAACTATGGCCTACAGATTTTCGGCCAACTGTTGTTATATAAAAACCATTGTCAGTGTAAATTTAAACATTCTGCAATTAAAAATCGAAAATATAGAAAGAAAATTAGTAAAATGGAGTTATTTTACTTTTTTTTATTATTTAAAAAATCATAAAATAATAAATAGTATAGAACTTCAATTTATAGGTAAATGATTTATGGTAAAAATAAGACCTAAGTTACGCGAATTATTATAATAAATATATGCCACAAAAGATGTCTTAGAATATCTGTTCGTTATAATTTTTGGATCCATTTGGGTTTTAAACTGGTGTATGTATTTATCTTTGCTGGAAGAACAAAAAAAGATAATGATAATTGGAATTTTATTTTTAACATACATATGTACTTATGTATATTTATAAACACCAAATTATCAACATTGTTGGAAGAGCCATTAATAATAATTTAACAGTGAAAAATTGAATGAAAAACAAATTAAATACTAAAGTTGATATAACTCGAACGAAATAAAAGTGACGTCACTCGGTTTTCTAGTTTATCACCTTTTGCTACGGTTTACTGGGTATTATATTATGTCTATACATTGTATATGTAGTATAAGTAGTATCTTCTTAAAAAAGAAAGTCTAGAAAAGAACTATTTTTTATTTTATAATTTCTTTCATGAATTTCTTTGAATGAAAGATTTTTCATTTTTCTATGTCATTATTGTTAAATAATATTCCACGTTAAAAAGAATTCTTATGAAACACTAAAATACATATCTACATACCGACAACATTGCGCCAACATTTCCTTCTTTCCCTTTTCACTCGTCTCAAAGTGAGAGGACTTTCAAGGAGAAATATTGTTTCACTCTATTTGCTTCCTTAAAAAAGGAAGGAGATAGTATGTATTTGGGAAAAATTAGCGACAACAAGTGATTGGTATGTATGCGTATGAGTTTAAGGAGAGTGTATCGACAGAGACAGGCAATGTGGCGGTCAATGTACTCTCAAAAAATAATATTCAATAATAAAAATGTCTAATCCCGCATTAGCTATACACAATACGCGACTACATAGAGACCCTTATGCACCTTGGAAATGAAATCCTATTAAGCCAGTTATACGCTGGCAACAGACAACGTATGGGACGTTAATGTTTTCTAAAGAAAAGAGTCAATTGATTTAAAAAATGTGCTTTCATTTTGCGTGATGCTTGATTGAATCGAAAAGTTTTTAAATTTTATGTTTGATACTTTTTTTTTATAATTAAACATTTTGTTTTTTTTCACTGTTAAACACTCAAAGGATTAAAGTTTGCAAAAATTTACTATTGGCCTACACACGAGAAATAATTCAAACTAACATTGAATGCTTTCGTTTGTATATGTAGCCAAAAAAGGCATTGCACTGGCAGATTAAAAAAAAAAACATTTTATAACATACTAACCGAAATGTGAGTGGGGGGTAGGGTGAGCATAAGACGTAAAAAATTAAATCAAGTAAACTAACCTCAGATTTATTTAACACAACAAGTAAAACGAATAAACTATAAGAGCAAACGAGAGACATGAAAACAGAGAGAATAAATAACAATAAGTTAAGGCATGCACACACTAACAATCTTAAACATAAAAAATATAAACAAAAAACAACTGATCAATTCAAATCGAAAAAGTAAACAAAAAATGTGTAAGAAAATGGGAAACAGAGTGAGAGCGTAAGATTAATCAAAAAATACATACATGCGTACATACATGCATACATACACACAAAAAGAGCATTATAACAACAGCTGAGAGCATCACTGATATGCGATATACAATTTAAAAAATGAAATTGAAGCAAATAAAAAAAAGAAGCACAAGTGGAAAAAGAAATATTTTTTAAGTACTATACAGTAATGGAACAAATAGTAGTTGCGACAAATAATATATTGTTTATCTAAATGCAATCAGTTATTTATTTATAGGAAAATTAAGAAAGAAAAACAATTTTTCAGAAAAAGTGTTTACCTCTTTTCTACATACATAATTACATACATTTGGAAATAATAATAATAATACTAATAAATAACAATTTATAGAGTCTATTATTTGAGGCATCACTGTTTATTATTAAAATATTTTAGAACGACACGCGTTACATCAAATTGCAAGCAAAAAATTATAATAAAATTAAACAAATAGCGACATGGTTGGTATTCAGATGTGAAAATAATAATGTGTATATTTGTATATAGTATGGTTAGTATATAAAATAAAAATAAATGAACATACATACATATTGAGAAAAAAGAAATAAGTAAATAAATTTGTGAAAAATAACAAGATAGGAGAATTTTATTTTTCTTTGTGTTGTTTTCTTAGATACAAAATAGAAAATGTGTGTCAAATTTAAACAAATTAATAATAAACCACAAAAGACTGAAATAAATGGAGGAAAATAACTTACATGTTAGGTTGAGGGTTCCTATTTTTTTTTTGTGTTGTTTTTTCTTCTTCTCTTTATCCACTCTCACTTTAATAATTATTTTTTTTTATTAATTTTAATTGTAACAACTTTGAGGTCACACACTCAAGTGGAGGCTGTTTTAAAATACGAGTATTTAATCAAAAATCATTTATAGATTTTTAACTTATGTTTGTTGAAGCTCGTTAATAATTTGCACTAGATTCCTGTTATCCTACTTGTTTTTATATTTAATTAAGGCGGTAATGATGATATTGTTTAAAAGTGTCTTTAAATTCATTGGAAATCTTCCAATGTTGAGGCGCTAGTGGTGATTTGTATGTTTGTTGTAATATTTGCAAGCACTTACTAATGGCGCTTTTCTATTTATTTTGTTGCTATTGTTTTTTTAATAAAATTTTTAGATTTGTTTGCTTAAAAATTGCGCTGTAGACTAAATGATATTAAAAAAAATAAAATATAAATTACAACTTTAATAGAATGGAATAAAATAATATTGAAAAGATAGGTACCAGAAAATACCCAGAGAGCAGCAACATCGTTAACAGAAGAGACTTTATAATGCATTTAACATAACACTGTAAAATGACTAAGAACAATTCTAAATTAAGTACTGCCCATAATAATAGTCTAGGTTTTTCAACTATTTAAAAAAGCTACAGCTAATGCTTTTAATAAATAATTCTGTACATATTAATGTTTCACTACAAGCGCCCAAACTTTGGTCATTCCTGTCTGTATTAAAAAAAATCGTTCTAATATTATTTTATTGGAAAAAAATTAAAAAATAACATTTTTTGCATAACAGTTTTAAAATTTTATTATTCGGTAGTACAACTAAACAATTCTCTTTTTTATTCTCTTCTCAACTATATTAGCAGCACAAGTGTCTGTTAATAGAGTGTTAAGATTGTCAGTATTGACTGCTATTTTAATTTGCTTTAGCTATGGTGTAAAACAGGAAAAGTTTTCCCATTTTTTTGATGGAAAGTATTATCGATACCATCAGACAGCAGGAAATAGATTTTTATTTTATTTTCAAAGCAAAATTTTTGCCAAAATATATGCTTATTTTAAATGTATTTGTGTGGTATTTTTGAAACTACAAGTAGATGCAATATAGGACAAACGATTCATTATATGGCAGATTTGTGTTCGGTTTAATAGTTACACTAAAATATTTTTTTTTTAATTACATATGTACTTTTATTTAATTTTTTATCAATATGTACACACTAATACAAATTTCTCCAATAAACAAGTTTTTAAATGTGGAACATTTTGAAGAATATAAATTTTGTTTGAATTTTCTAAGCATAGATTTAAGTTTTATTAACTTTTATTTCCTTATATTCATAACACGAATCATTGTTATTGTTGTTTTTTAATATTTCTTTTGTCTTCTCTTTATTATATTATTCAGACGCTCACAAAACATTGACGAACATGAACCAAACCAAACAATACGTCATTTTAATTGCACTTTTTTCTCGAATTAAATTTTTTTGTGTATAATAATTATTATGGTTTTGTTGCTGTTTGTCTTATTAATGTTAAAAAGTTGTAAAGTCGTATACTTCATTTGGTTACTTCTTTTGCCTCTTTTTGTATATCAACGACACATCAAAAACAAAATAAAAAAAAGTACTGGTAAATATACCCACACACAAATACTTTTTATTACTAAAACAAAGAGCCAGTCACACACAAACAATCACTCTTAGCTTTTTAAGTACTGTAGTTGTTGCTTTTTTACTTCAAAATAAAAGTAATAACAGAATATGTATATTTACCCCGCGACCCGCGTACCTTTCCTTTAACAAAGTACAAATTTTTAGTTTTTATTCTCTACACGATGCAAAGACTCTCGTTGCTGAAATACGACTGATGAATACGTAAAGAAATTGAAAACTCTGTGACTAAAAACTGCTGACTGCTCAAATCAGGAAAATAAAAAAACATCAGCACCGATGATAACAACAATAATTTCAAGCCAACTAGTCTATACGTACAATACGGTACACTACACTAGACGTACGTAAAGAGGAGGTGTGTGGCGAAGAACATGCATGAAACAAAGAACAGAATACATATAAAATATAACATTGTATTGTGTATTGAGTATTATATGGCGAGTAAACACGTATGTATGTATTTAGAGAGCGTCATTTATACTATATTTCGACAGTGCACTACCATCAAGACTTTCTAAACAGCTGAGTGTCGAATATTTGCGAGAGCGTGAGGAAAACAAAATCCCAAACGAACAACAATGATTTTTTATTACAGTACAGGTAAGAAATATATGGATAACATTATATGCTTATGTACGTATGTACATATTTTTAACGCCAGGTGTATACCAGCCATTTTAACTTTACTTTTGATATTATAGTTATTTTTTTAAGTAAAAATAATTTTACAATATGGATATAACATAACATAATTAACAAAATGGATTTGTTTAAAAAATTATGTATACAGTTGTTGACAATTCGATTGTATAATTTATTTACGTTTTCTAACTGCACGAAAATCAAAAAATCTTCTTGAACGAAAAATAGTTGCCAATTAAAAACTAAAAAACTCGAAATAGATTCGAAAAGTGGGAAGAAACAGAAACAAAGAATATGTATGTAATGTATACAAGAAAGGTAAGGAAAAGAAAGGAAGGCAGACAGGTAACAAGAGTAATCTCATATCTAAAATCCTAACACGGGCTAACTTCTTAAGGCTGTTGAACAAACCTCCGCATACCAGGGCAGAGACACAGAATAAAATCAATGACTCCGGCTCACCCACATTACTACAAATCCTTCTAATCAATGACCGAGGTCTTCTACAAGCAGTATTGTCTTACAGAACGCACTTTTACTGAGTTTGGTTTGTTTGTGGAATTGTGAAGATTTTCATAGCTTTTACTGTGTAGCTGCATTAGCCTGGTCGGCACTTTTATATGTAAAGGATGTAACATCCTTAACCTCTATATTAATTATTCTGAATTCTTAGCGTTCATGGTGTTGAAACGTATGCATCTAATTTTTCTATGTTTATTTGTATCCCCGCTTCGCGCAAAATATTGTGTTTTGACTGTAGATTTATTGTCACATTGGATAAAATATGTTCGAAAAAGCTAATGTAGTCAGCATAGCCAAGGTGTTTGAGACGTTCAAAAATTTTCCTGTAATGGCCCATCTTGCGGTTGTTGCCTATAACATTCGTTTGATCTCAGTATAATGCACTTCACAGTTCGATTAATTAGATCGGAACTGCTTTACATTCGAGCAATATGGCTTAATGGTGGCTTCTGCAAAGTCAATGAATATGTCATACAAGAGTTCACTCCATTCAATTGATTGTTCGCCGACAATTCGAAAGTAAATGCAGGAGCAGTGAGTTGTAAAACCAGTTTATTCGCCGCGGAAATCCTGAAAAAGTGAGATAGACAATATTTCGTGAATGATATGAACCAAAACATTGCAGGCCATTGGCAGACGAATTTTTCCCACTCTAATTTCCGTCTGGTAGGTATCCTTACTTAGGTAATATTATTATTGCGCTTTTATTGAGTTTA
The DNA here is from genome assembly GCA_930367235.1 of Sarcophaga rosellei. Classification (NCBI taxonomy): domain Eukaryota; kingdom Metazoa; phylum Arthropoda; class Insecta; order Diptera; family Sarcophagidae; genus Sarcophaga; species Sarcophaga rosellei. The sequence goes on from OV884021.1 coordinate 86,646,013, forward strand.
TACGGCAGTGAATAAAATGTGCAAAAACTTTTAACGATGGACTGAATGATCATTGCGCGAAGGACAGGCTCCATGTTCAGCAGCTCCGGATTCATGTTGTCCGCAATTAGTGTTATGCCATTTTTCGGTGCTTTTATAGCTATAACTATCACCGATTCGGCAGAACATGTTGTTCTTATATCAGCCATAGCCCGTGCACCGATAACTGGTTCCAGTTTAATATTATTTTTGCATTAAAGACACCAATTAATAGCAAAATGAGTAGGCTTCAATTTTTTTCTTTAAAGAAATCAACTTCGGTTGGGGCATAGCACTGATTAGAAGAGAGGTTGAAAACACGACTATGAAGTCGAATAGATACTATTCTTTCAGAGTGAGCTTTCCATACCATTAATGATACTTTATTCTCATTGAAGAGTATGAAGCCAGCGCCATTAAATAGTTCATATTTTATAATTATCTTGGATTTTAATTTCAAATGTAATTTGAATAATCTTATCTGTTTCAATTATTTCTGCAACTACTGTATGTAGTGTTCATAGTATAAAATGACTCTCTTTAGCTTACAAAAAACACAGCCAAATATTTGCCTTCCTAAACACACACACACCAATGAATACAAATGTATATACATATAGTATATGTATGTATTGAAAATGTAGGTAAAAACCATAATAAAAACCATATGATAGTTTCATAACAACAGTAATACAGCAGAGTTATAGAAAATAAAAATATAAACAAAATATGTGAAATAAAATCACAATATAAACATAAGCATAAAAATATATGTACATATGTTATGTTTATATTAATTCCAATTCTTCTTTTTTCCCTTTCCACTAAAGAGAAGGTCAAAGAGAACTCTGTTATTAATTTTAATACAGAAATTTTTATCACTTATTTTTACAATTCCATAGACACTACTACTGAACATTATTCATCTTCTTCTTTACAAGTTTAACTAAACATTTGAAATGTTTATAAACATTGTTTCTGTGGCTATATACGATAATATTGCTATAATTTTTTTATTTTTTAATAACTAAAATTAATAACTTAATAATTAAAATATTTATATGATTTTATTATTGTTTTGTAATTACAACTATTACAACTATATATATCAGAAATACACTTATAACGTTATTTACGTACATATGTGTATCAACTTAACTGATTATGTTGTTAATGTATAGAAAACACCTACAAATATTACGTAATAGTAAACACTGATAACAGGAAATAAAACAAAGTGTATCGACCTACTGTAATCCATCAATAGGTGTATAAAAGTATGGATTTTTTATTTTGCCAAAGAGTTTTTAAAACTAAGATGTGTATATGTATATTGAAAATGAGTGTAATTTTTAATTTATTCCCCTTTATTATTAAAGACTATGCTATCTATATGGTGTCATTATATTAATAACACTTATTGACCGGTGGTAAATAACCACACTTGTTACCACACTTGTTAAAAATAATTAATTTTTTTTTATATTAATTTGGAAGTGCTTATAAAAGTTCTTTTCAAATACTAAACCAAATTAGAGCATAAAAAACATTGCAAATGCATTGAAAATTTTAAATAAGGTCGCATTTAATTAAAAAATACTTTTCCTGCTCAAAAATTGCAAATAGTGCAAAAAAATAGTATTTAGAAACATGTATGTATAGCACACGTTTTGCAAGTTGTACCATTCTCACAGGTAGAAAAATTCCCTTTTTAAATAGAAAAACTGATAATAACTAGAAATAGGTATAAAAATCACTCAAAGGCGACATACAAAAATATTATTAAAGCTGGCGTTGATGGCAGATTATAGGGGCAAATGTGATAAAAATAATTGCAACTAAAGTCAGTGAGCGCAACATATTCATTACTCTTACACACAAATATGCCCAACAGCAACGGCGATAACAAGCCTTCGACATACATATATGTATACAATATGAGAACAGAAAGAAAATGAGTTTTGGTTTTTGGTACAAAATATCTCAAGGTTTTAAAAGTTGTATATGCCCACTGCAAACTACACATACACGCACACACTCGCTTAATATAAAATATTTTTATTGTAACGCAATAAGGACAAGAGACAGAGAAAACAATGTTATCAAATACAACATTTTAAGGAAAAACAGTTTTTAAGAGTTTCTTTGAATGGTACATACAACCATTGCAACATGTTGTGTTTATCAAATCAAACATGTATCGTTCATGCGTTCAACATGAGCGCTAAACGTGTTACGTGACAATGTTGCTTAGTGTGTACCTAGCATAGGGATTATAAATAAGCATACATAGAAACATTATTAATTGAAATTTTATGTTTTATAGAAATGCCATTTCCTTTTTTATTAATGAATTTTTTCATTCAAAATATGTTTTTAAAATAAAAAAAAACCGTAAAATTAGTTTAAAAAAATAATTGACTTAAACAGAGGGAGACTGCACAAAAATAAAATAAAAGCTAAGCAAACAACTAATACATTTAAACAATGTTGCCAACTCCTCATAGAAAAACGCACGGTCATGGCTCAATGTCACATTATATTGGAATTTGGACATTCATTTCGCCCTGACTGCAAATGCACAATGCTTTTGATTTCAACCAATTCTTAATTACAGCATTCGTCACCCAATATCCATAATTAACTTTTAGGATGACAATAATTGTAAATCGTATAATCATACAAAATGTTTCGAGATGTATTATATACTGATGATACTTATTGCACAAGAAAGAGCTGAAAGCCGTCCGTCCGTATCCGTCTTTCCAAAACAGGCCTTTTTGCACAATTTTTCGGGTAGACTAACAAAAATAAAAACATAAAAATGGGAACCCTGAATGTAAGCACCTAAAGCACTCTGAATGAGCGAATTCACACAAGCACAATTGTGCTGGCGTAAAATGATACTTTATAGGCAAGAGGAGTGAAGAGAATGGTTTTCGGGTGGCTAAAGTTTCCACCAGCTACAACCCCGCATCCCCAGCACAAAACTAATACATGCACATTTTTAAAAATCAGCCCAATATCAAATGAATGCAAAAACACTAATACATACAAAGCTCTGTATACGTATACATTTGTTGCCAAACGAATATTCATCCCGTGTAAATTGAAAAGAACAAAAATGGTGCGACTAAAAAATGTGCTGGTCTGAATTGGCTCAATGAGTATATGTAATTAAATTCAAGAGAGAGAGAGAGAGAGAGTGAGAAAGGGTATAATTAAAAGAGTGAAAACAAAATGAAAACACATACACGGATCAGTGTAACTAGCTTAATATCTTATAATCTTTCAAACACTGTATGTATAAAGTTTGTTTTTATAAATCAGCTGTTTCTTATGATCATTTATTATTTTTGTGTTTGTATTACTGAATGTTCGTTTTGTTGTTACGAAATAAAATAAATACGAAAAACAGTTGTTTCAATGTACATAGTTGTTTTATATAGAATACAAATTTATAAAATTTTAAGCACATCTATAGGTATTGGGAAACTATTTCCATTTTGTTGTTGCAAATATTGTAAGTTTATGTATACTATTTTAAAATATCAAAAAAATTAAAATACATTTTTGAAAATCTGATAGGTATGTACCCTCTCTGAGAAAAATCATTATTTATGTTGTTTACCCACATGTATGAATGAATACATATTTATGTTTAAATACAAGTTTGGCAACATAAATAATCGTATACATAGCATATATGTATATATACAAATACTTGAACAAATGTTTATACTTACATATGTATGTATGTATTTTTAAGAAAATTAACTACGCAGTTCTTTTTCTTTATACAGTCGAAGCCCGGTATAACAAAAACTCACTTTAACGAATTCGGGATATAACGAATGAGTAAATTTCTTACATTGGCTACCTTATATAACGAATGTTTTATAATTTTCAAGCTCAGTATAACGAATGAATTAAAAAAATTTTAAAAACAAAAAGAATGTAACAAATGAGAACACAAAAAATGTTCGTTAAAGTACCGTTGGTTTTCATTGTATACAAACTCACAGTGCTTCTGAACAAGTGGTCATAAAAATTTTAGTCAATTTGTAACAAGTTGTGAGTTTTATTTTATATAAAGATGGGAAACAGAAAAAGTGAAAAAAAAAAAATTTTAAGAGTGCAGAAATGGATTATCGCTTTCAGGATTTCAAACAGATATAAAATATCAAAATCATCCATATGTACATTTAAGAAAATGGAAAGTAAAATCGTTTCAAATTTTTAAACTACAAACATTGGGTCAAAAAACCGTCGATCCCTCAGAAAGGGAGAATATCCCGTAATGGAGAAAAAACTCTATCAGTGGACCAATTTTCTAATAATGAAACGAAAATAAAGCATTCTGAAGTAATAAAATGTTTTGATAAATGTATACAATGGGGTTCCCAAAATAATATTAATATTTCAAAACAATTAGTACTTCGAGAAATACAGGAAGAAAGAGCTTCTTTCAAGTTACTTTTAAACAAACGTCTATAAATGATTTTTTTTCTACCAACTTAAATAAATCAAACGTTATTTTAGGGACATATCTATATATTTTTAATAACATGAATTAAATGTACTTCTACTTTTCTTTTTTTAATAAAATTTTGTTAAAAAAACGTTGCGATATAACGAATTTTTCACTATAACGAAAGGGCCTGACAATATATCGTTCGTTATACCGAGCTTTGACTGTATTTATTTGTTGAGCATACATAAGTACATATATACAGCAAAATAGGAATAACAAAGACCTTAACTTCACAGCTAAATGAATGGATTTATTTTTACTACATATGTACATATGTATGTACATATCTATTTCATGAGCATTGTAAAGACTTACTGGAATAATTTATTAAACCCTGTATCGACTAGCCTGGTGCTGAGTGTAATGTTGTTATACAAGTACATATAATACGAGAAACTATGTGTACCTACCTACATATAGTTAACAGGAGAAGGTGGAACAAAAATTATAAAAATATTGTCTCTTAAATAACCAATTTTGTTTTTCTTTCTCCTCTAACTTTCTGTTGATCGGAGAAGGTTAACATTTAAGTATATAATTAAATTACCATTCATTCCTGTATGCCGTTATTACATTTTTAAACATTTGTAAAGCAATTGCAATTGCTTCTTTACATACATAAAATAAAAGAAACAAAAAAAAAAATAACAATTTCCTTACTTGGAAAAAGAAGAATAAAAGAATGCCTAAAGAGAGAGAATACCTAGTATATAAGTGATACAGTCACATATGTACATATGTAGGTAGCTTCAAAAAGATTAGATCATATTTTAAATAAATGTTTGTTCTTTTGTTGCTGCTGATTTTTGAATAAACGAATAAATAATCTACTAGGAGGAGGTAAACAAATAGAAATACCTTATAAACAATGAATTTGTAAAGTAAATTACTTTAATTTCACAATGTAACATTGATGTAAAAACATTCATTTTTAACTTACTTTTTTTTTTTTACAAACTATCTTGTGATTATCATCAAATTATAAGTAATTTACTCACTCGTGGGACTTACATGGACGAGGAAAACAATAACACGGACAATGATGACGAAATGGTACTTTAAATGGACTGGACGCGTCCCAGCTCATTGCGCGAATCCAGGCGAGCATTGTTGACAACAACAATGAGATCGTCAGGAATTTCGCCCCAGCTGGCCTGAGGATTACGACTGTGGAGGAAGCCTTTGGTGAGGAGTCTGCTTTGGCGATACTCACTTCTACGGAAGATATGTGCGTGGAGTCAGACTCTGTCTCCCCACTGTCGGATAAAGACGGTGACAATACGGTCATCGAAAGGCTCCCTCTCCCTCGTATCCAAATTGCCACTGGGAGCAATGAGGTGGTGACATCCCCTTTTAGGAACCCACTTGTCAGACAGGATGCTTCTGACCCACTAGTACGATCATCTACTGATTCGGACTGCATGGGTAAAGGTGGCTCGTCTGACAAGGAGGATAGAACTGGGCGGAAAAGTTCTGCTATGTATAAGGAGAGGAATTCATATCGTAGGGCTTGCACTGACTTGAGGAGATTTGCAAGCTGTGATGTGGATTCCCTCTCTGTTAGGGAGCAGAGGATGCTGGCTCGACACAGAGGCACTGTTTTGCGGTATGAGAAAAAATACCCAGGCAGTGCCCTCTCACGGGTCGCTGACTCTGGTGAGAAGGATGGACCCTTGAGTGTGGACGAGAGCGTAGAACCAACTGCTTCTACCTCTCAAGTCGCATGCAAGGGGCACAAAGGTTATACACCCTTACTCCCAGCTGGAGCAAAGAAGACCACCCGGGTTTTCAATCCTCCGGTGAAGAGAAAGGGTGGTGGTGTTACTCCTACAATGGATGATGAAAAGGAGGTAGAAGCTACCGCCAATCCTTTATCCCAAAAGGAGGATGTAAGGTTAGAGGCCAAGGAGTTGGGGGGTTCACTTCGGCCGATAGGTCTTCTGTGCAGGTTTCTCGCAAGGGAGATCGCATGAGGAGGAACAGGTCTGACGAGGTGCCTTCCTCTGGCTCCAAGCGTCCCAGGAAACAAGGGAGCCTAACAACTAACCCTTCCCTTCAGCTGGCTTTCATCGACAGGTCGGATTTGGATGGCAAAAGAGGGAATCTAGTTGAAGAACGGCTCATTGAAATTATAGCTGAGGAGAGTTGTGATGGCAGGAATGCTCGCATATCTTCTATTGGTTGGTCCAGGGACATCAAGGTAGTCGACTGTGAAAACGAGGGAACTGTAAAGTTCCTTGTGGAATCAGTGAAGCGCCTTGGTGAACTCTGGCCCGGTGCGCGCTTGGAGGTGGTCCCTCAATTCGACCTCCCTCTACGTCCAATAGTGACGGTAAGGATCCCGCCTACTTTTAGGCGGGTGAGTATCATACCCAAACTTATTGGGAAGCAGAATGATGGATTGAACACCAGTACGTGGGCGGTCGTTAACTCCCTGGCTGGTGACGGTAAGAAGGGCTGCGATCTTCGGATCGCTATTGATCAGACCTCACTTCAGAGGCTAAGGGCAAGGGGTGGCGTGGTGTTGAGTGGGATGGTAAACCTAAAGTTCCCTCATCGGGAAATAGGGGGTGCCCAAGAACCCAGAGGAGGCTAAAAGTAGTGCAGATTAATCTGCATCACTGCGAAGCCACCTCACACAACCTACTAACCACCCTACGCAGCCTTGAAGTTGACATCGCTCTTATCCAGGATCCCTGGATCATTAGGGATAGGATCCTGGGTTTGAGCGATCCTGATTATAGGTTACTCGTTTCTAGAGCAAGTGAGAAGGTAAGGACCTGCATTTTTGCTAGGGGTAAGTTAGACTTGTTAATCACTCCTTCCTTTTGTACAGGTGACGTAACGACTGTGGCGTACAAAGATGACCTTGGGATCAAGTTGATGCTGTCATCTGTGTACATGCCGTACGAGGCTGCATCCCCACCTGATGACTTAATTGGACGACTGGTGGAGCATGCGGAGAGGACAAGATGTCGCCTTGTCCTGGGTTGCGATGCCAATGCTCATCACACCCAATGGGGCAGTGCTGACATAAATACTAGGGGTGAGTCGATTTTGAATTTTGTTATTCTTAACAGGCTCAACATTTATAACGTTGGTAACACGCCAACGTTTAGGAACCGTGTTAGGGAGACGGTAATTGACATTAGGCTCCCTAACATGGACAGGTCTATGATTAATGACTGGAGGGTTTCAGATGAGTGTTCTTTCTCTGATCACCAATTGATATCCTTCAGTATTAATCTATCAGGTGGCTTTAACAAGCCATTTAGGAATCCAAGAAGAACCGATTGGATCAGATATGAGAAGGCTGTGGAGGAGGAACTTAGGACCCTCAGTGGTCGTTCCACTCCTGGTGTCAATGATCGAGTTGGGTCTTTGACGGATATTTTGTTGTCTTGTTATAGAGATGCTTGTCCTCTCACTTACCCGGGTAAGAGGAACCAGCCATCCTGGTGGAATGCGGAACTCCGTAGACTCCGCTGTTGTACCAGGAGACTCTTTAATAAGGCTAAGAGGTCGGGCAGGGATGTTGACTGGTCTGCGTATATGGCCAGTTTTAATGAGTATAAAAGGGAAGTAAAGCGCTCAAAGAGAACCACCTGGATGAGTTGCTGCACGAGTATCGAGGATGTTGCCGATGTGGCTCGTTTCCGTAGGATGCTGCCTAGGGACCGCAAAATCCTAGGCTTCATCCAAAAGAACGATGGCGCGTGGACAGCCTCGAGAAAAGAAACCCTAGAGGTTCTGCTGAGCACTCATTTTCCCAATTGTGTGGATCCAGAAAGCTATCCGTCGCTTGCCCGATTTGGAGGATATCATTACCAGAGACAAGGTCAAATGGGCGATGAATAGTTTTGAGCCCTTTAAGTCGCCTGGTCCGGATGGTATCTTTCCGGCTCTGCTTCAGCGTGCTGGTGATATATTACACGAATGTCTGGTGGACGTGTATAGAGACTGTCTCCGGCGGTGTGATATACCTGATGGTTGGAAAGATGTGCTCGTAGTGTTTATACCAAAGGCTGTTTATACCAAAGGCCCAGTCACATCGGCCAGAAGGATTATAGACCGATATCGCTCTCATCCTTTCTTTTGAAAGCCTTGCTTATCAATCTATATTTGAGGTCAAACATGGACCGGTCTCTGTTGAGTGGGTCGCAACATGCTTACATTAAGTCGGTAAGTCGGTTGAGAGCGCTCTTCATGATGTGACAGGTTTTGTTGAGGCGAATCTGGCTAGGGGTGAGTACACACTGTCAGCTTTCCTTGATATAGAGGGGGCCTTCAATAATGTCACCACTTCTTCTATTGAGAATTCACTGAGGGATATACATGCCCCAGACTTTCTGGTGCGGTTTATCATCCACATGTTGGGTAATAGATCCGATCGAATCTGGGTGGATGTTCTATCGTAAAGCGTGCGACCAGGGGTACACCGCAGGGGGGTGTCCTATTCCCTCTCTTGTGGCTCCTGGTTGCTAATGTTGGTCTGAGGCTTCTAAAGAGTAGGGGCTTTAGGGTTGTGGCATATGTCGATGATGTGGCTATTCTGGTGGGTGGAAAATTTCTACCGACGCTGGGGAAACTGATGGAGTCTGCTCTTGGAATTTTATCCTCTTGGGTATAAATGTGAAATGTGGCCTGGGTATAAATCCGGATAAGACAGACCTCGTCTTGTTCTCGCGTAGGTATAAAATTGAACCCTTCAGGTTGCCGAGGTTGGCTGGTAGGGACCTTCCGTTGTCTCCTGAGGTCAAGTACTTGGGTGTTGTCCTGGATAGCAAGCTGAACTGGAAACGAAACACCGAGGAAAGAATGAAGAAGGGACTGAATGCTTTCTACCAGTGTAGGAACTCCATAGGTAAGAGCTGGGGTCTTCCGCCTAGGGCCATTCGCTGGATATATCTGGCGATTGTTAGACCGGTTATTGCCTATGGCTGCGTTGTTTGGTGGTGTGCCTTAGATAAGAGTTTTCAGCGGAAAATCTTGGATAAGGTTCAGCGGATTGTTTCCTTGAGTATCACTGGAGTGAGGAAGAGTTGCCCTCAGGCTGCTCTTGACACTGTGCTCTGCCTGACTCCGCTTGATTTGTACGTCAAGCGGTGTGCAGCACACAGTGACATCGTCTGAGGGAATCGGGCTGCTGGAAACAGCGCTCGATAGGTCACTCCAGAGTTCTGAATGTCGTCTTTCCTGAAGGGAGATATACTACGTCTATATTGTGCCTGAGGCTATGTTCCTGCCCGGTTTAAGGATACTTACACCAGAAAGGGCACAATGGAATGGTGGGGTACTCCAGGGGCAGAGAGGTATACCCATCTTCACAGATGGGTTTAAGTTAGGTGGATGTAGAGGTGCTGGGGTTTTCTGTAGGGAACTCGGTCTTGAACTCCACTTTAGGTTGAATGATGACTGCAGCGTTTTTCAGGCGGATATTTTCGCAATCTTGAAGGCTATTGAGGGATAGCTGGTGGGCACAGCTCCGGATTCGGAATCTTACGTGATCTTCGTTGACAGTCAGGCTGCCCTTAGGGCCATTGAGTCGGTCTGGTGCAAATCACGGCTCGTTCGCAAGTGCCAGGAGTCGTTGAGGACTTTTGGACTAGACTGTATCCGTCTTTGCTGGGTTCCGGGTCATGGCGAAATACTGGGCAATGAGACGGCGGATGCCCTCGCTAGGTTAGGTTCGCTCTCTGGGGGCGATTTAATAGTTGGTCCTGACCCCCCGGTCTGCCACCTCTACGGTCTCGTCAATGGATGGGTCGGGGAGGAAGAGCAGAGACGTTGTGGGAACGGATCGGGATGTTTTGTTTCTAGATGTCTATGGCCTGCTGTGGACAGTAAGAGAACAGGTTGGCTGCTGGGCTTGGAGAAGGCCAGCTTAAGGTTGGTTGTCGGATTTATCACGGGGCACTGCGAGATTAGGTCGCTGACGGGGATGTGGAACAGATCCCAGCCGGACTATTGCAGGTCATGTTGCGATGAGGAGGAGTTGGAGACTATCGAACACCTCCTCTGTAACTGCCCAGCCCTTGTTAGGTTGAGGCTGAGGACCCTTGGCAGGGCCTCCTTTGAGAGTTTGAACTCTGTGTCGAGAGCCGACATCAAGGCTCTCCACAGATTCATTAGTGGCTTATGCTGGTTGAGAGGCGCTAGGGCTTCATCAGGGTAGTCGCGCTCTCTTTTCTTTGTTGGGTCTGTGTGACCCCTTCACTTCCCATTCTCCCTTTCCTATCTCCTCTCCTTTCTATCCTATTCCCTCTCTTATCCTTTCTCTTCAAGGACGTTGTACAATGGGTCAATTCGACCTCCGGGAACTGTACTTGTCTTAATTGACAAGTACACGTCCTCTAACCTAACCTAACCTACTCAAGAATTTAATTTAAAATGACTTCCTATTATTTAGAATTAATAAAAACACACATACACAGTAAGACATGACACGATTGAATCAATCGAATGACTGTGTACTTATATTTTAACTCAAAAGAAAAATTTATACAAAAAACATTTCGTTTGCACTTTTGAAATCTTTATCTGTTTTTGAAATACATTCCACCCAAATGCTGTTTCCAAAAGAGACCTTACAGCTATTGTGGGTGAGAATAGTAAACGCAAAGAAAAATATAGCGGTATATTTAAAATGGTAATTGAGTGTAACAGAAGGTAATATGTGAAGTTTATAAACCACCAAAATTATTGAAACCTAAACAATTTGAAATTATGAAAGTTATCGATGCAAGAATAATTGTTGTTGCTCTTTGCACCAACTGGGTATCATAGGAATCAGTATATGATGTGTACAATAAAGTTAGGGTAGTATGCAGTTAGGGTAGTATGCAGTAACAAAAATTCTATTATGTTTCCCAGAAAGCAAATACCATACAACTATTCGTGATCACTGCGTGAATAATGCGTACTATTATGTAGAAAAATAATACTTGTCAACCAAGCTTTGGGATCTTCAACCATGTCACTATTAATAAAAGCTCTCCAGTTGTCCCAGCTCTCCAGTTGTCCCAGTCCCTTACGTTACTTGCTTTAGAAGTATTGATTATATTTTTATATTTTTTTTTATGTTAATATTTAATGGACTATCATATCGCTAAAAAATACATATACATACATATATTATGTCCAATACAAAAACAATATTTTCTTTTAAATGAAAATATGTATATATGTACAACAATACCAATAATAAGAAAAGGAGCTATACATACTTATAAAAGCACTTTAAAAAAGAGAAGTATGTAATATCAAACGCGCAACAAAGGAAAAATCATACTCACTAACCAACACTACACAATGAAGAAAGTGTTGAAAGTACATACTCTTTTAAAACAAATATTATTATTATATTACAGTAACAATAATAAGACTTTTGTTCTTTGTGTCTGATGTTCAAATTAATGTATGGAAAAATGTAGTTGACTGTTATAGAGATTTGATGAGCTTAAAATGCTTAAAATGTTTGTGAATGCATCTGTTATTTTACATATGTATATACATATGTATCTATATATAAATGTATGTATGTGCTTTGTTTTGTTTACATTTACATTTATTATTTGTTCTCACAATATTGCTCTCTTTCAAACGGATGCTAATTTTAACTCCATACAATGTAACAGGAGCAAAACGTTTGCTAAAGGGTAAAAAATAACACCAAGTAGATTTTAGTTACTTAAATTTATTAAATACGAATGTATGTATGTATTTGAATAGATTTTTTTTTGTTTTTCTTACGCTACTAACACTTTAACAAAGAATATAATAAATGCATATGTACATACATGGTAACATATTGATAAACCATAATTTACTGATTACAGTAGCAAGTAATAACCAGAAGACCTATGAACACAAACGAATTAAAGGAAAGAAAGGAAGTGAATAAAAAGGAAAACAGAAATTGATTGGGTTGTTAAGTTGAGAGATGTAAACAAACTTTCAAAGTTTAATGTCTTGCTTTTAATCATATAAAGTCAATGTCTTAAACAAAAGAAAATGAAACAATACAAAACAATACTAAAAACACCGAGAGAGCGAAGAGAAAAAGTTCAAAAAACCTAAACAACAAAAACAGTGCAACAACAATTCCACACCAAACTTGGTACAATTTTTTCGGTACACTTTCAAACACGGAAAGTACTTTGGTACACAAATGGCTTATTTAGCACAGTTAAGGAAAATTTTCAGTCTAATGAACATTATTACAACTCTTTAACTAAGGACAGGATTTTAGCGGGCAAATAATTTGTTTTTCATTTTTATAAGTACACAATAAGGTAAAAGTGGGAAATATGAAAAAAGCTTTGCTTTCGACGATTCCTCTTAGAAGATTTTTGACAAAAATTCTGAGAGTAAATACAATTGTCATGTAAAATTTCTCAAAAAATCTGTCGTTCAGAGTCGAATTTTAACTGTAGGTCCCGCCATTCATGTATAGGTGGTGTAAGAAACTGGGTCATAATCCCGCCTAAAGCGTTGTAATGATGAATTACATACATAATTGGCCATTACAACCCTTCAGTTAGGATTACGGCCTAGCTTCTCAATACTAATCATGTTATGTGCCTTAATTTTATACTTGAGTAGCGGGACCTACAGTTTAACGTCGACTCCGAACGACAGATTTTGAGAAACTTTATTATGGCAGGTTTACTTACTCTCCGAGTTTTTGCCAGAAATCTGCTGAGAGGAAGCCGCCGAAGAAATATTTTTTTTTCATATTTCGTTTTGATGTCTGGCCTGTGGCTCGAACCCGGGCTTTACGTCTAATAAGCAAACACGCTACCTACTAGACTACGGCGACTACAATGATAAATTAAGTAAGTATATTAGCATATGATATAATAATGTAAAATATATCCATATGTATGTACTAGTATTACATATACTATACAACTGTAAATGACATTTTTAGGTTATAATAAAACTTATAACAATAGTTGTAATTTATCAAAAAATCCTTCACTTAATATTATTAAAATAGATTGTAAATAAAAAAGAAATAATAAAAAAAATATATGTATATTTCAGTTCAAAATGGATGTTAGTTTTTGTTTTCTTTTCAAAATACAAAATTACTTTTAGTACAATTTAATTGAACAAAAGTACAATTTTTGAAGTAAGCGCGTACAATTTTAAAATTCGTAATGCCATCCCTGTTATATACGCATTCAGACAGCAATTATTGTTGCTCTCCATTGCTTTCTTCTCACCCGTATTACAATTCAAACGTACATACTTACTTAGTTATTGACGCGAATTTTTGTCTTCGGCTATTGTCTCATTTTTTTAATTTTATACGCAGATAGGTAGACGTTAATAAATTATAAATCTTTAGAAATTTCAGAGATATTCTTTTTAAACTCTTTTGGCAAGGTAAAGAGTTTTTGTTCTTGAAATAAAAAAAAAAAAGATAAAATGTATATCTGTACGATAAATTAAAATACGTCAAAACCTAAAAATAAAACCGAACAAACCATTTTCGGAATTAGCATATACATATATACGTTCCCGTTAAATAGAACATTAAAACAATAACAACTAAAAGCTTTTACTTTACATATTACAGTACAAGACAAAAATATACATCCATACATATACATATATGTAAGTGTAAGATAAATGTTTAAATTTTTTGAAAAAAAAAAAAAAATAGAAACTACTACACTACTAAGTAAATTTGCTGCTTTTATTTTATTTTTGGTTTTTTTGTATTGCAATTGTAAAAAATTCAAAAATATACATTAGATGTGAGGCCACGGTTCAAACCCCAGCTCAGACATTTCCAACAAAACGAAATATGAAGAAATATTTCTTCAGCGACTTCCTCTCAGCAGATTTCTGGCAAAAACTCTGAGAGTAAATAAAATTGCCATGAAAAGTTTCATAAAAAAAATCTGTCGTTCGGAGTCGACCTTAAACTGTAGGTTCCGCCACTCATGTATAAAATTAACACACACAACATAGGTGATGTGGGAAGTTAGGTCGTAATCCTAACTGAAGAGTTGTAATGAACAATTATGTATTGTAATGTGTTTATCAAATAATAATAATAATAATAAACAACACACCACATTTACTATACAAAACAAAAAAGATTTAAATTACATTTGCTCTACATATGTATGTACAACACAAATTTTTAATTGTAATTTTAAACCTTTAAAATAAAACAAACAAATTACAAAGTATGACACACTTTAAGCGAAATGCTTAACGAAAAGCAAAACACTTAAAAGGAACCATAAGGGTTCGAATAACAGAAATGATAAGAAAGAAATTTATTACTTTCAAATAACTCACTTTTAAAGTAATGAGTGAAAATATTAAAAATATTGAGTAAGGTCTTGACCAATCATAACTCAGTAATTGTCGCAAATGAATATTACTTTGTAATAGAAAGAGCAAATTATATAATATTAAGAACCACTGTAAAAATTAGAAAATATTATAAATAGTTGAAAAATATTCAAATAAAGATCAGAAACATTTTGATAAACAAAACTTAACAACGTGTTTCTCAATATTCTCATCCAGCACCTTAAACAGTGCAGGAAGGAATTAAAACTGCTGTGGTTAGGCATAGCATTCAAAACAACCTAACAAAAACAATCCATTATAAACCAATACTTTATATGGCGATCCTGCCATTATATGGCAATCCTTTATAGTATGTATGTACTGAATGATGGTGTTCTATAGAGAATTTGACTAAAAATAGAAAAAAAATTATTTTGTCTTAGAAAATATCTATTGAAGTCACCTAAATATTGTTATTGTTAAATGAAAACTGATGAAAAATATTATGCAATTTTAGGCAGCTTTCGTTACAGCCGGGTAACCTTTGTGACCGGAGATATAGCCCACGAAGCTTACTTTTTCATACGAGCAAAATCGATGAAATTCAAAAAGGTGCGGTTTTCGGTTGGATAGCTATTGGTTCAAGGATTCTAGAACACTTTTCCTTACGTGCGAGGTCGCCGTGGTCTAGTAGGTAGTGTGTTGGCTTATTAGACGAAAGGCCCGACTTTGAATCCCAGGTCAGACATCAAAACGAAATTATGAAAATATTTCTTCGGCGACTACCTCTCAGCAGATTTCTGGCAAAAACTCTGAGAGTAAAAAAATTGCCATGAAAAGCTTCTAGAAAAATCTGTCGTTCGGAGTCGACTTTAAACTGTAGGTCCCGCCACTCATGTATAAAATTAACGCACACAACATGAGTGGTGTTGAGAAGCTAGGCCGTAATCCTGACTGAAGGGTTGTAATGACCAATTATGTATGTATTCTATTTTTAAAAATTTGCTGTGCTTGTTATGTAGCGTCTATTGTGTTTATAGCGTAATGTTTCAGATGTAATTTGTGTTTGAAAAAATTATGAGACTCCTTCTATCCCTTTGTGTACATATTCGTAATTAATTACAATTATTGTTACGAATGACTTGACAATCACAATCTGTATAATTATAGGGTTGATTAGTTGTTGTTGTTATTGTTATTCAAATAACAAAAATCAGCTGAATGTATTATATTAAAAGAATTAAAAGAAAATAAAAAAAAAAAAAATAAAAAATTAAAAATAAAATAATATTGATTAGCAATGCTAATTTATAGCAAGTATTATATTTGTTGTCCCTCGTTGTTGTTGCTGGTTATATGTAAAACTTATGACAGATACACACAATACAACGTGTTTATAAAATCAGTCCCTTTTTTGATTGCATAGTGTTTAATCGTGACTCTGATTTTCATTTGAGGTTCAGACGGAGAACAAAAGTCATGGTTTAGATCTCTCATAGCGCAAACATGACTAAAATGACATGAATGTGCCGTGTAAATGTCATGAATCGCTAACACATTTTACTAAACAGCTTCCACTTATGGTTTCAATGCGTACATTACATGTGCATAATATGATTATTCAAGTCGCTACCTGCCGAATATAATATTGTTCAAATGTCCGCCACAGTTCCTCTTTATGGAGAGCATTCGAAATGTCCCATTTTCTAAGGCTCAGGCTGAATCTGAACGATGGCATGGGTTGTGTTGTCTTTGAGGACCGCTGTGCCCTAAATTGGTCGTACAGAATGTCCATTGTGAGCTAAATGGCACGTAGCGCCCTTCTTTTGTGCCCAGATCATTCAATTCAGACCAAAAGCAGTTGGCGATATTCGGCCTATAGAGCTCGCTCTTAACAGTGTTGGTCTGACCAATGTGATTCTTAAAGAGATATCAACCATCCGCCGCCAGCCAGTTTTCGGGATGTATTAATTACACAAAAACACCCACTGTTCCCAGTTAACTTACGTGTTAGTCGACTTTTAGTAGAGTAGCATTATTGTAAATGCATGTGTATTTCGTTTTTATAAAGTTTGTGATTATAATTAGGGATGCAACTTACTTACTTACTTAATTGGCCATAACAACCCGTTTAACGGATTTCGGCCTGCCGCAACACATCCTTCCAGGCGCCTCTGCTTCTTGCGCGTCTACGCCAGTTGGTCACACCAATCGATGACAGGGCTTCCTCGATTTGGTCCTTCCAACGGATACAAGGATCAAATACTCGTCTCGCCGGAGCATCCTCATCCATTCGAACGACATGGCCGAGCCAGCGCAGCCGCTGGATGTTAATACGCTGTACAACGTCAATGTCGTTGAGGAGCTCATACAGCTCACTGTTGAATCGGATACGGAAATCATCGCCAACACGCACTGGACCGAAGATTTTACGTAGGACTTTTCTCTCGAACACTCTCAAGGCCGCTGCATCAGTACTTAATAGGGTCCATGCCTCAGTGCCATAAAGAAGCACGGGTAGGATGAGTGTCTTGTAGAGTGTTAGTTTGGTCGCTCGAGAGAGGTCTCTGCTACTCAATTGCCTATTGAGACCATAGTAACACCTGTTGGCAAGAGTGATCCTACGCTTGATCTCCAGACTGACATCATTTTTGGTGGTAACGGCGGAGCCAAGATAAATAAATTCCTTGACTGTTTCAAAAGTATAGTTATCGGCCGTAATCTGAGAATCAATACGCCGTACGTCTCTACTTGTCGATAACATATACTTTGTTTTGCCCTCATTTACTGCCATACCCATCTTGGTAGACTCCCGTTCAATAGCACTAAAGGCAGCAGTAACATCTCGCTTGGTACGCCCTATGATGTCAATGTCGTCAGCGTACGCAAGCAGCTGGACACTCTTTCTGCGCCTTTCGCAGAACACTCTCCATGACGAAGCTGAAGAGGTCGCATGATAAGGGATCGCCTTGTCTGAAACCTCGCACGGTATCAAAAGGTTCGGAGAGGTCCATTCGTACCTTGACGGAGCTGCTCAACGTCATTCTGCATTGCCTTATCAGCTTCGCAGGTATACCGAGCTCAGACATTGCGGCAAAAACACGATCCCTTATGGGGCTATCAAAGGCTGCCTTATAGTCGACAAAAAGATGGTGTGTGTCGACTTGTTGTTCATGGGTCTTTTCCAGGATTTGGCGTAGTGTGAATCTCCACGCCGTCATCATCGATCGGGTTCGGAACATCATCTCTAAAGGCGGAATTGGTGTCGTCATCGCCTTGTAGCAGAGAAGAGAAGTGCTTCCTCCATAACCTCAGCACCCCTTGCGGATCTGTTACCAAGTTTCCGTTTTCGTCTTTGCAGGAAGACGCTCCGGGCTTATAACCCTCGGTTAGACGCTTAACCTTTCGATAGAATTTTCGAGCGTCATTCCTGCATTTATACACCTCGATTTCCTTACGCTCACGCCTTTCCTGCTCCCTCTTCTTGCGTCTGAAAAGGCGTCTCTCTTCCCTTCTCCTCTCTCTATAGTCCTCGACAATGGCTCGCGTAGCGGCAGCTGCCACGCGACACTCCTCATCGTACCATTGATTTCGTTGGGGTGGGCGCTCG
The DNA here is from genome assembly GCA_930367235.1 of Sarcophaga rosellei. Lineage (NCBI taxonomy): Eukaryota > Metazoa > Arthropoda > Insecta > Diptera > Sarcophagidae > Sarcophaga > Sarcophaga rosellei. The sequence continues at coordinate 86,664,492 of OV884021.1, forward strand.
AAACCAAGGACTGTTTCCGCAGTAGTGCGCAAGGAGTGGGAGATGTTGGCCCACAGTCCTCCAATGTCGTTGAGATTAGAGAGGGAATGACGGAGCTTATCGGAGAGTTGAGCGGAGGAGCTTATCGGAAATTTAAGAACAATATAATGTTTAGGCTTTATTTTTTCAATAACCTCGCGAAAACAGCTGATTAGTGGAATAACTTTACTCACAGTTATATAACTATCACCAGAAAATTCTTTTGTTAACTTTTAAAATTGATATAGAAGTTCTATAATTTCTTTTATGCAGTTTATTTCAGTTCCCATAAGCTGCGGGGATTGACAATAATATTGCTCCTATAATAGATACCAATTCTATAAATCTTTGAAGAATTCCATCTTGAGCGAACATCTTCCACCATCACCAACTTTTTAATTTGGCCTTCTTTTAAGCCCATCTCCATTTGTTTCATTCTTAGTTCGCCACTTGCATTAACACTTTTCTTTATGAATTTAACGATATCCCGTATTTTAGTTAAGTTCTTTCATTTTAACGCCGTAAATAGCGAGTTTAATGTAAAGAACTCAAATAAACACAATCCTTAAAGCACATCAGCATAAGCCGATGTATCGTTTGTAAACGCCGATGTATCGTCCATAAAAACATCGATGTTAAACATCGAAATTTATGTGTAAAACATCGATGTTTCGATAACATCGATGTATCGTTTGCATCCCTAATTATAATACAGAAAAAGCAAAAAAAAAATAATAATAATAATTAAATAAGTCAAATAAATGGTAAATGACTCCTGTTGTTAGGTTTACCACCCGAAAAACATCACATGGAAGGAAGTTCGGGTTTACGACTTGTTTTTACTTTTATTTTAAGTTTTGTTTTCTTTTTTATGATTTTCAATTTGATTTTAGATCGGGTCTATACATATGTTCGTACATATTTTCGTTTAATTTTTTTTACGAGTGTTTTATTTATTTGCTTTTTTTACTCTCGCTCGTTGTCTGTACTATCACGGGTCGGTTTGCTGACTGTTCGATTCGGTAGGGTACGGTTTAGTTTGGTTGGTCCATGACGACGGTTCATTGCACCCAAGTTCATTATTTTCAGTCAGTCAGTAGTCTCATCTTAATGACTGCCGATAGCAGTGATGTAGTTGCGATGTCTACGTTCCGTCGTCTCTGAATACTAACGTTTGCATTTTTTCTTATTCTTTTTTTGCTGTTGTTCTTCCTACCGTATAGGTACACATATTGCATTCTTTGGTAAAAATTGCGTTCATTGCGTAGAAATTGTATCATTTACTTTTTCTCTATGTCTACCTCTGAAATGATTTTTAAGCTATATTCACCAAAAACAAAACAAAAAAAACAAAGAATATAATACATAAATAAAATAAAAACACTACACAACTAAAACACAGTAAGAAAGAGGATAAACATGGCTGGAATGCTGAAATTCTGAGATCAATTAATAAAAAATCAAATGTCTGTAGTTTCGTATCTTCCTTTGAAAAGCTGGCTACAAAATTTAAAAACTATTGTAAACTTTAAGCTAAGTAAACAGGCTAAATTATTATAATATTGTAATTTCTTTGTGAAAGTAAAATAAATTAAAATAAAAAGTCAGTCTGTTTTGAACCCTAAAGAGATTAGGAGATTTTTATTCCTGCACTTGCTCAAGTATAAAGGAAGCATTGTTTTACGGAACTTGCCCCATAGGGCAGCATTGACGTCAGTGAACGAAGAGAATTACTCTTTGAATTCATTTCCTATAACATTATGATGCGTAATGTGGGTAATCCGCCCACTTTTGTAACTAGAAATAGAAAGACGTACTGAATGTAAGTCCTGCCTAAAAAATATTTGTAATATTATAAGGGATTGAAAATTCTCTGCGGATTACAATCCTTCTCTGTTCATAGATTTTTGAAATTCTCTCTTTATGGGAAAAAAGAGCAGAAAAAAGGTGATTTGGAACCCTAGCAACATGAATTGCGATTGTATGATCGCCTAGTCGATTTGCCATTTATGCAGTCGATAGCCCATTTATGTATAGTAGAATAGATAATGTCGCGAGAGACGCATTTGAGACGACATGTACAAAACGGTTTAAAAGTGGAATTTAAGAAATCTGCCCAGGGAAATCTCGATCAGGACGGCCTAAAAAAGGAGTCAAGCTTACAATTCAACGTGGCAAGCAAATCTGGCAACGCGGTATATTGGGAACACTACAAGGTGTCCCCAGGTGAATAGAAAATAATCTTGAGACGTGCCAAGAGGAATTCGAGAAAGAATATCTGTGGCAACATTGAACATCGATACCATCAACGAAACCTGCAGACTTATGAAGATTTTCACAACTATACCCTTTAAGCCTAGTGTGTAGTAATGGGAGAATAGCCCATGGGCCAGCTCTTTAAAAGAAATTTTAAAACATCTTGTAGATACCCACTTTCCACCGGGACGTGGCACGCACGAGTTTATGATCCGAGAGCTTCCTATCATATTTGAAAACTGGATTAAATGGACGACAATATGGATTTAAACTTTAAGTCTCCGGGATCCTTCTCCCGGAGTGATGTAAGGTGGGATTTGTCCTCATTCTTTTTACTAAAGACCTTGGAGAGGCTCACAGATATAAATCTACGATAGACACTGGATGAAATCTCCTATCCAAGGGTCAGCATGCATATAACAAAAGAATCGTGTAATGATTCTAGTGATGTTGGAATATGTTAGATGTGATCGCTGTTTTGGAAAAAATCCACGCAAAACCGAAGTGGCGCCCTTCACTAAAAAGTACAAGCCACCGTCTTTTGTCCACTGAAATTGTACGGGACGGAACTGAAACTGAAGGATGAAGCACATTTTCTAGGCCAGATTAAAGAATGTTTTAGGAACCAAATGTTATTAGCAGGGTAAAAATGCTCCATTGCCGCAAACAGAAAGAAAGCTGCAGAAAATCTGACCAAAACTTAATGGAAGGCTGTATTTACATGACCAGTTTTGTAATGTAATTTGTAATGCTTCAGCACTAAGCTTCTCTTCTTTATTATGTTTTATATTACTTCTAATAATCATTGACGTATTTTGAGGATGAGGTGTATGATAAACTTTATGAAGCATTCGTTTATGAAGTGAGTTTTGGTTTTTTTTTTTTTTTAATTTAAAACTAACCCGAGCTCTCTCTCTCTCTCTCTGATGCTTCATTAGGCAATCGGCATTCCACAACATTATTTTCAACATTTATATATTAATTTAATTTTAAGAAGTTGTTCTATTAATTTAAAAATTTGTTCTTGCTTAGAATTTGCGACAATGGGTCATTAGATGTTTCCTTGGAAGTTGTTGAGCTTTTCAAAACTGATGCAAATGTAATTCTTTGAAGTTTTGGGTGATCAGATGTATTAATTATGTTGTTTATAAGGTTCCATTTGAGATACTAATTTTGTTTTGTTGAGCCCATTTAATACAAATTTCGAAATACTTAATAACATTTTTGTGCATTATTTTAGGATCATGAATTTCATTTCGATCCAGTTCTTTACCTTCGATTTGTTGATTTTAATTTTTATATTTGTTCCTTTTTAAAGAGTAAAAAATAAAATTTTTGTTCGTCATATTAGGTACTCAGTAGAAAAAAGTTGTGTGTTCGTTAAATACGATGTTCACTAAATCAAATGTTCGTTAACTACTATATAAAATTGGTTCTAATAGCCAACTACAGCAAAGTTTTAAATTAATTTAAATAAATCTGGCTTCTGAAAGAAACTGAATGTTTGCCCTACCACATGCCGCAATGCAAAAAAAAAAATTATTATAGTCCGAATTACCATTTGGGACCTCTACTGAAATTTGCTTAAAGCGTTTTCTTTAATTGATAAAGTGGAAAAAATTTTGAAAGCGAATACAGTAGTTTTGACTTACCTGCACAACTAACTTTTGCAATAATTTTTGTGCAGATAAGCCAAAAACGCAGATAAATTAAATTTTTTACTTTAATTATAGATTATTCTCTCAAAGCACAAAAAAAAAAAAATTTGTACAGGTAAAGGCAATGCGCACGTAAATAAAAGGCAGCTAAATCAAAACTACTGTATTAATATTTTTATGAATATTTTTGTTTTAAATGAAGTTAGTTGTTTTCCTTTGTTTTTTTTTTTATTTTAGTAAGCATAGCGTATTGTCTTAATAAAAAAAAAACTTTAATCTGTCAGAGTTTTAAAATTTTTTATACTACATTTTATCAAACACAGCCCCATGCTTTAATTTTTTTACGACCAACACTCACGGAACGACTCATGCAGCGCATTGTGGTGAACTATGAAAATATGTTATGGGAAGGAGAAAAGAGGGAGTAGCGCTTGGGGACTATAGATTTGAATCTCTTTATATGAGACGTAACAGGAAATACCTTTGCACGAAAGGAGTTCCACATACACATAGTTCGACAAAAGAACGAAATCCGTCTGTAACGCAATTTGCGAAGCACTGGCCAATCGACTACAAACGGATGTTCTATTGGCTGCCCTTTTAGTCTAGTGAGGGCTGTTGGTACGATTCCCACCAGGCACTGTGGTCTGTTACACTACACCGAGCATAAGGTCGAGGTTAATCAGCTCGAAAATAATTATATATACAGTGAATTCGCAGAAACGTCAACTAATTTTTGTAAAGGATGTTAATATTTTCGAATTTGTTCAACTTTCCGATTGGTTTTTGGTAAACTAAGGCAAAACAAAGAGGTGAAGAGTTTTATGCGGGGTGAAATAAATAAAAAAAATTCTAGAAAATTTAAATTCGCTTTTTAGATCCTTACATTTTAATTCTCGTTTTAGAATAGACAACGTAACAAAAAAGTGTTTATGATTTTGAGTATTCACGTTTTCGTGGGTTCACTGTAATTTGTAATTGTATTGTAATTAATTAAATAAATAAAATACGTAAATTTCTTATTATGGTTAGCATAATATTCACAAATTTGAATAAACCCCCTGCCTACACGTGAAGCTAAATTAAAAATGGCAAAATGTCAGCCAATATTCTATTCCAACTTTTAGTGACTGCGATATTTTAGTAAACCTGAAAAGGTTAAAGATGTCTTTTCGTCCTGGTCCTGATGGGGTTCCAAGTTGTATTTTAAATCGATGTGCAGAATCATTCATCACACCATTAGTCATATTGTTTAATACCTCGATTAATTATGGATATTTTCCTATGTTTTGGAAGGACTCGTATATTATACCGCTTTTTAAATCTGGCAATAAGTCTGATGTTACAAATTATAGGGGCATTGCAAAACTGAGTGCAATTCCAAAAATGTTCGAGAAACTGGTTGCCGATTTTTTGATCCATCATACTTCATCGTTACTATCACCTCATCAACATGGTTTCCGAAAGGGCTGCTCAACAACGACTAATGTGCTTCAGTTAACATCCATGGTAAATGTGGCCTTTTCTCAACAGAAGCAAACTGATGTAATTTTTACGGATTTTAGCAAAGCGTTCGATAAAGTGAATCACAAACTACTGTTAACTAAATTGGATTTAATGGGTGTAAACCATAGGAGCTTAAGATGGCTAGAGTCGTATTTGACTGGTAGAAAGCAGACTGTATGTGTGAACAATAGCTTATCTAAATATATTTATGTGCTATCTGGTGTTCCTCAAGGCAGCCATCTTGGTCCACTTCTTTTTTCGCTGTTTATAAACGATCTTCCCAACATAATTAATTTTGCCAATATCTTAATGTATGCTGACGATGTAAAACTTTTTCTCTCCTTTAATAATTTCATTGAGCATATTTATCTTCAAAGTGATCTCAATAATTTCTATTTGTGGTGCGAGTACAACATGATGGAGCTGAATATTAAAAAATGCAAATGTATGCGGTTCTCAAGAAGTAATTTTGTCGCGGTTAATTACTTGCTTGGAGGTCATCAACTGGAAATAGTGGACTCTTTTATTGATCTTGGGATCCTATTAGACACAAAATTAAACTTTAATGATCATATCACTTTGACTGTAAATAAGGCAAGAAGCACTCTTGGCTTCATAAAACGTTGGGCAAAGGAATTTACTGATCCATATATTACTAAACAGCTATACATATCGCTTGTCAGACCTATTTTGGAGTATGGTTCTATCGTTTGGGATCCTCACTATAATGTTTACAGCGAACACATTGAATCTGTTCAGAAACAATTTCTACTCTTCTGCTTGCGTGGCCTTGGATGGAATTATTCGGACATGCCTTCATATACTAGCAGACTGGCTTTAATAAAACTGCCTACCCTTAAGAGTCGTCGAACGATGTTAAATATATCTTTTATGACTAACCTGATCAATGGTAATATTTGCTGTGAATTTCTGTTAAGATCTGTTAAATTCAATGTTCCTCGTCGTAACTTCCGCTGTTATAATCTTATTTATATTCAATTCTGCAGAACTAATTATGCTGTTGCTGATCCATTAACTAGAATTTGCCGTCAATTTAATTATTTGTCAGACTTTGTTGATTTTTCTTTAAATTCTTGCGTTATAAAACGAAATATTATTGTTTTTCTTAATTCTTAACTTTTCCTAATTTTTATTGTAATAGTTACGTTATTTTTGTAGAAACTGTTTGTAATTGTATTTAATTTTATTCGTACCAATTTTTGTTATTAGTCAGTAAGGAATTTGTCCATTGACTTGAATAAATAAATAAATAAATAAATAAATATTACCCACATAATTACAAACATGTACATACGTTCTTATTTAAATAGATTTTTCAATAAAGTCGAACAATATAGATTCGTTTTTTGGAAAACTTGATTATTAAAAGGAATACAGTAACTAGAGGTGCAAGGTTTTTAATTCTAGAAAACTTAAATGAATTGATAACAATAAATTAAATTATTTTAGGTCATCTTAAAACAATAATTATCTTCTTCCATTTTACATATGTATGTACCCACTAACAACGGCTAAAACATATTAAAACGAATAGTCTGTGTATACCATTTTAAATATTTTTTATGCCATTTACATACATACATAGTTTTTGTAAGAAAACCAGAAACTCTTCTATTTAAATTATTATAAACTTAATACATATATTTATGTATGTATGTGGACACCCTATTAAAATAAGTTTTTTCTCTTGTTTTATATTATAATTATATGGATATTCTTTTATGGTTAACTACATATGTATGTACAGTGGTTCAAATATATAATTGGACACTAGATATCAGATTATTCAAATGTCGATTTTTCCACTTCAGATTAATTCATAAATAAAGAATACTTATGCAGGTACTATGTAGGAACTAGGCAGGTAGTCCTTACATATGGATGGAAAGCAGTACGTTTGGTGTAATCCAAATACTGAGTTTTTGCCTTACGACAGTCAAGCATTGTGGTGTAGACATGTGTTTCCAGTGCAGAAGTAGACAGTAATATGGATCCATTCCAATAATTGTCGCATTTTAAAACGAAATGTGAAGCCAAGTTAAATATATTGGACACATTTGTTTCTACCAGTAATATGGATCCATTCCAATAATTGTGGCATTTTAAAACGAAATGTGAAGCAAAGTTAAATATATTGGACACATTTGTTTCTACCAGGTCCACAGCACACTTCACATATTACGAAGCTGTAGCTTATTCATAATTGTTCAAAACTACTCCCAACACCAGCACAGGCCCCTGATGTCAACATCATTGAGCATGTTTGGGAAAAACTCGCCCGTATGCTCTATAAATGCAGTATTAGAACAGTGGAGCAGTTTAAACAAGGAATTAGGCGAAAATGGAACATACGCCAGAATTTTACGGCAATATCGTGCAGTCGAGACCTCGACGTTTGGAATCAGTAATAAAAGCAAAAGGTTTTAGTTCCATAGGTTAAAACAGTACCTTTTATTTGACTGTCTAACTATGCGTTTGAAATCAAATTCGTTAATATTGTTTTCCTTTTTTGTTTTAAAAATATTTTTAAATATAAAATGTGAAGTATTATGTATTAGTTTAAAGCATTTTTAATTATCTATAAATTCGCATCATATATTTTTAAAATATTTCCAATGAAGTGGAATCAGCGCTTGAATAATCTCATACCCAATGTCCAATTATACGTTTGAGGCGATGTATATACATATATGTATATATATATACATATTTCCTTTATATCTTTTTTCTGTAATTATATACTATTTATATACAAATTGGTGCATATTTTTAATTTTTCTATTTTTTACATACCCCAGGTATTTAAACGCCATATTTCTTTCATTTTTCCAAGGTTCTGCTCGTTTTCTTTTTTCTTACTCTTTTCCTTTGTTTCTGATTTTTTCAAATTCTTTCTCTTTTGTTTTATTTTATAACACTATTGATTGTTTTTTAGTGTAGCAGTGTGTAACCTTTTACGCCTGTGTTTATTTGTTGGTTTGTGTAAAAAAATAAAAATTAAAAAACTAAATAAATAATACGATTTAATTTATTAGGCGCAAGCGAAAGCAACGTTTTAACCATGTTAAAATATATTATTCCTTTAACAGTTAATTCTAGATGTCTGCACTAATAGGCATTCTATTAAAAAATTTATACCATTAGGGAACGAGAATACATTTTTAAATAACAATAACTTTTCTCATATTATCAACACTTCCAAAATCTAAATTTATTTTTATTTCGCTTTACATCTTTACGTTTAAAAAAAATGTAATCTCTCAAAAACGTAAACACCCAACTCAGCTGTCATTACAGCTGTTTTCCCCTTATTGTTGACGTTAACAAACAAAACAATAATAATAATAAGAGCGAAACATCGATTTTTTACCAACAAACTTTATCTCTTATTCTCTATTGCTAAGTTTCGTTTAATTTCCTCTATTACATTATTTTTCTTTCTTCTCTTTTAATAGGAATTTTACTAAATACTGAAAATGAGAATTCTTTTTTTCAAGGTAAATTCTCCTATTTCGCAATAAATGTGTATAAAAAATTAAACAATTATAAAAAATGCATTGTTATAAAAGTAACATCACTATTTAGATACAAAATTATACAAAAAAAAACCTTTGGCATAGTTTTACTCAATACACACACCCGTACATATATACATGCACTTGATTTTTTTCTTTCCTTGCTGCCACACAAAAATTAATTGTGGATTTTAATAGTTTTATTGTTTAAATTTTAAACAAATTTGTTTTTTTCTTTTGAAAAATCCATAATCATTTTAATATTTGTTGTTGAATTTATTTTTATTGTTTGATATTAATTTAGACGAACTTATAACAGACGAACCAAACTAAACGAGTATAAATTTGCTTTTTAACTGTTGGTTGTTGAACATTGGTGCAAGAGAAAAAGAGAGAACGAAGACAAGAATTTATGTTTAGACTACACAGTTGCGTCACATAAGTAATAATAAGGGTATATTTAAAAGTACTATTTTATAAATAAGTACCATTGAAATCAACTTACGAAGTTATACATAAACAAAACATTAATAAAATAACTTTATTAATTGTTTTCATTTCCTTCTATAATTTTATATTAAGAGTGGCAGCAATCTGTGCTTTTGCGACGACAAACTAGTCTATCCTAGCTTACATTTTTTAAGCAATTGTATGCTATGCATTTCTATCCACTTTTATGCAAGGACACAGACAGTCGCCCATAAATGCTTTATAATTCCAGATTTCATCCGCTGGTAGCTCAGAACGAGTTTGTTCCGACTGTGAACTCTCTAAAGCATCTATTACACGATCCGGATTAGCCTGACAATACTACATGATGGCAACCGTCCATCTTCGTGTTTGAAAATTTGACCTGACTCTTTTTCTCTTAATAGGTTCCAATTCCTTGGTGCCGTTTGTATGTTTGTTGCTTGGTGCCAAAAATCTGTGAATTTTGTTACGAATTTTTAATTCTACAGAATTAAAATCAATAATTTTGCCAAAAACGTATTTTCAACCTTAAATACATACCCTGCAGATAAATAAAACAATCAGTTTTTTTTAATATTTCTGTTCGTTTTTTTATTAGCACATTTCTTGATTTTTTGTTTTTATTATATACGTATGTAGTTTTTTTTATTATTAAAAGTCTCTACTGTTTTGTGAGACTTAGTAAATTGTGTTTGAAATTAATATTTTTGTTCTTATAATATTTTCTTTTGTTTATTTATTTTACGTTCCTTCAAGTTTAAATATTCTTTGCTTTTTTCTTTTATTGTAACATATATTTCGTGTTATCGGTTTTCCATTTCGTAATTTAAATTTAATATAATTAATGTAGAGGGTTACCTTTTGTTTTAACTTTCTCATATTTTTGTTGTTGTATTTTGAATCGCTTACAAAGGAGATATTTTTATATATAGATATTTTCTCTTATGAACATATATACACTGGCGGACATGACACTCATATAATTGGGATTTGTTTAAATAATAATGGTAAATAAGTATAGCAAATGATTTTTATCGATAAAAGATACAATGTGAAGGAATTGCAAGAGTAAGGGAACTGCTCTTTTAATCAATTTAAAAGTACATACAACAATACATGTACGTTTGTTAATTGTATTTACAGTTATGATTTTGAAATTCAACATTATTTGAAAGGAAAAGGCCCTTTAAAGTCGTCTATTTGAATTTTACGTGTTGATAGTATTTCAGGTTAGTAATTAATTTGATAAATGCTTTATTTTTGGTTTTAAATGTTTTTATCATTTGAAAAAATATATTTCAATAAATAAATCACAATGTGCAGGTATATTGTCAAGTCCGACTGTCACATAATTTAAAAACACAAAAAATTGCCCAGACCTACTTGAATAAAGCTGGATACAAAGACAAGAATATTGTCTGGCCGAACAGAAGGATTTATTGAAAAAATAATTCATGCAACTAATTTCTCTCTGAGAATATCCGCTGGATCTTAACAACAAGCAGCCATTTCTGAAAGGATTGACATCCTATATGTTCTTACTTATAATGAAGTTTTCTTGATGAAAAGAGTTGTTGAAAATCGATTGTCTGTTTTTTTCAATTTTTGGAAAACACTTCAGACAGAAAGATGTATATTTGAAGCGAACGGAACGATGTATACTTGAACTGAACGGAATCAAATCTAATTTACTTACTTAATTTGTCATTACAACACTTTAGTCACTATTATGACCTAGCTTCTCACACCATCCATGTTGTGGGTGTTAATTTTATACATGAGTGGTGGGACCTACAGTTTAAAATCAACTCTGAATGACAGATATTCCGAGTTTTTGCCAGACTACGTCGACATTAATTCTTACTACTACTTACATTTCATATTTAGGAAAAAGGAAATAAGTTTGGAGAAATTTGAGAGTATCAGATTATTCTTTTACTAAATGCCTGCAAGCTTTTAGTCTTTCAACATTATTATCGAACGTAATTACTTTCAAAGTTGTTAAGTGCTATCATTTCTTTAATAAAAATAACATTAACATTTAATAAAAATAGCATTAAATAAAGTGTAACTGCTCTAAATTGAATGTTGTAACAAACTTTCCGTTTTGTATCATATCAAATCTTTTCCTTGTTTAAAAAATCCTTTGTTAAATCATTTCCTTACTATTCTCTCTTTTAATTTGTATACATGTATGCATGTACATACATACATATGTATATAGAATATATTGATCTCATTTTAATTTATTTTTTTATTGTATATAATATAGTTCAATTTTACCTCTTTTATTATTACATTTCTTTTGTAATTTTTCTTAAATTTTAAAAAATATACGTTTTTTTGGATTTTTCTTGCTTTACCTTTTTCAAATTATTAATAGTGTGTTATCAAACCATTTACAGTAATGTTAGGCATAAAATATTACATGCATTTGTTGATGTTCTGTTTTGAGTTTGCTGTTTGTATTGAAATTTTGTTTAACTTCGTTTTTTTAATGACTTATATTTTCTTAATTGATTTTTAAACAAAATATTAAATAAATTGTTGTTGTAATTAGTTTATTAGTATTTCTTTTGTGGTTTTAAAATTAATATATATTTTTTTCTTAAAAGCATTTTATCATTTGTTTGTATTTTTGTTTTTCTTTATTTTGTATCACACATTCTACAACTATGTTATAATAATCTTGTTTAATCATTATAATCATTAGTTTTTTTTTTTTAATTTTTATGTAATTTTTTGCTTTTATTATATATGTACACATTTATATATGTATACATTTTTTTTGTATTCAGTTAACTCTAAACCCAAATATTTTTTATAAAGAGTATATTTAAAAATATATTTTTTTATAAGGGCTTTTCTTTTTTATTTTTTTTATTAGTAAATTTGATGCCTAAAAATTGGATGAAAATAAAGAAATTTTTTAATATTTTTGTAAAAAATATAAACTTTCCCCAAAAAAGAAAAAAATTAATTTTTGATATAACACGTTCATTATGGAGTGTTCACTTTTCAGATCTGTCATTTAACTTTACTTTTCTTGGGTTCGTGTTCTATTTTACAAGAAAATAAAAAACTCATAGCTCTAAAATTCTGTTAGCTCTAAAAAAAAAAAAAAAAAAAAAAAATTTATAAAATAATAAATAAAAACTTCAAGGTACAGGAAAATTTATATATGTACATATATTGTATAGATATTCAAATTTCTTTTAAATTTTTTTAAGAAATATATCTTTTCGAATTATTAAAATTGTTATTATTTTTGATCTTTTAAAATTAAAAAAATATAAAAAATAATGTATTAAAGAAAACTCTTGCTTGAAGTAATCAATTTTAATTTATTTAATTACTAATTTTATTACTTTGTTGGCTTTTTGTTAAATTTATGTAATTTTTTAATGTTCGAAATTTGAAATATTCCTGAAGAAGTTAATATTTCAAAAGTCAGCAGAAAAACGGCACACAAATTGCAAATATTTACCATAAAAAGTTCTATTTTTTTCACGCAGTTACTGTGTGTTAAAGAATAATCTCTTTTAAAGAATCTTTCAAATACTAAAACAAAATATTTTTTGAGGCTTTGCGATCTTATCAAAATCTTGAAAATTCAAACAAATATTTGTTTAAAATTGCCCGTATTGGTTGTTTTTTTTCCGGCAAATATTTGCTTATCTATACCCTTGTTTTAGACAAATGCCTTTTCAAACATAATCCTTATCAATTTAAAAAAGAATAAATAAAAATAGTATTTAAGATTTAATTAATTAAATTGAAGCCAATATGTATACTCGTATAACATAGATCTTAATTTTTTGTGTTTTTTTAATTATAATGAATGAGATGATAAGATGCTTTGATTGAAATTTTTTGGTAAAACTATTCTCTCAAAATAAAAATATTCTTGAACCGTTGATTAAAAAATCGTAAAATAAGTTAAACAATTCAGATATAATAAGCCAGGGAGAAGTAGAAATGGATTTTGTGTTCTAGTTATTTTTTTTGATTCTCTTACTATGATTTTGAATAAAAATGATTAAATCTAATCAATAATAAAAAAAAAAATTATTTAAACAATAGATAATGAAATTTTCATTTTAAAATAAAATTAAACGAAATAATGGAAAATAATAAACTCATATGGTAAATTTATAAATTGCGGTAAAAACATAGAGTAACATTAGCGACGCAATGACAATCGTCAAGATAATCAATATTATGCTCGCAAATATATACAAACATCAGTCAGTGGGGCCTTTGCACAGCAATTTCCGGGCAAAGCCAATGGCCGAATCTCACAAAATTTCACAACATCGACAGTAACGTGGTCGTTGTCCAGTTGTAACTGGTGGCGGTGTAACTGGGGCAAAGTACGCATGAACTTTTATATTTGGTAAATGTTGCTAAAAAAGTAGAAAATATGTGTTGTTATTTAATAAAAATTATTACATTCCTATGTATGTACATACATATGTGTATATTAAATTGATATAGAATAAAATTATATTTGTTTTTTCAGCAATATTTCCACCACTATTTGAGGATTAATAAATGCTCCAAATTTAATGGTAAATTACCGTTTTAAACAAGAACAAAACCGAAATAAAAATCTTTGGAATAGAAATACAATTTAAATGACAAAAAAAAACCCCGAACGAAACAAAATTATAACGAAGAAAAGCCATGACAAAATTACAAGCATGATTTTCGAAAAACCTAAAGAATGACAAAACGAAAGGAAAAAAAGAGAAGAAACATAATTTCAAAACCACTCATAAAGTCAACACACAAGGCTTTACTCCTGGCCCACAGTTAAAAAGAATAAAAAATAGGGCCACAGGTCCAACCATAAAACAGCAGCCAACAAATGGCATAAAACGGAACAAAACTGTGGAAAAAAGAAAGGAAATCACAAAAAGAAAAAACGGCCAGCATAGCTTACAAAAAGGGCCAAATTGTTCATATAAAATTAAGCAAAAACAACACCAATAACTACAACAGAAAGAAGAAGAGGAACAAGTTAAGCCAAAAACACAAATGTTTTAAAGGTTGCCACCATCACCACTACCACTACCAACGTTTTAGCAGCAGCAAGAACATCATTACCTTTTGGCACAGCATCTTCATCTAAAAATAGCAGAATATCTGCATGTGAAATGAGTGAACAGTCAATGTTACGAATTAAATAAACATTAAAAAAACAGCAACCATCACTATCTCAACCACTACTGCCTCTACCACTACTCAACTACATTTAGAAACTCAAAACTGATGTTATTTTTATAAAACTATTCAAACAAACTGAAACCGAAATTGAAAAGCAATAACCCAATAGCTGACACAACTTAGTTGTCCCGTTTATTACCCCAAAAATATTCGTATTCGTAAATGGCACACCCGGCACTGAATAAATCTCTCTTCAGATGAAAGATTTTTAAAAGCAGCCGTAAACAGCATGTCTGAAATTGGAAAAAATCTTACTTTCGTTTAGTATTTCATATTTTTTTTTATCGAATATGCCCTCCACAAATTGGGTAAAATTCGACAAAATTTAAGGTGAGGTTTTCGAATTAAGTGGACTGTATCGCTATTGGTTCAAAGATTCCAACATAAATTTCCGTAAAGTCGTGTGTTACTTGAGACCGGAAATATATTCGACGAAGCTAATTGTTTCCCTAAATTAGCAAAATATAATATGCATGTCATCAACCAAAAACTGGAAGTCATCGACCAAAGAATGCGCATCATCGACAAAAAAAATGCGAGTCATCTAGCTAAGAAATGCAACTCGTGAAAAATACGACATTTTGTTGTCTTTATATATAGATATAAATGCATATGAACTCAACGAGAATTATTAAAATTTTTGTTCATTTAACTTAAATTTAATCCGTATTTATGTACATTTAGCTTCGACGCCCATATCTCCGGTTCTAAGTGACGCCCGACCGTAAGGAAACCTGATTTGGAATCCTTGGGATTATGGCTATCCACCGACCGACTAGATCCATTTCCCCACCCGGTCCATTTTGTATTCGATTTTGGCCGATTTATGTAAAACACTTTACTAATTTGCGGCTACATCTATGGTCCCATAGGTTACCCGACTGCAATAAAAACTGATTTAGAATCTTCGATCAAGTAGCAATCCGGCCGACTAGGTCCATTTCAACCACTAGGTGCATTTTTTTATCCGATTTTAACCGATTTATGTAAAGAAAGAAACATTTTTTTTATTATGATTAACAAAATTTATGACAAAGAATTTTATTACACATTATCGCTCGCTCAGTCAGCAAAGCAGACTTAAACTTTATAACCCTAAAAATGAACGAAAAAATACAGGATATTGCCATTGCTTTGAGAGACGTTGGTGTTGTTGTTGTTGTTGTTGTGGCTATAGACATAAATTTTCATTCAATAATAATAATTTCAATAATAATTCTTTGTTTTTAAATTTTTTTAAGCCTCTTAATTGCCAACAATGCAACATTAAATTGATAAACGAAATATTAAGAAAACGAAAAGAAACACTGAAAACAGGCAGGCAACAAGTAGCCAGTGAATGCAGTGATTCAAATGTCATTAGCATTTCCGTTTCTTTAAAACATTAAAACAAAAACAACAATAGCAAAATAAAAACATTATGCGTACATTTATGTATATACATATGTATGCATGTACGTATGCATAATAAGTAAACAATACAAAAAGTAAACAGTGCCCATAGATGGCTTTAGTAATCTATTAATGCTAGATGGTATTAAAAACATTTCTAAGAAACTCTTTTGGTTGTCTGGCTCTGTATTATAAGAGAACTGTACAAAATGGATTTCAACAAGTGCTTGTGTTGCAAGCTTGTATTTTGAAAACTCCTTATTGTCGATCCTGATGCTCCATCATCGAATAATTTTGATGCTAAAAGGGCGCCACACTCTGGGATACAGATTGTCGATAAAAAAAAATAAACATTGTTTTATCCAATTGTTATATAAACATTGTTTCCGAAAGGTTTTACTTTACGTTTGATAGGATTAAGGTACAAACTTACCCATGATACTCTGATTCGTACTAATACTGTGAACAGTTGAACTCTTTGACAAAAGTAATTGCTTTAGTCGATTGGAAATTAAATGAGGTCAATGTCAGACCACACCATTCATCGATAATGATTCGACTAAAGTTTTGAGAGCTATACTGAGAGGGTTCATTATTGCAAAAAAAAAAATTTCAATCGAGTACATCCAACTGTTCTAAGGAAAAAACACTTAAAGGTTGAATGATTAAAAACTAAAATTTTAACCTGCATGGGTTGAAATTATTAAAAGTAGTTTGGAAACCATTTCAGATCTTCTACGAGTTGCTTTCGCATTTGACAGTAACTTAGGACCAATATAAACTTAAAATTGTTAGCTGTTTAGTATGTACAAATTACAAAACAATTATTTAATGATATATGTATGTGTGGATAATTACCTTTAGTTTGCGTATTGCTGCTCTTGTTATCAATTGGCAGTCAAATAGCTCAATTCTTTGTAAATTATGACAAGATACTAAATGCTCTAATGTACGATCAGTAATTAAGGGACAATTATCCAATTCGAGGACGGATAAACTTTCAGCGGCACAACTACCTGCTGCTAGTTGCCGTATACCATCGTCGGTTATCAGTTCACAATGAGATAAAAACTAAAACAAGAAAAGCATTATAAGTAAGATATAGTGAGTAAAATTAAATGATATGATTACTAATTTTTCTAAGCTTGGACAACCGGTGGCCAAGTGGGCTAAAGTTAAATCAGTTATTTGATTGCACTCCTCCAAGTCCATGCGTTCCAGATATTTACAATTTTTGCCCAGAGCCTGAAAACCCAAATCGGTGAAATTACGACAACCGGATACCTCTAAAGTATTCAAATAGGGATTATTTTGCGAGAGAGCCATTAGTGAGAGATCGGTTAGTTCGGCACATTTTGATACACAAAGTTTTTGTAAATTGTGACAATTATTTGCTATTTGCCGTATCGATGAATCAGTTATAGACTAGACAAAAAGCAATATAAAAAAATTACAATCTATGTAATCTGTAATACAATAAGGATATATACATATTTGTGCTGTAGACTTACCTCACAGCTGTGTAAATTGAGCACCATTAAATTTGGACAATATTTAGCCAAACAGGAGATGGCATTATCGTTCACCTGCTTACAACCTTTGCTGCTAAATTTTCGCAAATAAACACAACCACGCGCTAAAGCTTCGACACCATTTTCTGTGATTAAATGACACCATGATATATTGATTTCTAATAAGTTCTGTAAAAATAACAATTAAAAGAAATCAATTGCATAAACTAATAGACAGACACACAGAGAAAACAGCAAACTTTAATGAATATTAAATTCCCTATTAGAACTGTTAGATTGTTAACTGTTAATAGGTTGTAAATTGAAAGGAAAAATTAATGATGTCAGTAAACAAATAATTAGTTTTAATTTAGTTTTGGTTAAACTTTAACGGTTGAACACGGTTAGGATAAAGAGAGTATAGTTGTGCAGTCAAACTATTGTCAAAAAAAAAACAACTGATGGGCAGTTATCCACACTGCCATATTGAGACATGTTGTTGCAAGGTTTCCACAGTGCCCATTTCTGATTAAAATTGAGCGAAAAAAGGTAAACATCATGAAGGCAAAATATTTTCAAATCATGATAAAAAAAGTGTTTCAGTTTTTCTTAATAAATTAAAACAAATCATAGGGAATGTAAAATAAAACGCTAATAAAAACAACAAAATAATAAAGATGGAAACTAAAGTATGCCTTTAACGGCTTCGTTCTTTCCTCTTCTCTAGCATGCAATAGGAAAGAGTTGTTCGAACTTAACTGTGTGTGCTCTTTACAGTTACCAATGCATACAAGATTCTTATTGTTGACGAAAATTGAAAAAAAAGATAAACAGAGACTACAACTTTGCATGAATACTTGGATGTACATAAAAGTAATATACAAAATAAAAGAAAAATTTTTGGAATATAAGGTAAATAAATGAAAAACCAAACAACAACAGAAATGGAATATAAAGTTGGTATGAATATTGCTATAAACACAATGACCGCAGCGTGGCATACGCAGCAATTTTGCAAACGCAGCTAAAGGTACGTTGCTTACGCATTAATTACAATAAAGGCAGCAACAGCAAAATAAGCATGATATCATGATATGTAAATTAAACGTTTGCAAATATAATTCATACTTTTGCTTTGTGCGGGTGAAAATAAAATTGCCGGAAGATAATTTGATTAATGTGGTATATACCATTGTAAAAATAGTGCGAACAACAGCATTAATTTAAAACCACAACCTACTCCAATAATAACACAAAAGTAACATAAATAAAAGGCAAACAGCTGTTTATTTATTTGTCAATGTTGCCATTAAAACGTTCACTTTTTTCGCGTTATATTTCAGACATGCGTGTACACCTAGTATTATCAACGCATCTGAGTGTTTCTTTTTTATTGACGTTAGTTTATGTTCACTTTTTATGTGTGTTTGTTGTTACTTTCACCAAAGATTTGTACTTCTTAGCAGACGAAATACATACATACATAATTGGCCATTACAACCCTTCAGTCAGGATTACGGCCTAGCTTCTCTACACCACTCATGTTGTGTGCGTTAATTTTATACATGAATGGCGGGACCTATAGTTTAAAGTCGACTCCGAACGACAGATTTTTTGGGAAGCTTTTCATGGCAATTTTTACTCAGAGTTTTTGCCAGAAATCTACTGAGAGCAAGTCGCCGTAGAAATATTTTCATATTTTCGTTTTGATGTCTGACCTGGGATTCGAACTCCTTTCGTCTAATAAGCCAACACACCGCCTAGACCACGGCGACTTCAGCAGACGAAATAGGCAAGACGAATAACATTGACAGCGATTTTCGTATATTGAAAAAAGCAACAAATACATGTCGTTTTTGACGAAATTTAAAGCGAAATAAGTTGCTGTAAAGGTGCCGGTGCATTGCTGTGAACAAAAATAGAAATTAGCCTAAATACAATAAAGCAAAACCTTTACTTGTTGCTGCGTTGCCTTTAAAATAATCGCTTCCATATACTCCCATGTATTCTATTTTTGAAAGATTGTTGCGTTTGCTGCGCAGTGATTATTGTGTTTATAGCGTATGCAAAGAAAATATAAGCATATATAAAGCGGGCCAATGTAAAATCAGCAACAGTATTTACAACATACTAAACACATATGTATATATCTTTATGTAAGTACGTGAATTTAGAGAGTTATATACACACATACATATGTATGTGAATAAACAGATTAGATAGGATGTGGGATTAAACTGCTGTTTTTAAAAGGCTTTGAAGTGTGTTAAAGAATAATATTTTGTATGTTAAATGTTGTTTTATATAATGTGAGCATCAACATAAAGTGTACAACATTCATTTTTACGTAATAAGGGGTTAAAGGTTTAAAAATTTCTTAATAAAACTGAAGTTATTGTATAAAAACAAAACTTATTCTTCAAAAAAGTGTACAGAATATCATATCTCACACACTGGCATTCTGACATTTTAATTTAATTTATTAATATTTTTAATGCATTTCCTTTACTTGCAATTGACGAACATGAACGCGATAAAAAAATATCGTTAAACTTCATAATATTGTTGTAAAATTTCAAAATGAAGGTAAAAATCTGCATGAAATTGGTTCTATTTTTATTCGATTATTCATAACAAAGTGAAAAATGATGTGCTAATCGATGCTAAAGTAAACAAAAGTAGTCACCATAGTCTATTAGGCAGTGTGTGGACTTATTAGACGTGACGTCTCGGGTCAAACATCTCCAACAAAAAGAAGTATGAAAAATATTTCTTCGGCGACTTCCTCTCAGCAGATTTCTGAAAAACTCTGAGAGTAAATAAAATTGATATGAAAAGTTTCTCAAAAATCTTTCTGTAGGTCTCGCTGCTCATGTACAAAATTAACACGCACAACATAATTGGTGTGAGAAGCTAGGTCATAACCTGAGTGAAGGGTTGTAATGACCAATTATGTATGTATGTAAATTTGAGATATTTGATGAAAAAACTGGTAAAATCATAAAAAGTTAAAAATCAATAACACGCCGAACAAAATCTTTAGCTAAGGAAAGAGCTCCAACTTAAAATTTACTTCGATACGGAAGAGGAATGTTACGAGATGAAAAAAGTGATATAGTGTCAGGAGGAAACGATGCTGGCAGACTATAGCGTTAAATTCTCGAAGAACCAGTAGGAACCCACACATATGCAGTAGCAATGACCCTAAATCAATGATCAAAATCATCCATTGGAAGAAAACGGAGATCACCGTTATGATGAATAATAGGAACATATGAATGAACATATTAAATGAAACCTTTTAAGCATAAAAACGCATTTTGACAATCTGCAAATACATATTTCATTTACATCTTCTTGGATACAGACAAACCTTGAAAAAGTACCAGTTGCAACCCTATAAATAGTACATATTCATACATCCAATACAACAACGTCCCTGATTCTCACTCACTAAAAATATACGTAAATAAATAAGTAAAAGAGAAGAACAATGAAACTCAGTGAAAAAAATATATGAAAAATTCAAAATCTTTGACAAACTAGGCCAACAAACGCGACCGAAGGATTCTCTTATTGATGGCAAATGCATTTGAATTTGTTTTGCTTTTGCAGAGCTGGTGGTAATGTCAAATACAGTAAATATGTATGTATGTATGTATATTCACGTACTCTTTTTAATATATAAAGCAGCAAAATAAGTAACAAAAAATATAAACAGAGAACATTAAGCGGAAGAGAATTTACAAATTTTGCGCTCTTTTAGGTCTTATTATTTTTCTTTCTCTTTATTTTCTGTTCAAATTTGGAATTTTTGTTGCTTTTTTCATCCTTGTTGAAGGTTTGTTTATGTTATGACAAAAAGGATTTGTTTTTTTTTTTTTTGTTTTGTCAAAGAAATGCATAAAATTAGCAGTTTCATTGGAAAAAGGGTCGATAAAAACAAAAGAAAAATCAATGGTAATTATCAATCATGATGTATCTCAACTCAATATCAATATTATAACACAGTAAAATAGTAAATTTAAGTTTCTTTGTTTTTTTTTTGTATGTACTTACCGGACAACCGTCCGAAATATATTTTAAACTATTATCAGTTATATTAGAACATGATTCTAAATTAATGGAGGCTAATTTTGAACAATGGCGACTTATCGATTCGGTTGATATATCAGTTATTTTATTACACTCCGATAAATCCAACTGTTCTATGTTGTGGCAGTGGTTGGCTAAAGTTCTGTAAAGGATTAAAAATATAAACATTAAAATAAAGTTAAATAAATTTATATGTACATATCAATTAGGGTTCTAATTGTAAGATCTTTATAATACCATTACAGTTGAAAAAGCTGTTGGATTTAGCATACGATTTTGTTTTTTAATTTACCTTATTGATTGATCTCCCACAGATTTGCAACCTCGTAGGGAAAGAAATTTTAAAAATCCTCCACACCGTTGGGATATATTTTCTATGACAGGACCCTGGAAATGAAAATTAATATTAAATATTAAATAAAATTCTAAATATAATTGTAGTTATTTAAATATTTACCTCAATATCACGTTGAAAATCAAATAGATTGACTTTCTGCCAGCAGGACCCATCTAAAGCTAAGATATTCCAATATTTAGAGACCTTTTTGAAAAAAGGGAAAAAAATAAATAAGAATTAAATTAATTAATAATTAACAAAGAAAAACAAAAATGAGATAACCCCACTTACTTGTGCACACCTGCATAATGAAACCACATCCAAATATGAAAATATGCGTAAAAGAATTTCCTTTGGCAGTTGTTTAATAAGTTCATCATCATTATCGTTTGTATTGAGGAATGTTTGCTGGAAGTTAAAAAGAAAACATTATTTTTTGTAATTAAAAATTAATATTTTTGAGTATGAAAAATATGGTATCAGC
This sequence comes from Sarcophaga rosellei, assembly GCA_930367235.1. NCBI lineage: Eukaryota > Metazoa > Arthropoda > Insecta > Diptera > Sarcophagidae > Sarcophaga > Sarcophaga rosellei. The sequence continues at coordinate 86,686,985 of OV884021.1, forward strand.
TAAACAGCAACTTACTATGTGGACATCAATGAAAAAATAAAAACCAACAAAAAAAAAAAAATATAGTTAACATGTCGCCAGATGTTGCGTTGTACATTTTTATTTAATTTTTACTTTATACTAATTAATTATTGTTTTCGACTTTGTATTGCTTCAGATACCCTGAATATATTGTACTATATACATACGTTTTCTAATCAAAAAAGCAACATTTTTAGCTGTAAAATTTTTCAAATTTAAATATACATACATATGTATGTATTTGAAAACGCCTTGACAAAACGTTTTAAGGAACTTTTTTCGTATTCGGATTACGTAATATATAATAATAATAAACAATGTAGTATATAATATTAAAGAAAATTTAATTCCCAAAAAAATTTATGTATAGTTATAGGCAAGGCAAAACGCTGAAAAAAAGGTATCATCAGTTCATATAAATTTCTTCATATTCGAAAAATATTTTATCGCATTACAATTTCATATTTAAATTATAATATGTTATTGATGAAACCATTTGATATTCAAAAATGGCTTAAAGGAATTTGTTTGAATTTTCGAAATATTTTTGTAAACTTTATAATTTAACAGACAAGAATAGATGTGATTTTAGACCAGAATTTGTTATAGGCACATTTTTCCTTTTCAAAATTTTCAAATACATAACACATTTACACAAGTAAAGGACATCAAAATAATTTATCAGACCAGTTTTAGGTGTACATTTTGCATACAATCAAATTTCGAATTAAAGTTTTCATTTTATATAATTTTCAATTTTAATCACAAAAAGCTTTCAATCTATTTTATATTTATAATAGTATGTATACTTATTCATGTTCGAATTTTCGATATTTATTTATGTAAGTATTATTGATTGAACCTGAAATCAGGACATAACGCTTTTTACCTTTTACCTTGCAGTTATTATAATCCTAAACTAAGTCGGAAATAATGTAAATAGAATTATCGAATTTTCGACTATAATTATGTTTGTATACATATATGTAATATATTTTATGAAGAAATCGAATGTTTATTTTCGAATTTGTTATATTAGATAAATAACGGTATTATTTTTTGTTTTAAAAAAGTATGCATTTTCAATGTTAACTCTAAAGCTTGTCGATGTAGTTTTTATGATAAGGAAAGTTTAAAAAAATTTTTTTTATCGATGAATTGATTGATGATGATTAATAAAACAAATTTTGTTTTTTTGAGGTTATATTTACAGGTCCATTTTCATACGATGAATCCACATCCATTTTATAAGCGTTTGGTTGTTGTAGCTGCTGCTGCTTCAGTTGCTGTATTGTAGTTTTATTATGATGTTCGTTCGAGTCTAAAATGTTACTACCCGAGAAGTTGATAGCGTTCGGTTTAGCACTTGTAGTGGCTCCTGTTGCTAAAATTAATTCAGTTTTATTTTTAGGTTTTGTATTAATAAAAACACGTTCAACCACACCAGGTGGTCCTCCACCACAACCACCACTACCCACATTGAGACCAATGGCACCATCACTAACGGTACTACAATCACCACCGCTACCGCTACCACCACCACAACTTACATTCGATGACAAAGTAGAGGACGAAGCTAAAGCCGATGGTGAAGCCGATGTTATTGAAGATGATGAAGACGACGACGAAGAGGTAGAAGACGATGACGAAGTTGAATTATTCGAAGCTACTGAATTCCAAAACGATTGTGCCGTACCCACACACCCACTGACAGCACCATTAACGGCATTACCTATAACAGCGCCGGCACTGCTGGCACTACCGCCAACCGCTCCTACACCAACCACACTTAAGAGTTTGCGATTATTGTTATTGCTAAACCCGAGATTTAAGTTGAATGTTCTTTTCGTATTGGCGTTATTGTTGTTTTCACGTTGCTGAGGCATTTGTTGTTGTTGTTGTTGGTGGTAATGGTGATCATCAGTGCATCTTTGATGACACGGTGATCTTAAGGGGAATATAAGTTCTTGACTACCGACTTCTTCACTGCCATTGGTACTGAGACTGCTGTCACCATCTACACTCAAAGCTTCGCTGTCACCACCGCCTACCTCGCCTCGTACATCTACAATGGCATTTCTACTGCCCCCAAGACCACCGGCACTGTCATTGCCGCCACCTCCAGTATTATCGACGAAGTTAGAAATATTTTGAATAAACATTTAAATACTCGTTTTCGTTTCGTTTTTCTTTAAAATAGCTCCCCAACTCAAGCTGTATTTGTCTACAGCAACCGTAAAAGACTCTAAGAGTGCCTTGTTAAGCCTTTTTTGAATAGTTGGCTCTCAATAGTTTAAAGTTTATTTAATTCGTATTAAATTATATTTGCTTTTTATTTATTGTTTAATTCAAAATGTTTATTATGGGTATAAAGGGAAATTATTTTTGAATGATTAATATTTTAACTCTTTAAAGGAAAATTACTTAAAGCAAAACTATTAATAACTTATAAAATTAATTATTTTTGCTTCTCAAAAAAGTAGAGGAGAAGGACGCCAATGATAGTGAAAAAAGTAGAACAAACGAAAACAACCAAAGTGTTTGAGCCAAAGGTTAAAAATAGAAAATAGTTTACTAAAGTTATTATGTCTCAGGAGAGTAAAAATATGTTTCTGGTGTACTACAGGAAGTTCAATTTCATTTTCATAATATATATTAAATTTGGATTCTTTAAAGGAATAAGAAATAAAATTTAATTATTAATAAATAAAAAATATTGACAAATAATTAATAAATTAATTAAATAATCTAGTAATGGACATTAAAAAAATTATGTTTTTTACGATGCAATGCATTGCAAAGAAACATCGATGCATCACAAAATACATCGATGTTTTCTACTCTGCATCTATTGAGTTTTGTAACATAATGCGTTAAAAAAAATTTTATGAAATTATTGGTAGAGGTACTCTACGTTAACCAGACGAATTATAGTTCCTCACTCAACCTATATAGAATATCCTGAAACGTTCTGCCTGTTATTTGATAAATACTGAGATGTTTCCTTCTGAGTTGCATTAACTACGCACAAGTATGTGTTTTGGTAATTCGTTCTCCTTATTACAGTGTATGTATGCATGTATATATGTACATAAGTATCTAAGTGCTTGGTAAAATGCCGGTTCATAACCTCAGTGTATTTAACGATAGTCTAATGCATAATTCAAGTCGCTTTTCATTGTAATTATACAACAAAAGTTGAGATTGTCTCAAATCAATTTGAATTGAAAAGAACGTTCGTCTCCCTAAATTTTTCTTTTCGCCGAGTGTAAGCTTCCATGCCATGAATATCTACATGATCTGAGAAATCCCGCTTTTCCGCTAGGATTATAAATTATATTTAATTCATTACTAATTAAAATGACAATTGAGCATGACATTTACATTGAGTATAATAATGTGTAAATTGGGTTCAGATTTTATGGAGCTAAAATTTTTTTGCATACAAATTAATGAATAATGTGAAGAGAAAAACAAACGTAGTTCTAATAAAAGAATTAAGTAACTTCAAAGGTTTCCTAATGAAAATGTATGAAAATTAATTAAACATTTTTTCTAGAGAAATAAAATTTTTAAAGAGAGAGACAATTGATTTCCATTTGGATATGTACAAAAATTGAGAGACTCGTTATAGAAAATGCTCTAATGCAACTGTCAAATAGAAATTGGATAAAAACTAATACTCAGAAGTCTGCAATATTCTTCAATAAATCAATAATAACAAAACACCAATTTGGATTTAAAATAATACCACTTCTACAGCAGAACACCAAGTTCATCGTATAGGTTTGAAGGCTTTTTAGAAGTTTTCCAAACATTCGATCGACTGTGTCACATTTTCTTATTAACAAGCTTTTAACAAGATCTATTACAAAGTGATATAATCAGATCTTGGGAAATATTGTTTCGATGAGGACAGGAAAATTAATATTTCCAATTGAATGAATTTCAATTCAGTTGGCTTTGACAATATTTGAGAATAACATTCCGTACGAGAATGAAGCAAATAAAATATTTCAACAAGAATTAAACTTTGTGCTAGAATGGCTCAAGTATAAAAATAAGGGCCTGTTTTTGTAAGACGAATTGTTTTAGACGAATGGCTGTTTGTATGGGAAATACAAACAAAATTGAGTGTTTTTCAATAAAAACAGACGTTCGTCTGGATCTAAAGGCTCCGCCAAATAACTTTTTTTTTTTGAAAATGCTGTAAAAAAAAACTACTGAATATTTTCTCAAATTTCTTTTTTTTATTTGAAAGTATAATCCTTCCGGTTAATAATGGAAAATAATTTCATTCAAATGGCTGCCTCGGCTGGCCATGCAGTAGCCTACACGAGTAGCCTACAGAAGATGCCGATTTTGGCAAAAAAAATCATCTTTTCAGATGAAACTCATTTTGATCTTGGCGGGTATATAAACAAGCAAAATTGTCGCATTTGGGGCACAGAAAACCCGCACGCATACATTGAAAAGCCGACGCACCCAAAACGAGTCACTGTTTGGTGCGGATTTTGGTCCAGAGGCATAATTCGAAAATGAGGAAGGAGTGGCCGTTACAGTCAATGGCGATCGTTATCGGGCCATGTTGAACGAATTTTTGTTCACAAAAATTGAAGAGGAGGATATTGGCAACATTTGGTTTCAACAGGACGGCGCTACGTGCCACACAGCCGAAGCTACACTCGATGTTTTGCGTCCTGTTTTTGAAGATCGCATTATCAGCCGCAGAGCTGATGTCGTTTGGCCACCTCGGAGCTGCGATTTGACACCGTTGGACTATTATTTGTGGGGTGCCGTCAAAGATAAGTGTTACGCCGACAAGCCAGAGACAATTGACGCTTTAAAGGACAATATTTGTGAAACCATTGGTGAAATACAGCTGCACACAATCGATAATGTGCTTAAAAATTGGACCGATCGTGTAGGCTACTGCATGGCCAGCCAAGGCAGCCATTTGAATGAAATTATTTTCCATTATTAACCGGAAGGATTGTACTTTAAAATAAAAAAAGAAATTTGAGAAAATATTCCGTAGTTTTTTTTAAAGCATTTCAAAAAAAAAGTTATTTGGCAGTCCCTTTATTCGTCTTACAGAATGTACGAATTTATCCCACAAAAAGAGCTCTGTTATTCACTTAAATACCATTTTCACATCTTTTGTCTATTATTCTGCTTTTATATGTTAATGTAATCCGAGATTCAGATTGCTTTGATTATAAAATTTTATTGTCAACATATCATTCAGCTGATACCCCCAACCAATGATAACAATAAAAAAACAATAATAATTCATACAGACAAAGAAACTTAATAGTAAAAATGGCGCCAATATGACTAGACTAATAATTTCTTAAAGCATTTTCTTGATTTTTTTCCCCTTAAACTTCAAATTTCGCCTTAATTACTCAACTTTTTGTAGATTTATAAAAACTAACCGGCTGGTAGTCCCCATAACTGTATTTATTCTGTAAACGAGAGTTTTCTTTCTTTGTCTTTGACGTGTTTATTTGTTGAAAACTACACAACACTACCCACTGACCCGTACTCTTTCAAACCGATGGATTAGAAATTTCTTTGTAAGAAATCGTTTAAAACCGTTTCTTTGTTCCTGGCAGTTTTCAAAATTCAAAAAAGAAACAAATCTGAGAGATGTAAGTGGAAGAGTGGTTATAAAAAAAACTTTTCAAATGGTGTCCAACTTATTACTTTTCAATTGTGGAAGTTATCGGGGGTTTCTTTGTTGTCTGTGATTATAATTTAACAAAACAAAAAGGAAATACTATAACGAAAGAGAGCAAAAATAGGAGCATTGACATTTACCACGTAAGAAGGATATTTGTGAGGAAGTAGTCGCACACGACACGTTACTTTCAATTATTTATGGTAGTCAGTCCTACTGCTTTTGACTGCAGCAGTGTGTCTATTATTATTTTATTAGCCTTTTAATCGTTTAATTTCTGATTACATTTTATTTACTTCTTTTTTGAAGTGGCATTGAACTTGTAAAGTTACAACTCGTACAAAAAGTTTATTTTAAAGTGTATTAATGTTTTTTTTTCAGTTGTTCATATTTCGTACTTGATCACAATTTCATACGACATCATTAGGAAGAGTATAAAAGAATACTTTCTCTGCGTTGAGCATTTATATATATGGAGTATTTTATTATATATATAGTGTGATCAAAAACTAACCGTTATTTTTTAATTTCGTGATTTACGTATATTCGATTTTCGCATTTTTTTCTGTTACTACACTATTAGTTTAAATTTAATACTTATTGAGCTGAAGTATAAAACCGTTAGGAGTGGAATATTTTCCTAAACAATGTTAACAATCAACTTTAAATTTAAAAGGGGTTAACATTATTTATTTAAATTGTATGTTAGTAATCGTAACAATCAGATGTACGTGAGCGCATGAGACTTTCTAGAAATAGCATATGCAAATGCTACTTTGAACAGAAAGACGAATAAATTGTACTCCATTTTCGACTGTCGGGGACTGAGAGTAGAAAGAAATGATATAGGATGTAATCTAAGCTTTAAGGTGTAAAATAATTTCTTCGACACAAGTTCCATAAGCGCATAATTCATTACAAGTCAAGCCATGGGGTTACAAAATTTTACAGAATTTTTATCATCCATGACACCATCACCAATCAACTAATGCAATGAATACGAATATGCCCCTACACAATCAATTGCCTTTTCTCTCTTTTAACTATATACAGTATATGGCAATAATTTTCCTATTGCGCTAACAAGTTCTCATTTTCTTGCCACTATTTTATTTAATTCTCTGACCATGTATGTAAAAAAGTTTACATTCCTTAAATTAACTGTAGTCAGTATTGACTTGGGCTGAGTTGTCATTATTTACACAATAAAAAAAAAATACATTGAGTAACGAGTGGCTCTTTGTGGTTCAATTGCGCTTGATGTGTTGTTGGCATTTTAAATGCGTCTTAGTTGACTGTGTATATTTATTGTGTATAAGAGTCATTGTCTCTCTATTTGTTTACACGTACAAAAGTACATACGTCCTTCCAGAAGACACGAATAAAATTGAGTATTTTTCCATATAAACTAAACGTTCGTTTGAAAACATTCGTCTTATAGAAACAGAGTATATACATATGTTTGCTTGCGTTGCCTTCGTCTTTTTGATAAAATCGGATGTGATGAGTTTTAATTTATAATAAAAATATAAACAAAAATTTGAATAATTTTGTATACGTATGTATGTATGTATGAGTATGAGTGTGTTGTTCATCTTTTTAAATTTATGATGTATGATGTTTTTAAATTTACTCAGAACTGCTACTGTTGCTTTAATCAGAGAAGGAGAAAAATATTATATTAAATTGATTTTTATTTATTTCTTTTGCGATGGGAGCAATATAACTAGCAGATAGCAGAGCATAGCGAATATTCCTCTGTACGACAATGAACGCATAGCCGATAATTGCGGCAAATACGGAGAATGAATAGAGGAAAAATTTTTTGAACAGCTGTTAGCATTTCAAATACATATGTGCGTACATTCGAATTAAACACAGAGTTATTTGTTTTTTCTTATAAATAGACCATGTCAAATAAAACAATTAAGAAGCGAATGTAGATTGATTAGAAAGATTTAAAATATCAATGAATGACATGAGAGTAAAAAAAACGTTCGTAAAACTAATATAGTCAAAAGCGATATTACACGACAAAGACCGTCCGGTCACTAAAAAGTTCAAAGTTAGATGAATTAGATAGCAACAGTCAATAGAAGCTTGCAAAACTATTAGATGCCACTCACAGGGAAGCTGTACCAAATATCAGATAAATAGTACTTATTTCTTTAAATGTACATATAGGGCTCTCACTTGAATACACTTGACTTTAAAATTGACACACATAGAGCGGGGCGCCGGTCGATGTTATATTACCAATACATCACTTAAAACTGTATTGTCTAATGATTTTTAACTTCTCTTACAACGAGAAGTCTGGCTAGATTTCGAATTAACGCTGTGAGTACAGATTGACATATGCCCACTGGAGCGTTTTTCAATGCCTTCTTGTTAATAGTTAGATACATATGTACCTAAGTTGTCATGTAAACACAAACATTTTTTTATTACAAAGTAGTAGACTGCAGCGGCCGAATGCCTTAAATAGTTGTCCCAAACGACCTCAAAATTATCTCTTAAAACCATGATTGGAGAGGATTGAACAAAATTAATTTCCAAAATATTTTAACAATCGGGTTTGTTTATACTTCACTCAATAAAGACAAGATTGCCAAGGTAGGGGTAAATAGTGATTTGGCATTAGTAATATGTACCAGATGTAGCGCAATTTTGATTGTATCGCATTAGATTAAGGCGTTAAAAACAAAGGTTGTTTTAGTGGATCTCATAGCGAACAGAAATGAAAAATAGTCAATCGAGGCAACTAAATATAAAAATAATATTTAAGCTCCTGATACTTTAACAGCTAATAACTTGCAATCAATTCTTCCTAAATTTCGTTCCAATAACTACGACGCACTACACTCTGGGCGGTTAAATGTTGTTAGAAATATGATCCTGAAGCCAATTCAGAAGCTAAACGGCGTACACAAAACGATGTTAGCGCCACAAAACTGTGGCCAAGCTAATTTTTATTTGAATTTTCATTTATTTTAGGTTTCCACCAAATAATATTCCTATCATGTATGGTTATTAATTTCCCAGAAATGCTACTTAATTTTCATTGTACATATATGTATATACCAACCATTGAACAACTTTCAAATTTTTAATTTTTTTTTGTTGCTTTTCTTAAAACATTGAATTAATTTTAATGTTTTAAACAGTAAAGCTAAAAATTCACAGCGGAAGAAACATTCCTTCACCTAATCCTTAAGTTAATAAATACAATATAAATTTCATATGTATTTGAAACATATACGTACATATACAATTTCCAGCGTATAAAATTGGAATTTCTGGTAGCTTTTATACTTTTCCTCAAAAAAATGAAAATAAATAGAAAGCAATAAAACACATGAAAACTAATAAAACATAACAGAAAAAACATATCCATGAAGGGGGTAAGAGAGAAAAACAAACAAGACAAATAAAAATTGAAAAGCAGCTTACTCTCTTATACATACTCGTACATATCATGAAACAAAGGGAATAAAGATAAACGCAATCCGATGCTCAAACAAATTTCTTGTCTGCGCAACTACGTCACACTGGTACCCTAGCGTAAACACAATCAAACAAACATGTATATTTTATATACGGCAAATGAGTTTTATAAAAATGTCTGTTTGTCAGTTCCTAAAATTACAATAAAAGAGAAAAGAGGTGATTGTAATAAATTTATTTAATAATAAGAAATTTTTAGAATAGTCATGGTTTTACGAATTAAAATATTTTAGTATATATTTCATGGAAAATAAATATTTACATATATGATATACCTATAAAGGGTTAGTAAATAAATAATAAATAATTTTGTTAAATTTACTACAAAAATTTAACTTTTATAGGTATAAAATTTGAATAAAAACTCATTTGCCCTATATAAAATACACATGTTTGTTTGATTGTGAACAGAAAGTACAGACATTTTTTGAACATGGGAGTGCGTTATCTTTATTCTCTTTGTTTCACGTATACATATCTATTCATTTGACAAAAAAAATAAAATAATATAATAAACAGAAAAATAAAAACAAACTTAGAAGAAGAAAACAGCTGATGACGTTCAAATAAAATTATACTAAAAAGAGCACAAACAAACATCTTGTATCTATTGAGAGTCAAAAGAGAGAGAGAGAGAGAGAGAGGGAGATTTGTAAATGGATAACAAGAATATAAACCAAAACACGAACTATAAAATAAAAAAGAGAATGATTCTTATATTTGTAAACAAAACAAACCACATGAAAACGACAACCCAAAAGAACAAACTAAATGAAACGAAAGGATACGACATGTATGATAATAAATAAAAGAAATCGAATATGAATCACGACAATTACAAAATAAATTAAATCCTAAACATGACGGAAAATTTATTAAACAATAACTAAAACAAAAAATGAAAAAACCATTACAATAAGACTTAAGTTGTGGTTGGAGTGGTAGCGATATAGGGATAAAATCATATAATGGATAGTGACTGTGGGAAGGTACTTATGTATGTATATACATATGTATGTATGTAAGTACTATGTATTTGCTTTGGACTAATAATAAAGTGAATGTATTGTTTTTTTTTTAATAAACAAAACAAAAGTAGAATAAATCTATAGAGATAATGGATATAATATAGTTAATAGAGACGGCTTAAAAACAGATAACAAAAAAAAAATAAATCAAAGTAAAATAACGTATGAATACAGTTGAGAGCATAACAAGAGCAAATAAATAAAAAAGTCTATTTAAAAAAATATATACAGTACGAGCTTGGTTATGGCCAAAGCCGATTATTGTAACACTTCGATTTTCGCATCAGGCAAATTTTTTACATTACAGGCTTTATAAGTACAACTTCTACTATCCAAGAAGTTTACTATATATAAATCTCTTATGCAAAGAAGTATATGAGAAAAGTAGCTGCTGCACTTTGTTTAATGCCCTGTTATGAATATAATCTCGTTACATTCCAAAAATTTGAAGCGCCACACTTCTTTAATTTATTTTGGTCTCAAAGACGTTAGATCACGGTGAATCTATTGTTTTGAACAGCACTGTATGTATTTATATGTATGTATATACATATTGCTATATATGAAAAAATAACCATTATTTATAAAATTCAATATAAATTAAAAACGAAATAAAGCACTGTTAATTCAATTATTAAATCAAGAGTTTGGGCTACAAAGGGCCATGTAGAAAACGCAACTCTTTCTTTTGGTAAGTTGGCAACAGAAAATGTATAATAACCTTAGGCATTTCGTTCTGACATTTTTCTTTAAAAATGGTTCTCAAGTGAGCATATCGTCAACGCATTATGAGATTGTAACGTGGCGAGACAAACAATTTTTTTAATAGTTAAGAATAGGAATATTTGCTGCATGTAGTTTTAACAAGACAGGGACATGACGTGCCACATTGTCTACGAAACCGTGAGAATGAAATTTCTGGAACAAATATTTTCATTGAATATTTAAAGAATTTAAACGTCAAGATTGTCAGATTTATAGTTTTTGAACCGTGTGCTGCGGGTACTGAATAAAATCTGACTTGCCAAGTCTTGAGTTATTAGGCAAGGGAGAAATTCAGACTTGTCCATTTGGCAAAATTTAAATTTTTTATTGCATAATATTCTACACCGAGTTGAAAATTTACAAAAAAAAAATATTTTGCATGAGAACGCAAAGGCATTTTCAAAAGAGAATATTATTCAAAAGTACGATTACTGACTGAGTTCAAGAACAAATACTCAACCGTAATTAAACTTCACATTTATTGGTCTCTGTCGAAATTAAGCAATGCCCTGTAGACATGATGAATAAAGAATCAATATTGTTTTCAAACGTGCCATATAACATATCATTTATTATATATTAGTTCTAGAATCTCCTTGTACAATTAGTTTATTTTATTTGCATGTGAAATCAAACTTTGGAAAAAAAAGGTTTTAATAATTTTTCAAAATATTTTCTTGATAGGACAGACGATATTAACTCACATGGTTTCCTCAGGCTTTAAGTTAAACTGATTACTATTTTTATGCTCTAAACTGTTTTAATTTTATAATATAAAAACGTCTTAAATAAAAAATAAGAAACGAAATAAAAATAGGAACATTTTATGGATTACGAAAACCAAAAAAGTATTTATATTGGTAGTTTGGGATTGGAAATAAAAATGTATTTATTTATAAATGCTTATTATGTTTATTACTTAAATTTTCTTATTTTTAGAAAAAAGTTATAATTATGTCTTAATCGTATATATTTACAAAGAAATTACTTTAAACATTGACGTTTTTTCTCTTTGGGAGGTTTTAATTTAAACCTTAAAAATATTAATTGGCAACACTTAAAGACACTAATCCTTTTTAAAAATCTTGCTTTTTTAAATCAAATTTGACACAAGGAGATTCGCACACACACACACACATCCACAGAGTTCAAATGCAATTATTTAAGAAAAATTATTGTATAGTGATTTAATTATTTTTTTATTACTATTACTGCTTTTACACAAATTATTTGATAACGTAAACAAATTTAATAAACAATTATTTTCTTTTTCCTTTAAATGGCGTATTAATATTATTTATTATTTTTGGTTTTTTAATTTAAAGCACAAGAACAGAAGAATTTATTAATTTTTCCTTCAATTATTCGTTGACGACCACGCAATGTCCAAAGTAAACAACGGCAACGTTGTTTAACAAAAACAAAAATATACGATTTTTGTCTGAAATTTCTTTTCGTGCTTAATAGAGAAAAAAAAAACAGCTGAACAAAAATAAAAACAACAGCGAAGACAAAATAAAGTCAACTTAATTTTAATTTTTTCTTTGTTGTGTGGTGTCTATTTTCTATCAGTATATTAGAAAGAGAAGACACTTTTTAATGGCACTCGAAGAAAATATGTTTTCTTAAGAATTTATTTATTTATAGATTTAAACGAACATTCATGATTTTTTTTCTTGTTATTGTACGTTTTTAGTTTTAATAAACAATTAAAAAATAGACAAACTTGATTAAACTTATTTTATTATTATTTCTCACACTATTGCACTATACTGTATCTCTCTTTCTCTTCTTCTCTTTTGCCATTTTAATGATTTTTTAACAGTAATTTTTCTAAGTAGTTTAATTAAAAGAATTTTTTTGTTATACGTTATATTTATATGATTTAATAGGCTTTAAAATTTTCTTCTTCAATCAAAAATTTCATTTGTTCCTTTTCCTCTATATACTGCGTGCGTTCGTTCCAAAATTAAATGACAATGTTTTATTTTCCAATGTATCTGCTGAACTGATTGCTTGGCTCGTTCGTATTGTATTGTGAAAAATACTAAACAAAAACAAAATCACACTGTGCTTGATACTATAAAAACAAAAATAAAATCAAAGGAAACACAAACAAAAACAAAAATGTAACAAGAAATTCACTCAATAAGAAATGAGGGAGAGCATCAATGAAGATCCCAGATGTTTAATATTAAGACAATCTACGAAGGGAATGATGTATTATACAGTAAATAAAAATGTATTGATTTTTTTTAATGTAATAATTATTCAATAAACTGGTAAAATTATTTATAATAGTAAACAGAGAGAGATACAGTTTGTTCCTACAAAAATTCGTTTTTGTTAATTGGAAAAAAAAGCAGTAAAGCAATAAGTGATTTTGGCGATTTTAGACATTGAAGTTGGCAAAAAAGCAAAAATAAATTTGAAAGCCCTGATGGCAGTTGCCACTCACTCTCTTTAAAAAATGCACTGCATTTAGCGAAAACAAACATATATTTTTATTGCTATTTTTGAAATGAAAGTGCAATCGCATCTAAAAAAATATATATGTGTAGAAAAGGAAACCTAATAAGAATGGCGCAAAAAACGGAAAATTTAAATAAAAAACTAAATAAATATGTATAGGTTGACGATGACAATGGCACGTTGTTTACGTGTGTGTTTGATTGGCTGCGTGCGTTCGTTTGCTTGAGAGACAGAGTGTTGAGTTCGAACAGATTAGCAGTAGCACAAAATTATATTTTAAGCTCTCTCTGTATTTAAATTCATGGAGCCATAAGATGAAAAACAGAGTAACCAATGAATATTCAAATTGAAAGTGAATGGATAAATCTAGTATAGTTTCATTTATTTATTCCAATGGAATTTATTTATTTGTTTATATCTAAATAAAATGTATTTTATTTAAACATTTATTACCAAAATGTTTAGTATGTAAATAAAATGGCTACATTCGCCTTGTACTGTTATCTCAACAGTACTCTATACCATTTATTTTTAGTTTTGCATTGTTGACACTAATTAAAACTTATTTTTAAAGTGCAGTAACAAAGACAAAATTAAATCTGTTGTACGTTGCACCATTTTTTAATTTTTAAATAATTTTTCTACATTGAATACAAAATGGCCACCGTAGCAGTCATTGAACGTATACTTTTTTGTTTGGTTTAGTGTGTGGCATTAGCTGCAGACTGAAAGTAATTGGAATAAGTTTGAAATATAATAAGAAACAATACAATTTGCTCTGCACTATAACGTAGATGGCGAAAAAGTTCTAAAGTTCCAGGAGTTTTAATATCTATGGCTGCAGCCAGGTGGTGTTCAGTGTACCAAAACCACCTCTGATCACAAATTCTGGCGTTTTCGCGATACCAAGAATACATTGATATAATACCCTACGATATAATAGATTTACATGGAAACCCCCTAGGAAGTACTTCAACACTGCGAGCATTTCCCTTTAAGTGCTGAATGTAATCTAGAACGAGAGTGCACTCTTCAATAAATAATTTATTCTTCAGTTTAATAGCAAAATATTACCGCAATTTGCAAACAAGTATAAAGAATTTGAATTTAAGGAGATAGAAAAACTTCCAAATAAACGAAAAAGTTTAGAAAATCCCTGTCATTGTCTCAATATTTACAACTCTTGTATTTTTTCATTCTCAATCCATGGCATCTTTATCAAATATTTTCAAAATAATGAAAGTTATGTTATCTTATTTGTTTGAAGAGAGCAAAGGCCAATTCCGATTCCAGATAGGAATTTAAGAATGCAGAATTTTACCACCCATTTAATCTATCCTGTGTTACTTCTTTGTTCTTTCTTAAGATTTTTACTTTGTGTAAAAGTAAAAGTTTAGTAACTCTAAACAAAATATAAGTTTTAATGCACACTCATAAGATACATACATATATGTGTGAATATACACTCTCACACTTATCACAAAGATAAAAATAAAAAACATTTTATTTGTTCTTTACTCTCTTTCCAACAACCTTAAATGCGCTGTAATGCTCTGTTTGGTAATGCGCGAACTGTTTGTAGGTTTTTTATTTCAATTATTTGTCTCGTACTTTTTCGTTTAGCACTCTTTGTTTTCAATGCAGCTGTTTCTTTTTATAACACCATATTTAAAGAGTGCAAGAACAAGAACCAAAAAGAGAACAAGATACAAACGAAAAGTGTTTTTATGATAAATACAAAAAAAAAATAAAAAAATTAATTTTATTTAAAGTTAAATTTTGATGGCATGTATTTGGGTTTATTGCGGGATTAAAATTCCTTTTGAACTAAAGATATAATTTTTTCAACAAGCAAATTTAAAACTAAGGTACAATAATGCTACTACGACAAGAAATGACGACAAGTACAGATTTTGCCAATTTGCCACAAAATTATAAAAAATTAAAACAAAATTACAGCTTTAACTACAACTTGTACAATAGACAACACAACTACAGAATAAAAAGTGATAGATGAAGAAGACAAATTAAAATGCAACCAATGATATGAATAAATATTGTATGCTACAGTTCATTGTACGTGTGCGAATGTGTGTGTAATTATTTGCAACTAAATTTTAAGTAGCACTGTAGTTTCACATTCAATATTCTCTGCGATGAAAGCTGCACGTAATTTTACATTAAAATTTATATTCGCCAAGAAAACCACGACAAATTACAGCGGTAGAATTTTACAGAAAACCAGTTTATATACATTTGGGCAATTCACACAACTTTGTGTCGTGTATGTTGTATTGAATACATTTGCTTGTTTGTGAACGCTCAATGCTATGCTGTATTGTGTATTTCGTGGCATTCAAACAATTTGATAGCACGAAACTAATACAACTTTTAAAAACATATGGAAAAAATGTGTATAAGTGTATCGAATTTTTACATGAAAATTATCAACAACAATCATACACTGTTGTATGTTCTTCCAACAATACAATGAATACAACGATACAACGGCTTGTGTGAATTGACCAATTATGTATCTGTTTTGTTAAACAAAAATTGAAACACTCTATTAGAAGCAAGATTGAGAGGGATAATTGAACAAAAATTGATCAAGTAAACTTAATGTGTGAGCTTAATATAGAATTACACGTTAATATTCCATAGGTTTTTGCTTTAAAAGGTTCATTAAAAAACCTAATAATAATGCAATTGAGTTCAAAGAATTTTGTCATTGATTACTTTTTCTCGAATAAATTTTTAAGGCCTGGCAGACATGTGTATGTGACTGATGTGGTTAGAAAAAATGGTTACATTACTAAAAAAAAAAGAGTCTAAGTAAAGCAACAAATGAACGCAGATAGTTATTAGCAAGAAAACAATGAAAATTTGCTTATAAAATATAGCAACAATGTTTAACACGAGTGCAGCAATATCGTACAAAATAAAAAAAAAAAAGAAAACAAAAAAAAAGAAAGACAAATACAGTAGTTTTGACTTACCTGCACAACTAACTTTGCAAGAATTTTTCTGCAGGTAAGTAAAAAATGCAGCTAAATTAAATTTTTTACTTTAATTATAGATTACGCTCTCAAAATTTTTATGCAGGTAAAGGCAATGCGCACGTAAATAAAAGGCAGCTAAATCAAAACTACTGTACATATACAAAGATACCTCAGTAAAACTCATTTAATAGAGCTGTTGGAAGAAGTAATTGCAAATTAAATACATAAATGAAATGTACCTATGCATTTACATAGATATAGATAGAAACACGCATCAACAATAATAAAGAAATATATGTAATTAATTGAAATAAAAAAATATATATTTTTCTTATAAATTTTTCCACATACGTGTATGCAGTATGTGCATGTATGTATGCAAAATAAGTATGGATGCATATGACATAATAAACAATATGTACACTTTTATGAATTTAATTAAAACAATATTTATAAACTCACAATTGCTGCTTTGATATGCAAATAAATAAAAATAAAACAGCAAAATATTACATTTCATTTACCTAAGAAGTATGATTAGATATAGTTAAATAAATAGATAGATAATAATTATTATTAAATGCATGCAAGTGCATTTAATTTATTTCTGTTTTTCAATTTCATATCAAAGGAATGAATAAATGGACAAACGAACAATAACATCATTGTCTTCCGGGTTAATAAGTAGGTTTTAGAGCATAAAAATAAAACAACCAAAAAATATCAATCCAATAACCTTCTTTCACAATATATGCACAAATGTAAATGAATTATTAAATAGAATATTGATATGAGACCTAAATTTGCAAAAAATACCCAACGACTACTACAAGACTACTACAAGAGTTTGAATTTAAAAAAATGAAAACCTAACCTTGTCCTAAATAAAAATTGTGCAATACAGTACAAAAGCAAAAAAAAAAAAAATACGAAACAGAATACATGGGAAGCATATAGACTGCGAAGACTACTGCATATTCTACGATTTTTTGCCTGTATAAATTGTTATAAATTCCGTAAAAGTCTAGAAAAAAAAATAAATGTCTAAAATAACGCGGTACAACAGTGAAAATACATCCGAGTAACTTCATAGTCTAAGTTGTATATTTACTTGTACTTGTCGTTAGACTTGGGTTTAGTTAAAGGTATCTTTAGCTAAAGGGAACTGGAAAGTTACCTTTAACTTATTTTCGTTATTACAACTTTCAGATAAAATTTTTTAAAAATATGGCTGCGCCGGAGTAATGTCGATAAAACTGCTCAATTATACAAGTTTTTTTTAACGCAGTGGCAACCGCGGGCTTCGTTTTTTGTTGTATATGTATGTATGTTTAAATTTGAAGATGTCATAATGAAAATAATCTTATATATAAAAATGAATGTGTGTTTGATTGTATGTTTGTATGTTTGAAGTTTATAGACGATTAAACGGCTGAACCGATTTTCTTGAAATTTTCACAGTATCTTCCTGTATGTCTGGAAGGAGTTATAGGCTACTTTTTATGTTGATATTCCAAATCAGCGAGGGGCCATGCCCACGTATGCTACATACTACATACTTAGTATTTAATTGCATTTGAAATATATTACTCATACGCATAGTAGTTACCCCTACAAGTATGCTATCTGTGATTCTTGATGTATAAAACCAAAGAAAATAAAGTGTAAAGAACGACGCGGGGGAAAGATAGAAGGGAAAGAAAAAAATTTTGTAACCAACATTTGTGAAAAAATTCACCAAATAAGAAAAAATATAACCAAAATTAAATTCGTAGACTTTTGTTTTATTTATTTTTTTTCAAGTTTAAATTATCTATATATATAAAAATGAATGTACTTTATGGAATCGTAAACTATGCATTTAATCTTTAGCAAAGTTGTTGCGTATGAGCCGACGAAGGTTTCTAAGTTGGTATAACCAATTTCCGACAGGTGGCGCCACTGAAAATTCTTCGAAATTAATTAAATCGTAAACTGTGCATTTGATCCTGTGTTGAAAAGAAAAGAAAAGAAAAGAGCATTACTAGCCTCAGAATCAGCATTGAGACTGAAAAATCTTCGAGTACATGCCGCACAGATCCGTTCGCATGAATCACTTGAACAATGAATCACTTGATCGAATGCGTACTACTCAGGCCCGTTCGTCTGAATCATCTGGACAACGGGAAACAAAATCAATAAAATGATTCAAACTTAATTGGATATTTGTCTAATGTCTTTCCTTCAAATTTATTTTAGTTTGTAGTGCAGCAAAGCGCGCAGGGTACAGCTAGTATATAATATAAGTTCAAACATAAAGTGACCTTTAAATGTTAAAGGTAGGATGATCCTCCCTTTGGCTAATCCTCCCTTTAGTTAACGGCAAGTTGTAATAATGGCTCAAAGTTGTATATTTAGTTGAGCAGAGTTTTTGTTTTTTTTTCAAAAATATTTTTTTTTATTCTTCGGACCTTCCAAACTTTATTTGACAAAAAACTTTTTTTGAACGTTTCACACAAAAGTAGTGAATAGTAGAATTTAAAAAATTAAGGTTTTAATTTATTTAAGCTTAAACACATAAAATACGTTATTTTTTCCGATGATGAATTTTCAAAGTCACAAGATTATTTGATTAAAAGCCGCACATAAACTAACGGATTAAACTCATCTTCTTAGTTATTGCGTTAGTAAATAATACTCCCACATATTATATGTCGGGGCAAGTTTTATGAATATCAAAATACTTTTGATTTTCACTATATTTTTCACTATATTATTCTTCTTCGCCACAACTATAAAATTAAGTTTGCAGGTATAATTTTGAATTGTTGCTGTGCTAAATATTACCAAGGCATACGTAAATTTGATCAGTTCAATTTGATGCGCCGCCATGCAATATCAAAGAAATTATTTTTACCGAACTTGACGAAAAGTTCACTTACAAAGTGTTAAAGTTAGGAAACAAATCTAGAAAGGCATTCAGTTATCAAAAAAAATTACAAATTCATTGAATTTGTAAAAAAAAATGTGGAATCTCGTCATTTTCTTTTAATTGTCATTGTGATTTTATTTGTTTTGTTCATGGCAATAAAATAGCTAATTTTGTTTCGAATTATTTCTTGTTGTATTTTGATTTGTATGATGTTTAATGAGTAATGTTTTTTTTTTACATATATTCTTTATATTTTTTCTTTGCAGTTTTCATTTTATAAAAACAAAGGGCGACAAAGGTTTGTTCCTCTTGTGTGACACCTCTATTGTATTTTTTTTAATTAGGTTTTTGTTGCCATTGTTATCGATTATGTATTATACACTTACTGAATGGTCTGCCTAGTCTTATTTGTTTCTTTCTCTCTCGTTGTGTGTCAATCATATGAAAAAGCATTAGATAATTGAATATTTGATTCAATCATGTCATTCACTCATTCATTTATCTATTTTTTACTTTCAATTTGTTTACGTTATCATTTAACATTTAAATCCTAAGATTTGAAGAAATAAAAAGTTTTAAGTTATTTTTTTTACAAATAACGATAAATATTTAGTGAAAATTTAATTAAATTTTAGAAACAATACTAACCCAAATATGCAGAAATACATTTATGGTAATATTTCTAATGTTAGGCTTGTAGTTGCAATATGTTTGTTAGTTGTACATATGTAGCGAAAAAGTTGAAAAAAAATCTATCAGGGAATGCTCAAACTTTCCTTTTTGTGGTTGATTTGGTAAAAATATATGTATTCACATATCAAAACACTTTTGATTTGTACTATCTGCGCTACGGAAATCATATGTTATCTGCTTCTTCACATCAACTAAAGGGTCCGCCAAATAACTTTTTTTATTGAAATGCTTTAAAAAAAATTCTGACTTCATAAACGCAGTTTGCAATGCAACACTGCAAAGAAATTCATTTACAAGGCAAAGCAATGTTTTGTTGCAACACTGCTTTGTCAAATAATGAGATGACATTTGAATACGTTTATGAACACGAAAGCTTTTGATCCTTGCATGACTTTTTGTATAATTTAATTTTTTAAAATGAATGTTCAGAAAAAAGCAGGGTTTTTTTTGAAAACCGTTTTCGGTTTGCCTGATAATAAAAATTCAAAAAGCAGTTTGACCAAAAATATTTTAAACAGAAGAAAGCGCCGTCTTATAGCATTATTAACTAGCCAAGCCTCAAAGAGAAAAATTCCTAAAATTTTTGTAAAATTATCGCAAACATGCAGGACGATATGATTTATTCTCATTTTCGAATAAATACATTTCAGGTATTTATTACCAAATGGTATAATTTGATACTACTAATTAATATTTTAAAAGTTAAGAAGTTGCAGGTTGCGATTAAGCTCTGGTGGCATTCAAAGTATTACAAATAACAATTTGGAAACTGAGCAATAATTGTTCTTTCAAAGGTGTGCTATCAATTTCCTTAATATCCCGCATTATTTGTTCCCAAATTGAGTTTCTTTTCTTTTTTTCGCTATGAAGTCTGGCTCATGTCTCAAACGCACTTCTATGAGTAGGTTTTTTCTTTCATGATTCCATTTTTTTTCTCTATATACAAAAAATTAAATGCTAAATCACACTTGTACTTATATTAAAAAAATTCAAATTACCACAAAATTTTTGTCGCCAATAAATGTTTACAAAGCATCATAAATAAAAACCATGCACGAATTAGACAAATAATGCGCACTGAAAAGCATTGCCAAAACAAATTTTACTGCTTTTATGAACACCATGCATTGTGAAGTTACATTACAAACTGCGTTTATGAAGTCAGCCAAACTACTGAATATTTTCTCAAATTTCTTTTTTTATTTGAAAGTACAATCCTTCCGGTTAATAATGGAAAATAATTTCATTCAAATGGCTGTTTCGGCTGGCAATGCAGTAGCCTACACGATCGGTCCAATTTTTAAGCACATTATCGATTGTGTGCAGCTGTATTTCACCAATGGCTTCACGAATATTGTCCTTTAAAGCGTCAATTGTCTCTGTCTTGTCGGCGTAACACTTATCTTTGACGGCACGCCACAAATAATAGTCCAACGGTGTCAAATCGCAGCTCCGAGGTGGCCAATTGACATCAGCTCTGCGGCTGATAATGCGATCTTCAAAAACAGGGCGCAAAACATCGAGTGTAGCTTCGGCTGTGTGGCACGTAGCGCCGTCCTATTGAAACCAAATGTTGCCAATATCCTCCTCTTCAATTTTTGTGAACAAAAATTCGTTCAACATGGCCCGATAACGATCGCCATTGACTGTAACGGCCACTTCTTGCTCATGGCCCAATTATGCCTCTGGACCAAAATCCGCACCAAACAGCGACTCGTTTTGGGTGCGTCGGCTTTTCAATGTATGTGTGCGGATTTTCTGTGCCCCAAATGCGATAAGTTTGCTTGTTTACATACCCGCCAAGATCAAAATTAGCTTCATCTGAAAAGATGATTTTTTTTTGCCAAAATCGGCATCTTCTGTAAGTCGATCGCAGGCCCACTTAGCGAAGCGAAAACGCATTGGATGGTCAATATTCGTTCAGCGGAAGGATAAAACTAATTATCTGTCAAATCAGACATGAGCTAAGTGTTACCATTCACGAAATAAGCACTAGTTGAAAAAAACGTTAGATGGCGGACCCTTTATAAAGTGAAATCTAAAGGTATAATTTTGTGCTAAACAAAGTAAATATTACCAGCACATATGTAAACTTGATCGATCAGCTACATTTGATGTGTCGCCATTCACCTTAAGAATAAAACAATGAAATGATAGAAAAAAGAAAGAAATATCGAAAAAATACCAATTTAAAAATCGTCAAGATATTCGATAATTTTTTACAAATTTTGCAATTGATAAATTATTAACACATTGACTGCCAACTACGAGATAACTCGTAGATTACGCTGGGTTTTAGAGAGCCAACTACGAGCTATCTCGTACTCACTAAACCACTTTTTCTCCTAAAAAAAAGTTTTTCGTAATATATTGTAAACAAGTCAAATTGTCATTTTTGGCCAGTTTTCTGAAAATTGCCGCAACAGTCAACGTGTTAATTTTCTAAAAAATTTTTTCCGAATGTCAGCGGAATAGGACTTCTGGATTTAGAGAATAGTTATCTACTTATATAGTATGTATATTTTTGTTTATTAAATTTTCCAACATTATAATTAATTTTCTTTTTTTTTTGTTGAAATTTACTAATCTTAATCTTTTCAATTAAACCACAAATCTTTTAAATTATTTTAAGCACTACTAAGTTGTTCGGTGCATTCAAGGTAATTCTTTGTTCATCAGACACTTAAACTAGAGAAGAGAAACCAATCAATTTATTCTTTTACAAACAAAAAATTGATCAATTTTGTTAAGATTATTGCCCTTTCTTTCGGCTACACACCACTTTTTTTGGTATCAAAATATTTTCTAAACAAAGGAAAACTTCAGCGGCCAACAAAGAAAATAGTAAAAATTATGCAAAGGATAACAAAGGGGCAAAACAACGCACATACATATGCACAAGCATATCGATGATAACATACAACAGAATTATTCTTTGTGTCCCTTTGTTAAAGTAAGTAGACATCCAACAACTAATACCTTAACAAAGAAATATAGTTGAAATAATATCCTTGTAGAGCTGCTGAGAAAATGATGCAAACCAAGGTTTTGTTTTGTCCGATAGATGGTGAATTTACTTTACTTAATTTTAGTATCTCTACATGAGTGGGTGAGTGTGTGAGTATATATAGTGCAATGTGAAAAAAGCTAACGGGACCACTTTCGATTCCATTCATTTTGTTTTTAAGCTCTTTTTCAATTCCTCTCCTCCGTTCTCATTTTTAATATAAACCTTTGGCTTTATAAACAACAATAGCATCAGTGAAAAAAAGGTTGTGTGAACTTGTAAAATTGCCAATGAAAGCTTGTTATTATTATTGTTTTATTTTGTGTTGAGAATGAATGATTTGTGGGCTCTGTTTGACTGGATGAATCCATGAAAAAGATGTGGTCGAATGGAATAGAATAATGAATGAACTAACGTAATTGTTAATATTGACTAAACAGAGCCTCAAGTATACGTATTCTTTTGAAAATACATACATATATTGCAAGTAAATAGGAATAAGCGAAAGCATAATTAAAATAAGAGGGTGTAATTTTGTAAACAATAATATATTCCTACAAGCATAACATAAAAAAATTAATATAACTTCACGTATGTGTTTGTTAAGCAAATGGGAAGGTGGTTTACTAGAACACTGCCAACAAAAAGAAAATTAAAATAAAAAAATTTATAGTCATAACTAACTACTCCGCCATGTTTTGAAATCAGGAATGGAATGAAATTTAGACAAAATTTTTTAAAGAAAATTCTAAAGTCTAAATTAATCAAAGTCACTGATTTTTATAATAAAAACGTGTAGTACCTATAGCCTGGCTCGATTTTCGTTCAAAGTTCGGTACTGTGATAGATTACAAAAAATAACCTAACATGACCGTCTGATAGCTGGTACATGAGTGTGCCTTTTTTAAATATTATAAATTCTAAAAATTATTTTAAATGAACTAAATTTATTTCCAAGTGTTTTAAATTTTTTTTTATACTATTTTACAGGTGAAATCATTCCTAAAAATGCACAGCTGATTGGTAACACTTGTTTTGTTGTTAAGAGGAAACTGCTGCAAAATTGCAATGCAAAAGTGTGAATGAACATTTTAGAAAATAAAGAAAAAAATTAAAAGTAAAGAAATAGAACGTAGATACAGAGAGAGAGAGAGAGAGAGAGAGAGAAATTCACAAGCCACGAGTTTGAACTAGTTGAAACTGTTGAACGAAGAAGGATTAAAAAATAATAATTTTTAAACGATATTATATAGGTATACGTATGTAGCTATTATTGTTGTTCGTGTTCATTTGATTTTTTAGCAACAAATAATTCTTATATATATGTGAGAAAATAAATGAATTGTGTAAAATTAAATAGGAAAAAATTATAATAATGAAGATGAATATAGAAACAAAAAGGAGAATGTAGAAAAAGGAATACAGAGAAATGACTTACATCGTTTCGTTGACTTTGATTCTGATTTTGATGTGTTATGATGGTTTTTCCCAGAGAATTCATGTTTTTCAATTGAATTTTACATGACATTTAGAAAAAAAGTAAATAAATAAATAAAACAAAATCAAAAGCGTTGTTTTTTTATTTTATTTTTCTGTAGCTTTTTTGGATTTGTTCAAATGTGTTTACGTTAAAAAGAAAAAAAAAATAAGAAACCAAAAATTATGAACAAAGAAAAACGTTTAAAAATTACCAACAACATGGAACATAAATATTTAATAATTTTTCTTTATTATTTTCTTAAACCCACAAACAATTTTATTGCACTCAATTGAAAAAATTATTTTCCTTTTTTATTTCTATTTCATTGAATATCACGATTTTTATAAAGATTTTTTTTATTTGATTTGAAATGTTGTTCTGCAGCATTTATTAAGCTTTTAATTTTTATAAATCGTTATTCTTTAATAAATTTGTGGATTATGTAGGCGAATTTTATTTTTTTTAATTTTTCCTTGACCGATCAATTTTTTTCTTTTTCTCTTCCTTTTTTATTGTAAATGCGTAGTTTTTAATAAAGTTTTTATTGCAATTTTGTTCGTATAACTGCTGCCACCACGACCGCCGCAGTCTTTTGAAACACAAAGAATTTAACACCCTTTTTTACACTTTTCGTTTTACTTCTTTTTACATATGTATTATTAAAACATTTTCTTAAATTATTTCTTTTTTCATTTCATTAGCCCAATTTTTTCTTTACAATAATTTACGCGCTATTTTCGTAAATCCAACACTAACTGCCTGCACTTGTATAAAACTGGTTCGAAGATTAACAAATTAAATTTTATTGTACCACTGAAAATGCTGTGACTTTTCATATTATGTTTTGCTTTTATTTTGTTGCTTGGGGGCGCTTTTATAAAGATGCCAGACTAAAATACTTCAAATACAGTTAGAGAAATTGTAAATAAAAATATCTTTGTAAATGTAATTGTTTATAAAAATATCTTTGTAAATGTTTATTCAATAATACAAGTTACTGTAAAGATATAACGGTAACTCTTTTTTTGTTAAAATCTATATACATATCTCCACTATTTCTACAAAAGAACTACGTATAGATATATGCCCTGAACAGGAAGTTAAGGTACAGTAATTACATGCTGACTATATATGTTTCAAAATTTTATAACATAAATTTAGAATAATTTAAATTTGCAGTTTATTTTTATTTTCCTTTGTGTTATTTCAATTATTTATTAATAGAATATTCGATTCTCTTATTGAATTGAATGTTTCTGTGATCTTTATATATGTACAGTACCCTAAACTCTGCCAATTCCACTGCCATATCGATCCCATAAGAGCCATATGTCACCATGAGATGTAAGTAATTTTACTTACTTACTTAATTGGCCATTAGCAAGCTGATTAACGGACTTCGAGCTGGCTTAACACATACCTCTAGACTCCTCTGCCTCTCTCGCGTCTTCACCACTTGATCACACCAATCGATACCAGGACTTCTACAACTTGGTCCTTTTAACGCAGACGAAAGTCGTCCCCTACGCCGACTTCCGCTAGTCCCCGCATCAAATTCCAGTCCCGTTGGAGCGTCCTCTAACATCAGAACGACCGAGTGTATCCTCTTTACTCACGAATACTTTCAAGGCTGCTACATTAGTGCTTAATAGTGTCCATGCTTCTGCGCCTTAAAGAAGCACGGGGAGGATGAGCAACTTGTGGAGTATAGGTTTCGTCGTACGAGAGGACTCTGCTACTCAATTGGTTATGGACACGGAGCTGCACGAGTTGTTCAAAAAACCTTCTGCATAGCCTTATCAGCTTCGCCGGTATACCAAGGTCACACAGCGCCAATAACAAGACTCCTAATACGACTGTCGAAGGCTGCCTTATAATCAATGAAAAGGTATTTGTCCCTCCCTCCCTCTATTTTTCAATTTAATTAAAATCTATTACCATAGATTTTACCATACCATAATTAATTTAATTAAATGTTCAGAATATCTATTACGACGGAAGATATATTAATACAAATTAATGTAGGCATGTATTTATTATTCCCAAAATTGTGATCAACTTTGGGAGCCAAAGCAGGTTCCATGGTATGGTATACCGGACTTAGAATGGAGAAATCTATGATTGTTACGGTTATTTTTTCCAGTTGACTCTGTTAAAACATCAATTTGTAAGATTTAAAAGGTTAAAGAATAATCAAGAGAATCTGAAATTATCAGAATATTTTTATTTCGTTTCATCCAATTAGGTATTTCATTTTGTACGTATGCATATTCATTTATTCGTTGTTATACTCCACATAAGTATTATTAGGCTTAGGATTAGATGATATTTTACCATATACATATTTCATCAACTTTTTAATTTGTGAGATTTTTAAATCGTTTTGGATCTTCTATCCTTTTCAAATAGTGATTATTGTGAAAAAATTAACTTTAACCTTTTGTATACCGTTCTAGTATTACGTTCTAGGTTCAGGATTACGGCCTAGTTTCGCATATCATCATCTGAAATTTTTGAATATGATGTACTGTTTCTTAAATGAGCATATTTAAAAATAGATCAAAGTCTTTAACATTCCGAACGGAAGGTATATTCTGCAAGATAATATATATGTATATATAATAAATATAAATATATTTTATTTATAATTAGAAATTACCTTCAAATTTAAAACCGGTAACAATTCCTGTCAGCAATGTTGTGCCATCAGCAATGGATATTGACATTTATCTACGTTCAACTTTTTTATGTGAAAAAGTTTCTTGCAAACGAAACAATCTAAATTGTATTGAACGTCTACAATCTTGTACTTAAAACGGGGAAGAATCCCTTAAAGCGCTATCCTCTTTATCCTCAGTCACAGATATTGCTTTTGTTACTTCTTTCTTCTTCGAAGCGTGAATTTCATTCTTGTTTAGTTAAGTGTTTATTGACTAAAATTGTCTCTTAAATACAAATTTGTAAAACAAAAAATATTGCTTAAAATTAAACAAAATTAAATTTCATCTTAAATCATCAATCACTTTAATATGCATATTTGTCTCCGTTGAATTGATAACCAAATATTACATAAGAAATTCGTACTCAAAATGAGAGAGAACTTACAAAAATAAAATAATTGTTACCCTGTCACCCAAATTTTCAATCACCTTATCTTTGATGTTTACTTAACATATTTCCATAATAATTAATTTTTCTCACATATCGAATTAGGGTTTGAAAAACTTTGTTTTTATTAGGACACATTAAAACTTAAATTATTAATTTATATAACATATTTTATAATTAATATTATTAATCACAGCAGTCTTTATTTAATGTCTTAAAATTTAATAATATAAGAATGTTACTAAAATCATATTCCCATATTATCACATAAAAATCAAAAGGCCGTAACTGCTGTCAACAATTATTATTAATTTAAAAAATTTTAAAATTTTCTAAATTCTATACGTACATATGTATGTATGTGTACGTCCAAAAGCACCACTATTATTTATGGTAATCGATGGGATAATAACCTTAAAATAGTAGATACGGCTTCTTGAAATTTATTTTACATTATATTTTATTATATATATGAATGTGACAATACGTATATAAAAAATAAAGCAAATGTTGATATTTGTGTCTTAAAAATTAATTAACTAGGCAATATAAGTAAAATAGATTTGAACATATAAAACCTTTATTAATATTTGCTAAATTTAAAAATTTAGTTAAATAATATTAATTATGAATTAATGAAAATATTTTTTCCTTTTAATATCCTTTAAAAAAAAAGAGTACTGTTCGAAATCATATACTCAAAAGGTGCACTCGCGGTAATATGAAAAACGTAAAACACTGTCTCTTTCGTTTCCATTGACTACTATTATTGTAAAATACAAACTTTGTACAATAAGAACACTTTTTGAAAAATTCTACTAATTGCGAACACATCTAAGATGGACGTATAAAGATGCGAACTAATTATATGCCTATGACATAAAGAACGTTCCCGCGTAAAAAAACGAAATAGGACTACAACTCAAAATTAAAAAAAAACTGTAGTTCTTAAATGCACCTAACTAGACCAGTCTAACAAAAGCAAAGAAAAAATTCCCCATTTTTCATACGTATTACACTATATGCTTAGTTTTAAAGCAGTGAACGCTTCACTTCTACACACAATTGTACGAATTAACTCTTATGGTCTAATATGACAAAGAACTCTTTCAAGTTTTTTTCTCGGCAACTAAAATTTTTACTTTTTACTCTTTTTGTTACTTTTTACTAATGTTTCACTAATTCAAATAAAACGAATAAATTTTTGAAAGTATACCGAAAACGCGAAAGCAATTAATTATTTCGCTTCAAATAAAATACAATACATACGTATTATAAAATGTAGGAATTTGGCCAGAATGGTTTAAGAGAATAAATACATAACTAAGAAAGTAGTGTGAAATATATACACGTATAGACAAATTTTGTAAATATCATTAATGATAATCACTGCAATAAACTTCAGCATTTATCACATAAATGAGAATATATTTTTTCACATTTGAAAGGGACTTTAATTCAATTATTGAATATAAAATTAAAACATAAGAAAATTTCATTATAATTGGAAACCATTCAAGGCAATATATTATATGTTTTTAGCCTTTGTTTACCAAAAGTACAAATGTGAGCGTTAACAAAGCAAATCTTCTAATGTTTCTGAACAGCACAATTCATACTAAAATATCTAGAGAATAATGGTGATATATGACGAATACGCTTTTATTATCACATAATTATTTTTACAATTTTTTTAATTCAGAACCCTTAATGATAAATATGTATATTATATAGATTACCTAATCTAAGGATCTGATTTTAATAAAATGGATTTGAACAAGTTCGATTCATAATGTTAAACATTATATTAGATAACATGCACTTTACAGATGTGTATGTGTGTAATATAAAATAAACATAATACAAATACTATAATATTTCGGAATGACAATGCATCTGATAAAATTTTATTTGTTTTACAAATATGTAGCATGTATAAACTTAAATTTTATTACTGTTTTATAGTATATGAGAAAGCTACAATCCATGATTCTAAAATATTCCTTGT
Organism: Sarcophaga rosellei; assembly: GCA_930367235.1. Taxonomy (NCBI): domain Eukaryota; kingdom Metazoa; phylum Arthropoda; class Insecta; order Diptera; family Sarcophagidae; genus Sarcophaga; species Sarcophaga rosellei. The sequence goes on from OV884021.1 coordinate 86,716,670, forward strand.
GCTTATTAAAAACCGTGATACACTATTCCAAATAATAACAGAATTAAAAATAAAAACAAGATTATAATAAATTAATTTTTCCTTTTAATAATAATATGTAATTATGAATACGATACGATTTAAAAAGATATTTTTTTTCAAAAATTCTATATCATTTTATTACACTCGGAATGCAGCACATATCAGAATATTTTTTACTTTGCCAGCTGCTCTATGGCCCCATTATTTATTACAAAATTTGGTACTCGATTAAACATTTTTATCAGTTTGAAATAACACATGACTAAATTATCGCCAGAATGCCAATCAAACAAAGACACATAGTATTGTTATTATATACCAAAACTTTATTACAGCGAGTAGATATAAAGTAATACAGGATAACAAAAGAAAATTAACTCTGTCATAGAAAAACAAATTTTTTAATGAATTAAAATGCTTGATCTTTACATTTATTCTAGGTAAGTTTTTAGAACGCTTTTATAGTTAAATAGAATTATGACTGGAATGAAAAGCGGGAGGAGCAGTGGAGTTAAAAAAACACCCCTTATTCATTTTGCCAATCCGCCTCGCATGCTGTCATTCTTCTCGAAGGTTACATTTGAATTTGGCAGATCCTCTGTTAAATAAATCCGATAATGTATCACGGTTCTTACAATATATGTACATATGGATATATTTACAATTACATACCTATAGTTACAAAATTATATACAAGTGTATCGTTTATTACTTTGTTGAAATATTCGCTAAATATATTTTTTGTTTTAATAAATAAATACTTTAATAGCTTACAACAAATTTTCTAGCAATGAATTTCTGTTAAATGGGAAAGAACATAAATTAAGTTTTTTTAAGCTTTGTACAAATCAGTGAAAGATCTTTATAATATCCGTCAATGTGGAATAGTGGTGTTTAAAAAAATAAATATTTATACTACAACTTGTTGCATACTAAGTTGATTTATTAGCTGTTGGCACAACTTACCATACTCGAATTGATCTCCCGAGATCCGTCGTAACTTTATGCCCTTACCAATTAGCTGATTATCTTTACTTCGACCTCCGCATATTTGTACTTCAATTTGCAAGCCACCCGAGTATTCTAAACTTAAGTTAGCAGCTGCAGATGTGGAAACTTCCATAGAATATGAGGAAGAATCAATTGTAGATGAAGAACCACTGCTTAGTCTAGCGTCTGTCCAACTGCCTGTACTTGAAGACGTTATAAGGCTGCTATCATCGACCTTGTATATAATAAAACACTTTGGTGGCATTGTGGAGTCTATAGTTTGCTTAACCATTTGTAGTATTCGTGTTGAATCCAAGTTTGAACATTCTTGTGGTAATGGTACCTCATAACACATTTCTTCTGACATACGACGTGAATCACACATGGAATCTGGAGACAAATGACCTTCTGTTTGATCCCCAATTTCCGAATGTGAATCTGATTTAAAACCTGAAGAAGCTGAAGGCTCTTGGCACGGGGAGAGATTATTCGAGTCATTACTTAATGAATCATCTGAAAATCCTAATGACTTATCGCTTCCCCTCCTATCGTTTGGTTGAGCTGAGCTTGTAGGTTGCGAGACAGCTGAACTAAAATCTGTTTCCAAACTTGTTTTACGCCCAATTCCCCTTGTAATAGAAGGCATATCGCTAGACGGTTCAGTAATTATTAAACCTTGCAATGACATCAAGGGTATAGGACTATGTTCTAATGAATCGCAATCACTATCGCGACTATTTTCAGTTGAAAGTGCAACTAAAGTAATTTCACTTCCTTGGACATCTGTAAGACATATTTGAGGATGTGACAATTGTGGACCTGTAAATGGTATGTTGTCCTCCTCTATCGATTCAGGATATGTAGTTGGTGTGATACCTCCACTACAACCAGCGTATGGGGTGCCAGTTGATATAGTATGACACATTTGTCCATTAGCATTTTCTTCCTGAATTATGCATAAGTTCGGCGAAGTTGGTGGAGTGGAAACTACTCTGACAGGTTGTAAAGGAGATAAGTTTATTGGTTTTAAATCATAATATGATGAAGTCGGCAAAAACCAGTTTTGTGGTGTTAAAGAACCCTGGGGCGTTTCAGAATCTTCGGAGGTGCAAACATCCATAGACAAATCTAAAGGTTGATTCGCAATTTCACTAGCTGCAGATGTTCCTCGAGTAATGGATCCTCCTCCTCCTGTTGAGAGATAGGAAATACCTTTAGTAATTTGATGTAATGGTGAAGATGCACCTTTGTTTTGCCCACTGATGCTCTTAACAGGAAATAGTGGAATATTTGGCACGCAAGAACTGGGAGTAACTGAACCACTAAAACTGTTTAAAATAGGTGATTCACATTCTGAACTACATCCCGAAAAACTAATAGGAGATCCGCCAGTACTAACTGCTGCCGATTGAGTACCGAGTAGACGCTTCCAGTGTATTTCTCCCATACAATCTGCTTGTGAAACTGTAGAATTTTGATTTAAATTTTTGAGTTCAGTATTAAAATTGCCGCTATTTGTATTAGAATAACTTTCGGGCCCAATTCCGCTAATTTGATATTGACTAGCATTTGCAGAATTTGGCAGTGATAAGGGAGATACGCTAAGACTGAACATCTGTTGTAACTGAGATCCTCCATGTTCTATACTTTTATCACTATTTACAAACGAACTGTGTGTCATTAAACCCAAATGTGCCGCTAGATCTGATGGGATTTGTCTAGTTGTTAAAATTTTCTTTGCTAACTCCATGTTAACGCGTCGCTCCTTCACCAGTTGATCTAAAACAGGAATAATTGATTTCAACACTTCCTCAGATATTTCCATATCATGTGCTAAAGACGGAGTGCCACTTATTCGACGAAATATATTATGTGAGGGTTTTCCATGGATGGGAGAACCTAAATAAAATTAAATAAAAAATGGTTATAGAAATATTTGCTAACAGTTTTTTTAAGAAAAAATACAACATGTTTCTTCCTATTTGTTGTTAATCAACTTATTGAATTCCAATATTCATATCTTTTAAAAGTTTTAATGGTATCGAATTATTTGTTTGAAAGAAAGTGAATTTTGTTTTTTAACATTCAATATATTTCTATAAAGCACGAAAACTGTAATGAATGATGTACTTGTTTCCAAAATTTCTATCAATTGAATTTAAATATCTAAACAGTAAATACGTATAAAATCAATATGGATATTCTTTAGCACATATGGTAAGGATTTTAACACAGTTACGGTGATTGATCAGAAACGGGATTTCTACTATTTGAATAGTATGATGGTTATCGTTTAGTAAGTTAATAATAACATTCACATTTTTCTACAATAATATTCTGATGTTATTTATTGGATTTCCTCAAATTATAACTGTCTCAATAAAAGCTAACTAAAAAATATTCAAACTTATAATTCTTCAATAATTAGTCGCGGCTCAATTAAGTATAATGTTTTTGATCGATTATGACTGAAATACATACATACATAATTAGTTATTACAACACTTCAATCAGGATTACGACCTAGTTTTTTACACCACTAACATAGCGCCTGTCGATTTTATACATGAGTGGCAGGACCTGAACGACATATTTTTAAGTAAAACTTTTCATGACAGTTTTATTTACGTTCCGAATTTTTGCCAGAAATCCGCTGAAAGGAAGACGCCGAAAGAAATTTTTTTCTTATTTCATTTTGATGGGGATGTCTGACCTGGGGTTTGAATCGTGGCCTCACGTCTAATAAGCCAACACTCTACCTACTGGACTACAGCGACTTCAACCGAACTTTAATGCCCGCAAATAAAATTTAAACTCTGTTTTTGACTTATTATTACTTATCCATTCTTTATTATTCTCTTACCTGGTAGACTAATTGAATTTTCTAAAATTGGATGACTGGGTGGTGCTATTAAAAAGTTTTTTTGTGCTATACCCTTTTGAAGGTATTGGCATTCTTGAAGTGGTCCTTGGAATTGTGTTTTAGATCCTTCAGATGCCCGCCTCACAGGACTATAGCGACCTAAATTAAGATAATAAATTTAATATTATCAAATTCTAATTTTCATATGTATATTTTTAACTACATCTATTTTTATTATGTGGAAAATGAAAATTAATTGTTGTGTAAAAAAAGTTTTTCAAATAAAAATGAAATTAGTAAAAAGATACAATAACAAAAAATAAATTATAATATTAATATCAAACAAAACGAAATATTTTTAATATCAATAAAGCAGAAAACTTACCAACTTCTTGAACTGGTGGTAACTTACAAGCCTTACCATATAAGCGTCTGTTCGTGTAGGTTGCGGCTGCTGAAGTGGCAGATACTGCCAGCGGTAATGATAAAGTTGATGGATTATATATACCAGGGGTACCCAGTGAAGGGTAAGGAGAACTAATTGCCGAAGTACTAGAATAAGTACTAATATAAGAATGACCACCAGAGGACTTAGGAGGTGATTGACTTAAACAACTAGAATTATTATTTTTCATTTTCAGAGCCGGCGGTAAATAATTACGGTTCATTCGGGATTCTACCTCACGTATAAGCTCAGGACTTATTACTTTTAATTTGGGATAATTGGTTAAAAACAATGTTACGACAATTAAAGCAGCGAACGTATTCGTAGCATATTTGCATTTCAGATGTTAATAAGAGCAGCCGACGAAATTTTTTATAGATACAGATGTATAATAAAAATAAAAATTGCAAATAAAAAATTAAAGAAATAATAATATCAAAAATAAATAAAAAATATTGATAAATAATCAAAAGGAGGATAAGATTTCAAACGTTCACTTACATATATTTATATTTCAATTAAAAATCAAAGTTAATAAAAATTAAAATGGAATTGAACGATTATTGAAAAGTGTATTGATTGAAATCTTGTATTAAAACATACTTTAAATTAAGTTGAAGTGTGTTTGATGTATAATATTTTAATATAAGCCATGTTTCTATTACCTACCCGGAGGTCGTTCGGTTACTGTGAGCAAGCCCGTACGTCGTGTTCGTGTTCCACTATTTATACAGGCTGTATTTTGACTTATAACACTTGTTGGAGTTTGAGACGTTAAATTTACAGCTACATGTTGCTCCCGTGAATGTCGTGTCGTTGAAAGATCATCCGTGCACCCGACGGTATGTCGCTTTGTACCCCCACGCACCTTCATGTACCTAGAAAAGCAATTTTTTTGTAATTTTTTATACGTGGATAATATTTCAAATAAGGTTGTTATACATATACATATATACATGTGATACCAGACGAACCAAATTGTCAAAATCGCAATAACAAAGGAAATTCTACCATTTCTGAATCAATAAAAAAATTTGCGTCATCATCAATAATCACATCTTATTGAAAGTACAAAATTGCAGCATAATGTTAGATGTACTCTTTAGGCACGGTCATAGTTTTGGATGGCTCATCAGTTGATGTTATTGAATTTATGTATTACTATTAAGATTTCATAATATATTCGATTGAAATGTTTAATAATTTTCTTACAATACAGATACGAAACAAATTAAATTATGCGATCGAAAAGAACCACAAGGCTTAGTTTTTGCGAGAGTTTCGAGTGTATAGTGTGGCTCGTTCCCGCAGGATGCTGTCTAAAGATTCATTCAAAAGAACGATGATACATGGACTGCCTATGGAATAAAAACGCTAGGCACTCACGCTGAGCACTCAATTTCCCAATTGGGTGGAGCCTGATAGCATACTGTTAAGGGTAGCTGAGCATTACAGACTGTGCAATGCTGGCGTGATGCCAAACGTGAAGGAAATCATCTCTACAGTTAAGGTCAAATAGACTATTAGTAGCTTCAAGCATTTTAAATCCCTTGGCCCAAATGGTAGCTTTTCGGCTTTACTTCAGCATGCCGGTGATATAGTACACTAATATCTGCTAAACATAGAAAATGTTTTCGGTTGTGTATTATACCTGACGGACAGAAAGATGTGCTCGTATTAATTATAACGAAAGCCAGTAAACATTTTCACATTAACTCAAAGGATTATATACCGATATCGCTCTCATTCTTCCCATTGAAAGCTTTGTAGAGACTTATCGATCCGTGCGTAGGGTCAAACATGGACTGGTTTCTGATAAACACGGCGCGACGTGCTTAAGGGTAAATCGGTTGAAAACAATTTTCACAATGCGACAGATTTTATTGAAACAAATTCCGCCAGAGGTAAGTACAATTTGTCAGCCTTGTTGGATCGGGCTGTTAATATTATTACCACTTTACTGAGAAGACAGAATGCGCTTAATCAAAGAAATTTACTTCAATAGACGAGAAAAAAGCCAATGGCGACTATCTTGAGCAATAATTGCTTTCATAGTTTCAGGTAAATCCAATTTATAATTGAATTCAAGATAAGAATAGTTATTGTTAGTTCATAAATAAAAGTGATATAATAAAGAAATGTTGAAAACATACAGGAAAATTTTAATTAAATGAGAAAGTAATTTTCGAATTTTATTTGAGAATATTTACCTTTGTATTTCGTCAGACCCTTCTTCTGGGTTTGCATTTGTACTTTGAATCGTTTTAGCCTCTGCAGATAATTTTTCGGTTGCATTATGGTCAGTTGTTATCTTATTGGCTGAAGGATTTATATAATAGCGTTCAGGAGGAAGATGATGACTCTGTTGCTGTCCAGTTGTAAAGCAATATGGTAAATTTGCACCTCCATCCGAAGCTCGACGATTAAATGAACCAGCTTAAAATATATTTATTTTATTAATCGTTTAATATATCATTAACTTAATGACAAATTTATTGAAAAAATCAAACTTATCTAAACACTAAACACATAACTAAGTCGCGTTGTAAATTTAAATTATATCAGTTTACTATAATAAAATATATCCATGAACCGCAAATTCTTTATAAAATTCATGAAACAATATTTTAGCCAAGCAACTAAATATATTAGATTGACTGTTTTTCAAAAAGAATAAAATAAAAATATAATATACTTACTGGCATTCATAACGAGCGGAGGCTTCAATAAATGTTGATCCTTTATGGTTAAATAATGTAGGGGTTGATTTTGTAACATTGGCAAATTAATTGGCGGGTTATTTCCTTGTTGCTTATTATTTTTCTGTTCGTACTTAAAGTCCAGCGCTACAACATGAGGATCTTGAAGCGCTTGTTCGTGTGCTACATCCCCTGGTCCCACAGTATGTCGTCGAGTATTACCACTGCTATTGGATGAAGTAGTAGTGGTGTTTGACTGGTTGTCACTGTAGTTCTTTAAATACATAATACATTAAGAAGAGTGTGAAAAATACAACTGTCTCAGTGTTTAGCTGGTGTTAATAAATATGAGTGTGGGAAAACAAAACTATAGTCTTAATTATTTTGATATTTGGTTTATTTATTTATTGAAATTTTATTTAGAAGTACAATTAAGCATATTTGTTAATAATAACAATAACAAATCAAAACGCCGATTTCAGTGAAACGTATTGTAATATTTTAATGAGACTGATCATTGACTAACACTCGGAGCATGCTGTTATTTTCACTTTCTTCTTTGGTCTATTATTATAAATAACTGAGATTCTCAAGTAACAGTTCTTACGTTCTTTTCTTCCTCTTCTTATTGATAGTGATTATTGAATAATATTTTATTTATTGTAATTTGTAATATTTCCATAAAAAGACAAAAATTAAATAGTTTAATTATATCATTATGACCCTGGGCCTCCAGATAAACGGCAATATGATAGATTTGCTGTGCTAGGTGATTTTATTGAGCAACCACAAATTAACTTTCCTACTCTACCAAATACCCAAACTAACTTATTATCTAATCCCGAATACAAATTCGTGCCATCTGTCAGGATTTGGTTGACAGATAAGGGCAGTGCTGTTCGTTCAATTAAGCGCCATGAAATTAAAAAACTCGAATTTATTGACCCACCCTCGTAATGACTTCCCACTAGAAACACAGCAAAAAATGTAAGAACACAATGCCTAGTATTCAGCATTCTTTTCTTATTTTTAATTTATTAATTCACAATTTTATATGGTCTTATACAACTTTTTTCTCTACCAATTGATATGCTCTTTACTTTTCTTTTATTGAAATAATTAAAATAATAATTTTTACATGATTTTGCGTAAATAAATCACTTATAAAAATAATAGTTTTAAAATTTTAAATTACATTTTTGCTATGTCGCACGGAACAGACTTTATGCAAGTACCAAGATCACAAAACTTATTATTTTTAAGTGAGTTTTTTTGACTTTTGGCAAAAAATATGTTTTTGTATTTAATATTTGGTGAGTTTATTGTATCTAATTCCAAATGTATGTTAATAAATGTTGTTTTTGCATGCCGCATGGGATAGAAAAATATGATGAAACGCAAAGCAAAAAATTACAGTTATTTGTAGTTGCACGTGCGTTCTTTTTTGAGTCTTTGTAACCTCAAGAATATTATAGACAGCAAAAGTCAATGCCCAACGTCTTTCTTTAACAACTTTTATTAAAATAGAACTTGCTACTGAAATATTCAAATAAGAATATTTGTAATTGTTTGACTTTGCACTCAAATATCTCGAAAAGCGTATATAATAAAGCAAAGTATTTTTAATAACTTTAAATATTTTGTTCACAGTAGACTTTTTTGTGAAAATACCCATATAACATTCTATTGTCAACCAAATTTTTAACAAATATTTATTACTACTTATTCTAATGTCCTGTATTAATACTTTAATTAAAAATTCACTTACCTCATTTTGCCTTTGAAAGCAGTCAAGCTCGTTATCACAATATTTTTCTAAATTAACTGCATCATCAGACCACATATATTCCAATCCTTTTTGAGCTACTCCTATATTATTTAATGGACTTAGTCGGTCTAAAGTTTCCTGGTGGTCTAAGAGATCAACTACACCGGTAGTAATGCTAGTGCGAGATCTAAAAATACAATGTTATTATATAATATATATATATATAAACCTAAATATATTGTAATTAAAATATATACACCACTATTATTATTACAAAAATATAGACATATTACTATTTTTTATTGAATTAAATTTATACCATGTTACCACACACATTTTAAGTGCTTAATAAAGGTATTCTTTACAATATGTGCATAGGTATATATATTTGACTTTGGAAAATAATTTATTGAATTAAATTTTTATAAAATGAAATTTATACCATGTTACTACACACATTTTAAGCGTTTAATAAAGGCATTCTATCGAATGCTATTAATTTCGATAACTTAATTTAAAACTGAATTGACTCCAACTGAATTGTTTTTATAAAAAATTCATAAATGTATATAAAAATAGCAATTATATTAGTAATTATTTTAATGACCTAGTAAATTTTTCCATTTCAAATTAGTTTTACTTCAATACCAATGGAGATTTAATTTAACAAAAAATTAGAATATGTGTATTTGGTTGGCATTAAATGTACATTGTACGTTCGTATGTTGAATATTATATATTTGCAAATGTTGAATATTATTACAAATAATTTAAGATACAATATGAACGTGTATATTAAAGGAGTAAATAATTTGGCATATAGAACTTTGAACGGATTAATTAAGTTAGTATTTCAATTAATACCTGCTTCTACTTGTATGTTGATGGATTTTTTGACAATCTCTACGTTTTTCTTGCAGTTTATCGTAAAGTAAATAATAAACAGCATAAATGTTATCAAAACGATTTTCGTGAACAGATTGAGCAATTTTATCAGCAGTTAACCCAGGCAATTGCAACATATGGGACATGACAACAGAATCTAAATTTGGTACTGATGTTGCTTGAGAGTTTGGTTTATGAGACGATTCCAAATTGCAAACATTTGAACCACAGTTTTGCATAAGTGAGTTTGATTGTATTACATACGGCTGAATTATTTGCCGACATTGATGCTCAATTTCGACAATCCATTCACTTAACCAACGATGTTTAATTATTTGCTTCAAAGTATAACGCCGATCCGGTTCAACTACCAACATATTGCGAATAAGATGTTCACACTCTGGAAATATATGTATATATATACAAATATTAATTAGGAAAACTCAATATACACGAATAAAAATACCTTGTGACATAAAATATGGTATGCGAAATTTTCCAGTAACAACACGACTTTTGAGTTCCAGTAAAGTTTTGCCATCGAAAGGTAAGGCTCCACATACTAAAGCATACAAAACAACACCTAAACTCCATATATCAGCCTTGGGACCATCATATTCTAATCCTTGGAAAACTTCTGGAGCTGCATACGGTGGGGAACCACACCATGTTTTCAAAGGACTTCCTTCTTCATAACGATTGCTAAATCCAAAATCGGCTAACTTTATATTCATATCTTTGTCCAATAGTACATTTTCTGCTTTCAAGTCGCGATGTACGATACCATTTAAATGACAATATTCTACAGCAGTCACCAACTGTGTAAAAACTCTAGCTGCTTCTTGCTCTTTCATACGGCCATTTTCTACCAAGTGATCAAATATTTCACCATTTGATGCATATTCTGTAACTAAATATATCATTGTTTCTGATTGCATAACTTCGTATAAACGAGTTATATGTCTATGACGTAGTTTTTTTAAAATGGAAATTTCTCGATATGTCTTGGCAAGATATTCATCATTTAGACATGTTTTGTCAATTATTTTTATTGCCACCTACAACAAAAGAGAATAAATAAAAAGTAAAAAATTCATCTTTTATCGTTTATTTTTTAGTAACCTTAATTCATCTCTTATTATACATAAAAGTTTATTAAATCAAACAGGTCAAATATATATAAAGGAATCTTAAATGTACATGAAAGAGCTAATGAATTGCGCGCAACACCAATACTACCTAATAATGACCCAACCAGTTACCAATTTGTAACACAATTTTTAATCTAATATTTAACATCCTGAAATAACCATCTAAAAAATATTTTAATTTATTTCACATATCATAGGGTTCTTCTATAGGATGTAGGTATGAAAACTGGTCAGATACATCAAGAAATCAATCATTTAGAAAAAAATTGCCATGGAATTCATTGTAACTATGCAAATATAAAAAAGAAAAACAAATAGACGGTATCTATTAGTTACCTTTTAAATATTTTTCAATTAGTCGGAACTTTCATATCTCCTTTGAATAAAAGTGTTCATTAATCTACAAACTACATCATTTCAACTATATTTTCAAATATTTTTTAAAGGAATCAAATTTATCGTAACATTTTTGCTAATTAAACAAAACTATGAAAAATCAAAACAACAAGTGGATAAAGGTTTTAAAGGATACGGTTACGAATATGGAGAAGGCATCAGATAATAATGAACTTAAAACGATCATTTCAACTGAATCATCAAAATCGTCCACAACATTGCTTTTGGAAATAACTCGACTTAAAACACAACAGAAATTTCTTGAATGCAATCTTATTAAACTAAAGTTTAGTAATTTCTCTGAATCCCACAGTGATTCAAAAACCCCTTGTTTAATGATATCTACACTTGAAACCAATCAATCAGTAATTCATGCTATTACGGAACTTAATCAACTAAAGACACAACTAGACAAAAATCTCCAAAAGTTTTGTCAACAATCCTGGATAGAAGTTCAAAATATGGAATTGAAAATCAAGCAAATTAAAGAGTACATACAATGCGGTCATTTAAACGAACATTCAATAGGAACATTGCGTGGACACGTTATAGAAATTAACACAGATATCGAAAAATTAAATTTACAAAACAGTAATGAATTAAAGCTATTGCAAAACAATGCTCAAAATCTTTAGAATACGGATGGAACGATTAAAATATAACTGACATTTTTAATTTTTTAAAATACAATTTTGATTAATTTATTTACAGATGAAAATACATTTTTATAAGACAATCACATTATTAAGGTTCACCGGATAAATTAATAGAAATGAGGTGTTAGCTATTGTTAACAATAATAAAATATTTCAATTTTATATATTTCTGGAAGTACGTTTTTAATGCCTTATTTTGACTTAATAGCATTTCATGCACAAGATTCTGTCTACAGAAATGGGAAAATAAAAATATGAATTTAAAATTATATCGGGTTATATCTGTTAAGCTAAAAAGTATTGCGTCTCCTTCACATGTAAACTATTATATATACATATGATTCAAAAAAACTTTAAATATTTTATAAAAAAGGAAACGAAGTAATTCATTTCGAATGGATTGGATTTAAGAATGTCTTTGTAAAATATTTTTTCTCACATTTGAGCATTTTAAATCACCACAATGGGTAGACCTAATGATGAAAATCCTCGGGATTATAAACTGATATCGTTCTCTATATATCTATTGAAAGTTATAGAATGACTTATAGGGCTATATCCATATGGATGTTCCGAAATTAAACATGCAATCAGACGTACTCTTCAAGGAGACGTACATTCCCGATTCTAGAGCTCCAGGTTGTAAACGTGGATTTAAAGTGCCTAGAAAGTAGGGCGGATTAAGGTTTTGGTATACACAGATGATGTGGATTGTCTGGTAGAGCTAACGATTGGTGGTGTGCCTTCTAACGGAGTATCTTCGAAGGCGAAGTAAGGAAGAGTTGTACTCAGGGTGTTCTTGACACATTGCTCTGCCTGACTCCGCTTGAACTGTATAGCAAGCAGTATGCGGCGTGCAGCGCCTTACCGCCTGGGGGATACTCTGTTAATTTAACGTCTTATTCCTAGAAAAATAGAATGTCTCCTTGATAGACCGTCGATTATATAGTGCCCGAGGCAATGTTTCTGCCTGGGTTGCAGATTCCCAGCCTAGATGGAGTACTAGGCAAAATTGTATACCTATCTTTATAGATCGATAGAAGCTAGATGGACGTACATCGGGTTGGGTTTTTATAAAGATATCGTACTTCACTTTTAATAATGACCGTAGCGTCTATTAGAAAGATATTTTTGCTATCTTGAAGGCTGTTGAGACTGTAGCTGATAGTCACTTATTGCTGTCTTGAGGGCCAATGGTCGGCCTGGCGTAAATCATTGCTGGTACTTGCTGTAAGGTATCTAAAAAAACTTTGGTTCGGATCGGATATCTCTGATGGGTTCCGGGACTTAGTGGTATACCCATGAACTAGATGGCTGATGTTCTCGATAGGTTATGTTCACCTTCTGGGGACGACTTGGTGGTTGGTCTAAATCAGGGGTGCCCAAAAGTTCCTTATGGAAGTGCAAACACCAATACATTTTAAGAAAAACAAATTTGTATTAATTATTTTTTGTTGTGAAGACTAATACAAACAAAGAAAAAACAAAATCTACATTGATGCTCGCTGTTGTCAATGTTTACCAGCAAAGTATACGAAAGTGTTGTTGCTTTGTATACAACGAAGAAAGACGAAAACACTAACAAAGCAAAGTTGTTTGTGTTTTTGGATTTCTCGTGCTGAGTGTGCCCTATACGTATATAAAATACAGCCTACTGCTAAGCGCATTTACAAAAACAAATGTGCATGAAGTGTATAGGGCTTGGGCACTACTGGTCTAAATTATCGAATCTGCTACCTCTAAAGGCTTGTCGCTAGAATGATGAAGGAAAATAAACAGCAACATTGGAAGTATAGATCGGGTTGTTATGTGTTTAGTTCTATAGACGATGTTAGAACATGTTTACTTTAGATAAATCAGATTAAGACTGGTGAATTTTTCCTTTTTTCACTTTTTTCCCCGTTCTATACCCCTCTTTCTCTATTATCTTCTTCTACCTCTTTCATTTTACTCATTTTCTTCTCTTAGGACGATTAGAATGGCTGAAGTGACCTCTGCGTAAATTTGTCTTGTCTCCATGCCAAATACATGTCCTCTAACCTATTCACCTACCAACATAGCTGTATCTTAAAAATCACAAAGCAAATGAGTAAATGTATTTTCTTAGGACATTTAAAGTTCAAAAACTGCCTGAAAGGAATGAAAAAAAAATTGATGAATAAAAAAACACGAAAACTTTGTACGTGGACAATAGAGTATTTGAGCTGGGTGATTCCAAAGAGAAAATATCAAGTGTATAAAAACAAATCGAAATAAGCTTAAACATTTTTAGTACGACAGCCAATTTCCACATGTGGTAAAAGAGGAACTTCTTTCGTTACTAACAGCTTTATTAATACCGATATTTATGTTAATGAATAAAAAATTTAAAAATTTTTTTACATCCTATTAGAGACTTAATAAATTTTTCTGCAGTAAATCTGAAATAACATTATGTTTAATCTAAGCAACGATTGAAATATGTAATTTTTTCTTAATGTTTAGTTTTTATAAGGAAAAATATATGACAAAATTTTCTTGCGCTCAGACCTCCTCAGTTCAATTTAAATTCCACCTGTAATTAATTGTACAAATCAAAAAAGCAGATTATGTAGAAAGTTAAGTCGTGTCAAACTTTCCTGTAAGTTTAATATCTGTAACTCATACAGAAGAGGAACAAATTACTTATCCACATATAAAGAATTGCATGATATTCTAAGTAATCGTAACCGCTTTGTAAATATCATATACATATGTATGTGTGTATATAATCATTTTCTAATATTAGGTAATTTTGACCAAGGAATGCTTCTTTTGTGGCCCTATGCTCCCTAGAGGAGTAAAAGGAACATATATGTATATAATGCTTGTTATTAAATTAAAAAAGAAATATATATATATGTATGTATGTTTATATATATATATATAAACCTATTGACTTTAACTAAAGTTGATCTATTAGATATAACATAGATTTTTCTACTTTTATTACTTTTCCTAAACTTTGCATAAATTAAATACATTTTGTTCTTACCTTTGTTTTCGTAATGATATTTGAAGCTAATTTCACAACAGCAAAGTTTCCTTTTCCAATAGTTTTTTCCAAATCATAACATCCCACGCGTAATAGCTTATCCACAGATACCTTACTTGTTGATGGAACTTTATAATTTTGCTTTGGTGAATTCATTTTTCTATTATTATATTAGAATTTAATCCAATTTGCTATAGTGTAAAAAGCTTTAAATAAATCGAATTTAAAACTGTTGTAAATAACACAAACATTCTTTAAGTGCTTACTTCTTCGATTTTTGTGTTGATGGTGCTACAAATACCGGTCTGGATATATAGTGTTAATAATAATTAATAACATATAGCTCATTTTCGT
The DNA here is from genome assembly GCA_930367235.1 of Sarcophaga rosellei. Classification (NCBI taxonomy): domain Eukaryota; kingdom Metazoa; phylum Arthropoda; class Insecta; order Diptera; family Sarcophagidae; genus Sarcophaga; species Sarcophaga rosellei. Next base: position 86,731,911 of record OV884021.1, read on the forward strand.
ATATTTATACGGCTGCAGTTCATTTTCAAACACAGTGTAAATATAATTTATATTAATGTTGTGATTAGATTTAAACTCAGATTCAAACAGGATGTTAAATCTAATATATTATGATGCACATTTCCGATATTCGAAACAACAATGTAATTTTCATTTTACTGTCCATAGCAAGTTTTACACGTTAAAATAGTATATTATTGCAATAAATGTTATAATTCACTTTTATGGATAATAATACATATACCGAAAACTTTAAATTCGAAAAATTAACGTTAAATAATGTTATTAACAACTTGATGGCATATACATACGTTTTTAATAACTCGTAAGGCATTTATTTATTTAGGCAACAGAAACAAATTAATATATAAAGTAATTCGCATAATTTCGGCTATACGAGTATATTTTACATATTAACACCTATAATACTAAAATTTAAAAAATGATAGACGAATTTTTTATCGTGCACAATAATCTTTACAAGAATGATCTCTGTACAGAATTTGAAAATGAAAGTATGTTACAATTTTGATATTGGGATTTATTACATTTGAAATTGCAGGGCCAATATATACGGACATGTTTAAATAAGCAATGCTGAGTTTAGACGTTGTTTATAGTTTTTATAAGTTCTGGAAAAAAAAAATATAATAAGCAAATGTTAACATACTGTTTGTTAAGTTTAATCTTTATTAGTAAATTATATTGATAGGTTATTTCTAAAGTCTGAGAGGAAAATGTATTATTCCTCAAAGTTTTTAGAAAAGAAAATTTTTTTAAATAGTATTTTAAAATTAAATATAGGCGACCTGAACACGCTAATGAGCATATTTGCGCGACACTCCGCAGGAACAGCTGAGCCCTATTGGCTTGGTGGAAAATGATGAATGCATTCGTGCGGTGAAGACATCAAAACGATGGAGCACTTTTTGTGTCCAGCTTTCGTAAGATTGTGATTACAATATTTTGAGAATGACGCTATACCTGACATAACTCATCTCAGAGAAATGGACTGGGAGAGGTTAAGAAAGTTTCTAAGAGAAACAGACTTCTTAAAGAAAGTAAGGCGGTGTTCTTCACAACAAGAATATATGATAACTTAGGTTTATGACAATTGGCATGAGACCTTTGGTTGGTGTCCTCTCTTTAAACCTACCTACCTAGTATTTAAGTCTCTAAATAACTTCAAACAAGTGTTAGTAAAAAAGTAAAATGTACGTACATATCAGCAAAATATAAAAAAAAATATTCCTTTTTAAACAAAAACGACCTGTTTTCGGTGAGCCTTGGAAATATTATTCATCTTAAAGTACTCTATTTTATTTAATATGTATCAAAATTTTAAAGCCGATATAAAAATTCTTTTAAGACACTCAGTTTTAAATAAAACAGTTTGTACTTTTTAGCGAAAGTATGGGTTTGATGTTTGTAATAAAATACACTAAGTTGTGGTTATTTTAGATCATGGGGAATATTTTTTAAACCAGTTTTAAGTATTTTATTTACTGATTAGTTAAAATATAATTAAATATTACATCGATCGGAGTAACGTATGCCTTTTATGACCAGTGTCTCCCGTGGAAATCGAGCATCTACGACCCTCTTTTTAATAGCTTAACTCCAAATCCAAAGCATTTTAAAATGTTTGCAATTTGTAAGAATTGTTACTATTTATCGTATTATCTAAAAAACAATTCTGATGCGTCACATAACGTCACGTTCGTGATAATTTTAAAACAAATAGGTATTAGATAGATTTTTAAAACATATCTAATATAAAAAAGATTTTGGTTAACATTATTTGAAAATAAGAACAAAAATTTCTTTTTCATCACCTATGATATGCAAATTGGAATTAAGTTCGCTCATTAGGTCATAACTGTGTGTATGTGCTTTTAATTCAAAATACTTTTAATTAATTTGGGTCAGTTAGGCATCAAATTTTTACAATATTTATTCAATTTATTCTGTTACAAGTCCTATGCCGGAGCTCTGATAAATTTATTTCTCCTGGAGCTATTCTTCTTATTTAATCAAATTTCTACAAAAAAGTATATTTATACCGGTTTAATAACATGGATCATGTTATTTGTATTTATTGTTGCTTAAAAACGCAAAAGAAAAATCAAGTGAAATAACCGATAAACCAACCTTCGGTTTTATATTGTGATTATTTGCTTTTGTCATTTATTTTCTTTTTCTGTAGCGTATGTGCATATTATAATTGTGTATGTAGTATTACTTCAATAGATTAAAAATGTACCTCAGTTAAAAAAGTATTATTCAGGTATAGAATCCTATAAAACTTTGTTAATTTTTTTTTCTTTTTGTTATTCAATATTATTAACAATATTTTTATAATTTTACTTTCAATTTTTCTTCGTTCTTTTCTTCATTATTTCGCACTCTCGCACACTAGTTCACAATTGAATTAAAATTTTCCATATTCTTATTTGCTTTAAATTTAAGATTATCATTTGTTACGTTTTGGAAAACAAAAATGTTTCCTTCCTTCTAGCAGAAACAATTATAGTGTCTCCAATTAGAATTTGTTTTTCAATTTTTATGCCATCAGGCTTTCTATTCTTTTTAAAAACACCTCAGCGTCGAGCAGAATGTAATATTAAGCAATTTAAACAAATGAATATTTTATTTATTTTTTGATTAAAATATCCGTAATATTGTCGCTCAATCAGATTTTGTGAATTTACGCGAAATGAATACCACCAATCTTTAAACTGAACCCACATCCATCCGTTTTTTTCTTTTTTCTTCTCTTAAAATTGATTGATAAAAAATGTTTTACGTTAGTGGTAGTTGTGTTTATTAATCATAAAGTATTACGAGTGTTGCCAACTTAAAACAAATTAATAGTACGAAATGAAAACACGTCCATGTATTCGGACATACTAAAATATTTCATGGTTTATATTCCTTTGTTTTATTTACATTTAAAAATTGTACTTTGTTACAGAAGCAACTTTTAAAATGAATGAGTCGCTAATAGATAATTTCATAATTTTGCTTAGTGATAATTTCATCATCTTGCTTAGTTAAAATTATAAAGTTTAAACAACAGTGACTATTACGCACCATATGATTATAAGAAATAAATTATGTTTAACCATAATAATTATACTATTTTGGTTTATATAAGTTTAAAAACTCAAAATTGGTTAAATAAACATTATATTATATCTTCGTTCATTTCTCTTAAAATATCTAGTTGACAGCATACAATAAGTCAGAGATATCAAAACTAAACATTGCTTAACAAGAAATGTTGCAAATATTAGTATAATTTTAAAATAGTACCATTTGTTTACTAAGAGGTAATATGCTATAATGCAATGTTAGAGTTATGTTATTTACGATAAGATGTATTACGAGTTAAAACATAATAGTTTGCACATTAAATGATTATATTTATATAAATTTATTATTAGAACTACTATAAGGAACACGAATTCTTTTATAGTTTTTCTTATTAACGTATAGAATATAAGTTATTTTCATACATATGTATTTTTGATAGCAGTACGTAAGAATTAGGTTTGTAGCTAAATATTCTGCATTGATAAATTTCAACATTTAAAATTCAATTAAAAAAGATCCAATAAAAAATAATGTCACGAGTTAGAGCTTTCTTTCAATCGTTCATTTTAAGTTCACCGCAAAATAGTAAAGGCAAAAAGACACATCATCTCATTATTCCGATGGCAACACCTATCATAAAATGTTAACAGCATATGCATCTGTAACTTTTTCTATATATACAAATCCTTTTATTGTAAGCCACACCTTGCTTCACTTAAAGTTATGAATGAGAGCAAAGAATGAATGCAGATACTTTCATTCAGTAGAATGAAGGAAATAAGAGAATGACGAATATTACAAAATATTTGACGTCATCAGATATTATCACTGACGTTTGTGTCCTTATATTAGGAAAAAAATGTCTTATAGATACATATCACTGTACAATTGTGAGTAGCATAGCAGTTTTGTGAGCATATTGGGAACAGTGTTACCCGTTATTGGTTATTTCTAATCAAAATTTGGTTATTTTTGTTCCCCGAGTAAGATGTGTAGATTGTTAAGGTTGTGATAATTTTTCATTTAGCAATTATGAACTATAAACGATCACTGATATGGCTTTGGGAGTACTATGGTTCATCAACTTTAAACTATACATTATTAACAAATTTTTAACATCAATATCCTTTTATGTTATGTGCTGATAAACCTCCAACAAGTCTATGCTAATTAAACACTTTTATACTGGCAGCCTATTATTATTATGCCACAGGTAAGTCCCTTTTTTAACTATTACCAACAATTCATTAACATTTTATTTTCCTTACAGTCTCCCTTTGTGAAGAACTTCAACCGACAACGCAACCAAGGGCTATATATGATAAACAAATTAATTCTTTTCATGCAAAAATATGCTGCCATTTATATTACTTCATTAAAACTCTGTTTTCTGTTATTCAAAAGAAACTATATAAATTGTGCACCTTGTATTACAAAAAAAAACTACTTTATTACCATTTTATATTAACATTTTTTATTGATTCTAGTCTTTCATTATCTTAACTTTATATTAAGACTTTAAAACATGTAAGTATTATTCAATTGTATCAAAAACAATTTGACTTTAAACATACACCTCTAGTACCTACTGCAGCACCCATTGAATTTAAATAGTGCACTTTGTATACAAGAAAACCTACTTTCTGACCATTTTATATCAAAAAATTCTGTCGATTCTAGTCTTTCAATATCTTAACTTTAACATTTTTACAATTAATAAAAATGGTTTTCATATTCACCTTCGTCGTACTCATAAATACAATATTTCTAAGGATTAAATCAACTAAAAATACAAAAAACCGGAGAAATGCCGCACTAACAAAATGCAAAATTAGCTAATACTATCCTCATTCATATTTTTTTTTTATCAATATCTCCATATGAATAGTTAATAATATTGTTTTTCAATTTCGTCTTCACTATAGCCATACAAATACTGCCATCACACCTATCAAAAAGTTTAGAAAATTTATACAAAAACCAAAAACGACCTAAAAACAAATAGTAAAAGTAGATAGTAGCCTAAACTACTTGAACCAGTTTCATTTCTACCCATATATGACATCTAAGTATTTTTAAAATTTTTTTTCTGCTTCTAACCTCTCATAATTGGCATCATACGGCATATAAAGCAGTAAAATTAAAAAATTGACAGAGCCATAATTCCTTAACCCTCCTAGAACAACCTTTTCCCCCCTTCATCATTATTCCCTATAAAGAATATCGGAAAGGCATTTATATTTAACCAATATCACACGTATGAAAAATTGCTAAATTCTAAACAAAAGCAAAAAATGACCAAAAAACAAAAACCAAAATTAGAAAATAATATAAACTACAAGAACCAACTTCATTTCTATTAATAAACTACATCTAAGTATTTTTAAAAAAATTTTTTCAGCTGCTAACCTACCATTATTGGTCTCATACGGCACATAAACTGTGAAATTAAAAACTTGACAGAGCCATAATTCCTTAACCCCTTAACCGATTTGCATCAAATAAACGGATTCTAATAGCACGAGGGCTTAAACTCCTGGAACAACCTTTTCACCCCCTTCATCAATATTCCCTTTTAAAGAATACCGGAAAGGCATTAAATTTTCACCATATATTAACCAACATCACGCCTATGAAAAAATGTCTAAATTCTAAACAAAAGCAAGAAATGACCAAAAAACAAACACCAATATTAGAAAATAATATAAACTACTAGAAAAAACGTCATTTCTATTAATAAACTCCATCTGAGTATTTTTAAAAAATTTTTTTCAGATTCTAACCTACCATTATTGATCTAATACGGCACATAAACAGTAAAATTAAAAATTGACAGAGCCATAATTCCTGAACCCCTTAACCGTTTTGCATCAAATAAACGGATTCTAATAGCATTTAACGAGAGCTAAAACTCCTTGAACAACCTTTTCGCCCCCCTTCAACACTATTCCCTTTTTTTTGCAACTTCTAACCTACCATCATTGATCTCATACGGCACATAAACAATAAAATTAAAAACTTGACAGAACCATAATTCCTTAACCCCTTAACCGATTTATGTCAAATAAACGGGTTCTAATAGCATTCAACGAGAGCTAAAACTCCTAAAACAACCTTTTCACCCCCCTTCATCAGTATTCCCGTTTTTTCAACTTCTAACCTACCATTATTGATCTAATACGGCACATAAACAGTAAAATTAAAAATTGACAGAGCCATAATTCCTGAACCCCTTCACCGATTTGCATCAAATAAACGGATTCTAATAGCATTTAACGAGAGCTAAAACTCCTAGAACAACTTTTTCGCCCCCCTTCAACACTATTCCCTTGTTTTTGCAACTTCTAACCTACCATTATTGATCTCATACGGCATATAAACAATAAAATTAAAAACTTGACAGAGCCATAATTCCTTAACCCCTTAACCGATTTGCATCAAATAAACGGATTCTAATAGCATTTAACGAGGGCTTAAACTCCTGGAACAACCTTTTCACCCCGTTTATCAATATTCCCTTTTAAAGAATACCGGAAAGGCATTACATTTTCACCATATATTAACCAACATCACGCCTATGAAAAAATGTCTAAATTCTAAACAAAAGCAAGAAATGACCAAAAAACTAAATCCAATATTAGAAAATAATATAAACTACTAGAAAAAACGTCATTTCTATTAATAAACTCCATCTGAGTATTTTTAAAAAATTTTTTTCAGATTCTAACCTACCATTATTGATCTAATACGGCACATAAACAGTAAAATTAAAAATTGGCAGAGCCATAATTCCTTAACCCCTTAACCGATTTGCATCAAATAAACGGATTCTAATAGCATTTAACGAGAGCTTAAACTCCTAGAACAACCTTTTCGCCCCCTTCAACACTATTCCCTTTTTTTTGCAACTTCTAACCTACCATTATTGATCTCATACGGCATATAAACAATAAAATTAAAAACTTGACAGAGCCATAATTCCTTAACCCCTTAAGCGATTTGCATCAAATAAACGGATTCTAATAGCATTTAACGAGGGCTTAAACTCCTAGAACAACTTTTTCGCCCCCCTTCAACACTATTCCCTTGTTTTTGCAACTTCTAACCTACCATTATTGATCTCATACGGCATATAAACAATAAAATTAAAAACTTGACAGAGCCATAATTCCTTAACCCCTTAACCGATTTGCATCAAATAAACGGATTCTAATAGCATTTAACGAGGGCTTAAACTCCTGGAACAACCTTTTCACCCCGTTCATCAATATTCCCTTTTAAAGAATACCGGAGAGGCATTACATTTTCACCATATATTAACCAACATCACGCCTGTGAAAAAATGTCTAAATACTAAACAAAAGCAAGGAATGACCAAAAAACAAAAACCAATATTAGAAAATAATATAAACTACTAGAAAAAACATCATTTTTATTAATAAACTACATCTAAGTATTTTAAAAAATTTTTTTTCAGATTCTAACCTACCATTATTGATCTAATACGGCATATAAACAACAAAATTAAAAACTTGACAGAGCCATAATTCCTGAACCCCTTAACCGATTTGCATCAAATAAACGGATTCTAATAGCATTTAACGAGGGCTTAAACTCCTGGAACAACCTTTTCACCCCCTTCATCAATATTCCCTTTTAAAGAATACCGGAAAGGCATTAAATTTTCACCATATATTAACCAACATCACGCCTATGAAAAAATGTCTAAATTCTAAACAAAAGCAAGAAATGACCAAAAAACAGAAACCAATATTAGAAAATAATATAAACTACTAGAAAAAAATTCATTTCTATTAATAAACTACATCTAAGTATTTTAAAAAATATTTTTTCAGCTTCTAACCTACCATTATTGATCTCATACGGCACATAAACACTAAAATTAAAAATTGACAGAGCCATAATTCCTTAACCCCTTAACCGATTTGCATCAAATAAACGGATTCTAATAGCATTTAACGATAGCTAAAACTCCTTGAACAACCTTTTTGCCCCCTTTCAACACTATTCCCTTTTTTTTGAAACTTCTAACCTACCATTATGGATTTCATACGCACATAAACAATAAAATTAAAAAATTGACAGAGCCATAATTCCTTACCCCCTTAACTGATTTGCATCAAATAAACGGATTCTAATAGGATTTGATGAGAACTAAAACTCCTAGAACAACCTTTTCACCCCCCTTCATCAATATTCCCTCTTTTTCAACTTCTAACATACCATTATTGATCTCATACGGCACATAAACAATGAAATTAAAAACTTGACAGAGCCATAATTCCTTAACCCCTTAACCGATTTGAATCAAATAAATGGATTCTAATAGCATTTAACGAGAGCTAAAACTCCTTGAACAACCTTTTCACCCCCTTTCATCAATATTCCCTTTTTTTCAACTTCTAACCTACCACTATTGATCTCACACGGCACATAAACAGTAAAATTAAAAACTTGACAGAGCCATAATTCCTTAACCCCTTAACCGATTTGCATCAAATAAACGGATTCTAATTGCATTTAACGAGAGCTGAAACTCCAGGACAACCTTTTCACCCCCCTTCATCAATATTGCCTTTTTTTCAACTTCTAACCTACCATTATTGATCTCATACGGCACATAAACAGTAAAATCAAAAACTTGACAGAGCCATAATTCCTTAACCCTTTTACCGATTTGCATCAAACAAACGGATTCTAATAGCATTCAACGAGAGCTAAAACTCCTTGAACAACGCTTTCACGCCCCTTCATTACTGTTCCCTTTTTTCCAACTTCTAACCTACCATTTTTGAACTCATATGGCACATAAACAGTAAAATTAAAAACTTGACAGAGCCATAATTCCTTAACCCTTTTACCGATTTGCATCAAACAAACGGATTCTAATAGCATTCAACGAGAGCTAAAACTCCTTGAACAACGCTTTCACGCCCCTTCATTACTGTTCCCTTTTTTCCAACTTCTAACCTAACATTATTGAACTCATACGGCACATAAACTGTAAAACTAAAAACTTGACAGAGCCATAATTCCTTAACCCTTTTACCGATTTGCATCAAATAAACGGATTCTAATAGCATTTAACGAGGGCTTAAACTCCTAGAACAACTTTTTCGCCCCCCTTCAACACTATTCCCTTGTTTTTGCAACTTCTAACCTACCATTATTGATCTCATACGGCACATAAACAATGAAATTAAAAACTTGACAGAGCCATAATTCCTTAACCCCTTAACCGATTTGAATCAAATAAATGGATTCTAATAGCATTTAACGAGAGCTAAAACTCCTTGAACAACGTTTTCACCAGCCTTCATCAATATTCCCTTTTTTTCAACTTCTAACCTACCATTATTGATCTCATACGGCACATAAACAGTAAAATTAGAAACTTGACAGAGCCATAATTCCTTAATCCCTAAACCGATTTATGTCAAATAAACGGGTTCTAATAGCATTCAACGAGAGCTAAAACTCCTAAAACAACCTTTTCACCCCCCTTCATCAGTATTCCCGTTTTTTCAACTTCTAACCTTCCACTATTGATCTCATACGGCACATAAACAGTAAAATTAAAAACTTGACAGAGCCATAATTCCTTAACCCCTTAACCGATTTGCATCAAATAAACGGATTCTAATAGCACTTAACGAGGGCTTAAACTCCTGGAACAACCTTTTCACCCCCTTCATCAATATTCCCTTTTAAATAATACCGGAAAGGCATTAAATTTTCACCATATATTAACCGACATCACGCCTATGAAAAAATGTCTAAATTCTAAACAAAAGCAAGAAATGACCAAAAAACAAAAACCAATATTAGAAAATAATATAAACTACTAGAAAAAATGTCATTTCTATTAATAAACTCCATCTAAGTATTTTTAAAAAATTTTTTTCAGATTCTAACCTACCATTATTGATCTAATACGGCACATAAACAGTAAAATTAAAAATTGACAGAGCCATAATTCCTTAACCCCTTAACCGATTTGCATCAAATAAACGGATTCTAATAGCATTTAACGAGGGCTTAAACTCCTGGAACAACCTTTTTACCCCGTTTATCAATATTCCCTTTTAAAGAATACCGGAAAGGCATTACATTTTCACCATATATTAACCAACATCACGCCTATGAAAAAATGTCTAAATTCTAAACAAAAGCAAGAAATGACCAAAAAACTAAAACCAATATTAGAAAATAATACAAACTACTAGAAAAAACGTCATTTCTATTAATAAACTCCATCTGAGTATTTTTAAAAAATTTTTTTCAGATTCTAACCTACCATTATTGATCTAATACGGCACATAAACAGTAAAATTAAAAATTGGCAGAGCCATAATTCCTTAACCCCTTAACCGATTTGCATCAAATAAACGGATTCTAATAGCATTTAACGAGAGCTTAAACTCCTAGAACAACCTTTTCGCCCCCCTTCAACACTATTCCCTTTTTTTTGCAACTTCTAACCTACCATTATTGATCTCATACGGCATATAAACAATAAAATTAAAAACTTGACAGAGCCATAATTCCTTAACCCCTTAACCGATTTGCATCAAATAAACGGATTCTAATAGCATTTAACGAGGGCTTAAACTCCTGGAACAACCTTTTCACCCCGTTTATCAATATTCCCTTTTAAAGAATACCGGAAAGGCATTACATTTTCACCATATATTAACCAACATCACGCCTATGAAAAAATGTCTAAATTCTAAACAAAAGCAAGAAATGACCAAAAAACTAAATCCAATATTAGAAAATAATATAAACTACTAGAAAAAACGTCATTTCTATTAATAAACTCCATCTGAGTATTTTTAAAAAATTTTTTGCAGATTCTAACCTACCATTATTGATCTAATACGGCACATAAACAGTAAAATTAAAAATTGACAGAGCCATAATTCCTGAACCCCTTAACCGTTTTGCATCAAATAAACGGATTCTAATAGCATTTAACGAGAGCTAAAACTCCTTGAACAACCTTTTCGCCCCCCTTCAACACTATTCCCTTTTTTTGCAACTTCTAACCTACCATTATTGATCTCATACGGCATATAAACAATAACGGATTCTAATAGCATTTAACGAGGGCTTAAACTCCTGGAACAACCTTTTCACCCCGTTCATCAATATTCCCTTTTAAAGAATACCGGAGAGGCATTACATTTTCACCATATATTAACCAACATCACGCCTATGAAAAAATGTCTAAATTCTAAACAAAAGCAAGAAATGACCAAAAAACTAAAACCAATATTAGAAAATAATATAAACTACTAGAAAAAACATCATTTTTATTAATAAACTACATCTAAGTATTTTTAAAAAATTTTTTTCAGATTCTTACCTACCATTATTGATCTCATACGGCATATAAACAATAAAATTAAAAACTTGACAGAGCCATAATTCCTTAACCCCTTAACCGATTTGCATCAAATAAACGGATTCTAATAGCATTTAACGAGGGCTTAAACTCCTGGAACAACCTTTTCACCCCCTTCATCAATATTTCCTTTTAAAGAATACCGGAAAGGCATTAAATTTTCACCATATATTAACCAACATCACGCCTATGAAAAAATGTCTAAATTCTAAACAAAAGCAAGAAATGACCAAAAAACAAAAACCAATATTAGAAAATAATATAAACTACTAGAAAAAACATCATTTTTATTAATAAACTACGTCTAAGTATTTTAAAAAATTTTTTTTCAGATTCTAACCTACCATTATTGATCTAATACGGCATATAAACAACAAAATTAAAAACTTGACAGAGCCATAATTCCTGAACCCCTTAACATATTTGCATCAACTAAACGGATTATAATAGCATTTAACGAGGGCTTAAACTCCTGGAACAACCTTTTCACCCCGTTCATCAATATTCCCTTTTAAAGAATACCGGAGAGGCATTACATTTTCACCATATATTAACCAACATCACGCCTGTGAAAAAATGTCTAAATACTAAACAAAAGCAAGGAATGACCAAAAAACAAAAACCAATATTAGAAAATAATATAAACTACTAGAAAAACATCATTTTTATTAATAAACTACATCTAAGTATTTTAAAAAATTTTTTTTCAGATTCTAACCTACCATTATTGATCTAATACGGCATATAAACAACAAAATTAAAAACTTGACAGAGCCATAATTCCTGAACCCCTTCACCGATTTGCATCAAATAAACGGATTCTAATAGCATTTAACGAGGGCTTAAACTCCTGGAACAACCTTTTCACCCCGTTTATCAATATTCCCTTTTAAAGAATACCGGAAAGGCATTACATTTTCACCATATATTAACCAACATCACGCCTATGAAAAAATGTCTAAATTCTAAACAAAAGCAAGAAATGACCAAAAAACTAAATCCAATATTAGAAAATAATATAAACTACTAGAAAAAACGTCATTTCTATTAATAAACTCCATCTGAGTATTTTTAAAAAATTTTTTTCAGATTCTAACCTACCATTATTGATCTAATACGGCACATAAACAGTAAAATTAAAAATTGGCAGAGCCATAATTCCTTAACCCCTTAACCGATTTGCATCAAATAAACGGATTCTAATAGCATTTAACGAGAGCTTAAACTCCTAGAACAACCTTTTCGCCCCCCTTCAACACTATTCCCTTTTTTTTGCAACTTCTAACCTACCATTATTGATCTCATACGGCATATAAACAATAAAATTAAAAACTTGACAGAGCCATAATTCCTTAACCCCTTAACCGATTTGCATCAAATAAACGGATGCTAATAGCATTTAACGAGGGCTTAAACTCCTAGAACAACTTTTTCGCCCCCCTTCAACACTATTCCCTTGTTTTGCAACTTCTAACCTACCATTATTGATCTCATACGGCATATAAACAATAAAATTAAAAACTTGACAGAGCCATAATTCCTTAACCCCTTAACCGATTTGCATCAAATAAACGGATTCTAATAGCATTTAACGAGGGCTTAAACTCCTGGAACAACCTTTTCACCCCGTTCATCAATATTCCCTTTTAAAGAATACCGGAGAGGCATTACATTTTCACCATATATTAACCAACATCACGCCTATGAAAAAATGTCTAAATTCTAAACAAAAGCAAGAAATGACCAAAAAACTAAAACCAATATTAGAAAATAATATAAACTACTAGAAAAAACATCATTTTTATTAATAAACTACATCTAAGTATTTTTAAAAAATTTTTTTCAGATTCTTACCTACCATTATTGATCTAATACGGCAAATAAACAGTAAAATTAAAAATTGACAGAGCCATAATTCCTGAACCCCTTAACCGATTTGCATCAAATAAACGGATTCTAATAGCATTTAACGAGGGCTTAAACTCCTGGAACAACCTTTTCACCCCCTTCATCAATATTCCCTTTTAAAGAATACCGGAAAGGCATTACATTTTCACCATATATTAACCAACATCACGCCTATGAAAAAATGTCTAAATTCTAAACAAAAGCAAGAAATTACCAAAAAACTAAAACCAATATTAGAAAATAATATAAACTACTAGAAAAAACGTCATTTCTATTAATAAACTCCATCTGAGTATTTTTAAAAAATTTTTTTCAGATTCTAACCTACCATTATTGATCTAATACGGCACATAAACAGTAAAATTAAAAATTGGCAGAGCCATAATTCCTTAACCCCTTAACCGATTTGCATCAAATAAACGGATTCTAATAGCATTTAACGAGAGCTTAAACTCCTAGAACAACCTTTTCGCCCCCCTTCAACACTATTCCCTTTTTTTTGCAACTTCTAACCTACCATTATTGATCTCATACGGCATATAAACAATAAAATTAAAAACTTGACAGAGCCATAATTCCTTAACCCCTTAACCGATTTGCATCAAATAAACGGATTCTAATAGCATTTAACGAGGGCTTAAACTCCTAGAACAACTTTTTCGCCCCCCTTCAACACTATTCCCTTGTTTTTGCAACTTCTAACCTACCATTATTGATCTCATACGGCATATAAACAATAAAATTAAAAACTTGACAGAGCCATAATTCCTTAACCCCTTAACCGATTTGCATCAAATAAACGGATTCTAATAGCATTTAACGAGGGCTTAAACTCCTGGAACAACCTTTTCACCCCGTTCATCAATATTCCCTTTTAAAGAATACCGGAGAGGCATTACATTTTCACCATATATTAACCAACATCACGCCTGTGAAAAAATGTCTAAATACTAAACAAAAGCAAGGAATGACCAAAAAACAAAAACCAATATTAGAAAATAATATAAACTACTAGAAAAAACATCATTTTTATTAATAAACTACATCTAAGTATTTTAAAAAATTTTTTTTCAGATTCTAACCTACCATTATTGATCTAATACGGCATATAAACAACAAAATTAAAAACTTGACAGAGCCATAATTCCTGAACCCCTTAACCGATTTGCATCAAATAAACGGATTCTAATAGCATTTAATGAGGGCTTAAACTCCTGGAACAACCTTTTCACCCCCTTCATCAATATTCCCTTTTAAAGAATACCGGAAAGGCATTAAATTTTCACCATATATTAACCAACATCACGCCTATGAAAAAATGTCTAAATTCTAAACAAAAGCAAGAAATGACCAAAAAACAGAAACCAATATTAGAAAATAATATAAACTACTAGAAAAAACATAATTTTTATTAATAAACTACATCTAAGTATTTTAAAAAATTTTTTTTCAGATTCTAACCTACCATTATTGATCTAATACGGCATATAAACAATAAAATTAAAAACTTGACAGAGCCATAATTCCTTAACCCCTTAACCGTTTTCCATCAAATAAACGGATTCTAATAGCATTTAACGAGAGCTAAAACTCCTTGAACAACCTTTTCGCCCCCCTTCATCAGTATTCCCGTTTTTTCAACTTCTAACCTACCATTATTGATCTCATACGGCATATAAACAATAAAATTAAAAACTTGACAGAGCCATAATTCCTTAACCCCTTAACCGATTTGCATCAAATAAACGGATTCTAATAGCATTTAACGAGGGCTTAAACTCCTGGAACAACCTTTTCACCCCCTTCATCAATATTCCCTTTTAAAGAATACCGGAAAGGCATTAAATTTTCACCATATATTAACCAACATCACGCCTATGAAAAAATGTCTAAATTCTAAACAAAAGCAAACAATGACCAAAAAACAAAAACCAATATTAGAAAATAATATAAACTACTAGAAAAAACATCATTTTTATTAATAAACTACATCTAAGTATTTTAAAAAATTTTTTTTCAGATTCTAACCTACCATTATTGATCTAATACGGCATATAAACAACAAAATTAAAAACTTGACAGAGCCATAATTCCTGAACCCCTTCACCGATTTGCATCAAATAAACGGATTCTAATAGCATTTAACGAGAGCTTAAACTCCTAGAACAACCTTTTCGCCCCCTTCATCAATATTCCCTTTTAAAGAATACCGGAAAGGCATTAAATTTTCACCATATATTAACCAACATCACGCCTATGATAAAATTTCTAAATTCTAAACAAAAGCAAGAAATAACAAAAAAACAAAAACCAATATTAGAAAATAATATAAACTACTAGAAAAAACGTCATTTCTATTAATAAACTCCATCTGAGTATTTTCAAAAAATTTTTTGCAGATTCTAACCTACCATTATTGATCTAATACGGCACATAAACAGTAAAATTAAAAATTGACAGAGCCATAATTCCTGAACCCCTTAACCGTTTTGCATCAAATAAACGGATTCTAATAGCATTTAACGAGAGCTAAAACTCCTTGAACAACCTTTTCGCCCCCCTTCAACACTATTCCCTTTTTTTTGCAACTTCTAACCTACCATCATTGATCTCATACGGCACATAAACAATAAAATTAAAAACTTGACAGAGCCATAATTCCTTAACCCCTTAACCGATTTATGTCAAATAAACGGGTTCTAATAGCATTCAACGAGAGCTAAAACTCCTAAAACAACCTTTTCACCCCCCTTCATCAGTATTCCCGTTTTTTCAACTTCTAACCTTCCACTATTGATCTCATACGGCACATAAACAGTAAAATTAAAAATTTGACAGAGCCATAATTCCTTAACCCCTTAACCGATTTGCATCAAATAAACGGATTCTAATAGCATTTAACGATAGCTAAAACTCCTTGAACAACCTTTTTGCCCCCCTTCAACACTATTCCCTTTTTTTTTAAACTTCTAACCTACCATTATTGATTTCATACGGCACATAAACAATAAAATTAAAAAATTGACAGAGCCATAATTCCTTACCCCCTTAACTGATTTGCATCAAATAAACGGATTCTAATAGGATTTGATGAGAACTAAAACTCCTAGAACAACCTTTTCACCCCCCTTCATCAATATTCCCTCTTTTTCAAATTCTAACATACCATTATTGATCTCATACGGCACATAAACAATGAAATTAAAAACTTGACAGAGCCATAATTCCTTAACCCCTTAACCGATTTATGTCAAATAAACGGGTTCTAATAGCATTCAACGAGAGCTAAAACTCCTAAAACAACCTTTTCACCCCCCTTCATCACTATTCCCGTTTTTTCAACTTCTAACCTTCCACTATTGATCTCATACGGCACATAAACAGTAAAATTAAAAACTTGACAGAGCCATAATTCCTTAACCCCTTAACCGATTTGCATCAAATAAACGGATTCTAATAGCATTTAACGAGGGCTTAAACTCCTGGAACAACCTTTTCACCCCGTTCATCAATATTCCCTTTTAAAGAATACCGGAGAGGCATTACATTTTCACCATATATTAACCAACATCACGCCTGTGAAAAAATGTCTAAATACTAAACAAAAGCAAGGAATGACCAAAAAACAAAAACCAATATTAGAAAATAATATAAACTACTAGAAAAAACATCATTTTTATTAATAAACTACATCTAAGTATTTTAAAAAATTTTTTTTCAGATTCTAACCTACCATTATTGATCTAATACGGCATATAAACAACAAAATTAAAAACTTGACAGAGCCATAATTCCTGAACCCCTTAACCGATTTGCATCAAATAAACGGATTCTAATAGCATTTAACGAGAGCTAAAACTCCTTGAACAACCTTTTCGCCCCCTTTCATCAGTATTCCCGTTTTTTCAACTTCTAACCTACCATTATTGATCTCATACGGCATATAAACAATAAAATTAAAAACTTGACAGAGCCATAATTCCTTAACCCCTTAACCGATTTGCATCAAATAAACGGATTCTAATAGCATTTAACGATAGCTAAAACTCCTTGAACAACCTTTTTGCCCCCCTTCAACACTATTCCCTTTTTTTTTAAACTTCTAACCTACCATTATTGATTTCATACGGCACATAAACAATAAAATTAAAAAATTGACAGAGCCATAATTCCTTACCCCCTTAACTGATTTGCATCAAATAAACGGATTCTAATAGGATTTGATGAGAACTAAAACTCCTAGAACAACCTTTTCACCCCCCTTCATCAATATTCCCTCTTTTTCAAATTCTAACATACCATTATTGATCTCATACGGCACATAAACAATGAAATTAAAAACTTGACAGAGCCATAATTCCTTAACCCCTTAACCGATTTATGTCAAATAAACGGGTTCTAATAGCATTCAACGAGAGCTAAAACTCCTAAAACAACCTTTTCACCCCCCTTCATCACTATTCCCGTTTTTTCAACTTCTAACCTTCCACTATTGATCTCATACGGCACATAAACAGTAAAATTAAAAACTTGACAGAGCCATAATTCCTTAACCCCTTAACCGATTTGCATCAAATAAACGGATTCTAATAGCATTTAACGAGGGCTTAAACTCCTGGAACAACCTTTTCACCCCGTTCATCAATATTCCCTTTTAAAGAATACCGGAGAGGCATTACATTTTCACCATATATTAACCAACATCACGCCTGTGAAAAAATGTCTAAATACTAAACAAAAGCAAGGAATGACCAAAAAACAAAAACCAATATTAGAAAATAATATAAACTACTAGAAAAAACATCATTTTTATTAATAAACTACATCTAAGTATTTTAAAAAATTTTTTTTCAGATTCTAACCTACCATTATTGATCTAATACGGCATATAAACAACAAAATTAAAAACTTGACAGAGCCATAATTCCTGAACCCCTTAACCGATTTGCATCAAATAAACGGATTCTAATAGCATTTAACGAGAGCTAAAACTCCTTGAACAACCTTTTCGCCCCCTTTCATCAGTATTCCCGTTTTTTCAACTTCTAACCTACCATTATTGATCTCATACGGCATATAAACAATAAAATTAAAAACTTGACAGAGCCATAATTCCTTAACCCCTTAACCGATTTGCATCAAATAAACGGATTCTAATAGCATTTAACGAGGGCTTAAACTCCTGGAACAACCTTTTCACCCCCTTCATCAATATTCCCTTTTGAAGAATACCGGAAAGGCATTAAATTTTCACCATATATTAACCAACATCACGCCTATGAAAAAATGTCTAAATTCTAAACAAAAGCAAGAAATGACCAAAAAACAAAAACCAATATTAGAAAATAATATAAACTACTAGAAAAAACATCATTTTTATTAATAAACTACGTCTAAGTATTTTAAAAATTTTTTTTTCAGATTCTAACCTACCATTATTGATCTAATACGGCATATAAACAACAAAATTAAAAACTTGACAGAGCCATAATTCCTGAACCCCTTAACCGATTTGCATCAAATAAACGGATTCTAATAGCATTTAACGAGGGCTTAAACTCCTGGAACAACCTTTTCACCCCGTTCATCAATATTCCCTTTTAAAGAATACCGGAGAGGCATTACATTTTCACCATATATTAACCAACATCACGCCTGTGAAAAAATGTCTAAATACTAAACAAAAGCAAGGAATGACCAAAAAACAAAAACCAATATTAGAAAATAATATAAACTACTAGAAAAAACATCATTTTTATTAATAAACTACATCTAAGTATTTTAAAAAATTTTTTTTCAGATTCTAACCTACCATTATTGATCTAATACGGCATATAAACAACAAAATTAAAAACTTGACAGAGCCATAATTCCTGAACCCCTTCACCGATTTGCATCAAATAAACGGATTCTAATAGCATTTAACGAGAGCTTAAACTCCTAGAACAACCTTTTCGCCCCCTTCATCAATATTCCCTTTTAAAGAATACCGGAAAGGCATTAAATTTTTACCATATATTAACCAACATCACGCCTATGATAAAATTTCTAAATTCTAAACAAAAGCAAGAAATAACAAAAAAACAAAAACCAATATTAGAAAATAATATAAACTACTAGAAAAAACGTCATTTCTATTAATAAACTCCATCTGAGTATTTTTAAAAAATTTTTTGCAGATTCTAACCTACCATTATTGATCTAATACGGCACATAAACAGTAAAATTAAAAATTGACAGAGCCATAATTCCTGAACCCCTTAACCGTTTTGCATCAAATAAACGGATTCTAATAGCATTTAACGAGAGCTAAAACTCCTTGAACAACCTTTTCGCCCCCCTTCAACACTATTCCCTTTTTTTTGCAACTTCTAACCTACCATCATTGATCTCATACGGCACATAAACAATAAAATTAAAAACTTGACAGAGCCATAATTCCTTAACCCCTTAACCGATTTATGTCAAATAAACGGGTTCTAATAGCATTCAACGAGAGCTAAAACTCCTAAAACAACCTTTTCACCCCCCTTCATCAGTATTCCCGTTTTTTCAAGTTCTAACCTTCCACTATTGATCTCATACGGCACATAAACAGTAAAATTAAAAATTTGACAGAGCCATAATTCCTTAACCCCTTAACCGATTTGCATCAAATAAACGGATTCTAATAGCATTTAACGATAGCTAAAACTCCTTGAACAACCTTTTTGCCCCCCTTCAACACTATTCCCTTTTTTTTTAAACTTCTAACCTACCATTATTGATTTCATACGGCACATAAACAATAAAATTAAAAAATTAACAGAGCCATAATTCCTTACCCCCTTAACTGATTTGCATCAAATAAACGGATTCTAATAGGATTTGATGAGAACTAAAACTCCTAGAACAACCTTTTCACCCCCCTTCATCAATATTCCCTCTTTTTCAACTTCTAACATACCATTATTGATCTCATACGGCACATAAACAATGAAATTAAAAACTTGACAGAGCCATAATTCCTTAACCCCTTAACCGATTTATGTCAAATAAACGGGTTCTAATAGCATTCAACGAGAGCTAAAACTCCTAAAACAACCTTTTCACCCCCCTTCATCACTATTCCCGTTTTTTCAACTTCTAACCTTCCACTATTGATCTCATACGGCACATAAACAGTAAAATTAAAAACTTGACAGAGCCATAATTCCTTAACCCCTTAACCGATTTGCATCAAATAAACGGATTCTAATAGCATTTAACGAGGGCTTAAACTCCTGGAACAACCTTTTCACCCCGTTCATCAATATTCCCTTTTAAAGAATACCGGAGAGGCATTACATTTTCACCATATATTAACCAACATCACGCCTGTGAAAAAATGTCTAAATACTAAACAAAAGCAAGGAATGACCAAAAAACAAAAACCAATATTAGAAAATAATATAAACTACTAGAAAAAACATCATTTTTATTAATAAACTACATCTAAGTATTTTAAAAAATTTTTTTTCAGATTCTAACCTACCATTATTGATCTAATACGGCATATAAACAACAAAATTAAAAACTTGACAGAGCCATAATTCCTGAACCCCTTAACCGATTTGCATCAAATAAACGGATTCTAATAGCATTTAACGAGAGCTAAAACTCCTTGAACAACCTTTTCGCCCCCTTTCATCAGTATTCCCGTTTTTTCAACTTCTAACCTACCATTATTGATCTCATACGGCATATAAACAATAAAATTAAAAACTTGACAGAGCCATAATTCCTTAACCCCTTAACCGATTTGCATCAAATAAACGGATTCTAATAGCATTTAACGAGGGCTTAAACTCCTGGAACAACCTTTTCACCCCCTTCATCAATATTCCCTTTTGAAGAATACCGGAAAGGCATTAAATTTTCACCATATATTAACCAACATCACGCCTATGAAAAAATGTCTAAATTCTAAACAAAAGCAAGAAATGACCAAAAAACAAAAACCAATATTAGAAAATAATATAAACTACTAGAAAAAACATCATTTTTATTAATAAACTACATCTAAGTATTTTAAAAAATTTTTTTTCAGATTCTAACCTACCATTATTGATCTAATACGGCATATAAACAACAAAATTAAAAACTTGACAGAGCCATAATTCCTGAACCCCTTCACCGATTTGCATCAAATAAACGGATTCTAATAGCATTTAACGAGAGCTTAAACTCCTAGAACAACCTTTTCGCCCCCTTCATCAATATTCCCTTTTAAAGAATACCGGAAAGGCATTAAATTTTTACCATATATTAACCAACATCACGCCTATGATAAAATTTCTAAATTCTAAACAAAAGCAAGAAATAACAAAAAAACAAAAACCAATATTAGAAAATAATATAAACTACTAGAAAAAACGTCATTTCTATTAATAAACTCCATCTGAGTATTTTTAAAAAATTTTTTGCAGATTCTAACCTACCATTATTGATCTAATACGGCACATAAACAGTAAAATTAAAAATTGACAGAGCCATAATTCCTGAACCCCTTAACCGTTTTGCATCAAATAAACGGATTCTAATAGCATTTAACGAGAGCTAAAACTCCTTGAACAACCTTTTCGCCCCCCTTCAACACTATTCCCTTTTTTTTGCAACTTCTAACCTACCATCATTGATCTCATACGGCACATAAACAATAAAATTAAAAACTTGACAGAGCCATAATTCCTTAACCCCTTAACCGATTTATGTCAAATAAACGGGTTCTAATAGCATTCAACGAGAGCTAAAACTCCTAAAACAACCTTTTCACCCCCCTTCATCAGTATTCCCGTTTTTTCAAGTTCTAACCTTCCACTATTGATCTCATACGGCACATAAACAGTAAAATTAAAAATTTGACAGAGCCATAATTCCTTAACCCCTTAACCGATTTGCATCAAATAAACGGATTCTAATAGCATTTAACGATAGCTAAAACTCCTTGAACAACCTTTTTGCCCCCCTTCAACACTATTCCCTTTTTTTTTAAACTTCTAACCTACCATTATTGATTTCATACGGCACATAAACAATAAAATTAAAAAATTGACAGAGCCATAATTCCTTACCCCCTTAACTGATTTGCATCAAATAAACGGATTCTAATAGGATTTGATGAGAACTAAAACTCCTAGAACAACCTTTTCACCCCCCTTCATCAATATTCCCTCTTTTTCAACTTCTAACATACCATTATTGATCTCATACGGCACATAAACAATGAAATTAAAAACTTGACAGAGCCATAATTCCTTAACCCCTTAACCGATTTATGTCAAATAAACGGGTTCTAATAGCATTCAACGAGAGCTAAAACTCCTAAAACAACCTTTTCACCCCCCTTCATCACTATTCCCGTTTTTTCAACTTCTAACCTTCCACTATTGATCTCATACGGCACATAAACAGTAAAATTAAAAACTTGACAGAGCCATAATTCCTTAACCCCTTAACCGATTTGCATCAAATAAACGGAATCTAATAGCACTTAACGAGGGCTTAAACTCCTGGAACAACCTTTTCACCCCCTTCATCAATATTCCCTTTTAAATAATACCGGAAAGGCATTAAATTTTCACCATATATTAACCAACATCACGCCTATGAAAAAATGCTAAATTCTAAACAAAAGCAAGAAATGACCAAAAAACAAAAACCAATATTAGAAAATAATATAAACTACTAGAAAAAATGTCATTTCTATTAATAAACTCCATCTAAGTATTTTTAAAAAATTTTTTTCAGATTCTAACCTACCATTATTGATCTAATACGGCACATAAACAGTAAAATTAAAAATTGACAGAGCCATAATTCCTTAACCCCTTAACCGATTTGCATCAAATAAACGGATTCTAATAGCATTTAACGAGGGCTAAAACTCCTAGAACAACTTTTTCGCCCCCCTTCAACACTATTCCCTTGTTATTGCAACTTCTAACCTACCATTATTGATCTCATACGGCATATAAACAATAAAATTAAAAACTTGACAGAGCCATAATTCCTTAACCCCTTAACCGATTTGCATCAAATAAACGGATTCTAATAGCATTTAACGAGGGCTTAAACTCCTGGAACAACCTTTTCACCCCGTTCATCAATATTCCCTTTTAAAGAATACCGGAAAGGCATTACATTTTCACCATATATTAACCAACATCACGCCTATGAAAAAATGTCTAAATTCTAAACAAAAGCAAGAAATGACCAAAAAACTAAAACCAATATTAGAAAATAATACAAACTACTAGAAAAAACGTCATTTCTATTAATAAACTCCATCTGAGTATTTTTAAAAAATTTTTTTCAGATTCTAACCTACCATTATTGATCTAATACGGCACATAAACAGTAAAAATTGGCAGAGCCATAATTCCTGAACCCCTTAACCGATTTGCATCAAATAAACGGATTCTAATAGCATTTAATGAGGGCTTAAACTCCTGGAACAACCTTTTCACCCCCTTCATCAATATTCCCTTTTTTTTGCAACTTCTAACCTACCATTATTGATCTCATACGGCATATAAACAATAAAATTAAAAACTTGACAGAGCCATAATTCCTTAACCCCTTAACCGATTTGCATCAAATAAACGGATTCTAATAGCATTTAACGAGGGCTTAAACTCCTAGAACAACCTTTTCGCCCCCCTTCAACACTATTCCCTTTTTTTTGCAACTTCTAACCTACCATTATTGATCTCATGAGGCATATAAACAATAAAATTAAAAAGTTGACACAGCCATAATTCCTTAACCCCTTAACCGATTTGCATCAAATAAACGGATTCTAATAGCATTTAACGAGGGCTTAAACTCCTGGAACAACCTTTTCACCCCGTTCATCAATATTCCCTTTTAAAGAATACCGGAGAGGCATTACATTTTCACCATATATTAACCAACATCACTCCTATGAAAAAATGTCTAAATTCTAAACAAAAGCAAGAAATGACCAAAAAACAGAAACCAATATTAGAAAATAATATAAACTACTAGAAAAAACATCATTTTTATTAATAAACTACATCTAAGTATTTTTAAAAATTTTTTTTCAGATTCTAACCTACCATTATTGATCTAATACGGCAAATAAACAGTAAAATTAAAAATTGGCAGAGCCATAATTCCTGAACCCCTTAACCGATTTGCATCAAATAAACGGATTCTAATAGCATTTAACGAGGGCTTAAACTCCTAGAACAACTTTTTCGCCCCCCTTCAACACTATTCCCTTGTTTTTGCAACTTCTAACCTACCATTATTGATCTCATACGGCATATAAACAATAAAATTAAAAACTTGACAGAGCCATAATTCCTTAACCCCTTAACCGATTTGCATCAAATAAACGGATTCTAATAGCATTTAACGAGGGCTTAAACTCCTGGAACAACCTTTTTATTCCCCTTCATCATTATTCCCTATAAAGAATATCGGAAAGGCATTTATATTTAACCAATATCACACGTATGAAAAATTGCTAAATTCTAAACAAAAGCAAAAAATGACCAAAAAACAAAAACCAAAATTAGAAAATAATATAAACTACAAGAACCAACTTCATTTCTATTAATAAACTACATCTAAATACTTTTAAAAATTTTTTTTCAGCTTCTAACCTACCATTATTGACCTCATACGGCACATAAACAGTGAAATTAAAAACTTGACAGAGCCATAATTCCTTAACCCCTTAACCGATTTGCATCAAATAAACTGATTCTAATAGTATTTAAGGAGAGCTAAAACTCCTGGAACAACCTTTTTATTCCCCTTCATCATTATTCCCTATAAAGAATATCGGAAAGGCATTTATATTTAACCGACATCACACGTATGAAAAATTGCTAAATTCTAAACAAAAGCAAAAAATGACCAAAAAACAAAAACCTAAATTGGAAAATAATATAAACTACTAGAACCAACTTCATTTCTATTAATAAACTACATCTATATACTTTTAAAAAAATGTTTTCAGATTCTAACCTACCATTATTGATCTAATACGGCAAATAAACAATAAAATTAAAAACTTGACAGAGCCATAATTCCTTAACCCCTTAACCGATTTGCATCAAATAAACGGATTCTAATAGCATTTAACGAGGGCTTAAACTCCTAGAACAACTTTTTCGCCCCCTTCAACACTATTCCCTTGTTTTTGCAACTTCTAACTTACCATTATTGATCTCATACGGCATATAAACAATAAAATTAAAAACTTGACAGAGCCATAATTCCTTAACCCCTTAACCGATTTGCATCAAATAAACGGATTCTAATAGCATTTAACGAGGGCTTAAACTCCTGGAACAACCTTTTCACCCCGTTCATCAATATTCCCTTTTAAAGAATACCGGAGAGGCATTACATTTTCACCATGTATTAACCAACATCACGCCTATGAAAAAATGTCTAAATTCTAAACAAAAGCAAGAAATGACCAAAAAACTAAAAGCAATATTAGAAAATAATATAAACTACTAGAAAAAACGTCATTTTTATTAATAAACTACATCTAAGTATTTGTAAAAATTTTTTTTCAGATTCTAACCTACCATTATTGATCTAATACGGCAAATAAACAGTAAAATTAAAAATTGGCAGAGCCATAATTCCTGAACCCCTTAACCGATTTGCATCAAATAAACGGATTCTAATAGCATTTAATGAGGGCTTAAACTCCTAGAACAACTTTTTCGCCCCCCTTCAACACTATTCCCTTGTTTTTGCAACTTCTAACCTACCATTATTGATCTCATACGGCATATAAACAATAAAATTAAAAACTTGACAGAGCCATAATTCCTTAACCCCTTAACCGATTTGCATCAAATAAACGGATTCTAATAGCATTTAACGAGGGCTTAAACTCCTGGAACAACCTTTTTATTCCCCTTCATCATTATTCCCTATAAAGAATATCGGAAAGGCATTTATATTCAACCAATATCACACGTATGAAAAATTGCTAAATTCTAAACAAAAGCAAAAAATGACCAAAAAACAAAAACCAAAATTAGAAAATAATATAAACTACAAGAACCAACTTCATTTCTATTAATAAACTACATCTAAATACTTTTAAACAATTTTTTTCAGCTTCTAACCTACCATTATTGACCTCATACGGCACATAAACAGTGAAATTAAAAACTTGACAGAGCCATAATTCCTTAACCCCTTAACCGATTTGCATCAAATAAACTGATTCTAATAGTATTTAAGGAGAGCTAAAACTCCTGGAACAACCTTTTTATTCCCCTTCATCATTATTCCCTATAAAGAATATCGGAAAGGCATTTATATTTAACCGACATCACACGTATGAAAAATTGCTAAATTCTAAACAAAAGCAAAAAATGACCAAAAAACAAAAACCTAAATTGGAAAATAATATAAACTACAAGAACCAACTTCATTTCTATTAATAAACTACATCTATATACTTTTAAAAAAATGTTTTCAGATTCTAACCTACCATTATTGATCTCATACGGCACATAAACAGTAAAATTAAAAATTTGACAGAGCCATAATTCCTTAACCCCTTAACCGATTTGCATCAAATAAACGGATTCTAATAGTATTTAAGGAGAGCTAAAACTCCTGAAACAACCTTTTTATTCCCCTTCATCATTTTTCCATATAAAGAATATCGGAAAGGAATTTATATTTAACCAACATCACACGTATGAAAAATTGCTAAATTCTAAACAATAGCAAAAAATGACCAAAAAACAAAAACCAAAATTAGAAAATCATATAAACTACTAGAACCAACTTTATTTCTATTAATAAACTACATCTAAGTATTTTTAAAAAATTTTTTTCAGCTGCTAACCTACCATTATTGTTCTCATACGGCACATAAACAGTGAAATTAAAAACTTGACAGAGCCATAATTCATTAACCCCTTAACCGATTTGCATCAAATAAACGGATTCTAATAGTATTTAAGGAGAGCTAAAACTCCTGGAACAACCTTTTTATTCCCCTTCATCATTATTCCCTATAAAGAATATCGGAAAGGCATTTATATTTAACCAATATCACACGTATGAAAAATTGCTAAATTCTAAACAAAAGCAAAAAATGACCAAAAAACAAAAACCTAAATTGGAAAATAATATAAACTACTAGAACCAACTTCATTTCTATTAATAAACTACATCTAAATACTTTTAAACAATTTTTTTCAGATTCTAACTACCATTATTGGCCTCATTCGGCACATAAACAGTAAAATTAAAAACTTGACAGAGCCATAATAAATATACAGTTACCTAACAAAAACCTATATAAGCACTCTATTTAACCCAATAATCAACAGTCAATAACTGTGCCTGTGTGCCGTATATAACAACTACTACAGTATCTTTGGAAAGTCAGCAGAAATCTACACTCGGCAAACGGCCAGCGGTAGGTCCCAACAACATCATCATTCCTCATAATATGTAAATAAATATACATATGTATTTAATGTCACAAATTATTTTACCAGTATTTTTACCCTAAAGCACAAAGTAACATCATTGTTATTCATTCATATGGTAACCAAAGATTGGAACTTATTCAGTATAAAAACAATTATGCACATATAAACTGAATTTTTTATCATATTGTCCTTGATTACCAATAGATCGGTATGTTTAGTACAACAATGTCAAACTTGGTAGCACCTTTTAAATAAAATGTTCCTTTCCCGTACAGCATTGTCATTTGCCAATTTTTTCCTTCTTTTCCAAGTTTTTTCAGACAGTTTCTATTAAATTTGTTTCCTAACAAAAGTTTTTTCAAGAAATTAAATTTTTTTCTATAAATTCTATTATTATAACATGAAATATTTACTACCAGGCAAGTTAACAAAGAAACACCACCAGAGGAAGTATTTTCTTTTAAAATTTTAGTACTTTCGTACAAAGCATATTTTTTTGTGCAAACAAGGTTTTTTTCCTGAAATAAAAAGTTAAAAAAATACTGGCAGCCCCAAGGCGAATTCATAATGAATTCATAATGAATTCGCCTTGGGCAGCCCTGTTCCCGAATGAAATAAATATTAAATGTAATTCTTCATTTGACTTTTCTCTCCAAATTTATTCTTTGTTGGCAACACATTGTGTTTGTGGTTGGCAATATATCGGCACACAATCTCAAATTTAGCAATACGTATTAAATAAAGTGTTTCTTTCCCAAATGAAATAAACGTTAAATGTAATTCTCTATTCTATTCTTTTGTCTAAATGTATTCTCTGTTGGTAATATATTGTGTTTGTAGCGATATAAAATTTGGCAGCACATTTTAGATAAAATACGAACGAGTACAGTTGGAAGGAAAAAATTCGAATAGACAAACAGAAGAAACATAAACATGCTGTAGTGGCTTTCACTTCAGCTGCTGCAAATCCTACTTCATTGGATATAGGTGGCTATGTCCAATAAGGCCACAGACAGATATATATAATGTCCTTAAACGCTAATAGCGGAAACAAATCGGCCTTCATCATTTTGTGAAAGAAATTTTTCGATTTAATTCCTTTATTAATGAAGGATGCTGCTGGTAACCGAGTTTGGATTTGTTCAGTTTGTGATAACTAGTTCGCCTATGATTGGTTACTATTCCTGTCACCATTGGTAAGTCGTATCCTATTAGCAATTAGCTACAACTTTTAAACATCAATATCCTTTTAGGTGATGATCAACCTCCAACAAATCTGTGCTAACTAAGCACTTTTACGCTAGCAGACTATATTTTTCCACACTTCATCATAATTATGCCACAGGTAAGTCCCTTTCTTTAACTATTACCAACAATTCATTAACATTTTATTGTCCTTACAGCCTCTCTTGTGAGCAACTGCCAACAACAACGCAACCAAGGGCTATATATCATTAACAAATTAATTCTTTTCTTGCAAAAATATGCTGCCATTTATATTAATTCATTAAAAACTCTGGTATTCAAAGTAAACTATATAAATTGTGCACTTTGTATTACCAAAAAACTACTTTATTACCATTTTATATTAAAAAATTTTATTGATTCTAGTCTTTCATTATCCTAACTTTATATTAAGACTTTAAAACATGTAAGTATTATTCAATTGTATCAAAAACAATTTGACTTTAAACATACACCTCTAGTACCTACTGCAGCACCCATTGACTTTAAATAGTGCACTTTGTATACAAGAAAACCTACTTTCTGACCATTTTATATCAAAAAATTCTGTCGATTCTAGTCTTTCATTACCTTAACTTCACATTTTTACAATTAATAAAAATGGTTTTCATATTCACCTTCGTCGTACCCATAAATACAATATTTCTAAAGTACTTTCTTTGCCTTACAAGTGTCCCGCCGATAATATTTCCAACCCTTTGACGTTTCCATATGCATTTCACTACTAACAAATGGCCAATATATCAGTAAACAAACTACATTCATACGCATAATATCTGAACGCATTCATCTATTTGGAAGCGGTAATCAGCTACAAGTACATTCCAACGGGACCTTCAACTTGCGGAAAAGCATTTCCATCGCAAGAGACCTATTTCAGATTTTGGCTTCCAAGTCAATCTCCACTTGTACTTCAGTAACAATATATGGGAAATATAAAACGCAAAAAATGCCACTTCTCCTGACTGGATTATCCGATTTGAATGCGGCAAACGGCTACTGAAAGGGCTTTAATAGGACTACAATTCATGGAACAACCTCATCCAAAGAAGTGACCCGCCGACACTCCAAGGGGGAAAACCCATTTCCCCTTAATCTAGGCCCGCTAAATTGACATCACTATGTCTCCACCCCATACCCTATCCATAACCGTCCTTATCACAATTTCCATTTTTCACCCCATTTTTCCAATATTATTCACTTCTAGCGTCATCTAACAACAGTCATCATCAACATTCATATTCAAACGCATCACACAACCATCTAAGCAAAAACAATCAACATCAACACACACACATATCACAAACAGAAGCCTTCACAACCAAAAGCTATAAAAGCAAAACAATCAACAGTCAGCACCAGTGGCCTTATTCTACCCTTTATTAAATACTTAAACAGCCATAACTCTGTAACGCCGAGACCACTTGACCTCGGGTAAACGGTAATCGATAGGTCTCTACGACGCCTAAAATTCATGGAACAACTTCCTGCCCGATATTGACCCGCCGAGCCTGCAAGGAGGAAAAACACTTTCCCCTCAACCTAGGCCCGCCAAATTGACATCACTATGTCTCCAGGCCCTACCCATTCCAAATCAACTTTCACCAAAAAAAAATTTTTTTACCCCATTTTTCAATAAATTCAATTCCATTTCTCATTATAGCACACACATGTCACACTGTGCAAAAACTACAGCATTACCCACATTTTACATTTTTTTTTAAATGGCGGCATAACATTTTTCTATATAAGCATAAACACATACATGTCACTTTAGCAACAACTACAGTATTACCAACATTTAACATTTGCAAAATGGCGCCATTACAATAACATGCCACCCTGTGAAAATTACAGCATTGCCAATAATTAACATTTTTCAAAATGGCGGCATTACACTTATATGCAACCCTGTGAAAATTACAGCATTGCCAACATTTATAATTTTTTCAATATGGCAACATTACACATTATTGCCATCCATTGCAAAAATTACAGCATTGCCAACATTTACAATTTTTTCAATATGGCAACATTTCACATTATTGCCATCCATTGACAAAATTACAGCATTGCCAACATTTATAATTTTTTCAATATGGCAACATTGCACATTATTGCCATCCATTGCAAAATTATATATTTATTTTTTTTCAATATGGCAACATTACACATTATTGCCATCCATTGCAAAATTACAGCATTGCCAACATTTATAATTTTGTTCAATATGGCAACATTGCACATTATTGCCATCCATTGCAAAAATTACAGCATTGCCAACACCTAACATTTTTTCAAAATGGCGGAAAACACATTATTGCCACCCTGTGCAAGAACCACCGCATTGCCAACATTTATAATTTTTTCAAAATGGCGGCAAAACACATTATTGCCATCCTGTGCAAACACAATCGCATTACCAACATTTTGCATTTTTTCAAAATGGCGGCAAAACGCATACGTGTCACCCTGTAAAAAACAACCGCATTACCAACATTTTGCATTTTTTTCAAAATGGCGCCATACCACATTACCATATAAGCAGAAACACATACACGTGACAAACAGATGCCTTCTGACCACAGTGGAGGAAGCTGGAGGGTGGCAAGGGGCGCATGGAAAGGAAAAGAAGGCGGGAGGCGCAGCTTGGGCAAAGAAAGAGGCATAGGCGACGTGTGTCAGTGTGTGTGGATGAAAAGGCGGAAGCGGGGAAAGGCGCAGCTTGGGACAGAACAGAACAGAACAGCGGGGGAATAAAGGCGAAGGCAAAGGACAAGGGGCGGTGGAGCTGGGTGTGTGAGAGGAGTGGAGAGGGCGGCTGGGGTGGAGAGGGGGAGCTGCTTGGGAAATAAAGAAGAGGTGGACCAACACTGGATGCGAAAAAACGAGGCATTTGAGCGGAAGGAACGGCACGAAGGGGACGCGGGTGCACAGCAGGTTCAACGTACAGCGGACGGGACAAAGAGGGGCGGCGGCGGGGAGCACAGTGGAGGAAGCTGGAGGGTGGCAAGGGGCGCATGGAAAGGAAAAGAAGGCGGGAGGCGCAGCTTGGGCAAAGAAAGAGGCATAGGCGACGTGTGTCAGTGTGTGTGGATGAAAAGGCGGAAGCGGGGAAAGGCGCAGCTTGGGACAGAACAGAACAGAACAGCGGGGGAATAAAGGCGAAGGCAAAGGACAAGGGGCGGTGGAGCTGGGTGTGTGAGAGGAGTGGAGAGGGCGGCTGGGGTGGAGAGGGGGAGCTGCTTGGGAAATAAAGAAGAGGTGGACCAACACTGGATGCGAAAAAACGAGGCATTTGAGCGGAAGGAACGGCACGAAGGGGACGCGGGTGCACAGCAGGTTCAACGTACAGCGGACGGGACAAAGAGGGGCGGCGGCGGGGAGCACAGTGGAGGAAGCTGGAGGGTGGCAAGGGGCGCATGGAAAGGAAAAGAAGGCGGGAGGCGCAGCTTGGGCAAAGAAAGAGGCATAGGCGACGTGTGTCAGTGTGTGTGGATGAAAAGGCGGAAGCGGGGAAAGGCGCAGCTTGGGACAGAACAGAACAGAACAGCGGGGGAATAAAGGCGAAGGCAAAGGACAAGGGGCGGTGGAGCTGGGTGTGTGAGAGGAGTGGAGAGGGCGGCTGGGGTGGAGAGGGGGAGCTGCTTGGGAAATAAAGAAGAGGTGGACCAACACTGGATGCGAAAAAACGAGGCATTTGAGCGGAAGGAACGGCACGAAGGGGACGCGGGTGCACAGCAGGTTCAACGTACAGCGGACGGGACAAAGAGGGGCGGCGGCGGGGAGCACAGTGGAGGAAGCTGGAGGGTGGCAAGGGGCGCATGGAAAGGAAAAGAAGGCGGGAGGCGCAGCTTGGGCAAAGAAAGAGGCATAGGCGACGTGTGTCAGTGTGTGTGGATGAAAAGGCGGAAGCGGGGAAAGGCGCAGCTTGGGACAGAACAGAACAGAACAGCGGGGGAATAAAGGCGAAGGCAAAGGACAAGGGGCGGTGGAGCTGGGTGTGTGAGAGGAGTGGAGAGGGCGGCTGGTGTGGAGAGGGGGAGCTGCTTGGGAAATAAAGAAGAGGTGGACCAACACTGGATGCGAAAAAACGAGGCATTTGAGCGGAAGGAACGGCACGAAGGGGACGCGGGTGCACAGCAGGTTCAACGTACAGCGGACGGGACAAAGAGGGGCGGCGGCGGGGAGCACAGTGGAGGAAGCTGGAGGGTGGCAAGGGGCGCATGGAAAGGAAAAGAAGGCGGGAGGCGCAGCTTGGGCAAAGAAAGAGGCATAGGCGACGTGTGTCAGTGTGTGTGGATGAAAAGGCGGAAGCGGGGAAAGGCGCAGCTTGGGACAGAACAGAACAGAACAGCGGGGGAATAAAGGCGAAGGCAAAGGACAAGGGGCGGTGGAGCTGGGTGTGTGAGAGGAGTGGAGAGGGCGGCTGGGGTGGAGAGGGGGAGCTGCTTGGGAAATAAAGAAGAGGTGGACCAACACTGGATGCGAAAAAACGAGGCATTTGAGCGGAAGGAACGGCACGAAGGGGACGCGGGTGCACAGCAGGTTCAACGTACAGCGGACGGGACAAAGAGGGGCGGCGGCGGGGAGCACAGTGGAGGAAGCTGGAGGGTGGCAAGGGGCGCATGGAAAGGAAAAGAAGGCGGGAGGCGCAGCTTGGGCAAAGAAAGAGGCATAGGCGACGTGTGTCAGTGTGTGTGGATGAAAAGGCGGAAGCGGGGAAAGGCGCAGCTTGGGACAGAACAGAACAGAACAGCGGGGGAATAAAGGCGAAGGCAAAGGACAAGGGGCGGTGGAGCTGGGTGTGTGAGAGGAGTGGAGAGGGCGGCTGGTGTGGAGAGGGGGAGCTGCTTGGGAAATAAAGAAGAGGTGGACCAACACTGGATGCGAAAAAACGAGGCATTTGAGCGGAAGGAACGGCACGAAGGGGACGCGGGTGCACAGCAGGTTCAACGTACAGCGGACGGGACAAAGAGGGGCGGCGGCGGGGAGCACAGTGGAGGAAGCTGGAGGGTGGCAAGGGGCGCATGGAAAGGAAAAGAAGGCGGGAGGCGCAGCTTGGGCAAAGAAAGAGGCATAGGCGACGTGTGTCAGTGTGTGTGGATGAAAAGGCGGAAGCGGGGAAAGGCGCAGCTTGGGACAGAACAGAACAGAACAGCGGGGGAATAAAGGCGAAGGCAAAGGACAAGGGGCGGTGGAGCTGGGTGTGTGAGAGGAGTGGAGAGGGCGGCTGGGGTGGAGAGGGGGAGCTGCTTGGGAAATAAAGAAGAGGTGGACCAACACTGGATGCGAAAAAACGAGGCATTTGAGCGGAAGGAACGGCACGAAGGGGACGCGGGTGCACAGCAGGTTCAACGTACAGCGGACGGGACAAAGAGGGGCGGCGGCGGGGAGCACAGTGGAGGAAGCTGGAGGGTGGCAAGGGGCGCATGGAAAGGAAAAGAAGGCGGGAGGCGCAGCTTGGGCAAAGAAAGAGGCATAGGCGACGTGTGTCAGTGTGTGTGGATGAAAAGGCGGAAGCGGGGAAAGGCGCAGCTTGGGACAGAACAGAACAGAACAGCGGGGGAATAAAGGCGAAGGCAAAGGACAAGGGGCGGTGGAGCTGGGTGTGTGAGAGGAGTGGAGAGGGCGGCTGGGGTGGAGAGGGGGAGCTGCTTGGGAAATAAAGAAGAGGTGGACCAACACTGGATGCGAAAAAACGAGGCATTTGAGCGGAAGGAACGGCACGAAGGGGACGCGGGTGCACAGCAGGTTCAACGTACAGCGGACGGGACAAAGAGGGGCGGCGGCGGGGAGCACAGTGGAGGAAGCTGGAGGGTGGCAAGGGGCGCATGGAAAGGAAAAGAAGGCGGGAGGCGCAGCTTGGGCAAAGAAAGAGGCATAGGCGACGTGTGTCAGTGTGTGTGGATGAAAAGGCGGAAGCGGGGAAAGGCGCAGCTTGGGACAGAACAGAACAGAACAGCGGGGGAATAAAGGCGAAGGCAAAGGACAAGGGGCGGTGGAGCTGGGTGTGTGAGAGGAGTGGAGAGGGCGGCTGGGGTGGAGAGGGGGAGCTGCTTGGGAAATAAAGAAGAGGTGGACCAACACTGGATGCGAAAAAACGAGGCATTTGAGCGGAAGGAACGGCACGAAGGGGACGCGGGTGCACAGCAGGTTCAACGTACAGCGGACGGGACAAAGAGGGGCGGCGGCGGGGAGCACAGTGGAGGAAGCTGGAGGGTGGCAAGGGGCGCATGGAAAGGAAAAGAAGGCGGGAGGCGCAGCTTGGGCAAAGAAAGAGGCATAGGCGACGTGTGTCAGTGTGTGTGGATGAAAAGGCGGAAGCGGGGAAAGGCGCAGCTTGGGACAGAACAGAACAGAACAGCGGGGGAATAAAGGCGAAGGCAAAGGACAAGGGGCGGTGGAGCTGGGTGTGTGAGAGGAGTGGAGAGGGCGGCTGGGGTGGAGAGGGGGAGCTGCTTGGGAAATAAAGAAGAGGTGGACCAACACTGGATGCGAAAAAACGAGGCATTTGAGCGGAAGGAACGGCACGAAGGGGACGCGGGTGCACAGCAGGTTCAACGTACAGCGGACGGGACAAAGAGGGGCGGCGGCGGGGAGCACAGTGGAGGAAGCTGGAGGGTGGCAAGGGGCGCATGGAAAGGAAAAGAAGGCGGGAGGCGCAGCTTGGGCAAAGAAAGAGGCATAGGCGACGTGTGTCAGTGTGTGTGGATGAAAAGGCGGAAGCGGGGAAAGGCGCAGCTTGGGACAGAACAGAACAGAACAGCGGGGGAATAAAGGCGAAGGCAAAGGACAAGGGGCGGTGGAGCTGGGTGTGTGAGAGGAGTGGAGAGGGCGGCTGGGGTGGAGAGGGGGAGCTGCTTGGGAAATAAAGAAGAGGTGGACCAACACTGGATGCGAAAAAACGAGGCATTTGAGCGGAAGGAACGGCACGAAGGGGACGCGGGTGCACAGCAGGTTCAACGTACAGCGGACGGGACAAAGAGGGGCGGCGGCGGGGAGCACAGTGGAGGAAGCTGGAGGGTGGCAAGGGGCGCATGGAAAGGAAAAGAAGGCGGGAGGCGCAGCTTGGGCAAAGAAAGAGGCATAGGCGACGTGTGTCAGTGTGTGTGGATGAAAAGGCGGAAGCGGGGAAAGG
Organism: Sarcophaga rosellei; assembly: GCA_930367235.1. Taxonomy (NCBI): domain Eukaryota; kingdom Metazoa; phylum Arthropoda; class Insecta; order Diptera; family Sarcophagidae; genus Sarcophaga; species Sarcophaga rosellei. The sequence goes on from OV884021.1 coordinate 86,768,200, forward strand.
CGCAGCTTGGGACAGAACAGAACAGAACAGCGGGGGAATAAAGGCGAAGGCAAAGGACAAGGGGCGGTGGAGCTGGGTGTGTGAGAGGAGTGGAGAGGGCGGCTGGGGTGGAGAGGGGGAGCTGCTTGGGAAATAAAGAAGAGGTGGACCAACACTGGATGCGAAAAAACGAGGCATTTGAGCGGAAGGAACGGCACGAAGGGGACGCGGGTGCACAGCAGGTTCAACGTACAGCGGACGGGACAAAGAGGGGCGGCGGCGGGGAGCACAGTGGAGGAAGCTGGAGGGTGGCAAGGGGCGCATGGAAAGGAAAAGAAGGCGGGAGGCGCAGCTTGGGCAAAGAAAGAGGCATAGGCGACGTGTGTCAGTGTGTGTGGATGAAAAGGCGGAAGCGGGGAAAGGCGCAGCTTGGGACAGAACAGAACAGAACAGCGGGGGAATAAAGGCGAAGGCAAAGGACAAGGGGCGGTGGAGCTGGGTGTGTGAGAGGAGTGGAGAGGGCGGCTGGGGTGGAGAGGGGGAGCTGCTTGGGAAATAAAGAAGAGGTGGACCAACACTGGATGCGAAAAAACGAGGCATTTGAGCGGAAGGAACGGCACGAAGGGGACGCGGGTGCACAGCAGGTTCAACGTACAGCGGACGGGACAAAGAGGGGCGGCGGCGGGGAGCACAGTGGAGGAAGCTGGAGGGTGGCAAGGGGCGCATGGAAAGGAAAAGAAGGCGGGAGGCGCAGCTTGGGCAAAGAAAGAGGCATAGGCGACGTGTGTCAGTGTGTGTGGATGAAAAGGCGGAAGCGGGGAAAGGCGCAGCTTGGGACAGAACAGAACAGAACAGCGGGGGAATAAAGGCGAAGGCAAAGGACAAGGGGCGGTGGAGCTGGGTGTGTGAGAGGAGTGGAGAGGGCGGCTGGGGTGGAGAGGGGGAGCTGCTTGGGAAATAAAGAAGAGGTGGACCAACACTGGATGCGAAAAAACGAGGCATTTGAGCGGAAGGAACGGCACGAAGGGGACGCGGGTGCACAGCAGGTTCAACGTACAGCGGACGGGACAAAGAGGGGCGGCGGCGGGGAGCACAGTGGAGGAAGCTGGAGGGTGGCAAGGGGCGCATGGAAAGGAAAAGAAGGCGGGAGGCGCAGCTTGGGCAAAGAAAGAGGCATAGGCGACGTGTGTCAGTGTGTGTGGATGAAAAGGCGGAAGCGGGGAAAGGCGCAGCTTGGGACAGAACAGAACAGAACAGCGGGGGAATAAAGGCGAAGGCAAAGGACAAGGGGCGGTGGAGCTGGGTGTGTGAGAGGAGTGGAGAGGGCGGCTGGGGTGGAGAGGGGGAGCTGCTTGGGAAATAAAGAAGAGGTGGACCAACACTGGATGCGAAAAAACGAGGCATTTGAGCGGAAGGAACGGCACGAAGGGGACGCGGGTGCACAGCAGGTTCAACGTACAGCGGACGGGACAAAGAGGGGCGGCGGCGGGGAGCACAGTGGAGGAAGCTGGAGGGTGGCAAGGGGCGCATGGAAAGGAAAAGAAGGCGGGAGGCGCAGCTTGGGCAAAGAAAGAGGCATAGGCGACGTGTGTCAGTGTGTGTGGATGAAAAGGCGGAAGCGGGGAAAGGCGCAGCTTGGGACAGAACAGAACAGAACAGCGGGGGAATAAAGGCGAAGGCAAAGGACAAGGGGCGGTGGAGCTGGGTGTGTGAGAGGAGTGGAGAGGGCGGCTGGGGTGGAGAGGGGGAGCTGCTTGGGAAATAAAGAAGAGGTGGACCAACACTGGATGCGAAAAAACGAGGCATTTGAGCGGAAGGAACGGCACGAAGGGGACGCGGGTGCACAGCAGGTTCAACGTACAGCGGACGGGACAAAGAGGGGCGGCGGCGGGGAGCACAGTGGAGGAAGCTGGAGGGTGGCAAGGGGCGCATGGAAAGGAAAAGAAGGCGGGAGGCGCAGCTTGGGCAAAGAAAGAGGCATAGGCGACGTGTGTCAGTGTGTGTGGATGAAAAGGCGGAAGCGGGGAAAGGCGCAGCTTGGGACAGAACAGAACAGAACAGCGGGGGAATAAAGGCGAAGGCAAAGGACAAGGGGCGGTGGAGCTGGGTGTGTGAGAGGAGTGGAGAGGGCGGCTGGGGTGGAGAGGGGGAGCTGCTTGGGAAATAAAGAAGAGGTGGACCAACACTGGATGCGAAAAAACGAGGCATTTGAGCGGAAGGAACGGCACGAAGGGGACGCGGGTGCACAGCAGGTTCAACGTACAGCGGACGGGACAAAGAGGGGCGGCGGCGGGGAGCACAGTGGAGGAAGCTGGAGGGTGGCAAGGGGCGCATGGAAAGGAAAAGAAGGCGGGAGGCGCAGCTTGGGCAAAGAAAGAGGCATAGGCGACGTGTGTCAGTGTGTGTGGATGAAAAGGCGGAAGCGGGGAAAGGCGCAGCTTGGGACAGAACAGAACAGAACAGCGGGGGAATAAAGGCGAAGGCAAAGGACAAGGGGCGGTGGAGCTGGGTGTGTGAGAGGAGTGGAGAGGGCGGCTGGGGTGGAGAGGGGGAGCTGCTTGGGAAATAAAGAAGAGGTGGACCAACACTGGATGCGAAAAAACGAGGCATTTGAGCGGAAGGAACGGCACGAAGGGGACGCGGGTGCACAGCAGGTTCAACGTACAGCGGACGGGACAAAGAGGGGCGGCGGCGGGGAGCACAGTGGAGGAAGCTGGAGGGTGGCAAGGGGCGCATGGAAAGGAAAAGAAGGCGGGAGGCGCAGCTTGGGCAAAGAAAGAGGCATAGGCGACGTGTGTCAGTGTGTGTGGATGAAAAGGCGGAAGCGGGGAAAGGCGCAGCTTGGGACAGAACAGAACAGAACAGCGGGGGAATAAAGGCGAAGGCAAAGGACAAGGGGCGGTGGAGCTGGGTGTGTGAGAGGAGTGGAGAGGGCGGCTGGGGTGGAGAGGGGGAGCTGCTTGGGAAATAAAGAAGAGGTGGACCAACACTGGATGCGAAAAAACGAGGCATTTGAGCGGAAGGAACGGCACGAAGGGGACGCGGGTGCACAGCAGGTTCAACGTACAGCGGACGGGACAAAGAGGGGCGGCGGCGGGGAGCACAGTGGAGGAAGCTGGAGGGTGGCAAGGGGCGCATGGAAAGGAAAAGAAGGCGGGAGGCGCAGCTTGGGCAAAGAAAGAGGCATAGGCGACGTGTGTCAGTGTGTGTGGATGAAAAGGCGGAAGCGGGGAAAGGCGCAGCTTGGGACAGAACAGAACAGAACAGCGGGGGAATAAAGGCGAAGGCAAAGGACAAGGGGCGGTGGAGCTGGGTGTGTGAGAGGAGTGGAGAGGGCGGCTGGGGTGGAGAGGGGGAGCTGCTTGGGAAATAAAGAAGAGGTGGACCAACACTGGATGCGAAAAAACGAGGCATTTGAGCGGAAGGAACGGCACGAAGGGGACGCGGGTGCACAGCAGGTTCAACGTACAGCGGACGGGACAAAGAGGGGCGGCGGCGGGGAGCACAGTGGAGGAAGCTGGAGGGTGGCAAGGGGCGCATGGAAAGGAAAAGAAGGCGGGAGGCGCAGCTTGGGCAAAGAAAGAGGCATAGGCGACGTGTGTCAGTGTGTGTGGATGAAAAGGCGGAAGCGGGGAAAGGCGCAGCTTGGGACAGAACAGAACAGAACAGCGGGGGAATAAAGGCGAAGGCAAAGGACAAGGGGCGGTGGAGCTGGGTGTGTGAGAGGAGTGGAGAGGGCGGCTGGGGTGGAGAGGGGGAGCTGCTTGGGAAATAAAGAAGAGGTGGACCAACACTGGATGCGAAAAAACGAGGCATTTGAGCGGAAGGAACGGCACGAAGGGGACGCGGGTGCACAGCAGGTTCAACGTACAGCGGACGGGACAAAGAGGGGCGGCGGCGGGGAGCACAGTGGAGGAAGCTGGAGGGTGGCAAGGGGCGCATGGAAAGGAAAAGAAGGCGGGAGGCGCAGCTTGGGCAAAGAAAGAGGCATAGGCGACGTGTGTCAGTGTGTGTGGATGAAAAGGCGGAAGCGGGGAAAGGCGCAGCTTGGGACAGAACAGAACAGAACAGCGGGGGAATAAAGGCGAAGGCAAAGGACAAGGGGCGGTGGAGCTGGGTGTGTGAGAGGAGTGGAGAGGGCGGCTGGGGTGGAGAGGGGGAGCTGCTTGGGAAATAAAGAAGAGGTGGACCAACACTGGATGCGAAAAAACGAGGCATTTGAGCGGAAGGAACGGCACGAAGGGGACGCGGGTGCACAGCAGGTTCAACGTACAGCGGACGGGACAAAGAGGGGCGGCGGCGGGGAGCACAGTGGAGGAAGCTGGAGGGTGGCAAGGGGCGCATGGAAAGGAAAAGAAGGCGGGAGGCGCAGCTTGGGCAAAGAAAGAGGCATAGGCGACGTGTGTCAGTGTGTGTGGATGAAAAGGCGGAAGCGGGGAAAGGCGCAGCTTGGGACAGAACAGAACAGAACAGCGGGGGAATAAAGGCGAAGGCAAAGGACAAGGGGCGGTGGAGCTGGGTGTGTGAGAGGAGTGGAGAGGGCGGCTGGGGTGGAGAGGGGGAGCTGCTTGGGAAATAAAGAAGAGGTGGACCAACACTGGATGCGAAAAAACGAGGCATTTGAGCGGAAGGAACGGCACGAAGGGGACGCGGGTGCACAGCAGGTTCAACGTACAGCGGACGGGACAAAGAGGGGCGGCGGCGGGGAGCACAGTGGAGGAAGCTGGAGGGTGGCAAGGGGCGCATGGAAAGGAAAAGAAGGCGGGAGGCGCAGCTTGGGCAAAGAAAGAGGCATAGGCGACGTGTGTCAGTGTGTGTGGATGAAAAGGCGGAAGCGGGGAAAGGCGCAGCTTGGGACAGAACAGAACAGAACAGCGGGGGAATAAAGGCGAAGGCAAAGGACAAGGGGCGGTGGAGCTGGGTGTGTGAGAGGAGTGGAGAGGGCGGCTGGGGTGGAGAGGGGGAGCTGCTTGGGAAATAAAGAAGAGGTGGACCAACACTGGATGCGAAAAAACGAGGCATTTGAGCGGAAGGAACGGCACGAAGGGGACGCGGGTGCACAGCAGGTTCAACGTACAGCGGACGGGACAAAGAGGGGCGGCGGCGGGGAGCACAGTGGAGGAAGCTGGAGGGTGGCAAGGGGCGCATGGAAAGGAAAAGAAGGCGGGAGGCGCAGCTTGGGCAAAGAAAGAGGCATAGGCGACGTGTGTCAGTGTGTGTGGATGAAAAGGCGGAAGCGGGGAAAGGCGCAGCTTGGGACAGAACAGAACAGAACAGCGGGGGAATAAAGGCGAAGGCAAAGGACAAGGGGCGGTGGAGCTGGGTGTGTGAGAGGAGTGGAGAGGGCGGCTGGGGTGGAGAGGGGGAGCTGCTTGGGAAATAAAGAAGAGGTGGACCAACACTGGATGCGAAAAAACGAGGCATTTGAGCGGAAGGAACGGCACGAAGGGGACGCGGGTGCACAGCAGGTTCAACGTACAGCGGACGGGACAAAGAGGGGCGGCGGCGGGGAGCACAGTGGAGGAAGCTGGAGGGTGGCAAGGGGCGCATGGAAAGGAAAAGAAGGCGGGAGGCGCAGCTTGGGCAAAGAAAGAGGCATAGGCGACGTGTGTCAGTGTGTGTGGATGAAAAGGCGGAAGCGGGGAAAGGCGCAGCTTGGGACAGAACAGAACAGAACAGCGGGGGAATAAAGGCGAAGGCAAAGGACAAGGGGCGGTGGAGCTGGGTGTGTGAGAGGAGTGGAGAGGGCGGCTGGGGTGGAGAGGGGGAGCTGCTTGGGAAATAAAGAAGAGGTGGACCAACACTGGATGCGAAAAAACGAGGCATTTGAGCGGAAGGAACGGCACGAAGGGGACGCGGGTGCACAGCAGGTTCAACGTACAGCGGACGGGACAAAGAGGGGCGGCGGCGGGGAGCACAGTGGAGGAAGCTGGAGGGTGGCAAGGGGCGCATGGAAAGGAAAAGAAGGCGGGAGGCGCAGCTTGGGCAAAGAAAGAGGCATAGGCGACGTGTGTCAGTGTGTGTGGATGAAAAGGCGGAAGCGGGGAAAGGCGCAGCTTGGGACAGAACAGAACAGAACAGCGGGGGAATAAAGGCGAAGGCAAAGGACAAGGGGCGGTGGAGCTGGGTGTGTGAGAGGAGTGGAGAGGGCGGCTGGGGTGGAGAGGGGGAGCTGCTTGGGAAATAAAGAAGAGGTGGACCAACACTGGATGCGAAAAAACGAGGCATTTGAGCGGAAGGAACGGCACGAAGGGGACGCGGGTGCACAGCAGGTTCAACGTACAGCGGACGGGACAAAGAGGGGCGGCGGCGGGGAGCACAGTGGAGGAAGCTGGAGGGTGGCAAGGGGCGCATGGAAAGGAAAAGAAGGCGGGAGGCGCAGCTTGGGCAAAGAAAGAGGCATAGGCGACGTGTGTCAGTGTGTGTGGATGAAAAGGCGGAAGCGGGGAAAGGCGCAGCTTGGGACAGAACAGAACAGAACAGCGGGGGAATAAAGGCGAAGGCAAAGGACAAGGGGCGGTGGAGCTGGGTGTGTGAGAGGAGTGGAGAGGGCGGCTGGGGTGGAGAGGGGGAGCTGCTTGGGAAATAAAGAAGAGGTGGACCAACACTGGATGCGAAAAAACGAGGCATTTGAGCGGAAGGAACGGCACGAAGGGGACGCGGGTGCACAGCAGGTTCAACGTACAGCGGACGGGACAAAGAGGGGCGGCGGCGGGGAGCACAGTGGAGGAAGCTGGAGGGTGGCAAGGGGCGCATGGAAAGGAAAAGAAGGCGGGAGGCGCAGCTTGGGCAAAGAAAGAGGCATAGGCGACGTGTGTCAGTGTGTGTGGATGAAAAGGCGGAAGCGGGGAAAGGCGCAGCTTGGGACAGAACAGAACAGAACAGCGGGGGAATAAAGGCGAAGGCAAAGGACAAGGGGCGGTGGAGCTGGGTGTGTGAGAGGAGTGGAGAGGGCGGCTGGGGTGGAGAGGGGGAGCTGCTTGGGAAATAAAGAAGAGGTGGACCAACACTGGATGCGAAAAAACGAGGCATTTGAGCGGAAGGAACGGCACGAAGGGGACGCGGGTGCACAGCAGGTTCAACGTACAGCGGACGGGACAAAGAGGGGCGGCGGCGGGGAGCACAGTGGAGGAAGCTGGAGGGTGGCAAGGGGCGCATGGAAAGGAAAAGAAGGCGGGAGGCGCAGCTTGGGCAAAGAAAGAGGCATAGGCGACGTGTGTCAGTGTGTGTGGATGAAAAGGCGGAAGCGGGGAAAGGCGCAGCTTGGGACAGAACAGAACAGAACAGCGGGGGAATAAAGGCGAAGGCAAAGGACAAGGGGCGGTGGAGCTGGGTGTGTGAGAGGAGTGGAGAGGGCGGCTGGGGTGGAGAGGGGGAGCTGCTTGGGAAATAAAGAAGAGGTGGACCAACACTGGATGCGAAAAAACGAGGCATTTGAGCGGAAGGAACGGCACGAAGGGGACGCGGGTGCACAGCAGGTTCAACGTACAGCGGACGGGACAAAGAGGGGCGGCGGCGGGGAGCACAGTGGAGGAAGCTGGAGGGTGGCAAGGGGCGCATGGAAAGGAAAAGAAGGCGGGAGGCGCAGCTTGGGCAAAGAAAGAGGCATAGGCGACGTGTGTCAGTGTGTGTGGATGAAAAGGCGGAAGCGGGGAAAGGCGCAGCTTGGGACAGAACAGAACAGAACAGCGGGGGAATAAAGGCGAAGGCAAAGGACAAGGGGCGGTGGAGCTGGGTGTGTGAGAGGAGTGGAGAGGGCGGCTGGGGTGGAGAGGGGGAGCTGCTTGGGAAATAAAGAAGAGGTGGACCAACACTGGATGCGAAAAACGAGGCATTTGAGCGGAAGGAACGGCACGAAGGGGACGCGGGTGCACAGCAGGTTCAACGTACAGCGGACGGGACAAAGAGGGGCGGCGGCGGGGAGCACAGTGGAGGAAGCTGGAGGGTGGCAAGGGGCGCATGGAAAGGAAAAGAAGGCGGGAGGCGCAGCTTGGGCAAAGAAAGAGGCATAGGCGACGTGTGTCAGTGTGTGTGGATGAAAAGGCGGAAGCGGGGAAAGGCGCAGCTTGGGACAGAACAGAACAGAACAGCGGGGGAATAAAGGCGAAGGCAAAGGACAAGGGGCGGTGGAGCTGGGTGTGTGAGAGGAGTGGAGAGGGCGGCTGGGGTGGAGAGGGGGAGCTGCTTGGGAAATAAAGAAGAGGTGGACCAACACTGGATGCGAAAAAACGAGGCATTTGAGCGGAAGGAACGGCACGAAGGGGACGCGGGTGCACAGCAGGTTCAACGTACAGCGGACGGGACAAAGAGGGGCGGCGGCGGGGAGCACAGTGGAGGAAGCTGGAGGGTGGCAAGGGGCGCATGGAAAGGAAAAGAAGGCGGGAGGCGCAGCTTGGGCAAAGAAAGAGGCATAGGCGACGTGTGTCAGTGTGTGTGGATGAAAAGGCGGAAGCGGGGAAGGCGCAGCTTGGGACAGAACAGAACAGAACAGCGGGGGAATAAAGGCGAAGGCAAAGGACAAGGGGCGGTGGAGCTGGGTGTGTGAGAGGAGTGGAGAGGGCGGCTGGGGTGGAGAGGGGGAGCTGCTTGGGAAATAAAGAAGAGGTGGACCAACACTGGATGCGAAAAAACGAGGCATTTGAGCGGAAGGAACGGCACGAAGGGGACGCGGGTGCACAGCAGGTTCAACGTACAGCGGACGGGACAAAGAGGGGCGGCGGCGGGGAGCACAGTGGAGGAAGCTGGAGGGTGGCAAGGGGCGCATGGAAAGGAAAAGAAGGCGGGAGGCGCAGCTTGGGCAAAGAAAGAGGCATAGGCGACGTGTGTCAGTGTGTGTGGATGAAAAGGCGGAAGCGGGGAAAGGCGCAGCTTGGGACAGAACAGAACAGAACAGCGGGGGAATAAAGGCGAAGGCAAAGGACAAGGGGCGGTGAGCTGGGTGTGTGAGAGGAGTGGAGAGGGCGGCTGGGGTGGAGAGGGGGAGCTGCTTGGGAAATAAAGAAGAGGTGGACCAACACTGGATGCGAAAAAACGAGGCATTTGAGCGGAAGGAACGGCACGAAGGGGACGCGGGTGCACAGCAGGTTCAACGTACAGCGGACGGGACAAAGAGGGGCGGCGGCGGGGAGCACAGTGGAGGAAGCTGGAGGGTGGCAAGGGGCGCATGGAAAGGAAAAGAAGGCGGGAGGCGCAGCTTGGGCAAAGAAAGAGGCATAGGCGACGTGTGTCAGTGTGTGTGGATGAAAAGGCGGAAGCGGGGAAAGGCGCAGCTTGGGACAGAACAGAACAGAACAGCGGGGGAATAAAGGCGAAGGCAAAGGACAAGGGGCGGTGGAGCTGGGTGTGTGAGAGGAGTGGAGAGGGCGGCTGGGGTGGAGAGGGGGAGCTGCTTGGGAAATAAAGAAGAGGTGGACCAACACTGGATGCGAAAAAACGAGGCATTTGAGCGGAAGGAACGGCACGAAGGGGACGCGGGTGCACAGCAGGTTCAACGTACAGCGGACGGGACAAAGAGGGGCGGCGGCGGGGAGCACAGTGGAGGAAGCTGGAGGGTGGCAAGGGGGCGCATGGAAAGGAAAAGAAGGCGGGAGGCGCAGCTTGGGCAAAGAAAGAGGCATAGGCGACGTGTGTCAGTGTGTGTGGATGAAAAGGCGGAAGCGGGGAAAGGCGCAGCTTGGGACAGAACAGAACAGAACAGCGGGGGAATAAAGGCGAAGGCAAAGGACAAGGGGCGGTGGAGCTGGGTGTGTGAGAGGAGTGGAGAGGGCGGCTGGGGTGGAGAGGGGGAGCTGCTTGGGAAATAAAGAAGAGGTGGACCAACACTGGATGCGAAAAAACGAGGCATTTGAGCGGAAGGAACGGCACGAAGGGGACGCGGGTGCACAGCAGGTTCAACGTACAGCGGACGGGACAAAGAGGGGCGGCGGCGGGGAGCACAGTGGAGGAAGCTGGAGGGTGGCAAGGGGCGCATGGAAAGGAAAAGAAGGCGGGAGGCGCAGCTTGGGCAAAGAAAGAGGCATAGGCGACGTGTGTCAGTGTGTGTGGATGAAAAGGCGGAAGCGGGGAAAGGCGCAGCTTGGGACAGAACAGAACAGAACAGCGGGGGAATAAAGGCGAAGGCAAAGGACAAGGGGCGGTGGAGCTGGGTGTGTGAGAGGAGTGGAGAGGGCGGCTGGGGTGGAGAGGGGGAGCTGCTTGGGAAATAAAGAAGAGGTGGACCAACACTGGATGCGAAAAAACGAGGCATTTGAGCGGAAGGAACGGCACGAAGGGGACGCGGGTGCACAGCAGGTTCAACGTACAGCGGACGGGACAAAGAGGGGCGGCGGCGGGGAGCACAGTGGAGGAAGCTGGAGGGTGGCAAGGGGCGCATGGAAAGGAAAAGAAGGCGGGAGGCGCAGCTTGGGCAAAGAAAGAGGCATAGGCCGACGTGTGTCAGTGTGTGTGGATGAAAAGGCGGAAGCGGGGAAAGGCGCAGCTTGGGACAGAACAGAACAGAACAGCGGGGGAATAAAGGCGAAGGCAAAGGACAAGGGGCGGTGGAGCTGGGTGTGTGAGAGGAGTGGAGAGGGCGGCTGGGGTGGAGAGGGGGAGCTGCTTGGGAAATAAAGAAGAGGTGGACCAACACTGGATGCGAAAAAACGAGGCATTTGAGCGGAAGGAACGGCACG